>OY720429.1:131667891-132937891 GCA_963082735.1 Pocota personata
TAAGTTTCAAACCCACTACACCAATCTTTCTTTCTCTCTCTCTCAATTTCTGCAAACGCCCGTGCCCTGAAATAATTTAATGGTATTCATATCCCATTTGGCACGCGTAAATTATAAAAAAAAAAAAAAAAAAATCTATCATCCTTTAAAAGATTGCCAGGGCATTCTTCAATCCAAATGGTAGACGTGTGTATTCATAAAATGCTGTTTTAGATATTTCTTTCATCTGGATCTAATGACATCACGATATTAAGCCGACTTTCGTAAAGAACTTAAAGTTTCCTTGCAATGGTGTTAGATACGAGTATGTCCGGTATCAGGTTTGTGTCCGATATCTTCACAGTGTTGTGCTTCCTGAAATATATTACCATCCTACATTTTCCAGTTCCTGATGCGTCTGTTTGTTTCTTATTTTTTTTTGTTGGCATAACCTACTGGAGAGTTGTAGGGACTCAGTCGTTCACAGACTTTCTTAGTGCGCAGACGTGTTTCGGCTTTTCGTTTAAAATCGTAGTGTTTTAAAAGAAAAAATTAAACAGTGAAATTCCAAGTGGCGAGGTAACCTAGAGGTAGTGGTGGTGAACCGTCAACCCAGGGGCTTAGGTTCAATTCCCGACAAGAGAAAATTTCAAATTAGACTTTTTTTTTACAATTTGTACAAAAATAGTGCATAAAAACTGATAAGTAATAAGAAACAGGCGATGGATAGTGAGCGGTCCGCGCTCCCATTGGCGGGACCAGCTGATAACAAAGTATCAGCCGATGAGGCAGTGAAATCAGGCCACCAAGCAACAGTGGCTGCAGATGGTACGTCAAAGAGGAGAAGGAAGTTAAAACCGTTTCCCAATTTGGTTAAGCGTCTCTCCACATCAGCTCCAGCTGTACAGCTGCCAGGTGGAGTGAGGGAAAGGTCGCCGGGCGCAACAACAGCAGCAGCAGCAGAAAAGAAGCGACATAGGTCGGATGACTCTGTCGACTTACCGTACATCTCCGACGGCGGAGAAGACCGCTACATCGGAAATGATAACAATTGCTTCGCAGTTCTGGCATCTTCCGGATCGGATGATGAGGATGAGAAAGTTCAAAGTCTGACTAGCAGCATCAGACAGCAGCTTACCATTAAGGCCAAACAAGTAGCAAGAAGAGAAAGGGAGCGACAGCTAGAGCTCCAACGCCCTCGGAACAACAACGGAAGCAGCCAGAAGGCCAGCTGCAACAACAACAAATGCAGCCGCAAATGCGGCAACAAATTCAGCAGTAGAAGCAGCAGCAAGAACAACAGCAGCCGAATAAGCAGCAAGAACAACAGCAGCAGAAAATGCTGCAACAACCTCAGCAGCAGAAGAAAAAGCAGCAACAACCGCAGCAGCATAAAAAGCAGCAACAGCAGCAGCCGCAGCAGCAGAAACAACAGCAACAGCAACCGCAGCAACAGAAGATGAGTACGAAGACCAGGGTGATGCCAATTAACACGTACAAGGTAGAGTTGAAAGACACAAGTGAACTATGTAAGTCGGCCATAGCTAACAATTTTTCTATTAAACGTTTAAATGTAGACAGGCATTCTATCCACTGAAATACAATGGAACAATATTAAAAAATTAAAGATTTGTTAAAGGATACGACGACGGGATTCTTCTCCTTCACCACGAAGGGGGAAAAGCGGCAAACAATGCTGCTGAGGGGGATAGACCCGTCTACTGATCCGGAGGCGTTCCTTGCGCTGCTTAAAGAGAAAGAGTGCAACGAGCTCGAATTCGTAGGGGTCAAGCCATTCACCACAACTAAGGCAAAAAGGGTGAAGCGGAAATTGCCGTTCTTCTTAGTTCAGCTTTCACCCAATAGCAAACTGGATGGTCTAAGGAGTATTAAAGTCCTAGACTACCAGGTTGTCACATGGGAAAAATTAAGAAGGAGCGAAAACATTTTACAATGTGTTCGGTCACGTCGCGCCGAACTGCGAAATTCAGCCTCGATGTGTCAGGTGTGGAAAGAACCACAAAGCAGAGGAATGCATTCTGGGTAAAGATGGAGTGGCAGATAAGAGCCAGCTCCCGTGTGCTTTATGCAGGAATTCGGGACACACCGCAAACTATCGGGGTTGTCCTAAGTTCCAGTATATTAAGAAAGTAAATCTGGTTCGTCAGGAGGAGGTCGTAGTGAAACGCCCACCTGCTCCAATTCAAACACAATCCGTGACTCCCCAAGTGACCTACGCCCATATGGCGGCAGGTCGGGGAAACGGGGGTCAGGCCCCAGCGCCTAGAGCACCGGAGGCTCAAACTGACTTGCTGGCCATCTTGCTCTCTATCCAAGGGCAGATGGAGCAGCTTCGACGTCAGGTACAGGAGCAGGCGAAACACCTCCAATCGTAATGGATACGAACATAGAGGAGCAACCCTTGGAGATCCTCGCGGTGAATGTGAATTCACTGATCAGAATCGAGCGAAGAGCCGTATTGTTTAAGTTGCTTGAAGACCAAACCCGTGATGTGCTTATGGTTAGCGAAACAAAGCTATCCCAGAAGCACAAATTGGGGCACAATAAATACAATACTGTTAGAACAGACCGACCCAAGTCCACAAAAGGAGGAGGTGTTGCGATCTTCATACGTAAACAACTGCAATTTAAAGTAATGTACAGCGGTGAAGTGCGCAGGTTCCAGGAGCTGGAAGCGTGTATCGTGTGCATCCCTCTCCGTAGTGGAAAGAGGATGTACTTGGTCGCACTCTATGCACCTGAAGCTACTCAATCTACTTTATTTATTTCAGAGCTCGAGACACTTTTTCGATTCCTAAGGCTGGGGTCGGAGGAGAATTATTTCATCATGGCCGGAGATCTGAACGCCAAACATAGAGATGGGGAAATAACATACCTAATCCTAGAGGGAACCTACTATTCAATTGGTGGGGTCGGCACAGTCTCGAGTATATACTCGATTTGAAAGCTACAGATAGTCCGTCGTTTCCTAGAAGCGGCTCTTATCTGGATCTCATGCTGTTCGACGTACGGTTAAAACTGACCAACATGGACCGACAAACTATAAACTGCCTGCACACATTTGTGTATGGCAGTGACCATTGCGGACTCAGTGCCATAATAACGATTCCCAACGAAATTGCGGAGTTGGAGGAGTTTGACCAAACGTACTCCTACAATAACAATAGGACGCATTGGACTCGCTTCTCCAGAGTTTTGACAAGAGCACTCTCCTCGAACTCGCTCTACCCACCGTCCAATAGGAATCTATCAAACGAGGAGATTGACTGGTACCTAAAACTAATTTACGAGACAATTAAACGAACTATGGACAATACGATACCTCGGTATCAACATACTGACAACGCAGACATATTCCGTAATGCAGCAATTGCGAACCAGACCAACACAAAAGTAGACTACTGTCGAGACTAAAAACCTTGTACAGACAGTTTACTGACAGACAAAACTCGGAGGTTAGGACGCAGAAATCTTTGATTAAAAACCTCCAGAAATTAGTTAGAGAAAATTACAGACTTTTTGTAAATTTGCATTTGAACACCAAAATTCGGGCTGTAAAATCCAACAACCCGAGTATGTTCCCGCAAATAAATAAAATATTTCGGAGGAATAATCAAAACGACCTTCTATGTCTTAAGATCCCGCAAACAACGAACAATGGACAAATACTAATAACAGCAGGTATAGATCCAGATAACGCAGTAGGGGATGACAACTGCTTTGTGATCTAAGATCCTCAGGAGAAGGTAGAGGCTATTGGAGCGACTTTCCAGGAAGTGTACAAGGTGAATGATACTATTTGCCCGAACCACGACCTGGAAAATCGCGTCCTTGTGCACAATTTCTACCTTCGAAATAATATAGACCACTGGCGGTCCGAGGACATAGGTTTTACCGAGTTCAATGACTATAACATGGCAAATAATGTCATCGCCGATGAAAGCGTTCGAAGGGATCGAAGGTGGAGCTCCAAGCGATCTTCGACTCATTGAGGAGGAAGAAATCTGCGGGAATCGATGGAGTATCGAACATTGTGCTTCGACATCTCCCTCTAGAAGCGGTGAACATTTACACCACTCTGTTTAACAATGCGGTGAATAATGCCCATTATCTAGCGCATTGGAAAACGGCAATGATACAACCCATCCGGCAAATCTCCGTTCGATAAGTCTCCTTCCGAACATCAGCAAGGTATTCGAGAAAGTGATCAATAGGGCCCTGCTTAAGTGGACTAAGAGCAGTAATATAATTCCTTATAACCAATTCAGTTTTAAGGTGGGGCATGATACAATACATGCCGCATCTAAACTGGTATCGGATATCCAATGGAACAAAAGCAAGATACAGTGCACGAGTGCCTGCCTGATTGACTTGGAGAAGGCCTTCGCACCGTATGGTTAGAGCGACTCTTCTACAAGCTAAGCAGGCTGGTCATAAGCAAACCACTGCTGTACATACTTCATATCATGGTCACCAGTACACAGTTCATTGTCAAAAATGACAATATGACTTCTGCTGGAACATTTCTAATTAAAAACGGTCTGCAACAAAGTGCAGTTAATTCACCGATCCTTTTCAACATTTACACGAGCGATCTGATAGGATCACTTTAACATGCCATAGCGTACGCAAACGACTTGATCGCGTACAAATCAGGACCAAAAATCGAGGTCATTGCAATTCTCTTACAACGTGACTTCGATAAGATTCAGCGATATTGCGATGACTGGAAGTTGAAGATCTACTTTCAGAAATCGGAAACCATTCTTTTTAGGACGCAGTTGCCTGGGACCTCTAGGGATACCAGAAAGAATTGGCGAAATTTCTCAATCGTGGGACCACACGGACAGCCACTTGCATGTCGAAGTGTAGTCAGATACCTGGGGCTTTGGTTAGACCAATATCTATATCTTAACAATAGGTGCTGCTCTGGCTAGAGCCAAAGGTGCTTTTGCCCTTACAAAAACACTTTTTTATAGCAAGCAACTCGATGCAAGGGTAAAAGTAATAACTACATAGCCTTCATCCGGCCCATGCTCGTATATGGATGTCCGTGTGGTTCAGCGTGGGAGCAAGCTTGTTGGAAAAGATTCGGGTGTTTGAGAGGGCTTGCCTTCATTTGTACATAACACCAGAGTCCCAGTACATAAAATTCTATTCCAATGAGGTCCTATACAACAGGGCTAACCTAATAAGAGTGGATAATTTCGTTATCAAGCTGATTCGAAGGCATATGCAAGAGCAATGAGCTCGACGAACAACCTGATTTCCGGGGCTTATTACCCCAATTACGAGTATCACGAGAGAGTGCGCCTTAACGGCTTTGTTCCCCCAGAGGCGTTCCTCTATTTTGGTAAGAAAGGTCTGGTCCAGGACAGATTGGCGGTGCCGCTAATCTTCCACGTTGCTCGGACAGTTGTTGATAGGCGACTCAACTACGACAGAGACGTTGCACACGGCTTTGTGGAGCGTCTCCGGTTTAGTAGGGCGGTATCGGGTCGCGATATTTATGCCGTACAACGTCAGTATGGTCATTTCTGGTGGCTAGCCGAAAGAGAGGAAACACATTCGTCGTTTCCTCCTAATCCACGGTAGCCTGTTGGATGTTTAAAGTTAGCTGTTCTTGTTCATGGCCGACTTACATAGTTTAAGATTTAGGTATATTGTATATAGGTTAAAAAAAAAAAAAAAAATCTTATCACAGCACTTGGATAGAAAAAAAAAAACCCAAAAAGAGTACGTATATAATTACGTAAGGTAGAGTAAGATAGATTAAGGTAGAATAAGATATTTTAAGATTTATTTTAAGGTTGTTTATAAGTTTTATATATAAGAATAGAAAAAAAAAGTTCAGTCACTAAGTTTTAGTATAATTTTCTTAGTTACAGTTAAAATTAAAAAAAAAATAAATAAACAATTTCAAGTTCGTTACGTCGAAAGACATAGTTTAAAGTATTAGGTTTAACTTAAAGCGCCCGCATAGGGGCAGTAAGTTAGAATAAGAATAGTTAAGTTAATTAAGCTAGTTTTAAGCGTATTGTCTAGCATGTAAGTTATAATGAAATGATTAATAAAAATGCAGTAAAAATGATAAATGAGTTGTAGGGACTATGATATAGTCGTATAATTCCGTCCTATAGTTTAGTAGATTTTTTTATTTGCATGTCTAATTCTGTCCTTCTATTTACGGGGTACGGTTACGACTTTATGTATGCGGGTTCATTTGTGGAAATTTTTTAACTCGGCTCTAATTCATCAATAAGTTCCTTAATACTTACAGAGTAAAACAAACGTAGCTTGCGTATATCTACTACGTTTCTAACCGGTCCTTTTACTATACTATTCAAATGACTGTTTGGACCCTGTTATTCTAATAGATTGTGCTGTATGTTATATGTAATATTCTTCTGCCGTAATAACAACGGATTCTGTGGCAGCGCTGGTTGTACTGCCTTGTACTACCCATGTTTCGACGGTTTGGTTGATTGGAGCGGTTATTGTATCTCTTTTTTGTGGTTGATTGCCATGTTTCTGTAGTTTAAATCTTGCATTTCCAAGCATGAAGCGTAAGCTTCTGTTAGTGTCCACGGTTTTTGAATGATAGTTTCTGCAATTTTCTATAAGAGTATTTATTTTCTCTGTGCTGTAATCGTATGTTTTAGTTTTACTGATGACTAATGGAAACAATTGCATAAAATTCGTCTACGCCTGCATTTCTTTGCGTTCGTTGTTTTTTTTTTATTATTTTTCATACAAATTGAAAAAGTTGTCCATGTTAAATCTGTAGACATTGACTTTCTATTTATACCTTCTATATGTTATACAAGGCCACACCCACCTTTTGAGAGTATTATCTTAAAAAACATTCATTGCTTTTTCAATGCCATTTACGGTGATGTTTATGTCTTACTGTAAATATCTCATCAGAATCCGTGAACTTCGATTACAAAAATTGGGAGCCCATTTTTTGCTAAGAAAAAGTTGTAACAACAGTTTAGTGACTAAATTTCTTAAAAATCGCACGAATATCTTCTATATAGAAAGACATAATTGCATCTGCTTTAAAATATTTGTAATGTCACGCTCATTTTATTAGAGGTGAGTTAGAAAATGGGAGACAGGGTATTCTACGAACCATTCTGGATGGACTGTAACTTTAATCAATATTTTTATACCTTATCCAGGGTATATTAAGATTGATACATAATTTGTAACATATGAAAATAGTAACGATAGCCCAGTAAAAGTACATATATTTGTTATCAGAATCAAAATTATATCGATCTAGCTTTGTCCATTTGACCTTCTGTCCGTGCGTATGTCACTACTTTTGGACCCTAAATTTTGAGTTAGGGACTTGAATTTTGGCAGATAACTTTCGGAAATCTGAAGCAGAACATAAATTGTATAAATTGTTAAAATTAGCCGACAGATACGCCCTGTTTTAAGAAAATGTAATTTTTCACATTATTTTCGCTAGCACCTCTTAAAATAGCTAATTATTCATTGGCTAAAACAATTTCGAAAAGGTAGAGTTATTTGCTGATCACATGGCAAAAGTATTTCAGCCCAATGAAAGCCCAAATGAGGAGATTTGTCTAAGAGGAGTTTTGAAATCCCTACATGTCCATCTGACCTTCTGTCCGTGTTTATGTCACTAGTTTTGGACCCTAAATTTTGAGTTAGGAACCTGAAATTTGGCAAATAACTTTCTGAAATCTAAAGCAGAACAAGTGTATAAATTGTTAAAATTAGCCGACAGATACGCCCAGTTTTAAGAAAATGTAATTTTTCTCATTATTTTCGCTAGCACCTCTTAAAATAGCTAATGATTCATGGGCTAAAACAATTTCGAAAAGGTAGAGTTATTTGCTGATCACATGGCAAAAGTATTTCAGCCCAATGAAAGCCCAAATGAGGAGATGAAAATATACTTTCGCATTAATCAAAAAGATGCTTATTCTTGCCTTAAAGAAGTTAAAGCTGGAGTACCGCAAGGAAATATGTTAGTCCCAATATTAAATCTACTCTTTACGAGTGACCTACCAGTTCCTTCAAGTAGTACAATAGTCACATTCGCCGATTGCACAGTAATACTTGCAACAGAGAAAAGTGAAGTAGAGTCAACCAGAATTCTTCAAAATGCTATAGATACTGTAGTCAACTGGACCAAAAAATCGCGCATAAATCAGAACAGTACTAAATCAGTACACGTTAACTTCACCAAAAAAAAGATTCAACGACTTCCGATTACCATCTCTGGAAGACATATCCCCTACTGGAACACAGCAAAATAACTAGGAATGAACCTAGATGCCAAACTGAAATGGAAAGAGCACGTGAAAAATAAAAGAGAAGAAATGTGGATGGGGGAGGAGTGAGTGGGTGATAATTCATATAAGATGGAGTTTCAGTAGGTATAGAAAAGTATTGTAACAATAAAATGAAATGAATAAGTGACAACATTTTAAACGTCGAAATTCGAAACTTCATTATAAATGCTTGTTTTTTTTTTCTAAAATTAGTTTTAGGTTTGCTACTAAATTGTTACAAATGTTAGTTTTTTTAATATTTGAATGCAGTAACATCACTTGCTTAACCAAAACTGGGTCGGAACCAATTAAACTTCCTCCTTTCTGAAGCAGAACTACTTGCTGGTGTACTTAAAATTGTACAACTTGATTTAAATAAAAATGGGAATTCGACTTGATGCAAGTGACGCCATAGCAAAAGATTAAATTCTTCATAGAAAATCACATTTGTATTTTAGTATGTCCGTAGTTCATTATTAACTCTATTAGTGAAATTCCCAACTTCTATCGGTTGAACGAAGTCTGTGAACAAGTTTGTATTATTTGATAAAACACTATGCAACTCTTCATTTAATAGCCGTTCCTCTTGCCTAATTCCTTTACATTGGAGTTTAATAGCATTTATATCGTCTGCATTAAATTGAATTAATTTGTTAGCCGGAAGAAACAAAAACAGTTAAATTTTATGATCAATTGTTGAATTTTGAAGTATCATACAATGGAATCTAAATAAGAGTTTAAATTTATTTTGAAATCGTGAATTACCTCTAAATTTCCGGAATCGGCTACGGTTTGTTTTTTTAAACAATGAACATGAACTTGCATAGTGTCCTCTTCTAGCTGCTTTGACTTTTCCTTGAAGGATTTTAAAATTATAACTAATTCTTTGTAATTCATTCCTTTCGTGTATCATAATATACTCCTGATTTTTCGTGAAAAATATATTGTGTTTCGTCGTGTGCATATACAACGTTTTAATGATGTTTTTAAAGCCGAGTTCCATCCTCTTCGATTACTTAAATTGTCGCGGTGTTTACAGAGTTCTACTTCTATGAGTAGGGCTAAAAAGCCAGAATGAGAAACGCCTTGTTTGAAAGTCAAGTTGAATCTGATTTATTTTAAAAGAATCGATCTTTATATACTAATTTCCCACCAGCATTCCCAATGCACATCGATATCTAGTGGGTCGCATGCCATCATATTTCGGCTTCTTAGTCATGACCTAAAAAAGTTATATTTCTATTTCTCCAAACACTTACTACACATTGCATCGATCACACAAAGAGTCAATCACTTCTCAAATGACACATTAGTCAGCTTTATGCACTGCGACATAGTGCATCACTTATGACTTCTATCGAAGTATTTTTGCCTTTCTTATGCGTCAGCACTTTAGCGTGTGCCGTCAATTGTTTTTGTTTTGTGATCGTTGACTTTATGTGATATTGCATAATTTATACAATGTGTGTTCTTCTTGTGTGTACAATGTGTTCTTGGGTTTTTGTTTTGGTGGGTACACTACTCCCTCACCCTTAAGCGAAAAATTATTTGAAGAATAATTTTGCAAGACTTCTTTGTATCGATATGCTTTGGAATTGCTTTACATCAGGGGTTCTTAAGTTGCTAATTATGTTGTTGCGTGAATCTTATCTATCTTATATATTAAGCTTGTATTTAATAAATCTTGAGTAATTTCTAATGTAAAATTTGTAAGAACCTACTTTTTTCTTTTTTTCTTTTCATGTATTGTATATATGTAATTTAATGTTTTATATTATATTTCTTAATGTTATTGTTGTGAAACTTCTTACATTCTCCAGTTATGTCTATTATTGAATTTACATTGTCTGTTTCAATTATTTTGTATGGTCCGTGATAAGGACTTTGTATTTTTTTCTTACTTTCTAACTTAACAAACACTAAATCTCCTAGCTTAAAATCTGAGATATTTGTGTTTTATCGTATTCTAATTTTCTTTTATCCTTTACGTTTTTAATTATGTTTCTTGCTTTTTCTATTGCATGCTTAAGTCTAATTTCTATTTCATTTACATAGTTATCTAAATTATATACTTTTTAATTTTTATTTATTACATCGTTCGGTAAGTATGGCAATTTTCAAAAAAATAGTTCATAAGGGGTATAGCCTGTATCTACGTGTGGTGTTGTATTGTATGCAAATGCATAATATGGTACCCAAATGTCCCATTCGTAGTCTTCAGCGAAATTTAAAAGATATTCACTTAGAACTCTATGGTTTCTCTCTAATGATCATATGCTTTGATGATGATATGGGACTGAGTAAATTGTTCTGATTTTCAACATTTCGCATATATTTTTCATTAACTCATTTTTGAATTCAGTTCCGTTATCCGACTTGAGTATTTTGAAGCAACCACATTTTAAAATAAATGGTTCCACAAGTGTTTTAACAATTGTCCTTGCGTCTTTGCTTTCGATAGGGTGTGCAATAACATATTTGGTTAACTCACATTGCATTGTTAGTATATATCTGTGACCGTTTGATATTTTAAGAGGTCCAACCGTGTCAATTTTGATTGTTTTGAAGCTGGTACTTGGTGTGTCTGTTATGACCATTTCCTCTATTATATGTCTTGTTTGCTTGTTTTTGGCACATGTTCCACAAGTATTTACAAATTTCTTAATCACTTGTCTCATATTTTTCCAAATGTATCTTTGTTTGACCTTTTTCATTGTCTTTTGTGTACCTAAATGTCCTCCGTGTGGTGAATTGTGAAATTCCTCTATAATTGCCATTCTTTCTTTATCATCTTCTATTTTCTTTGGGGGCTTGTACATTAATATTTTCAAAGGCGAGTATTCTTCATTCATTGACTGTAGTCCATTATATATATTCTTAAATTCTTCGACATGTATATGTTCAAATATTTAATTTTTTCGCTCAGAGCTACTTCATTAATTTGTGCGCTCTTTAATTCGGATGTCAGATCCTCTAGGGTCGAAACTAGTTTCGCTAGATTATGACTACACCGTACTAGAACTTCATTTTCGTATATTTAAACTTTTATAACTCGCTAATATGAACTTCAACTTCCTAATTTTTCTGACGTCAGATAAGGATGTACATTCCCATATGTGAAGGTGGTCAGTCTTCCGTTGAGATATGTCGTTCCCCATTGCTTTATTTTCATTAATGAAAGTTCTTGCTGTCATGCCCCTTGTTATCGCCATGATCCGCTCCTTGGAGTCGCAGTCATCACTATGCTTTGGCACCATGGATTTCAAAATATGGCTATCGATTTTTATCCTCGAAAGCACATCGGCATTCGTATTCATTGTTCCCTTTTTATAAATTATTTCAAAATCGTAATCAGATAAGTCCATTCTGATTCTAGTTAGTTTAGAAGAAGGATTTTTACGAGAAAATAGAGATACTAACGGTCTGTGGTCGGTAACTACGATAAACTTCCTCCCGTATAAATATGGCTTAAAAAAGTTTATTCCCCAATGTATGGCAAGTAGTTTTTTTTCGAATATTGGTTTGTTTATGTCATGCTTTTGTAACGTTTTGCTTGCATATGATATTGGAAGGTCGTGTCCTATTTCTCCTTGTGAGAGTACTGCTCCTAGAGTCTGATGCGTCTGTCGTTAATATGAATGGTTTTGAGAAATTTGGATATTGTAGCACTGGTGGTTCTATTAGACATCTTTTTAAAGTGCTGAATGCTTTTCCACACTCTTCTGACCAAATGAATGGTTGGCCTTTCTTTAGTAAAGAGTTTAGACTTTTAGCTATGTCTGCGAAGTTCTGGATGAATCTTCTGTAGTAGTTGCAAAATGCTATAAATCTCCTAACTTCATCTGCGTTTTTTGGTACTGGATAATTGTCTATAACACTGTATTTTGTTGGATCTGTTCTTATGCCTTTACTTGTTATTAAATGTCCCAGATATATTACTTCAGACTTAAGGAAATGACATTTGCTAGCATTCAGTTTTAGGTTGTATTGCTCTAGTCTATCGAATACGTTTCTTAGGTTTTGGTTGTGATGGTTTATACTACATCCAAAAACTATAATATCGTCCACATAAAGGATGCTTCTGCTTCCAAACCGCTTAATGCTATTGTTAGCATTCTTTGGAAACTGTTGGATGATATTTTAAGACCAAATGGTAGTCTCGTGAACTGATAGTGACCATCCTGTGACGAAAATGCTGTCATTGGTCTTGATTCTTGTTCTAGTGGTATCTGGTGAAAAGAACTAGTCATGTCGAGTGTAGAGAAGTATTTGGCTCTACCCAGTCTATTCAATACGTCCTTGATTCTAGTTAATGGGAATTTGTCGTTTACTATTTTGTCATTGAGCTTACGGAAATCTACTACTAGTCTCCATTTCTTTATTCCGCCTTCGCTCCTTTTTGGTACTAACAGCAGTGGTGAGTTGTACGGGCTAACTGAAGGTTCTATTATTTATATATATACTGCGACATAGTGCGACATATATTTTTGCCTTTCTTATGCGTCAGCACTTTAGCGAGTGCCGTCAAGTGTTTTTGCTTTGTGATCGTTGACTTTATGTGATATTGCATAATTTATACAATGTGTGTTCTTCTTGTGTGTACAATGTGTTCTTGAGTTTTTGTTTTGTTGGGTACACTACACTATAATTGCACAATTCGTTCTATTTGCACCTTTCATGCACGTTGCTCATTCATCACTGCTCCCTGTTTTATGGAAATTTTGGAAAATGTGGAAGAACAAAAGTTGTTCTTTACGTCATAAGGAATATTTTTTGTTAAGAAAATGTTGTGAATAAATGATTTAATTGTTATTAACAATTCCTCAACCTTGTTGAATTTGGCACCACAATTTGAAAAGGACTACAATTTTCTACGGTCCTAAATATCCACTTTAATTTTTTCCACTCTATCAGCTTTTTTTCATGTTTTTCTAAATTTGAGGTCTTTTCGCTGTTATATTTGTATACATAAAAATAATACCTGCACGGCACTAAATTTTCAATTTCGTCAACGTTTTCTTTTTTAATTCTTCCGAACACATCCCAAACATTACTCCTGCCTCTCTTATTATTTATTTTGAGTTTGGCACTTAATACCAGCTTTGATGGCTGAATTGTTTAACAAGCCTATAATGCTTAACATTGAAACATTGGAATCATTTGTCGTTTAGAGATTCGACAAATGAATAGAGTAATTCCACGAATGTTTGACCGACGTTCTGAAGGACCCCCTCCGATTCGACTCAATTACTCATTGGAGTGGTACGAATCATAAGGCAAAAACGTTTTGCAGAATTCGATATAGATTACGTGTAACGGAACTTTAAATATTGGCAAAAATCAAAAATCAAGGTTTTTCACATATTAAAAAAAAAAATCATAATTAAGTAAAACATGTATACCTTGTTGCATCAAAGTTTCACAGATTGTCCAGGTCCATCGGGTAGTTGTACTCCATAATTAGTGAGAGGAGTAACAGAGAGTATAACCTAACCGTTTCTTCTTTGCTCCTTTCTTTTATTCGCTGAACAGTACGAGACGTGCCAGAAAGTAGATCATCGTTTTTCTCTCCCTTGCATTTTGAAGGTGATGAGTAGTGGGATGTGACATAGACAAAAAAAACATACAACTTTTGCCTGTGCGACCTTTCCCGTGTTGCTTCTCACGTCTGTTTCCGCATCGTAATCAATTATTTGATTAAAACATTTGCTGACGGCTCTTTTAGCAAATGCATTTGCCGATGATAACATTCATGTTGCATCGCAACGTGGTGAAAAGTTGATGTGTCCGCACGTCCATATTTCATTTTACATATTGAACTAGGAAGATATAACCTTAGCAGGGCTCGAAGCAGTACAAATGTAAACAATTTCAAAATACGCCTACAGATACGCCCACTTTTTAAAACAATTACCTTTTATAAATATTTCTTCTAGAAACTGAAAAATATCGCTTTAATGATGGCGACCTGTAGTCCGACAGTGAGCGGACGTAACCCAGACTCAGGGAGCGAGCGAGAGAGTGTGGGTGATCACAAGTCAGTCATCGTTCATCTCGAGTACGGATCGGTTCCTTATATATGTATATCATATATATTGATGAAATAGCTATTAGAATTTGTAACATTTGTACTGCTTCGAGTCCTGCTGCGACGAGTATGCAAACAAAAATAAAAAGAATAGTGTAGAATACAAATATGTACGTATATTTACGAGTATTCATAAGATGCAAGTGTGAAATACAAAAAAGGTAAGGTTAGTGTGCACATTTTTATATTTCATTGCCATTAAATTGGAAATGTCTAGCAATAGCCACTAGATTTTATTTGAGCTTATTACATTCAATTGTAGATTTATTACATTAAATTTTGATTTTGACAAGCGTTAAACCTTACATTGAGAATTGTATCATATTCAATTGTGTCCAGAAGGTTGAGATAGATTCACATTCAATTGTGGTAAAAGTAATAACGAAATAATTCAAAGAGGAAGAGATTTAGTTTAATTTTTCCCCAGGTTTGATAGAATGGCTGATACAGGGATAATACCTGTGCGAAGCAATAACCAAAGCAGTAATTCGGTCTGAGTGGTAGAAATGGTACCGTTCATATTGTTTGTATCTAGAATCAGAAGAGATTACAGAAGCCAAGGGGAAAGAAAGTGAACTCCTGCATTTAGGTGGATCAGGAAGTAATTTTTAATATCCTGGGTGCACTTGTTACAGAAGGCGATGTCTTGGGGGTTTTGGTACATAAGTTAAATGGGTATTTCTTCCCGCAGAATAGTGGCAATACAAAGGTAGGCAAACGGAAGAATGTTAGAAGACTCTGATATGAAGCGTTGCAGATTCGAACCTTCCAAAATTCACTATAGTGATGGCAATTTAGATAAGCATACTATGAGTGAGCAAATCCAATTGGGTACACATGACTGCTTCCAAGTCGATGACGATATTAGCAAACTTAAAGATGGAAAAATAGAGTGTTTTATCGGAGGCTCAAAATTATCGATGATAATTGCCTCAGGGTCGCGTTTTAATCTATTAGGAGAAGGCGATTGGGAAAGACTTCGACGAGGTTCTTCAATAATGTGGAGCATTCGCAGAAAATCCGAGAACCGAATTCTGGCATATACGGGAAGGTAGCTTTTTGAAATAATAGTAGTATTTGAAGACCATACGAGCGTAAATAGAAGAACCGAAGTTGTTGGATCGTTTTACGACGTAAAAAATGGGGAACAGCCATTGCTAGGGCGAGAAACGGCAATTAAATTGAAGGTACCAAAATTGGGGTTAGAGGTTAACCAACTCCAGGAAATTCAACTATCCCCCAAAATTAAAAGCATTAAAATACACCTGTCCAATGATAGAGCGATAGAACCAGTACAGCCCTTGCGTCGGATTCTATCGGCACTGGAAGAGAGGGTTGATAGGAAACTTAAAGAAGCAGTTGAATGGGATATATGTAATTGAGGCAGAGTGTGTCACAAGTTGATGAATATCTCCAATTGCCATTGTTTTTAAAGATACAGGAGGTATTCGTCAGTAAGTTATCGCATTGGTTCCTCTAGCAACCAATTAAAAAAAAGAACTGTACCAATAACGACCACTTGAGAACAACATCTTATCTGACAGTATTGTCTTACTTCAATACGAAATCCAAGGGAATGTATTTCTGATAACAAACAACCTTTTACCAACTTCATTAACGTGAACAAACACAGCTGCGACGACACGATACCAATGTGCATCGAAAACAACTATAAAAGAGCCCAACTAAAGCTCAACGCTCAGATTCCTACGCTGACGTTTATACGTCGTAATTCAGCAGGAGAGTTCACTTAGTATTTTAAGTAATAAAAGTTTTTTTTTTTCATAATTAAAACGAACTAAAACTTTTTAATTGGAGACTCAACCGGGATGCCAGGTTTAAAGTAAAGTTGAAAATAAAAGCAAACATTAGACTCAGTGCATCCGCCAAATATTAACAAGCCAAAGTATTCTAGGAGGAATCAGCACTATTTAAAGAAGTAAAAGATTTCAACACGGAGATAATATTGGCACGAGCACGGGTCTATCTCGCCCCGTTCAGGAGGTAGGGTCAATTTTAGAAAAAAATGACTTAAAATAAAAAAAAAAATATTAAAAAAACAACGGCAACACTTACAATGAAGTATTATACCTATACTATATGAAATCCAGAAAACTGTTCTTTAATCCTAAATTTAAATTAAATAATATATGTCAATAGTTTTTGAAAAATTCGCAAGCAAAGTCAAAATTTTGATAAAAAAATGAAAAAAAAAGTTTAGACCAATTTGTTTCAAAATTGTGAAATGAAGTGCTAAATTGGCTTCCTGTGGTCAATGCTTATATCAATTCAAAAATTTAAAATTACTATTTTTGTTTTGTTTTTTGACATTTACGTGGTCTTCCTTTGAGGTAAGTGAATTAATAATAGATTAAACGTCTGGCAGGCGCCTATATCAACAGTATTCTTAATTAACAGTACCCGGGTGGCACCTTGCGGGATTAAGGGATTTAAGCTCTCTTTTCGCATGCGGCAGGTTCCGCCCACGCAACTTCGTTGCTCCGCTCGGGGTAGGTGCTTCTCGTCAGGCAGGCGCCTATGTCATCAATACTCTTCATCCCAAAATTACAATGTTCACATTAATGACAAAGTTTTGCTGATTCGCATTATAGAAAATTCTCATATTCGAATGTTGCAGCAAATTATTTTCTTTGCGTAATATGTATGTTTGTACTTATGTAATGTGTAATGTACTTGATAATGATGCAAAAATATAACCGAACAAACGTTTGACTTTTGTACCGTTGTTTTTTTCATACACATGTGGTAAAGCGTGTAGTTATTGATATTCACAAAGGTCATTCTGTGATCAACCTTAGTGCGAATCGAGTGTTATTTTTTGTGAATAAGCAATGGCGGCTAAGCATCCTTTAATCCATCCTAAACTAAATAACTTTTCAATATTTTGTTCGTTCGGGGATTTGGTGTTGACCAACGAAAAAAGCATCGCTTTTTTAGAAGAAATTGGTCTAATTCCCACTAAAAAGTCAACTCCCCCACTGTGTTGCAACTTACCGATGAAGGTGGAAAAATGTAAAAATATTAAGTTCGCTTGGATGTGGCGATGCTAAAAAAAGCTCTAAAAAAAAGGTGACACAAATTGTAGGAATACAGTCAACCCATCTATCGGCACATTTTTCAATGGGCCTCAATGTCGGCTAGAGATTCGCAAGGTGTTTGCGATAATTATTTCTTTTGTAATCAAAATGCCTGTGAACACGGTTTTTCAGGTAAATTAATTAAATCTTAAGCTACAACTTAAGGATTTTTTTAAAAATATTATTGTATATTATTGTATTATTTTAAAATTGGCATTTAATCGCTTGGCGCCATCACGACAATAAAAGTGAACTTAGTAAATCTACTATAATAGATTACTTTAACTATTGTCGTGAAATAGCCGAAATAATAACGTCTCACGTTGTTGTTAACATTGGCGGCGAAGAAAAAATTTTACAAATTGACGAGACTTTTCTTACAAAAAGGAAATACCACAGAGGCCATGAAACCGAACAGATGACAATCGTGGTGTTGGGGTTGTTTTGCAAAGAAGATAAGGTCGGGCGCTTCTTTAAAGTGAACTCCAAATGTAAGAAAGATTTGTGGCCTTATATCCATAAATACCTTAACCAGTCGTATTTGTACCGACAGCGCACGTCAGTACATAGGTGTTGAGAAAATGTTCCCTAGTTTTACGACTCATGAAGTTACGAACCACAGCAAAGGCGTCTTGTTAACAAGACCGATGCAACCAAGACTATTAATAATCTGGAGAATCAGAACAAGCTTCTGAAAAAAACTCTTATGCCGCAAAACAACGCACCACCTTCACCATTATATGGCACTTTTCATTTATCGAAAATACTGCCTTGAAAAAGAATATAAGGACTACTTGGGCTCCTACATCATGGAATTTTTACTAAACGTAAAAAAAGTGTACCCATGTTTTATTGATGATGAAGAAAGTGTGGGTTTGCAACTAAAGGACTTCGACCCTCCCACCATTCACAGTGAGCACTTAGAGTGTGTTTTACCGCAAAAACAACCTCGGCTCCTCATCATCAACGACGAACTCAACGAACTAGAGAGTAACACTAGTACGGACGATGACTTCATTGACATTGGAAATTGACTTGACTATTTCTAACTCCTGACTTACTCACAAACTGACTGACTGGGACGCGGAATGCAATGCAAGTCTACCTCCTCGTGGTGCATTCTGGGTAACACTAAATGATTTGCTGAACTTTACTTACATAGATGAACCTATCATCAACATTAATCCTCAAAGTGAGATCACCGTAAATACAAAAAAACAAAAATCTCATAAAAAAGTAGTTTTAGTAATTTTAAATTTTCTCAAAAACTAGAAGACATAAAACTATTGACATAAATTATTTAATTTAAATTTGGGATTAAAG
Source organism: Pocota personata (assembly GCA_963082735.1). Classification (NCBI taxonomy): domain Eukaryota; kingdom Metazoa; phylum Arthropoda; class Insecta; order Diptera; family Syrphidae; genus Pocota; species Pocota personata. The sequence continues at coordinate 131,686,713 of OY720429.1, forward strand.
AACAGGTTTCTAGCTTTCATATAGTATAGTTATAGCACTTCATTGTAAGTATTGCCGTTGTTTTTTAATAATTTTTTTTCATTTTAAGTCATTTTAAAAAAAATTGATCCTACCTCCTAAACGGGGTGAGATAGACCCCCCCTCCCGTAGTAAAAAATGCTTGTTTTTGACCCCCCTACAAAAAAATCAATTTTGGCGCCAAAGTTATCGTACTCTCCCCATAACATTTAGAGTAAGAAATAATTTCTAAGCATTATCCTTAAGAAAAATATCATATGTAAAAGCGAAAACAAGTGATTTTTATGGAGAGAATTAGAAATAAAATTAAGGAATAGAGATCCTAAGCCATATCGAATAGTTTATAAATTAAATCCAATAGAAGTCTGACTCAGAATCTGAGATTTCGAAATACGAGTAACTCTCGGTACAGGTACGGGCTTAACCCAACAAGCAGTCGATGGTATAATTGCAAAAGCACTTACGGATAATAATAAATTGATTCAGAAATCCTTCCTAAAATAGGAAGCTAGATATGAACATGAACTAGATAAATTAGAGGGCTTGCTTTCATTCGTAGATATAAATAATTCCATCACGGAATACGGGACTCGAACAATAGATCCGACGATAACCTGTAACGAACCATTAAACGTTATAAAATCTTTGCCCGAATTTTCTGGTAGTCAGACAACATCCGTGAGTTGGTGAGGAGATGCTCACAATCTATAGCATTGTATGATATAGGTAGTAAAAAATATTTTACGACACTAACAATTTTCCTTAAAAAGATCACGCAACACGCGAACGATATTTTAACTAATCATGGCACAGTGTTGAACTTCAATGCCATAATTTCCCGATTACATTTTGCCTACGCGGACAAGAGACCAGTTCAAGTAATAGAACAGGAACTGAGTATTCTTAGACAAAGTTCACTGTCTTAAATAGACTATTATAACGAATCCATGGTTCATGATAGTTATGGAAATCGACTAGTCAGCTCCCATGAGCTAAATCGATTGAAAGACATACACCAATAAACCAACAACAACAATCCATTCCGTGGCAATAATCAGTAGAATAATAACTTTTGTAATAATAACCAGCATGGAAACAATCCACGCTGGCAAAAACCTCAATACAATATGTTTAATAATAATACACGTTCGATCTTTAAGCGAAGAAGAGAATCGAGCGCGCACAACTCTATTCAACCTCCTCCCGCAAAGAACGAAAGGATTAATAATTTAAACGAAGATAGAGAATATTTTTTAGGAAAAGAGTGGGTCCGCCCCACTTTCTCATCGGAAACCAGATATTTTTAATGCTGAGATCATGCTGGACATAAAAAACGAGCATGCACAGTAAGTGGTGAAATCATCATTCATTCATACTACGAGATACTAATATGAAGCCAAGGAACTAGATTTTATGTCATACCCAACTTGGAGTATGAAGCTTTAATAGGGACAAATTTATAATACTTAATAAAGTAAATGCTCAACTCGACTTCCAAACAGGTATTCTTAGCTACTGCAATGAAAATGATAAAATGTATTTTGATAATGTTAAGAAATTAAATAATATTAAAGAAGAAAACATTGATTCACTAATAGAATCAATGATGAATACAATTGGAAGTATTCATGGTGGGATTGATACGACTTTAACCTTCAGGACAGATATCATTGCGGAAATCCATATTAGTAACGAGAAACCTGTTTGGAGTAAATAATATCCCTACCCTCTCTCTGCTAATAACTTTATGAATAAAGAAATAGAGAAACTTTTAAATGATGGCATCATTAGACCATGATTACAAAAAACTCAATGAGAATACTGTATCGGATAAATACCCTATACCCTACACGAATGTCATATTATCCAATCTTGGAAATGCAAAGTACTTTTCCACAGTTGATCTTGAATCTAGATTTCAAAAAATCAGGATGAAACCAGAAGACATAGAGAAAACGAGTTTCTCAGTAAATAATGACAAATACGAGTTCTTGAGAATGCCATTTGGACTACAAAATGTCCAAAGTATCTTTCAGCGCGCCATGGACAATACCATTCGAGATTATGTAGGAAAAATATGCCACGTCTATATAGACGATATTATTGTATATTCTCACAGTTTGGAAAGAAGATGAAAATCTCTATTGAAAAATCTATTTTGTATCAAGAAAAATTTTGATTTTCTTGGTTATGTTGTAGGACACAACGTCATCAAAACCAACTCAGATAAAGTGGTAATGATCAGGGAATATCCTGAGCCTACCACTTTACATCAACTCAGAAGTTTCTTAGGAATAATCGGCTACTATCGCACATTTATAGGAAAATGTGCAAACATTGCCAAACCTTTAACCAAATATCTCCAAAGTGAAAATGGGCAAGCATCTACCCACATGGCAAAAAGGACAATCATTAAATTAACAGGCGCTGTCTTACCACAGGACGGTAAACGAATAACGTTCATATCTAAAACGTTCGGGAAAACAGAAATAAACTATGCGGCAAATGAGAAGGAACTCTATGCCATCGTTTTTGCTTTAAAGAACTTAAGAAATTATTTATATGGAGTAACTAATTTGGAGATCCATACAGATCACCAACCACTAACGTTCGCAGTTTCACCCAGAAACCCAAATGCTAACATTAAATAGTGGCATGCGTTAATTAAGGAATATGCACCTAAACTGGTATATAAACCTGGAGCTACAAATGTAGTGGCTGACGCCCTATTCAGACAAAATCTGAGACAAATTTCTGACAAATCCTCTGTAGCTAAGCAACACTCTGCGGAAAGCAGTGATAAATATCAGATCAAACTAATTGATCGCACAGTTTACCAATATAAACAACAAATTATCATAGCAAAAGGTTTTGAAACTGTACATGAACATTTTAAACCATAACCTTCTAAAACAAGACATATTATTATTTTCAATAATTTTTATGATTTTGTACCAATATTCAAAGAATATATTAAAAAAGGATTAGTAGCAATATTTGCAAAATCAGAAGCTGTCTATGAAATTAAAGGTACATCAAAATAACATTTTAAAAATAAATTTATTCAAGCAGAGAATTTTGCTAATGACATTAGCAGTAAAGACGACCAGGTATCCATTATCAACGATACACATAGGAGAGCTCACAGAAACTTTCGTGAAAGCATGAAGGAAGTACGTGATAAGTATTATTGGCCTGGAATGTTAGATGAATTGCAGCAATTTGCCCGAAATTGTGAGGTATGTAATGTCAGCAAATATGACAGATATCCTAATAAACAACCAATTGGCAAGGCGCCAATTCCCGTAGAAGAGAGGGAGTACTTATATATCGATATTATGTACTCGGAAAAAACTAAATTTCTAACTTGCTTAGACACATATTATAAATTCTTGGTAATAAAAATATTGGAGAACCGCCAAGATATGCCAGACAAAGTCAAACCTTTCCTGAATGTAAAAATTTAATTTGTGATCAAGATCTAACATTCACTTCAACTTCCTTCGTAACATTGATAAAAAGATCCAAAATGACCATTTATTACACTCCAGCCCACCACAGTAGGTACGACCCACGGTCAAGTGGAACGCGTTCACAGCACCCTGCAAGAAATTGCCAGATGCTTAAAGAAAGAATTTAGACTCCTATGTAGGTAAAGCTGAAATATTCATCAGAGCAGCTAAGGAATACAACAAAACTATACTCTGTAACTGAAAAGAAACCGAGTTACGAGTATTATTTAACAAACACCTCATAACGAAATTCCTCTTAAATTAGCAATTGCAAAAGACAAAATGTTAGATACACATAATAAGAAAATAAAGTCAAAAGAAGTCAAAACTGACGACATAATATACCAAAAAACCACAGGTAACACATACAAACCTCATAAAGTAAAGAAAAATTTAGGTAATAAGGTAGAATTACAAAACGATAAGATTGTCCATAAAAATAATCTGAAATTTTAATTTCCAATTCCAAATTATTTGAAGCTATTAAATCGGTTTAACATACCATTAAATGTGAACTTATTGCTGGAAAAAAGCAAACTAATAATTTTTGAATTACAAAATATGATCAACTCTACTCAACTTTAGCAAAATTAGGAATTTTAAAACCAGCCATTTTAAATATCAATGAAATTAATAAAATTGAAAGAAAACAGCTAATTAAAACCTTCACCATAAGTGACTTAATTGATAGTTCGAAATTTATGATTTTACAGAAAGATGGAATCATTGTAATTTATATTAAATACCCCATCATTTATGAAAAAATGTAAATTATTGTATATGAAAGAAGCAAGGAAGATGGGAAATTCATTTTAGGTAAAGAAATCTTCAAATGTAACAGTAATATTATCAATGTAAAAACTTGTAAGAAAGAACTAAACATACATTTTGTGAAATTAGCAAGAATCAGACATGTTTGTCTGAATAATCGAAGAACAGTTTGTAACAAAATTAAAGAGAAAAATCTAAACTTAGAAAAAATCAAAGACGGTGAAATCCTACTATCTGGAGATCACATCGTGGATGACGAAATTTTAAATGAAGTCTACCTAGTGAATTGTGCGAACAACACAACTATAGATGGTAAAGTGCACGAAAATCCAGCACGCTTGATTCAGAACTATTGGAAATCATACACGATCGACAAATATGAGATCGCACAGTATTTTGAGTCCCTCGATGACCAATTAAAATTTAGCAACATAAACTTGTTGGAATCCTTACAGATCGAAGTTACCATAGCCCGATCATATCCACTCTAGGACTAATGTTACTAATAATCCTTATAGAGCATTTGTAATTATTTTTTATAGATAGAGATCCCCTAGATTGACATCAGAACAACTCCTGGACCAAAGAGTAGAACGAATTCAAATGCTTGTGAGGCAATACGAAGCTGTGGGGCAAGCTTCTTAAAGGAAAAGGGGAGTTATCACACTGGATCTTCTAGCAACGAAATGAAAAAAAACTGTATCAATAACGACCACTCGAGAACTACATCTTATCTTGTTAGTCCCTACGTAGCGTTGTGCAAACGCCGTCATATTAAGAGAAAACTTTTCGTTGTCAACATTCGATTCATTCATGACAAAACTTAAAGGATCCCAATTTTTCTCTAGATTGGATCTAAAAAATGCGTACCATCAGTTAGAGCTGGATGATGAGAGTCGTCATATAACAACTTTTATCCTGCATAGGGGGATCTATCGCTTTAACCCTTTCAGAACCAATGACTTGAAAACTGTATGGATTTGTGTCAAATTTGGAATATTAGTCATTTAGTGTATATTATTGAACAATATTAAACAGTTTTGGAAGTGGAGCCCACAGGAACCCCAAAAAAGGACCCACACAAATGTGTGGGTTGGTATGCATCTATGACAGAAAACGCGTTAATCTTTGAATTTCAGTTATGTATTTATTTCATATTGTTTTATAATATATATTGTTTTAAATAATATAAATAAGGAACACTTCAAGCTTTTTTAAAAAATTATAAAAATAAATAAATAATTCATTAACATATCAGAATTTTATCACACTATTCTGTTGTGTGGAAAAGCTTAAAACATTTTTTCCCCTGGGCCACGTACAAATAAATATTACATTTTTCGCACCTCGTTCGAGTCCGGCTGGTACACGCTTTCAAGCGGCACATTCTTGCGTTTTTCAAATTGTCTACTACTGGCCAATGGTTCGACTCATCAAACCTTTTGCTGGGTCCTGGCAACGGCGCACATGTCTTTGTAGAGCTCGTTTGGGCTTCCGTTTCTTCTTCATCCTCAGAATCTTCCCTTTTGCGTTTCGAGATAAGAGCCTCCGCAATATCTAATTTAAAATGAAGTAAATCCAATACCTTCCACTTTTCCACTTTTGAGGAGATTGGAAGGAGAGTAGGATGTGTAGCCATAAAAGGAGCAGAATTTTCCCTTTGCGCAGACTCAAATTCAGAAACTTTCATACGTCTTCGAGTTTCTACTTCTGACTTTTGTCCTAGTAGAGTCTCATCTTCTACTTCGGCTTCAACTTCCTCATCTGTTTCTGACTCTTCAAGAGTTTCTTGGTTAGTTTGAGGATTAAAAGCCTCAACCTCATCTTCATTGTCGTCAGACTCAGAAAAGTCTTCTACGTCAGACCCTTCATCTAGAAGGTTCAAGACTTCTTCCAAATCTTGGTCGTTGTCGAAATGGTAAACTTTTCCTGTGAGACAGAAAAACACGCATAGGTTGAGAGCTAGGTGGCACAATTGTGTGGGTCTTATTTTACATGCATATATTATCCTTGCACAAATCGAAAGGGTTTTAATTTTTTCAGAAATATGTTTAGTCAATACTCATTTATAAAATATCAAAAAAAGGACTTTAAATTTTTACACATTTTATAAAAGATCTATACTTACGTTGGCTTCTTCTCGGCAATTCTAACATCACGTCTTTATCACTTCACTGTTTGCACAAAAATGACAAAAGCCATTGAACGGGATATACAAAACACAAGAAATCAACACGAATGATGTACTTGGAACTAGAAAACTTGCCTTAACGAAGTAGAACAAAGCGAAACACGAATTCGAAAATGAGGCAAAATTACCCACACAAATGTGTTATAGGACACTGAAAGGGTTAAGAGGCTACCATTTGGAATAACCAGCGGACCGTGGAGAATAATAAAACTGACATCCAAACCACCAGCGCGAATAGGGAGATGGGTCCTACGTTTACAGTCATTTAAGTTCAAAATTGTCTACCCAGCGGAAAAGTAAAATACCGCAGATGCACTTTCTCATATGATTGTAAACCCAGCAATCGGACTCCTTTGATAGTAACTGCGAATATAATGTCTGTGCTTTAGTTGAGAAGATGGCTCCATGGAGGTTGGTTGACAGAGACGTGGAAAATGTGCAAAGGGTTGTAGTGATGCAACCAGCCCCTATGAGGGGACATATGTATATTTCCAGCTGGGCCGTGGCAATATGTGGCAGTAAATTGACTAGGTTCCCTGCTGAACCATGATTGCGGTTTAGTAAACATTGACTATAATTCCAGGTACCAGGAGTCTACCTTCTTAAGAAGTGTATCGTCAGCAGATATTATCGGCATTTTGGACGAAATATTCAGTAGGTTGGGATACGCGGAGTCAATGAGGACTGATAAAGGTCGTCAGTTCTTTAGTGGGAAAATCAAGTCATACTGTAAAATTAATAATATCGAGCTGATAACATCACCTTACTCGCCGCAAGCGAATGGGGAGCTGGAAAACTTGAACTGGTCGATTTTGAAGAGACTTAAGATAGCAAATACTGAGGGTTCAGATTATAGGAATTAGCTTCAAAACTTTATGTTTATGTACCTATATAATGTGGCACCTCATGGCACCTCAGGAATCAGAACTCTTATTCAATAGGAGGATACGAGACAAGATCGCTTCTGTACAGGATATTAATGATAATATCTTGAGTTCAGAGGCACGATATATGAACACAATAGCCAAACAAAAATAAAAAGAAACAGGAGACAGTGATTGAGGAGCAAGAGCATGTTGAATAAGAGTGGGAGAGTGGGAAGAGTTCATCCGCGACATGGACACAATAGCCAAACAAAAATGTAAAGAAAGAGGAGAGAAGGATTGAGGAGCAAAAGAATGTGGAATAAGAGTGAGAGATAAATTGTTCCTCCGCAACATGAGCCAGACTTCGAATCAACTGAATTCGAAGTAATCGAACGGAAGCAGAATGGAGTTACGGTTCGAGAGGGTAGCAAACTGGTTAGAAGGAAAATAAGTCACATAAAAAAGTTCCCTGAAACAGGTTTTGGATTTTGATCTTTTTATTTGTACACTAAGCCTAGATCACGTTTATTAAACAATTTTATTACAGGAACAAGAGATAGGAACAACTTCCAATGCCAGAAACTTTAATGGTTCGCCTCCAGCTGAGAGTGGTGCACGCGAGGATGGTACTCAACTGCCGAAATCAGGATTGAAATTGAAACACAGAAATATTGGATGATGTGATGACCTGAGTCCGAACCACAGTGAGTGGACGTAAGCTGGACTAGGGAAGTGAGCGAGAGTGAGTGTGAGTGAACACAAGTCTGTCATCATTCATCTCGAGTACGGATCTGTTCGTGGCTGATAAATATCTTGTATAATCATATTGTAGCTAATAAATCCTTATAAATGTCGGTGAAATAAATATTGGAATTATTTAGAAAGAATTCGATAGTATAACAATATACATATATAGAAGGTTACATTCTTTACAATGTGTCCATACTTTATATAATGTCACGCCAACTATTAGGGGCCGTTTTCTTCAAAAAAAAACTTAATTTGCTTTCTCAGAGCTATTAACGGTGATAACTAAGTTCTAAATATTTCACCAGAATTCTTGATCTTCGGTTACAAATGGCGACCGCCACGCAAACTTTCAAATAACCTCAAAGAAAAAGGCGTCGTCACAAATTTTGTGGCAAAATCTCCTTAAAATCGTGAGTAAATCCTCTGAGTAGAAACAGTTTATTGTATTTGAACCAGCATGTTCACAACACCACGCTTATTTTATTAGGCATGAGTTAAATGATGATGGACAGGGTCCCTTCCAGTCGGACAGCAACTTTTCTGTATGTTTTAACTAAACAGTAGAAGATAACAGAGGATAATGTCTGCGTAACGCACGATTAACTCAAATCATATTTATATCACTAAATATCACACTTATCCCACTTTTCTTCTTCATTTTTAATGCATTTTTTATACGTAATTTTTTTCTGTTTCAGATAACCCGAAATTTAAGGTAGATTTCGAGAAAGAAAGTAATGTATGAACAATTTAAGAATAGATAATATATTATAGCTTTTGTAAAGCAACATAAGGCCTTTATGGCTTTATGTCACTTTAAAATGGATGTGATTAGGACAAGAAAAACAAAACTATACGCCGCGTAGCGTCACCCTGACTATATGCATATGAGGCAAATTTGCCGGGAAGATGAGGAAGAAGAATGTTCTTCTGAGCAACACAATTTAAATGCAAATGAAATGCCAATTCATTGCGTTATTGCTTCGAAAATAATCGCAAAATTCTCATACAGTCATGTAACCACTTTAAACTATGTTTAAATTGTTTTACAGAGCAGTCGGAAAACAACAATACAATTCTCTGATAATTTTGTAGACAAATTGCCATAATTATATTTATTTAAAAATAATTATTTGAAGTTGTTATAAAATCCTGCCTCCGCCTTCATAATTTGAATCTTTTTTGTGGCTAATGGGCCACTTGCAATCTAACCAGATAAGTCGTAAAGTCGCCTTATGTGTACTAGATTACTCAAACTAGCAATTGTTCACGCTGCATGCTCGTACTGGCACAGCCGATGTCGTGACATAAGGCCTTGTTACCCTTTTGCAAAGGGACATAAGGCCATATTTCGAAATCTGGCCTTATCTCACGGCAACGGCTTTTCCAGTATGTAGGGTGGTACCCCCTCCGTCGTTTGCCTACCTTGTCGTGGTGGAGGGGCTGAGTAAAGACCGATGATACTCTTGAGCTATACCTGGAATAGATCCAGCGAAGTTCAGGGTGGAGGTCCATAAGCTAAAAGGTAAACAAAAAGAACCTACAGTGAAGTAGCAAAAACACAACAAAAAAAACATGGTGAGTACAACTGAAAAAGAAGAAACACGTATGGGGATATACATCCAAAAGTCGGCAGAGGCCACGGCTGCCGGCGAGGGCTTGGCCCCGAAAGGGGATAAGTCGTCAGTGGCTACTACTCTCAAGCACAATACGAACACAAATAAAAATAAAAACAACTTCGGGTTCCAGCACTTCTTCACTGCAACAGATAAAATCGAAAAAGCGCTAGTAAAGCGGACGAGTTAGCTGGAGGATCAGTAATGAGATCAGGTGGTTGAGTTTTGATATTGGAATTGATCACAAATCCAAAATAATGATTAGGAATCATAAGAAAACAGATTGGTCCATCTTTGTAAGTAATCTTCAGGGAAAGCTGACACCAACTCAGGGTAACAGCTACACTGAGATTAACCAAATAAACAATGAAGTCCTCAAAGTACAGAAGTGTATTATAGAATCTTTTGAGGCCGCCTGTCCTCTAAAACCAGTACCTAGAAGTGCAAAGCAAAAATGGTGGAACGGCGGCCTCCACGAAATAAGGAAGATTGCCAGACAACGCCTAAATAAAGCTTTAAGAACCAACGAAGAAGCAGACTGGGAATTTTATAAAGAAAGTAAAAGAGGCTTCAAGAAGCTCACCAGGGCTGTTAAAAGGGAATCATGGAAAACTTTCTGCACCAACATGTGCGATAATAATGGAGCAACGCGTTTAAAGATGATCCTGTCCAAGGAACCACCAAGTTATCAACTTCTACAGGCGGGCAATAACTTGGCAACCGCAGCTTGGAGACGCTGATATGTGTACACTTCGCAAACTGTTTCAACGAGGCAGTTATACCTTCCAAGCGTGGGCTCACTCTAAATGATACAAAATGGGAGGACACTGAGAACCTAGTTGATGCAGATAAAGTGACCTGGGCTATTAACTCATTTGCGCCATATAAATCAGCGGGCATGGACGGAATACTTCCCATCTTCTTGCAAAAAGGGATAGAATTAGACACCCTAACGAAAACCCTGGTCAATATCACAATGGCAAAAAGTGAGAGTGGTGTTCCTGCCGAAACCCGGGAAAGATTTGTCGACAGCAAAGGGCTATAGACCTATTAGCCTAACGTCCTTCTTACTAAAATCAATGGAGAGAATCTGTAATAACTACATGAGAACACAGATTACAAATCCGCGGCTGTGTCCTTATCAACACGCATACCTCAAAGGAAAATCAGTTAAGACGGCACTACACCAAGTTGTATCCACAATTGAAGATGCTTTTGAAACCAAGGAATCAGTCGCAGGCATTTTTCTAGATATCCAAGGGGCATTAAACAATGTGAAAACTCAAAAAATTGTGGAGGCACTCTCGACATACTGTAAAAACCAAATAATAAACAATTGGCTAGAACACATGCTTACAAACCGCATTACCACAGCTTCACTGGGAGACGAAACAAGACGCGGAACAGTCCGTACGGGAACACCACAAGGGGGGGATAATATCTCCTTTTCTGTGGGTGCTCACAATGAACAACCTTTTAAAAGTGGTACGCAGCTGACCTAGCCATTCTGATAAGAGGTAAGCACATGAACATCATAGGAGAGCTTATTCAAAATACTCTTCGAATCATAAAAGAATGGGCGGAGGAGAGTGGAATAGAAATAAATCCGAATAAAACGGAAATGGTTCTCTTTACAAAGAAAACCAAAACTAGTGACTTTCACATTCCACAACTCGGAGGAGTAGCACTACAACTCCGCGACAGTGTCAAGTATCTGAGCATTATATTGGACAGGAAACTGACCTGGAGGAAGAGCCTGGAAGAAAAAGAGAATATTGGACGTATGAAAGAACGACAAGGAACCCCAATGGGATATCGGTATATACAGATGGCTCTAACATATCAGGGGAATCAGGGGCTGGCATCTTTAGTGCTAACCCACCGATTGAAGTTGCTATTCACCTAGAACCAATTGTATCGGTGTTCCAATCAGAAATCTATGCAATTATGAAGGCAACCGAAATACTCGCAGAAGACACCAGCGAAGGAAGGCAAATCGACATGTGCTCGGACAGCAAAGTAGCAATTAGCGCGATTATAAACCCCATGTCGAAATCACGACTAGTAAGGGAGTGCAAAACTAAATTGAACTTACTTGCCAGATGCAATAAAGTCCGTCTTACATAGGTACCGGGGCACGAAGGTGTACCGGGTAACGAAAAGACAGACGAACTATCAAGGAAAGGAGCAGGCAACACAGAACTGAACCCGGATACTACAATAGGGGTCCCACTGACAACTATTAAAATAATGATCAATGAAAAGATACGACAGGGTGTTCCAAAATTTACGCAAGAAGTAATTTTTGATAGAAAACACACATAAACCTTAGATTTCAAAAAACCCCAAAGAAAAGAGTCCAACGGCGTTAAATCGCATGATCTGGGCGGCCAATTCTGATTACCAAAATGGGAAATTACACCACCAGCAAATGACTTATACAGAAATTGAATTGTTTCAGCCCAAAATCCGCACCAAACAGTGACACGTTGGGGATGCATTTGTTTTTCAATAATCATTCGTGGATTTTCTGAATCCCATTCGACAATTTTGACAACTAACAAAACCATTAAGATGAAAATGAGCCTCATCGCTGACTTTGTTCCACTAATTGGTGTTCCATAATCTTAGCTGTGCGTGGTCAGCATTCTTCAGTTCTTGAATCAATTGCTCTTTGTATGCCAGAAGATGAAAATTTTTCGTGAAAATACGCTATAGATAGCTTCTCAAAATGCCCAAATTCTTGATCACAGTGCCGAATTGATGTTCCTGGACTCTCAGCATCACTCCCACGAACTTGTTGAAGCACGGCGGGAGTGTCTAAGATCACTAATGGATCTAGCTCCCTGAAATTTTTAATTAATATCTTCACGGTTGATGAAGTTAAATCACTATTCCGACCATATTTTGTACGGAAATTGCTAACTATAGCTGCCAAGCCTTCATACATTTTAAAAAGTTGCTCAACAATAAAAACGCGTTGTTCTTTCGTGTAGTACTCCATTTTTAATAACCCTCAACTGTCAGCTAACACGTTTTTTTTCGTTTGTAACACTTTACCGCACAAATGGCGCAAAATTTAAATATTGCATGAATTTTGGGACACCCAAATCAATATTTTGCTTTTTTTTATATTCTTTCTATTTTCTCTTGTCGAGTTTTTGCAAGTAAAGTGGGGTCAGTACTGAAGTTTTTGCCAAATAATAGTTCTACTAGCTTTCTACCTGTAACAGAGTGAATTGAGAAATTATATGCGATAATAGCAGTTTCCAAAAGCTCCGTAAGGGATCTGTGGGTATTTTCATTTTTAAAACAACGCATTATCTCAATAAGTGTAGAGTAGAAACGTTCCGCTTGCCCATTAGCGCTGCTGGTATATGGAGAAGTTCTATGTTTCTTGATGCCTAGTTCATCTTCTATCATGAAAGATATAGAAATTGAGTTGAATGACTTCTCATTGTCAAAAACTACTATTTCTGGTATCCCGTGTGCAGTATTTATCTTAGTGGTTGACTTATGTCTCCTGTCGCTTCGGATTTCACAGTTTTTGCGTGGGCGTACTTTGACAGTTTGTCTACGGCATTAATGACAAGTTTTCATTCGGTTAAAAAGATGTCGATATGGACAATGCTTTCTGGATATTGTGTAATTGGGGTTGTTTGTATATGGGCGGTGGTCATGCTCTAACACTACGATCAGATGCATTGCCTATTTTCAAAAAGATTTGAATGCATTTATCGGAACATCTATGCTGTATATAAATCATGGCTGAACTTTCACTGCTGTATTCTGTTGAAGTGAGAGAGTTAATTTTTGTGTCAAGAGGTGGTGGCTTCTACTTAAGCTCGTAGTTGTATTCCAAGAGCTTCGATTTCCATCTGTTGAATTTAATTTTGTTATTTTTTGCTTAAAGCGAAAGTTAATTACTTGCAAGCTTTATCATTAAGATGCATTAATTTTTAGCTTGAGAGGTTTTGTTTATTGAATTAATTGATTTTGAAGTAACTTGCTTGATTCTAGTTTTCGTCTTACATTCAAAATACGGTAACGCAGTCATACTAAAAGAATTTATGTCAGATAAAACAGTGTATTCTTCATATCCAACTGATTGTTCTGGAAGTTGGTCCTGTACATACTTGTTAAGAGTTTCGTCATAGTGGTCGTCTGTATTTTCGACTTCATGAAATATATGGAAACTATTGTGGACTTTTTTTTGTGAATAGTTGATGATACTAAGGTCCTTGTGCTTGTTTATCCTGGTACTTTTTTTATAATTTGCTGGCGCCAAAGGTGATATAAAGACCCTTATACTATTACAGAGCACAGGCGTTGTATAGATAGACAGAGAGAGAGAAAGAAATAAAGAAACTTATATTGATGATTGAATATTCTGAATTGAGACATTTCACCGACTTCCGCGGCTTAGGTCTTTATATGCTTATTTTATAGAAGATACCTTGGGTAATGTGACTGTACCTATTTATATACAGTGCTTTGCAAAAGTATAACCGCACCCTGTAAAACGCCTTTTCCAGGAAACTCTAAAAGGATACGGGCCCTTTATTATTTTTTTATTTTATGGCATCAATTAGCAAATAATTAGAGCAAAAAAAAAAAAAATCCCCGATATTTTCTTCTGGGATTTCCAGCAACAAAAGAACCTTTTTTGTCTAGCTTGCAGAAGTATAACCGCATTACATTTTTCTTTTCTGTTATTTTGGCTAATTGTTTTTACAGATATTAGTATTTATTAGTATGGAATCCTCTAAGGAGTTCAATGCATATATAATTGATGCTCGGAGCTCGGCAACGTTCGCGAATTGCCGATTATGGGCATAAACTCGGCGTGTAATTATTCCCTAAAGATTTTCTATTGCATTACAATCCGGAGAATGTGTCTGCCACTTCATCAATCTGATGTTTTGGGCTTGAAACCATTCCAAACTTCGACGACTCACGTGAATCGCTGCATTATCTTGTTGAAAAACATGAGGAAATCGCCTACATCGCCTTAAATATGGTACCAAGTAGGCTGCGCTATCCATTAGTGTGGAGGTAAAGGCAAGTGAAACCTTACCGCGAGCGCAGAAAAGCTCCCATACCATACAACTTCCACAGCTAAAGTTCCTCTTCGAACAAAACTTTGGTTCCTTCCGTAAATCGTGCAAATATATAATATATATAATAATAAAATGTCAGTGATTGTTTCGCTCTCTTTTGAGACGGTTGTAAAATTCTACGAGTAATTGCTTTTTTTATCATGGATGTTAAGTGCATGTGTAGTATCACAATATCTGAAAACGATTATATTTCGAGTGGTATTTGTAACTCGATGTTACAATGGCATTGCCCTAATATTCTTAAGACTCATTTATTAAAGACAAATGCTAATATTTTTTGGAAGTGCGATTCGTGCAATTTATATTTGTTGCTGCCTTGCTTATTAAAAGTTAAAGAGTTGCTTAAGATCTGCAACTCTTGAAGAGTCAACACGTTCGTTAAAAGCCGCTATCACATCAAATACAATCAATTCTGACTCTGTTAAGCAGAGTACGAAAGCGGATAAAACAGAAAGCACTTATAGTTCGACCAATGTACCTACGGATGTTGTTTTTGACTTCCCACCTCCGTCTGCTTGTATAGACAATATTTTGGTGAGTCGAAACATATTCTCTTCTCTTCAATCAGCTGAAGTTGCAGTTACAAAAAACACTTCTGCTGTGGATGCTATTGTAATATGCGATCTACGGCTCGAGTAGATAAAACGTTATTCTCTGAGATTATTTCTTTATTTTCTAGTCTATAGAAAAATTCAAGTTCACACTATACTGTTCTTCGCAAATTCTTTCCTTACAAGGTCTCTTTCTTCTCAAATCACTTTATTTCATTTCAATTACTTAATTCACAAATCCAAACTAATTACTTTTTCTTGTTCACTCTCAACTTTCAATTTATCACAAAATTACAACTTCGCCTATTATCACTTATCCAATCTCTTCGTGCGGTTCGAAACCCAACTGCCCTGCCTCGGTCGTCATCTGTCCTTATATAGTCGTATTTCTGATAGCCAGAAACTTCTAGCAAATTCTTCGACCACTGGAACAAGAAAATTCTGATGTAATAATTCTAAGATGACAGCTGCAGCCAATAATCTCTTGTGGTTATAATTCTCTCTTAATTCCGCGACGTCGTCTTAAACATAATCTGCCTCTTACCGTGGAGACGAACCTCGAATGAAAAGACACTTCGGAATGTGTTGCATACTTTTGGAGAGTAGTTATTATGCTACATTATGTTACACTGCCCCCCTCTTAGACTTATTCGTCCCGAACAAGTGCATCCTCACTTCGAACCACTTTCATTTTGGTCCTTGGTCCTCGCTGGATGCGGTAGACAACATCGTTAATGCGGGTTACTATTCTGTAGGGACCCTCCCAGTTCTGCTGCAATTTAGGTGAATTCCTCTTTTGGCGATGGGGATTATACAGCCACACTAGATCTCCTTCCCGGAATCCTGACGTTATTGCCTTGACATCATACCTGGTCTTCATGCGGTCGCTCGTTATCTTAATCTGGCTTCTGGTCCTTTGGTGTATGTCCCTAAGCCTTTCCCTAAGGTCCGCCACGTACTCTTCTTCATTTCTGGGCTCATCGGTAGGAGATCCAAATTTCACCTCACTGGGTAACCGAGGGAATCTGCCGGTCCCAATTCCGTTGGTAGTCACCTACGACCTTCGAGGGATGTTCGTCCAAAGTCCTATTGAAACGCTCCACCACACCGTCCGACTGTGGATGAAGCGGGGTTGTCCGTGTCTTTTTGATTCCGAGTAGTTGACACATCTCTTGGAAGATTCTTGACTCGAAGTTCCGCCCTTGGTCAGAATGCAATTTCAAGGGCACACCGAATCTGCTCACCCAATTGTAGACGATCTGCTCTGCCACGGTTCTGGCTTCCTGGTTAGGGATCGGAAACGCCTCCGGCCACTTACTGAAGTAGTCCATTACTACGAGTATATACCGATTACCATTGTCGGTTTCCGGAAAGGGCCTGCGATGTCAATGGCGATTCGCTCGAAAGGTGCTCCCACGTTTTATTGGTGCATCTTACCTCGAGTTTTTATTCTCGGACCCTTGCTAGCTGCACACACGTCGCATTTTCTGCACCAGTCTTTGACATCTTCCTTCGCTTTTAACCAATAAAAACGTTCTCGTACCTTTTCTAGCGTCTTATTCAGTCCCAAGTGGCCTCCGGACACCCCGCCATGCATTTCCTGTAACACCTCCTTGACCCTCGTCCGTGGCACGACAAGCTGCATTACAAATGACCTTTTCCCATTTTCTTCTCAGAACACCTTCTTGGACATGGAGGGAGTCCCACTGCGCAAAATATGCCTTTAAGGTCGGGCTTCTATGAGAGATGTTCTGATGATCCGGTTTCTCCATGTTCTCCTTCCAGGCCAGAATCGGCTCGATATCCGGGTCTTCCTTTTGAGCGTTCCGGATCTCATCTACGCTCCAGCCAGCTGTAGGTTCGGCTTAGGATGGAAATCAGCTCCCGTATGGAAATCAGCTCCCTTTCTTCCTGACGCGCACAATGTTTACAACCCGTTGTGCATGGTCGCCGGGACAGTGCATCCGCATTAGAGTGGAGTTTTCCTTTACGATGCTGTATTTCGTAGTCGTAGATTTGCAGCCTTTCAATCCATCTTGCGACCTGACCCTCAGGACTCTTGAACTGTAATAGCCATTTTAAGGCTGCATGGTCTGTGCGAAGAACGAACTTCCTCCCATAGCCAAGATCAAAGCTAGAAATTCCCGCCTTGTCACGCAGTAGTTCCTTTCTGGCTTAGAGAGTACCTTGCTGAAGTACGCAACCACCTTCTCTTGGCTATCATGCACCTGGGAGAGCACGACTCCTACCCCGACATTACTAGCATCTGCATCCACAATGAACGTTTCCCCGGGAGTGGGGTAAGCTAGTATCGGGGCATCGCATAGCCGTTGTTTAAGTGCCTTGAAGCTCTTCTCGCACTCAATTGACCATTTGAATTGTTTTCCCTTTTCAGTCAACTGGTGCAGGCTCTTTGCGATCCCGGCAAAATCATTCACGAACCGTCTGTAGTAGGTGGCTAGGCTCAGGAAGCTTCTTAGTTGGTGTTTATCTTTGGGGACTGGCCAGTTTTTCACCGCTTCGACCTTCTCTGGATCGATTCTCACTCCTTTTGCTGAAATTATGTGCCCCAAGTACTTGACTTCCGCTCTAAACAGGGCGCACTTCTTGGGGTTGAGCTTCAGGTGGGCACTTCGAAGCCTTTGAAACACATCCCTTAGATTGTCTCGGTGTTGCGCAAATGTTTTTCCTACGACGATGAAATCATCCAAGTTCGGTGTAGAACAGGTTTTCCATGTTAACCCTTGCAGGACACATTCCATCAAGCGCTCGAAAGTCGCCGGAGCATTGCACAGCCCGAATGGCATTACCGTGAATTGCCATAGCCCATTTCCTGCGGTTAAGGCGGTTTCCTCCCGGTCTTCTGGATGGATCTGTACCTGCCAGTAGCCACTCTTCAGGTCGAGGGTGGAAAACCATTGGGCTCCTGATAGTGTGTCCAGCGTGTCGTCAATCCGTGGCAGAGGATAGCTGTCTTTCTTGGTGACGTAATTGAGCTGCCGATAGTCCACGCAGAACCGAGTGTTTGCCATCTTTCTTCTTAACCAGTACAACCGGTGATGCCCATGGACTTTTGGAACTTTCAATCAGACCTTCTTTCTCCATTGCCGACACCATCTCTGCAACTTTTGTCTGCTTTGCCAATGGAAGGCGCCTAGCAGGCTGACGAATTGGTCTAGTATCACCAGTGTGTACTCGATGTTGTACCAGGTGTGTTCGGCTGTATTCTCCGTCCTGTGAGGCAAATACACCAGCGTACTCATTGATAAGATTCTCTGCCATAGTTCGCTGCTCCTGATTCAGCTCACTGGACTGGAGAATCGTCTCTCTCGTTTCCGCTGTCCAAGGTGATGGGAGAGGTTTTGGAGCATCATGTTCAGATATTGTTGCGACGGCGGCAATCGGCGTGCATTTTCCAGTCACCTCCCCTCGCCTTAATTTGACAGTGTGTGGTCTTGCGTTCAAAACTCTCACTGGAACCATGGTGTTCTTTGGTTCGACTAACGTCTTTCCCACGATGTAGTATTGAGAATTCTTCTCTGGGTCTGGTTCTACTATGTAGAATCGGTGGCTCCCAAGATTCCCTTCCAGCTTCGTCCAAATGACTGTCTCTGAAGACGGCGGCAAAACTTCGTCTTTTCTGATGACTGTCCTGAGAGTTACGGCATTCTCGTTTCCGTACACCATCGGAATCTCCACATTTCGATACCTCAGTACTTGCTTCCCGATGTCCAAGATTACTTCATTTGCTTTCATGAAGTCTATTCCGATGATGCACTCGTCGCATATATCTGCCACCAGAAACGCATGAGAGAACGTCAGTCCCGCCAGAGTAATCGTAAGACGAACTTCTCCAAACACCTTCGCCATTCCCCTGTTGCAGTCTTCAGGCAGTAGCTGTTGGTGTTGTGCAGCCATGAGCTTCTGACGTTATCTCTTCTTACAATGGAGGCGGTGGCACCTGTGTCGATGGGGGCTACGCACTTCTTCTTGTTGATTAGTGCCTCCACTGTCAGGCTCTTGTTACCCCATTTGGTTTGCGAAACTTGAATTGTGGTCCTGGGGGCCTCGATTCCAGTAACCAACTTCTGCCCCGCGAAGATGGTCCTTACGCATTTCCCGACTGCTGGTTTTGGGAAGTCTGACCGACAGGATGGATGT
The DNA here is from genome assembly GCA_963082735.1 of Pocota personata. Classification (NCBI taxonomy): domain Eukaryota; kingdom Metazoa; phylum Arthropoda; class Insecta; order Diptera; family Syrphidae; genus Pocota; species Pocota personata. The sequence goes on from OY720429.1 coordinate 131,706,269, forward strand.
TATCACCGCCGGATGCTTCCTCTCTGCTTGTCCTACTTCCGCAATGTGGACAATTTCCTCGTCTAGGTGCACTTCTGCACTGCCGTTGTAGGTGTCCGGTTTGGTTGCAATTCCAGCAACGGATTTGACTTCTGCGAGCTTTGTCTTCATCCATGACGGCTGTTCTCTGGCATGAGCATTCCACGACGGACGTTTCCCTGACACGGTGTATTCCCTGGTATGCTTGGTCCGCAGCCTTCATTGACAAAGCGAATGCCAATGCCTCGGGGAGTGTTCGATTTTCAGCCATCCTTACAGCCATTTGCAGTTGTCTGTCCTCTATGGCCTGAATAAAAGCTTCCACCGCCATTTCGTTGATAAGCTCCTCACCGGCTTAGGGGTATGAAAGATGGGTCGCTCTATATCCGCTTGCAGCTGTTGGAGCGTTTCCCCCTTTTCTGGACTCGACTACGCAGCTGAACTCTGTGCACCTGCTGCATGTGTTCATCCCCAAATCGCATCTCGATAGCCTGAACCAGAGGGTCGCAGTTCTGCTGTTTATCATCCGGGATGGTCTGCAAGAGCTCCGCAGCTGGACCCCTCAGTGCAAGCGTGAGTGCAATAGACTTCACTTCATCGTCCCAGCTATTGGTCATTGCGGCCGCTTCGAATTGCCTCTTATAAATTGGCCATGATGTTTGACCATCGAAGATAGGAGGCTGCATCTCCTTTCTTCTCAGACCGTCAGTGGAATATTCCCGTGCTTTCTGTCTCTTCACGTTGCTGAGTTCCTTAGCAAGATTTTCGACTTGCTTTCCTACTCTCTCGAATTGCGTATCCACTTCTTCAAACTGAGTCTCTATCTTCCCAAACTGAGTTTCATGTTTTTCAAAGTTTTCAACGAATCTAGTTTCGACTTTTTCGAGTGGCGTCCCGACCTTCTCGAATTTCTCCTCGATCGCTTCGAATTTGGATTCCAAGTTCTTGTTTTGCTCATCAAATTTGCTTTCCACAGCATCTAGACAATTCTTTTGTTCGTCCAGCTTAAGTTCTAGAGAATTCTTTTGTTCGTCCATTGCTTTCTTTTGTTCGTCCAGCTTAAGGTCTAGAGAATTCCTTTGGTCTTCTATTGCTTTCCTTTGTTCTTTCATGACTGACTTAAGTTGCATGAGCAGACTTGTTATACCCGGGTCGGCTGCTGTACTTGCTCGTTCCTCTTCCACGTCAAACTCTACGCCATGCGGATTTTCACCTTCCTGCTTTATTGCTTCTTCCAGACGAATCAGTAGGGCATCTTTTCCCCCAGTTGTGTCGAGATTCCGCTAGCTGAGTTCTGCTTTTAGTTTAATTATAGTTAGTTTTCCCAATTTGCGACCCATTTTGCGCAACTAATTAGCTCAACAGAGAAATGTTTTTTTTTTTTTTATTGTGCAATTTTACACCACGGAAATAGTTATTCACAGAATAAGTGTTATCCCACTTCTGACACCAATGTAATATGCGAGCTACGGCTCGAGTAGTTAAAACGTTATTCTGTGAGATTATTTCTTTATTTTCTAGTCTATAGAAAAATTCAAGTTCACACTATACTGTTCTTCGCAAATTCTTTCCTTACAAGGTCTCTTTCTTCTCAAATCACTTTATCTCATTTCAATTACTTAATTCACAAATCCAAACTAACTACTTCTTCTTGTTAATTCTCAACTTTCAATTTATCACAAAATTACAACTTCGCCTATTATCACTTCTTCTTGTTAACTCTCAACTTTCAATTTATCACAAAATTACAACTTCGCCTATTATCACTTTTCCAATCTCTTCGTGCGGTTCGAAACCCAACTGCCCTGCCTCGGTCGTCATCTGTCCTTATATAGTCGTATTTCTGATAGCCAGAAACTTCTAGCAAATTCTTCGACCACTGGAACAAGAAAATTCTGATGTAATAATTCTAAGATGACAGCTGCAGCCAATAATCTCTTGTGGTTATAATTCTCTCTTAATTCCGCGACGTCGTCTTAGACATAATCCGTCTCTTACCGTGGACACGAACCTCGAATGAAAAGACACTTCGGAATGTGTTGCCTACTTTTGGAGCGTAGTTATTATGCTACATTATGTTACACTGTTTTAAATTTTGCTGACGCTATTATTGTGGTAGATGTTAGTGATACCGACTCAATGAATGGTCGAGTGGATCTTGCTGTTGCTGGTGAAATGGTTGTTGCTTTTGCCTCTAATGGTGTTGTAAATAGTCTGAATGCTGATCTTCCTGGCGCTAACTCTAATTTATTAGAAGATTTATATGCTGTTGTTACTACCTTTGCTCCTGATGGTGGACATGTAGAACCATTAAATCGTGATAGCACTAGTCCGATATTGGGGATGTTGTACGGATTATTTCCAATAGAAAATTGAAAGTGCGTGCTGAGGTCGTATATGGTACTAATAATCATATTGCTGATCTTCACGTCCTTTTTAAACTCAAGTGGTATCACGTATCTTGTTTTCACCCTGATACTTCCAAGAATGCTATCATATCACACATTTCACCTAAAATGCACGTAAATTCTGCATGTTTTTCGTGCTTTTAATTATTAAAGCTAAATGGTAGAAGTAAAATTCTTAAATTTTGTAAATTTTAAAATTGGAGTTCCTTTTCAATTTCTAGCGCTGTATATGATGGAAATTTCTGCCCTAGTGGGGTAAAAGTTCGAAATTTTATCCATAAACCAAAAAACTGAATCTTGTTAGTGTAATGATGTTAATAAGCTACCTCGTAAAATTGCTCTGAATTATGGTATTCGGTCACTCAAAGTCTACTACCACAATGCTAGCGGATGCAGAACGAAGACTTTGGATTTGTTTACTGCTTCAAGTCATAACGATTATGATGTTATTATAATTACGGAGACCTGGTTTTACGAAGGAATTCGGTCAACTGAAATCTTCGACACCATACTCTGCAATGTATTTCGTCTTGACCGCTGTAAATCTATAGAGGAGAGAGGTGGTGGAGTGCTGGTTGCTGTTTGAACAACGTTCTCCTGCAAGCAAATTACACTGCCAATCTTAGACGTCAAACAAATTTGTATTTTGATGGTACTGAAAAATCTATATTCTTCATTGTAACTTATGTACCTCCTAAAAGTAAACTTAATACCCATGAGAAATGTATAGAAAATATTGAGTTTGTAAGTAATCTTTGGTCTGATTTAAATAATTTGTGTGTTATTGGTGAACTTAATATTGGTGATGTCGTATGGTCTTGGTCTGAAATGATAAAATGCTTATTCCATATAATGTAACAAAAGATTTCGAATTAGATCTAATTCATTGTTTATTTTTACTTAATTTATGCCAAACCAACTCAATAACGAATTCACAAAATAGAATTTTAGACCATGTTTTTATGAGTATAAATGAGTTAAGTGTTAAGGTTTTTGAAGCACCTTTTTCTTTCTTAAATGACTCTATTTTTTATAAGCAAATATATATTGAAATTGAAATGTATAATTTTCTTAGGGGGAATACGATTCCAGAGAAATCATTTAACTTTTCAAAATGTAATTTTGATAGATCGAATACGTATTTTAATTCGTTTAATTGAAATCTTGAATTTGAAAATCTTTGTCTAAAAGTAATGTACAGTCGTATTATTGCAATTGTGAACTTTAGATTTTCCTCGTTTGTTCCATATTCGTTGAAAAGAAATATTTCGAAACCGCCATGGTACAATAAACGGTTAATCCATTTGAAAAATTTTAAAAATAAGGCTTATAAACGTTTTAAAATTTCGGGAAATCAAGATAACAAAGATATGTTTTGCAAGATACGAAAGGACTTTACTGTCTTTAGTAAATTCTTATACACTAAATATATTAATTCTATTGAAAATAAATTGATTCGAAATATTTCTGGACATTTAGAAACCATAAGAGACGCTCTGTTGGGTTGCCCAAAACAATGATTTATAATAATATTGAATCAAACGATGATCTTGTAACAGTTGACCTATTTGCGAATTTTTTTGAATCTGTTTTTTCTAATTGTAATGCACCCAGCAGTTTTGACCCAAATTCAATCCAAGATTGATTTCGGATTTCTGATGTTTATGATATCCAGTCTGCTGCTCGCAGCCTCAAATCTAATTCTAAGCCGGGAGCTGATGGTATTCCGGCTATTGTATTAAAAAACTGTTGCAATTCTGTTTGTATACCTTTGCTAAAAATATTTAATGCATCTCTTTCATCTGGCATTTTTCTCGAAGATTGGAAAATTTCGTTTTTGGTACCCATGTTTAAATCTGGATTTAAGAATGACATCGAAAATTTCGGAGGAATATGCAAACTTTCAGCCATACCAAAGGTTTTAGAAAATATTTTTAAAAATAAGTTAGAATTTCATGTAAAAGAGCATTTATCCGAATTCCAGCATGGACTTGTTTCTGGTCGTTCGACAACATCCAATTCGGCCCATTTTACATCTTACGTCATCAATTCTGTAGAAACCGGATGCCAAGTTGATGCTCTATACACGGGCTTTAGTAAAGTGTTTGATGATTGGTGCTATAGTGAGCTGAGCTTTACAGTCGTCTATTGAAAGTGCTCTGTGAATTTCGGTGATTTACTCTTTAAATAAAACGTTTTTCTTGCGTAATATATTTTTGAAAACCAATATAAGACAGTGACTGCTTAATAGCCTTCTTATAATAAAAGTATAAGTGCCAGTTTATTCAAATATCTTAATATTCTTTTTGTTTTTTTTTTTTTAATTTACTAAAGCATTTGCTCGCTTTTGGTTGTCCCCCCCTCCTATTTAATTTCTCTTTATCATTACTGATTTTGTCTCTCTTAACCGCGAAACATGAATCTCTGCTCCCATTGCAAGGAATATCTGCCCGCTGAAGGCGATTTCGTGGTGTGCAAAAACTGCACCCGTAAACTACACTACAACTGCACTACGGTACAAGAAAAGTCTTGGAGAACCATGGGTCCGGCCAGAAGAGATGCTTGGAAGTGCCAGTTGTGCAGAGGTGGAGACAACCAAGTTGTTAGTGTTGCTGGGAACTCTTCGTCTTCAACAACGGCACCGACCTCTAAGCCATTGGTACTGGTAGTGCAAGCAAGTAAGAGAGCGCACTACGAAATTACAACCAGTCCCGTTGCTACGAACTTTACTGGTAGCAATGATACTCCCATTCTAGCTGAGCTAAAAAAACTGAGAGCGGAAATTAAAGACATTGCAATCAGCTGTAAGTTTTTGCAACAAAATACGATGAACTCAATTCCAACATCACCCAAAACAACAAATTAATGGAAAACTTAGCTAGACAAATTACTGATCAACGCAAAAAAAGACGAAACTATCAAAAATTTAAAGGCATCGGTATAACTATCAATGACGAAGTAAAAGACAGCGACATCTCTGACATTTATAGAACCAAACCGAAGAACCCTGAAAAATCTTTAATTGTTGCATCATTCGCGTCACATATAGCCAAATCCTGCTTTGTTAAACAAGCACGATCGACCCGTACAATGCAACAAAAAACTGTGATGCAAAACACTGACAATGCCCCCAACCCAAATCAAGCTTGGAGTAGTGCTCCTGTTTTCGTCAACAATCAGCTGACCACACAAAATAAACAACTGCTTTGGATGGCGAAAGAAAAGGCAAAACAAGTAAACTGGAGCTATGTGTGGGAGTCAGCGGGAAGAGTACTAGCAAAAAAAAGCGAGAGTACGAATGCGGTTCCAATATTGACAGTTGATGACGTCAGTCTCTTAGCAAATGTTTAAATTCAATGTGAAAGTGTGTGTTTAGACGAACAACTAACTGACCACAAAAATGGAAAACATAAATAGAAATAATATACTAGTAGATTTGGATTATAGGGTAATACACGGTTTTAGCGGTGATAATTTCAATGATTTAAAAAATGCGAATTTTAGTTGCTTGTGTCTCAATATAAGATCAATGCGCAAGCACTGGAATACTTTTTGCGTAAACATAAGCAACCTTCTGAAGTATTTAAAAATAATTGTTCTAGTAGAAATTAATATTCAAAAAGAGGAAAATGATAAATATTCCTTAAACGGATTTAATGCGGAATTTCTTAACAGGAACGAGCGAAGAGGTGGTGGCATTGTCATGTTCATTAAAAATGAGAAATATGGAAATATGAACGCATGAGTGTTGAAAGTACGTTTTACGAATGTCTTCGAATAAAAATTCTGGAAGGGGAAAAAGCTAAATATGTGGATGGATTATATAGGCCGCCTAAACTAAATACAAAAGGATTTATTAGAGAAATGGGACTTATACTTGAACAACTAGATAAGAAAAGGGATATCGTGATATTAGGAGATATGAATATTGACATTCGAGATCTGATCGAAATTATGTAAAGGACTACCTAGAGATGTTAGCTGCACACGACTTGATGAATGTGATCCAGGATAGCACGAGAGTAGATCTAAAATGAGGAACATCAACCTTGATACAGCACATTGTGGTTAGCATTATAGATAGACCAATCTTATCCTTCGTAATTGAAAGTGAAATCTCCGTTCACTATGCTGTTTTGTATGGAACCATTACTCAGAGTTTATCTAGCATTCAAGAGAGACCAAAGTCATATATTCGAAATAGGATGGTGGAAGAACGATTACATTCAACTGACTGGCAAGTGCTTTTAAATAAAAACGATATTGACGATATGTATGGAAAATTTTGAACAACAATGCAAGACGTCTATGTGAACTCAACGGTGTCTACTATATCGCACAAGAAATACAGACACAATCCTTGGATTACCACTGATATTCGGGAAAAATGCAAGCTGAGGGATCAACTGTATCGAAGACAGAAGAATAACAGGCTGAACATGACTTATGAAGCCGAGTATAAGCAATTTCTTAACAAAGTGAACAGGGATATCTTTATACAGAAGTCTAACTACTATAGAGATAAATTTAACAACTTTAGATCAGATCCTCGGAAAACATGGAACCTGGTCAATGAAATAATGGGACGGAAGAAGCAAAATATCGACGAAATTATCAGCAAAAACTTTCCTCTAGAGAAGTGCCTGACAACTTTATCAAAGAAATGCGCTGAAAACTTTTCGGATCTAGTCCTACAGATAGTTCACAGCTGCAATACAAATATATCCCACCATATCAACTCCGTATTACCCAATACAATATTCATCTTAGAAACAAACACTGAAGAAGTTCATGATGTATTAAAACAAATGGATGGAAATAAATCAGCGGGTATCGATAGTATCAGAGTGCGTGATATCAAAAACAATACTGTTATTTTTGCTCCGATAATCTCAAGGCTTATAAACCTTAGCTTGAATCAATCTAAAATTCCTTGAATACTGAAGACTGCAATTATGCGCCCTATCTATAAAGGAGGAAATAAAAATTTGTTAGCCAATTACAGACCAATATCAATCTAGCCGGCAATGGAGAAGTGTATGGAAGAAGTTATAACAAGACGGCTCCAAAACTTTGTAGAAAATCATTCCCTTATTCACGAAAAACAATTCGGCTTTCAAAAAAACAAAAGTACGAGAAAACTCATGGGCGAATTTGTGGATATTATCAATGGGAGCTTGAGTAAAAACCACCATGTTCTTGTTTTATTCATGAACTTCAGTAAAGCAATTGATACTCTGAACCATAAGAAGTTAATAACGACGTTAAAAAGATTAGGGATTCGAGGCACACTGGCTGACTGGTTGTAAGACTATCTAAGCGAAAGATCTTTTCGAGTGAAGGTGGGAGGCAGTTTCAGCAATCATACACCGGTTCTTTCCGGAGTTCCACAGGGATCGAAACTGGGACCATTATTGTTCATCCTTTTACAAACGAGCTGCTTCGCGTTTTCAAAAACAGTACGCCTTTTGCATTCGCAGATGACACGGAGCTAATCGTCCAACATAAATGTCTTGATACGGCTACGAGAATAATGCAAGATGAGTTTGATAAAGCTGTAGAACAGTGTCACGATAACGGACTAATATTGAACCCATCGAAAACCAAGATGATGCATATTCGGGGACCACATCATAGATTAACTCAACAGAGCATTAGCTTTCGAAGTATAATCTGTCAAAGTGCATTGCCGAATCAGAACATCGAAGTTGTCGAAAGTAATAAATACCTAGGAGTTACCATCGATGGCTACATATTTCATTTGGGATAAACACATCGATAAACTTCGCTTTGATCTTAAAAAGGCGCTGTTTGCTCTATACCATCTGGGAAATTACTCAACACTTCAAGTTCAGAAGCAAGTCTACTATGAACTAGTAGAATCAAAACTGAGGTACGGGATACTTGCTTGGGGCAACGCATCTAATACACACATTAATAAATTACAAAAGTTTCAAAACACTATTATTAAGAAGATCAACAGGAGACATATAACAAACACATATGGAGAGAACTCTTTGAAGGTACTGACCATTAAGCACATTTTCAAGTTGACGGTATGCCTAGAATATTATGATGACATCCGACTTAAAAGACCTGTTGACCATCAATACAACACGAGAAGACGAGTTCGAGGTATGCTCCAAACACCATTATCCAGCAACAACTATGGCAAAAGACAAACAAACTATAGTATTCCAACAGTGTTTAATAAGCTTCCCTCAAATTAAAAAAATATTGCAAATTTCAAAACCCGCAAAAAGCGTTTAAAAGATTTTTTTCTTGCTGAAATATAACTTTTTTTGTTTCCTATAATTAGCTATCTATTTAAATTTGAACTTTTAATTTTTGATTTTTGTTTTTTGTTCTTCATTAAATATGTAGAAATATTTTAAAGCTCACTTAAGAAACATTTGTTAAAAAGTGATATGCAATCTTCTGCAGATACGCCCCTCAGGCTTCGCAGACAAATGGATAACCATGTAACACTAAATTTGATAAATAAAATGAATTTGAATTGAATTGAATTAAATTCTGTAAATCATACAATTTTGTTAAAGAAACTTAAAAATTCTAGATTTCACTGTGCAATGCTAAAGTGGATCAAATCGTTTTTAATCGGTCGGACCCAAAAAGTTTATCTAAACAACTGCTGCTCAAGAATAAACTCCTGTACTTCTGGTGTTCCACAAGGTAGCCATTTAGGTCCGCTTCATTTTATTATTTTTATTGACGATATTGTCCAAAGCATATAATTTTGCCAATGTCTAATATATGCAGATGATCTTAAGATTTTCCTTAAGATACGAAGATACAATTCGACCTAAACAATCTTTCTGATTGGTGTATTTATAATTGCTTAAAGCTGAATGTAGAGAAATGCATGACTATATCCCTTTGAAGATCATATATGTAATACTCTTTTGACTACTGCCTTGACTTGACTCTTCTTAAAGAGTAAATCAAATTAAGGATCTGGGTGTCATTGAGTACATAATAGCTAACTCACTTGTTGGATTTATTAAAAGGAATTCAAAAGATTTCTTCGATCCACATACATTAATATCTCTTTTCATCTTCTTGGTTAGATCGGCGTACTCAAACCAATTACTATATACTGAAATCCAATTTATCAGACTCATTCAGATCGCATAGAAAGGGTGCAGAGGCGTTTTACCAAATATATCTTTTGGAAAATGCATTAGGACTCTGAGCCCTCTTACAGCGCTCGATGTCAATTACTTGGTATTCTTGCCCTCAACGTAAGGAGATATGCCCATGATGTTTTGTTCATAAGAGACAACCTGTGTTACCGTATAAATAGCCCCGCCCTTCTATCCTGGGTACCCATTTATGCTCCTGAAAGGCGTCTTAGAAATCGTAATGTTCTCTTCCAACCAGGACATAGAACAAACTATGGTCGTAATGAACCATTCTCTAGGACCTTATGAATTTCAATGAAGCCAGTAGACATCTAGATTTCCATTATTCAAGAGATCGCTTCAGAAAGATTTTGTACGGTTTTCTAATAAATTAAAACTGTTTTCGATTTCCTACTCTATCCTTATATGAAATTTTTTTTTTTTTTTTTTAATCATTTATTTACATTCATATTTACATATTTATTTATCCGAGAATATACTTAACTCTCCATGTAATCTGTAAAGCAAAGCTGGTAGATGAATAAACTAAACTAAAAAAAACTAAACTAAACTAAAAAATATCCATTAAAGCCGTCTGGTCCATCAAGATTAAACTTCTTTTCGTCACTAAATATAATCTTTAAAAAGAAAAATTGTATTAGATTAAGATTTTTCAAATTGAAAAAAATAAAAAAATAAAAAATTAACACAATGTTACTTACGGTTTTCCAATTACGATCCATGTTGTTAAGAGCGAATTCCACTCTGTTTTCCTTGTGGACTGCTGTCAGACATGGAGCAGGCACCATTTTGCTTCGGACGATTAATCCGCTGCGTTTAATAGTACGCGAAACCGTCGAAACCGAATTCAAATTCACTCCGAATTTCTGACAATGAACGCACCGATTTGGACGAAGCCTTTATTATTCGCCTTTGATCGCGACTTCTAAGCTTCTGTAGACGGCTAGGTCGGATTGCTGTGCCGTAAGACTCCGGGTTTTGTAAAAATATTTAAAATGACACGGTCCGATTGCTCTAAAGCCCAAACCACCCTCACGAAGGGACAGCATTTTTCCCTTTTCTACTTCCGTTAAATGCGTACCACACGGCATTCTTATTTTTCAAAATCACAATAAACCTGAATGAAAGTTGAAGAGAAATTGCAGTTTTTATTCATTGCTGGAAATCCCAAAAGAAAATATCGGGGATTTTTTTTTGCTCTAATTACTTGTTAATTGATAACATAAAATAAAAAGATGATAAAGGGCCTGTATCCGTTTAGAGTTCCCTGGGAAAGGCCTTTTACAGGGTTGGATTCTGGTTTTGTTGAGGTGGGTTATTAAATAGGGTAAATGAATGGACACAGACTTGACGAATCGCGCTAAACCAAACCAATTGTAAATTTTTCCTATACAAAAGCAATTAATTAACCTATCTTATGTGACTGTACCTATTTATATATGTAGGTTGGATTCTGATTATGTTGAGGTGGATTATTAAACAGGGTAAATGAATGGACACAAACTTAACGAATCGCGCTAAACCAAACCAATTCGATGCAATGCGAAGTGGAAGCCGCATGTGGAAAAGAAACGCATAGAACTGGGAAATAAATATAAAGAAATATACTGGTTACTTGGAAAACATCCCAAGCTTAACGTAGAGAACAAACTGCTTTTACTCGTATACAAGCAAGTGCTTATATCGGTGTGGACATGTGGTATACAACTTTGGGGTTGTACCAAAAAAAGCAATTACAATATTTTAGAAATTTTCGAAAATAAAGTTCCAGAAGGAATTGTCAACGAACCGTGTTACATAAGAAACAACGATATCCATAGACATCCCGGAATTGCCACTGTGGGAAGTGAAATGAAAATCTTTGCTCGAAAACACAAAAACCGATTAGAATGACCTGTGAACAATGCAGTGTTACAAATTTTAGATGAGCGAGATTTATTGCGCCTTTCGACCTATGTAACTTGATAGGTGATTTATTATATTTATGAACTCGATAAATCACATGAGCATGCGTTTTACGGTACTCAATGTCTTTTTTGAAGATTTTTCAGATACATTATGGACGAAAAATAAAAATAAAAATTTAGATGAATTTGGTTGTCAACTATATTATGGTTGTGTCGATCTCGGAGTTTGGAAATATTTAAAGAGAATAAGAGAATAAGAGAATAAGAGATCTGAGGTCTGAATATTTGCCTAGTTGCTGTATGTCGTCTGCATTGGAGGTGTATGTCTCGTATGTTCAAATGAAGGGGATGTGGCATACAATTTCCTCGCAATACCATTCGGAAATTTTAATTTTCGAGTTCAAAACGTGAATGTAGTGCTTGATGTAGATTTGTAGGGTCTCTGATACCGAGCAGCCTTGGCAGAAAGCCAGTAAGTCCCCTGATAAATGTGTCAAGTGCCTTGTCCCTATAAGTCTGTGTAAGAAGGTTGTCAAATTGGTCAATGCAGGCTAACTTGTTTAGTATTAGTGAAGGTGTGTGTATACATTTTTATAAAATTCTCAGATCGTTTTATTTCGCTGAAGGAACGAAACCATTTGGCACTCGAGTGTACCTTCATCGCTCTTGTCTGCATAATATACTACATTACAAGGCAACGTTACATACTTGTCCAATTTAGTGGAGTGCTATATGGCTCCAATAGGGTCTCGGCGTTTTCTATAATTTTATCCCGGATAACGCTTAATACCCTTGATTGGTCCATCAAATTTTAGAATTCGTTCTGCACTTTTTCTCCAGGAATTGAATTCTCCTGGGTCCCCAGAGAGTATTCTCAGACAGCGTACCTCATCGGGTATTTTGTCTAAGTCTTTCAACTTATTTCGATGCTCTGTTTCAATCGTTTGGTCTGAACCCGGAAACTGATCATGATTTGTGTTTAGAGCACTTTGTGCAATGCTTCGAGTTCAATTCAGAAGTTAAATTGACGTCATCGTATGGAAAGAACTAGATTGGAAAGAGCTATTCTGCATTTCGGGTGATTGATTCATTGTACCAGAATTACGAGTAGTGTTAGTTAAGGATGTACAAGGTTAATTACTATAAGACTGATCGTCCGTCCAGCTTCGTTATTTAAGAGGTGACATCAGTCTACCTGGAGCTTTCGTCTGCGAATGACGTATACGTGTGACTCAACCTATTTAAATCAATAAATAAATAAAAATACTCCAAAATATCTAAGCGCTATAGATCGCCTGCAACCGAGGACAATCCTTTGTTCTTGGATAAAAAATTCCGTTGCACTATGAAGAGTGCAAGTGCTTGTAAAAAAGACTCCAGGACAAATTACTGGAGTCCCCTTCAATGTCTTCCGGACAGTGACAATGACGATATGGAAGATGTAATTAATCCGAGTGAAGTTCTAAAAAAAGTGTATGTGCCGCATTAAAAATTCTGTCGGTATTAAAATTGTATGTGAATCCATGAATTCTTATAATTTAGTAATTTCGAAATTAAAACAAGAAAATTGCCAATTTATGGAGATATGGACCTTAATATACTCAAAGCCGAACTCATAAAGCTTGGTCTTAAGTGCATCGAAGTTAAAAAAATCATTAAAAAATATGAACACTTTAGTGACACTATATTTTTAATAGCTTTGGAAAATGGCTCTGTTAAACTGACGGAACTGAAAAAGTGTTACCGATCCATTTTCCATACGCAAATTAATTGGAGTTACCAAAGAAAATTTAAAGGAAAGCTCACACAGCTCACACAGTGCCACAATTGCCAAATGTTTGGTCACGGTGAGAGGAATTGTCACATCAAGACATATTGTGCCTCCTGCGCTAGTTGGCATAAGACTGCCGATTGTGACAACGTTAATGTTGTGAAATGTGCAAGTTGTAACGGCTCTCACAAGTCCACTGATCCTACTTGTGTAAGAAGAATTAAGTACTTGGAGTTGAAAGACAAATCTGCAAAACTTAAATCCATCTCTCAACTAAAAGCTCCACAAGTATCACACACTACTCAGAGGCAAGTTTCATTTTGTCGGATTTCCCTCCATTGGCGCAGCGCCGTCCTAAGCAGGCGACTGCTGAATTCACCTCTCAACCAATTAATATGTGGGAGAACTACTCCCACGCAAATGTCATCCACAACAGTTCCAGCAACGTCGGCTGCAGCATTTTCAGCAGTGTGGCCAGCAACATGCTCGGCAACACTTCCAGCGATTCTTCCAATACGCTGTTTATGAAGGAGGAAATTAATGCATTTTGCATGGAAATGATCACTAAGTTATCTACTTGCAACTTGGAATATTTTCCTGAAAACTGGAAAATAGCTAAAGCCGTTCCTATTTTCAAGGCTGGTAAGCCACCTGAAAGTCCAGAGAGTTATAGGCCAATTGGCTTGCTAAGTAGTTTGAACACAAATTCTTGAAAAGATATTAAAGGACACAATCTTACGGCATATCTGTGATAATAACATATACCCAATGAAAAAATTGGATTTAGGCAGTATCACAACATGTCAAACTCAATCGTACCATAGGTAAATCAACTGGAATGGTATTACTAGACATCGAAAAGGCATTTGACACTGTTTGGCACAACGGTCTCATCTTTAAAATTATTCAATTGAATTTCCCGTTACATAACTGTAAAATAATCCAAAGTTTTTGTCCAGTCGCTCGTTCAAAGTCTACGTCAACAACGGTATGTCTAATTTAGTCTCATTTGCTTCGGGCGTTCCACAAGGATCCGTTCTTTAACCGATTTTATACAATCTATACACGTCGGATTTTCCAAAATTACCAAATTGTGATGCAGCCATTTTTGCTGATGATACTCAATATTTTCCTCTCATGAATTTGCTATTAACATTGAGAGTAATTTGAAAAGCGCAATGAAAATAGTAGAAAGTATTACGCAAAGTGGAAAATAAAACACTTCCCAGTGCTCAATTACACGTAAGTGGAGTCGACATTGCTTGGGAGCCTACCGTTAAGTACTTAGGAGTGCATATTGATAGCAAGCTAACCTTAAACGAGCATATAAGCAGGACAATAAAGAAAATAGGGATCGCAATCAAGATGCTGTATCCGTTTATTAACAGAAAGTCGCTCCTCTCAACGAATAACAAAACTGTTATATATAGTGTTATCTTTCAGGCGATTTTGTTATATGGATGCCAAGTGTGAGGTGATTGTGCAAAATGTCAGATAAAAAGACTACAAATATGTCAAAACAAAATTCTAAAAATGATGCTTAAATTAACTTGGCGCTATTCAACTCTGAATCTGCACTATAAAGCGAACGTTGAATTAATTTGTCTAAGAATTCAAAAACTCAGAGATAGATTTTTTGATCACTGTGATTTTGCTGACAATCCTCTCGTGAATCAGTTAAACACTAATAACATACGAGTACACAATTAATGAACATTACGTTTTAATTTTTTTTTGTTGTTTTGTATAAGCCTTAATATTCAATTTCTTAATAAATATATTTGATAGTCTGTTTACATTATATACTTTGTGATTCATTTGTTAAATTATTTATTATTTTATTATTTATTTATTTATATATTTATTTATTTATTGAATTCTTTATTTATTTATTTATTTAATTGTTTATTTAATTAATTATTTATTTATTTATTTAATTATTTATTTATTTGTTTATTAAACTATTTAATTTATTTATTTGATTATGATTTATTTATTTATTCATTTATTTATTTACTTATTTATTCACTCATTTATTTCATTCATTACATTATTATTTCTAGTTAGTATCGCTTTAGAGGTTATTGATTTTGTTCCTATATGTGTACATTTATTATCTTTTTATCTTAATTATTATTATTATTATTACTTTATTTTTTAAATTGGAGGTTTTTCTTCGTATTTTCCTTCCAGACCCCCTTATAATAAATCAATTTAGATTAAACAGTAAACCATATTTCCGTGGAAAGATAAATGTATCAAATCCCTGTGCTGTAAAATGTGCTGCAACAAGTCAGTGTAATTTATTATACGAAATAAAAATATCTATCTATCTATCTTAAGAGGTTACGTAAATAGTTTGGTAATGTAAGTTTGGTAATGTAAGAGAATACTTTGATGAAATACATATTTGTAGATGAACGAAAATATATATATATATTGAATATACAAATTTAATAATATAAAATGTATTTGATTAGATAAAATCATGTAACATAGATTCTTAAAACAAATATTCCTTTCTTTTCAGTTTCTTTTAATTTGGAACTGTGAAGGAATATTTTTAAAAACAATATGTTGAAATACTACGTTGTTTTCTTTTAATTTTTATTTTCTATATTTTGAATATTATTTATTTTCTTTTTTTGTAAATACGTTCTCTTTTTACACTTCTATTATATGAACACAATTATTTTGGCTTTTACATTAGCTTTACACTTTATTTTTTTATTTTTATTTATTTCAAACTTACCAAAATAAAAGTTGTTTCATTGGTGCAAATGATGGATGCGATGAGAAAATTTGATGCGGCTAGCAGACATGCTTTATTATGCATGATTTAAACGAAAGTTTACATTTAAATTTCTCGATTGTCTGTATGCATAGGAATGAGCATACAATATGTACAATGTAAAGAAAATTCACCGACTAGAGAGAAGCAATTTCTGACACTGCAAGATTGTCATTGGCCATGAAACGCAAAATCTCCAACGATGAAAATTTAAACCGGAAAGTGAATGTTTGACCATGAAAAGCAAACGATGAAAATTAAAACCGGAAGGTGAATAATTTATTGTGAAAAGTATTTCACAACGTTTGATTAAAAATTTAGACTTGTACGTCAAATGACGCAAATGACGTATCTTGCACGTCCTCGTATTTTTCCGCGAAAGTGACCTTTTAATGGTCCATAATGCGAGCATTGGCTTAAAAGTTGATATTTTCTTGGTAAATAATGATTATTAAAGCCGCTACGTGACCCTGATTAAAAAAAAAATATATTGCTTCATTATTTATCCGAATAATTATCGCGCGTTAAAACTTATAGGTGATAGAGACATTGTGAATGATATACATTCACTTGAACATAGGAGAAATGTCTTATGTCTCTTTATTTTATTGTTTTTTTTTCACAAAAAATGATCCAGCGAAATAGCCAATTGCATTCCTCCCCTTCAAAATTTCTTCCGCAATACGCGACATGCTTCGAATGTACATCAGTTCACACTAAAGCCTGTCAAATATAGGGATTCGTTTATAAGCCGAACGACACGAATGTGGATTGATCTACCAAGCTCTGTATTTTCCATCACTAGAACCTTCAAGCATTTAAAGCCAACGTGTACAGGCTTCTCCTCCGTATCTCTTCCCATTTTTCCTAAAAGCCCATGTCCTGTAACAGTATAAAGCTATTCATATTCCTTTCGGTGCGCGAATTATAAAAAAAATAAAAAAAATTTAAAACGATTTCTGAAAATCGAATAATTTTTAAGTGTTTGATTTCAGTTTCAGTGAACTTTAGTGAGAAATTTTACTGCGATGCATATCAAAATCATTAAATTCAAATGGAGTGAAGGTGAGATTTAGTTGAGGCGTGACCGTCCCTATCACATACATATGAGTACATAGCCAACACTAGAACCATTGAATAGATTTTGACGAAATTTGGTTTGCTGTGTTTGCATCTTAAAACCATTGAACTCGGAAAGAGTGGTGGTAAGACATTGCACCATATTGAAAAGGTTGGAACACATGCCTATCATAAGAGTCGACTCCGTGTGTATTCAATGTCTTGGAGCATAAATTTTGCAATAAACCTCTTAGTGACATGTATACCACGTTTTTAACAAACGATCTTCTTTTAAGCTTCTTTTAAGATTAAAAAATTTAGAAAACTTTAAAAATAAGGCATTGAAAAAATCGAAAAAATCAGGCAAATCAGAGGATCGAACTCGTTTTCTTCAACTCCGGAGATAATTTGATTTTTTAAACAAATTTCTTTATCATCAGCACATAAGTCTTGCCGAAAGAAATATTAAAAAGAACAGCAAATCTTTTTGGGTGTTCTTAAATTCTAAACGACAAAGTTCTTTTCTTCCAATTGCAATGGAACTCGACGGGCAAAAATCGAATGACATCAAATCGTCCTGCAATCTCTTTGCAAAGCATTTTCAATCGAATTATAACAGAGATGTTATTTCTAATATAAACGATGGTATTCAAACATAGTCCCCAATATAGATTTTAATTTGAATTGCTTTTCGGACCAAGATGTTTATGAGGGTCTAATTGAACTCGACACAACTTAAAAGGCTGGAGTGGAAAAAATTCCCCCGTTCTTACTTTCGAAATGTGCCTCGTCACTTTGTAGCGCATTAAAAATCATTTTCAATAAATCTTTATTAACTGGTGATTTTATCGATGATTGGAAAATATCCTTTGTGAATCCAATTTATAAAAGTGGTCTAAAGCACCTAGTTAAAAATTATAGACCAATATCGAAACTCTCTGCAGTACCAAAGCTATTTGAAAAATTAGTAACTCAGAGACTATATTTGTCAGTCAAAGAATCCATAACCCCAAAACAACTTGAATTTGTTAGCGGCCGTGCAACTGCCACAAATTTGTGCCTCTTTTCACATTTCTGCTTAAATTCTATAGAAACCAGAATGCAAGTCGATGTCCTTTACAGAGATTTTGTTAAGGCCTTTGACAGAGTACACCATGGCTTCTTATTACAAAAACTTCATAAGTTAAGACTTAAATTTAATTTTTTGGAATGGTTGAGGTCTTACTTATCTAACCGAAAACAAATTGTTCAGATTTATGGTTTTCAATCTTTTTTCATTGAGGTGGAGTCAGGTCTCCCACAAGGTAGTCACTTGGGACCACTCTTGTTCATATTGTTCATGAATGATATTCCTGACGTTTTAAAATTTTCGGATTGTCTGATGTTAGCGGACGATGTTAAATTATTTAGCTCAATATCTTCATACAGCGACTGTCTCAAGTTTCAAAACGATATTGATTTATTTCGAAATTGGTGTGAATACAACCATCTTGAATTAAACGTTTCGAAATGTAAAATCTTCAGTGCCTACAGAACGTTTTCGCCCGTGGCTTTTGTTTATAGGTTTGGAAATCTACCAGTTTCTAAAGTGAGTGAGGTTAAGGATTTAGGGGTTATATTTGACATCAAACTAACTTTTTCAGCGTATATCGATTTTATTATACCAAAAGCAAATTCTTTGTTAGGTTTCCTTAAAACGAACTTCAAGGATATACGTTAAAGAAAATCTTTCTCTAATTCTATCTGTAGTGAAGTCGACATTTCAATGAGAAGGGATACCTTTAAAAACATTGTACAAAATTTATTTAATTCTTAAGTTGAGTAAGCTATAGCCATCTTAAGTAAGAATTTTTCTTTTTGTAATCAACAGATTTAATCCATTGATGAAATAAATAAATAATAATAATAATAAAATATGCAACAACCGAAACAAATGATATTATTACCCAAGGTGGCAGGCCAGGTACTCTGGAAAATCAACCCCCTTCGAAGGTCTGCTCCTTGGATGCTGAGGAGAGTCATTTATTGCGCATTATAACCCTTTTAGGAAAAACTCAAAGGTAATTAGATATCCACCGCCGTGATCTCAGGGGAGGAAATTTTCATTAAGTGCAGTTCTCCTCTAATGCTATTCGATAAGGTCGAGAACGAGTTTATTAAAAACGAAAATTAATCTCACAGTGCAAACTTTGCCAAGAATTCAATAACACGCAAACGTATTGTTTGAAAGAGCCAGGATGTATGAAATGAAGACTGCGGAGTAAGTAAATTGGTCACGGGCTCTGGGCATAAAAATATTAAAGACACTGCTACAAAAGAAAAGTCTTCGGTTTTTAGATGTCCGACATAAGCCGGGGCATCAGAAATGAAGGAACCGAAAGTTCAGCGGGCCCTGCATCTCACGTTTTCTCTGTTATTCTTGTGAAGCTTGAGGAGTAAATAAGAATAAATGAACTTATTTTCGAGAGGCTAGTAACATCGAAAATAATTCCCGTAACACGCGAACTTCAACGAAAACATGAAACGAATGCTCAAAACTCTAACTTGGATTGCAAACAGACTCTTACAAAAACTTGACGAGTTAAAAATTTTTATACGAGAAAAAGATCTTGACATATTCGTCAATGTCTCTTTACTTTGTTCTTGAACTTCGAACAAAGCACAATTTTTTTTTTTTTGTCTATTATATCCCGTAGATCCTGTAAACTTTTCCGTAAATGAAACGACCGCTTTGAAACGCTATAAAAATGCGAATAAAATTTATTTGAAACTGCACAATATATATACACAATTTATCAACGAAATGTCAAAATTGACTTTTCGTTGCGTGCATTTTGCTTTTTTTATAATTTGCGCGCCAAAGGGGATATGAATACCCTTATACTATTACAGGGCACGGGCGTTGTGTATATAGATAGAGAGAAAGAAAGATTTGGGGTAGTGGTTTAAAAATCAGGTGGTATTACGCTTCTGTAAGCTCGAAGGGTAGCGTCCAGATAACTGGGGAGCATTTTTGTTTTTGCTCTTATTGTCGTTGTTCATGATTCACAGTATTTTTTTCCGTCGTCCTGATGTTATCATCACGATCAAGTTTGATTTTCCTACTGCCAGTGTTATGCCATCGCAGGCGAAGCGGGTGGACCAGATCTACGCACTTCTGTCGAGCCTAACGCACCTCCAGTCGTAATGGGTACGAACATGGAGGAGCAATCCTTGAAGATCCTTGGGGTGAATGTGAATTCACTGATTAGGATCGAGCGAAGAGCCGTATTGTTAAAGTTGCTTGATGACCAAACCGCTGGTGTTCTTATGGTTAGCGAAACAAAGCTATCATAGAGACACAAATTGGGCAAAGTAAATACAATATTGTCAGAAGAGACCGACCCAACTCCACACAAGGAAGATGTGTTGCGATTTTCATGAGCAAAAAATTGCAATTTAAAGTTACGTACAGTGGTGAAGTGCGAAGGTTCCAGGACCTGGAAGCGTGTATCGTGTGCATCATTTTTAATTAAAAATGGTCTGTAACAAGGTGCGGTGAATTCACCGATCCTTTTCAACATTTGCACGAGCGATCCCATAGGATCACTTCACCATGCCATAGCGTACGCAGACGACTTAATTGCGTACAGATCGGGACCAAAAATCGAGGTCATTGCAATTCTCTTGCAACGTGACTTCGATAAGATTCAGCGATATTGCGATGACTGGAAGTTGAAGATCAACTTCCAGAAGTCGCAAAAGGAAGAATTGACAGCCACTTGCGTGTCGAAGTGTATTCAGATACCTGGGGCTCTGGTTAGACCAATATCTACATCTTATATAGATGCTGCTCTGGCCAGAGCTAAAGGTGCTTTTGCTCTTACAAAGAGACTTTTTTATAGCAAGCAACTCGATGCAAGGGTAAAGGTAATCTGCTACATGGCCCTCATCCGGCCCATGCTCGTATATGGATGTCCCGTGTGGTTCAACGTGGGAGCAAGTTTGTTGGAAGAGATTCCGGTGTTTGAGAGGGCTTGCCTTCATTTATACAGAACACCAGAGTCCCAGTACATAAAATTCTATCCCAATGAGGTCCTATCCAACAGGGCTAACCTAATAAGAGTGGATTATTTCGTTAAGAAGCTCGATGAACAACCTGATCTCCGGGGCTTATCACTGCAATTAAGGGTATCACGTGAGAGTGCGCCTAAACGGCTTTGTTTCCCCAGAGGCGTTCCTCTATTTTGATGAGAAAGGTCTGATCCAGGACAGATTGGCGGTGACGTTAATGTTCCACGTTGCTCGGACAGTTGTGGAGAGGCGACTCAACTACGACAGAGGCGTCGCACACAGCAGTGTGGAGAGTCTCCAGTGTAGTAGGGCGGTATCGAGTCGCGATATTGAGGACGTACAACGTCAGTACGAAAATTTCTGGTGGCTAGCTGAAAGAAGAGAAACTCCTTCGTCATTTCCCCATAATCCAAGGTAGCCTGTTTGAAGTTTAAGGTTGGCTGCACCTTGCCCACGGCCGACTTACATAGTTTAGGTTTAGGTAGTTTAGGTAGGTTGTAGGTAAGAATTGAAAAAAAAATAAAAAATAAAAAGGAAGAAAAAAAAAAAGATACTGGAAAGAAGAAGGTAACACGAGTATCGAAGGCTGCGTAGCCTACCGTAAATTTTTCTGACTGCATCTCTAACACCATCACAGCAACCCAATGATCTATTTATGGTGTAACCTAAATGCTTAACTTTGTTTACATAATATATGGCATTATTATTCAAAGCAACAGGGGGGAAGTCATCAGAATCAACTTCCCACCGAGTACATATCATTGCAACTGTTTTCAGGGGATTTAACTTTAGCTTATTTGTATCACACCAGGTTTGTATTCGTTGTAAATCCTCATTTAATCTTGCCACACAGTCTTTCCATTAATACTACTAAATAATAATACTACTAATACTAAAGGACGCGAAATATAAATAGCGACATCATCTGCATACATGTGAACTTTGCAATCAGAGACTATTTGAGGAAGATCATTTACAAATAGAGAAAATGGCAGTGGCCCCAAAACAGATCCCTGAGGAACGCCAAAGTTCACAAGAGAAGGAGTAGAACTACCAACCGCAGTTTCGACTGTTTCATCAGCAATTTAAGTTTCATCAGCAATAAATTGGAATCAATACAGTCAAATGCTTTTGAGAAGTCTAAGGTCACCATAGTAGCAATCTCATCAGGATCCAAGCCGAACGTAAGTCTGAAGTAACTTTTATTACAGCAGAATCACAGCTATGTCCGAGACGAAAACCTGACTGCCATTTGGAGATTTGGCTATTTTCATTTAAATAATGCTGCATTTGATTAGACATAAGTTTTTCGAATACTTTTGCTAGAAAAGGCAACGAACTAATCGGCCTAAAGTCCGATGGACTTGAAAGATTTGTTTTTTTAGGCACCGGTATTAACTTGGCAGATTTCCATGGCTCAGTAAATTGACAGCTATAAATACATACATCAAAGATATGTTTGATGTAAGGAACTACATATTATGGGTAAAATGAGTTTTATAAATTTAGGGGCAATGGCATCGAGGCCATAAGCATTCGATTTAATGCTGCGAATTGCATATATGATATCATCCACGCCTACTCATTCAAAAAAGAAGGTCTCATACTGTACTGAACTGATTGCAGGAACGACACTGACACTTGAACTATGCAAATTTGAAGCAAAACATGTACTTATTTCTTCAGGCCTAAAAGTGCACTTAGACATATTTCTATCTTCAATCACTCAATGCAGGGTTAAGTTTTTTGAGAAGACGTTTGGAACGACGTATCAGGGACTTTATTTCGAGCTTCATGGTATTGCCTTCTGTTGTAATCCGAGGGATTTCTTTTGTATCTGCGGAAAAATCCTTCCCTTCCCTGTATACATAGCTTTATTTGACGATTGTACTATGGACAACTTTATCTGTCTAGAAACAATGGGTACATATCCATCACACTGTTAATTAACTAGAGCGTTACCTATTACTTACATCAATTGTGAAATAAATGTCACTCCAGTTTAGGTTTTCATCTTCACGCCGAAGACCCGCATAATCAATATTTAGGTAGAGTCGGTGCGTTATCATTCTGGCAGTGTTGGGTTGGATTATTATTGGATTAAACAGATTCCAGAAACATCGATTCCAGGGAATGTGTGTGTGTTACGCATGCCGGTCTGTTTTCGGCTGCTACTTTGACAAAGACTCTCCCGCTCCCCGTAAACACAGAGTGCAGACGGTTTTTGCACCGGAGTTCATTAACTCTCTTAAAGATTGAATGGTTTTGCTTCGTAAGACTTTCATACATACGCACAAATTTGTTGCTTTCAAAGCCAAGATCACTTAGGCATACAGATCTGGAATTAGCTTCGTACTCGTAATATTCAGCGATCTTCTTCAGAAGGTTTGTTTTTATTTGTGCGTGCGGTAGTTTAACAACAATTGCGCTGCTGGATGAGTTTTTCGCGGGTGCTGTGAGAGTTTGGTGTTACTGTCGGAAAGCTGATCTTTGTGTAAAACCTTTGGAAAATATCGGTGAGGTTTTCACCTGTGGTAATGGGGATTCCATGTAGAACAACATCCCCCGAAATATTCTTCCGCGCGAGTGCATCAATTTCCAGCTTAAGCTATGCATTGTTGTTATCAATATCAAACATTTGTGATTTGATTAACGTTAGTTCACTATGAAGTGCGTCAATACGAGAGCAGTAATTCTTCACTTTTTCTTAACAAGTAAACACAGAGTGATTAAGTGCAGTATGTTTCTGATTAAGATCAGCTTCTCTAGTGTCTGTATTTTCACATTGAGATTGTTTTCGGTAACAGTGATGCGTTTCGACAAAGATATTGTTACACTTCTGGAGGGGGGTATTGATGGTGACCCCGGGCTGTCGCTAGAAGAGGGAGGAAAAAAAGCAAGAGTGAATGGGAAAAAAACCAAGAAAACCCACAGGCGAATAAAAGACAACACTTCTTCGCTAAATTCCACTAGATTTATTTCATGTTCCCGAAAGGTTTTATTCTTTTTTTTTTGTTAATTTTAAAAATTTGGTATTGTTGTAATCTGTTGTCCGTGCTGCGTCTTTTCTTCGGCTGTCTTCGTTTTCCCGATTTACTCCGATAACCCGCTAATCCAGTACTTCCGTTGGTTTTGGTTTCCGTTCGATGGTCAATCTCTCCTTTTAAACGCTTCCAACTCTCCACCAAAATTTCCCTCGTTGAATCTATCCATCCTCTCTTGTCATCTCACTCGCGCCTGGAAAGATTCCAAAAAAAATTATGAAAATTTCCAATTACCTTCCAGCCTTTCGGATTTTTCCTCCGCCATTTTGGAAAATTTTCTGTCCCAATTTTCCACTTGTCCACTTTTTCCTTGCTATCGTCACCCATTTTCCCTGATTGCCCGTAATTTTCCCTCTCCAACGAGGGGTCTATCGTCTCGGAGAACCTGGAGTTACACTTGTAATTGCATTTTTCCTTTTTTTGCCACTTTTCGTCGCTTTCTTGCAATTAAACCGCGCTTCTGTATTTTACCAACAATACCCAACTATTTCCCTTTTATCCTACAGCACACCAATGTAACCCAACCCGCAGAATATCTGAATAGGACCGCCGAATCAAAAAGTGTACTGATCGTGCCCCGGATGACATTGCTGACAGACGTCAGAATTCCCTTTCTTTTTTTCGGCAATTTATTTTTTTTTTTCCACCGCGCCGGGTATTTTCCTGTTTTCTTTTTGAGTTTTTCGGGAGTTTTCTTTCTCACACAAGTGCTTTGTTTTAATTCGGGAGTGTGTGCATTCGTCCGATTATTCCTACAGGAAAACGTTCCGACACCAAGTTCCAGGAGAGTGCGGTTCCTCTTGGTAGCAGTTCCGCGCGGTGTACTGCTTCGACTTGGAGTATTCGGGTCGACAACTCCGGGTGTTTTTCCGACTGGGAGGAGTGCGAAGTCCACCCGCCCTCCAATGAAGATAATTGTCCACATGCCACAACTTGTTGTCGGCTATATTTGGATACCCTCTGCAATAGGTGAGTGATTAAGATTTTTTGTTTACCTTTTTATTTTGTTGCCATTATTGCCTTTCTCGGTGGTGTTTTCCGCGGGTGTATTCGAACCCTTTGTTCCAGTAAACGAAACTGGATATTGCGGTTGGGTTTCTTTTCAGGCGACTGCGCTTAGATGATGTGATGTGTACTGCATAAAGCATTGCAGGTAAACCTTGGGGAAGAGAACAGGTGAGTAGTGAGGCACTTGTGAAATTGCCTTTTTAATTAATTTTTCTTTCAATAGGTGACGGCTGATGGACATGACGGAGGCGCTGGAAGTACCCCGTTCGGCGCTGAGGGTTGATTATGATGCTTGCTAGGGCAAGCAAGATGACTCTGGAGAGGTGGTGTGTTGGTGGAGTATTGGAAGGTGCCTAAAGTTGGAGGTGAGATTTATTACCTGTGTGTTAATTTTATTTTAATCTCGTGTCTCTTTAGGAAGTGAAGTAAAGGCGAGAGGAGAATTTCGCTGCAAATGGCTGCAGACAACCGGACGGGTTGTATTGGATAACTGTGGGCGGCGAAGGCAGCGGTTGATGGCAGCGGTTGATGGCAGCGGTTGATGGCAGCGGTTGACGACAGCGGTTTATTGATGTGAGTCTTTTTTTTCTTCTTTTCTTGTAGTTTCTAGTAGTAGTACTAGTAGTGGTGGTGGTTCGACTCGATCGTTCCCCACAATATATTCATGTTGTTTATTTCTGCTTTAAGTTGTGTTTCAATAGAATCCGTTAAATTTTTTGTGAGTACATCTAGTCGAGTCTCGATTTTCTGCTACAACTTAGCGGATGATAGAGCCACTGCTGGATAGCCGGTGCGTGAGAAAAGAGATTCAGCGTTTTTTTTTCATCGGATCTCGTTCTCAGATTTCTTTGTTTCTCGTTGAGATTGGACACAGTTTTTTAATATATACATAATATTTGTAATTATGTTTAAAAAAAGACAGATTTTAAACTTTAAACCAATATGTCACTGAATAACTGTATGTTCAGGATTCAAAAGAAAATAACTTTTGCAAATAAATCAATAGTAGTTAACTAAGAAAAATTAATTTGATGCGGAGCAAAAATAATCATGACCTTCTCTCAGTAATAATCACAATTTAACAAAGCAATACAATCCACCGGGGTATCTGAATCTTCTCTATGACGACAATCCTCAAACTAGCTTTTCAGTTCCGCTGGAATTGGGTCATCCCACACTAGTCTGCAGCACCACAGGTATTGCATCAAAATCTTTTAAAACCGCATCATTATTCGCTGTCCACTTCCGCATGTTTTTCATGCCTCTTCCAAAGTGTCAGCTGCAGCGATTAAATCGTCGACATACATCCTTTTTCTGATGACCTTCGCACCAATCGGATAATGACGCTTCTCCTCATCTGCAGCTCTTCGGATTGTGCGGTAGGTAAGATATGGGCTATTCCAAATGTGATAAGTTGGCAATATGAATCCTCCTTCCACATTCGTATCTGTCGGAACATTTTTTCAGTGTTCATGGTGAAGGTAAATTGGTAAGTTCTCCATACTAACACTATATTGATGATCCGCGTTTTAGGTCCTATCAATAAGTCCTCGTTCAACGACGTACCATCTAGAGTCTTCGCACCGGCATTAAAAGCCACTCTTAGCTTAGTCGTCTTGTTGGTTTCCTTCAGAACAGCGTGATGAGGAACAAAATAATGACAAGGAGTATAGAAGACATCATTGCAGAGGCTATCGACCTTGGACATCTGCCCCAAATCCAGGTATTCCTTAATGCACTTCAAATACTCCTTGTGTAGTGTCGGGTTCGCCTCGAACCGTTTCTCCAATTGACGGAACCTACGCAAGGCACCTTGCTTCGAGTGTCCAAGCGCCGGTAACAATCCACCCTTAAAGGGAAGAGATACTTCGTATCTTCCACCTGGTAAGCGTGTGATCGTCTCTAGGAAATGCTTCCCACAAGCGATGTTTTCCTCGGCTTCAGCATCGGTATAGGGTGCGTCTTCAATTTCCCAAAACTTCCGTAATTGGGTGCCGATGTCAGGGACCTTAGAAAACTATTTTCTTAAGCTTTTGATGTACTTTACCCAGTATAATCCATCCCAATTCCGTCTTTTGGGCTATTGGGGCCATGCCATCTTCGCCTTGTACAATATCAGGAAGTATTAAATCTTCAAATACGTCGCTTCCTAGTAGCAAATCTACTGTTGCCGGTTTGTAGAACGCAGGGACTGCTAACTCAAAGCTATTGAGGTGTTTCTAGTTGTTAAGTGTCAGTCGTTTGGCCGGGAAGAGCCTAGTCAGTGACCTGAATACGAAGGCTTGTGTGCTGGACTCATAGATAGAGTGCAGAGATGCAAAAGTTATGTCAACACACTTGCGACATGATCCGCTGCTGACTTTTCAAAGCCCTGACACTTCAACTAACGCACTCCGCGTCCTCAGGTTGAACTTTTGTACTGCTGCCTCCGTGATGAAAGTCGCCTCTGACCCTGGATTAACTAAAGCTTTAAGACTGAAATACCTCCCCCTAGATGGCCTGACCTTAACGATCGCAGTAGCTAATAAGACTTGGGAAGTTGAGCCCTGTTGTACATAGTAATTATTTACTGTTGGGTTGTCTGCAGTACCGAGGTGAGAAGTATTTGTACCCACTGTAGAGATTATTGTATCATTTTGTTGTTGGAATATAGGTGGATTAGTGGAAATTTGATATGCTTGTGCTTTAGTATTCGTATTTTGTGTGGAGTTGCAAAGGAAATGTGTTGAATTTGTGTGACATAACGGATTAGCATGTGGTTGTGACCGAGAATTTAGTATGTGCGTACTATTCGGGTAATTTTCAGTCGAAACGGAATGCAAAAGAGTGTGGTGTTTTTGTTGGCAGTAGTTGCAATGTTCTAGTTGCTACTTTTTGTTCCCACAATTGTTGGGCTATTGGAGGCAGCTTCTGCAAGATAATATATATGACGATTGTATCCCAATCCGCAGTAGAAACACCAAGATTTTCAGTGGAATACAAGCACTCAGTAGAAATGTCAAGCAATTGCTTCACTCCTTCGGCTGCCTCGATCTGCAAAATCTTCTGATTAAAGAATATCCTAAGCTATGCGTTCACTAAGATTCGTTTATGGTTATAGTGCGAAGTAAGGATGGACCATGCCTAGTCGTAGTTCCCCTTATCGATGCTGAGATGGTGAAGCAACCGTTCAGTCCCACCTGACAGGCTCGACTCTAAGCTTTTGTACTTCGGTTAATGAGGAATTTGTACGCACTAACGACTCAAACATACCATGGAACGCCGGACAATTCTCATAACTACCAGAAAATGTTGGCAAGTTGATCTTGGGTAGACGCAGTTCACTTTGAACGAAGTCTGCGCGAGCGGTACTTTATTTAGCAGCCGCCGGTAGCTTCTCCAACGCATCAAAGAAAGCCGTTTTGCACTCGAGGTAAGTTTCCCTAATATCATTAAATACCATTTGACTTTCTTCAACAAGGCCCTTATCTTTATCCTCAGCTGCAGCAGCCACCTTTTCATTATTTAAGACAACTTGATGGAAGTTGTCCTCAAGAACCGCAGGACGACCATTCAACTTATTTTTGGTTCTTTTGTCATCTCTGGAATCTCTGGAATTTGGCGAAATCCGCACTAATGAACAGAAGAACATTTTTCATTAATTTGACTTAACTAGCACTCATTTTTCCAATTTGATAATAAAGTGGCAAAGGTATATATAAAAAAGGGCAAATATGGCCAAACTCACTCACCTTATTAATTTATGGTACTCCTCAGGTATTCGTAGTGTATTTCACGGCGCGGGAATCCGTTTATATTACAGCACTCTTTCATTACGCTTCGCAAGAAACCGATGTACACAAAAAACTCACAAGAGATTGTCTTAGGGTAAGGGTTTTATGTCTTTTTTTTTGTTAAACTAATGTCACTATGCTTTTTTTTTCTTTCAGACATGAAACACACACACTGTCACTGGAAACCGGGTTAATTTGGCTCGAATGGACCAAATGTTAAGAGCGTTCAACTATGTCTTTTTTTCTTTGTTCTTGAACTTCG
Source organism: Pocota personata (assembly GCA_963082735.1). Taxonomy (NCBI): domain Eukaryota; kingdom Metazoa; phylum Arthropoda; class Insecta; order Diptera; family Syrphidae; genus Pocota; species Pocota personata. The sequence continues at coordinate 131,735,526 of OY720429.1, forward strand.
AACAAAAGGGATCCGCACAATTTTTTTTTTTTTTTGTCTATTATATCCCGTAGATCCTGTAAATTGTTCCGTAAATGAAACGACCGCTTTGAAACTATATAGAAATGCGAATAAAATTTATTTGAAACTGCTCAACACATACATATATACAATTTATCAGTTAAATGTCAAAATTGACTTTTCGTTACATGCATTTTGCTTAGTTCACAATAGTACTTTTTTTTACATTTACAATTTTTATAGATATTACTTTTCAAACAAATAATTTATCGGCTTCAACAAGTACAGAAAATAAAGGCATCAAAATAGACCTTGAAATTATACAAGTAAGTACATTATTTCTTTACCATCTCAACTATATACTGTGCACCGCAATGGGCGTTTGAAAAAAAGTGTTTTTACAAAAAAATACAACGCGCTTGGACCAAATTTTATTGCCGACGGCGATATTTAGGGTTCAATATGCATCTCATAAAAAGGTAGAATGCTCTATGAAGTGAATATACGAGTAAAGGACAATTGTGACTTGCATTCAACGGGCAAACCGACATACTAGCCGGCTGATACCACTAAAATACCCGACCTATTGATTTGTTAATTGTAAAAGGAATATCCGCCAATTTCATTGAAGTTGAAGAAAGTATAGAGCACATCGAAACAGACTATTAGGAATTTTAAAAACCGTGCCTTGACTGTCACTGTCAAGGCCTTGAGCCGTTGACAGTGACAGTGGAACAATAATGCAATTTTTGCTGTGGAAAGCTGTGTGAAAGCACTAAAGGACATAAGGCTGCCAACCAATGAAAATAATGACGAATGGGCGAAAGAAAGCTCTGATGTTTTTCCGCACTTCTATAAGAGACTTTTAACTAATAAAGTTCTATGGTCAAACGCTTATTCATAATATCAACGCCTTTTTTTATGACCTACTAACCTCAGAAGTTCTAAAAATGTTTCTAGCATTAATTAAGCTGTTTCTATATTATAAACGCTGCGTTTAGATTGGAATACGTCCCGAGTAAATGGGAAGTTGTCACAGCCAGTTTCTGACGCAAAAATGTTATCGCTAATCAGCAGTTTGGGTCCAGAAGCAAGAATTCAACCATTGGACAGGTACATAAAATCACTGACGTAATTAAGAAGCTCTTCAAGAAAATAAGTTTTGGGCAATAGAATTTCTTGACTTCTCGGAAGTCTTTGATTAGGTGTGGCATGAGAGCTTGAAGTTCGAATTACGAAAAGTTCTGACTTATAATATAATAATATACTGACGACGTATCTCGGAAATAGACTCTTCCATGTCGGACATAGAAACGAATACTAGCAATTCAAAGCTGGGGTACCGCAAGGCAACGTACTGCTTCTGTATTTTCTATGACCCCTTCGGGTTAGAGGGTAGAATATACTCGAGGTAGGTATGTGTTGTGTATGCAACTGTTTAGCTGACTGCTTGTACAGTCAGTCGATTTCCAAACGTCATCCAACATACATCGCTCTGCGCAACACATTGTCCATACATTATAAATACAATACATTGTACTCTTTATTAGTAATAAACAATTTTAAAATAGTAGCTCGCGCATATAATTGGCGACGAGGATGGGATGTTAAAGAGACACTGAAATTAAGGTGCGCGAGTTATATTCCAGTACAATGTACATATGTGCATAGATACAACAGTGCAGAGTGAATACCGTACATTCATAAGAACTGTTGCGTAAATCAACTCGCGTTGTATTATTCTTTTGGTTTTTGTGCTAAGAGCGCATGGAAGACGAAAAAAGTGGAAGTGCCGCTACTGTCATAAAAACAGATACGGAAAATACAGACACTACAGTTGCAAGATCAAGGACAGTGAGTGCTGATTAGTCTCCAAGAATTATAATGGCTGGACTTGGTAGCCTGGAACCCTTCGACTTGGGTCATCCAAACAAGTGGACGTCGTATATGGAGCGTTTCAATTTATTTCTGTTGGCCAATGATGTCAAAGAGGAAGAGCGTAAAAAAGCGGTTTTCCTCAAGTTGGCTGGCGCGCCGCTTTACGATCTATTGACATCATTGGCATCCCCCAAACAGGTAAGTGGATTGAAATTGGTGGAAATTAATAATATACTAACCGACCATTTGTCTCCACCCCCCTCGGAAATCGCTGCGTTTTACCATTTCCACAAACGTGATCAACATCCGGATGAGTCCGTCGGACATTATATGGCAGCACTACGCACATTGGCTGTGGACTGCAAATTTGGCACAGCGCTGGACTGCATGTTACGCGACCGATTTGTGTGCGGCATGAAGGACGAAGGTTTACAGAAGAGTTTCCTAGCGGAGAGCGCTCTAACAGTGTAACTTGTCATGGAGCGTGCAATGACAAGTGAAGCTGCAACGATCAGTGCTATGGCTATGCGGCACAACGAGTCGCAGTACAATGAATCCATTCATAACGTCAGAGCGAACCGTTTTGGTCTACAATAGCGTAACCTTCCCAGCAACCATGGACCGTGCGCCGGGTGTGGAGGGCCCCATCTACGGAAACTGTGTCCAAATCGTGAAACTGTTTGCCATTCCTGCGGCATAAGGGGTCATCTACAGCGCGTTTGCCGTAGCGCTCATGCATCGAAACCGGCAACTCCTTCAGCAGAGGCGACATCAGCACTTCAAGGGGGATCACAGCGCAGATTATCTCGTGGAGAATCTGCTGTCAACCAAATCCTACCATTGGTCAACCAAAAGAAATCGATCTCCGTCGTCTTCAATGGCCGTGCATGCACGTTCGAAGTGGATTCTGGGTCGCCTGTGACCATCATGAAGGAAGCTACGTTCAACCATATCTGGCCAAAAGGAAGTCCAGATCTTTCCAAATGCGACTTGGATCTAAACGACTATCAACGTAACCCGATCCCAGTGAAGGGGGTCATCGATGTGTCAATTCATTACAACCGTCGTAAAATTGACAATCTTCCACTAATCATCATCTCTGGCGGTGGGTCAAATTTGGTTGGATGCAACTGGTTCGACGCACTGGGCATACGCATCGAAGGCGTGTACGCCGTCAACAGCGGAGTCAGCATCGAATCAACATTGGATAAGTTTAAGCACTTATTCTCACCCGAACTTGGTCGTTACACGGGACCACCAGTGTCATTACACATCGATTCAGAGTTTCCGCCTGTGGGGCTACCTCCACGGCGTATACCGTTCGCCATCAAGGGTCCATACGAGGAAGAAATTGAGCGGTTATGCAGTCAAGGCATTCTAGAACCCGTAGAATACTCCAAATGGGCTACTCCGACGGTGCCAGTCGTTAAAAAATTATGGCTCTATCCGGATATGTGGGGACTATAAGTCGACGTAAATCGGGCAGTTAAGCCACACTGCCACCAAATTCCAGCGGTCAACACACTATTGGCGTCCATTGAAGGTGGATCAATATTTGCTAAGATCGATTTGGCACAAGCGTACCAGCAGTTGGTGGTCGATGAACGTACAGCATTGCTACAAACAATATCTACGCACAAGGGTGCGTTCAAGGTAACCAGGCTTCCTACAAAACATTCCAGGGGTCTTGTCATATTTTGACGATATCGCCGTTATGGGTAAGTCAGAAGAAGAATTGGCAGTGAGATTAAATGAGGTGTTGTCCCGTTTCGACAAGGCTGGTCTGCGGCTGCGTAAAGAAAAGTGTCAATTTGGCGTGCCATCTGTGGAGTTCTTGGGTTTTAAAATCGACGTCCTGGGTGTACGGCCATCGGCTGATAAGGTGAAGGCAATCCACAATGCACCACCACCGAGGGACAAGAAGCAATTACAAGCATTTCTGGGCTTAATAAACTTCTATCACTCTTTTTTGCCACACAAAGCAACTATAGCAGAACCTTTACACCACCTGTTGGATAAAAATATACACTGGTCATGGAAGAAACACCACGAAAGGGCTTTCATTACACTTAAGAAGCTTATCGCATCAGACGACGTGTTAGTTCACTACGATGACAAGCTGCCTTTAGTACTAACATGCGATGCATCACCATATGGACTCGGGGCAGTCCTCAGTCATAAGTTAGCAGATGGGTCCGAAAAACCCATTGCGTTCTACTCAAGAACACTCTTCAAGACCGAACGGAACTATGAGCAAATCGACAGGGAAGCAGTGGCTCTCGTTTCAGGAGTAAAAAAATTCCACAATTATCTATATGGCCGTTCATTCACTCTGGTCACAGATCATCGACCACTACTGGGAATTTTCACTACAACAAAATCAGTCCCCAATATAATATCGAACCAAATGCTGCGCCGCTCAATATTTCTTAATGCTTACGACTTCAACCTGGTATATCACGCTGGAACCAAGATAAGCAACGCAGATTTCCTGAGCCGCTGTCCATTATCGACCGAAGAGGAGACAACAACGACCGAAGAAGTTCTTATGATCGAATTGGCAGCTACGCCAGTCGTGAGCGCACAGCTGTTAGCGTCACAAACGTTGAAGGATCCACAATTATCCAAAGTTTTGAACTTGGTGTTAAGGGGGTGGCCCAGCACTAGAATTGACCGCACAAGCAACCTGTATCCATATTATTCCCGTCGAGATGAACTTTCTGCCAATAGAGGAGTCCTAGTCTGGGGAAATCGTGCTGTCATCCCTCCGTCGGCTCGAGACGCAATCTTAAATGCCCTTCATGCACCACACCCTGGCATCGTCAAAATGAAGGCATTGGCGCGCAGCTATGTATGGTGGCCTAACATCGATGCCGAAATTGAGCTCGTCGTGAAGAGATGCACCTCATACCAACAGAACCGTAACGAAGAGCCACAAACTGCAGCACATCATTGGGAATCAGCTAAACGCCCGTGGTCCCGGCTCCATGTCGACTTCGCCGGGCCATTCCAAGGCAAAACGTTGTATTTGGTTGTCGACTCCTACTCAAAATGGCTCGAAGTCGCCGTTGTCAGTTCAACGTCCGCAGCTGCCGCCATTAAGTTCCTTCGTCAACTCTTCGCCACCCATGGGCTTCCTGACGAATTGGTATCAGACAACGGAACAGCATTTACATCTGAGGAATTTAAGGTCTTCATGGAAAGCAATTTAATTCGGCACATTCGATCTGCGCCTTTTCATCCAGCCACAAATGGTCACGCGGAGCGCATGGTGCAAAGTACGAAGAACTATCTAAAGAAGTTGGGCCACAACACAAATATCGATCTGAGTCTGGCCAGATATTTGTTCAATCAGCATATTACTCCACATGCAACTACAAATCGATCGCCCGCAGAACTACTACTCCGTCGCGAGCTCAAGACGTACTTCGACAAAATACAACCACAAGAGATAACCCTTGGTAAGGTCTGCAACCCTAATAGCGCTAAACGTTTCATTACAGGTAGTCCAGTTTGGGTTCGAAATTATGCCGCTGGGCCAAAATGGTTTGAGGGTCTGGTGTCTGCACAAACTGGCCCCATTTCCTACAGCATCCAGCTATACGACTCTCGGGTAGTTAAACGTCATCAAGATCAGCTACGCAGTCGTGTGCCGTCATCACCACCTGATTTTGTCGTTGGAGAGTCCCCATCCGTTTACGACTCAGAGGCCAGCGTAGTATCGTCACCTGCAGAAACTGAGCAGTGTACTTTTGGACAACACATTGCTACAGGCGTCCCATAGTCACCGGCACCTACCCCGGCACCTATGACTCCCCGCAGATCGGGTCGCATGCGACAAGCCACACAAGTTTATAACGCATCTGGGTGTTAAGGGGTGTTGTGTATGCAACTGTTTAGCTGACTGCTTGTACAGTCAGTCGATTTCCAAACGTCATCCAACATACATCGCTCTGCGCAACACATTGTCCATACATTATAAATACAATACATTGTACTCTTTATTAGTAATAAACAATTTTAAAATAGTAGCTCGCGCATATTTAAAAGTATGTATGCCTGTCATAAGAGGCGACTAAAGTCCAATTTTTTAAACTTTTTGAAAAAAGTAAAAAAAAAAAAAAAAAAAAAATGCTGTTTCCGATTCGACGACGACTACAACGATTCAGTGGAAATATGCAAAATTAAGAGAAAAAAAAAAAAAAAAATTATACCATACGAGTTATATCGTTATAAAAGCAATATATACTATTTATTATACCAATGAATCTATCTTTGAATGCTAAGTTTACGAATGTGACCTCGACCTCGACGTTGAAAAGCGGCTAAGAATGTATCAGGTGTGAGATCACTTACCAACTCGATGAGGACTGCCTTTGTGCACATGCAAACAAAAAGTGCAAAATAAGCCTTTGACAACCTTGGTTTGCGACCACGGGAGAGTTTGATTGTAAACGTATTCACAGTATTCACAAATGGTCTATTGGGATGTCCACATTGGGGCGGTAAATCACACATGAACTGCGTGCTAGAGAGTTTTCGCTGTAGGAAACATGGTTTATATCTGTGAACGATTTTTCGAACGAGGTTGCGGCTTCCCATAATCGAATACTGTTGACAAACTATGGCAAAAATTTCTGAAACCCCAGGATTAAGATGATTATTGTGTACGTCCTGGGCTATAAGAGAAGAGAGATGATTATTGGGAAGAAGTATAGGGAGTTTCAAGTTATATGAAACATACGCCTGTTTAATCCGTTCCCCGACACGTAGAATGCCATCCTTGCCAAGTAAGGCGTAGTGTTTTAACAGCTTAGATTTGGTTGGAAGCTCCCGATTTTTGATGATGTGGTGTATTTCACTCTCGAAGGCTTCCTGTTGAGTATGTTTTAGTAGGCGCAGTTTGGCTGATTAAATTTCTTTAAACCTGAGACCTTGCGAGATTTTGCCCATCTTTGTAGAACGATAGTTTGACGCGAACCGAATACAATATTCCACAATTCTTAGCAATCGCCTCCATGATGAGTTCTTCTCGACGAGATTTAGAAGCAGGTCTATACTGTTAGAGAATACGAACACATGTTTCGATGGCTTCCTTTCTTCCTCGGAAAGTCTTGGTCAATCTGGCTGTGGCACCGAGAACTTTGATGATGGCCAAAGTTCGTGTGGTAACGCCAGGAAAGAAGGACCGCTCCACCAGAGTTGATGATTATTTAGGTGTAATGGTAACACACCTCGAGATGCACAGTCTGCAGGATTAAATTCTGAAGCGATATGATGCCATGAATGTCTCGGAATCTTCTCAAGGATAGTAGCTGGACAATTTGCAACGAATGTGGTCCAGCGACGCAGAGGAGACGAGAGCCAGTGAAGCATGATTTGCGAATCACAGCACGCAAAGGCTCTAGAGCTAGTTGGAATAGAAGATTTTATCATGTCTATCAAGCGTAGACGACAGCAGCATATGCTAAAGACGAAGCATCGGAAGAACCATGCAGTTCAACCTCCTCTAAATAAAATAAACAAATAAATATTTGGCGCAACAGCTCTTTAAGTGCCAGGGCCTAGCTTCTCGCAACCACTCGTGTTGTGTGCGTTATATTTTTCACACGAAAGGAGGGGACCTTCAGTTTAGTGCCGTATCTGAACGGCAATTTGTTTTTGAGAAGCTTTCTCGTGACAACAATACTCTCGGATGTTTGTCAGACGTTCGCGAGAGGTGGGATCGTGAAAAAACTTTTTGGTGTTTTCTGGGATTCGAACTTGAAACCTCTTGCGTAGTGATCCGACACACTAACCACTACACCACGACGCCCGTTCAACCTCCTCTAGTGAAGAAAAAACCATTCGCGGAACCCGTATCCTTTCAAAGCAACCAAGTTCGCTTTGATAACTTATCCATCGGTCAGTCAAATGTGATGGTAACGGATCATCCCAGCTGAGCTTATGTTCGGCGGACAACAGTTCCTGAAATAAGAGTATAAATGGTATGACGGAAGGGGCTAAGAATCCTCAAGGGTCGAAATTACGGGAAATTTCAGACAATAATCTTCTTCTAGTTGGGGAGCTGCACAGCAGAGTGTCAATCATTCTGAATGAATATTCGTCCATTGTTGGACTCCAGTGCATTCCGAGCACCTTAATCATTGACTTGAAGTGTTCGGCATCATACCACGAGAAGTCGTAGTCATCCTCAAGTAGACGAGCGAGTAACGGCCAACAATTGGAGTTCCACTTACGCAGTTCGAGTTTAGCGTTCGATAATAGAGAAACTAGTTCCGACTGCGGGGTAATAAGGTCTTCTGATGAATTTGTTCCCGTCATAATGTTGTCTACATATATATCACTCATCAGAACACGCGCTGCATTTGGATATTGTTGTTCGGTAGTCGATCCCAATCTGTTTCATAAGTCGTCCCGATAAGAATGGAGCTGATGACGACCCATAAGTGTCGGTGCGTAATCGCAAGTGGCCAATCTCGTCTGCGGGATTTTCACGCCAAACGATGCGCTGAAAGTCGGTATGTTGATCGTCAACCCATATCTGGTGAAATATCTTTACTACATTCGCAGTAAACACGTACCTATTCTGTCGAAACGCAAACACACTCCAACTAAATCCCTTTGAATGGGCGGACCGATTAGCAATCTGCAGTTTAGCGAGTTCCCATGTGAATCCCAGCCATCGAAGACGACGCGTAATTTGGTTGTGGAACTATCTGGCTTCGAAACAGCATGATGCGGGAGATACAAATGCTTTGCTGAGCTGGTTTCTAATTCATTGACGGAATGCGAATTATGTAACCAAGCTGAAGATATTCCTACTTAAATACATGTGGTGCTACTTCATCTAATTTCCAAAATCGTTGTAATAATACATCAACATCAATTGCAGAATAGAGTGATGCTATGGAGACATGAGTAGATTGTTTGGTATAGGCGACCCACTGGAAATACCAAATGATTGAGAAGGTGGGTTGGAAGTTAACTTGTGTAGGACAAATGCAACAATGAAGATATGATTTTGAGAATAACGAGATCACAGTTTCACTGAAAAGTAACCCCAAGTATGACCTGCTTTTGTAGATGATACTCCAAGAATAGGAATTCAAGCATGCTAACGAGGGACTCCTATTCTCTTAGCGAATGACTCAACAACAAACGAGACCTAAGATACGGAATCGATTAACACACTATAAGTTATTAAATTGCCTTGAATATCCTGAACCTTTGTCAAATTGGTGGGTAGAATGGTTTATTTATATATTAGGTGCGCAACTAAGATATCAATAAATGGCTCCAGCAGTGCTGGCCGATTTTTGCATATCCAAAACGTCATGAACCGAGCTTAGACATATGGTAAACAAACTGTTTTGACACATTAGTGATTTTGTTTTGGCATCATTTACTTTTGGTTGTGTGAAAATGTCTGATTTTGTGCCAAATAATCGTCATTTGCGGGAAGCGTTGATTTTCTTCATTCATTCGAAGAAAACGGCGGCTAAAGCGCATCGAGAGCTCCAAAAAGTTTACGGAGATGCTGCTATAAGCGAAAGAACGCTCCGTGATTGGTTCCGTCGCTTCAAAGACGATGATTTCAATGTTGACGACCGTCCGACTGAAGGAAGGCCAAAATCCTTCGAAGACGTTGAATTGGAGGCATTGCTCGATGAGGATCCGTGCCAAACGCAAAAACAGCTTGCTTCAATATTAGGAGTTACCCGACAAGCCATTTCCAAGCAATTGCATGCATTTGGAATAATTCAAAAATAAAGAAACTAGGTTTCTTATGATTTGAAGTAGAGGGACATTGAGCGTCGTTTTTTCGCCTATGAATAACTGCCCCAGAGGCAAAAAAGGAAGGGTTTTCTTCATCGCATCGTAACGGGTGATGAAAAATGGATTCATTACACCAACCCAAAGAAAAGAAAGTCATGGGGCATTCCCGGTCAACTTCTACGTCTTCGACTCGGCCGAATATTCATGATGCGAAGATTATAACGTGTATTTGGTGAGACCAGGTCGGTGGCATTTATTATGAACTGTTGAAGCCGAACGAAACCATCACTGAGGAACGGTATCGACTTCAATTGATGCGATTGAGCCGAGCACTGCGCGAAAAACGGCCACAATGCGAGCAGGGGCACGAAAACGTGATATTACAGCATTATCAGCCAGCATTATCAGCCTCACGTTGCCAAACTCGTTAAAACCTACCTGGAAACAGTCAAATGGGAAGTCCTACCCCACCCGCCATATTCCCCAGATATTGCGCCATCCGATTATTACTTGTTCCGTTCGATGGCACATGGTCTGGCTGATTAGCAGTTCCGCTCATATGAAGGCATCAAAAAATGGCTTGATTCGTGGATAGCCTCAAAAGATGAACACTTTTACCGTAACGGTATTGGAGCTCTGCCAGAAAGATGGGAAAAAGTTGTAGCTAGCGATGGGCAATACTTTGAATGATTCATTTGTAACCATTTCACGTGAGCCTGGTTCAACTGGAAAATCAACCCTCGCAAGAGGCGTGCTCTACGGATTCTGGGGAGAGCTATTTATTGCATCAACATTTAATTAACGCATTTAGGAAAAGCACAAGTCTACAAAGATCTCCGAATCAAAAGACTTCTCCTAAAGCGCAAATTAAGAGTTTCACGAACCCGGATGTATTAATTGGGAAACGCAAACCTCGAAACAGAGTACTCTGGAAAAAGAAAACACCGAGCTCCGAAAGGACGAAATGGAGCTCTTTTGTCGGGAGCTCATAAGCAAAGTAGAAAAACTTGAATCAGAGAATGAAGTATTTTTGCTTCAAAACGTGTCTTCACAAACGCAGACGGTTATTCGTAGTGAGCCCTCTCCGCGTAGCCATCACTACAGTACGGACGAAGAAGAACTCGCGCGCGAAACTGGATACTTGGATACTTAAACGAAGACCATCTAAAAAACGTAAGGCCGGTTCATCGCCCGAGGTTGTTCCGCAACATGAACCTAATCACAAAGCGCAGCGAAAAACAGAAAAACAAATTGAGAGCAAACGCGCCCCTCCTCCAATAAATATTACAGGCGTTGCAGACTATAATTCTCTACGAACAATTTTAAAAACAACGATCGCTACTGAATTTAAAGTAACATGGAAAATCAAAGTTAATGACACTGAGGGGTATCGGGTTGTATCTCATATGCTTAAAAATGAAAAAATTCAAACGCATACTTATGAAGACAAGTCTGAGAGACATTTGAGGGTCGTAGCTAGAGGACTTCATCCATCATGCGCTAAAGAAGACGTTATAGGTGATTTACGCGATAGAGGTTGTAACATTCTTGACGCTGTGAACCTTTTAAAAAAAGAGAAAAAGCGACCCGACCGTGGAGAAGAAGCTGTAGTGAAACGTAAACTTCCGCTTTTTGATATACAATATTCGTACAATCATGAGTATGGTCGTTAAAATAGAGCCGCTATGTATCAAAACGAAGACAATCCCTCAATGTAAGCGTTGCCAAGAGTTTAATCATACGCAGGCGTACTGTCGGAAAGAGCCGCGATACGTTAAGTGCGCTGAAAAACACTCTTCTGAAAATTGTAGTTTAAGCAAACATGAAAAAGCAACTTACGTTAACTGCAAAGAAGGCACCCAGCAAATTATCGCGGTCGCGAGGTCGCAAAGGAACTACAGATGCGACGGAGAAAATCTACAACGCCTTCTGTGCGGGGAACGAAATCAGTCGATCGGGCTCCTAAGTCTGTAGAGCGTGTTGCTAAGCAGACTGAGCGGGTTCGTAAGCAAGTTGTACAGACTCCTAAGCCGGATGGAAGGATGCTCGAATCAGCAGTGCAGACTCTTGAACCAGTCAATCAGCCCTCTAAGCTAATTAAAAGTACGTCGAAGTCGTCCACTAAAAAGACTGAAGGAAAAATAACCTCGGATAATCCAACGAATCCCAGTTTTCTGACGTATTCTCAGGCTGCAGTCAAAGCAACCAGACGAAACGACGGGCCACCCTCTGATCCGTTGAAAGAAATTCTGAACTGCATTTACGCTAAGTTCGAGGAATAATGTGAAACGAACAAACGAATTCTCGAACGTCTCAGTAACGTCGAAAGCTTTTGCATGGCTAACCTTGTGTCTAAATCTAAGTAGATATGGACTTTTTGCTTAAAATTATAACATAGAATGCAAACGGACTCTTACAAAAATCTAACGAATTAACGAAAATATCGACATTTGTTTGATCTCCGAAACCTATCTAACAAGGGAATCGCAAATAAAGATAAGAGGCTACGTTGGTTATCACGCCTATCATCCTTCTGATAGAGCGCGGTGCGGTTCGTCCTTATTCATTAAAATTAACGCCGAACACTCGGTCGATGCAAACATAGAGCTAGAGAAACTTCAGTTGTGCGCGGTAAGGGTTAAAAATAAACACTTGAGCTACAATATAGCGTCTGTTTACTGTCCGCCGCGATGCTCGCTCGAAAAAGACGACTACTTTCGTTTCTTCGATGCCGTTGGTTCAAGGTTTCTTATTGGTGGAGATTTCAATGCGAAGCATACCTTCTGGGGTTCAAGATGTACATCTTCTAAAGGAAAAATTCTCTACGAAGTGGAAAATGAATTCGGTTGTTGTTTTTATTCGACGTGAAAAACCTCCTATTGGCCAACCGACTCAGAAAAAATTCCCGATAGTTTCAAAAGGTATTTAAGATAAATTTGTTACAGTCGAAGAAAGTTTTGATCTCTCTTCTGACCACTCTCCGGTAATTTTATTACTTGGTGAAGCATTGATTAAGAAAGAACGACTTGCAAGAGTTACTAGCAATAGAACAAATTGGGAGGGCTTTAGAAATGATTGCGAAATTAATATCGAGTTAAATGCATCACTTAAAACACCTTGTGAACTGGAGGACGAAGTTGATCATTTCGTGGAAGCAATCCAAAGAGCGGCATGGAGAAACACTCCTTCTAGAAGCTATAAGATTAACCGCAACGAAAAGTATCCAAGTGAAATCATTGAACTGGTGAGGGAGAAAAGAAAAGCACGAGAGAAATGGCAAATCACTCGTGCACCGCAGCATAAAAAGATCCTTAACCGACTATGCAATCGACTTAGAGATAGTATTCGGGAATTTAAAAGCAATAAGATAGCAGCCTACCTTGAAAATCTCTCCACTGGAAGAGAATCAAATTATTCACTTTGGAAATCGCTAAAAGGCATCCGGAAACCTCAAATGCAAGCGGCACCACTTCGGAAAAACGATACAACTTGGTCCAAAAGCGACAAAGAAAAGGCAGAACTTATTGCTTTGCACTTAGAAGATACGTTTAAGCCATTCGACGGCCCTTTGATAACGCCCGACTCCCCAGTCACGACATTTGACAACTTTAAAGTAAAAAAAAGTTGCATTAATTGAACTGAGAGAAGTGATGAAAAATCTAAAGACTAAAAAAGCACCGGGTTACGACTTGATAACGGCGCAGGTGGTCAAGAAATTACCGAATAAAGCTCTTATCAAACTTCTATATTTGATTAACCCTTCGGTCGGATTGCTCTACGTTCCGAGACAATGGAAAGCCGCCGAGATTATAATGGTCCCGAAACCTCTGAATGAGAAGAAAATATTTGAAAAACTACTTTCAAAACGACTACAACCGGTAATCAACGAAAGACGTCTCATTCCCGACCATCAGTTTGGATTTAGAGTCGAACATTCTACAATTGATCAAGTCCACAAAATAACTGACGTGATTGAGAAAACTCTCCAAGAAAAAAAGATTTGTTGTGGTGTATTTCTTGACGCCTCACAAGCTTTCGATAAGGTTTGGCACGAAGGCTTGGAGTATAAATTGCAACGACTACAGCCACGGCAACTGTTTCTAATCTTACGATCGTACCCCACCGAAAGACTTTTCGTGTTAAGCACGGTAATGATTACTCTGATTTCAAGGAGATTGCGGCCGGAGTCCCACAAGGAAGTGTCCTTGGCCCACTTCTACATGTACTCTACACGCGTGACATCCCGCAGGAAAGAAACTGCGCCATCGCCACGTTTGCGGACGATACGGCGATATTGACAACGGGCGATGCAATTGAAACAGCAACTGAAACGCTGCAACATGCTATTAATAAATTCCACGCTTGGACGAATTCTTGGCGTATTGTGCTGAACGAAAGCAAATCTACTCACGTCAACTTGATTTATAAAAAAGTTGACAGATTACGCGTATATTTAAATTTGGCTCAAATACCATACGCGAACGAAGCAAAATATCTAGGAATTACTCTAGATGTTAAGCTTAAATGGAAATCGCACGTAAAAAAGAAACGCGACGAGCTCGAAAACAAATACCGACAAATGTACTGGCTACTCGGAAAACATTCAAAGTTGTAAATTATAAGCAAGTGCTAAAGCCAGTGTGGACGTATGGTCTACAACTATGGGGTTGTACCAGGAAAAGCAATAGAAACATCCTACAAACTTTTGAAAATAAAGTTCTTAGAACGATCGTTAGCGCACCGTGGTACGTACGTAACGAAGATATCATCGGGACCTGCGAATTCTTAGCGTCGTCGAAGAGATAACAAATTTTGCTCGTAAACATAAAGATCGTGTCCACGGCCATTGTAACAGTACCGTCATTCAACTACTTGACGCGAACAATTCAATTCATCGTCTGCAAAGGACAAAACCTTTTGACTTCGCGTCATAGTATATGCCGGTCGTGAAAACAGCAGGAACTTTCACTGGAATTTAACCTGTCTAAAGCGCTACATTTTTTTCAAATTACATACGAACATCTCTTTCCAAAAATCACGAGTCTCGTAAGCGAAAATGAAACTGCCGGATAAGCGTTGGCTTAATTGAAGTATTAATCTTGAAGAGTGGTGTTTTTAGTGAGTAAAAATCTCACACTACCATAAGCAAGCGCGGTCGGGCCTTATGGTGTCTTTAGAAGATTTACACCCTCTCGGCAAAAAAAAAAACAAATTTCACGTGAGTGATTATTTGGAATTGGAGGAACAGGAAAAGATATTGGCATTTTAGATGGATTTTGCTTTAGGTTCCGCGACGATTGGTTAGAAAGAAACTAGGACGATGGTGTGTTATTTGGGGCTATTTGATGCACATGCAAATCGCGTCAACACCCACGATTTGCATGATCGACTCCGAAATGATAAACGACATTTGTTTGAAGAATGATCTGCGCGAAGACAATTGAAGCACAAAGAGTTCGTTTTTACAAAATACCGGCGCTATTCAATATCTAGAGCGATAAATTTAGCACACTACACACAATAACACTGGAAGTGATGAAAAGATGGAATACACGACTGCACTATTATCATTGATTTACCCGATCTTATCGGTTCTTTAAGCTTCGAGATAGTTAGCCTCAGAGATTGGGATAAGCCTGACTAAGTTTGCTGCGTCACACCGAAGATAAGGTTTTAAATATTTAAAACTTTGGCTCGATGTAAGAGCTTCTTTATTGCCTACCGAACCCAGAAATACATCGCGGCCAATCTTTGTCATCGCCCAAAAAAGATGGTACTTCTAACTTTGACAACTGAACACCGGAACGGTTTTCCGATTGCTCTAACAACGTCAATTGCTGATGCACAATGTTGCTCCACCATGGGATTTTCACATGTAGCAGTCTACGTTTTAGGAATATGCTGCCTTAAGCTTGCATGTGCCTTAAAGAAGCGGGTTTCGTAGTAACCATACTCGGTTTCTAGATCTTCGAACTAATTATCCGGTTTGTAAGAGTTCATTATGTAGTTTCAGAAAATCCGACCACGCTTCGTCTAACTTACTTAATTTCTAGCATCCTAGAGGAGTATCCTTCTTGAAAGTTTCTACGAAAGATACTGAACGCGTTAAACGACCTTTAGCATTTCGCATTTTCAATTTTAACGAACTCATTGCTTACTCGACAGCACAAAAAGAGAAAAAAAAATGTCTTATTATACAACGAACGCGTTCTAATCGCACTGAGCAATATCACGAAAGTTTCTAAATACGGCTATTATTAATTTGCACAATGTTCTTTTTATATGGATTTGATTTGACTCAGAAGGACCAATATGTTTCCGATTCGATGACGACAACAACGATTCAGCGGAAATATGCAAAATTAAGAGAACACAAAAAAAAAAAAAATAAATAACACCATACGAGTTATATCGTTAAAAAGGCAATATATATTTATTATACCAACAAATTTATTTTGGATGCTAAGTTTACCAATGTGACCTCGATGGTGTCCAAAATCCAAGTGACTGAGACCATCGACCATCGACCAACACCACCAAGAATGCACCCACGGCCATAACACACATACACGCTCAACAGATTGCTATGTGTGCATTGGATTTGATATGTGTGCGGATCGTACGATCGGTGTTGGCGCACAACTTATTTATTTGTAAGTCCGGAAAATAAAAAAAAAACACGTTCTCTTCGGAGACTTAAAAAAAATATTTTTTATTATTTTTTTTACGTCGACTCTTCAGAGTGACGACCGAACTTTACTTAATTTATCTTATGTCGACTCTTCAGAGTGACGACTGAACTTGAACTTAAAACTAAATTACAATTTCTATATCTATACCAAGCATAAAAATGTTTCGTCATCAATAAATTTCCAACCTGTGTTCTCACGGTGAAACGGTAATATTTGAGTTAGCGTCTGGAGCATTTCCGTTGTAAACTGGGATATCAGCGTTTAGCCGTGGAATAGTGTGGGAATTGATTGATAACGTAACTTCTCCTTCCTTAGAATTGCAATTCTCCTGAATCGTTCTCAGTTTTAAATCCTTTTTTAAGCATCCTACAACCAAAACAAAAATTATAATTATAACGAATGAACTTAATCCTATGCTGTAGTTAACAACTTAAGAAATTTAAGTTCACATATTTCTTCGTGTGCGTCGTGGCGTAGTGGTTAGTGTGTCGGATCACTACGCAAGAGGTTCCAAGTTCGAATTCCAGAAAACACCAAAAAGTTTTTTCACGATCCCACCTCTCGCGAACGTCTGACAAACATCCGAGAGTATTGTTGTCACGAGAAAGCTTCTCAAAACAAATTGCCGTTCGGAAAATGTAGGTCCCTTACATTCGTGTGAAAAATATTGCGAGAAGCTAGGCCCTGGCACTTAAAGAGCTGTTGCGCCAAATATTTATTTTTATTTGTTTTATTTCTTCTATATTTTGTTCATAGTTTAATTAATTTGTTTTAAAGTTTAACATTATTTCTTCATTAACAGTAATATTTTGATTGTAATGTATAGTGAACCGTTCTACGAATTCAAATACATTATTACTACATTGGTTATTACAAAATCTAAGTGTACAGTTTGAAAAGTTTATAATATAATTTTCAGAAAGGCCAAGTTTTCTTTCATCACATGTACTTTTGAATGGTTTTTTACGTTGTTTAGTATAAGAAAATCATTTCCAATTTCGATTATTTCTTCCTCAGGGCTATTAATTAGTTTACAATTCTCCTTTATAATACAATTCTTGCTTATTTTTTACTCTTGTAAGTTTAAATCACTTTGAAACGTAAAGGTTTCATTATCAATGTGAACAACGTATTCACGGTCTTCATCGATTTGTTTATTATATAAGTTGGCAATAGGAACAATTAATTTTTTATTAGTTATTAAAATACCCGCAGGAATTTTGATTGCAAAAACGATACCATCATTTATGTATCTAGCCAAACCTGTTCTTATGTTACTTAATTTTTGTAAGTCAAATTTGTATCTAAATATTAGTAGTAACCATGTGGTGTGGATAATGCAGTTTTTCTTTTGTCCTCAGGCCTAACTAAAATTTGGTAGAAACCTTTAGCCAAGTCGAGTGTGGAAAAATATTGCGATTTTTCCAATTTGTGTAATATTGTTTCAATAATAGAAGTTGGAAATTTATCGCTAATGGTCACATACATTTTAAGGTACCTATAAATTTTATAATCTCCTAGGAGTTGCAATATCTTCCTTCTTTCTTCCAAATTCAAATAATCAACAATTCACTTTTGGTTGGTTCAAGAGTATAAATGCTGTATATATCGAGTGGGTAGTCATTATCGACAAATAGTATTTTATTCCTATTAATGTATTTTTATTCTAAATTGATTTTTGCTTTTAAGGGTGTGAGAAGATTTTGTCCTATAATTACATCACAATCCCTATTAGTTAAATTTAATACTCTGCAGGAAATGGTTCCGACTGTGTTAAGTTCTATTGGAATGGAGGTAACTATTTTATTCGCTACCTTGCTAAGTCTGTTTATAATCTAATATATTTTGGTTTATCTAAACCAACCTTACTAAAATTGATCAATGCATTGGGTCGTATAATGCTTGTAGTTAAACCTGTGTCCACTAAGCACTTTAGTTAAAAGAATCATTGGTAATTTTTTTCACAAAGCTGAAAAGAACGTTACCTAACTCTATCGCTTCTTTGGCTGTATTGTTGTTAGTTTGTTGTGATTGTCTCGATTTGTTATAGAAATTTGAGTTTGTTCTGTTTTGAATTGGATTGTTATAATTATGGAAGTTTTGTTGCCTTCGAAACTGTCTAGAATTGTAAAAATTATTTACGAGTATATTGCTTTGTCGATTAAACTGACTTTGATTATTATAGTAAAAATTGTTAGTATCTGAATTCCCCTGTGTTTGATCTAAGCTATAACTATAACTATGACCCTTATTATAATTATTTCTTCTACCTATACTATTTATTGTTTTTATATTATTAGAGTTTCTATTATGATTTACAGTTAGGTGCAAAATTGAACCAATGTTTGGATTTTGCCTTAGAAATGCTGATGCGTGAAACTCAATCAAAGTTTGTACCACTGTATAGTTGCTAGAAGTGACTACCGTTACCGCGAATACCGTTACTTTTGCATTGGTTCATTTTTGCACCAGATGGTTTCATATGCACATCCGTAATCATTGTTTCGATTTCAAGGGCTTCGTTTGCGTGCTTCTGTTGAAATTGGTATTCCTTGTATACTGCGTGCGGAATATTTTAAGGTGAAATGTGAAAAAATTTACTCAAATATAATATTGTAGCATAATAATAACTACGCTCCTACGACTATGCAGCAAATTCCGAAGTGACTTTTCATTCTGGCAGAATTTTGGTTCGAACTGTCCTTTCATTCGAGGTTCGTGTCTGGGACGAAGTCTCCACAGCTCATGTCAACGAAAGAGACGAATAATATCAGGGATAAAAGGGAATTATAACTGCAAGAATTATTTCTCTTGTACCAGTGGTCGAAGAATTTGTTAGAAGTTTCTGGCTATCAGAAAGGACAGATGGCGATTGAGAAAGCAGCAGTAGTTTTTAAACTGTGGCGAAGAGATTAGAAAAGTGATAGTGGGCGAAGTTGTAATTTTGTGATAAATTGAAAGTTGAGATTTAAGAAGAAGAAGTAATTAGTTTGGATTTGTGAATTAAGTAATTGAAAGGAGATAAAGTGATTTGAGAGGACAGAGACCTTGTAAGAAAAGAATTGCGAAGAATAGTGTGAACCTGAATTGTTCTATAGACTAGAAAATAAAGAAATAATTTCACAGAATATTGTTTTATCTACTCGAGCCGTAGCTCGCATATTACATTGGTGTCAGAAGCGGGATAAAACTTATTCTGTGAATAACTACTTCCGTGGTGTGAAATTGAAAAAAAAAAAAAAAAAAAAAAAACGATTTCCGTGTTGAGTTAATTAGTTGCGCAAAATGGGTCGCAAATTGGGAAAACTAACTATAATTCAACTAAAGGCAGAACTCAGTAAGCGGAACCTCGACACAACTGGGGGAAAAGATGCCCTGCTGATTCGTCTGGAAGAAGCAGTAACGCAGGAAGGTGAAAATCCGCACGACGTAGAGTTTGACGTGGAAGAGGAACCAGCAAGTACAGCAGCCGACCCGGGTATAACGAGTCTGCTCCTGCAACTTAAGTTAGTCATGGACGAACAAAAGAAAGCAATAAAAGACCAAAGGAATTCTATAGAACTTAAGCTTGACGAACAAAAGAATTCTCTAGAACTTAAGCTGGATGAACAAAAGAAAGCAATGGACGAACAAAAGAAAGCAACGGACGAACAAAAGAAAGCAATGGACGAACAAAAGAAAGCAATGGACAAACAAAAGAATTCTCTAGATGCTCTGGAAAGTAAACTTGATGAGCAAAACAAGAACTTGGAATCCAAATTCGAAGTGATCGAAGAGAAAATCGAGAAGGTCGAGACGCAACTCGGAAAAGTCGAAACTAGATTCGATGAAAATTTTGAGAAACATGAAACTCAGTTTGGGAAAATAGAGACTCAGTTTGAAAAAGTGGATACGCAGTTCGAGATAGTAGGGAAGCAAGTCGAAAATCTTGCTAAGGAGCTCAGCGACGTGAAGAGACAGAAAGCACGGGAATATTCCACTGACGGTCTGAGAAGAAAGGAGATGCAGCCTCCTATCTTCGATGGTCAAACATCATGGCCAATTTATAAAAGGCAATTCGAAGCGGCCGCAATGACCAATAGCTGGGACGATGAAGAGAAGACCATTGCACTCACACTTGCACAGAGGTTTCCAGCTGCGGAGCTCTTGCAGACCATCCCGGAAGATAAACAGCAGAACTACGACTCTCTGGTTCAGGCTATCGAGATGCGGTTTGGGGATGAACACATGCAGCAGGTGTACAGGGTTCAGCTGCGTAGTCGAGTCCAGAAAAGGGGGGGAAACGCTCCAACAGTTGCAAGCGGATATAGAGCGACTAGCCCATCTTTCATACCCTAAAGCCGGTGAGGAGCTTATCAACGAAATGGCGGTGGAAGCTTTTATTCAGGCCATAGAGGACAGACAACTGCAAATGGCTGTAAGGATGGCTGAAAATCGAACACTCCCCGAGGCATTGGCATTCGCTTTGTCAATGAAGGCTGCGGACCAAGCATACCAGGGAATACACCGTGTCAGGGAAATGTCCGTCGTGGAATGCTCATGCCAGAGAACAGCCGTCATGGATGAAGACAGAGCTCGCGGAAGTCAAATCCGTTGCTGGAATTGCAACCAAACCGGACACCTACAACGGCAGTGCAGAAGTGCACCTAGACGAGGAAATTGTTCACATTGCGGAAGTAGGAGAAGCAGAGAGGAAGCATCTGGCGGTGATAACATCCATCCTGTCAGTCAGACTTCCCAAAACCAGCAGTCGGGAAATGCGTAAGGACCAACTTCGCGGGGCAGAAGTTGGTTACTGGAATCGAGGCCCCCGGGACCACCATTCAAGTTTCGCAAACCAAACGGGGTAACAAGAGCCTGACAGTGGAGGCACTAATCAACAAGAAGAAGTGCGTAGCCACCATCGACACAGGTGCCACCGCCTCCATTGTAAGAAGAGATATCGTCAAAAGCGCCTGGCTGCACAACACCAACAGCTACTGCCTGAAGACTGCAACAGGGGAAATGGCGAAGGTATTTGGAGAAGTTCGTCTTACGATTACTCTGGCAGGACTGATGCTCCCATGCGTTTCTGGTGGCAGATATATGCGACGAGTGCATCATCGGAATAGACTTCATGAAAGCAAATGAAGTAATCTTGGACATCGGGATGCAAGTACTGAGGTATCGAAATGTGGAGATTCCGATGGTGTACGGAAACGAGAATGCCGTAACTCTCAGGACAGTCATCAGAAAAGACGAAGTTTTGCCGCCTTCTTCAGAGACAATCATTTGGACGAAGCTGGAAGGTGATCTTGGGAGCCACCGATTCTACATAGTAGAACCAGACCCAGAGAAGAATTCTCAAGACTACATCGTGGGAAAGACGTTAGTCGAACCAAAGAACACCATGGTTCCAGTGAGAGTTTTGAACATAAGACCACACACTGTCAAACTAAGGCGAGGGGAGGTGACTGGAAAATGCACGCCAATTACCGCCGTCGCAACAATATCTGAACATGATGCTCCAAAACCTCTCCCATCACCTTGGACAGCGGAAACGAGAGAGACGATTCTCCAGTCCAGTGACCTGAATCAGGAGCAGCGAACTATGGCAGAGAATCTTATCAATGAGTACGCTGATGTATTTGCTTCACAGGACGGAGAATACGGCCGAACACACCTGGTACAACATCGAATAGACACTGGTGATACTAGACCAATTCGTCAGCCTGCTAGGCGCCTTCCATTGGCAAAGCAGACAGAAGTTGCAGAGATGGTGTCGGCAATGGAGAAAGAAGGTCTGATTGAAAGTTCCAAAAGTCCGTGGGCATCACCGGTTGTACTGGTTAAGAAGAAAGATGGCAGCACGCGGTTCTGCGTGGACTATCGGCAGCTCAATTACGTCACCAAGAAAGATATCTACCCTCTGCCACGGATTGACGACACGCTAGACACACTATCAGGAGCCCGATGGTTTTCCACTCTCGACTTGAAGAATGGCTACTGGCAGGTACAGATCCATCCAGAAGACCGGGAGAAAACCGCCTTCACCGCAGGAAATGGGCTATGGCAATTCACGGTAATGCCATTCGGGCTGTGCAATGCTCCGGCGACTTTCGAGCGATTGATGGAATGTGTCCTGCAAGGGTTAACATGGAAAACCTTGGATGATGTCATCGTCGTAGGAAAAACGTTTGCGCAACACCGAGATAATCTAAGGGATGTGTTTCGAAGGCTTCGAAGTGCCCACCTGAAGCTCAACCCCAAGAAGTGCGCCCAGTTTAGAGCGGAAGTCGAGTACCTGTGGCACATAATTTCAGCGAAAGGAGTGAGAACCGATCCAGAGAAGGTCGAAGCGGTGAAAAACTGTCCAGTCCCCAAGGATAAACACCAACTAAGGAGCTTCCTCGGCCTAGCCACCTACTACAGACGGTTCGTGAAGGATTTTGCCGGGATCGCAAAGAGCCTGCACCAGTTGACGGAAAAGGGAAAACAATTCAAATGGTCCATTGAGTGTGAGAAGAGCTACAAGGCACTTAAACAACGGCTATGCGATGCCCCGATACTGGCTTACCCCACTCCCGGGGAAACGTTCATTGTGGATGCAGATGCTAGTAATGTAGGGGTAGGAGCCGTACTCTCCCAGGTGCATGACGGCCAAGAGGAGGTGGTTGCGTACTTTAGCAAGGTGCTCTCTAAACCAGAAAGGAACTACTGCGTGACAAGGAGAGAACTTCTAGCTTTGATCTTGGCTACGAAGCATTTTCACAAATACCTCTACGGGAGGAAGTTCGTTCTTCGCACAGACCATGCAGCCTTAAAATGGCTATTACAGTTCAAGAGTCCTGAGGGTCAGGTCGCAAGATGGATCGAAAGGCTGCAAATCTACGACTACGAAATACAGCATCGTAAAGGAAGGCTCCACTCTAATGCGCATGCACTGTCCCGGAGACCATGCAGAACGGATTGTAAACATTGTGCGCGTCAGGAAAAACGGGAGCTGGTTTCCATCCAAAGAATGAGAGCCGAACCTATCGCCGGCTGGAGCGTAGATGAGATCCGGAACGCTCAGAAGGAGCGAGAAGAAAATGGGAATCCTCCGACGGAAAGTCGTTTGTAATGCAGCTTGTCGTACCGCGGACGAGGGTCAAGGAGGTGTTACAGGAAATGCATGGCGGGGCGACCGGAGGCCACTTGGGAGTGAATAAGACGCCAGAAAAGGTACGAGAATGTTTTTATTGGTTAAAAGCGAAGGAAGATATCGAAGACTGGTGCAGAAAATGCGACGTGTGTGCAGCTAGCAAGGGTCCGAGAATCATTGACATCGCAGGTCCCTTTCCGGAAACCGACAATGGTAATCGGTATATACTCGTAGTGATGGACTACTTCAGTAAGTGGCCGGAAGCGTTTCCGATCCCTAACCAGGAAGCCAGAACCGTGGCGGAGCAGATCGCCTACAATTGGGTTAGCAGATTCGGTGTGCCCTTGGAATTGCATTCTGACCAAGGGCGGAACTTCGAGTCAAAAATCTTCCAAGAGATGTGTCAACTACTCGGAATCAAAAAGACAAGGACAACCCCGCTTCATCCACAGTCGGACGGTATGGTGGAGCGTTTCAATAGGACTTTGGACGAACATCTCTCGAAGGTCGTAGGTGACTACCAACGGGATTGGGACCGGCAGATTCCCTTGTTTTTGATGGCCTATAGAAGTGCCGTGCATAGCACTACTCGACATACGCCGTTCGAAATCTTATTTGGTGGAATAGCTCATTTACCCAGTGAGGTGAAATTTGGATCTCCTACCAATGAGCCCAGAAATGAAGAAGAGTACGTGGCGGACCTTAGGGAAAGGCTTAGGGACATACACCAAAGAACCAGAAGCCAGATTAAGATGACGAGCGACCGCATGAAGACCAGGTATGATGCCAAGGCAACAACGTCAGGATTCCAGGAAGGAGATCTGGTGTGGCTGTATAATCCCCATCGCCAAAAGGGGAAATCACCTAAATTACAGCGGAACTGGGAAGGTCCCTACAGAATAGTAACCCGCATCAACGATGTTGTCTACCGCATCCAGCAAGGACCGAGGGCCAAAATGAAAGTGGTTCATGTGGACCGACTGAGTCGATACAATGGCTGAAATGAGGATGCACTTGTTCGGGACGAACACGTCTAAGAGGGGGGCAGTGTAGCATAATAATAACTACGCTCCTACGACTATGCAGCAAATTCCGAAGTGACTTTTCATTCTGGCAGAATTTTGGTTCGAACTGTCCTTTCATTCGAGGTTCGTGTCTGGGACGAAGTCTCCACAGCTCATGTCAACGAAAGAGACGAATAATATCAGGGATAAAAGGGAATTATAACTGCAAGAATTATTTCTCTTGTTCCAGTGGTCGAAGAATTTGCTAGAAGTTTCTGGCTATCAGAAACTTCTGCTATATAAGGACAGATGGCGATTGAGAAAGCAGCAGTAGTTTTTAAACTGTGGCGAAGAGATTAGAAAAGTGATAGTGGGCGAAGTTGTAATTTTGTGATAAATTGAAAGTTGAGATTTAAGAAGAAGTAATTAGTTTGGATTTGTGAATTAAGTAATTGAAAGGAGATAAAGTGATTTGAGAGGACAGAGACCTTGTAAGGAAAGAATTGCGAAGAATAGTGTGAACCTGAATTGTTCTATAGACTAGAAAATAAAGAAATAATTTCACAGAATATTGTTTTATCTACTCGAGCCGTAGCTCGCATTTTACAATATCAAGAGAATTTTCTTACAGGGAAATAAAATGAAGCCTCTCCCAAAAAATGTGCTAAATGAAGTGAAAAAACTACTAATGGAGGGTAAGTCTACTCGATATGTGGCGACGAAATGTAGCATAAGTCAGACCAGTGTTATCCGGCTGAAGGAAAAGTGTCACCTCCACTTCGAAGAACCTCCACTTGGGAGGCCGAAGAAACTCTCTAACCAGGATAAAAGATCTCTTGCAAGGTATGTCTTATCTGGCACGGTTTCCACAGGTGCAGAGGCTGCGAAAGAGCTGGAAAATGTTACCGGTAAGAGAATTAGCCGATGGACAGCAAATTGCTCTCTTCGTAAGCTAGATCTTGAGGCTGTAGAAAAGAAGAAGAAGCCAGCCCTGTCTAGAAAAAATGTTAAGGCAAGATTATCCTTTGCGAAGGCATACGAAAACTGGTCGGAAAAAGAGTGGAGGAAGGTAATATGGTCTGACGAGACTAAAACCAACCGCTACTGCACAGATGGAAGGTCGTGGGCTTGGAAAAGAAAGGGTGAGTCATTGAAGCCAAAGCATGTAAAACAAACCTTAAAGCACGGTGGTGGTTCAATCGTGTTGTGGGGTTGTATGAGTGCGTTCGGGGTAGGGGAAATACATATAATTGAAGGCAAAATGGACCAACATGTATACAAAAACATATTGAGACAAAAATTGATGAAAACGATAAGGTCCATGCCCTTACCCGTATCAGAAATAACCTTTCAACATGGTAGGGACCACAAGCACATGGCCAAAACAGTGCAAGCATGGCTTCAAACTCAACCATTTTCAATTCTGGACTAGCCTGCCCAAAGCCCCGGCTTAAACCCTATCGGAAATCTGTGGGCATATTTAAAAACGGCGCTTCACAAAGAGTACGACTCCCCACCATCTTCTATGCTTCTAAGCTATTGCTCAACCCTTGCAGAGAGTGAGATACGCTGCATCCAAGCCATAAAAAAAGCCAAGGGCCTTTGGACCAAATATTGATAGATTTCATCCTGATTATCTATTGGTTCTATTTTGTCTTAGTGCAAAATTGAACCAATATAAAGTTAACAAATCGCATACAATATGTACAGAAATTATGTTGTTTTTAAATTAATCTTATTAACTGAAGTCCATTGAAATAGAAAATTATGTTTTTAGAAAAAAAAAAACTGTTTTCGAGTAATTTTCAATGAAACAGGTAACTAGGCACTACTGGTTCAATTTTGCACCTAACTGTAAATTCCTTTCTACATTTTTGTTAGTAAACTTTTTACAACATTTTATTTATCTATATCTAAAATCTATCGACATCATAAACTTCATTTAACTGGTAAGTTACATTTCTAAATTTCTCAAAAAGTTATATTAAATTACTAACCTTGACGTGAATAGCTCAGCATAGCTTCTATGTGGTTGAAAGTGCTGCCTCAGCTTAGCTTTAACGTCACTCAAATTTTAGTTGTCTCCAAGTAGTCTGATACATCTCGCCGCTTCGCCTTGTACTTTTCGTTCAACACAATTTGCATTCCAAAGAATTGTACATTCGTTCCGTAGAATTTTGATGTAGTTTTTACTAACTTGGTAAATGATGTCAGAGAGTATTCGGTTGTCCCATTGAATGGTTTTAATTGTCTGAATTGGTTCAGAACATTTTCATTGCTTAATACCAGTTGAGTCGCAATATTTTGTTGTTGCATTTGTTGTGCAACTTGTTGAAGGAATTGTTGTGAGACTTGTAGTTGATGTTCTGCCAACTGTTGCTCTTGCGCCAAAACTACTTGTTGTATTCGTTGATTTTTTTCTTGTAGCTTTTCCATTTCTAATTCTTCATTTATTTCACCTAACTTTCGGTTTTTCTCAAAATATCTGATTTTCTTTTGTTCATTAAATTCACTTCACTTCACTTTTTCCCGATTTCGTTATTTACGGTTAATATGATGATCACTGGATCCCTTTTCTTTGGAATGGGATCTTACCGACTTTAAGAAGAATGAAAGTGGATAATCAACCCTTTCATTAAATGGTTTAATTTGTCTAAATTGGCTCTACGAAATAAGGCCCCAATGAAATAAGAGCCAAACAAAAAAAAATGGAATAAGGCCCCAACAGATTATACAGGGGTGTTATTTCATTTTTTCGGGCCTTATTTCCTAATGAAAATTGGGGTCTTATTTCATTACGAAATAAGACCCTAAAAGAAGAAATGAAATAAGACCCCAAATTTGGGGCCTTATTTCATTTTTATTGCAGGATTTTAATTCAGGAACAAAACCTGTTGAAAGTTTCATGCAAGTCTTTATTTAATTAAAAATACATATATAAAGATTGTAAATTTATTTCTAAGAAGACAATATATTGAATAAAAAAGGGTAGGGGTCGCTAATTTTTTTTTGGCATTTTATCATTTCGCCATAATCATTTCGCAATTTGTTTTCTTGCATTTCAACAACTCGCATTTTGTTTTTTCCCGGATTTTATTTGGCAAATTCTTATTAGGCTTATAATTATTTGACCTTAAGATATTCTGCATTCATTATTTCGCAATTATAATTTCGCTTTTTGATAAGTTAGCGTTTTCTTGATAAGCTTTACTTATTTCGAAATCTGGAAAAATTTGGTTGGGTACAATTGTAAATGTTTGTTGTCTGGCAGGCGCCTGTATCTTAACAGTACTTGGGTCACCCGCTTCGCGGGTGAAAACACTATGGAACATCTCTTCGACTCATACACCGGACGGCCTTCGGCCTCACATGCAGGTGCTCAGGGCACCGCTACGCGGCGTGTAATCAAACACCAAGTTTTTCATTTCGAAACTACACTTTGAGACAGAGCCGGCGTGTGCAAAACCAATGAATGTCAAGTGTTATTTTTCCAATTACATAAATAACAATGCACCAAAATGGGAACTAACAGTTAGCGAAATAAATTCCTTCAAAACAACAAATTGCTGCCTAATCATAAGCCAAATGTAAAAAGCGCGGGAAAAGTATTGCGAAATGACCTCATCGCAAGATAAATCAAAGACTGAATGAAAATTTGCGAAACAACTATTGCCAAACAGACAAAATTTGTTTCGATAAATGCGAAGTAATATTTGCGAAATAAATTTTGTCGAATAGACAGGCACCCACAAAAATCTTCGCAGTTGGAACATTTCGATTTGAATAAAAATTTTATCGATATAACTTTGGCTATCTATCGGAAACATTTGGATTACTTTTATTAATATTCCGCACTCTTATTTTACCAAATAAGTTCTCTAACGGATCTTGATTAAATTTATTTACATAAATGTAATATAAATCATTATGATCCATGAATCAATCGCAGGCGTTTTTCTATACATCGAAGGGGCATTTAAAAATGTGAAAACTCAAAAAATTGTGGAGGCACTCTCGATATACTGTAAAAACCAAATAATAAACAATTGGCTAGAACACATGCTTACAAACCGCATTATCATAGCTTCACTGGGAGACGAAACAAGAATGGGAACAGTCCGTACGGGAACACCACAGGGGGGATAATATCTCCTTTTCTGTGGGTGCTTACAATGGACAACCTTTTAAAAGCATTGGATGAAATCTGTGCGAAATGTGTAGCGTAAGCAGATGACCTAGCCGTTCTGATAAGAGCTAAGCACCTGAACATCATAGGAGAGCTTATGCAAAACATCCTTCGAATCATAAAAAAATGGGCTGAGGAGAGTGGATGAGAAATAAATCAAAATAAAGCGGAACTGGTTCTCTTCACAAAGAAAACCAAAACTAGTGACTTTCACATTCCACAACTCGGAGGAGTAGCACTACAACTCCGCGACAGCGTCAAGTATCTGGCCAGGAAACTGACCTCGAGAAAAAACTTGGAAGGAAGAGTCACCAAAGCCAAGAGAGTATATTGGATATGCAGGAGGGCCATCGGGAAGTCATGGGGCTTGAAACCGACACAGGTCCAATGGATATACGACTGCTTAATAAAACCTATCATCTTCTACGGTGTAGTTGTATAGTGGCCAGTGATGAGCAAAAAGTATGCAAGAGGCACGCTAACTAAGGTGCAATATATGGTCTGCCTGGGTATTTCAGCAGCGCAATCCTCAATGGCCATGGAAGCGATTCTACCATTCTACATTCTACCAGTGCACCTCGAAGCGAAGAAGATTGCCGGCATTTCAACCTCACGGCTTAGAACTACCGGCCATTTCATCGATGGTGCAAATACGGGACATCGAAAAATCACCGAAATGATAAGAGTAATGACACCACTCATTGATTGCCCCAGTGATGTTGCTGAAAAATCGTATACGTTCTCCAACAATTTCGAAACAATTTTCTCCCCAAGAGAATATTGGACGTATGAAGGAACGACAAGAAACTCCAATGGGATATCGGTATATACAGGGGAATCAGAGGCTGGCATCTTTAGTGCTAACCCACCGATTGAACTTGCTATTCACCTAGAACCATTTGTATCGGTGTTCCAAGCAGAAGTCTATGCAATTATGAAGGCAACTGAAATACTCGCAGAAGACGGACAGCAAAGCAGCAATTAGCGCGATTACAAACCCCAAGTCGAAATCACGACTAGTAAGGGAGTGCAAAACTAAATTGAACTTACTTGCCTGACGCAATAGAGTCCGTCTCACATGGGTACCGGGGCACGAAGGTGTACCGGGTAACGAAAAGGCAAATGAACTAGCAAGGAAATGAGCAGGCAACACAGAACTGAACCCGGATAATACAATAGGAGACCCTCTGACAACTATTAAAACAATAATCAATGAAAAGATACGACAAGAGTTCAATAACTAATGGACGAATATAGACACCTGCAAAGTGGCTAGATCTGTAATAACTAAACCGAGTAACAACACAGCAAAAAGAGCTCTTAACTCAAGCAGAACACAATTGAGATTGATGGTGGGACTTTTAACAGGACACATCAATCACAACAAACATTCGTTCAGACTCGGGATAGCTGATACAACAATCTGTGCCAACTGTGAGGAGGAGGAGGAAGATATAAAACACTTCCTTTGCCACTGCCCTTCTACAGCGAGGCTAAGACTGAAAATTCTGGGATCTCCAAGGATTCCGGATATTACACACCTCAGTAAGAAAGGAATCGGGGATATATTGGAGTTCGCCAGACGAACACTACGATTCCCCGATCACTATACGATAGAGCTTCCGTTGATACTACCCATGATCCCTAGACCTAAATCCTCTTAACACATAATTCCAAAAGCACAACACTATTCCCTACAGTTACATAGATGAGGGGAACACAACGGGCCCAATTGAGGCCTAAGTGAAGAGCATAAGCTCACCCTCTTAAACCAACCAACCATGATCCATGAATAATGTGTCTCTTATTCTTAAAACGCTTTCTATAGTTAAGGCCAAGCCTTTGAAACAAAATTATCTCTTTCTTGCGTTTGTGGTCGATGTTTAATATATAATCCTTCATTTCTTAAAGTTAAAGTTTTTTTTCATTTATATTAAGTTTACTATATAAACTACGATTTATGGGTCCTTGATCACAGCAAATAGCTCCACGCATATATCAAGACAATTATATACCTCAATCTCAAGTTGTTTCATAGGTATATTGCTTGGACAAACGACATGATATAAAACTTGCTTAAAATTTCCGAATCATAAAAACACACACAGACTTAGCGCATATATTAGATCTTTGATAATAACGACTTCTTTTTCTTTGGTGATAAGGTTGAAGTTATTTTCTTTATTTTCTCTAGAATATTTATATTTATTCCAGGTGACAGACTTTTAATCTTAATCCACCTAAGTAATGAAGACGTGTGCGGTAAGTGTAGTACAGGCTGATCCCGTAAAAAGTTGTATCCGGAAGACGAACGGAAAAAAATGCACTGCGAAATCCACTTCTCCTCTTCGGTGTATTTTTTTGTACTCTCAGATAGAATGAGCTTCGAAAATGTTTTAGTATTTTGATCAATACCAAGCAATAAATCAACTTTCTCTTGGATACTCTGCTTTTCAAGCACTTGCAGCCTTTTTTTGTCCTCTTTTAAACGATGAATTCTCTGCAGCAAATTTATTTTCGATTTGCGATTTCCTTTTACTATTATCCTTAAGCTATTGTTCAATTTCTTAAACCTCTCAATTCTTTTAATATAAATAGTGTCACAGTTGGCGCAAGTAAATTCAACGTTATCGTTGAATCTTTTTCTTGATAACCGTTTTGAAGACAAGTTTAGTTCTTCTACTGTAACATCATTCGAATCCAGTACTAGTTTATTGCAGTTTTCATATGTAATCTTAGATCCCGTTGGATCAAAACAAATGAACTCGTCATCAGATATAGCAACACTTCGTTTTAACAAGAGAGAAGGGTAAGCTTTTTTTTAAATATTTCTTTCCAATAAAGGCATTCTTAAAATGTTTGTTGCATATATAGGGCGTTTTAACGCTTTTTATGTATTCCCGAGACTCCTCTGCTAAATCTAGCCATTCATCGTATTTAACTATTCCTTTTTTAGGAAATCTAAATAATTTTCCATCAGGTAATTCATTTTTAGTTATAGAACAGTGTGCAATTGCGCACTTCATTCTTTTCCAGGACATTTTTTCCTTGGAGACAATTTTCTTATGCCTTTTAATTTTTTAGTATATGTATGTAATACATATGTATGTTAGTAATCTATAAAATCTAAATGATTGATATTCGAGCAAAATCTCTCAAACCTTCTCTTCATATACCACGCATTCGCGTTTACAGAACTTGGTGGTATGGAAATCGCACCGCCATGCATCTTCATGCCCCTTCCCGCACACCCCTTTACACTTCATCACCTCGTTCGTTTCCATGTCACAACACACGATGAGAAAAATAACTTTTTTCACACGAGCGAATGGAGTGAGGAAAAGAAAAAGCTTTATTTGTGGTACTTATTCTGAAAGCTCTCTGTCTGCCAGGACAAAAATATGCTTCATTTTTTTATATGGGCGTGCGACATCTGGGTAGTTTATTACCTGTGGTAGCAGATTTGATGAATCATCATAATGCA
Source organism: Pocota personata (assembly GCA_963082735.1). Taxonomy (NCBI): domain Eukaryota; kingdom Metazoa; phylum Arthropoda; class Insecta; order Diptera; family Syrphidae; genus Pocota; species Pocota personata. Next base: position 131,767,672 of record OY720429.1, read on the forward strand.
TCGTGTCATTATGTTGCTGCTTCGTATGCGTGCTATTTTCTTCTTTCTGCCGATAACATACGAGTATTACGCGCTTAAATGAATACATGTTGCGAGTTTTATGTTTTTTTTAAAAAAACGCATTAAATATTTACATCATTCTTTTCTTTTTTGTTTATACATGTGTGTTTATAGCTTATGTTGTTTTTTCCTTCCTGTTGATTTTCGATCAAACTTAACATTTTTGATCGATCTTTGATATTTATATTTTCGTTTTATGATTTGCCTATGAAGTTTAAAGTCACTTCTGTCTTTGAAATATGTACTACCCTTTTGCTCAACATCTTTAATTATATAACGTGGTAAATGTTTGATGTTTAATAGGTTTAATTCGTGCGTAACTTGTTTATTCGTTTTTCTTTTTCTAATTGAACTCGTCTGATCAGATCTTTCCACTCTGAAGTACCAAGAGTAGAATGTAAAAGATCTATTGGTTTATACTTTGTGGTAGAGTGCACAGTGTTATTATACATATATTTCAACTGCCTTAAAAACAAGAGTTTTGTCATCGATATCCTTATTGTCTTTGTTACGTTTTAATAACCGAACAAGTTTATTTAGTGTGGAATGAAAATTTTCTATAACTGAATTGCCAGTGTTAGGAGATGTAAAGTGATATAGTATAGGCATATTCTCTTGATTTAAACAGTTTTTGATGTAGGCTGCATTAAATTCATTATCTGCAACTATTTGGTATGGTTTCCCTAAGGGTGAAAATCTCTGCTTTAAAATGTCTATTATTGTTATAGAATTCCTGTCTGTAATAGCGTATATAGATACATGGTTTGTAAGTTTGTCAATGCAGGTAAGAAACATATTATTTTTATTAAGAAACCAAATATTTATTTCATTTAAATGGTTTGTACAATAAGATAGAATCTTTTTTAGTACTTAGAGGTGTAACTTCAAAACAATTATTTCATTGAAAACTTAGAACTAGATACAAAAAATTTCTTAAAACTAACTTGAGGAGAGATAGATAGGAGATACATTGGGATTTAATGTTGAGGTGTGGAAAAATATAGGAGAATTGCACTTTTAAAATTGGAGTGATTTGATATAGCTCTTATATGCGAGGGTAAAGAGTTCCATAGTCTCACAGTGTGAATGAAAAACAAGCGCGAGGAATTGAGATAATTGCAGCGGTAAGGTATTAGATTGGTGGTTCGTGACGACCGAGAAAATTAAGCCTGTTATACAAATAAGGCGGACTTTGATTTATAATAATTTTATGCAAGAATATACAGTTCCTGGCGTTGATATACTGATGCAAATCACAACCTAGTAAATCCCTAGTGTATGCTGATATGTGGTCATATCTACGAATGCCGTGGATGTAACGCACCGAGTCATTGAAGGCTACTTGTAATTTGTGCTGGGATAACGAGTCTAGTCTACAATATACAACTTCAGCATACATTATAAGAGGTAAGATTAGAGTTGTTACCAGCTTTCGTCGTGTTTCCGGTGGAGTAAAATAAGCATTTAGCCACAGCTTGCGAAGGCATCCGTAGATACGACCAATGACCACGTTGGTGTGATTGTAACCAGGCAGATTTCGATTAATTGTGTATCCGAGACTAGTGGTTGATTCAACAGCTTTGATTTTATTACTATTTAGATACAGATCCGGTAGAAGATTAAGGTTAAATTTTTTCTGGGATATTGGAATTACTTGCGATTTTGACGGATTTAATAGTAAACCATTTGCCACTGACCAAGTGTAGATGCGTTTTAGATCATCGTTGATGAGAAAAGCGAGTTCATTAAGGTGGGAGTACGGTTTTGCTAGGTGTAGTTGAATGTCGTCTGCATATAGATGTACTGAAGCATGTTTGCACACAGACGGAAGGTCATTAATAAACATGCAGAACAGAATCGGTCCTAAGATTGAGCCCTGTGGCACACCTTGCTTGATTTTCATTAGGGACGAACAACTTTCACCCGAAAAAACCCTTTGCGACCTACCGGAAAGAAAACTACTTAACAATTTCACTGCCCTATCACTGAAACCGAAGTTGTTCTTCAGTTTCCAACACAGAATTTTATGATTTACTTTATCAAAGGCCTTAGAGAAATCTAGCAGACAAAGAAAAGAAACATAATCCTTATCAAAATCTTGTCTTATTTCTTCGAGTAGATTGACCATGGCTGTCGAACAGCTGTAGTCAGCTCTAAAACCTGATTGGTGAGGACTCAGTAACTTATTGATAGACAAGTGCTTTTTGATTTGTTTTGCTATTATTTTCTCGAAAGCCTTCGATAAGCAAGGTAGAATGCTGATCGGTCTATAGTCGGAAGGAGATGTTGGGTTAGCTTTCTTTGCGATAGGCAGAACTCTTGCATTTTTCCAGACCTGAGGAAAAGTCGATGTTGTTATAGACCAGTTTATTACATGGGTAAAGTGGGAGACAATTTGTGGTAAGATGAGTTTGATGAAGCGTATTGGTAGGCCGTCTTCCCCAATTGAATCAGACTTGATAGCTGCAACGTATTGGACAATTTCGTCTTCAGTGGTTACTTCAAAGTCTTCGAGTCTAGGTAACGAATTCCCAAGGTTGTCAACCTGATTAAAATCAAATTCGTTAAAACTGGGATCATCCCCTAGGAAGGCACGATTTAGTTCATTAGGATCGAGAACGCATTTGGAGTTACGGCCACTAGAAACACCAATTTTACGCAGGCTACTCCAGAGTTTCTTTGCAGGGAGGGATATATTTAATTTGGACGCAAAATAATTTTTCTTTGAAGTGCGTACAACTGAGGTGGCGTGGTTACGTGCCACTTTAAATGAGGACCAGTTATCATCAGATGGTCTGCGCCTCCATTTACTGTACAGTTTGTTCCTTCTTTTAATAGAACTCACTACTTCGGCCGTAAACCAAGGGCATGCTCTGTTATGTATTTTTACTGTTTTAGTTGGTACACATTGATCGAACAATTGAGTTAAAATAGCTTGAAACAACATTACTTTTTCATTTGGATCAGCCCTTAGACGGCATTGCTCCCAGGGGGAAGAATAAGTAGCAATTTGAAGGGCATTTAAGTCTATGGAATTGAAATCCTTGAACGTAAAAGTATCTGAGAAAACGGTTTTGGACAAATTTACATAATAAGTACAGAACAGCATATCATGATCAGAAACATCAAACGATAATTGGTCGCACAGTAAAACAAGAGACGGATTAGAGACAACGATTAGATCTAGAAGACTTGGTAAGCGATTATTAGCAAAACGAGTTGAGTAGGTTGTATTTATTATTTCCATTCCTACTGAAGAAACTAAATCCTTCATTTGAGAGGCAAGAGAGCCATTTTTCAGTAAGTTGATATTGAAATCACCACAGATAATTATGTGCTGATAGAGCGCACAGCATTCAGAGATAACTGAAAAGAAAGGCACAGGGGAACAGCTTCTATTGTTACTGTACGCACACGCAACCATACATTTGGTGTTGCAATCCCGAATTTCTATTATAATGTATTCGATTCCATTGCCATTAGATTTACTGATAATTTCACATTTTAGATTTGATTTACAATAAATCACTACCCCGCCACCCGTTGTATCAGTAATTCTATCGTTCCTGAAAATTTCATAATTAGGTATTTTATAGGACAAATCAGGTACCATCGGGTTAAACCAGGTTTCACTTACACAAATAACATCAACAGAGGAACAAGAAAACAAGTACTTTAAATAATCTAATTTATTGTCATTTAGACTACGCGCATTCAAGTAGCAAACTTTAAGCCCCTCATATCTCTTGGAGATAACATTTACCATAGTGTACGTTGATTTATCATTCACACTGTATTGGTTGCCTAACCTTGAGCCATTCATTTAAAAAGAAAAATAAAAGAAAATAAAAGTGCAATTCAACTAGAGACGAGAAGGAAGAATTGGGGTTGGGTAGAGTTATAGAGAAAAAGGGAGTTACAAATAAAGAAAAAGAGGACTAAAGACGACAGAAATACAGTGCGTTAATAGGCTTACGTAAAATTAAAAAATAATCATTGATGTATCGCAGCAGCAGCGGCAAGATCTTCAGAGCTTTCAATGAGAAAACTTTTTTCATTCGCCGACCTCCTAACATACACCGATCCATATTTAGTATACACAGCAAACAGATGTTTCTTTCGCCTGAGCCCCAGAGCGCTGTTCAAGAGAAATCGTGTTTGTCTCGTTAAACTTTCATTGAGATAACAGCTGTTATCCGATTCAATGCCTAAATCATGAAGACGTAGTTGAATATTGTATTGTTTACGGTAATTCGCTGCAGACATCAGAACGGCGTTTCTCTCTTGTGAGTTGCTGAACTTTAACACAATAGGAGATGTTGAGGTGTTGTTGTTGTTACGCATTTTTGTGCGAAAAGCGTTAAGTAGGAGAGGCGGCTTACAGTCGATGGTGTGGCAGCGTCGGTTAAATAAACTTCTGATGTTCTCATTTGGGAGTGCAGGTACTCCAAAGAGCACTGCGTCACATGCTACTTCCTTTTTTTCCAGAGCATCACATCGCCGTTGAAGAGCTACAATTTCAGCATTATGCAATTGTATGGATAATGCTGAAATTGTGTCTATGTGTACAATCTAGGAGTTTGAGAAATCATAAATTTTGGTTTAAACGAATGTCGATCATATTTGCACATGTTACAAATAATGCAATTTTTTTGATGTATTTATGAATTTCCAGCCTGAGAATCGGGAAATAGTACTTATCTTTTAACTCTAAGTATGTTTCATCTATACCTCTATTATTTTTATTCAAATTTGCTTTTTCAATTAATTCTAAAAGCTGTTCTTTGCATGTTATATCCACAAGCAATTTTGTACATCTAAGTACCTTCATGTTTCGTGAATTTGAAAAATATCTAACTATAGTTTTTTAGAATTCGATAAATATGCCATCATCTTTACATCTTATTGGTAAAAGGCCTTTCAAGATATCTAACACAAAGTTTTCACAGTACTCTGATAATGAAATAGTTGACCTCCTTCTCTTTTGGTACATAAATTTACTTGTGTGTGAATTTAAATTATATTTTTCTAATATTATCTGATGTTTATATATATTTAGAGGTGTTTAGGGTGATATAATATATATGAATAGTAGCCAAGTCAGATCTAATATCTTCGGTATCATTATGATTGACTTCTAAACGTTGGAGCTTGCTATTGGGTTCTTTGAGCGAATTTAACCATACTGTAATATGCTAGCTACGGCTCGAGTAGATAAAACGATTATTCTGTAAAATTTATTTCTTTATTTTCTAGTCTATAGAACAATTCAAGTTCGCACTATACTATTCTTCGCAAATTCTTTTCTTACAAGGTCTCTTTCCTCTCAAATCACTTTATCTCCTTTCTATTACTTAATTCACAAATCCAAACTAATTACTTTTTCTTGTTCACTCTCAACTTTCAATTTATCACCAAATTACAACTTCGCCCATTATCACTTTTCCAATCTCTTCGCCACGGTTCTAAACCAACTGTGTCTCTTTTTTTGATCGCCATCTGTCCTTATATAGCAGAAGTTTCTGATAGCCAGAAACTTCTAGCAAATTCTTCGACCACTGGAACAAGAAAAATTCTGATATAATAATTCCAAGATGACAATCATTTCGTGCAGTTATAATTCTCTCTTGTTCTCTTTTATCCGCGATATTATCCGAGCTGTGGTGACTAATTTCAGACACGAACCTCAGAAGAAGCAATGAAAAGACCCTTCGGAATTTGTTGTCTGTTCGAGGGCGTAGTTATTATGCTACATTATGTTACACTGCCCTCCTCTTAGACTTGTTCGTCCCGAACAAGTGTGTCCTCACTTCGGCCATTGTATCGACTCAATCGGTCCGCATGAACCACTTTCATTTTGGCCCTTGGTCCTCGCTGGATGCGGTAGACAACATCGTTGATGCGGGTTACTATTCTGTATGGACCCTCCCAGTTCCGCTGCAATTTAGGTGATTTCCCCTTTTGGCGATGGGGATTATACAGCCACACTAGATCTCCTTCCTGGAATCCTGACGTTGTTGCCTTGGCATCATACCTGGTCTTCATGCGGTCGCTCGTCATCTTAATCTGGCTTCTGGTCCTTTGGTGTATGTCCCTAAGCCTTTCCCTAAGGTCCGCCACGTACTCTTCTTCATTTCTGGGCTCATTGGTAGGAGATCCAAATTTCACCTCACTGGATAAACGAGCTATTCCACCAAATAAGATTTCGAACGGCGTATGTCGAGTAGTGCTATGCACGGCACTTCTATAGGCCATCAAAAACAAGGGAATCTGCCGGTCCCAATCCCGTTGGTAGTCACCTACGACCTTCGAGAGATGTTCGTCCAAAGTCCTATTGAAACGCTCCACCATACCGTCCGACTGTGGATGAAGCGGGGTTGTCCTTGTCTTTTTGATTCCGAGTAGTTGACACATCTCTTGGAAGATTCTTGACTCGAAGTTCCTCCCTTGGTCAGAATGCAATTCCAAGGGCACACCGAATCTGCTAACCCAATTGTAGACGATCTGCTCCGCCACGGTTCTGGCTTCCTGGTTAGGGATCGGAAACGCTTCCGGCCACTTACTGAAGTAGTCCATCACTACGAGTATATACCGATTACCATTGTCGGTTTCCGGAAAGGGCCCTGCGATGTCAATGGCGATTCGTTCGAAAGGTGCTCCCACGTTGTATTGGTGCATCTTACCTCGAGTTTTGGTTCTCGGACCCTTACTAGCTGCACACATGTCGCATTCTCTGCACCAGTCTTCGATATCTTCCTTCGCTTTTAACCAATAAAAACGTTCTCGTACTTTTTCTAGCGTCTTATTCACTCCCAAGTGGCCTCCGGACGCCCCGCCATGCATTTCCTGTAACACCTCCTTGACCCTCGTCCGCGGTACTACAAGCTGCATTACAAACGACTTTCCGTCGGAGGATTCCCATTTTCTTCTCAGAACACCTTCTTGGACATGGAGGGAGTCCCACTGCGCAAAATATGCCTTTAAGGTCGGGCTTCTGTGAGAGATGTCCTGATGATCCGGTTTCTCCATGTTCTCCTTCCAGGCCAGAATCGGCTCGATATCCGGGTCTTCCTTCTGAGCGTTCCGGATCTCATCTACGCTCCAGCCGGCGATAGGTTCGGCTCTCATTCTTTGGATGGAAACCAGCTCCCGTTCTTCCTGACGCGCACAATGTTTACAATCCGTTCTGCATGGTCTCCGGGACAGTGCATCCGCATTAGAGTGGAGTTTCCCTTTACGATGCTGTATTTCGTAGTCGTAGATTTGCAGCCTTTCGATCCATCTTGCGACCTGACCCTCAGGACTCTTGAACTGTAATAGCCATTTTAAGGCTGCATGGTCTGTGCGAAGAACGAACTTCCTCCCGTAGAGGTATTTGTGAAAATGCTTCGTAGCCAAGACAAGGCACTTCGAAGCCTTTGAAACACATCCCTTAGATTGTCTCGGTGTTGCGCAAACGTTTTTCCTACGACGATGACATCATCCAAGTATACCAAACAGGTTTTCCATGTTAACCCTTGCAGGACACATTCCATCAATCGCTCGAAAGTCGCCGGAGCATTGCACAGCCCGAATGGCATTACCGTGAATTGCCATAGCCCATTTCCTGCGGTGAAGGCGGTTTTCTCCCGGTCTTCTGGATGGATCAGTACCTGCCAGTAGCCACTCTTCAAGTCGAGAGTGGAAAACCATCGGGCTCCTGATAGTGTGTCTAGCGTGTCGTCAATCCGTGGCAGAGGATAGCTGTCTTTCTTGGTGACGTAATTGAGCTGCCGATAGTCCACGCAGAACCGCGTGCTGCCATCTTTCTTCTTTACCAGTACAACCGGTGATGCCCACGGACTTTTGGAACTTTCAATCAGACCTTCTTTCTCCATTGCCGACACCATCTCTGCAACTTCTGTCTGCTTTGCCAATGGAAGGCGCCTAGCAGGCTGACGAATTGGTCTAGTATCACCAGTGTCTATTCGATGTTGTACCAGGTGTGTTCGGCCGTATTCTCCGTCCTGTGAGGCAAATACATCAGCGTACTCATTGATAAGATTCTCTGCCATAGTTCGCTGCTCCTGATTCAGCTCACTGGACTGGAGAATCGTCTCTCTCGTTTCCGCTGTCCAAGGTGATGGGAGAGGTTTTGGAGCATCACGTTCAGATATTGTTGCGACGGCGGTAATCGGCGTGCATTTTCCAGTCACATCCCCTCGCCTTAGTTTGACAGTGTGTGGTCTTGCGTTCAAAACCCTCACTGGAACCATGGTGTTCTTTGGTTCGACTAACGTCTTTCCCACGATGTAGTCTTGAGAATTCTTCTCTGGGTCTGGTTCTACTATGTAGAATCGGTGGCTCCCAAGATCACCTTCCAGCTTCGTCCAAATGATTGTCTCTGAAGACGGCGGCAAAACTTCGTCTTTGCTGATGACTGTCCTGAGAGTTACAGCATTCTCATTTCCGTACACCATCGGAATCTCCACATTTCGATACCTCAGTACTTGCTTCCCGATGTCCAAGATTACTTCATTTGCTTTCATGAAGTCTATTCCGATGATGCACTCGTCGCATATATCTGCCACCAGAAACGCATGGGAGAACGTCAGTCCCGCCAGGGTAATCGTAAGACGAACTTCTCCAAACACTTTCGCCATTTCCCCTGTTGCAGTCTTCAGGCAGTAGCTGTTGGTGTTGTGCAGCCAGGAGCTTTTGACGATATCTCTTCTTACAATGGAGGCAGTGGCACCTGTGTCGATGGTGGCTACGCACTTCTTCTTGTTGATTAGTGCCTCCACTGTCAGGCTCTTGTTATCCCGTTTGGTTTGCGAAACTTGAATGGTGGTCCTGTGGGCCTCGATTCCAGTAACCAACTTCTGCCCCGCGAAGTTGGTCCTTACGCATTTCCCGACTGCTGGTTTTGGGAAGTCTGACTGACAGGATGGATGTTATCACCTCCAGATGCTTCCTCTCTGCTTCTCCTACTTCCGCAATGTGGACAATTTCCTCGTCTAGGTGCACTTCTGCACTGCCGTTGTAGGTGTCCGGTTTGGTTGCAATTCCAGCAACGGATTTGACTTCCGCGAGCTCTGTCTTCATCCATGACGGCTGTTCTCTGGCATGAGCATTCCACGACGGACATTTCCCTGACACGGTGTATTCCCTGGTATGCTTGGTCCGCAGCCTTCATTGACAAAGCGAATGCCAATGCCTCGGGGAGTGTTCGCTTTTCAGCCATCCTTACAGCCATTTGCAGTTGTCTGTCCTCTATGGCCTGAATAAAAGCTTCCACCGCCATTTCGTTGATAAGCTCCTCACCGGCTTTAGGGTATGAAAGATGGGCTAGTCGCTCTATATCCGCTTGCAACTGTTGGAGCGTTTCCCCCCTTTTTTGGACTCGACTACGCAGCTGAACCCTGTACACCTGCTGCATGTGTTCATCCCCAAACCGCATTTCGATAGCCTGAACCAGAGAGTCGTAGTTCTGCTGTTTATCTTCCGGGATGGTCTGCAAGAGCTCCGCAGCTGGACCCCTCAGTGCAAGTGTGAGTGCAATGGACTTCTCTTCATCGTCCCAGCTATTGGTCATTGCGGCCGCTTCGAATTGCCTTTTATAAATTGGCCATGATGTTTGACCATCGAAGATAGGAGGCTGCATCTCCTTTCTTCTCAGACCGTCAGTGGAATATTCCCGTGCTTTCTGTCTCTTCACGTTGCTGAGCTCCTTAGCAAGATTTTCGACTTGCTTTCCTACTATCTCGAATTTCGTATCCACTTTTTCAAATTGAGTCTCTATCTTCCCGAACTGAGTTTCATGTTTCTCAAAATTTTCATCGAATCTAATTTCGACTTTTTCGAGTTGCGTCTCGACCTTCTCGATTTTCTCTTCGATCACTTCGAATTTGGATTCCAAGTTCTTGTTTTGCTCATCAAGTTTACTTTCCAGAGCATCTAGAGAATTCTTTTGTTCGTCCATTGCTTTCTTTTGTTCGTCCATTGCTTTCTTTTGTTCGTCCAGCTTAAGTTCTAGAGAATTCCTTTGGTCGCCCATTGCTTTCTTTTGTTCGTCCATCGCTTTCTTTTGTTCATCCAGCTTAAGTTCTAGAGAATTCTTTTGTTCGTCCATTGCTTTCTTTTGTTCGTCCATCGCTTTCTTTTGTTCGTCCAGCTTAAGTTCTATAGAATTCCTTTGATCTTCTATTGCTTTCTTTTGTTCGTCCATGACTAACTTAAGTTGCAGGAGCAGACTTGTTATACCCGGGTCGGCTGCTGTACTTGCTGGTTCCTCTTCCACGTCAAACTCTACGTCATGCGGATTTTCACCTTCCTGCGTTACTGCTTCTTCCAAACGAATCAGTAGGGCATCTTTTCCCCCAGTTGTGTCGAGGTTCCGCTTACTGAGTTCTGCCTTTAGTTGAGTTATAGTTAGTTTTCCCAATTTGCGACCCATTTTGCGCAACTAATTAACTCAACACAGAAATCGTTTTTTTTTTTTTTTTTAATTGTGCAATTTCACACCGCGGAAATAGTTATTCACAGAATAAGTTTTATCCCACTTCTGACACCAATGTAATATGCTAGCTACGGCTCGAGTAGATAAAACGATTATTCTGTGAAATTTATTTCTTTATTTTCTAGTCTATAGAACAATTCAAGTTCGCACTATACTATTCTTCGCAAATTCTTTTCTTACAAGGTCTCTTTCCTCTCAAATCACTTTATCTCCTTTCTATTACTTAATTCACAAATCCAAACTAATTACTTTTTCTTGTTCACTCTCAACTTTCAATTTATCACCAAATTACAACTTCGCCCATTATCACTTTTCCAATCTCTTCGCCACGGTTCTAAACCAACTGTGTCTCTTTTTTTGATCGCCATCTGTCCTTATATAGCAGAAGTTTCTGATAGCCAGAAACTTCTAGCAAATTCTTCGACCACTGGAACAAGAAAAATTCTGATATAATAATTCCAAGATGACAATCATTTCGTGCAGTTATAATTCTCTCTTGTTCTCTTTTATCCGCGATATTATCCGAGCTGTGGTGACTAATTTCAGACACGAACCTCAGAAGAAGCAATGAAAAGACCCTTCGGAATTTGTTGTCTGTTCGAGGGCGTAGTTATTATGCTACATTATGTTACAATACTGTAACATAATGTAGCATAATAACCATCTTTTTAGGAACAATCCCAATAGGGGCATTATAAGGGTTAGTTGAATTTGTTATAATACGAGGGCAAGGTGAAAAGTTCTCGGCCTGACAATGAAAGACTGCGATTTTCAGTTAAAAAATGATTTTATTTTTCTACATAATCTACCTTGACTTCAACACACTTGATCCAGCGTTTCTCCAACATCAGTATTCCTTCTCGGAAGTTACAGTCTGGTAGGTTGTGAAAATATTCATCTATGGCCCTCTCAACTTCTGCATTGGATGCGAAGCGCTTTCCAGAAACAAATTTGTTCAAGTTTGGGAACAGATGGAAGTCTGATGGTGCCAAATCAGGTGAATAGGGGGGATGGCCGAGCAAATCGTACCCCAAATCCTGCAGTTTTCCATGTGTACAGGTGCATTGTCCTGGTGAAAGATGATTTTTTTCTTCTTCAAGCCAGGCCTCTTCTCGCAAATTTTGGGATCCAGCTGGCCAAGAAGGTTGGAGTAATATTCGCCTGTAATTGTTCTGCCTTTCTCAAGGTAATCAATTAACAGGATCCCTTTCGCATCTCAAAACATACTGGCAATGACTTTTCTGCCAGATGCGATCGACTTCGCTTTCTTTGGCGCTGAACCACCGGCTTCCACCCACTGCTTCGACTGATGTCTCGTTTCTGGAGTGTAGTGGTGAACCCACGTCTCATCCATGGTGACAAATCGCCGCACAAAATCGGTCGGACCCCATTGAATCCGTTCAAAGACTGCCGTGAAAATCGTTTGCGCATTTGCTATTGATCGGCATTCAGCAAATGCGGCACCCATCTTGGGTGGAGCTTTCCCATCCCTAAGTTTTTGTGCAAGATGTTTCGCACCCTCTCTTCAGATATACACACAGCCTCAGCTATCTGACTCACCTTCACTCGCCTATCGTCCAACACGATATCATGCACTTTTTCTATGGTTTCGGGTGTGGTTGCGGTTTTTGGCCGTCCTCCACGTGGGTCATCTTTGAGGGACGTGCGACCACGTTTAAATTCAACTGCCCACGGAAAATTGTGAAACCTAGAATCGTCAGGGTTTTGTGTATTTTGCATATATTAGGTAGGGCTGGAATCTGGCAAATTTTGTGTTTATAAGTAATCAATTTACATTGATCGTTGATTTGTTTGAGAGGAGCCTAATCTAGGAGCACGTTGCCTTGTATTGTTTGAAATATTCTTACTAACCTGACCTGAGTTACTAAAACTGCGATTACCTATTGTGCTGGGAAAATTATCGTTTGCTGTATTTCGAGAATTGGTATATTGAAATTGTTGTGGGTTATTGTTCCAAAAATTGCCAAAATATGTTTTCTGAAAATTATCAGTATTTCTGTAATTATATGTGTTTTGTCGGAGATTTCTATTGTTATTTTGCAAAGGTGGATTCTGATTGAAATTCTTTACCAAATTCTTTAACTGTAATTGTTTTGATTGTAATTAATATATATCCTATGAAAGTCGTCAGTATCTACTAGAATAGTTTTGGCTTCTCTAAAGCCTGATGGATTCCTTGCCTGTAGGATCAATTTTGATTCATTTGGCAGTTTGCTAATGAAAAGTTTAAAAATCATTTTTCCATTATCTTGGCTATTAAACCAGTTTGGAATATCTTCAAGGAAACCTGATTTTATATTTAGCTTTGTAAGTAAATTCAAAGAAGCTTCAAATAAATGTTCCACAGAACCTTCAAATTTCAACATTTTAATTTTATTTATTATAGAATCGAAACTTTCTGTTATTGAGCAATTTTCTTTTAAAATATTTTTTACTTCCGTCCAAGAAGTTGGATTATTATTGTTTATTAGCACTATATTGGCCTTGCTTTAATTTTTTGCCTTATTTTAAAATAAATTTACACAAAATCCGTATATAAAGTCTACATGTCTAATAAAAAGACCTAATTCTTCTGGTAGTCCAGAAAACTCGGGTAAATCTTTAACTTCGTCTAAAATACCTGGAACTTTAGACTGCTGCTGTTGTTTCTTCTTCTGGATTTTTGAGTCTTTAATTCACAATTCACTTTTGTTTTTAATTTTACACCACCTTTTTTTTTGTTTTTTTTTTTTTGTTTTTTTTAGATTTTAAATGAAATTGTAAATTTTCTGTTTATCGACTGCGCTAGTCGAGCCAGGAAATACAAAAATTAAACACCAAAATTGTTCCGAAACTACGTGTTTATTCACTTGGGTCTAAAAAAAGAGTGGCGCTTAAATCTACCTTAACATATAAAAAATAATATTAACTACCGCTTAGGCAAACAAAATGTACATAGCAGAAATCTTAGCAAAAGAAAAAAAAAAAAACAAACAACTTGTTATTGTCAACAACATGAGTCTTACAAAAATAAAAAAAAAACTGGGTTACCAGTCCACTACCACTTGTATTAGGCTAACTCGCCACTTGATTAACCAAATTCTAAAAGTCAACTAGAAATTACTCTGAATTCGAAGGAAATGCCGAAACCCGTCTGCACTCTACGAAAGTCTGTGAACGACTGAACTCCACACAAGTGGTGCGATACATATATACAGTGTGTCCACAGATCATGAACAAATTTTAAATATATATTATTATACAATGAATATTATTAACAAAATGTATATATAAATAATAATAAGTGATTAATGCTAAACAGATGTAGTGAACAAAATAAATAATATAACTACCCCAGGTAATATGCAAGGTGATCTGCCAAAACCCCTCTCTTCGGAGGTCCATTCCATAGATTCTGGGGGAACCATTTATTGCTTGAAGATGACCCTTTCACAAAGAGACGACTCGAGTAAAAACACCACCATCCCAACCAACAAAAGATAATAGAGTGTTGTAGTCTAAATTCAGAAAAGCAACTCAGTACAAAGCTGGCAAGCGAGATTGAAAACTTAAAACTTAAGTTGCAACTGCTGAAAGGTCACTGTTCCGTACTGAGGCGAGCAGGAATTACTAAGTTGGGCTTGTAATAGTTGATTATCAAGCTGAAATATATACGTATGCAGGAATATGTACGTATGCAGAAAAAAACTCGAACAATTCAATTTAGAAATGAACTTTATTATATGGCTGTTAGTTGACCAGTGTTTTAACATTTTCATTATTTCTTCCTCGAAGCTGCTGATGGCTTATGTATCACTCAGCTGTTCTTCTATAGGTCAACCACCCTGGCCTATTTACTTTTTTGCAGCGAAGAAACTGCATCTGTTGTTCGTCAACAATGCCCCACATTTTCGGAGTGTGTGCTAGAGTGCATTGTTTTCTACGGTGCATCTCACTTACGTTCAATTCGGCCATCATGGGATTGGAATCGGCATGTGGACCAACTCGCCCGATTTTTGACAGTTGACGGTTTAATCTCTTGCGGTGTGTCGTGCGTGGTGTTTTTTCCTTAAATTTCGCATTTTTTGTTAATTTTATTTGGATGCTGATGATTTATTTGTGTTGTGTGCATTAGAGCTGGTTACTCGTAATGTTAAGCATTTAGTGTGCTTGATTTTAGCTACATTTGAGTAACTAGCTTCCTGCAAACACACAGTTCCTCATCCAGTTGTTGTGTTGTGAAGCAACATGCTCCCGGCCCGGCGAACATGGAGTCCCAGGTGTAGGACGTGATGTGTCCTTTGGGTTGTTCAGGATCTTGGAATTGTGACCTATAGTGTTATGGATGTGGTTTCCCCTTTTGCTGCTTTCATCGTCTTTGTTGGCTGTTGTTGTCCGCATCCTCGTGTTCTTTCGGTCGGGTTGTGATGTTTACAAGTGTTGCCCGAGAGAAATAAAAATTTTGCATTAGTTCTTGTTTTAATACATGTTTACAAATAAATCTAAATAATATTTAGCTGCTCCAGTTGGCTATCCCTACTTAACTTCAGTGGCAAGTCGGTTGATCTTGCAGATTGGGATGAAATTTTATTCTCTTTTGAAGTTAGGGTTATAAATTCACTTATAGTCTATATATATTTTTTGATAATTTATTATTTCATATAAATTAATTTTGTACATTTGTTTATAATGTTTTTACGTTCGACGGATTAGTTACCGGCAAGGGGGATACTTTCGCGATCGGACGTTTAAGTACTCCTTTCTCTGTCCTTATGGTCACAACGCGGGTCATATACCCCACAGTTCACGACAGTTATATGTGAACAGTTTCATTTTGCATCATTCATATTTCCTCTTATTCGTAACACGTATAAATGGAAATATGATTTGTTTTTTTCTTTCTCCAAATGCAAATTCGCTTTCTCACCCGTTCTGAAATATGAACTCATGAGAAGACAAACTTGCATCCGTTCCCAAATGCTGTAATCAGCTAAGTAATCATTTTTTGTTTCTTCTCTCCTAAACTGGTTCGATGGTGCTAGAGTAAATTAAATTTTGTAATTATTCAGTCTTAATAAAGCATTTACCGAATACGTCTGATGTTTTTCTTCTATCATCTTTTATATATTTGAATGGCGCAGTCGGTAGGATATCGACTAAGTGATGTGCTTTAAAAGTGTTAAAATACTTATTCTTTTAGAGATTAAGTCGGTATCGATCAATATCAAAAGTGTGAATCGGTTTTATAAAAAAAAAAACTAGATTCAAAGGAAGACTCAAAGACAAAAGTGTAAATCGGTTTTATCGAAAAATTAAGACTCAAAGGAAACAATAAGTGCTAAGTGTGAAAATTATGGCGACGATAACGTTACATGATCTAATATCTGAAGGTCGATCAGTTCCAGCATATAGAGGTGATGGTTCTTATGAACTTTCTACCTTCCTTTCTGAAGTGGAAACCTTTGCCATTGCACCGGATCAAAATTCTAAGAACTATATCTATCATATATTTACGGGATAAATACAAGGAGCCGCTTCAGCATCCATCAGAAGACTTCCTCAAAATCGGACTTGGGACCAGATTAAGGAGCAACTAATAAAATCATTCGGAGTTCAGGAATCATACTTGAGATTAAAGGACAAAGCAGATGCAATGAAATTTGTTAATGTAAGTCAATATTATAAAGAATTAAGTGAAACTTTAGATAAACTTAATCTTAAATATAAGTTAGATGACACTAAACCCCTGGAATTCTCGCCAGAAAATAATGAAAAGAGTATTTTAAATAAATTCTTGAATAAAATAAATAGATCTGATAGTATGTATCTTAGAATTAAAGATGTAAAAACTCTGGATTATGAATTAGTTCAAACTGGTATTAACAACAATGCTAGTAATTATATTTATAAAAATAATTCAAATCAAAGCCGTGAATACAGTGCAAACCGTACAAACAATAAATCTACTGTAAGTAGACAAATCGATATTACGAAAACCCTAACAATTGTTACCAAGATAGAAATATTCAACATTTTAACCATGATATGAATCGTAGGTACGGAAACAGGCATCAAAATTCTAACTTTACTAATCGTAGTTTTTACAACACTAATAGGAATTCCTCATACTTTCGAAATAATCACGTTAGGCCAGAGCCAATGGAAATGGGTCACCATAACGTAAAGAATGTAGAGAATCAAGAAAATTTTCATTTACCTCCTCGGGTAACTCATTACCGATAGTCTCAGTAGCAGTAGAAGGTCAGAAAATTAATTGTTTAATTGATACAGGGTCTGCGACATCTATAATAAATTCCCATTTATTCCCCGAAAAAGTACGTATATATTTAGAAAAACCTATTCAATTGTGTACTCTTTTTGGAAATGATATAATCAGACATGCAATTATTACCAAACTCCCAGAAGAATTTAATGAAGAAGCCACTATGAGTTGGAAAGTATTAAAAATAAGGAATAGAAATTTCAATGCTATAATAGGACAAAATCTAATAAGTCCTCTTAAAGCCATTATCAATTTAGAAAATAATTCCATTACTGTAAATAACAGAATTACAAAATTTTCCTTTTCATGTCCCCATGATAACATAGTTCAACCTGAAATTTTAAATGTAAACTATTCAGAATTATTATCGCGATTAGAAACGTCACATTTGAATAGTGAAGAAAGAAAACACCTTTGCAAAATAATTAAATAAAATACAGATCTTTTCTTTCAAGAAGACCAGGAGCTAACAAGCGTCCAATCGGTTAAGCATCAAATTATAGTAAAACACAATTTACCGATTTATTAAAAAATTTATAGGTTTCCCAAAATACATGAACGCGAAGTAGAAAAGCAAGTAGCGGAAATGCTAGAACAAGGTATTATACAACCGTCAAGATCAGCATTCAATTCTCCTATTTAGTTTATTTTATTAGTTTATTATTATTATTATTAGTGATAATCACAATAAGAATATAATCCTTATAGATAGTGTTGCATACAATTAGGAGTTTAAAAAATAAAAATAAAAATATACATGTATAAATATAAACATAAATTAGGAAGATAACAAAAATCGAAAATCAAAAATTTTAATTTTTAAGTTAAGATACATTGCTATAAATAAATATTCTCTTTTTATTTTCCTCATTTCCTCTATTTCCTTTTTCTTTCACTCATTTACAAACCTGTGTGCAAATATTCAAAAAGTAAATCCCGAAAGTTTCTCATTTCATAGCTATTCTTCACATACATAGGTAAATGGTTCCAATATTTCACATTTGGGTAGTACCGAAAAAAGACGACAATTCCGGCATCAAAAAATGGGGAATAGTCATTGATTATCGAAAACTTAACGAGATTACTCTCGATGACAAGTTTCCGATTCCAAATATTGTTTCATTGTTCGATAAGCTTGGAAGGGCCCAGTACTTTACAACGTTGGACCTGGCAAAGGGTTCCATCAAATTCTGGTCGATGAAAAGGATAGAGAAACGGCGTTCTTACGCTTCAAGGGCATTACGAATTCACACGAATGCCTTTCGGGCTAAAAAACGCCCCGGCTACCTTCTAACGAATGATGAATCATATATTAAAAGAACATATTAATAAGATTTGTGTCGTATATCTTCACGACATTCTTATTTTTAGCACTTCTTTTCAAGAACATATAGATTCAATAAATAAAATTTTTAAGAAACTCAGGGAAGCCAATCTAAAAATACAGATAGATAAATGTCGTTTTTTCGCAAAAGAAACCGAGTACCTGGGACATATTTTAACTAACGAAGGAATCAAGCCCAATAATAAAAAAATTGAAGTAATTAAAAACCTTAATATTCCAAGAACCAGAAAATAAATCAAACGTTTTATTGGTATGAGCGGTTATTACCGTAAATTTATTAAAGATTACGCAAAGGTGGCGCAACTCTTAACAAATTGTTTAAAGAAAGAGAAACAAATTGATATTAATGACAGTAAGTACAGAGAAGCATTTAATAAACTTGTAGGCCTTTTAATAGAATACCCAATTTTAAGATACCCCAACTTCAACAAGAAATTCACACTTACTACTGATGCTAGCCAGTATGCACTGAGGGCAGTTTTATCCCAAGAGGGCCACCCTATAAGTTATGCTAGTCGTACATTAAACGAACACGAAGTCTGTTACAGTACTATTGAAAAAGAACTTCTAGCCATCGTTTGGGCTTGTAAATATTACCGTCCCTATTTATATGGAGTAAAATTCACGATTCAAACGGATTACAGACCGTTAAAATGGTTAGACTCCCTTAAAGAACCAAACTCGAAGCTACAGCGGTGGCGTATAAAATTAAACGAATATGAATACGACATTGAATATGTAAAAGGAAGGGATAATAACGTAGCTGATTTCTTAAGTCGATTGGAAGTCCATAATAATGAAACCGACACAGATTTAGCAACTATTCATAGCGGATAAAATCATTAACGTTTATCGAACACAAATACATTTAGTAGAAAATAAAAATCAAGAAATTATCACAAAATATAGAAACGTGAGGCAAATATTTATTGGAAATGAAGATGTGTACCAAGGTAATTTAAATGATGTTTTCAAAAGATATATTTTAATATGCAAGCTACGGCTCGAGTAGATAAAACGATATTCTGTGAGATTTATTTCTTTATTTTCTAGTCTATAGAACAATTCAGGTTCACACTATTCTTCGCAATTCTTTTCTTACAAGGTCTCTGTCCTCTCAAATCACTTTATCTCCTTTCAATTACTTAGTTCACAAATCCAAACTAATTACTTCTTCTTCTTAAATCTCAACTTTCAATTTATCACCAAATTACAACTTCGCCCATTATCACTTTTCCAATCTCTTCGCCACAGTTTAAAAACTACTGTTCCTTTCTCAATCGCCATCTGTCCTTATATAGCAGAAGTTTCTGATAGCCAGAAACTTCTAGCAAATTCTTCGACCACTGGAATTCTTGCAATTATAATTCCCTTTTATCCCTGATATTATTCGTCTCTTTCGTTGACATGAGCTGTGGAGACTTCGTCCCAGACACGAACCTCGAATGAAAGGACAGTTCGAACCAAAATTCTGCCAGAATGAAAAGTCACTTCGGAAATTGTTGCGTCATATTTTTAGGGGGCGTAGTTATTATTATGCTACACTGCCCCCCTCTTAGACGTGTTCGTCCCGAACAAGTGCATCCTCATTTCGGCCATTGTATCGACTCAGTCGGTCCACATGAACCACTTTCATTTTGGCCCTCGGTCCTCGCTGGATGCGGTAGACAACATCGTTGATGCGGGTTACTATTCTGTAGGGACCTTCCCAGTTCCGCTGTAATTTAGGTGATTTCCCCTTTTGGCGATGGGGATTATACAGCCACACCAGATCTCCTTCCTGGAATCCTGACGTTGTTGCCTTGGCATCATACCTGGTCTTCATGCGGTCGCTCGTCATCTTAATCTGGCTTCTGGTCCTTTGGTGTATGTCCCTAAGCCTTTCCCTAAGGTCCGCCACGTACTCTTCTTCATTTCTGGGCTCATTACCAATGAGGAGATCCAAATTTCACCTCACTGGGTAAACGAGCTATTCCACCAAATAAGATTTCGAACGGCGTATGTCGAGTAGTGCTATGCACGGCACTTCTATAGGCCATCAAAAACAAGGGAATCTGCCGGTCCCAATCCCGTTGGTAGTCACCTACGACCTTCGAGAGATGTTCGTCCAAAGTCCTATTGAAACGCTCCACCATACCGTCCGACTGTGGATGAAGCGGGGTTGTCCTTGTCTTTTTGATTCCGAGTAGTTGACACATCTCTTGGAAGATTCTTGACTCGAAGTTCCGCCCTTGGTCAGAATGCAATTCCAAGGGCACACCGAATCTGCTAACCCAATTGTAGACGATCTGCTCCGCCACGGTTCTGGCTTCCTGGTTAGGGATCGGAAACGCTTCCGGCCACTTACTGAAGTAGTCCATCACTACGAGTATATACCGATTACCATTGTCGGTTTCCGGAAAGGGACCTGCGATGTCAATGGTGATTCGTTCGAAAGGTGCTCCCACGTTGTATTGGTGCATCTTACCTCGAGTTTTGATTCTCGGACCCTTGCTAGCTGCACACACGTCGCATTTTCTGCACCAGTCTTCGATATCTTCCTTCGCTTTTAACCAATAAAAACATTCTCGTACCTTTTCTAGCGTCTTATTCACTCCCAAGTGGCCTCCGGTCGCCCCGCCATGCATTTCCTGTAACACCTCCTTGACCCTCGTCCGCGGTACGACAAGCTGCATTACAAACGACTTTCCGTCGGAGGATTCCCATTTTCTTCTCAGAACACCTTCCTGGACATGGAGGGAGTCCCACTGCGCAAAATATGCCTTTAAGGTCGGGCTTCTGTGAGAGATGTCCTGATGATCCGGTTTCTCCATGTTCTCCTTCCAGGCCAGAATCGGCTCGATATCCGGGTCTTCCTTCTGAGCGTTCCGGATCTCATCTACGCTCCAGCCGGCGATAGGTTCGGCTCTCATTCTTTGGATGGAAACCAGCTCCCGCTTTTCCTGACGCGCACAATGTTTACAATCCGTTCTGCATGGTCTCCGGGACAGTGCATCCGCATTAGAGTGGAGCCTTCCTTTACGATGCTGTATTTCGTAGTCGTAGTATTGCAGCCTTTCGATCCATCTTGCGACCTGACCCTCAGGACTCTTGAACTGTAATAGCCATTTTAAGGCTGCATGGTCTGTGCGAAGAACGAACTTCCTCCCGTAGAGGTATTTGTGAAAATGCTTCGTAGCCAAGATCAAAGCTAGAAGTTCTCTCCTTGTCACGCAGTAGTTCCTTTCTGGTTTAGAGAGCACCTTGCTAAAGTACGCAACCACCTTCTCTTGGCCGTCATGCACCTGGGAGAGTACGGCTCCTACCCCTACATTACTAGCATCTGCATCCACAATGAACGTTTCCCCGGGAGTGGGGTAAGCCAGTATCGGGGCATCGCATAGCCGTTGTTTAAGTGCCTTGAAGCTCTTCTCACACTCAATGGACCATTTGAATTGTTTTCCCTTTTCCGTCAGCCATCGTCCGCGGCACGACAAGCTGCATTACAAACGACTTTCCGTCGGAGGATTCTCATTTTCTTCTCAGAACACCTTCTTTCTTGAAGCTCTTCTCGCACTCAATTGACTATTTGAATTGTTTTCCCTTTTCCGTCAACTGGTGCAGGCTCTTTGCGATCCCGGCAAAATCCTTCACGAACCGTCTGTAGTAGGTGGCTAGGCCCAGGAAGCTCCTTAGTTGGTGTTTATCTTTGAGGGCTGGCCAGTTTTTCACCGCTTCGACCTTCTCTGGGTCGGTTCTCACTCCTTTCGCTGAAATTATGTGCCCGAAGTACTTGACTTCCGCTCTAAACAGGGCGCACTTCTTGGGGTTGAGCTTCAGGTGGCCACTTCGAAGCCTTTGAAACACACCCCTTAGATTGCCTCGGTGTTGCGCAAACGTTTTTCCTACGACGATGACATCATCCAAGTTCGGTGTAGAACAGGTTTTCAATGTTAACCCTTGCAGGACACATTCCATCAATCGCTCGAAAGTCCCCGGAGCATTGCACAGCCCGAATGGCATTACCGTGAATTGCCATAGCCCATTTCCTGCGGTGAAGGCGGTTTTCTCCCGGTCTTCTGGATGGATCTGTACCTGCCAGTAGCCACTCTTCAAGTCGAGAGTGGAAAACCATCGGGCTCCTGATAGTATGTCTAGCGTGTCGTCAATCCGTGGCAGAGGATAGCTGTCTTTCTTGGTGACGTAATTGAGCTGCCGATAGTCCACGCAGAACCGCGTGCTGCTATCTTTCTTCTTTACCAGTACAACCGGTGATGCCCACGGACTTTTGGAACTTTCAATCAGACCTTCTTTCTCCATTGCCGACACCATCTCTGCAACTTCTGTCTGCTTTGCCAATGGAAGGCGCCTAGCAAGCTGACGAATTGGTCTAGTATCACCAGTGTCTATTCGATGTTGTACCAGGTGTGTTCGGCCGTATTCTCCGTCCTGTGAAGCAAATACATCAGCGTACTCATTGATAAGATTCTCTGCCATAGTTCGCTGCTCCTGATTCAGGTCACTGGACTGGAGAATCGTCTCTCTCGTTTCCGCTGTCCAAGGTGATGGGAGAGGTTTTGGAGCATCACGTTCAGATATTGTTGCGACGGCGGTAATCGGCGTGCATTTTCCAGTCACCTCCCCTCGCCTTAGTTTGACAGTGTGTGGTCTTGCGTTCAAAACTCTTACTGGAACCATGGTGTTCTTTGGTTCGACTAACGTCTTTCCCACAATGTAGTCTTGAGAATTCTTCTCTGGGTCTGGTTCTACTATGTAGAATCGGTGGCTCCCAAGATCACCTTCCAGCTTCGTCCAAATGATTGTCTCTGAAGACGGCGGCAAAACTCCGTCTTTTCTGATGACTGTCCTGAGAGTTACGGCATTCTCATTTCCGTACACCATCGGAATCTCCACATTTCGATACCTCAGTACTTGCATCCCGATGTCCAAGATTACTTCATTTGCTTTCATGAAGTCTACTCCGATGATGCACTCGTCGCATATATCTGCCACCAGAAACGCATGGGAGAACGTCAGTCCTGCCAGAGTAATCGTAAGACGAACTTCTCCAAATACCTTCGCCATTTCCCCTGTTGCAGTCTTCAGGCAGTAGCTGTTGGTGTTGTGCAGCCAGGAGCTTTTGACGATATCTCTTCTTACAATGGAGGCAGTGGCACCTGTGTCGATGGTGGCTACGCACTTCTTCTCGTTGATTAGTGCCTCCACTGTCAGGCTCTTGTTACCCCGTTTGGTTTGCGAAACTTGAATGGTGGTCCTGGGGGCCTCGATTACAGTAACCAACTTCTGCCCCGCGAAGTTGGTCCTTACGCATCTCCCGACTGCTGGTTTTGGGAAGTCTGACCGACAGGATGCTTCCTCTCTGCTTCTCCTACTTCCGCAATGTGGACAATTTCCTCGTCTAGGTGCACTTCTGCATTGCCGTTGTAGGTGTCCGGTTTGGTTGCAATTCCAGCAACGGATTTGACTTCCGCGAGCTTTGTCTTCATCCAAGACGGCTGTTCTCTGGCATGAGCATCCCACTTCTGACACCAATGTAATATGCAAGCTACGGCTCGAGTAGATAAAACGATATTCTGTGAGATTTATTTCTTTATTTTCTAGTCTATAGAACAATTCAAGTTCACACTATTCTTCGCAATTCTTTTCTTACAAGGTCTCTGTCCTCTCAAATCACTTTATCTCCTTTCAATTACTTAATTCACAAATCCAAACTAATTACTTCTTCTTCTTAAATCTCAACTTTCAATTTATCACCAAATTACAACTTCGCCCATTATCACTTTTCCAATCTCTTCGCCACAGTTTAAAAACTACTGTTCCTTTCTCAATCGCCATCTGTCCTTATATAGCAGAAGTTTCTGATAGCCAGAAACTTCTAGCAAATTCTTCGACCACTGGAATTCTTGCAGTTATAATTCCCTTTTATCCCTGATATTATTCGTCTCTTTCGTTGACATGAGCTGTGGAGACTTCGTCCCAGACACGAACCTCGAATGAAAGGACAGTTCGAACCAAAATTCTGCCAGAATGAAAAGTCACTTCGGAATTTGTTGCGTCATATTTTTAGGGGGCGTAGTTATTATTATGCTACAATATGTAAAAAAGGGGATAACTGGAATTTATTCTGAATTAGATGATTCACATTATAACATAGTTCAGCAAAAACTCGTAGAACTATTTAGTAATGATCAAACAATAAAGTTTGTTAAATGTACTAGAAAAGCTATTGATTTACAATCAGAAAAACAAGCGGTAGAAGAGATTAAAAAAGTGCATATAAAAGGGAACCACAGAAGAATTATAGAAAACTACCAACAACTCCGATCCAAATACTTTTATCCGAAACTTAAAGAATTGATACATAAATTCGTCAATAATTGCGATATTTGCAATTTAGGTAAATACGACAGACATCCTCTGAAAGCTAAATTCGAAATCTCAGAAACTCCACAAAAACCAAATGAGATTGTTCATGGTGATATATTTATTTCTCATAAAGAAATATATCTTACAACGATAGACAAATTTAGTAAACATTTGATGGCTATCAAATTAAACGACAGGAATTATATGACGATCATTACAGCATTCCGCCAGCGATTCTCAATATTAGGAAAACCACAAAAAATAGTTTTAGATAATGAAATTGATTCTTTAAACATACGAGATTTTTTTAGAAATGAGAACATTTAAACCCATTTTACATCCCCTAGAGCCCATACAGGAAATTCTGACATAGAGAGGGTTCATGGAACTCTTAATGAACACATACGTTTAATGAAATTGCAGGATAAACATTTAAAACCTGAAGAAATCATTTTAAGATCAGTTGAAATTTATAATTCTACAATACATTCAACAACTCAAATAAAACCAATAGACTTCATTGCAGGTAAAATAATCCCATTGAATTTACAAAACCTTTTGCGAGAATTAAGGAAGCTAAAGAAAATACTATAACCAAATTGAATACTAATCGTGAAGAAGTTAAATTACCCGAAAGAAACGAAATTTTAGTTCACAATCCAGATATTGTTAGGCATAAAGAGCAACCGAAGTACAAGAGAATTAAGACAACATTTGTTAACAACAAACTAATAGACTCTAGGAAAAGAAATATCCATAAAACCAGGATTAAACGAAACTATAAATTCTTTTCAGGTAATAACGTTCCTATTGGTGATGCTAACCCTATTTAGATTTGCAACAGGAGAAATAAGGATAGAAAAACTTGATACGAATGCAGGATATTCAATTATCAAACAAGGAAAAGAACCCGTCATAGAATATTATGAAAAAATTATACATATTGTACTATGCTGGCTACGGCTCGAGTAGATAAAACGATATTCTGTGAAATTTATTTCTTTATTTTCTAGTCTATAGAACAATTCAAGTTCACACTATACTATTCTTCGCAAATTCTTTTCTTACAAGGTCTCTTTCCTCTCAAATCACTTTATCTCCTTTCAGTTACTTAATTCACAAATCCAAACTAATTACTTTTTCTTGTTCACTCTCAACTTTCAATTTATCACCAAATTACAACTTCGCCCATTACCACTTTTCCAATCTCTTCGCCACGGTTCTAAACCAACTGTGTCTTTTTTGATCGCCATCTGTCCTTATATAGCAGAAGTTTCTGATAGCCAGAAACTTCTAGCAAATTCTTCGACCACTGGAACAAGACAAATAATTCTTGCAGTTATAATTCCCTTTTATCCCTGATATTATTCGTCTCTTTCGTTGACATGAGCTGTGGAGACTTCGTCCCAGACACGAACCTCGAATGAAAGGACAGTTCGAACCAAAATTCTGCCAGAATGGAAAGTCACTTCGGAATTTGCTGCATAGACATAGGAGCGTAGTTATTATTATGCTACACTGCAACCCTCTTAGACGTGATCGTCCCGAACAAGTGCATCCTCATTTCGGCCATTGTATCGACTCAGTCGGTCCACATGAACCACTTTCATTTTGGCCCTCGGTCCTCGCTGGATGCGATAGAAAACATCGTTGATGCGGGTTACTATTCTGTAGGGACCTTCCCAGTTCCGCTGTAATTTAGGTGATTTCCCCTTTTGGCGATGGGGATTATACAGCCACACCAGATCTCCTTCCTGGAATCCTGACGTTGTTGCCTTGGCATCATACCTGGTCTTCATGCGGTCGCTCGTCATCTTAATCTGGCTTCTGGTCCTTTGGTGTATGTCCCTAAGCCTTTCCCTAAGGTCCGCCACGTACTCTTCTTCATTTCTGGGCTCATTACCAATGAGGAGATCCAAATTTCACCTCACTGGGTAAACGAGCTATTCCACCAAATAAGATTTCGAACGGCGTATGTCGAGTAGTGCTATGCACGGCACTTCTATAGGCCATCAAAAACAAGGGAATCTGCCGGTCCCAATCCCGTTGGTAGTCACCTACGACCTTCGAGAGATGTTCGTCCAAAGTCCTATTGAAACGCTCCACCATACCGTCCGACTGTGGATGAAGCGGGGTTGTCCTTGTCTTTTTGATTCCGAGTAGTTGACACATCTCTTGGAAGATTCTTGACTCGAAGTTCCGCCCTTGGTCAGAATGCAATTCCAAGGGCACACCGAATCTGCTAACCCAATTGTAGACGATCTGCTCCGCCACGGTTCTGGCTTCCTGGTTAGGGATCGGAAACGCTTCCGGCCACTTACTGAAGTAGTCCATCACTACGAGTATATACCGATTACCATTGTCGGTTTCCGGAAAGGGACCTGCGATGTCAATGGTGATTCGTTCGAAAGGTGCTCCCACGTTGTATTGGTGCATCTTACCTCGAGTTTTGATTCTCGGACCCTTGCTAGCTGCACACACGTCGCATTTTCTGCACCAGTCTTCGATATCTTCCTTCGCTTTTAACCAATAAAAACATTCTCGTACCTTTTCTAGCGTCTTATTCACTCCCAAGTGGCCTCCGGTCGCCCCGCCATGCATTTCCTGTAACACCTCCTTGACCCTCGTCCGCGGTACGACAAGCTGCATTACAAACGACTTTCCGTCGGAGGATTCCTATTTTCTTCTCAGAACACTTTCCTGGACATGGAGGGAGTCCCACTGCGCAAAATATGCCTTTAAGGTCGGGCTTCTGTGAGAGATGTCCTGATGATCCGGTTTCTCCATGTTCTCCTTCCAGGCCAGAATCGGCTCGATATCCGGGTCTTCCTTCTGAGCGTTCCGGATCTCATCTACGCTCCAGCCGGCGATAGGTTCGGCTCTCATTCTTTGGATGGAAACCAGCTCCCGTTTTTCCTGACGCGCACAATGTTTACAATCCGTTCTGCATGGTCTCCGGGACAGTGCATCCGCATTAGAGTGGAGCCTTCCTTTACGATGCTGTATTTCGTAGTCGTAGATTTGCAGCCTTTCGATCCATCTTGCGACCTGACCCTCAGGACTCTTGAACTGTAATAGCCATTTTAAGGCTGCATGGTCTGTGCGAAGAACGAACTTCCTCCCGTAGAGGTATTTGTGAAAATGCTTCGTAGCCAAGATCAAAGCTAGAAGTTCTCTCCTTGTCACGCAGTAGTTCCTTTCTGGTTTAGAGAGCACCTTGCTAAAGTACGCAACCACCTTCTTTTGGCCGTCATGCACCTGGGAGAGTACGGCTCCTACCCCTACATTACTAGCATCTGCATCCACAATGAACGTTTCCCCGGGAGTGGGGTAAGCCAGTATCGGGGCATCGCATAGCCGTTGTTTAAGTGCCTTGAAGCTCTTCTCACACTCAATGGACCATTTGAATTGTTTTCCCTTTTCCGTCAGCCATCGTCCGCGGCACGACAAGCTGCATTACAAACGACTTTCCGTCGGAGGATTCTCATTTTCTTCTCAGAACACCTTCTTTCTTGAAGCTCTTCTCGCACTCAATTGACTATTTGAATTGTTTTCCCTTTTCCGTCAACTGGTGCAGGCTCTTTGCGATCCCGGCAAAATCCTTCACGAACCGTCTGTAGTAGGTGGCTAGGCCCAGGAAGCTCCTTAGTTGGTGTTTATCTTTGAGGGCTGGCCAGTTTTTCACCGCTTCGACCTTCTCTGGGTCGGTTCTCACTCCTTTCGCTGAAATTATGTGCCCGAAGTACTTGACTTCCGCTCTAAACAGGGCGCACTTCTTGGGGTTGAGCTTCAGGTGGCCACTTCGAAGCCTTTGAAACACACCCCTTAGATTGCCTCGGTGTTGCGCAAACGTTTTTCCTACGACGATGACATCATCCAAGTTCGGTGTAGAACAGGTTTTCAATGTTAACCCTTGCAGGACACATTCCATCAATCGCTCGAAAGTCCCCGGAGCATTGCACAGCCCGAATGGCATTACCGTGAATTGCCATAGCCCATTTCCTGCGGTGAAGGCGGTTTTCTCCCGGTCTTCTGGATGGATCTGTACCTGCCAGTAGCCACTCTTCAAGTCGAGAGTGGAAAACCATTGGGCTCCTGATAGTGTGTCCAGCGTGTCGTCAATCCGTGGCAGATGATAGCTGTCTTTCTTGGTGACGTAATTGAGCTGCCGATAGTCCACGCAGAACCGCGTGCTGCCATCTTTCTTCTTAACCAGTACAACCGGTGATGCCCACGGACTTTTGGAACTTTCAATCAGACCTTCTTTCTCCATTGCCGACACCATCTCTGCAACTTCTGTCTGCTTTGCCAATGGAAGGCGCCTAGCAGGCTGACGAATTGGTCTAGTATCACCAGTGTCTATTCGATGTTGTACCAGGTGTGTTCGGCCGTATTCTCCGTCCTGTGAGGCAAATACATCAGCGTACTCATTGATAAGATTCTCTGCCATAGTTCGCTGCTCCTGATTCAGCTCACTTGACTGGAGAATCGTTTCTCTCGTTTCCGCTGTCCAAGGTGATGGGAGAGGTTTTGGAGCATCACGTTCAGATATTGTTGCGACGGCGGTAATCGGCGTGCATTTTCCAGTCACCTCCCCTTGCCTTAGTTTGACAGTGTGTGGTCTTGCGTTCAAAACCCTCACTGGAACCATGGTGTTCTTTGGTTCGACTAACGTCTTTCCCACGATGTAGTCTTGAGAATTCTTCTCTGGGTCTGGTTCTACTATGTAGAATCGGTGGCTCCCAAGATCACCTTCCAGCTTCGTCCAAATGATTGTCTCTGAAGACGGCGGCAAAACTCCGTCTTTTCTGATGACTGTCCTGAGAGTTACGGCATTCTCATTTCCGTACACCATCGGAATCTCCATATTTCGATACCTCAGTACTTGCATCCCGATGTCCAAGATTACTTCATTTGCTTTCATGAAGTCTACTCCGATGATGCACTCGTCGCATATATCTGCCACCAGAAACGCATGGGAGAACGTCAGTCCTGTCAGAGTAATCGTAAGACGAACTTCTCCAAATACCTTCGCCATTTCCCCTGTTGCAGTCTTCAGGCAGTAGCTGTTGGTGTTGTGCAGCCAGGAGCTTTTGACGATATCTCTTCTTACAATGGAGGCGGTGGCACCTGTGTCGATGGTGGCTACGCACTTCTTCTTGTTGATTAGTGCCTCCACTGTCAGGCTCTTGTTACCCCGTTTGGTTTGCGAAACTTGAATGGTGGTCCTGGGGGCCTCGATTCCAGTAACCAACTTCTGCCCCGCGAAGTTGGTCCTTACGCATTTCCCGACTGCTGGTTTTGGGAAGTCTGACTGACAGGATGGATGTTATCACTGCCAGATGCTTCCTCTCTGCTTCTCCTACTTCCGCAATGTGAACAATTTCCTCGTCTAGGTGCACTTCTGCACTGCCGTTGTAGGTGTCCGGTTTGGTTGCAATTCCAGCAACGGATTTGACTTCCGCGAGCTCTGTCTTCATCCATGACGGCTGTTCTCTGGCATGAGCATTCCACGACGGACATTTCCCTGACACGGTGTATTCCCTGGTATGCTTGGTCCGCAGCCTTCATTGACAAAGCGAATGCCAATGCCTCGGGGAGTGTTCGATTTTCAGCCATCCTTACAGCCATTTGCAGTTGGCTGTCCTCTATGGCCTGAATAAAAGCTTCCACCGCCATTTCGTTGATAAGCTCCTCACCGGCTTTAGGGTATGAAAGATGGGCTAGTCGCTCTATATCCGCTTGCAACTGTTGGAGCGTTTCCTCCCCTTTTCTGGACTCGACTACGCAGCTGAACCCTGTACACCTGCTGCATGTGTTCATCCCCAAACCGCATCTCGTTAGCCTGAACCAGAGAGTCGTAGTTCTGCTGTTTATCTTCCGGGATGGTCTGCAAGAGCTCCGCAGCTGGAAACCTCTGTGCAAGTGTGAGTGCAATGGACTTCTCTTCATCGTCCCAGCTATTGGTCACTGCGGCCGCTTCGAATTGCCTTTTATAAATTGGCCATGATGTTTGACCATCGAAGATAGGAGGCTGCATCTCCTTTCTTCTCAGACCGTCAGTGGAATATTCCCGTGCTTTCTGTCTCTTCACGTCGCTGAGCTCCTTAGCAAGATTTTCGACTTGCTTCCCTACTATCTCGAATTGCGTATCCACTTTTTCAAACTGAGTCTCTATTTTCCCGAACTGAGTTTCATGTTTCTCAAAATTTTCATCGAATCTAGTTTCGACTTTTCCGAGTTGCGTCTCGACCTTCTCGATTTTCTCTTCGATCGCTTCGAATTTGGATTCCAAGTTCTTGTTTTGCTCATCACGTTTGCTTTCCAGAGCATCTAGAGAATTCTTTTGTTCGTCCATTGCTTTCTTTTGTTCGTCCATTGCTTTCTTTTGTTCGTCCAGCTTAAGTTCTATAGAATTCCTTTGGTCTTCTATTGCTTTCTTTTGTTCGTCCATGACTAACTTAAGTTGCAGGAGCAGACTCGTTATACCCGGGTCGGCTGCTGTACTTGCTGGTTCCTCTTCCACGTCAAACTCTACGTCGTGCGGATTTTCACCTTCCTGCGTTACTGCTTCTTCCAGACGAATCAGCAGGGCATCTTTTCCCCCAGTTGTGTCGAGGTTCCGCTTACTGAGTTCTGCCTTTAGTTGAATTATAGTTAGTTTTCCCAATTTGCGACCCATTTTGCGCAACTAATTAACTTAACACGGAAATCGTTTTTTTTTTTTTTTTTTTTTTTTTTTTTTTTCAATTTCACACCACGGAAATAGTTATTCACAGAATAAATTTTATCCCACTTCTGACACCAATGTACTATGCTGGCTACGGCTCGAGGAGATAAAACGATATTCTGTGAAATTTATTTCTTTATTTTCTAGTCTATAGAACAATTCAAGTTCACACTATACTATTCTTCGCAAATTCTTTTCTTACAAGGTCTCTTTCCTCTCAAATCACTTTATCTCCTTTCAATTACTTAATTCACAAATCCAAACTAATTACTTTTTCTTGTTCACTCTCAACTTTCAATTTATCACCAAATTACAACTTCGCCCATTATCACTTTTCCAATCTCTTCGCCACGGTTCTAAACCAACTGTGTCTTTTTGATCGCCATCTGTCCTTATATAGCAGAAGTTTCTGATAGCCAGAAACTTCTAGCAAATTCTTCGACCACTGGAACAAGACAAATAATTCTTGCAGTTATAATTCCCTTTTATCCCTGATATTATTCGTCTCTTTCGTTGACATGAGCTGTGGAGACTTCGTCCCAGACACGAACCTCGAATGAAAGGACAGTTCGAACCAAAATTCTGCCAGAATGGAAAGTCACTTCGGAATTTGCTGCATAGACAGGAGCGTAGTTATTATTATGCTACAATATTATCGATATTGAAATATTAAGGGATACAATTACGAAGGTACAGATAAACATAAAACTAATCTTTGCAAATGCAAGCGACGTAGTATACTACAATCAATTACAAGTTTCACTCAATAGAATTAAACATGAAATCCAAACAATAATACCAAAAAGGTCAAGAAGGGGCTTATTAAACATTGGCGGCAAAATAATGAAGTGGTTGTATGGAAGTATGAATGAAGATGATCGCGAGGAGATTGAGGAACATTTTAAAGTAGTAGATCAAAATAATCATAATGCTATTACTAATCTAAATAACCAAATAAAAATTAATACAGATCTACAGGAAAATTTACAGACTCTTACCAACAAAATTAATGAAAATCAAGAATTAATGACTAAACTTTATAACAGTGTTACACTTATAGATAAAGTTGTCTTAAAGCAATTGCATTTTATTCAAATTTTAACAGACCTAAAGTTACTAGAAGATGAAATTGAAAAAATCCAAAACAATATAATGGTCGCAAAATATGGAATAATGAGCAGGTCTATTTTTACAAATGAGGAAATAGATTCATATCAAATAGGTTTTTCGAAACTACAACATATTAGATGCCATGTAGGATATATTGATAATAAATTATTTTTTGTAATTTTAATCCCCGTCTTTAGTGCAGAACAATTTACAAAATACACGTTAATACCAGTCCCTAATTCAAAATATGAAGAAATTATTTTAGAGCAGACCGAAATAGTTATGTCAACAAACTCAGTGTTTATTAAAAATGATGAAAACTATATTAAAAAAATTAAATCGCCTAATGCTTGTATAACTAGTCTTTTAAGTAAAAATTATTTAAATTGTAAAAGTAGGATTAATACAGACTTTGAGTCTTTAGAAATAGAAAAACGCAAAAAACGTAATAATGTCAAATACTTGTAACAATATCGAATATAAATTATATGGGAATTCGTTAATAACATTCAATAATTGTACAGTTAATATTGGTAATAACAAATATGTAAATCATGAAAAAACAATTATTCAGAACATCATCATTCCAAATTATTTAGAAATGTATATATAACAGAACAATTAGACTTAAGTCAAGTCCATATAAAACAAATTAAGAATTCCAAAGAAATTGAAGAGATAAAATTTACAAATAAACGTCATGATATAACAATTTTCTCTTCATTAACCGTTATTATACTTCTAGTTTTAATATTAGTAATTGCAAAATATGTAAAGCGAAATCGAACCAGTGTTAAAATAATAAATAAAACTGTTAGACCAAATAACGTTCGGGAGAACGTCAATCCTAAGGATGGAGGGGTCATATACCCCACAGTTCACGACAGTTATATGTGAACAGTTTCATTTCGCATCATTCATATTTCCTCTTATTTGTAACACGAATAAATAGAAATATGATTTGTTTTTTTCTTTCTCCAAATGCAAATTCGCTTTCTCACCCGTTCTGAAATATGAACTCATGAGAAGACAAACTTGCATCCGTTCCCAAATGCTGTAATCAGCTAAGTAATCATTTTTTGTTTCTTCTCTCCTAAACTGGTTCGATGGTGCTAGAGTAAATTAAATTTTGTAATTAGTCAGTCTTACTAAAGCATTTACCGAATACGTCTGATGTTTTTCTTCTATCGTCTTTTATATATTTGAATCGCGCGTTAGACCATCTTTACCGGGATGCAGTTCGATTACGCGCGCGAGTACCCACGACGATGGTGGAAGGTTATTCTCCTTGACCAGGACTATGTCTCCAACTTTGATGTTGGGCTTTTGCTGAAGCCATTTGGGTCGTTGTTGAAGTAGATGCAGGTAAGTTGTGCTCCATTGCTTCCAGAACTCTTGTGTTAGGCGTTATATATATCTCCATCGATCGAGATTGGTTATGTTTTTGTCCATCATATTTCTTTCAGGGAGTGTAATTAATGGTGCGCCGATCAAAAAATGTCCTGGAGTGAGAACCGGCAGATCATTTGGGTCGGACTTCATTGGACATAACGGCCTTGAGTTGAGGCATGCTTCTATTTGAGCGAGCAGTGTAGCATATTCCCCAAATGTAAGCCTGGATGTTCTGACTGTTCTTTTAAGGTGGTATTTAATAGATTTGACACCAGCCTCCCAAAGCCCTCCAAAATGTGGTGCCGCCAGTGGGTTGAAATGCCATTTGGTATTTTGTGCTGCCAGACTTGCAGATACTTCAGCTGACCACTCAGTGGTGGATTTGTTCCACAATCACTGTACATGTTGGAACATAATCCTGTCTATCGGGTCCGCGTAGTCCACCCCAGTGTTGGTAAATGGCCTTGAAATTATAACGCGTTCTATGGGAAGACTTCCCATCAGTTGCTGTTGAATTTTGGTATTATATCGGTGACATCTGACGCAGTTGTGGATTATTGATTTGACTAGTAGCTTAAGATTGGTGATCCAGTATTTGCTTCTAATTTCTGCCATCATGATCTGCTGCCCACCATGAAGTGTGCGTTGATGCACATCGCTGACAACCAGTCTTGCAAAGTGATGTGAGTTTTTTTATAATTTGCACGTGTTAAAGGGGATATGAATACCCTTATACTAATTTTTTAGAACACGTGGGTTTTTTTTTTTTTTTTTTTTGTGGAAAGGGGAAGAGACAGAGAGAAAGACAGAGTGGTGTAGTTTGAAACTCAGGTGGTATTAAGTTTCTGTAAACTCCAAGGGTGGCTGTCCAGATAACTGGGGAGTATTTTGTTTGTTTTCGCTATTATTGTCGTTGCTTATGATTCACAGTATTTTATTTTTTTTTTCCGTCCTCCTGATGTCATCATCACGATCAAGTTGCATTTTAGCCATAAGACCACCCTACTGCCAGTGTTATGCCTTAGGATTATGGGGTGTTTTTGGCTAAACGGTATAGTGGAGTTTGTTAAGCGCCCTCCTACACGTACGAGATCTTGAGAGTCAAGAAAGGGATTCAGCCAGAGAATATGACTGCCTTTGCCAATATTTCTTTTCGCTCTTAGTGATTTAATTTCTTCGGCGAATAGTTCACCTTGAACGAGTCTTATGAGCTGCGTTTGGGATGAATCTAGTTCATCTAGTGTGATTGGGTGACTCCCCAATGATCTTCTACTTCCCTTGTATCTTAGATATTCGAAGTATTTTCGCCATATAGCTGCACTGTGTACCAGCCGGTTCAGGTCGGAAAATCGTTGAAAGTATTCATTGTTGATGATTACACAGTGACATACTATTTGTGCGAAGTTTGCGTGTAATTTTGATAATTTGTCCTTGTAAAACAATGATTTCGTTTCCACTTTTTGATTTTCTTTTTTAGTTTCCAGTTCTGTCTCGCATATAATTTGCCCTGGATGTTGACTTATGGCAAAATTCTTAAGAAATTGTGGTCCATGCCACCACATATGGCTGCTGATGAGTTCCTGTGGTAACAATCCTCGTGAGCCTATGTCTGCTGGGTTTTCCTTAGTACCAACTTGTCGCCACGCATTGGTGTTTGTGAGCGTTTGGATTTCGCTAACTCGATTGGCTACAAACGTTATGCGACTTGACGGACTTCCTTTGATCCACGCCAGTGTTATTGTGGAATCAGACCATGCAAATATTTCAGCGTTTTCAAATTGCATTGCCCTCTTTACGTGATGTAAAAGTTTGGCTAGGAGCAGAGCTGCGCATAGTTCTAGCCGTGGTAATGATACACACTTTACTGCTGATGGAGCAACTCTCGTTTTTGCTGCCAACAGGTGAATATGCTCACCCCCTCCATTTGTAATGCGAGCATATATAACAGCGGCGTAAGCCTTTTCTGAGGCATTGCTGAACCCGTGAAGTTGTACCGCTGAAGAATTTGTGAATTCGGTCCACCGAGGTATTTCGAGGTCGTGAAGAGTTGTTAGCCCCTTTCGCAGCTCTATCCATTGATTTGCAATTTCTGGTGAAATTGGAGAGTCCCACGAATATTCCTTCAGCCACAGTTGCTGAAGAATTAATTTTGCCTTTATGAGACATGGGGCGATCCATCCTAGCGGATCAAATAGACGCGCTATATCCGCAAGTACGGATCTCTTCGTGAATTGTTGGACCTCAGGTAAATTTATCTTAAATGCGAATGCATCCTTCGCTGGATGCCATTGAATCCCAAGCGTTTTAATGGCATCTGGAGATTCTAAATTCAGAGGTAGATTTATTTCCCTTTCGCTTTCAGGAACCTGCTCTAATACCCTTGCGGAATTACTGGCCCATTTTCTCAGAGGAAACCCGGCTGATTTGAGGACCTTCAGAATATCCTCTTGCAAACTGATGGCTTCAGTTTCTTCGTTCGTACCATAGATGAGGTCGTCGACGTAAAATCCCTCGGTGAGTACCTTAGTGTCAGCTGATGTAAGGTGCGCCATGGCTGCCTTCTTCGAATTTCCCAGGGTTGGGCGAATTCCGTCTCGAAATGGGAGTCTAACCTCATATCTCCCATCTTCCTTCCGTTGTACTATCTCAGAGAAATGTAGTTGACATTTCTGCTCCTCCGGTGATAGTTTTCTGTCATCAAGGTCTTCCTCAATTTCCCAGAATTGCCTAAGTTGAGCATCTAAGGAGTTGAAATGATTTTGGACAGTAAAGCGTGTGATGTTTGGAGTAGTGTTGATTTTTCCTGTAAGAATCCATCCAAATTCTGTCCGTTGTGCTACAGGAGAACCCATCTGTCCCTTCACTAACCCTTCGAGAATTATTGAAGAGTACACATCCGCCTCTAATAGCAAATCAAACTTCCCTCTAATATTGTAGGCCGGATCAGCTAAAGGCAGATTGGATAAGTGATTCCACTCTCCTTGCAGCGGATAGGTTGGTAGCGTTGCTGTTAGTACAGGTAAAACAAATGCTGTGACATCGAGGGAGAAAGCTAGTGCAGGCTAAATCTTACTTGATATTTGGAGTTACCAGTTGGATTTTTTCCAAGACCTGTGACTCTGGTCGATACATTTTGCCTTTTGAGATTGAGAAGCTGAGTGGCGTTCTCAGTGATAAATGTGGCCTCTGAACCGGTATCTATGAATGCCCTGAGAGTACATTGCTTCCCATTTGATGCATAGACCTTTTTGAGTGCAGTCGCTAACAATGTTTTTGACTGCATTTGATTGAAATGTGCACTAAATTGTTGAGAAGTGCTTGGTTGATCAATCGGAGCATTGAATTGAATAGGTTGACTTATCAGATTTTGTACATAATGGGACTGAGGATTGCATTGGGTTGTGGTTTGATTGCTGAATTGGGGATACTGTTGGTGGTTTTGAATATGGGTTACATTTTGTCCCACCTGTGTCTCAAAGTGGAGCAATGTGTGATGCTTGTAACCACATTTTTGGCACCTATTGCTACTGTTGCAAACCGCGGCATGATGGCCATACCCTAAACAATTCCCACAAACTCCATTTCTCTTTGTGACCTCAGCTCTGGTTTTGACGTCCATCTGTAAAAACTTTTTGCAATGCTGGGAGCTTAATTGGCAGGCCGCGGATGTGGTTTTTCGAAACGAATTTGTATGACTCGGGTGTTTCGGCTGCACGTTCAGCTCGGAAATGTTTTCCAGCGAACTAAATCGACCCTCAATTAACGACATGAAAGTTTTCCAATCCGGAAGAGTTTTGGAGGTGCCTAGCTTTTCCTCCCAATCTCGTTGAGTCTGCGGTGGCAGTTTATTAAAAATTAAATAAATAAGAATGGCGTCCCATGTTTCAACAGCTATTTCGAGGTTGCAAAGGGCATGAACGCATTCGATGCTTTTTTTTTATAATCTGCGCGCGCCAAAGGGAGTATTAATACCCTTTAATTGTTTCAGGGCACGGGCGTCAGGGAAAAGGGAGAAGAGGAACAAAGTAGGTACCTATGCACGTTGGCTTTGAATGTTTGAAGGTTGTAGTGATGGGGAAATACAGAGCCTGGTAGATCGTTCCACATTCGTATTGTTCGGCTTATAAATGAATCCCTATATTTGACAGTACGACCGAAGTTTGGCTTCAGGGTAAACTGATGTGCATTCGAAGCATGTCGCGTGTTGCGGGTGAAATTTTGAAGGGGAGGAATGCAACTGGCTATTTCGCTGGAGCATTTTTTGTGGAAGAAACGATAAAACAGGGAGAGACAGGAGACATTTCTCCGATGTTCTAGTGAATGAATGGAATTCACAATGTCTCTATCACCTATAAGTTTTAACGCGCGATTTTGTACCCTATCAAGAATGTGCAAAACGGTCTTGGCTGCACCAGACCAGATATGGGCGTTATATTCCAGCTTAGGGCGGATGAAAGCCTTATAAATTGAGGCCAGATCAGACGGGGTAAAATATTTCTTGCACCGTTTAAGGAATCCTAGACATTTTCCAGCATTTTTGGCGACCTCGAATATGTGATCATTCCATCGAAGATGGTTATTAATACACATACCGAGAATGGCAAGTCTTTCGGTTTCAATGATGCAAGTACCATCCATGGATAATGGTTGAGCGTTTTGGTTTCGCTTGAGAGACAGAAGACAGCATTGTGTTTTGGAAGCATTAAATTCCACTCGGTTGGTTTAACCCCATCTAATTATGCTGTCCAGGTCGGAATTTAATGTGTTTAATGTACGTTGCCGTTCCCCTTCTACGACCGAAGAGCAAGCACGTGAGTTAGGAAACGAATATGAAAAACTGAGGGTACTGCCATCAGCGAAGGAATGGATTGGATTAGAAGTTGCAGACAAGAGATCATTTATAAAAATAAGAAAGAGAGTCGGAGACAAAACAGAGCCTTGGGGAACACCAGCTGGTATCATGAAGCGATTTTAAGTCAGCAGCGGATTCACTGGATAGTTTACTCTGCTCTACTAACCTCTTAAGCTGGGTGTTTACAAGTTTACGCTTGTTCTGATACCTATCTGTGAGAATTGTCCACACTGAGGCAAAACTCTTGGACTCGATTGGAAGGTGCTGGATTAATCGAGCAGCTTCACCACAAACAGACGTTTTCAGATACTGTAATTTTTGTATCTCCGGCAATTCGGTATTATTTCTAATTAAACTATCGAATAAACTAAAAAATTCAGACCAATCTTCATATTTGCCCGAGAAAGGATTTATGTGAATTCTTTGTAGACGTACATCGAAGCCCGCTGATCTCGTGTAGTTTAAGCGAGACGTATCTATTGAGGCATTGTGTTCCTCTGAAAAATTATCAGTCTCATCGTGCAACTGTCCCCTAAAGCTGAAATATATTCTCTTGATTTTCGAGAAAATTTCATCCTGACTATGTTCGAATGTTCTTTTTTCGCCCGTTTGAACATTTCATCGATTTCAGATAAACACGCGATTAATACCCCCTTGACTTTCGCGACGCCTCATCTTTTTTAAATTCTTCGAAATCTCGACTAATCTCGTTTAAAATGTCTTGGCATTCAATTGATTTTGATAATTTAGACATTTTCAAGGTCTATCACAACACTTTTATTTAAATATTTTTTTTACAGATATACTTTTTATATATTATTTATTTGCATTTAATAATTTTATTAAAAATTGAATGTTTGATTTAAACAAGTAAGAAATAAGGAAAAATTCCTACCTTTGTTCTGTCTTTTATTGCAGATGTAACTGCTAATCACCGGTTGACTCTTCGAACTGTTCCCTTGTGATGACCGCTTCCTGTCCGCTTTCACCGGTAGTTCCACTTGCCACCGTTGGATCCGTTGGATGTTCTTCACCGTTGTTTGTCCGTTGGGTACTGTGGCCGATAGACTGTCCGTCAGAGATCATAAACGTATATTTACGCTGGATATGGTTCTCCAGCTATACTTATCCCACAGTACACTTCACATAAAAAAACTCGTTGGGTACACCTCACTTCCTAGAAAGGCAGTACTCTTTCTATGTGCTCCTTGTGTTGAAGGAATTACTCAATGATTTTCTCGTTGGGTACTGTGGCCGAT
The DNA here is from genome assembly GCA_963082735.1 of Pocota personata. Classification (NCBI taxonomy): domain Eukaryota; kingdom Metazoa; phylum Arthropoda; class Insecta; order Diptera; family Syrphidae; genus Pocota; species Pocota personata. The sequence goes on from OY720429.1 coordinate 131,807,567, forward strand.
AGATTGTCCGTCGGTGTTCGGAAATGTATATTTGCACTGGTTAAACTATCCAGTGTTTTTTTTTTTTTGTTTAAAAAAATTAACACCGCACTGGGTCACTTTAGGAAAATTACTTCTTATACGAGAATGTTCCATTTGTTTAAAGCAAGCAATCGTTTGAACAGTTCCCTTGTTCCGTTGAAACAGGATATCTTCCGTAAGTTGAACGGCTATCTTTAGTAAGTTGAACGGATACGTACGGTTTCTTTGGTGCTTGGTCCGGTTGACGTCCGTTGTTTCCAAAAGAACTGGTTACGAATTCCACTGGATGTCCGTTGCGTACGGAAACTTGACCAATCCGTTGAGATAGTACCACTTTTCAAACCGCACTTTAAATCCGTGATATGTTAATTTGTGAATATTCGCGCTACTATAAGTCGATAATACCACTTTTAACTTCACAATTTTATTTGACCTTCAAAATTTTCTAATCTTTAGGGACTCGAAGGACCATGTTCCGTACTGAGGCGAGCAGGAATTACTAAGTTGGGCTTGTAATAGTTGATTATCAAGCTAAAATATATACGTATGCAGGAATATATATGTATGCAGAAAAAAACTCGAACAATTCAATTTAGAAATGAACTTTATTATATGGCTCTTAGTTGACGAGTGTTTTAACATTTTCATTATTTCTTCCTCGAAGCTGCTGATGGCTTATGTACCACTCAGCTGTTCTTCTATAGGTCAACCACCCTGGCCTATTTACTTTTTTGCAGCGAAGAAACTGCATCTGTTGTTCGTCAACAATGCCCCACATTTTCGGAGTGTGTGCTAGAGTGCATTGTTTTCTACGGTGCATCTCATTTACGTCCAATTCGGCCATCATGGGATTGGGATCGGCATGTGGACCAACTCGCCCGATTTTTGACAGTTGACGGTTTAATCTCTTGCGGTGTGTCGTGTGTGGTGTTTTTTCCTTAAATTTCGCATTTTTTGTTAATTTTATTTGTATGCTGATGATTTATTTGTGTTGTGTGCATTAGAGCTAGTTACTCGTAATGTTAAGCATTTGGTGTGCTTGATTTTAGCTACATTTGAGTAACTAGCTTCCTGCAAACACACAGTTCCTCAATCATCAGCTCCAGTTGTTGTGTTGGGAAGCAACAGTCACCAAAGCTGTCGTATATCTACGGATGAAGCAGAATTACACAGAAAGGTAAAGTCATCCTCTAGTAGGGGGAAAGAAACAAAAAAATAAAAATGGGTATGTCTTCGGAGCTTTCACCACCAAATGAAAGCCTGAAAATGCCAGAAAATGTCCAAAACAAAGTAATGAAAACACTCAAGCCAATAAAACCTTCTCCAATCATAGCGCTGTATATAACAAAGTACGAAGGCTTATTAAATATTCTGGAGGAAAATAAAATCAAAGCTAGTAAAGCTCTAATTAATAGTAATGACGTCAAAATAAATGTAGAAGATGAAAGAAACATGACCAAATTACTTAAACAAAAAAAGTGCAATGGTTTTCGTTTGAAAATAAACAAAACAGACCAATAAAGGTCGTAGCAAACAAAAATACACTTTTCATGTACATCTGAAAGCATAGCTAATGACCTAAAATAGAAAAACTTCAAAATAGTAGAAGTCGTCAAAATGTTTAAGTACAAAATCAAAGCACCGCTGTCAATGTTTATGCTCACTTTTGAGCATGAAAAAAATGTATGAAATCAAAACCGTCCTCTTAATGAAAGTTAATGTTAAAATTCATCCTCTGCGAAAAACAGAGCTAGTCTTCAGTGCAAAATATGTCAAAAATTTGGTCACACACGCAAATACTGTAACTAAAATGCATTAAATGTGCAAGATACCACCACACAAAAAATGTCTTAGGGAAAAAAAGGTACACGCAAAATACGCCATCTGTAGCCAAAAAAGCACACAGCCAACTACAGAGGCTGCGTTGTAGCAAAAGAGTTGAAGCAGGCAAAAGATAATAAGCAAAAAAAAATGTAAAAGCCAGTAAAAACAGACACATCTAACGACAAAGAAAAACAAAGTAAAAAATAACTAAGGCCAGAGGTGAAAGCCAAAACAAATACTATCATTAAAAAAGATAAAGAAAATATAACCTTAAGCGAAAGTCCCAAACCGGGACTAAGAAAATATATGCATAATTTAATTCAAAGAGTATAGCAAGACCGGTCGAAAACTTTTCATAAGGCAAAGTCATGGAAAATTTTATGCATATCTTCCAACCTGATAAGATCACTCATTTGTGCTGCTTACACTTGGAAATAAGATTTTAATAGAGGAGAATAACCCAGGTCTAGTAAGCAAACTGACTGACTGGAGTTATTTCAGACAATTACTGGAAGAATGCATTGAACTATCCTCAACAATAGACAATATTGGGGAATTAGATAGTGAAGTACAGACTTTCACCTTAGATATACAAAAGGCTGCTTGGGCTGCAGCTCTGAAAATAAAATCCTAAGGAAAATTGTCTGTGGACCGTGGTATGTACATATGTGCATAAGAAACGACGATGTACACATAGATCTCAGAATTCCTACAGTCGAAGACGAAACCAAAAACTTCGTACATAAGCACAATATTCGATTAAACGGACATATTAATTATACAGTCCTACAAGTTCTGGATATGATAAATTTATTGAGCTGTCAGCAAAGAACCAAATCTTTTAACGATAAAGATTAAACGCGTCTAAATAGTGGAACAAGTAGGAACATTCATTGAAAAGACACTTGCCAAACGTTTTTATTTCGTGATCAACAAAAAATGCTCGCTAAGTTTTATCGTAGTTGCATTAACTAAGAAGTTTGTATCGAAGGGAGGGGTTTTGTCTTACGCTGGGAGGTGGTAATCTTCAAAAGACGAAACTGAGCCCGTACTCAGTGTGGGATTTTTACCCACTAACCCCTTCTCCTTTCTTCCCGTTTTCCCTACGGTATCGCTGTCTTGGCATTTCATCGCAGGGCGGGGAAGAGCCAGCCTTCCACTTATTTCTGTTGACGATTAAGTATTGTTTTAGCTTTTTCTACTTTATTTTTATTTATTTTTTTTTTCTTCTACCTCTAGCTAGTTCAAAAGGTTTTACTCGTTTTAATCAATATGACTTATTGCTAGTATTTAAAAGCTAAAACATTTCTGAGTTGACGTGATGGAGAAGTCTAAGCTGGTGTCTATTAGCTACTTTTTTGACTTCATCTTTAACCATTTCAACTTTTAAATCTCTATGCATCTCTATGTTTCTTATGTACCATGGTGTATTTACTATATTCCGTAGTACTTTACTTTGAAATGTTCGTATTTTCTGTAAATTGGTTTTGAATGTGCAAGCCCATAGCTGGAGCCTGTAGGTCCATACTGGTTTTAGAATTTGCTTACAAAACAGTAATTTATTGTAATTGAACAAACAAGAGTATTTCCCTATAAGCAGTAGAGAGTATTTTACTAATTTTTTTCTTTACATGCGCTTTCCAGCGCAGTTTTGTATCTAGTGATGCCCTAGATATTTGGGGTGCCGTGACATAAGGCCATGTGACATAAGACCATATCTCAAAATATGGCCTTATGACGCTTCCACAAAGTGTCGTAAAGCCATATTTCGAGGTATGGCTTCATGTCGCTTTCGAAAAGCGACATAAGACCATATAAATTTGAGACATAAGACCATCGTTTTTTTTTTATTTTTCCAATAACAAAAACCAGTTTTGACCATTAGAAATATGCTTGGGGTCACTGTTGGATTTGGAGTAGGTGTGAGGTTGGGTATATGCAAAGTTTCTTTAAATCCAAAAGAAACTTTGCATATACCCAACTTCGCATCTACTCCAAATCCAACAGTGACCCCAAGCAGGGGGTTGCAGGGGGCAGCATGCCCCCCATACCTACCTCACTGTTTATACGCCGCAAACTTTATATACCTACGTGCTTTCGAAATTTACATTTCTTTTAATAATTTTGACCTTTTAAATCTTTTAATCCTCAATAATTTTGAGCTTTAAAGATAAAATTTAATCAGGTAAGGGCTAAAAATCCATTTGAAAGTGACATAAAGCCATAATGGCCTTATGTCGCTTTTCGAAAGCGTCATAAGGCCATACCCCGAAATATGGCTTTACAACACTTTGTGGAAGCGTCATAAGGCCATATTTTGAGATATGGTCTTATGTCACATGCCCTTATGTCACGGCACCGATATTTGGGTGTGTTTGAACATTCTACTTCATTATCATTTATTATTACTGGGGCGTGCGGAACATTTTGTAATAGTTGATATTGTAAAGTTGATATGGACCGACTTTAGGTCATTTAATTTAATTTGCCATTTTTTGGTCCATTTTGATATTATTCACTGCCTTCTGTAGCTTTTTCGTTGCTACTTCGACAGTTTCTCCCACAGCAAGGATAGCAGTATCATATACAAATGTTGCCACAGTTGTTTCATCACTAACTTGCAAGTCGCTGGTAAATAAGAATTATAATACAGGACAGAATTATAAGAATTATAATACAGGGCCTAGCAGACTGCCTTGTGGTACACCAGCTTATATTTTTCTCAATGCGGAGTAGTCATCTTCTTGTTTGATTCTAAAATGCTGTAATATATAGGACTCTAAGATTTCTGAGTATTGCTTTGGCAGATGCTTTTGCAATTAACGTATCAGTCCCTTGTGCCATTCTTTATCGAAACCTTGAGCTATATCGAGAAATATAGTAGAGCATATCTTTTCTTTTTCAAATGCTTTTTCGATTTTATCAGTTATTTTATGTACATGACTAATCGTGGAGTGCGTATTTCTAAAACCAAATTTATGGTTTGGGATTAGCGATTTTTCTTCTATTGGGGCAGTAGGAGGTTACTTCACTAGGGTGGTTTCCTTGGTTTTGGCATCATAATTACCTCCGCGACTTTCCACATGCTAGGTATATACCTTATCCTGAATGCAGCATTTATAATCTGTGCTAGTTTCTTTAAGCCATTTTTTGGGAGTTGCTTTAGGATTTCCCCTGATATCAAGTCAAATCTTGTGGCTTTTTTAGTATTGATGCCTTCTTTTGTTTCTTTTGCAATTTCTTTTGCCGTTACCGGTCGAATATGACTCCCCTCTTCGCTCAATACTTCCGTTTCGAAACACTCTTTATCTTCGTAGGGTTAGAAGACGCCTTCGATATACTCAGCAAATAAATTCGCTTTTTCTTGGTTGTTTTTTGCCCAGTTACTCTCTATTTTTAACTGGTGGAATGTGTGTAATTGGCCTTTTCATTTTCTTTGTTGCCCTCCAAAGCGAGTATTCGGTACTAGTATCATTCGTAAGATTGGTAAGGTATTTTTTAAGAGACTCATTTATAAATTCTCTTACCGATCTTTTAAGCTTACTTTTTAGATTACCCAGTATTGCTTTGTCGCTGGGCGTTCTTGATTGCTGCCAATGTTTTCTAGCTCTTCTCTTTTTCGTAATTATGTTACATATTCCTTTCGGATATGAGGTTTGTTGGATTTTAGTTTTAGTTATAGGTGTTACAGCCCATGAGTTAGAACAGTGCATAAATATACGTAATAATTAATCAAATTGTAATTACTTTTAAGTTGCAAACAGAGCACATTCGTCCATTAGTTGTAATTTGCACACTGGGTACATTCCTCTCCACACTTGTTTGTTTGATGATCAAATATCAGGTGTGCAGAGTAAAGACGAACACGCGAATTCTTTCTCTATTTTCATCTTCGTGGGAAGATAAAGATAAGAGGGTTGAATCGCAAGTGCATAGTTCGTAAGATATATAGTTGTAAGTTTTCAGTCGTAATAAAGAACTTAACGCAAAAGGACCGACAATCTTTTACTCATGCAGCTTTTTGGATATTATTTGTAAATATCTGAACAGACTTTTCTAATTGATCTTCTGTTTCAATTGTTTCTGAAAGCTGAATACTATCGTCTAGATTCTGTCTAAAGTAGTTCCAATCAGTCAGCTTATTTGGTAGTTTTGGGCTGTTTTCTTTATTAGTGATTTTATCGCCAAGTGTTAGAAGTATTGTGGAATGATCTGAGTCTAGATCTGGCCCTTCTTCTACTTGTACAGTATTTGACGAGATATTCTTTGTAACGAAAAAGTCGACAAAAACTGGTATTCTTTACTGTAACTTCAGCTCCATATTTTGCCGAATTATGGGGATGTGGGGAGTGATATAATTTGTACCCTCACAGTTTGAAGTTTTTTTTTGAATTTAAAGTGCGTCTCTGAGACAAGACATACATACAGCTGTGTTCGATAAAATAGCAATGCTTTCCTAAAATCCCTTCTTTCTATCTTATAAGTCGTTTTTGCTTTGCTAGTAGAAATCCTTATCTCACAAAATGTTTAACTTGTCCAAACTAACAAATTGGAGAAAAAATAATAAAATTTGGCATCGCTTTTCGGATGTAAAAAAATTATCGAACCATTAAATTGAAATAGCAGTGTAGTAAGATCTTCTAACGTAAAATTTCAATTTTTTAATACTTTGCTTTTATTTCATTGAAGGTAAGCTGATTTATTATATAATTTTTAAATTATAAAAAAAAAAACATTGTTTTAGTTGCAAAAATGGGTCGAGGAAAACACTGTTCGGAAAAAAAGAGGGATTACTTTAGATAATTAAAAAATTTGTGAAAAACATACAAATTTATTCAGGAGGAGTTAGGTTGTTCAGCAAAAATGATCCGAAATGCCATTACATGGCAAAAAAGAAAGAAAATATGAGCAAACAACAAAAAACAACGGCTCGGGAAGACTTACAAATTATAAGAACAGCAAAGCGTGATCCATTTATCTCATCCAGGAAGATTAAGGAGGATCTAAATCTGAAGATTAGTTCTGTAACTGTAAGAAAGAGACTACTAGAGGCAAAGTTAAAAGCAAGAAGTCCGAGAAAAGTTCCGCTTCTGACAAAGAAACATAGAGTTCAGAGGATGCAATTCGCCCGAGAACACAGAAAATGGCCACTGTCAAAATGGAGAAATGTTCTCTGGACAGATGAGTCAAAAATTGATATATTTGGCTCTAGTGGGACTCGGAAATATGTCAGAAGACCGGCTAATAAAGAATACCACCCTCAGAACATTCTACCAACAGTTAAGCATGGAGGTGGCCGATTAATGATTTGGGGTAGTTTCTCGTACAACGGAGTTGGTCCAATTTTTTGGATGAAAGAAAAAATGACGCAATTCGTGTACATTGACATTCTTCAAAATGTTATGCTGATATATTCTGAGGAGGAAATGCCTCTTAAATGGGTATTTATGCAGGACAATGACCCGAAGCATACGGCAAGAACAACAAAGAAATGGTTTGCAGACAACAAAGTCGATGTCATGTCATGGCCACCCCAATCTCCGGATTTAAATCCGATTGAAAATCTTTGGACTGATGTAAAAAAAGCTGTGAAAATAGCTCAGCCAAGGCATCTTAAGGATTTGTGGGGAGTGGTCCAAAAAGCGTGGGAGGCTATTCCACTGGAAAGAAGCCAAAATTTAATCAATTCTATGCCACGCCGGTGCAAGACTGTAATGAAAAATAGTGGATATGCAACAAAATACTGAAGTAAGTATCATTCGAAGCTGAAAACAATAGAAACAACTAACGGTTTCCTATGTCCTTTCTAGCACTGCTATTTCATCGAACACCAAAAAAGGTATTTTTATACTCCTTTCTTTAATATTTTGTTTGTTTAATTATTAACAATACTATACATATTTTTTTTCAAATCTTGGGTTAATTACCAAAATAAATAAAATGAATTTTGAATAAATTAATGAAGCACATTTGAAAAACGCATTAATTTTTGTTATTTGCTGATGCACTGCTATTTTATCGCACACAGCTGTATATCTATTTTGTTCATGTCAAGAGCTACTTGAATTTCTACTCTACGATTTTCGATACAATTAGCATTCCATTTAAGGATTTTTTTTTTTTTTTTTCCGAGGATAGGTAAAAAATCTTCTTGAAGACACTATGAGGATCGATAGCGCGTGCTCATAGTAGTGTGAGATTTTTACTCACTAAAAAAACCACCCTTCGTGATAAATTTCTTTGATTACTACAACTAAGTTTTTACTTCTTTTCTTTCACGTATTGAGATCGTTTGGCAGGTCCTCTTTCCATTGAAAGTTCCTGCTTGTTCCGCAAATTAGGCACGGTTTCTTGCTATCGCTTTAAGTGGAAAGGTTTAGTCCTTTGTAGACGACGCAGTAGATTTCTCTCATCCAGAATTCGAAGGACTTCATTGTTAACGTGTCCTTGTAATCTGTCTTTATGCTTACGCGCGAAGTTTTTGATTTCATGTTCGACTGTTGCAATTCCTAAATCTCTATGGTCATCGCTATTTCTAATAAACCACGGTGCATTAACTATTGGTCTTAGCACTTTATTTTCAAAAGTTAGTAAAATATTGACATTACTTATTTTGGTACTACCACAGAGTTGTATTCCATATGTCCATATCGGCTTTAGCTCTTGATTGTATAGAAGCAGTTTGTTCTCTATATTAAGCTTGGAATGTTTTCCAAGTAACCAGTACATTTCTCTGTATTTGGTTTCTAGTTCTTCTAGCTTAGCAACAAGTGTCATTCCAAGATTCTTAGCCTCGTTTGCAAACGGAATTTGAACCGAGTTTGAAAAGATCGGCAAATTATTTATTTTCTTATAAGTAAAATTGACATGAACAAATTTGTTTTCGTTTAAAGCTAGTCGCCAAATCTTTGTCCATTCATTTACTTTATTCAATGCTTCTTGCAATTTTTCAGTCGTTTCTTCGATCCTTTTACCCATTGCCAGGATGGCAGTGACGTCGACAAATGTAGCTAATACGGTGCCTTCTTCTTGCGGTATATCGCGAGTATATAAGAGGTACAAAAGCGGTCCAAGGATCCTTCCCTGCAGCACAACAGCCCTTATTTCTTTAAATTCTGAATATTCATTTCCGTGTTTGACTCGGAAAAGTCGATTCGTCAAGTATTTTTCCAGAATATTATATAAGTGTTCCGGCAGCACTTGTCGTAATTTATATTTCAATCCTTCATGCCAGACCTTGTCAAAAGCTTGAGAAACATCAAGGAATACGCTTGAGCAAATCTTTTTTCCTTCGTAAGCTTTCTCAATTAAATCAGTTATTCTATGCACCAGTGGCTTGGCGTCCATACAAGCCGATTCCTTCCGGCTTCCCTTTTCAAATATCAAAAAATTTTATTTTGCCATTTGCCAACCATCACATTCAATTATTTGTTCATCAAACCATTTTTCATAACTTTATACACGCTCGAAGATGAAATTCTGAAACCACTTCGGTTGTTTATTCATTTTTACTCATACACAAACTCGCACACAGCGTGCAATGAATTCTTTTGAGAAGCCGTTCATTTTCCGGCTTATGCATTCATTTCTTCACAGTACGAACTTTCAACTCTATTCCTTTCTGGCATATAGTAGAAGTTTATTTGCGATTTCTTTGTCTAACATACATTCGCTTATGAGGAAAATAACCCGCGATTTCTCGGCTTTTGTGGATGAACATTGGTGGAGGAGAAAGGTTTTAGTTCGAGGGAGTTTTTTTTTTTTATTGTAGGCAACAAAATAAGCCGACGAAAATCGAGTTATTGGGTTATGTAGTAGTTCGAACGGCGTTTGAGGTGTTTCTTACTTTGGGTATTTTTTTTTTTGCAAATTTGAAATGACGGTTGCAAATCGGTTGTGTAATTGTGCGTGATTTATTGAAAATTTGGATGCAAATTTTTGTGATTTTTGGACTGCTAATTATTAGAAAATTTTAAAAATTTTCCAATTACATATTGGTAGTTAAGTTAGTGTTTTAAATTATTAAATTATTATAAAATAGTGAGTGCGCTAAGTGAATAGTTATTAGCTCTATACCAAGTAAGTAATTATAAATCTACTCAAGAGGTGCCCCATTGAACTTCTAATTATTTTTAGACAAGATGTCTCTAGTTAATTTTGAGTGCTGTTTAACTGATTTTCTTTTAAAAGAAACCAACGAGTTCAGTAAGCTTTCTTTTTTGTAAAGAAAAAAAGTTATAGAACTAGGTCGCTCGACACCATCAATGAAAATTAATTATACGCGAAAGGATGGGTATCAGAAATATTTTCATGAGTCTTTTTACAAAAAGAATCCATGGCTGACTGGCAGCTGCAAATTAAATAGAATGTTTTGTTTTCCTTGCCTTCTTTTTTCTAATTCTCCTAGTGTTTGGAGTCACATAGGTTTCTTTGATATAAACAATTTTATTAATTATTCTAAAGCATATACGCTGCTTGCTGCTGCTTGCATTTGCATGAATTTGGCGAGACTTAGAGACTTCTTTAGGGAATTCTTACGATGCTCATAATAAAAAAAGTTGATCGCAATCGCGATTTAATGAAGAACAAGAGCTGGCATTCCGGGGTATCAGAGACTCGATGGCAATATCATTCGCGTATAGTGAACGTCTTATTCAATTGCAGAGAAGACATAGAGCGAAGCAAGAGATCGAGGGTTTTGAGTCATGGATTCATTCTGCATTTGTAAACTCATTTGACTCAATCTATGAGAGCGTAGGTAACTGCTCAGAACCTCCACGCAAACGCCGACTACTTATTATTGATTCAAATACAAATAATAGCTGAATTTTTGTAGCAATTATAGATAATGTTACAAGTCAGATTAAGAATAGGTTAATTTAATATAGGTTTAGTTAATATATTTCCTTTGATTTATTAAACAAATCAAAATATGAATATTTTTCTAATTCAATGCCGGATCACAAAATATCTTCTTTAATTACCCTGTTTCATGGAATTTTTAATTTTACTACTTTAAAAAATGATGAAATTTTATACACTACCCCTTCACCTAAACAGCTTGAGGTTTTTCAACTTTATAAGCATTTTAATACGGAAATGCTTAGAGATACTTTTTCTCAAGCTCTAACATTGTATGAAATCTTTTAACCCTGCCTTTGAATGTGGCCTCTGTCGAAAGATCTTTTTCGACTTTCCACACTTTAGAAATTCCCACAAAGAAGAAAGACTCTCAGACCTTGCACTTTTATCTATCGAAAAGCACATTCTTTTAGAAATTAAAAATAACTCAAATTTTTATGAAAGAGTTTTTGCAGAATTCATAAAAAAGAATCGTAGGATAGCTTTAGAGTACAAATAGGTAGTACATAATTGTAATTGCTAAATTTTTTATATTTAACAACGCTCCAGAACGGCTTCTTTCGAAGCCACTTTTTTTATGCGATGAGCTCATTGTCTGCGTAAATTCAAATGACTTAAAGTATAACAAAGGTGGCTTAGATTGCATATCTTAAGTCTGTGTTTCGAATAAGCACCAAAATGGTAAGTCTTGAATAAAACATTTTACTTAAAATTGTTTCGGCTTCCCTCTCTTGAAATTTCACCCACGCCACTACTATGCACTTGGTCTATTTTTGAGTGCTTGGTTCTAAACCCAAACTGGTGATTGGGAATAAGAGATCTTTCTTCTATAACCGGCTGTAATCGCTTAAGTACTATTCTTTCGAAAACTTTAGACATAATCGGCAGCAGCGAAATAGGACTATACGATTTTTTTTCATTCGGTGGTTTTCCTGGCTTCAGAATCCTTATTACTTCCGCGACTTTCCATTGACTCGGAACATATTCTAGTCTTATCGCTGCGTTTATAATGTAGAGGAACTTAACTAATGCTTTTCTAGGTAACGATTTCAGAAGCTCTCCTGTGATTTGGTCATATCCAGGAGCTTTATTCGGTTTCAGTTTCTTTATTTCTTGTTGAAGTTCGGTCAGCCTTGCATTTCTTACTGTGTAATTGTGAAGTGCTATATCCGACGCATTATCATTTTCAACTAGCCCTTCTCCATCAAATGGTTTAAATGTTTCTTCTAAATGGGCGGCAAAGAGTTCTGCTTTGTCTTTATCATTCTTGGCCCATTGGTTGTTATTTTTCTTGATTGGGGCCGCTTGTATTTTCGGTTTTTTAATGCCTTTTATAGCTTTCCAGAGCGAATAATTGGAATCTGTTAATCCGCTGTTAAGCTTTCAATACTGGTTTGTATAGTCTGATTTTTAAAATCAATAATGGCCTTTTTAGCAAGTTACACAAGCGATTTAAATGCGATTTATGTTGCGGAGCACGAGTTTGTTGCCATTTTTTTACGCGCTTTTCTCTTCTCCCTTACCATTTCTTTTATTTCCGATGGATATTTTTGGGCATGATTGATCGGCGTTTTCCTTTGAACTTCAACAAAACGATCAACTTCGATTTCGAGTTCAGAAGACGTCCTAAGTAATACTCTCAGTTCGATATGTTCTTCAACGTCTTTTTTAAAGCCTTCCCAATCAGTTTTTCTGCTAGTTAGTCTAGCAGGTACATCTTTTTTAATGAGGCGTTCGCTCATCGTTAGAATGATAGGGGAATGATCGGAAGAGATTAAAACTTTTACAATAAAGAAATCGATCAGATCGGGTATTTTGTTGCTATCAGTCCGCCAATATGTTGGTTTACCAGTCGAGTGAAAGTCGCAACTGTGTTGCATGCAGGCATTGTAAAGTGCTCTGCCTTTTTGTTGGACACATCTTGAACCCCAGAAGGTGTGTTTTGCATTAAAATCACCTCCAATAATAAAATTCGGACCAAGAGAGTTGACAATATTTGTAAAATAATTTTTTTCAAGCCTGCAACGCAGTGGACAATAAATAGACGAGACATTGAACGAGTAATGTCCATTTTTCACGCGTGCAGTGCTCACTTGCATTGTTTCTAGCTCTATCATAATCTCTTTAGAGTGTTCGATGCAATATTTTATGATTAAAGACGATCCGCCTCTGGCCCTTTCCGACTGGTGATAAGCGTGATAGGTAATGTATCCAGTAATGTTTACACGCGATAGTTTCGTCAGGTGAGTTTCACAGATCAAACATATGTCAATGTCATTTTCTGGTAGAAATATTTCTAGCTCTTCTAGTCTTTGTATGAGACCGTTGGCGTTCCATGCAACAATTTTAAGAAGTTTCGTCATGTTCGTTTTGAAATACTCCTGTTGTTAAGCTTATATTCAAGCTTCTCCAACCTTTCGACAATTAGCATGTTTGGTTTTGTTTGCTCCTCAAGCCTCGCAAGGATAATGGAAAAGACGTTAGATACAGGTTTTTCTTAATTACCAGTGTTCATCTTTGTTGATGTTGATGCTTGAGCACGCGTCTGCATGTCAGAATCTGATGGCTTTTCTTTAGGCGCTTTTACCTTAACCCGGTGTGGAATTTGATCGTTGTTTGATGTCGCAGTTTGGGCGTACGTAAGCGCGCCAGGGTCGGCTCGGTTGTCTCTAGTCACCTTTCTTGCAGCAGTTTTCGACTTTTCCTTATTTACCGGTTTTGAAGGTGGGTTTTGCGGCTTCATAAGTCGATCTCTTCTTTTTTGCAATTCCTTGGCTACTTCACAGCCTCTGTAATTAGCCGGGTGCTTACCTTGCAGTTAACACACGCTGCAGGGTGTTTTTTTTTTGTTTACGGCACACTCTTGACTAAGATGTTTACCGGCGCAATTGACACATCTCGGTTCTTTTCGGCAATACGTTTGTGTATGGTTGAATCCTTGGCATCGTTTGCACTGAGGTATCAACCCTGTATTCTTGCGCATGGGTTCGATTTCGACTGCGACATTCAGAATTGTTCTTATTTCGTAAATCTTATCTAAACTCTCAGCCTTATCAAAGGTTAGCATAAAAAGAGGAAGCTCGCGCTTAACCATCCTTTCCTCGCCTTCCAATTTTTGCTTTTCCCGTTTAATTAAGTTTACCGCATTATTACTATTATAATTAAGTTTTTGTTCTTCAAATCGTGAACAATATCTTCCTTTCGGCATGAGGCATGAAGTCCTCTAGCTACGACTCATATCGGTCTTTCAGATTTATTTTCATATGTATACCACTGGATTTTTTCAGTATTCAGTTTATTAGATACTGAGCGGTAACTGTTAGATACTGAGTCCTTTACGTTTACTTTCCATTTGTTGTTGTTGAGCGATGTTACTTCAAAATCGGATAGCAAAAAAGGTTTGGGAAAAAAATGTAGTTTATTATAGTCTGCAATTCCGATCACGTATATTGGTGGTGGTGGTCGTACCTTATTTCGTAGATTTTCTTCGGCACGTGTGTTTATTTTGTCACGCTGTTGTTTACCTTCTCGTTTATTTTGCGTGTTTTCTTGCCTCATTAACATTTCGGGCGAAGAGCCAGCTTTTCGTTTTTTGACTGGTCGTTTTTTTTAGAATCCAATTAGTTTCCCGACTTAGTTCTTCATCATCCGTTTTATAATCCGTGTTATCGGGGACGTTTGAACTCGCAGCAGACTCATTACAAGGTTTCGATGTATCATTAAATGCTTTATTTTCTGCTTTAAGTACATTTAATTCCTTTCTTAGTTCTTCGCAGAGAAGTTCCATTTTACTTTGCCTGGTCCGGAGTTCCGTATTTTCGTCCGTTAGGCTTTGAATTTTCGCTGAAGTCCGTTGTTCGTGCGCCGACACTATCGTTGTCGCCGGACTTCTTCTTCCGCACGTTTTTTTAGATCTTGATGTTGGTGATCTAACTACCCTAGTACCTTTTTTAAAAGGGTCAGATGAACGCAATAAATAGCTCTCACCAGAATCCGTAGAGCCAACCACCGAAGAGGGTGGATTTTCCAGTGTACCTGGACTGTCACCTGGGGTATTTATATCTTTTCTTTTGTTCATTGCATGTTTTTGTATACGCCATAACCGGTATAGAGAGGGTGGATTTTAGTCGCCTCTTACGACAGGCATACCTACCTCGGGTATATTCTAACTCCTACCCGAAGGGGGTAGGATTTTTATATTATCCATCAAGTTTGTCTTTTTGTGCAGCCTTTTTATTGCTGCTTTTTCTCTCAAGGAACGAGATTCTTTCTGGTATAGATTTATTGTTTTTTTTTATGCTTTTCATTCTATTTGGAATTTTTTGCATGAAGGTTTCCATACTAGTATTTGATTTTGTTTTTGTTGTAGCTATTGGTTTTTGTAAATTTTTTGATGCAGCCTGTGCATATGTGAGTTCTGTACTCGCTCCTGTGTTTAGACTTAGGACTTTTTTGATAATTTTTTGGATTTTGGGTACTTTTTTTGGCGTTCTCGGTCGCAAGACTTTTATGACTCTAGGTGCGTCCTTTTCTGAATTAGGTTTAGTTTGCTTATGCTTTTTGTCTTTTGCAAGTTGAATCTGTTTAGCAACTAAGCAGCCTCTATAGTTGCGTTCTACTGCGTTATCTGGATCTATACCTGCTATAAGTATTCGTCCATTGTTCGTCGTTCGGGGGGATCTTAAGACATGGAAGGTCGTTTTGATTATTCCTCCGAAATATTTTATTTATTTGCGGGAACATGCTCGGGTTGGTGAATTTTATAGCCCGAATTTTGTTGTTCCAATGCAAATTTACAGAAAGTCTGTAATTTTCCCTAATTAATATTTGGAGGTTTTAAATCAAAGATTTCAGCGTCCTAACCTCTGAGTTTTGTCTGTCAGTAAACTGCCTGTACAAGGTTTTTAGTCTCGACAGCAGTCTACTTTTGTGACAAGATGTCTCTAGTTAATTTTGAGTGCTGTTTAACTGATTTTCTTTTAAAAGAAACCAACGAGTTCAGTAAGCTTTCTTTTTTGTAAAGAAAAAAAGTTATAGAACTAGGTCGCTCGACACCATCAATGAAAATTAATTATACGCGAAAGGATGGGTATCAGAAATATTTTCATGAGTCTTTTTACAAAAAGAATCCATGGCTGACTGGCAGCTGCAAATTAAATAGAATGTTTTGTTTTCCTTGCCTTCTTTTTTCTAATTCTCCTAGTGTTTGGAGTCACATAGGTTTCTTTGATATAAACAATTTTATTAATTATTCTAAAGCATATACGCTGCTTGCTGCTGCTTGCATTTGCATGAATTTGGCGAGACTTAGAGACTTCTTTAGGGAATTCTTACGATGCTCATAATAAAAAAAGTTGATCGCAATCGCGATTTAATGAAGAACAAGAGCTGGCATTCCGGGGTATCAGAGACTCGATGGCAATATCATTCGCGTATAGTGAACGTCTTATTCAATTGCAGAGAAGACATAGAGCGAAGCAAGAGATCGAGGGTTTTGAGTCATGGATTCATTCTGCATTTGTAAACTCATTTGACTCAATCTATGAGAGCGTAGGTAACTGCTCAGAACCTCCACGCAAACGCCGACTACTTATTATTGATTCAAATACAAATAATAGCTGAATTTTTGTAGCAATTATAGATAATGTTACAAGTCAGATTAAGAATAGGTTAATTTAATATAGGTTTAGTTAATATATTTCCTTTGATTTATTAAACAAATCAAAATATGAATATTTTTCTAATTCAATGCCGGATCACAAAATATCTTCTTTAATTACCCTGTTTCATGGAATTTTTAATTTTACTACTTTAAAAAATGATGAAATTTTATACACTACCCCTTCACCTAAACAGCTTGAGGTTTTTCAACTTTATAAGCATTTTAATACGGAAATGCTTAGAGATACTTTTTCTCAAGCTCTAACATTGTATGAAATCTTTTAACCCTGCCTTTGAATGTGGCCTCTGTCGAAAGATCTTTTTCGACTTTCCACACTTTAGAAATTCCCACAAAGAAGAAAGACTCTCAGACCTTGCACTTTTATCTATCGAAAAGCACATTCTTTTAGAAATTAAAAATAACTCAAATTTTTATGAAAGAGTTTTTGCAGAATTCATAAAAAAGAATCGTAGGATAGCTTTAGAGTACAAATAGGTAGTACATAATTGTAATTGCTAAATTTTTTATATTTAACAACGCTCCAGAACGGCTTCTTTCGAAGCCACTTTTTTTATGCGATGAGCTCATTGTCTGCGTAAATTCAAATGACTTAAAGTATAACAAAGGTGGCTTAGATTGCATATCTTAAGTCTGTGTTTCGAATAAGCACCAAAATGGTAAGTCTTGAATAAAACATTTTACTTAAAATTGTTTCGGCTTCCCTCTCTTGAAATTTCACCCACGCCACTACTATGCACTTGGTCTATTTTTGAGTGCTTGGTTCTAAACCCAAACTGGTGATTGGGAATAAGAGATCTTTCTTCTATAACCGGCTGTAATCGCTTAAGTACTATTCTTTCGAAAACTTTAGACATAATCGGCAGCAGCGAAATAGGACTATACGATTTTTTTTCATTCGGTGGTTTTCCTGGCTTCAGAATCCTTATTACTTCCGCGACTTTCCATTGACTCGGAACATATTCTAGTCTTATCGCTGCGTTTATAATGTAGAGGAACTTAACTAATGCTTTTCTAGGTAACGATTTCAGAAGCTCTCCTGTGATTTGGTCATATCCAGGAGCTTTATTCGGTTTCAGTTTCTTTATTTCTTGTTGAAGTTCGGTCAGCCTTGCATTTCTTACTGTGTAATTGTGAAGTGCTATATCCGACGCATTATCATTTTCAACTAGCCCTTCTCCATCAAATGGTTTAAATGTTTCTTCTAAATGGGCGGCAAAGAGTTCTGCTTTGTCTTTATCATTCTTGGCCCATTGGTTGTTATTTTTCTTGATTGGGGCCGCTTGTATTTTCGGTTTTTTAATGCCTTTTATAGCTTTCCAGAGCGAATAATTGGAATCTGTTAATCCGCTGTTAAGCTTTCAATACTGGTTTGTATAGTCTGATTTTTAAAATCAATAATGGCCTTTTTAGCAAGTTACACAAGCGATTTAAATGCGATTTATGTTGCGGAGCACGAGTTTGTTGCCATTTTTTTACGCGCTTTTCTCTTCTCCCTTACCATTTCTTTTATTTCCGATGGATATTTTTGGGCATGATTGATCGGCGTTTTCCTTTGAACTTCAACAAAACGATCAACTTCGATTTCGAGTTCAGAAGACGTCCTAAGTAATACTCTCAGTTCGATATGTTCTTCAACGTCTTTTTTAAAGCCTTCCCAATCAGTTTTTCTGCTAGTTAGTCTAGCAGGTACATCTTTTTTAATGAGGCGTTCGCTCATCGTTAGAATGATAGGGGAATGATCGGAAGAGATTAAAACTTTTACAATAAAGAAATCGATCAGATCGGGTATTTTGTTGCTATCAGTCCGCCAATATGTTGGTTTACCAGTCGAGTGAAAGTCGCAACTGTGTTGCATGCAGGCATTGTAAAGTGCTCTGCCTTTTTGTTGGACACATCTTGAACCCCAGAAGGTGTGTTTTGCATTAAAATCACCTCCAATAATAAAATTCGGACCAAGAGAGTTGACAATATTTGTAAAATAATTTTTTTCAAGCCTGCAACGCAGTGGACAATAAATAGACGAGACATTGAACGAGTAATGTCCATTTTTCACGCGTGCAGTGCTCACTTGCATTGTTTCTAGCTCTATCATAATCTCTTTAGAGTGTTCGATGCAATATTTTATGATTAAAGACGATCCGCCTCTGGCCCTTTCCGACTGGTGATAAGCGTGATAGGTAATGTATCCAGTAATGTTTACACGCGATAGTTTCGTCAGGTGAGTTTCACAGATCAAACATATGTCAATGTCATTTTCTGGTAGAAATATTTCTAGCTCTTCTAGTCTTTGTATGAGACCGTTGGCGTTCCATGCAACAATTTTAAGAAGTTTCGTCATGTTCGTTTTGAAATACTCCTGTTGTTAAGCTTATATTCAAGCTTCTCCAACCTTTCGACAATTAGCATGTTTGGTTTTGTTTGCTCCTCAAGCCTCGCAAGGATAATGGAAAAGACGTTAGATACAGGTTTTTCTTAATTACCAGTGTTCATCTTTGTTGATGTTGATGCTTGAGCACGCGTCTGCATGTCAGAATCTGATGGCTTTTCTTTAGGCGCTTTTACCTTAACCCGGTGTGGAATTTGATCGTTGTTTGATGTCGCAGTTTGGGCGTACGTAAGCGCGCCAGGGTCGGCTCGGTTGTCTCTAGTCACCTTTCTTGCAGCAGTTTTCGACTTTTCCTTATTTACCGGTTTTGAAGGTGGGTTTTGCGGCTTCATAAGTCGATCTCTTCTTTTTTGCAATTCCTTGGCTACTTCACAGCCTCTGTAATTAGCCGGGTGCTTACCTTGCAGTTAACACACGCTGCAGGGTGTTTTTTTTTTGTTTACGGCACACTCTTGACTAAGATGTTTACCGGCGCAATTGACACATCTCGGTTCTTTTCGGCAATACGTTTGTGTATGGTTGAATCCTTGGCATCGTTTGCACTGAGGTATCAACCCTGTATTCTTGCGCATGGGTTCGATTTCGACTGCGACATTCAGAATTGTTCTTATTTCGTAAATCTTATCTAAACTCTCAGCCTTATCAAAGGTTAGCATAAAAAGAGGAAGCTCGCGCTTAACCATCCTTTCCTCGCCTTCCAATTTTTGCTTTTCCCGTTTAATTAAGTTTACCGCATTATTACTATTATAATTAAGTTTTTGTTCTTCAAATCGTGAACAATATCTTCCTTTCGGCATGAGGCATGAAGTCCTCTAGCTACGACTCATATCGGTCTTTCAGATTTATTTTCATATGTATACCACTGGATTTTTTCAGTATTCAGTTTATTAGATACTGAGCGGTAACTGTTAGATACTGAGTCCTTTACGTTTACTTTCCATTTGTTGTTGTTGAGCGATGTTACTTCAAAATCGGATAGCAAAAAAGGTTTGGGAAAAAAATGTAGTTTATTATAGTCTGCAATTCCGATCACGTATATTGGTGGTGGTGGTCGTACCTTATTTCGTAGATTTTCTTCGGCACGTGTGTTTATTTTGTCACGCTGTTGTTTACCTTCTCGTTTATTTTGCGTGTTTTCTTGCCTCATTAACATTTCGGGCGAAGAGCCAGCTTTTCGTTTTTTGACTGGTCGTTTTTTTTAGAATCCAATTAGTTTCCCGACTTAGTTCTTCATCATCCGTTTTATAATCCGTGTTATCGGGGACGTTTGAACTCGCAGCAGACTCATTACAAGGTTTCGATGTATCATTAAATGCTTTATTTTCTGCTTTAAGTACATTTAATTCCTTTCTTAGTTCTTCGCAGAGAAGTT
Organism: Pocota personata; assembly: GCA_963082735.1. Classification (NCBI taxonomy): domain Eukaryota; kingdom Metazoa; phylum Arthropoda; class Insecta; order Diptera; family Syrphidae; genus Pocota; species Pocota personata. Next base: position 131,827,715 of record OY720429.1, read on the forward strand.
CCATTTTACTTTGCCTGGTCCGGAGTTCCGTATTTTCGTCCGTTAGGCTTTGAATTTTCGCTGAAGTCCGTTGTTCGTGCGCCGACACTATCGTTGTCGCCGGACTTCTTCTTCCGCACGTTTTTTTAGATCTTGATGTTGGTGATCTAACTACCCTAGTACCTTTTTTAAAAGGGTCAGATGAACGCAATAAATAGCTCTCACCAGAATCCGTAGAGCCAACCACCGAAGAGGGTGGATTTTCCAGTGTACCTGGACTGTCACCTGGGGTATTTATATCTTTTCTTTTGTTCATTGCATGTTTTTGTATACGCCATAACCGGTATAGAGAGGGTGGATTTTAGTCGCCTCTTACGACAGGCATACCTACCTCGGGTATATTCTAACTCCTACCCGAAGGGGGTAGGATTTTTATATTATCCATCAAGTTTGTCTTTTTGTGCAGCCTTTTTATTGCTGCTTTTTCTCTCAAGGAACGAGATTCTTTCTGGTATAGATTTATTGTTTTTTTTTATGCTATTCATTCTATTTGGAATTTTTTGCATGAAGGTTTCCATACTAGTATTTGATTTTGTTTTTGTTGTAGCTATTGGTTTTTGTAAATTTTTTGATGCAGCCTGTGCATATGTGAGTTCTGTACTCGCTCCTGTGTTTAGACTTAGGACTTTTTTGATAATTTTTTGGATTTTGGGTACTTTTTTTGGCGTTCTCGGTCGCAAGACTTTTATGACTCTAGGTGCGTCCTTTTCTGAATTAGGTTTAGTTTGCTTATGCTTTTTGTCTTTTGCAAGTTGAATCTGTTTAGCAACTAAGCAGCCTCTATAGTTGGCTGGATGCTTTCGTTGCAATTTTCAAATTATGTTGGTTCGTTTTGTTTTCTTCATACAATATTTAGTACGGTGATTGCCCGCACAGTTAACGCATCTTGGGTTAGAGCTGCAGTATTTATGTGTACGTCCATATTTTGACAATTCTTGTGGACCTAGTTTTGATTTCCTTATGGCATGGATCTCTACCTTCATTCCAAGGATATCTTTAATTTCATATATCTTTTTGATATTTATGATGAGTAAGAATTTCACAATACTATAATCATGCATCTACGGTCTTCATAGTGGCTATGGAAGATTTTCACCTATGCTCGGGTAAGGGAAAAAATAAATAAAATCTGTCCCGTGCGTATTTTTCGAAATGAACCAATATTTCTGAAAAAAATATTGTTGAATATACTGTTGTGAGCTAGGGTTGGCAACGGAGGCGTCTTCGGTGCGAGACGGCGGCACGTTCGCGGTTGCTCGGCTAAGCTCGTCGGACGGGGTGGTTCTTGTCCACCTTACTTCACACCACCTGCTCAGCACACAAAACACATCAAAAAAACAAAAGAAAGAAGAAAGCTACTCTACTTTAGATTTCGGACGGATTTAAAAATATAATGTCTTAAACTAAATCCTAATCTAAACCTAACTATCTTAAACTAACCTACAACTACTCCCTATCGCGCAATTTGTCCTTCCCCTTTTCTCTCCTCGCCAAACGGGTTCATCAAATACCCGTGGTATACCTGGTGGAAGTGGCAAAAGCTGGCCAGCCCACATTCATTTTTCTTCATTTTTAATGCATTTTTATTTTTAAATTCATTATAACTTAATTGCTAGACAAAAAAACGCTTAAAACTAGCTTAACTAACTTAACTATTCTTATTCTAACTTACTGGCCCTATGCGGGCGCTCTAAGCTAAACCTAGCACTTAAAACTATGTCTTTCGACATAACGAACTCGAAAGTTGGTTGTTTATTTAGTTTTTATTTTTAATTTTCATAATTTAATTTTAATTTTTACTAGGAAAATTATTATACAAAAAATTTTGCAAATTAACTTTTTTTTTTTTCTTATATACATATATAACTTAACAAACTACCTTAAAATAAATCTTAAACTAACTTAGGTAGAATACCTTAATTAATCTTACTCTACCTTACGTAATTATATACGTACTTTTTTTTCATTTTTTTTTTTTTTTGTTTTTATTTTATCAAGTGCTGTTTATTTTTTATTTATTTATTTTTTTTTTTTTTCCATCGAAGTGCTCTGATGATGAACTTATATTTTTTTTTTATTTTTACCTATACACTATATATAAAATACCTAAACCTAAAACTATGTAAGTCGGCCATGGGCAAGGACAGCCAACTTTAAATCTCAAGCTACCCTGGATTAGGGGGAAACGACGAAAACGAAAACGAAATTATCTTCTCTTATTAGGTTAGCCCTGTTGTATAGGACCTCATTGGGATAGAATTTTATGTACTGGGACTCTGGTGTTCTGTATAAATGAAGGCAAGCCCTCTCAAACACCCGAATCTTTTCCAACAAGCTTGCTCAAACGTTGAACCACACGGATCCATATACGAGCATGGGCCTAATGAGGGCCATGTAGCAGATTACCTTTACCCTTGCATCGATCACAAAGAAGTTGTCATCATCTACTGCGTTATCTGGATCTATACCTGCTATAAGTATTCGTCCATTGTTCGTCGTTCGGGGGGATCTTAAGACATGGAAGGTCGTTTTGATTATTCCTCCGAAATATTTTATTTATTTGCGGGAACATGCTCGGGTTGGTGAATTTTATAGCCCGAATTTTGTTGTTCCAATGCAAATTTACAGAAAGTCTGTAATTTTCCCTAATTAATATTTGGAGGTTTTAAATCAAAGATTTCAGCGTCCTAACCTCTGAGTTTTGTCTGTCAGTAAACTGCCTGTACAAGGTTTTTAGTCTCGACAGCAGTCTACTTTTGTGTTGGTGTAGTGCGTCAATTGTTGCATTACGGAATATGTCTGCGTTGTCAGTATGTTAATACCGAGGTATCGTATTGTCCATAGTTCGTTTAATTGTCTCGTCCATTTGTTTTAGGTACCAGTCAATCTCCTCGTTTGACAGATTCCTATTGGACGGTGGGTAGAGCGAATTCGAGGAGAGTGCTCTTGCCAAAACTCTAGAGAAGCGAGTCCAACGTGTCCTACTATAATTGTAGGAGTACGTTTGGACAAATCCTCCAACTCCGCAATTTCGTTTTAAATCGTTATTACGGCACTGGGTCCGCAATGGTCACTGCCATATACAAAAGTGTGCAGGCAGTTTATAGTTTGTCGGTCCATGTTGGTCAGTTGTAACCGTACGTCGAACAGCATAAGATAAGAGCCGCTTCTAGGAAACGACGGACTATCTGTAGCTTTCAAATCGAGTTTATACTCGACACTGTGCCGACCCCACCAATTGAATAGTAGGTTCCCTCTAGGATTAGGTGTGTTATTTCCCCAATCTCTATGTTTGGCGTTTAGATTTCCGGCCATGATGAAATAATTCTCGTCCGACTCCAGCCTTAGGTATCGAAAAAGTGTCTCGAGCTCTGAAATAAATAAAGTAGATTGAGTAGCTTCAGGTGCATAGAGTGCGACCAAGTACATCCTCTTTCCACTACGGAGAGGGATGCACACGATACATGCTTCCAGCTCCTGGAACCTTCTCACTTCACCGCTGTACATTGCTTTAAATTGCAGTTGTTTGCGTATGAAGATAGCAACACCTCCTCCTTGTGTGGAGTTGGGTCAGTCTCTTCTGACAATATTGTATTTATTGTGCCCCAATTTGTGCTTCTGGGATAGCTTTGTTTCGCTAACCATAAGCACATCAGGGGTTTGGTCTTCAAGCAACTGAAACAATACGGCTCTTCGCTCGATCCTAATCAGTGAATTCACATTCACCGCAAGGATCTTCAAGGGTTGCTCCTCCATGTTCATACCCATTACGACTGGAGGTGCGTTAGGCCCGGTAGAAGTGCGTAGATCTGGTCCATCCGCTTCGCCTGCTCCTGTACCTGACGCTGAAGCTGCTCCATCTGCCCTTGGATAGAGAGCAAGATGGCCAGCAAGTCAGTTTGAGCCTCTGGCGCTCTAGGCGCTGGGGCCTGAGAAGCAACCTTCGGTCTTTTCTGTTCCGCGTTTCCCCGACCTGCCGCCATATGGGCGTAGGTCACTTGGGGAGTCACGGATTGTGTATGAATTGGAGCAGGTGGACGTTTCACTACAACCTTCTCCTGACGAACCGGATTTACTTTCTTAATATACTGGAACTTAGGACAACCCCGATTGTTTGCGGTGTGTTCCGGGTTCGTGCATAAAGCACACGAGAGCTGGCTCTTATCTGCCACTCCATCCTTACCCAGACGGCATTCCTCTGCTTTGTGGTTCTTTCCACACTTGACACATCGAGGCTGCATTTCGCAGTTCGATGCGGCGTGACCGAACCTTTGGCAGCGAACACATTGTAAAATGTTTTCGCTCCTTCTTAATTTTTCGCATGCGACAACCTGGTAGTCTAGGACTTTAATACTCCTTAGACCATCCAGTTTGCTATTGGGTGAAAGCTGAACTAGGAAGAACGACAGTTTCCGCTTCTCCCTTTTTGCCTTATCTGTGGTGAATGGCTTGACCCCTACAAATTCGAGTTCGTTGCACTGCTTCACTTTAAGCAGCGCAAGGAGCATCTCCGGATCAGTAAGCGGATCTATCCCCCTCAGCAGCATAGCTTGCAGCTTTTCCCCCTTCGGGGTGAAGGAGAAGAACTCCGTCGTCGTGTCAATAAGTAATTCTTTAATTTTTTTTATATTCTTCCACTGTATTACAGTGGATAGCATGCCTATTTTCATTTAGTCTTTTAATAATAAAATTATTCCCGACTTACATAGTTCAATGGTATCCTTCAGCTCAATTTTGTAGGTATTTAGTGGCGGTACCCTCGCTTTTGTCGTCGTCTTCTGTTGCTGTTGCTTCTGCTGCGGTTGTTGTTGCTGCTGTTTCTGCTGGTGCTGCTGTTGCTGCAGTTTCTGCTGCTGTTGTTTCTGCTGCTACTGCGGTAGTTGTTTAATTGCTTGCTGCTTCTTCTGCTGCTGTTGTATTTGCTGCTGTTTTTTCAGCTGTTCTTGTTGCTGCTGCTTCGGCTGCAGTATTTGCGGCTGTATTGGCAGTTGCCGCTGGCTTTCTGGCGGCTGCTACTGTAGTTGTTGTTGCTGTTGAGCACGCTGGAGCTCTAGCTGCCCCTCTCTCTCCCTTCTGGCCACTTGTTTGGCCTTTATGGCACGCACCCTATGTTCCAGCTGTCTGATGCTTGTAGTCAGACTCTCGACCTCTTCATCCTCGTCATCTGATTCGGAGGACGCCAGTACTCTGAAGCTATTCTTCTCATCTCCAACGTAGTGGCCTTCCCCAAAGTCGGATATGTAACTCGACAGAGTCATCGGACATCTGTCGCTTTTTTTCTGCTGCTACTGTTGTTGTTGTGCTCGGCGCCCCTTCACTCACTCCACCGGGCAGCTTTTCAGCTGGAGCTGATGTGGAGGGACGCTTTACAAGGTTGGGAGAAGGTTTCAATTTCCTTCTCCTTTTCCCCTTACTTGCGGTTGCCACTGTTGCTGGGTGGCCAGTCTGTATTGCATCGGTTGATGCTGTCACCTAACCAGCTGGTCCCGTTATTGGGAGCGCGGACCGCTCACTCTCCAACGCCTGATGTTTGTTTTTATTTATTTGGTTTTCACTTATTTTAAATAAATGAAAAAAAAAGTCCAGAATTCAATTTTCCCCAGTCCGGAATTGAATCAGGGTCACTAGTTTGGTAGAACACCACCACTACCTGTAGGCTAACTCGCCAATTGGAATGGCACTGTCTAATTTTGTACTTTAAATCACACCGACTTTAATTGAGAAGCCGAAACACGTGAGTACTCTATGAAAGTCTGTGAACGACTGACTGGCCAGCCCACCCTTTGTGTCTGATGACACAACCGATTGCTATCTCTCTGGCCAATGATTGTGAGAGATAGCCCCTAAACTCGCTCCCCAGTCACGACCTAAGTCCGTTGTAGAAGAGGTTCGTCAGTCGTCATTGTTCGTAGTCGTCCTGTCTTGTCACCGTTCATCTACAGAAGGACGGCCCGACCGGCCATCCACACACCAAATAAAAAGATTCCTATTCACTCATGTCTAAGTATAAATACACCACATAAACTTTGGTTGGCTCATCGCCCTATTCAATTTATTATAATTTTTAATCTTAAATCTACTATTAAAGTTGAACTATCGCCTATCCTTTTTGCCAAGAATTGTAAATAAATATTTAAAAAAATCAACGTACTCACAGTTTCTTCCTGTTTCTCTTTAGTCCCCCGTTGTCCTGCCGGCAGCACGAAGAAGGATGATGATCTCCTATTGCGAAGATAAAAAAATCGCAACCAAAAAAAAAAAAAAACTACCGTCCCACTTCTTAGCAGAAATTCACAAATTGACCACTAATTTAAAATTCAAATAAAGTTCAAAATTTAACCAACCAAAATTCCACTAATATCAAAAAAAATTAACCAACTAATTAAAAATCAAAAAAATTCAAATTCTAAGGGAAATGGCTATACAGCCTTAAAAGTTCACTTAGGAAAAAAAAAACTCAGAGGGAGTAGTCTCTAGCACTTTCAACTAAATTTAAAATTTTTAATTCCTTTTCACTAGTGTTCACTTCGCTGTGTCCCACGGAGCACCTCCTGGAAGCGTTGACTTTGATCTCTCTTCGTCAGTCTTTTTCCCATTTTCTTTGTCATGTTTTGTCTTTGTCAGCTATGAGTAGAATTTTCCTTTTTTTCGGGACAATGAAATGAGAAATTTCCCTTTCCAATGTCCTACGTCTCGTCATTGTCAGTTACAAAAATTTTCGTTTGAATAAAAAAAATTCCTGGGCGATAATATACATAAATACACTAAACCTGACATATAATATTGTTAACTAACTTACCTAACATAACTAATATAACCTACGACCCTACTCACGTAACCTAAAACAAAAATTTTTACCTTAAAAAAAATATATATAAACATATAATAAAAATAATGAACAAACGAATTCTACGTTCTTTAACTTAGCCCTGAACCACAGATAACTTCCCAATCGCCATTAATAATTTTGCGGGAATGGAATGGGGCTTGTGTGAGTGAGGGGGATGCATATAAGTCCTTCCCTCATGTCAATCCATTGTTGACATTTTCATTTTTCATGCGAGGCAAATCGCTGTTTTTTTTTTCTTTTTTTGTTAATTTTGTATTTTAATACAAAAATATCTAACAAAACCCACCCCTGAAACGTGGGTGTGTGTGCGGGGACGCACGGTCACCGGAAGGACAAGCAGCAGGGGAATTTTGTCTGTGGGAGGCCCTCATAGCGAATCAGGTATGTTGGATTTCCTTTTTTTTTTGTTGTTCTTCGTTAATTGGAATTTAATTTCCTTGATAAAACAAAAACCCACCCCTGGAATGGGGTGTACGTGTGCGAGGACGCACAGGAGCATGACATGGGGAGCAAAACTGAAGGATCGAAGAAATCTGGATGACCGCTGAGATTGCTGCTGCGGCAGGGTATCGCAGGGAAGTTCCAGGTATTGTTTTTTGTTTTTGTTTTTTGTCGGCGTATCCGAGACGGCCACAGCCCCTCGTAACAGGCTCGACGACGGTTGGCGAGTTGTCGTGGGTCAACCGGCCTCGTAAAAAAAGGGGGCCTAGTTCGTTAGCTTTATTTCAGCTAGCGCGCTTTGCTCTATCTTTTCGTTTGTTTGTTGTTTTCGCCCAACGTGTGGCAAGGGCCTACGCCCAAAGATGCTCTACCGACTGAGGTTATCTGGGCACTCATTCACATTGTCGCTAGCAAGCGCGTCAAGTAGTCCTATTATACCTTCGTTTAATATAATCCAGGTTATCACAGCTTCTATATCACAGGGGCGTATGTGGATGTACCCGTATGCTACCTACAAATCCATCATAGGGGTGCATTTGTATACATCCAGGTCGACCCACCTAACACTAATCAATAAACTATGAAATAAATATACAATACTATAATAAATAAACTCTATAAGTAAATGAACTATATAATAAATAAATAGACTCTATATATATGTAAATAAATAATCTCTCTAAATAAATAAACTCTATAAATAAATATATTCTATAATAGATAAACTATTTCTATAAATAAATAAATAAATAAATAAATAAATAAATAAATAAATAAATATATAAATAAATAAATAAATAAATAAATAAATAAATAAATAAATAAATAAATAAATAAATAAATAAATAAATAAATAAATAAATAAATAAATAAAAAAAATAAATAAATAAATAAATTAATAAATAAATACTCCATCTGTAGGACATAACTAAATACATACATACATATATATCACGGATAATCCGGCAACGGCATACCTGAGTGCGTCAAGAGTGTTTCCTAACACTTGCCTCTAGGTGTGTAAATCTTTAGCGTGGTATACGCCCACCTTTTCGCCTCTTAAATTGCCTATCTCGTATAGGGAGCTACCCTTTGCTTTCAAAATAATTGATTTTAGGAACTCGGGCCATAATTTAGTATTATTGTTGTCAAGTAAACTGATTTGCTTAAAATTTCGCCTATATACTATCTGCCCTACCCTATACTTGACTTCTCTGCTTCCTGTGTTGTATGTTTTGGATGCTTTTTGATGTGCTAGCCTTAGATTGTCAAATATTTTACTCCTTATTAGCTCTAATTTGTCCTTATTGTCGATAATTTCCATGTCCATATCTTTGACCGTACCTAGTTTGCGGCGGACATCATACGCTCCCGCGTGTTGTACCATGTTGGTACCAAACACAGCGTAATAGGGTTCAAATGTAGTCGCATCGTGAACTACACTCCTCAGTTAGAAGCCGCGTTGCTGACGTGGATGTCCCAAGTTTTCTGATTACCGCTTAGGTACGATCTAATCTTCGTCAGTACGGAGCGGTTAACCCCTTCTGGCGCATTGGCTTGGGGAGAGTAGATTGCAGTGCGAATATGTTTGACCCCGTAATTTTCCAGAAAGCTGTTAAACAGTTCTGAGATGAACTGTTTCCCATTGTCCGAACGGATAAACTCCGATACGCCAAAGATATGGAACACGCTTTCTTCAAGATATTTCACTACCTCAGCAGCCGTTGCCTTCTTAATAGGTTTTAAAAATACAAATTTAGAAAAATGGTCTAGGACTATAAAAATGTGTGTGTGTCCGTTCTTAGTACGTGGGTACGGCCCTAGGAAGTCAATATACAGTCTTTGAAAAGGCCGCTCCGTGATGGTCTGTTGTCCCATCGGTGGTCGAGAAACGATGTTGAGGGGTTTGCTACACTTGCAGGTTTCGCAGGCTTTGACCAAGGTCTGGACATCGGTAGCCATGCCTGGCCAGAAGAACATCTGCCTCAATTTCGACAGAGTCTTTTGGATACCACCGTGACCTTTTTTTTTTTTTTTTTTTTTGGATTGCGCCAGGGATGTGTAATCTTCATAGATACTAGTAGCCCGAGTGCTACTAGCATGCACGATTCGCAAACCTGAGTACTCGATGCCAGGAATACGCCTACGTACTAAACACACACCCTACACACTTCAACCACTCTCCCCGCGGGACTGCCGTTAGGTATTACTTCGCGGGGCTGGTTAGCAATTCATGCTATGCTTCTTGTATTGCTGCTTCTGATGCTTCTGTTGCTTCTGCTGCTCTTCTTAGCTTTTCTATTCTCCGCAGCTCTTTTTGTAGAGTTGTTACGAAAGAACATATTGCCATCCAATTTTCTTCCAACCGTAACATATGGTCGAGGAGTAATGACGGACTTGGCAGAGTAATTCTCCATGCCGTGAAACGTGTGCAGTAAAACACTGCGTGCTCCGTATCCTCATCTTCACCTGGGCATTCCGGGCAGGATGGTGAGTTGTCGTGTCCGAATCGGTGTAGATATTTGCGGTAGCCACCGTGGCCAGACAGGAACTGCGTTAGATGGTAGTTGCAGTCTCCATGCTTTCGACTTATCCAATCTTGGATTGTCGGTATAAGTTTGTATGTCCATCTGCCTTTTGTTGTATTAGCCCAACGAGCTTGCCACATAGCTGCTGACGCTGCCCTTTCTTCAATTTTTATCACCTTGATACCAGTGGCGTCGTGATGACTCAATGCTCTTCTGTTATATATCCTCAGCATTTCATCTGCGAGAATATCGATGGGGACCATTCCAGCTATGACAAATGCAGCTTCGTCAGAGATGGTTCGAAAGCCGCTGATTGTCCGTAGCGCACAGAGTCTGTATGATGACGATAGTTTCCTTTTGGTCTCCTTCGTCCTCAGTGCCTCCGCCCAGACTGGGGCGGCATATAACAGAACTGAGGTGATAACTCTAGAGAGTAGAATCCTTCTAGCATATCCAGGTCCACCGATGTTAGGCATGATACGCGAGAGAGCTCCCAGCATTTGCGATGCTTTTTTGGTAACAAAATCAACATGCGTTTTAAACCGTAGCCTGTTGTCCAGCATTACTCCAAGGTATTTAATTGCCTCTTTCGACCTGATGGTTTGGTTACCAACCTGAAAGTTGGCAAATTCGACAGTTTTCCGGCTGGTTATAAGAACAGCTTCTGTTTTATGGTCAGCTAGTTCTAGTCCGGCGGATACTAGCCAATCTTTTATCCGGGCAATTGCTTCATTTGTAGCTGATTCTACTGCACGGATCTGTTTAGCTACTGTCACGACTGCAATGTCATCGGCGAATCCAATTATCGTTACTCCCCCAGGTAACGCTAATCGTAGTACTCCGTCGTACATGATGTTCCACAATAGTGGCCCTAAAACCGATCCCTGTGGAACTCCCGCAGTTACGTTGTAGTATTTTACGCCTTCATCGGTATTGTACCTCAGCTTTCTGTTGTTGAAGTAGTTCGTCACTATCCGTAGCAGGTAATATGGCGTATCCATCCTGGCAAGTGACCTTCTAATAAACGACCAGTTCGCAGAGTTAAATGCGTTTTTAATGTCCAGCGTTACTACTGCACAATACTCCTTTGTGCCGTAGAGCCATCTTTCTCCTTCGATGGCACCTTTGGCGATATCGACTACCGCTCTTATGGCATCAACAGTAGATCGTGCTCTTCTGAAGCCAAATTGGTGATCTGAGAGGGCTCCTTTCTCTTCTACTACTGCGAGTAATCTATTATAGATTATCTTCTCGAGGATCTTTCCCATGGTGTCTAATAGGCATATTGGGCGATAGGATGATGGTTCTCCTGGGGGCTTTTTTCCTTTTGGCAGTAGGACCAAATGCTGCGTTTTCCATTTTTCGGGAAAGGTTCCTTCTTCAAGGCACTGCTTCATTGTTGTTATGAAGAGGTCGGGTCTTTTTGTTACAGCTGCCTTTACTGCCTTGTTCGGGATGCCGTCGGGTCCCGGAGCCTTGTTGTCACCTATCTTGCTGCATGCCCTTAGCAGTTCCTCGTGAGTAATTAAAGGAATATACCACCGTGACCTGCAGATGGTGAATTGTGTGCAGCTTCCACTAGACTACCACGCAACTCCTTCGGAATCCAGAGTTTACACGCTCTGTCTTCTTGTATAGCGTCGCCAGTTCGTATGTCTGTTCTTTTGTACACGAATCCGTCGGAAATACAAACGTCGGGTAGTCGGTTTTGTTTTCGTTTCTTGTCTTGCTTAATTCGTCGTACTCCTACGAGGAAAAGTATGGCGAATTAAGGTCAACCTCCAGCATTACACTCTCAGGATTGAGCCCACCCATGTGGACACGTGAGAGAGTACCTTTCCTATGTTCGATCTGGAAGTCAAACCCTTGAAGTTTTAGGCTCCATCTAGCCAGACGGCCAGATAGATCCTTTTGGGTCATTAGCCACTTCAGACTCGCGAGATCGGTTATAATAGTGAAAGGTAATCCTTCCACATAGGCCCTGAACTTCTTCACTGACAGAACGGCCGCATAGCATTCAAGTTCCGTTACGCTATAATTCCGCTGGGCAGAATTAAGCTTCTGGGACATGAATGCTATCGGTCGTTCGTTGTTCTCCGTGTCCATCTGGAAAAGCACACTCCCTACACCAGATGTTGATGCGTCGCATTGTATGTAAAATCGTCTTGTGAAGTCCGGGTTCATTAGTATCGGTGCTGTCACTAGAGTTGTCTTAAGTTTTTGAAAGGCTGTCAGTGCTTCGTCTGTCATGTCGAATGTCTTGCCTTTCTTCAGACAGTCGGTCATTGGGGCTGCCATAGACCCAAAATTTGGAATAAAGCGCCTATACCAGCCCTAGAAATCGACGGAGTTGTTTGGGAGCCTTTGGAACTGGGAAATTCTCAACCGCCGAAACCTTACCAGGGTCAGTTCGTAGGCAGCCATCACCGACGATGTATCCCAAGTATTTGATCTATTTGTAACAAAACTTGCGCTTATTTATCGTCAAACACGCTTCCCTCAGACACTTGGCCACTTTCTGCAACAATCTGTCATGGGATTCAAAATTTGGAGAGCAAACTAAGAGGTCATCGAGATAGACAAAGACATACTCTTTCAGGCGAGAGGGTATGACCTTGTCCATAAGCCTACACATTCTCTGGGCGGCATTACACAGTCAGAACGGCATAACCGTATACTGGTATAATGACCTCCCAGGGACTGTGAACGCTGGCTTCTCCCTTGACTTGCGCTCCAAAGGAATCTGCCAGAATCCGTCCTTCAGATCGATTCCTGAAATGAATCTAGTATCCTGCAGCCTACTTAGCAGTCCTTCGATGTGAGGAAGCGGGTAAGCATCCTTCTTAGTTACTTCGCTTACTTTTCTGGAGTCCAGGCACAGTCTGTTTAGTCATTATTATGTTATGTTTGTCTAAAAAATCAGTCGCTCCCTTCCCTAACCAACTAATAGAAGCTCCACTATCCAATAGGCCCATGAGCTCCTCACAGTCTATCCTGACCTTAGCCTATTGTCGTCTGAAATATTTATCACAGTCGCTACTATGTCTCTCTTTCGTTGTCTATTTACATGCATTTCCCTTAGCCTCCTAATTTTCAAATAATTCCTGCTCTTCTCCACCGGCGCAGTCAATTCCTCTCTAAAGATACTCTTTCTGCCGGCTTTATACTCCTGCAGGCGTTGATGAAGACACTTCCTTTGAGGGATTTCCTTCTTCGTGGAGGTACCATCACCTTCTGGAACCCTCTTCAAAATTTAGAAGTCTTCTCCTCGCTTTCCGGGAGTGTGGTCTTTGTCGGCTGGTTCGTCCCGGTCGCACTGCCGACTCTCAGGTTTCCCTGGCACTGTGTGCAACTAAAATTTATGTTCCTTTGACCACAACTAAAGCACGTCAGACTATGGAAAGTAGACTGACACGCCGACGGAGTTGAAGCAGGACTCCTAGTCAGGTCTGTTCTGTTGGTCGAGTTCGTATTGTTTGTTCTGTCAGTCTTCATGTAAGTTGGTTGTCTATCAGTTCTGTTACGTTGAAGCGCAGCAATTGCTACTTCTTCGTCCCTAAATATTTCCCTATCTCTAAAAATTCCCTCGTCTCCTAATTCGTTCACTTGTCTTCTAAATTTCGTCTCCCTAGTCGTCAAGTACTTCTCCGCGCGCCTACATTCATCTCTTAATTCTTGGATGCTCGTAATAGAGCATCCGAAGATTAGCGTCGCTACCCTGTCCTTAATCTTACTTCGCAGGATGTCCACTAGGTCAAGTTCGTTCGGTCGACTCGTCTCGACTCGACTCCTGGGGTTGCTGCCTCCTATCCATTATGGCCCTCAAGATTTCATGGTCCCTAATATTATTTTTAAATTGTTTTAACAATTCCCCCTTAAGTCGCTGGTAGCTCAGGCACCTATCGCTTTCATTTTCCTGCAGAAATTGCCAGAACCACCTCTCTGCAGTACCGCTTACAAGGTGGTGGAAGTGGGTGAATAGCTGGTGGTCGCTAATACTGGCGTTGCAAAGTCTCCACGCGAAACAGGAAACTTTCTACGGACATCGTCTTTGGTGTCCCGTCGAATTTAATGCCCCACTTGTATATGTCCACCTTCCGTTCTGAAAACCGTGAAGAAAACGGTTCGGTGAATCGTGGAGCCTAGGCACACAGTGGGTTATTTATTGGTCGCTCGTGTGGTGGCGAGTTAAAAGTTGGTCTGTTTAGTGTCGGCGTTGGTTGGTGTAGCAGTTCCGTCCAGTTGAGTGGGTGCGAAGGAGTGGACTATCCTTGTCGGGTGTTGTCTTGACGTCGGTCGTTCGTTGTCGGTGATTCCTTCTGCGCAGCTGCGGAGAGCTCCAGGTTGCAGATCTTGTCGTTGATCGCCTTGATGTTCTCCTGAAAAGTAGTCATCATGTCTTTCATGCTTTCGGCGAACACCGACATGATCTCAACCTGGTTCTTCTTTACGCGACCACCTTTTGTATTTCTTGTGTTATTCGTTTTGTGTCCTCCACAGTTTTAATCCGCAGGTTGGTTAGGTCGTCTTCGTCATCCGCAGTTTGTTGTCTGACCCTGGTCTCTGCTACAGTTGCTGTCGCTTGGTTGCCTAGCGACAGACTTAGCCGTCGGTTGCGTTGTCCTACAAGTTCTCTGGCTTGTAGTCTTGTGTCCGTTGTATTTCTTCCGTTTTGAACGTCGTATAAGTCAGGTAGGTCATGTTCGCGTTCCAACCTAGCTCTTAATCGCGTTACTCGAATTCCTGGCGGATGTGCTCCTTGGGACCCAGTTTTTTTAGGCACTGCTCCTAGACTCGTATTGTCTCCCTCCATGATTAAAGAAAAAAAATTCAATAAATTCCCTACTTCAGATACCAAAACAAAAAAAAAAAAAATAAAGGCGAACCTTTACTAAGAGGTAGTAAAGTTCAAAAAAAAAAAAAAAATTAATTTAATAATAATAAAGAAAATGTAGTTATAGAGAATATAAAAATAGAAAACCCATGTGATAATAGTAAAAAAAATTATAAAAAAAGAAAAGGTAAAAAAAAGTAGAATAAAAAAATTCAAAAAAATAGTAACAACAATTAAAAAAAACAAAAATAGAAAAGATAAAAAATCCAGCAACCATTCTGTAGATGTGAGTCGTTAGGATAATGTCAGTATCGTCGGGTAGTGACTGGTGCCTCGGATACTTGACGAGGTGCTAAAGTCGATCCTTTCCTTCCTTACCACTACTTGCTATCAGGTAATACCCAATAGAAGGCTGGCCAGGATTTCCCAGATCAACTCCAACACGGACAAAGCTTCGCGGCTTATGCTTGCGCCTCACGAAGAATATGACAAGGTCACCATTCTAGGGCAGAAGCTAGCATTCAGCCTTTCCACCCGCTCTTTGCTTATTCACAGACCTCCAACTACCTCACAGGATCCACTAGCTTAAAGCTTGAGAATTGGATAGCTGTCTTCAGTCTGTGACTAAGCAAGGAGCATTTACAGCCCTTGAATGTAAAAGGCGCCATTGTTGTGAGCTAGGGTTGGCCACGGAGGCGTCTTCGGTGCGAGTAAGGAGGACAGCGGCACGCTCGCGGTTGCTCGGCTAAGCTCGTCGGACGGGGTGGTTCTCGTCCACCTTACTTCACACCACCTGATCAGCACACAAAAATCTCGTGCCATTTTGATCAAAAAAACAAAAGAAAGAAGAAAGCTACTCTACTTTAGATTTCGGACGGACTTAAAAAAAAATAGGAAAGAAAGTAAAAAGGAAAATTAAAGGACTTGTGCCCTTGGCCAGGAGAAAGATTGGGAAGGTCTCCGCGAAGCTTACTCTACCTATCCTAAACTAAACCTAAACTAAATTAATGTCTTAAATTAAATCCTAATCTAAACCTAACTATCTTAAACTAACCTACAACTACTCCCTATCGCGCAATTTGTCCTTCCCCTTTTCTCTCCTCGCCAAACGGGTTCATCAAATACCCGTGGTATGCCTGGTGGAAGTGGCAAAAGCTGGCCAGCCCACCCTTTGTGTCTGATGACACAACCGATTGCTATCTCTCTGGCCAATGATTGTGAGAGATAGCCCCTAAACGCGCTCCCCAGTCACGACCTAAGTCCGTTGTAGAAGAGGTTTGTCAGTCGTCATTGTTCGTAGTCGTCCTGTCTTGTCACCGTTCATCTACAGAAGGACGGCCCGACCGGCCATCCACACACCAAATAAAAAGATTCCTATTCACTCATGTCTAAGTATAAATACACCACATAAACTTTGGTTGACTCATCGCCCTATTCAATTTATTATAATTTTTAATCTTAAATCTACTATTAAAGTTAAACTATCGCCTATCCTTTTTGCCAAGAATTGTAAATAAATATTTAAAGAAATCAACGTACTCACAGTTTCTTCCTGTTTCTCTTTAGTCCCCCGTTGTCCTGCCGGCAGCACGAAGAAGGATGATGATCTCCTATTGCGAAGATAAAAAAATCGCAACCAAAAAAAAAAAAAAACTACCGTCCCACTTCTTAGCAGAAATTCACAAATTGACCACTAAATTAAATTTCAACTAAAGTTCAAAATTTAACCAACCAAAATTCCACTAATATCAAAAAAAATTAACCAACTAATTAAAAATCAAAAAAATTCAAATTCTAAGGGAAATGGCTATACAGCCTTAAAAGTTCACTTAGGAAAAAAAAAAAAAAAAAACTCAGAGGGAGTAGTCTCTAGCACTTTCAACTAAATTTTAAATTTTTAATTCCTTTTCACTAGTGTTCACTTCGCTGTGTCCCACGGAGCACCTCCTGAAAGCGTTGACTTTGTCCTCTCTTCGTCAGTCTTTTTCCCATTTTCTTTGTCATGTTTTGTCTTTGTCAGCTATGAGTAGAGTTTTCCTTTTTTTTTTCGAGACATTGAAATGAGAAATTTCCCTTACCAATGTCCTACGTCTCGTCATTGTCAGTTACAAAAATTTTCGTTTGAATAAAAAAATTCCTGAGCGATAATATACATAAATACACTAAACCTGACATATAATATTGTTAATTAACATACCTAACATAACTAATATAACCTACGACCCTACTCACGTAACCTGAAACAAAAATTTTTACCTTAAAAAAAATATATATAAACATATAATAAAAATAATGAACAAACGAATTCTACGTTCTTTATCTTAGCCCTGAACCACAGATAATTTCCCAATCGCCATTAATAATTTTGCGGGAATGGAATGGGGCTTGTGTGAGTGAGGGGGATGCATATAACTCCTTCCCTCATGTCAATCCATTGTTGACATTTCCATTTTTCATGCGAGGCAAATCGCTGTTTTTTTTTTCTTTTTTCTTAATTTTTGTATTTTAATACAAAAATATCTAACAAAACCCACCCCTGAAACGTGGGTGTGTGTGCAGGGACGCACGGTCACCGTAAGGACAAGCAGCAGGGGAATTTTGTCCGTGGGAGGCCCTCATAGCGAATCAGGTATGTTGGATTTCTTTTTTTTTTTTGTTGTTCTTCGTTAATTGGAATTTAATTTCCTTGATAAAACAAAAACCCACCCCTGGAATGGGGTGTATGTGTGCGAGGACGCACAGGAGCATGACATGGGGAGCAAAACTGAGGGATCGAAGAAATCTGGATGACCGCTGAGATTGCTGCTGCGGCTGGATATCGCAGGGAAGTTCCAGGTATTGTTTTTTTTTTTTTTTTATCGGTGTAGTCGAGACGGCCACAGGCCCTCTCGTAACAATACGAACACCACAACCTTGTAATTCGATGTCATTAGTTTGTATGCATAACAAAGTTGTTTGTAAAAGAAAAAGAAGTGATTCAAACAAGTAGTTTCGCCTGGATGGATACTGGCCGCCCGGCAGCTCCAGAGGAATTGCACGAGTGAATCGGTTTTTTTTTTTTTTTTTAATTTTTTTTTGTTTGTTTATTGCCTGAAAATGTTTGACATGCGAATGCACGGACGGACACCCATGGTCAGTCGTTTACAGACCTTAGTGGAGAGTTAGCCTAGAGGTAGTGGTGGTGAATCGTGAACCCAGGAACTTGGGTTCAATTCCCAACCAGGGAAAATTTCAATACAGACTTTTTATATAATTTATACGTAAATAGTAACAAAAGATTACAAGTAATTAGAAACACGTGATGGAAAATGAGCGATGCGCGCTCCCATTAGCGGGACCAGCTGATAACAAAGTATCAGCCGATGAGGCAGTGCAATCAGGCCACCAAGCAACAGTGGCTGCAGATGGTACGTCGAAGAGGAGAAGGAGATTGAAACCATCTCCCAATTTGGTTAAGCGTCCCTCCATATCAGCTTCAGCTGTAAAGCTGCCGGGTGGAGTGAGGGAAGGGGCGCCGATCACAACAACAGCAGCAGCAACAGAAAAGAAGCGACAAAGGTCGGATAACTCTGTCGACTTCTTGTACATCTCCGACGGCGGGGAGGGCCGCTACGTAGGAGACGATAAGAATTGTTTCGCAGTTCTGGCATCCTCGGAATCAGATGACGAAGACGAGGAAGTTCAAAGTCTGACTAGCAGCATCAGACAGCTAGAGCAGAGGGTGCTTGCCACTAAGGCCAAACAAATGGCAAGAAGAGAAAAGGAGCAGCAGCTAGAGCCCCAGAGCGCTTTAGAACAACAACAGAAGCAGCCAGAAGGCCAGCTGTAACAACAACAAAAGCAGCCGTAAATACAGCAGCAGAAGCAGCAGCAAGAACAACAGCAGCAGCAGCAGAAAAAGCAGCGACAGCAGCAGCAGCAGAAATAGCAGCAGCAGAAACAGCAGCAACAACCGCAGCAGAACCAACAGCAACCGCAGACGACGACAAAAGCGAGGGTACCGCCAATCAACACCTACAAGATTGAGCTACGGCGGAGTTCTTCTCCTTCACCCCGAAGGGGGAAAAGCGGCAAACAATGCTGCTGAGGGGGATAGATCCGTCTAATGATCCGGAGATGCTCCTTGCGCTGTTTAAAGTGAAAGAGTGCAACGAGCTCGAATTTGTAGGGATCAAGCCATTCACCACAGATAAGGCAAAAAGGGAGAAGCGGAAACTGCCGTTCTTCCTAGTTCAGCTTTCACCCAATAGCAAGCTATATGGTCTAAGGAGTATTAAAGTCCTAGACTACCAGGTTGTCGCATGGGAAAAATTAAGAAGGAGCGAAAACATTTTACAATGTGTTCGCTGCCAAAGGTTCGGTCACGCCGCATCGAACTGCGAAATTCAGCCTCGATGTGTCAAGTGTGGAAAGAACCACAAAGCAGAGGAATGCACTCTGGGTAAGGATGGAGTGGCTGATAAGAGCCAGCTCTCGTGTGCTTTATGCAGGAACTCGGGACACACCGCAAACTATCGGGGTTGTCCTAAGTTCCAGTACATTAAGAAAGTAAATCTAGTTCGTCAGCAGAAGGTCGTAGTGAAACGTCCACCTGCTCCAATTGAAACACAATCCGTGACTCCCCAAATGACCTACGCACAAATGGCGGCAGGTCGGGGAAATGCGGAACAGAAACGACCGAAGGTTGCTTCTCAGGCCCCAGCGCCTAGAGCAGCGGAGGCTCAAATTGATTTGAAGGCCATCTTGCTCTCTATCCAAGGGCAGATGGAGCAGCTTTAGCGTCAGGTGCAGGAGCAGGCGAAGCGGGTGGACCAGATCTACGCACTTCTGCCGGGCCTAACGCACCTCCAGTCGTAATGGGTACGAATATGGAGGAGCAATACTTGAAGATCCTTGCGGTGAATGTGAATTCACTGATTGCGATCGAGCGAAGAGCCGTATTGTTTAAGTTACTAGAAGACTAAACCCCTGATGTGCTTATGGTTAGCGAAACCAAGCTATCCCAGAAGCACAAATTGGGACACAATAAATACAATATTGTCAGAAGAGACCGACCCAACTCCAGACAAGGAGGAGGCGTTGCTATCTTCATACGCAAACAACTCCAATTTAAAGCAATGTACAGCGGTGAAGTGAGAAGGTTCCAGGAGCTGGAAGCGTGTATCGTGTGCATCCCTCTCCGTAGTGGAAAGAGGATGCCTAAGGCTGTAGTCGGAGGAGAATTATTTCCTCATGGATTGGGGAAATAACACACCTAATTCTAGAGGGAACCTACTATTCAATTGGTGGGGTCGGCACAGTGTCGAGTATAAACTCGATTTGAAAGTTACAGATAGTCCGACGTTTCCTAGAAGCGGCTAATATCTGGATCTTACATATGCTGTTCGACGTACGGTTACAACTGACCGACATGGACCGACAAACTATAAACTGCCTGCACACTTTTGTATATGACAGTGACCATTGCGGACCCAGTGCCGTAATAACGATTTAAAACGAAATTGCGGAGTTAGAGGAGTTTGTCCAAACGTACTCCTACAATTATAGTAGGACACGTTGGGCTCGCTTCTCTAGAGTTTTGACAAGAGCGCTCTCCTCGAATTCGCTCTACCTACCGTCCAATAGGAATCTGTCAAACGAGGAGATTGACTGGTACCTAAAACAAATGGACGAGACAATTAAACGAACTATGGACAATACGATACCTCGGTATCAACATACTGACAACGCAGACATATTCCGTAATACAATAATTGACGCACTACACCAACACAAAAGTAGACTGCTCTCGGGACTAAAAACCTTGTACAGACAGTTTACTGACAGACAAAACTCGGAGGTTAGAACGCTGAAATCTTTGATTAAAAACCTCCAAATATTAATTAGGTAAAATTACATACTTTCTGTAAATTTGCATTGGAACAACAAAATTCCGGCTGTAAAATTCACCAACCCGAGTATGTTCCTACAAATAAACAAAATATTTCGGAGGAATAATCAAAATGACCTTCCGTGTCTTAAGATCCCCCGAACGACGAACAATGGTCAAACAGCAGGTATAGATCCAGATAACGCAGTAGAGGATGACAATTTCTTTGTGATCGAAGATCCGCAGGAGAAGGTAGAGGCTATTGGAGCGACTTTCCAGGAAGTGTACAAGGTGAATGATACCATTTGCCCGAACCACGACCTGGAAAATCGCGTCCTTGTGCACAACTTCTGCCTTCGAAATGATATAGAGCACTGGCTATCCGAGAACATAGGTTTTACCGAGTTCAATGACGATACCATGGCAAATAATGTCATCGCCGATGAAAGTTTACATCCCCCGTACATATCGAAGGTGGAGCTCCAAGCAATCTTCGACTCATTGAGGAGCAAAAAGTCTGTAGGAATCGACTGAGTGTCGAATATTTTGCTTCGACATCTCCCTCTACAAGCGGTGGAAATTTACACCACTCTGTTTAACAATGCGCTGAATAATGCACATTATCCAGCGCATTGAAAAACAGCAGTGTTACAACCCATCCCCAAAAGGGTAGGGACACCTCCAATCTGGCAAATCTCCGGTCGATAAGTCTCCTTCCGAACATCAGCAAGGGTGCCTGCCTGATTGACTTGGGAAAAGGCCTTCGACACCGTATGGCTAGAGGGACTCTTCTACAAGCTGAGCAGGGTGGGTATAAGCAAACCACTGCTGTACATACTTTATAACATGCTCACCAGTAGACAGTTCATTGACAAAAATGGCAATGTGACTTCTGCTGGAACATTTCTAATTAAAAATGGTCTGCAATCGAGGTCATTGCAATTCTCTTGCGACGTGACTTCGATAAGATTCAGTGATATTGCGATGACTGGAAGTTGAAGATCAACTCCCAGAAATCGGAAACAATTCTTTTTAGAACGCCGTTGTATGGTGCCTCTAGGGATACCAGAAAGAATTGGCGAAAGTTCTCAATCGTGGGACCACACGGACAGACACTTGCGAGTCGAAGTGTAGTCAGATACCTGGGGTTCTGGTTAGACCAATATATATATTTTAACAAACATATAGATGCTGCTCTGGCCAGATCCAAAGGTGCTTTTGCCCTTACAAAGAGCCTTTTTTTATAGCAAGCAACTCGATGCAAGGGCAAAGGTAATCTGCTACATGGCCCCCTGTGGTTCAACGTGGTAGCAAGCTTGTTGGAAAAGATTTGGGTGTTTGAGAGGGCTTGCCTTCATTTGTACAGAACACCAGAGTCCCAGTACATAAAATTCTATACCAATGAGGTCCTATGCAACAGGGCTAACCTAATAAGAGTGGATAATTTCGTTATCAAGCTGATTCGAAGGCACATTGCAATAGCAATAAGCTCGACGAACAACCTGATCTCCGGGGCTTATTACCCCAATTACGAGTATCACGAAAGAGTGCGCCTCTCCTTCGTCGTTTCCTCCTAATCCTGGGTATCCTGTTGCATGTTTGAGGTTGGCTGTTTGTTGTCCATGGCCGACTTACATAGTTTAAGGTTTAGGTAGTGTAAGTAGGTTGTAAGTAATATTTTAATAAAAAAAAAAATATAAATCCACAGCACTTGGATGCAAAAATAAAAAAATAAAAAATACAAAAAACACAAAAAACATAAAAAAGAAATAAAAAAAACACCACTCGATAAAAAAATAAATAAAAAACAAAAAAAAAAATTTACGTAGAATAAGATAGGCTAATTTAGAATAAGATATTTTAAGATTTATTTTAAGGTAGATTGTAAGTTTTATATATAAGAACATTAAAAAAAAAAAAAATGTATATACTAAGTTTTTTCATCTGATTAAACATTTTTCTTAGTAGTAATAGCCAATAGAATAGTAAAATAAATAAATAAAGAATCTTAAGTTAGTTACGTCGAAAGACATAGTTTTAAGTATTAGGTTTAACTTAAAGCGCCCGCATAGGGCCAGTAAGTTAGAATAAGAATAGTTAAGTTAGTTAAGCTAGTTTTAAGCGTTTAATGAACGTTTAAGCGTACCTAATGAAAAAAAGTGAACGGTCCCGGCTTCCCATAGCGGGAGTAGTGGACGCAAAAACATCGGCCGATGAGGCCGACAGTGAAAGCCACTTGGCAACTGTCGAAAGTGGAACTACAGTAAACATTAGGAGGAAGCAGAGGCTGACTCCCTACGACGGCAAGCGCCTCTCCATATCAGCTTCAACTGAAAAACTGCCGGGAGAAGTGAGGGTGGGGGCTACAACAACAGCAGCAGCAGCAGCAGACAAGCGTACATTCGGCTCGGACGGTGGAGAAAATTGCTACAAAGGTGGTAGCAATAGCTTCGCCACGTTAGCGGCCTCCGAGTCCGAGGATGAGGACGAAGAGATGGTGTCCATAAACGAAAGCATACGGTAGCTCCAGCAGAGCGTGCTGACCATAAAGGCTAAACAGACAGTCAGAAGAGCGGAAGATAGCCAGTCGCAGAAAAAAAAAAAAAAAACAACAAAAACAGCTGCCTGATACGCAGTAGCAACAACAACTGCCTGCAAAGCGACAGCAACAAAACCAGATGCCAGGAAAGTAGCAACAACAACATCAACAGCTGCCAACAAAGCAGCCACAACAAAAACAGTTGCCAGCTAAGCAGCAGCGGCAACAACAACATCAAAAACAGCAAAAACTGAATCAGCAGCAACAACAACATCAACAGAAAGACCAGCAACAACAACAACATCAGCAGCAGAAGAGTGCAAAGGAGAAGGTGCCACCAATCAACACCTTTAAGATGGAATTAAAAGACACCATTGAGCTATGTAAGTCGGCCATAGGCAATAACTTTTTTATTAAACGTATTAATGAAGATAGGCATACTATCCACTGCTATTGAGGGGGATAGATCCGTCTACCGAACCGGGAGAGCTCCTTAGGATGCTGAAAGAGAAGGAGTGCGACGATCTTGAGTTCGTAGGAGTCAAGCCGTTCACCACGGTAAGGGCCAAAAGGGAGAAGCGGAAATTACCGTTCTTCCTTGTTCAGATAACTCCCAACAGCTAATTGGATGGTCTAAGGAGTATTAATGTCCTAGACTACCAGGTTGTCAAATGGTAAAAAGTAAAGAGGAGGAGGAAGGTTCGGGCACGCGGCGTCGAACTGCGAAATGCAGCCTCGATGCATAAAGTGTGGAAAGAATCACAAAGCAGAGGAATGTTCCTTGGGGAAGGATGGGGCGGCAAATAAAGGCCAACTTTCGTGTGCACTATGTGGGAACGCGGGAAACACCGCAAACTATCCTGGTTGTCCTAAGTTCCAGTACATGAAAAGTAAACTGTCTCGTCAGCAGAAAGTCGAAGTCAAGCGTCCACCTGTTTCTAGTCAAACACCAGCCGTTACTCCCCAATGGACCTACGCCCAAATGGCGTCAGGCCGGAAACACGGTACAACAACAACCGAAGGTTACCGCACAGGCCCCACTGCCTAAGGCACCAGAGGCTCAGCCTGATTTGCTGACTATTTTGTTCTCGATTCAAGGGCAAATGAGCCAGCTTCAGCGTCAGTTAGAAGAGCAGGTGAAACGGGTGGATCAGATCTATGCACTTCTGCCGGGCCTAGCGCACCTCCAGTCGTAATAGATATGATGGCGGAGAAACCCTTAAAGAACCTTGCAGTGAATGTGAATTCACTGATAAGAATCGAGCGAAGAACCGTACTTTCTAAGTTGTTAGAAGATCAAAGCCCTGATGTGCTTTTGGTTAGCGAAGCTAAGCTTTCCCAGAAAGACAAACTGAGCCATAATAAATACAATCTTATAAGAAGGGACCGACCCAACTCTACTCAAGGTGGAGGTGTTGCGAACTTCATTCGCAAAGACTTGCGATATAAGGCCGTTTACAGCGGTGAAGTGCGGAGATTCCAGGAGCTGGAAGCATGTATTGAGTGCATTGGTCTCCGTAGTGGAAAGAGGATGTACATGGTCGCGGTCTACGCATCTGGTGCTACTCAAACTACTTCATTTATTACAGAGCTCGAGACACTTTTTCGATGTCTAAGGCTAGAGTCGAAGGAGAATTATTTCCTCATGGCCGGAGATTTAAACGTCAAACATAGCGATTGGGGAAATAACATACCAAGTTCTAGGGGGAACCTACCATTCAATTGGTGGGGTCAACACAACGTCGAGTATAGACTCATTTTAATAACTACAGATAGCCCGTCGTTTCCTAGATGTGGCTCCTATCTGGATCTTATGCTGTTCAACGAACGGTTACAACTGACCAACACGAACAGTCAAACAAGAAACTGCCTACACACTTTTGTGTATGACATTTTTGCATGTGACCATTGCGGACTCAGTGCCGAAATTACAATTCCCAACGAAATTGCCGAATTGGAGGAGTTTGTTCAAACGTCCCCCTACAATTACAGTAGGATGCATTGGACACGCTTCTCCAAAACTATGACGAGAGCACTCTCCTTGAATTCGCTCCACCCACCGTCCAAGAGGAACCTGTCAAACGAGGAGAGCGACAGGTACCTAAGACAAATGGACGAGACAATCAAACGAACGATGGATAGTACGATACCTCGTTATCAAAACACTGATAACGCAGACATATTATGCAATAAAACAATCGACGCACTACCCCAGCAAAAAAGTAGACTTCTGTTAAGACTCAAAACCTTGTACAGACAGTTTACGGACAGACAAAATTCGGAGGTTAGGACACTGAAGTTGCTGGTAAAAAATCTTCAACAGTTAATTAGAGAGAATTACAGACTCTCTGTAAATCTGCATTGGAACAACAAAATTCGGGCTGTAAAATCCAACAACCCGAGTATGTTCCCGCAAATAAATAAAATTTTTCGGAGGAATAATCAAAACGACCTGCCGTGTCTTAAGATCCCTCGAACGACGAACAACGAACAAATACTAATAACAGAAGGCATAGATCCCGGGAACGCTTTCGATGATGACAACTTTTTCATGATGGAAGATCCGCAGGAGAAAGTAGAGGCTATAGGAGCGACTTTCCAGGAAGTGTACAAGGTTAACGATAACATTTGCCAGAACCACGACCTTGAAAATCGAGTCCTTGTGCACAGCGTCTACCTTCCAAATGATATACAGCACTGGTGATGGAAATCAGTAGGTATCGATAGAATATCTAACATTGTGCTTCGACATCTCCCTCTAGAAGCGGTGGACATTTGCACTACCCTGTTTAACAATGTGCTGAATAGTGCACATTATCTGGCGCATTGGAATACAGCGGTGGTACAGCCTATTCGGTTTCGGTTTCAAGGCAGGTCATGAGACTGTACATGTCGCGTCTAAACTGGTATCTGATATCCAATGCAACAAAAGTAAGAAACAATGCACGGGTGCCTGCCTTGTTGACTTGGAGAAAGCGTTCGATAAAGTATGGCTAGAACGACTCTTCTACAAGTTGAGCAGGCTGAGTATAAGTAAACCACTGCTGCACATGCTCTGTAATATGCTGACCGGTAGACAGTTCACTGTGAAAAATCACAATGTGACTTCTGCTGGGACGTTCGAAATCAAAAACGGTGCGGTTAATTCGCCGATCCTCTTTAACATTTACACGAGTGATCTCGTAGGATCTCTTCCCCATGCTATTGCGTATGCAGACAACTTGATCGCGTATAAGTCAAGACCAACGATCAAGGTCATTGCAATACTCTTGCAGCGTGATTTTGATAAGATCAGGATATACTGCGACGACTGGAAGCTGAAGATGAACTTCCAGAAGACAGAGACTATTCTGTTTCGAACGTCGTTATCTGGGGCCTCCAGGGATACCAGAAAGAATTGGCAAAAGTTTACAATACGGGCAGCCACTACCGAGTCGAAGTGTGGATACCTTGGGATCTGGCTAGATCAATATCTATATTTTAACAAAAATATAGATCCTGTTCTGGCCAGAACCAGAGGTGCTTTTTCCCTCACAAAGAGACTGCTTTATAGCAGCCAACTCGATGCAAGGGTGAAGGTAATCTGCTACATGGCCCTTATTCGGCCCATGCTCGTATATGGCTTTCCCGTGTGGTTCAACGTGGGAGCAAGCTGGATGGAAAGGATTCGGGTGTTTGAGGGGGCTTGCACAATGACCTCGATGAATAACCTGATCTCTGGGGCATACTACCCGAATGATTTGTATCATGAGAGCGTGCGCCTTAACGGCTTCATCCCCCCAGAGGGGTTCCTATATTTAGGTAGAGAAGGTCTGATACAGGATAGGGTAGCGGTGCCGCTAATCTACCATGTTGCCCGAAATGCTGCGGACAGCCGACCCAACTACGACCGACAAGTCGCACATAGCACCAAGGAGCGTCTCCGGTTTAGTAGAGCAGTATCAAGCCGCGATACGGCAGATGCAGTAAGACAGCACCAGAAATTCTGGTGGCTCGGGGACGGAGAGGGATCTCCCTCGTCGTTTCTTTTGATTCGGGGTACCTTAGAATAAGTAGCTTTTAGGTAGTTTGTAAGTTTTATATATAGATTAAAAATCAGTTCATTTATTAAGTTTTTGGTTAGAAATTTTTTCTTAGTTTCTCAATATTTGTAAGTATAGATTTAATAAATATTTTAAGTTATGTTAAGTCGCAAGACATAGTTTAAGCATTAAGTTTAGCTTAGAGTGCCCGCATAGGGCCATTAAGTTAGTATACAACATAGTTAAGTTAGTGAAGCTAGTTTTAAGCTTTTTTTTTTGGGTCTAGCTGTTAAGAGTTCATGAATTCCAAAAATAAAAATGCATTAAAAAAAAAAAAAAACCGACACCCATATGCCATATTTGATGCCTATAATAAATGTGTATACTTTTGAGTGTGTTACGTTCTAGACCGAACTTTCTCAGTGTGTCGAGGGAAGAGTGTAGATCGAAGAGGATTTTATTTTTTTTATATTTGTTACATTTTGTTACATCTGTTATATTTTTATATTTGATATTTCTTTATTATTTACTTAGACCCGCCATCCAAACGTTGTTGCGACCTTTCTTTATAGTATATCTTTATATGTGTCCATATGGGTCCGCTATCCAGGCTGGCTTGCGACCTTTTTGCATGGGTTATTTAATGCTTTCCTTTCCACAAGGATCCCAATTTATATTAATGTTGCCATTTACTTTTCGCCTTCCTATTTTCTTCCTGAACCACATATGCTCGCTAATACGTTCGTTTATGAGAATCGCTTATGCATATTCCTTCATCTGTTCCATTTTTAAATACTTCCACTGCATCTTGGGTGTTCACCCCGTGCTGGTGCCGTTTTACGATACGAGTGTTATTACCTTGTGCATTTAAGGCACTCATTCGGTTGGTGTCATCTTTTCGATGTGCATTAAATTATTTTTAATTTTTAATGTATTGTAATATGCGAGCTACGGCTCGAGTAGATAAAACGATATTCTGTGAAATTATTTCTTTGTTTTCTAGCCTATAGAACAATTTAAGTTCACACTATACAATTCTTCGCAAACTCTTTCCTTACAAGACCTCTTTCTTCTGAAATCACTTCATCTCCTTTCAATTACTTAATTCACAAATCCAAACTAATTACTTCTTCTTGTTAACTCTCAACTTTCAATATATTACAAAATTACAACTTCGGCTGTTATCACTTTTCCAATCTCCTCGTGCGGTTCAAAACCAACTGCTCTGCCTCGATCGCCATCTGCCCTTAAATAGCCGCATTTCTAATAGCCAGAAACTTCTAGCAAATTCTTCGACCACTGGAACAAGAAAATTCTGATGTAATAATTCCAGGATGACAGCTGCAGCCAATAATCTCTTGTGGTTATAATTCTCTTGCGGTTGTAATTCTCTCTTAATTCTGCGACGTCGTCTTAGCCATAATCCTTACACGAGCCTCGAATGAAAAGACACTTCGGAATGTGTGCATTCTTTTGGGAGCGTAGTTATTATGCTACATTATTGTTGCATACTTTTGGAGCGTAGTTATTATGCTACATTATGTTACAGTATTTATATTATATTAATTTTTAATTCATTGTAACTTATTTGATAGACAAAAAATGCTTAAAACCAGCTTAACTAACTTATCTTTATTACTGACCCAATGCAGGTACTCTAAGCTAGACCCTATACTTCAACTATGTATGTCTTTTGACGTAACCCAACTTAAATACTTTATTAATTTCATTTTCATTGCTAATAATAACTAAGAAAAATTTGACGAGAAAGAAAAAAAACTTAGTTAATGAACATTATTTTTTCGTTTATTTCTTATATAAAACTTAAACACTACCTTAAAATAAACCTTAAACTATACCTTACTCTAATTACGTAATTATATTTGTACGTATTATTTTTTTTTTTATCCAAGTGCTGTGCTAACTAAAACTACCTAAACCTAAGCTATATAAGTCGGCCATAGAAAAAACTGCTAACTTTAAATGGACTATACCTGATTGTAAGGAACCGACGAAGGAGTTCCCTGTTTTGGTTAGCCACCAGAATTGTCAGAACTCACGTTTTACGTCCTTCTGAACCGGAGACAATTCTGTGTGCGACGTCTCTGTCGTTGTTGACTCGCCTATCAACAGCTGTAGGAACAAAGCTTTTAAGGCGCACTCTCTCGTGGTACCTGCAATTGGGGTAATAAGCCTCGGAGATCAGGTTGTTCATCGAACTCATTACTCTTGCAATGTGCCTTCGAATCAGATTGATCACGAAATTATCCACTCTTATTAGGTTAGCTCTGTTGTACAGATTCCAATGAGGGATGTGCAATTACATATTCGCCGTTTGTATCAGAAAGCGATAGTCACGATGGTTGACCCACTAACGGATGCAAAGTAAGTGCTGCTTGATTTTCAAGGCTGGAGATGATTTCGATGCGAGTGGGCATTATATGATTGTGGGGATCACAACATCCTATTACCCTTAGAAAAAGAAAACTCACATTCCGCACTGTTTATCCTGTTTGTCATTTGCCTTACGCGTCGTAATTTAGAAGTTATTCTGATCTGTTGATTTCCCATGGTTGTTTCTGACTTGTTGAAGATATTAGCCGTGATTTCAAAAATGATGGTTTGGTCGAATTTTAGATTTTCTATTTGTCTCGCGTAAAATTGTGTAACATCCCTACTGCGTTAAGGAGTGCTTGTTTTTCCCTGGTGTTAGAGTTCATTAAGATTAGATTGTATTTGTGTGATGTATCTGTCATTAGATGATTCAACTCGGTTGTTGCGCTGTTACATAAGATGTCACAACTTCGTTTGCCTTGCAGTTGCTCAAATAATTTATTAATTTCAGATACATATTGGTTTGTGTACGTTAAGGCGTACTATATTATTACTTTCCATTCACTTGCGTATAATTCCGCTTTTCTCAATTGTGTTCTGGGTTATTTTGTATTGGGCTTATTTGCAAAGTCCCGCATGAAATTGAGAATAATCCGAGTAGAATTGATAGTGTCTGGAATCACATTGTCTGTAAAATTGTATGTATGCATATATGTTTTTTTTATCTTTATATACGTAACCAATTATTTTGCTTTTAGTGTGGGTTCATTCATTAATTTTTAGTGCATTTTTATTATTAATTCATTAAACTTATAGCTAGACAAAAAAAAACTAGCTTAACTAACTTAACTATCTTATTCTAACTTACTGGCCCTATGCGGACGCCCTAAGTTAAACCTAATATTTAAAACTATAGTTTTCGACGTAAATAACTTTAGATTCTTTATTTATTTATTTTATTATTCTATTAACTATTAATAATAAGAAAATTTTGTAAACAATTGAAAAACCTTAGTAAATGAACTTATTTTTGATGGTTCTTACAAATAAAACTTAAAAATCTACCTTAAAATAAATCTTAAAACTACCTTATTCTAAATTAGCCTATCTTATTCTACCTTACGTAATTCTATACGTAATTTTGTTTTGTTTTTTTTAATTTTTTTTTTTTGTGTTTTTCGTTTTTTTTTTTATTTTTTTATCCAAGTGCTTTGGATTTCTTTTTTTCCTATTATTACCGACAACATACCTAAACTACCTAAACCTAAACTATGTAAGTCGGTCATGGGCAGAGTACAGCCAACCTTAAACTTCAAACAGGCTACCCTGGATTATGGGGAAACGACAAGGGAGTTTCCCCTCTTTCAGCTAGCCACCAGAAATGTCCGCACTGACGTTGTACGACCTCAATATCGCGACTCGGTACCGCCCTACTAAACCGGAGATGCTCCACACTGCTGTGTGCAACGTCTCTGTCGTAGTTGAGTCGCCTCTCCACATCTGTCCGAGCAACGTGGAAGATTAACGTCAGCGTCAATCTGTCCTAGAACAGACCTTTCTCATCAAAATAGAGGAACGCCTCTGGGGGAATAAACCCGTGAAGGCGCACTCTCTCGTGATACTCGTAATTGGGGCGATAAGCCCCGGAGATCAGGTTGTTCATCGAGCTCATTGCTCTTGCAATGTGCCTTCAAATCAGCTTGATAACGAAATTATCTACCCTTATTAGGTTAGCCCTGTTATATAGGACCCCATTGGGATAGAATTTTATGTACTGGGACTCTGGTGTTCTGTACAAATGAAGGCAAGCCCTCTCAAACACCAGAGCAGCGTCTATATGTTTGCTGAAATGTAGATATTGGTCTAACCAGAGCCCCAGGTATCTACACTTCGACACGCCAGTGGCTGTCAGTGTGGTAACACGATTGAGAACGTTCGCCAATTCTTTCTAGTATCCCTAGAGGCTCCAGACAACGGCGTCCTGAAAAGAATGGTTTCCGATTTCTGGAAGGTGATCTTCGACTTCCAGTCATAGCGAAATCGAATCTTATCAAAGTCACGTTGCAAGAGAATTGCAATAACCTCTTTTTTCGGTCCTAATCTGTACGCATTTAAGTCGTCTGCGTACGCTATGGCATGGTTAAGTGATCTTATGGGATCACTCGTGTAAATGCTGAAAAGGATCGGTGAATTAACCGCACCTTGTTGCAGACCATTTTTAATTAGAAATGTTCCAACAGAAGTTACATTGCCATTTTTGACAATGAACTGTCTACTGGTGAGCATGTTATGAAGTATGTACAGCAGTTGTTTGCTTATGCCCAGCCTGCTCAGCTTGTAAAAGAGTCCCTCTAGCCATACGGTATCGAAGGCCTTCCAAGTCAATGGCAGGCACCCTTGCATTGGTTCTTGCTTTCATTAAATTGGATATCCGATACCAATTTAGACGCCGCATGTATTGTATCATGCCCCGTCTTAAAACCGAATTGGTTACCCGGAAGTATATTACTGTTCTTTTTTTCGAATACCTTGCTAATGTTCGGAAGGAGACTTATCGACCGGAGATTCGCCGGATTGGATATATCTTTACCTCTTTTGGGAATAGGCTGTACGACCGCGTGTGCATTATTCAGCGTATTGTTGAACAGAGTGGTGTAGATGTCCACCGCTTTTAGAGGGAAAAGTCGAAGCACAATGTTCGATACCCCGTCGATTCTCTTCCTCCTCAATGAGTCGAAGATCACTTGGAGCTCCACCTTCGATATGTACGGGGGATGTACCCTTTCATCGGCGATGACATCATTTGCCATAATATAGTCATTGAACTCGGTAAAACCTATGTTCTCGGATCGCCAGTGCTCTATATCATTTTGTATGTAGAAGGTTTGTACAAGGACGCGATTTTCCAGGTCGTGGTTCGGCAAATGGTATAATTCACCTTGTACACTTGCTGGAAAGTCGCTCCTGTAGCCTCTACCTTCTCCTGTGGATGTTCGATGGCAAAGAAGTTGTCATCCTTTACTGCTTTATCTGGATCTATACCTTCTGTTATAAGTATTCGTCCATTGTTCGTCGTTCGGGGGATCTTAAGACACGGCAGGTCGTTTTCATTGTTCCTCCGAAATATTTTATTTATCTGCACACATCAGGAATACGCCTAAGTACGAAACCACACCCTGCACAATTCGAAACATTCTCCCCGTGGGACTGCCGTTAGGTATTACTCCGCGGGGTTGTATGTTCTTAGTTGACTGACTCTCCACTGTTACGGATTACTCGCGTCACGTTGGCGTTCTATGTGCCTAAGGTCGCTGAGTTTGCGTACCTCCACATTACTTACGACGGTCCAGTTTTCGTCATTCTGAAGCATATAATTTAAGATATTCTCGAAAATGGGCCACTCCCCAAATTGGTCCCGAAGGAAGATCCTCTCGGTTTCATTCCGTGGCACATTTTCCGGGATATTTTCACAATGTGGACAGTCTGGGAGAGTTTCGTGTCCGCGTTTGAAGAGGTATTCTCTGAAACAGCCATGTCCCGTTAGAAACTGAGTCAGATGAAAGTTCATTTCGCTGTGTTTTCGTTTTATATAAGGCAATGCGTCCATCTCCCTTTTACGGATACGTTCCACTGTTGTTGCCAGGTAGCAATACTGCGGGTTCTTTCGTATTCTCTTCTTTCCTTGTCAACCCGGCCTTTTCGAACTCGTTCGCTTTTTAGTCTTGTATTTTCTTCAGCGAGTAATGGGTAGCATTGAAGATACGATAAGTATAGCATCGTTCGAGACAGTTCGAAACGCACTGATTACCCTTAGTGCGTTACGATGGTAAACGGATTTGACTCCAAGCACGTACAACTTAAATTTCGCAGCACTTGACCATATTTCTGCTGCTTACATATATATAGAACCGGCAGCTCCTGCCCGTCAGCAAGCTGCAAACCAGCGGTAGCTAGCCAATGGCGTACTGTTGTGATTGTCTCGTTGAAGTGAGGTTCAACTTCTTCTAGAGTTTTTGCTACAACCATCGAATCGGTAGGCATAGGATTTCATCATACATAGCGTTCCACAGCAGGGGCCGAAGGAAAGAACCTAGTGGGACCCCGCCAGTTACATTGTATGTTTTAATTCCCTCATCAGAATCGTAGAGGAGGACTCTGTTCGCAAAGTAACTCGTTATTATTTTGCAGAGATAATTCAGTATTTCTATCTGATAAAGACAGATCATAATGCGTTCCCAATTCGCTGAGCTAAACCCGTTTTTCACGTCCAAGGTTATATTGGCGCAGAAGTTTTGGGTGCCGCTTTTCCAGCGCCTGCCATCTGTAGCGATTCGGGCTCTCGTTATTACCGCGTTTATTGCATCTATCGTGGAGTGTGCCTTACCGAAACCGTATTGATGTTCCGAGAGACCTCCTGCTGTTTCAATTTCTGATAAAAGCCTGTTGTAAATTATCCGCTCAAGGATTTTCCGACGGTGTCCAGCAAACAAAGAAGACGATAGGACGAAAGTTTGTTTGGACTCCCCTTTCCTTTCGGCAGTAGAACTAGTTGTTGGCGCTTCAAGGCTGAGGGAAAACACATTCGTAAAAACATGTGTTAAACATTTCAGCAAAGAAATCGAGTTGAGTTTTAATAGCGAATTTTAGGACTAAATTTGGAATACCGTCCAATCCCCTTTGATAGAATTTTGTATGCTTTACCCCAAACGTCGTTGTTAAGCTGTTCAGAAAGATTAAAACAAAGACACTTGCTGCACTTAATCTCTTTTTTCAACCGAGTTCTCGTTTCACGATATGGTGCATTGCCGTGATCGCATTGACAAAGGCACCCTCAATGTTCATGAAAATGTCTATCGTGTACTCTTTCCTATCAAGCGCACATTATATTCTGCTGACCAGATATTGAAGCGCAGTCTCGCAAGATTCACTGTTGATACTACTTGACGTAGTTGTTGATGCCAGGCAGGCTTCAAGCCATAGATTTGAGGTGTACCTGGTCTTTTTTCACTGCTCAATGTTTGCCACATGCGTTCAGTCTACACTTCGCAAGGACTTAAGGCTGAACTATAATAGTCGGAAGCAATCGGAAGCTAATGTCATAATTGTACGTTAAGTTTCCTTCAGTACTGTCAATTGCTCAAGTAGCCCATAATAGGCGTACGTGTTCGGAAGCAAAGGTGCACGTCCGATCACCGAAATGAAGCACCATCGGGCGCTGTTAGTACCTAGAGGGAGGACCGCTTGTTGTTTTCATACTTGATTCTTTTTTTACTTCTGACTCTACTTTTACTTTTAATTTTACCATTTCTAGTGTAAGTTATAGTCTTTTTGATATCCTTCTCTTTTGTTCTTTAAATTTTTGTCTGGTATTAGGATTTTGAACATCCCACCACTGCCACCAATGTTATGTTCTAGACCGTGCTTCCTGTGTTTGTTTAAGGAAGAGTGGTTGAGAAAAAGCGGCCTTTTTTATACGTGTACATATAGTGGGTTCGATGTCTAGGCTGGGTTGTGATCTTCCTACATGGGTTACTTAATTCAACTCTCTGCTTTCCTTATCACATCGATTCCTATTTGTACTAATTCTGGCATTGAATTTTCTTCTTCTTTTTCTCTTCCTACACCACATTTCCCCCAGCATTTAACATATGCATTTACTACGAACACGAGTACGTTCGTATTAAATGCATATGTAAAATGCTGTGGAAAATGTGGTGCAGGAAGAGAAAAAGAAGAAGAAAAATCAATGCCAGAACTAGTACAAATAGGAATCGATGTGATAAGGAAAGCAGAGAGTTGAATTAAGTAACCCATGTATTAGTTCGTTTATAAGAATCGCCTATGTTTCTGTTCCATTTTTAAAAGCCTCTGCTGCATCTAGGGTGCTGTTTTACGATAACCAAAACGCTACGCGCATTTCGGGTGTTATTAATATTCAGTCCATTGGATGTCGTCTATTGGATATGCAATTACATGTTCGCCGCTGGTGTCAAAGTCGGTGCCGAACGATCGGGGTTAAATTACATACTTACTTTATAGATGGGATACGTTGCTTGACTTCAAGTACTGTGTCGGCAGTTATGGGTACAATGCGTAGTAAACAAAGCGAGAATCACGTTCGTTGACCTACTAACGGATGCATATGATATGCAAGGTAAGGGCTACCTAATTTCGAAGGCTTGAGATGGTTTCAATACGGGTGGGTATTGTGTAAGTGTAATGAACTACAAATCGAAATTAATATCCCTTGGATAGGATATAATTAGCTCAAAGAAATGAATGAAATTAGCTTTTAACATTTTCTTTTACTTTGGTATATTCCTACTTAAAACTTCATCGTTGACTCCTAGATTGAGGACTGCAAATACGTAAGAAAAGCTAAAAATTCCATTTTTGTTGCCTAGCCAGAAAAGGGTCAAATTGGCATCCACATCTGCCCTATGAATTTAAAGAAACAAATCCGAAATTTGATTACGAACATACATACGTAGAGGATGTCACACTGAACATTCATATTTCTTGTGACTCATATACAATTTCGTTGTAGATACATACATACATAAGTATATCCATGTACATCTTTCCACAGAAATCCAGAGGACCCCAGATGACACATAAAGCTGAAACTTTGTAAACTTATATTAATAACTAAGAAAAAGAGTACCAAGCGGGTTGTCAAGCGTGGTATTATTTGAATTGGTAATTTTTTTTTTTTTTTATTTTACACTCGGAAAAGCAAAGTATCAATTGATTCCTAAAAATATTTTGTAGAGGTGAAAAATAAATCCTTTCAAAATTTGTAATCGAAATTTATGGAATGTGATGAAATATTCACAATAAGACTTAACCATCACCATGAATAGCTTCGAAAAGCTAATTTAAGTTTTTTTTCTTAAGAAAAGATATAACGTATAAAAAGAATATGGAGAAAGTCAACGTCT
Organism: Pocota personata; assembly: GCA_963082735.1. NCBI lineage: Eukaryota > Metazoa > Arthropoda > Insecta > Diptera > Syrphidae > Pocota > Pocota personata. The sequence goes on from OY720429.1 coordinate 131,864,112, forward strand.
GCATACTTTACCGGTGCAATATTTTCATTTTCTAGCAAAAATATTGGGAAAAACTAATTTTGTTTGAAAGTGTAGGCGTGTCGGGCGGTTTTTGACAATTTTTGCAATTGCACTGATTCTAGAAAGCTTATGTACGAAATTTCATGTTTTTGGCTCAAAATTCAATAGACATAAGGACCGACGCACAGTGGGGTATTTCACCATGTAACATGGCATTAAATTTCACAGCTATTATAAAGTTTTATTGCTTAAAGTAAGTAAAACTATCAAATTTTAAAGATCTGGGTCCGGTCAGTGGCGGCGATGTGGGGGTGGGTATGTATAGAAGCAGCAGTTTTATACTGTTTGTTATAAAAAATTAAAGAATTTGAGAACATCCGTTCAATCAGCAATCATATTTTGTTTGTCTTCCACTACTTTTTTAGTCAAGTGCATTATAATTGTAGATATGCAATTTAGGAGGACAAACTTACAGTCAGGATCAAAAATAAAGACACACTTTTTATATTTTTATTTTGTTAAGTTTTTTGAATTTATTAAAATTATAAATAATTACACACAGTCCTCGTCACTTGATCTTGTGCTATTGTCATCCTCTTCACCATCAGACTCGAGTACTTCTGGAGCACGCAACATAGCAATGGTTTCCGGTGAAAACTTTTTTGAAATTCTTTTTGGCATCTGTGTGAGATTGTTAATTTACCGTCTGATGGAAGCAATAAGTGATTAAAAACGTCTTGCAATGTTTGTGTGCGAGAACATTTTTTAGAATACCCTTCGCGGTACCGTTTAACTATCATGAATTAAGACCTCGTGAATGGAAGGCGGCATATAGCATCACGGATACTTTGACACAAAAAGTTTTAATGTATCTAAAGCATATTCTTTGAATTTGCATAGCACTATATTATGCTCACTTGATATTGTTTGTAAAATATTATAGAACCTTCTTATGACTTCTATGTCTACACCAGTTATTGAAGTAGATAATTCATAGTTGCAGAAAAATCGCCTAGCGGTGTTGCCATTGTTAGTTGTTCCCCATCCAGGTTTCGGAAAATCGACTAAGAGTCCCATTTGTTTCTTAAATAAATCTTTTATTAGGTTTTGTCGCTCGCGAACAATTTTCTTTTCTTCTTAAGATTCTGTTTGCCATTTTTTTATTGGTAGCTTATATGAAGCGCACATTCAAAAAACCGTATCCAGCAATTCAATATCGAAAGACCGAAATTTAGTTTTGATGAATCGCTTTGAGTATTGAGCATTTTTTGAAGATCATTGAAATGTTTATTTGTAGCTTTGCATATATAACACCTCTGTGTTGAAGTGGTTTCAGTTACCGTAATGCAGACTTTACCATCAATCATGGTAAATAAAAGCTCGTGAGTAGCTTTGGCAAAGCAATTCTCATCAATTTTTACCACGGACTTTTCCAAAACAACAATCTGGTCTTCAATATACTTTTTTTCTATTAGTGAAACTTCTTTGGTTTCTTGTATGAAACGCAAGCGTATAGGCCTATAATAGAGGGTTGAGGAAGGAAGTGGATTTTGCCAAACTATTACCTTATTTGGGCATTTTAATACTAAAGGCACGAGAGAAGTTAAAATTGCATCGCTGTCAATATCGCCATCATCAAATGTCTACTTGTAACGGCTTTGTCCTGTGCAAACCACTTACAGAATAACTTCATATCCTTTAGCTGATGCTCAGTTAAACTAGATGCAACTTCCCTTTGGACTTCTTGCAAACGACTAACAGAATGATTCAATAGCGACTGTAGTTTAACTTCTCCGCTAGATCCCGAATAATACGCATTCTTTTTTGCCTGTTGAACGATGGAATTATATGTATCCTTTTTGAATAACATTATTCTGATGTCTCGTCAGCTTAGCGTCTATTAAAACCGATAATGCTTCTTCTGCGCTTCTTCTGCATGCCTTCAAATGCCTTCACTGCTTACAAGCTTCAGTGCATCTATATATTTGCTGGCGAAGGTGAATGACAATACTGCAACTTCTTTTACTAATTTCGATACTTCCAAATTACCTGATATTCTTAGTGACATCTGAGTTGCATAAGCCAGTATTGGTAGACGAATCTTAGATCTCAACTCACTTGTTTTGTATCGTTTGGTACGCGTAGAACATTCAGCAAATTCAACTGCAGGACAGACACCTTATTCTTTAAGGTTTTAAGGCGGGAAATGATACAATACATGCCGCGTCTAAACTGGTATCGGATATCCAATGGAACAAAAGCAAGAAACAGTGTACGGGTGAATGCCTGATTGACTTGGAGAAGGCCTTCGACACCGTATGGTTAGAGGGACTTTTCTACAAGCTGAACAGGCTGCGCATAAGCAAACCACTGCTGTACATACTTTATAACATGCTCACCAGTAGACAGTTCGTTGTCAAAAATGGCAATGTGACCTCTGGTGGAACATTTCAAATCATAAACGAGGTCATAGCACTGCTCTTGCAACGTGACTTCGATAAGATTCAGCGATATTGCGATGACTGGAAGTTGAAGATCAACTTCCAGAAATCGGAAACCATTCTTTTTAGGACGCCGTTGTCTGGGGCCTCTAGGGATACCAGAAAGAATTGGCGAAAGTTCTCAATCGTTGGACCGCACGGACAGCCACTTGCGAGTCGAAATATAGTCAGATACCTAGGGCTTTGGTTAGACCAATATCTATATTTTAACAAACATATATATGCTGCTCTGGCCAGAGCCATAGGTGCTTTTGCCTTACAAAGAGCCTTTTTTTTATAGCAAGCAACTCGACGCAAGGGTAAAGGTAATCTGCCACATGGCCCTTATCCGGCCCATGCTCGTATATTGGTGCCCGGTGTATTTCAACGTGGGAGCAAGCTTGTTGGAAAAGATTCGGGTGTTTGAGAGGGCTTGCCTTCGGGCTTGCTTTCATTTATACAGAACACCAGAGTCCCAGCACATAAAATTCTATCCCAATGAGGTCCTGTACAACAGAGCTAACCTAATAAGAGTGGATAATTTCGTTATTAAGCTGATTCGAAGGCACGTTGTAGGGGTTTATTACCCTAATTATGAGTATCACGAAAGAGTGCGCCTTAACGGCTTTGTTAGCCCAGAGGTGTTCCTCTATCTTGATAAGAAGGGTTTGATCCAGGACAGATTGGCAGTACCGCTAATCTTCGACGTTGCTCCTTCGTCGTTCCCTCACAATCCGGGGTAGCCCATTTAAAGTTGGCTGTTTCCTCTAGGCCGACTTACATAGTTTAAGGTATCTGTAGGTATTTTTAGGTAGGGAAAAAAAATAAAATAAAAAATAAAAATAAAAATAAACAGCACTTTGAAAAAAAAAACATCCGCACTTTGAAAAAAAAAAAAAAATGTTTATTTATATAATTAGAGTAAGATAGAATAATGTAGAATTAGGTAGTTTAAGATTTATTTTAAGGTAGTTTTTAAGTTTTATTATAAGAACAAAAGAAAAAAATTTACATATACTAAGTTTTTTGTAATTTTATCCAAAAATGTTTCTTAGTATTTATTAATAATTAAGCAATAAGACAAATTAAACAATTAAGTACGGTAAGTCGAAAGGCTTAGTTTTAAGTCTTAGGTTTAGCTAAGAGCGCCCGCATAGGACCAGTAAGTTAGAATATCATAGTTAAGTTGATTAAGCTAGTTTTAAGCGTTTTTTGTCTAGCATTTAAGTTATAATCGAATTGAGGTAATAAAAATGCATTCAGAATGAATGAAGTGATGGATACTTATTCAAAGTCATCGTTGTTTCCAGCCATTCTTTGCTTCATTTAATAAATAGAATACGTTTTAGACTACATGCAGTCCATTTGGAATTAACGTGATAAGTAAAACATGACAAAGGTCCTCAGGCCAATTAGTAAATTTTTTCGTTATGTCTTTTAAATGGTTGCACTACTCTAACTGGTCCCTTGAAGGTATGCTGATCATGATGTCGAACATGTATCTTCTGCTTACGATAAGCTTATCACAATGTCCTATAAAATTTAAGATCGATTGATCTAAACACTTTCTTATTAAAAAACTTACCACTTTCACATCACAACAAAGTTTGGACTCATAGGTAACACAAAACATACTTTGATTGGTGAATCGACTGGTGCAATAATTTTGTACAATGAGATCAGTTTTTGTAATGAGGTGTGTAAAAAGTATTAGATTTATTCTAATTTACAAAGAAAAAGTTTCAAAAATCAGCGCAAAAGTGAAATATGTGTACCGTAGGAGTACTCTCCATAACAATACTGCACTAATTTTTTCTTTAAGGCCATTTGCATTACCAGTACATTTGATGAAAGGAGGTACCTCTTTAGAAAAAATGCTTAGAATAGTAAGCAGTACAATATAACTGTTTACAAACTAGTTTACCGCTACAGTGACAAAATTAAATTAGAACAATTACATGTGATTGAACTGTTTAGAGTGAATATATTTGGACATATAAGCTAACAAAACGCTGAATAACTTCTAAAATCGCAACGCAATCAGCCGATTTTTTTTCCGTCTATAATTACACAACTAAGCTATTATAATATGTAAAAATCAGAGGTGGGAACTACTGGGAACATTAACAAAATGTCCATGGTATACATATAGTCATTTACAAGCCAACGAACTCCCAGAAACATGTTTTCACAGTTAATCAACTTTACGTACAAAATAACACTGAATCTTTTTTATTCACACAGTATATACCCTCTACCGCATACAAACCCATATATAGTTCTTCATATTCAATGTGGTTTATTTCCGTTATATTGCACGAGTGAGACAAAAATGAAATCTATAATGAAATTATGTCTATTTTTTTTATAATAAACCGATATTTGTTATCAGTAAGAGAGTCGCAATTCTCAAATAAGCTCTTTGTTTCAAGAGCACGTTTAAAGTGCAACTCAGTGAATAAAAGAGCGTTTTTCAAATATTTTTTTTTATAATAAATAGGTAAGATCCGCTCAATAAAAAAATGTTTTCCAATGTAGTTATTGCTCTGTTTTACTGTAATAAACTTTATTTTTTGTTTTTATAATAATTTTTGCCTTTTTTTTGGGTTTTTCCTAGAAGACTATATATGCTCTTGTATGCATTGATAGACTTTTCACATTTTTTTTTGACAAGACCATACATATATGGTCTTATATGCATTGGTGACCGAGTTTTGTGGGTACATATTTGTTATTTTATAGAATGACTTCAAAGAGTTGTTTTTACGGAAGCGATACGCATGGCTTTCAAAGTGATGACGATCTAGCTTCCGATTCTGGTGATGAATATGTTCCTACGCAATTCCAACATCGTAGAAGTTCAGTTGTAATTCCGGAGACAGAGAGTGGTTTTTCCGATGGTGAAGCTAGTTCTGCCAAGCCGAAAAAATTAAGCCCACTAAAGTTAAATGGGTAACGAAACATTTAGATCCCTTTGATGGAAATAATTTCAAGTTCAGAGGAGTAACACAACTGCTGGAGTTTATTGGGAAACTAGAATCACCAGCTGATTTTTTTTATTCCTGTTTTCTAATGATCTTATTGGAACAATCCAATCTAAAAGCTGTACAAGACAATATAAATGAACAAGCTAACAACTTGAGTAAACTCGAAATGGAGCAATTTATCTTTATGGTGATTTTCATGTCTATAGTAAAATTACCTGCAAAGCGGCACTATTTGAACGTGGCTTTGGGACAACACAGTATATACCAAACTATGACATGCAATAGATTTGAAACCATAAAAAAAAAATTACATTTCAACGACAACAGTAATTTCATTCCCTATGGCAATCCAGGACATGATAAGCTTTTTAAAGTGCGACCACTTTTGGACTGGATTAGACAGCAACTTTTGCTCCTGCCAAAAGAGGAGTTCTTAGCAGTCAACGAACAAACAATTCCAACTAAAGTTCGACATGACTTGAAACAATATAATCCCGCAAAACCTCATAAGTGGGGCTACAAAAATCAAGTCTTGAGGGGGGTATCAGGATTCAGTTATGATTTTGATATTTTTGCTGGTGACCAAAGCAACACTCGTCCTGAAGGAGCTCCCGACTTAGGTGTTAGTGGTAATGTTGTTACTCGTCTCACGGCAATTGTACTATGTTAACCATAAAATCTTCTTTGTCAATTAGTTCAACAGTCCTAAACTCCAGGTACATCTTACAAAAATTGGGCTCTTACCATTAGGAACTGTGCATCTGAACCATATCCCCAATGTAGAAATGCCTTCAGAAAAAGAACTGAAAAAGAAAGGACGTGGATACTACATTGAATAACATGCTACCATAGAAGGAGTTCAGGTCAGTGCCGTCACTTGGTTCATATGCTTTCAACTTATGAAGGCAGCGAACCAGCCACTACCAAACAGAGATATTTCAGAAAAGAAAAACAGTATAAGAATATTAACTGCCCTCAAGCTATTTCAATCTACAATCAGCATATGGGAGGTGTTGATTTATTAGATTCTATGCTGGATTTACATATAGAATTCAGTTGCGGTCCAAAGAATGGTACAAGAGAATTTTCTTTCATATGGTAGATATGTGCGTTGTCAATGCTTGGATTCTGTGGCGAAGGAATAATCCTGAAACATATATGGCTCTTTTTGACTTTAAACAGGCCATCACCGAACACCTACGCCGCAGTGTCACGTAAAAGAAGACGCCCTACAAGCAGCAGAGATGGAACGCCGGTAAGGTGCGAAAGTCATGCAAGCCCTGCTCCATCCATTCCCGAAACACCAACTCAGCCAAAAACATCCAGAGCAAAAAGAGCTAGGAATCAGGATTTTCCGTTGAACTCAGTAAAAACTGATAGTGTTGACCATATGCCCGAATGGCAAAAGCAACGCCAAAAATGCCAGGTTTGTGGACAGAAAACATATACGAAGTGAAGAAAATGTAACGTGTTCTTGTGCTACAATCGTTAACAAAATTCTAATTAATGCATACTAAACCATATATGGCCAGTAAATTTTTAATTGAAAATCGCCTCAATGCATACAAACCCATATATGGTTTATATATGAAAAACAATATATATGAATATGTGAAAAAAATAAAAAGTATATGCTTTTCTTAACTCCAAATAAAGCTAAATAAATGTTTAAAATTTATTTATTTAATTTCCTTCATAATTCATGCACTAGAGGGTTAAGAAACCGATTCCATTTCGAACTTAAGTCAATTATTTAATTTTAATTTAATTAGACAGCAAAAACTACGAGCAATTTGTATCAATCTTTTCTCAAAGCTATGGTATTAAGCTTGAAAAATGCGTTATTTTTTTTTTTGTTTGATTATTGCCATTTTTGGTATATAAATACCCCACAGTGCGACGGACGGACGGACATGGTTAGATCGACAAAGAGTTCGATGCTGATTACAAATACGCATACGAGTATATACTTTTGGGAATTAATCGGTATTATTTCAATATGTTACAAAACATATATCAAACTTAATATACTTTAAATAGGGTATAAAAGTATTTATAATTGAGGTGTTGAAGCAGTTTTTCAGCATCATCATCGTTATTATCATCATCATCATCATCCTCTAGACATGAATTCATACCTTTACGTAACTTTGAATCTGACGCCTAGATTATACCAGTCACCATATTTAATATTTTTTGAATTCGCCACATAATTTAAACTTTTTGCATTAACGTAATTTTTCTATCAACAAAGAAAAACCTGTTATTCAAATTTTGTATAAAAACCCCCGAAAAAATAAAGCTTTAAGTTGATTAGTTACAACCCTTAGGGCAAACTCTCGTCGTTATTTTCTTTCGTCGTATATTTTCGCTCGCCGTCGCAATGACAAAATTGCTCTATTTATATAAAAGTCGATTTAGAGTAATAAAGCCAATTAATTTAACGCGTTGTGTTTCTTGTGATACTCTATATAAATGAAAAGTTGTGCAAAAGCTCAACAAGTGGTGACCCCGACGTCGAACAAAGGCCATATTTAAAAAATCCAGGCGCACATGGAATCATTAATAACCGCATCCGCCAGCACAGCATCCAGCAATACCTTAACCACCAGCTCCAACCACGCGGACAAACACACACACGCAACAGCGCATGTTACCCGTTAAGAAGCAAAACATTCCATCATCATTCCCATCAGCATCATTCATTTCATCGGTTTTTTTTTTTTTTTTTAAAGGAAAGTTCTTCAAGTACAAAATTGTAAGGTAAGATACGCATGTTTTCATTATAAAGTACATTGCATTTTACACTACGTAAGCACGCGACCCGTCAGATTTTCTTCGTTAAAACTTCCGTAATTTTTTTTTCTCTTCCGTTGTTCTGATAGTGGTATGATAATTTCTTATCTACGGTAATGTACAAAAAAAAAAGAATATTTCTCATTCGTTGTCTGATTCTATTGTAGTGTACCTACCAAAACAAAAACCCCAAAAACACTTGACGGCACACGCCAAAGTGCTGACGCATAAGAAAGGCAAAAATACTTCGATGCACTATGTCGCAGTGAATAAAGCTGACCTACTAACGTGTCATTTGAGAAGTGTTTGACTCTTTGTGTGATCGCTACAATGTGAAGTAAGTGTTTGGGGAAATAGAAATATAACTTTTTTAGGTCATGACTAAGAAGCCGAAATATGATGGCATGCGACCCACTAGATAAGATCGATTCTTTCAAAATAAATCAGATTCAACTTGACTTTAAAACAAGGTGTTTCTCATTCTGGCTTTTCAGCCCTGCTACTCGTTAGCAGACTCTGGCAACTGCTATGGCGTTCACGCCCTGCCAATCGTAGGGAAAGCAACTTGGTATATCGTACCATTACATGGCGATCCTGCCAAACCGATCCTGACGATTCGATACTGCCAAACCGATCCTGACGATTCGATACTGCCGAATCGATCCTGACGATTCGATACTTCCAATTAGATCCTGCCAATTCGATATATCGATACTGCCAATTCGATCCTTACAAAGGTAGTGAAATAGTACAAGAATGGGAAACAACACCATCAAGGAGCAAGTAGTGGTAAATGAGAATAACCAGCAGATAAACCCGATGACAGCAAGCTTGACAACAGTAGCAGTAGTAATAGTAATTTTATATGTATTGTTTAAAATAAATAGGTATTATAAGGAATATGTAAAGAAGCAATTAATAAGAAACAATGTATCCAGGGTATAAGAAATAAAAATAAAAAACTTTTTTTTTTTCAATGGAACACAAATTAGAACAGTTAACAAATATCAAGACAAATATAAAGAAAAGTTCAACAAGAGGGTATACACAACAAACGTGGTTTTTGAAATTAAAAGAAATTCAAAGAATGAAAGTAGAAATATTGGAACTATCAAGATTAGAAAAAGGCACGCAAGAAACCGAAGAAAAGAATTTAAACAAATTTCTAGAAGAATATAAGCTAATAAAAACAATAATAGAGTCAAAACTGATTAGCGAAGAAGATATGCCCGATCGTATCATGAACTAGATGCATTCCCCAAAATCGCAAAACTAATGTACAATAGCTTGAAAGAAACTGAAAGAGCAATATTAATAGATTTCATTTTTAATGTAAAACTGAATTCAAAGGTCCGAACTGCAGTAGGATTCGTTGAAGAATTAAATAACTTTGCAGCATTTGAGAAGAGCATTACAGAGAAATACCATACAAATACATACAGCACTAGCAAACACCATTCAGAGGAACACATCGGTGACAACATACAAGGACAAAATACTGTCACTAGTAGCGGAATTAAACAACCTGCAAATAGAACAACTACCAGGTACGGCATCGACAGCAGAAAAGGCAATAATACCAAAAATAAACGAAACCTATGCCCTTACCGTATTCAAAAATGGAGCAAGCGAATATATAAAGCCAACGCTTTTTGCTACGCAACCGACATCATTAACTGAAGCAGTAAATTTAGCTTTAGAATTGGAAAAAAGTAAAACTGAAGACACCCAAATCATGCAAATAAGACGATCACAATATCAACATTCTAACAGTCAAGCACAACATTTCAGACCACGATATCAAAGAAATAATAACTACAATGGCCACAACAACCGACAAAGATACTCAAACAATCGAGGACACTACAACCACAACAGGAATCAGATTGTAAACAGTTACCAAAGCCAGCATAGGTATAACGAAGGCAGTTTCTGAAATAACAACAACAGTACATACCAAACACAACAGAACCCCAATGATAGAAACAGGAGCAGGAATAATTCAAATAGATACACCAACAACAGAAGAATAAATATCCTACATGAACAGGGAAACGAGATAGGTCCGGAGAGACTACACAGAGACTCCCCGGAAGACCGAAACTAAACATATACAAAATCTCGGATAACCTAACGAACTATGTATCAATGCAAGCATTGAATTTAAAAAGAAATAAAACATTTTTAATTGACACCGGAGCTGACATATCAATAATAAAAGAAGACGACATAAACACAGACTTTTTGAGTAACGAGAAATGTAGACTAACTGGTATAACCAGGGAAGAAGTTAACACATTAGGCAAGGTATACCTGAAACTAAAACTTTCAAGTCACGAAATAATACATAAATTCGACGTAGTTAACAGAGATTTCCCAATAGCCACAGATGGCATACTAGGTAGCAGTGGCGTGGCGTCCATACAAGCCGATTCCTTCCGGCTTCCCTTTTCAAATATCAAAATTTTTTATTTTGCCACTTGCCAACCATCACATTCAATTATTTGTTCATCAAACCATTTTTCATAACTTTATACACGCTCGAAGATCAAATACTTCGACCACTTCGGTTGTTTATTCATTTCTACTCTTACACAAACTCGCACACATAGGCGAGACAAGTATGAACCCCTCTAGCAAGAGAGCGTGCAATGAATTTATTTGAGAAGCCGTTCATTTTCCGGGTTGTGCATTCATTTCTTCACAGTACGAACTTTCAACTCTATTCCTTTCTGGCATATAGTAGAAGTTTATTTGCGATTTCTTTGTCTAACATACTGTAGCATAATAATAACTACGCCCCCTAAAAATATGACGCAACAAATTCCGAAGTGACTTCATTCTGGCAGAATTTTGGTTCGAACTGTCCTTTCATTCGAGGTTCGTGTCTGGGACGAAGTCTCCACAGCTCATGTCAACGAAAGAGACGAATAATATCAGGGATAAAAGGGAATTATAACTGCAAGAATTATTTCTCTTGTTCCAGTGGTCGAAGAATTTGCTAGAAGTTTCTGGCTATCAGAAACTTCTGCTATATCAGAAACAGATGGCGATCAAAAAAAGACAGTTGGTTTAGAACCGTGGCGAAGAGATTGGAAAAGTGATAATGGGCGAAGTTGTAATTTGGTGATAAATTGAAAGTTGAGAGTAAACAAGAAAAAGTAATTAGTTTGGATTTGTGAATTAAGTAATTGAAAGGAGATAAAGTGATTTGAGAGGAAAGAGACCTTGTAAGAAAAGAATTTGCAAAGAATAGTATAGTGTGAACTTGAATTGTTCTATAGACTAGAAAATAAAGAAATAAATTTGACAGAATATCGTTTTATCTACTCGAGCCGTAGCCAGCACATTACATTGGTGTCAGAAGCGGGATAAAACTTATTCTGTGAATAACTATTTCCGTGGTGTGAAATTGCACAAAAAAAAAAAAAAAAACGATTTCTGTGTTGAGTTAATTAGTTGCGCAAAATGGGTCGCAAATTGGGAAAACTAACTATAACTCAACTAAAGGCAGAACTCAGTAAGCGGAACCTCGACACAACTGGGGGAAAAGATGCCCTGCTGATTCGTCTGGAAGAAGCAGTAACGCAGGAAGGTGAAAATCCGCACGACGTAGAGTTTGACGTGGAAGAGGAACCAGCAAGTACAGCAGCCGACCCGGGTATAACAAGTCTGCTCCTGCAACTTAAGTTAGTCATGGACGAACAAAAGAAAGCAATAGAAGACCAAAGGAATTCTATAGAACTTAAGCTGGACGAACAAAAGAAAGCAATGGACGACCAAAAGAAAGCAATGGACGACCAAAAGAACTCTCTAGAACTTAAGATGGACGAACAAAAGAAAGCAATGGACGACCAGAGGAATTCTCTAGAACTTAAGCTGGACGAACAAAAGAAAGCAATGGACGAACAAAAGAAAGCTATAGACGAACAAAAGAATTCTCTAGATGCTCTGGAAAGTAAACTTGATGAGCAAAACAAGAACTTGGAATCCAAATTCGAAGTGATCGAAGAGAAAATCGAGAAGGTCGAGACGCAACTCGAAAAAGTCGAAACTAGATTCGATGAAAATTTTGAGAAACATGAAACTCAGTTCGGGAAGATAGAGACTCAGTTTGAAAAAGTAGAAAAGCAAGTCGAAAATCTTGCTAAGGAGCTCAGCAACGTGAAGAGACAGAAAGCACGGGAATATTCCACTGACGGTCTGAGAAGAAAGGAGATGCAGCCTCCTATCTTCGATGGTCAAACATCATGGCCAATTTATAAGAGGCAATTCGAAGCGGCCGCAATGACCAATAGCTGGGACGATGAAGAGAAGTCTATTGCACTCACGCTTGCACTAAGGGGTCCAGCTGCGGAGCTCTTGCAGACCATCCCGGAAGATAAACAGCAGAACTACGACTCTCTGGTTCAGGCTATCGAGATGCGGTTTGGGGATGAACACATGCAGCAGGTGTACAGGGTTCAGCTGCGTAGTCGAGTCCAGAAAAGGGGGGAAACGCTCCAACAGTTGCAAGCGGATATAGAGCGACTAGCCCATCTTTCATACCCTAAAGCCGGTGAGGAGCTTATCAACGAAATGGCGGTGGAAGCTTTTATTCAGGCCATAGAGGACAGACAACTGCAAATGGCTGTAAGGATGGCTGAAAAGCGAACACTCCCCGAGGCATTGGCATTCGCTTTGTCAATGAAGGCTGCGGACCAAGCATACCAGGGAATACACCGTGTCAGGGAAATGTCCGTCGTGGAATGCTCATGCCAGAGAACAGCCGTCATGGATGAAGACAGAGCTCGCGGAAGTCAAATCCGTTGCTGGAATTGCAACCAAACCGGACACCTACAACGGCAGTGCAGAAGTGCACCTAGACGAGGAAATTGTTCACATTGCGGAAGTAGGAGAAGCAGAGAGGAAGCATCTGGCTGTCAGTCAGACTTCCCAAAACCAGCAGTCGGGAAATGCGTAAGGACCAACTTCGCGGGGCAGAAGTTGGTTACTGGAATCGAGGCCCCCAGGACCACCATTCAAGTTTCGCAAACCAAACGGGGTAACAAGAGCCTGACAGTGGAGGCACTAATCAACGAGAAGAAGTGCGTAGCCACAGGTGCCACTGCCTCCATTGTAAGAAGAGATATCGTCAAAAGCTCCTGGCTGCACAACACCAACAGCTACTGCCTGAAGACTGCAACAGGGGAAATGGCGAAGGTATTTGGAGAAGTTCGTCTTACGATTACTCTGGCAGGACTGACGTTCTCCCATGCGTTTCTGGTGGCAGATATATGCGACGAGTGCATCATCGGAGTAGACTTCATGAAAGCAAATGAAGTAATCTTGGACATCGGGATGCAAGTACTGAGGTATCGAAATGTGGAGATTCCGATGGTGTACGGAAATGAGAATGCCGTAACTCTCAGGACAGTCATCAGCAAAGACGAAGTTTTGCCGCCGTCTTCAGAGACAATCATTTGGACGAAGCTGGAAGGTGATCTTGGGAGCCACCGATTCTACATAGTAGAACCAGACCCAGAGAAGAATTCTCAAGACTACATCGTGGGAAAGACGTTAGTCGAACCAAAGAACACCATGGTTCCAGTGAGGGTTTTGAACGCAAGACCCCACACTGTCAAACTAAGGCGAGGGGAGGTGACTGGAAAATGCACGCCGATTACCGCCGTCGCAACAATATCTGAACGTGATGCTCCAAAACTTCTCCCATCACCTTGGACAGCGGAAGTGAGAGAGACGATTCTCCAGTCCAGTGAGCTGAATCAGGAGCAGCGAACTATGGCAGAGAATCTTATCAATGAGTACGCTGATGTATTTGCCTCACAGGACGGAGAATACGGCCGAACACACCTGGTACAACATCGAATAGACACTGGTGATACTAGACCAATTCGTCAGCCTGCTAGGCGCCTTCCATTGGCAAAGCAGACAGAAGTTGCAGAGATGGTGTCGGCAATGGAGAAAGAAGGTCTGATTGAAAGTTCCAAAAGTCCGTGGGCATCACCGGTTGTACTGGTTAAGAAGAAAGATGGCAGCACGCGGTTCTGCGTGGACTATCGGCAGCTCAATTACGTCACCAAGAAAGACAGCTACCCTCTGCCACGGATTGACGACACGCTAGACACACTATCAGGAGCCCGATGGTTTTCCACTCTCGACTTGAAGAGTGGCTACTGGCAGGTACAGATCCATCCAGAAGACCGGGAGAAAACAGCCTTCACCGCAGGAAATGGGCTATGGCAATTCACGGTAATGCCATTCGGGCTGTGCAATGCTCCGGCGACTTTCGAGCGATTGATGGAATGTGTCCTGCAAGGGTTAACATGGAAAACCTGTTTGGTATACTTGGATGATGTCATCGTCGTAGGAAAAACGTTTGCGCAACACCGAGACAATCTAAGGGATGTGTTTCAAAGGCTTCGAAGTGCCCACCTGAAGCTCAACCCCAAGAAGTGCGCCCTGTTTAGAGCGGAAGTCAAGTACCTGGGACACGTAATTTCAGCGAAAGGAGTGAGAACCGATCCGGAGAAGGTCGAAGCGGTGAAAAACTGGCCAGTCCCCAAAGACAAACACCAACTAAGGAGCTTCCTGGGCCTAGCCACCTACTACAGACGGTTCGTGAAGGATTTTGCCGGGATCGCAAAGAACCTGCACCAGTTGACGGAAAAGGGAAAACAATTCAAATGGTCAATTGAGTGCGAGAAGAGCTTCAAGGCACTTAAACAACGGCTATGCGATGCCCCGATACTGGCTTACCCCACTCCCGGGGAAACGTTCGTTGTGGATGCAGATGCTAGTAATGTCGGGGTAGGAGCCGTACTCTCCCAGGTGCATGATGGCCAAGAGAAGGTGGTTGCGTACTTCAGCAAGGTGCTCTCTAAGCCAGAAAGGAACTACTGCGTGACAAGGCGGGAACTTCTAGCTTTGATCTTGGCTACGAAGCATTTTCACAAATACCTCTACGGGAGGAAGTTCGTTCTTCGCACAGACCATGCAGCCTTAAAATGGCTATTACAGTTCAAGAGTCCTGAGGGTCAGGTCGCAAGATGGATCGAAAGGCTGCAAATCTACGACTACGAAATACAGCATCGTAAAGGAAAACTCCACTCTAATGCGGATGCACTGTCCCGGAGACCATGCAGAACGGATTGTAAACATTGTGCGCGTCAGGAAGAACGGGAGCTGGTTTCCATCCAAAGAATGAGAGCCGAACCTATCGCCGGCTGGAGCGTAGATGAGATCCGGAACGCTCAGAAGGAAGACCCGGATATCGAGCCGATTCTGGCCTGGAAGGAGAACATGGAGAAACCGGATCATCAGGACATCTCTCACAGAAGCCCGACCTTAAAGGCATATTTTGCGCAGTGGGAGCACCTTTTGAACGAATCGCCATTGACATCGCAGGACCCTTTCCGGAAACCGACAATGGTAATCGGTATATCCTCGTAGTGATGGACTACTTCAGTAAGTGGCCGGAAGCGTTTCCGATCCCTAACCAGGAAGCCAGAACCGTGGCGGAGCAGATCGTCTACAATTGGGTTAGCAGATTCGGTGTGCCCTTGGAATTGCATTCTGACCAAGGGCGGAACTTCGAGTCAAGAATCTTCCAAGAGATGTGTCAACTACTCGGAATCAAAAAGACAAGGACAACCCCGCTTCATCCACAGTCGGACGGTATGGTGGAGCGTTTCAATAGGACTTTGGACGAACATCTCTCGAAGGTCGTAGGTGACTACCAACGGGATTGGGACCGGCAGATTCCCTTGTTTTTGATGGCCTATAGAAGTGCCGTGCATAGCACTACTCGACATACGCCGTTCGAAATCTTATTTGGTGGAATAGCTCGTTTACCCAGTGAGGTGAAATTTGGATCTCCTACCAATGAGCCCAGAAAGGAAGAAGAGTACGTGGCGGACCTTAGGGAAAGGCTTAGGGACATACACCAAAGGACCAGAAGCCAGATTAAGATGACGAGCGACCGCATGAAGACCAGGTATGATGCCAAGGCAACAACGTCAGGATTCCAGGAAGGAGATCTGGTGTGGCTGTATAATCCCCATCGCCAAAAGGGGAAATCACCTAAATTACAGCGGAACTGGGAAGGTCCCTACAGAATAGTAACCCGCATCAACGATGTTGTCTACCGCATCCAGCGAGGACCGAGGGCCAAAATGAAAGTGGTTCATGTGGACCGACTGAGTCGATACAATGGCCGAAATGAGGATGCACTTGTTCGGGACGAACATGTCTAAGAGGGGGGCAGTGTAGCATAATAATAACTACGCCCCCTAAAAATATGACGCAACAAATTCCGAAGTGACTTCATTCTGGCAGAATTTTGGTTCGAACTGTCCTTTCATTCGAGGTTCGTGTCTGGGACGAAGTCTCCACAGCTCATGTCAACGAAAGAGACGAATAATATCAGGGATAAAAGGGAATTATAACTGCAAGAATTATTTCTCTTGTTCCAGTGGTCGAAGAATTTGCTAGAAGTTTCTGGCTATCAGAAACTTCTGCTATATCAGAAACAGATGGCGATCAAAAAAAGACAGTTGGTTTAGAACCGTGGCGAAGAGATTGGAAAAGTGATAATGGGCGAAGTTGTAATTTGGTGATAAATTGAAAGTTGAGAGTAAACAAGAAAAAGTAATTAGTTTGGATTTGTGAATTAAGTAATTGAAAGGAGATAAAGTGATTTGAGAGGAAAGAGACCTTGTAAGAAAAGAATTTGCAAAGAATAGTATAGTGTGAACTTGAATTGTTCTATAGACTAGAAAATAAAGAAATAAATTTGACAGAATATCGTTTTATCTACTCGAGCCGTAGCCAGCATATTACAATACATTCGCTTATGAGGAAAATAACCCGCGATTTCTCGGCTTTTATGGATGAACATTGGTGGAGGAGAAAGGTTTTAGTTCGAGGGAGTTTTTTTTTTATTGTAGGCAACAAAATAAGCCGACGAAAATCGACTTATTGGGTGATGTAGTGGTTCGAACGGCGTTTGAGGTGTTTCTTACTTGTTGGGTATTTTTTTTTTGCAAATCTGAAATGACGGTTGCAAATCGGTTGTGTAATTGTGCGTGATTTATTGAGAATTTGGATGCAAATTTTTGTGATTTTTGTGACTGCTAATTATTAGAAAATTTTAAAAATTTTGCTTACATATTGGTAGTTAAGTTAGTGTTTTAAATTATTAAATTATTATAAAATAGTGAGTGAGCTAAGTGAATAGTTATCAGCTATATACCAAGTAAGTAATTAAAAATCTACTTAAGAGGTGCCCCATTGAACATTCTTATTACTCTTAGACAAGATGTCTCTAGTTAATTTTGTTGTTTAACTGATTTTCTTCTAAAAGAAACCCACGAGTTCAGTAAGCTTTCTTTTTTTGTAAAAAAAAAAAAAGTTATAGAACTAGGTCGCTCGACACCATCAATGAAAATTGATTACACGCGAAAGGATGCGTATCAGAAACATTTTCATGAGTCTTTTTACAAAAAGAATCCATGGCTGACTGGCAGTTGCAAATTAAATAAAATGTTTTGTTTTCCTTGTCTTCTTTTTTCTAATTCTCCTAGTGTTTGGAGTCACACAGGTTTCTTTGATATAAACAATTTTATTAATTCTTCCAAGAAACATATTCAAACGGAAAAGCATATACGCAGCTGCTTGCATTTGCATGAATTTGGCGAATATCGGATAGAGACTTCTTTAGGGAATTCTTAGGAGGCTCATAATAGAAAAGTTGATCGCAATCGCGATTTAATGAAGCGTTTCATAGACACTGTAGTTCTTCTGGGAAAACAAGAGCTGGCATTCCGGGGTATTAGAGACTCGATGGCAATATCATTCGCGTATAGTGAACATCTTATTCAATTGCAGAGAAGACATAGAGCTTGCGAAGCAAGAGATCGAGGGTTTTATGTCATGGATTCATTCTGAATTTAAACTCATTTGACTCAATCTATGAGAGCGTAAGTGTCTGCTCAGAACCTCCACGCAAACGCCGACTACTTAATATTGATTCAACTACAAATTAGCTACAGCCGAATTTTTGTAGCAATTATAGATAATGTTACAAGTCAGATTAGGAATAGGTATAGTTCATTTAGTTCATATATTTTCTTTGATTTATTAAACAAATCGAAATATGAATATTTTTCTAATTCAATGCCGGATTACAAAATATCTTCTTTAATTGTCCTATTTCATGGAATTTTTAATTTTACTACTTCAAAAAAAAGTAACCCAAAGTTTTATACACTACCCCTTCACTTAAAAAGCTTGAGGTTTTCCAACTTTATAAGCATTTTAATACGGAAATGCTTAGAGATACTTTTTCTCAAGCTTAACATTGTGTGGAATCTTTTTAACCCTGCCTTTAACTGTGGCCTCTGTCGAAAGATATTTTTCCACTTTAAAAATAGTCCACACTTAAGAAATTCCCACAAAGAAGAAAGACTCTCAGACCTTGCACTTTTATCTATCGAAAAGCACCTTCTTTTAGAAATTAAAAATAACTCAAATTTTTATGAAAGAGTTAGCAGAATTCGTAAAAAAGAATCGTAGGATAGCTTTAGAGTACAAATAGGTAGTACATAATTGTAATTGCTAAATTTTTTATATTTAACAACGCTCCGAGTTTTCAATAACTTATATAGATTATTCTGCCCAGAACAGCTTCTTTCGAAGCCACTTTTTTTATGCGATGAGCTCTTTGTCTACGTAAATTCCAATGGCTTAAAGTATAACAAAGGTGGCTTAGATTTCATATCTTAAGTCTGTGTTTCGAATAAGCCCTAAATATGGTAAGTTTTGAATAAAACATTTTACTTAAAATTTTTTCGGCTTCCCTCTCTTGAAATTTCACCCCACGCCACTGCTAGGTAGAGATTTTCTTTTAAATCATATGTGCAGAATAGACTACGAAACACACACCCTTACAATCAGCATCCAAGAAGAAGAAATAACATTACCTATAGAATCAAAATCTTTGAATATGTTCAGAATACCGCCAAGAACAGAAGCAATATATCCAACAATTTTATCACTGTCAGAAGATGGCGTGATTTTAAACAATGAATTAGAAAAAGGCATATTTGTTAGCAACTCCATAGTACCCGCAAATGGTATATGTCACGTAAAAATACTAAACACAAACGATTACGAAGTAGTTATAAAAGACACAAGCCTAGAAGTAGAACTTTTGAGAAACTTCACTATTTTGAAAAATAAACAACGTCAAAGCAATGATACTAAGAGATTACAAAAACTATTGGAAAAATTAGAAATCGAAAGCACATACCCTGCAATCAGACATTCATTAACACAAATATTTAGAGAGTACCATAATATTTTCCATTTAGACAACGAACCCTTATCAACAAACAATTTTTATTCCCAAAAACTGACAGCCCCAGACAACAGTCCAATTTATATAAAAAACTATAGACTACCACAGACACAACACACAGAGATAAGAAGCCAGGTACAGAAACTACTTCAAAGCGATATAATAGAACCTTCAGTTAGCCCGTACAACTCACCACTGCTGTTAGTACCAAAAAGGAGCGAAGGCGGAAAAAAGAAATGGAGACTAGTAGCAGATTTCCGTAAGCTCAATGACAAAATAGTAAACGACAAATTCCCATTAACTGTAGAATCGATTGGATAGACTGGGTAGAGCCAAATACTTCTCTACACTCGACATGACTAGTTCTTTTCACCAGATACCACTAGAACAAGACTCAAGACCAATGACAGCATTTTCGACACAGGATGGTCACTATCAGTTCACGAGACTACCATTCGGTCTTAAAATATCATCCAACAGTTTCCAAAGAATGCTAACAATAGCATTAAGCGGTTTGGAAGCAGAAGCATTCCTTTATGTGGACGATATTATAGTTTGTGGATGTAGTATAAACCATCACAACCAAAAACTTCGATAGACTAGAGCAATACAACCTAAAACTGAATGCTAGCAAATGTCATTTCCTTAAGTTTGAAGTAGTATGTCTGGGACATTTAATAACAAGTAAAGGCATAAGAACAGATCCAAAAAAATACAGCATTATAGAAAATTATCCAGTACCAATAAACGCAGATGAATTTAGGAGATTTATAGCATTCTGCAACTACTACAGAAGATTCATCCGGAACTTCGCAGACATAGCTAAAAGTCTAAACTCTTTACTAAAGAAAGGCATACCATTCGTTTGCTCAGAAGAGTGTGGAAAAGCATTCAACACTTTAAAAAGATGTCTAATAGAACCACCAGTGCTACAATATCCAAATTTCTCAAAACCATTCATATTAACGACAGACGCATCGGACTCTAGGAGCAGTTCTCTCACAAGGAGAAATAGGACACGACCTTCCAATATCATATGCAAGCAAATCGTTACAAAAGCATGACATAAACAAACCAATAATCGAAAAAGAACTACTTGCCATACATTGGGGAATAAACTTTTTTAAGCCATATTTATACGGGAGGAAGTTTATCGTAGTTACCGACCACAGACCGTTAGTTTCTCTATTTTCTCATAAAAGTCCTTCTTCTAAACTAACTAGAATCAGAATGAACTTCTCTGATTACGATTTTGAAAGAACTTATATAAAGGGAACAATGAATACGAATGCCGATGCGCTTTTGGGGATAAAAATCGATGGTGCTAAAGCAGAGTGATGATTGCGACTCCAAGGAGCGGATCATTATGAAAATAAAGCAATGGAGAACGACATATCTCAACAGAAAACTGACCACCTACACATATGGGAATGTACATCCTTATCTGACGTCAGAAAAATTAGGAAGTTGAAGTACATATTAGCGAGCTATAAAAGGCTAAAATTGAAATATACGAAAATGAAGTTATAGTAAGGTGTAGTGATAATCTACCGAAACTAGTTTCGACCCTAGAGAAGCTGACATCCGAATTAAAGAGCGCACAAATTAATGATGTAGCTCTGAGTGAAAAAAATGAAATATTTGAACATATACATGTCGAAGAATTTAAGAATATATATAATGGACTGCAATCAATGAATGAAGAATACTCGCCCTTGAAAATAGTAATGTACAAGCCCCAAAGAAAATAGAAGATGATAAAGAAAGAATGACAATTATAGAGGAATTTCACAATTCACCACACGGAGGACATTTAGGTATACGAAAGACAATAAAGAAGATCAAACAAAGATACATTTGGAAAAATATGAGACAAATGATTAAGAAATTTGTAAATACTTGTGGAACATGTGCCAAAAACAAGCAAACAAGACATATACAAGAGGAAACGGTCATTACAGACACACCAAGTACCAGCTTCGAAACAATCCAAATTGACACGGTTGGACCTCTTAGAATATCAAACGGTCACAGATATATACTAACAATGCAATGTGAGTTAACCAAATATGTTATTGCACACCCTATCGAAAGCAAAGACGCAAAGACAATTGCTAAAACACTTTTGGAACAATTTATTTTAAAATATGGTTGCTTCAAAATACTCAAGTCGGATAACGGAACTGAATTCAAAAATGAGTTAATGAAAAATATATGCGAAATGTTGAAAATCAGAACAATTTATTCAGCCCCATATCATCATCAAAGTATAGGATCATTAGAGAGAAACCATAGAGTTCTAAATGAATTTCTTTTAAATTTCGCTGAAGACTACGAATGGGACATTTGGGTACCATATAATGCATTTGCATTCAATACAACACCATGATGAATGATTATGAACTATTTTTTGGAAAATTGTCATACTTACCGAACGATATAATAAATAACAATGAGAAAGTATATAATTTAGATATCTATATAAATGAAATAAAAATTAGTCTTAAGCATGCAATAGAAAAAACAAGAAACATAATTAAAAACGTAAAGGATAAAAGAAAATTAGAATATGATAAAAATACAAATATCTCTGATTTTAAGCTAGGAGATGTAGTGTTTGTTAAGTTAGAAAGTAAGAAAAAATTACAAAGTCCTTATCACGGACCATACAAAATAATTGAAATAGACAATGTAAATTCAATAATAGACATAAATGGAGATGTAAGAAATTTCACAACAATAGACTTAAGAAATATAATATATAACATTAAATTTCATATATACAATACATGAAAAAAAAAATAAAAAATATAATCAAGTAAGTTGTAAGAACCTTACAAACTTTACATTACATTTTACAATTACTCAAGATTTATTAAACACAAGCTTAATTCATGAGATAGATAAGATCCACGCAATAACATAGTTAGCAACTTAAGAACCCCTGATGTAAAACAATTCCAAAGCATATCGATACAAAGAAGTCTTGCAAAATTATTTTTCAAATAATTTTTCTTCAAATAATTTTTCTTCAAATAATTTTTCGCTTAAGGGTGAGGGTGTAGTGTGCCCACCAAAACAAAAACCCAAGAACACAATGTATACACAAGAAGAACACACATTGTATGAATTATGTAATATCACATAAAGTCAACGATCACAAAACAAAAACACTTGACGGCACACGCCAAAGTGCTGACGCATAGGAAAGGCAAAAATACTTCGATGCACTATGTCGCAGTGCATAAAGCTGATCTACTAACGTGTCATTTGAGAAGTGTTTGACTCTTTGTGTGATCGATACAATGTGTAGTAAGTGTTTGGGGAAATAGAAATGCAACTTTTTTAGGTCATGACTAAGAAGCCGAAATATGATGGCATGCGACCCACTAGATATCGATGTGCATTGGGAATGCAGGTGGGGAATTAGTATATAAAGATCGATTCTTTCAAAATAAATCAGATTCAAATTGACTTTAAAACGCGTTTCTCAATCTGGCTTTTCAGCCCTGCTACTCGTTAGCTGACTCTGCTACCTGCTATGGTGTTCACGCCCTGCCAATCTAAGGAAAACAACTTGGTATATCGTACCATTATACTATAACAATACATATAAATATGCGATTTCGGGATTGTAACTTTGCTTAGCAAACGTGGTAGATGGAAAAAGCGAAAGAACTGGGGATTGTGCGAGTAGTATTGCCCAATTTCTATTTACTTTTTTTTCATTTTTTACATTTCAATATCACAAAATTCATTATTATATCTAGAGTACAATATGTACACATACATATAATTTCGCCTTAATTAACATTTTTGCATCGAGATATACCCATGAATTATGCAATTATTTTGTTGAAATGTTATCTAGTATACATTCTGTGGTATAAAATACCACTTTTGAGTGCATTAAGTATTTTAATATCTAACTTAACACCAGCAGACGATGCAAATAACACCTGCACGCGCGAATCCCGAGGAACGAAAATGCTGACCAAGCGTCTGGTGCAATCGTTGCACACCGACTCTTTCCCATGATAGCAAACAACAGCAGAAGTTGTGTTAGGGAAAATTTGATGATAAATATAAGCAATTCAATGTTCGTTAGTTTAACACTGTTAACACAAACTCGAGTGAACTATAGCGATAACCAAGCTTAGGATCAGTGAAAGTGTTGTGAATGAAAATAGTGGACAACCAAGCCACCAAAGAGTAAATAAAAATAGTGGACAACCAAGCCACCAAACAGTGAAATAAATAAAAATAGCGGACAACCAAGCCACCAAACAGTGAAATAAACAAAAAAAAAATAGTGGACAACCAAGCCACGAAATAGCAAAATAAATAAAGAAAAAGTGCATAACCAGACCACTAAGTCGACAGTGTAGGGAAAAACAAAGGTCCCCGAGTAGTTCTACTAATCAAAGGAACAAAAAGGAGTCAGGAAACTCCTCTGATAGCCGCCCTAACCAGCAGAAGCAGCCAGAACCCACCTTCAAAACTAAAATGTTAAGAAGAAATGCTACAAGGAATAATTATTATACTACTGTAAGTCAATAGTAACCAACTTAAGTAACAATAAAAATAAATTTTTTATAATATTTGCATGAAAACCATAAACCCCATTCTATCTATCTGAACAAAAGAAAAATACTTGCACTACCTTAACGATTGTGAAAATACTAAATAGTGAATTTATATTCTAAATTATAGATTTAATCAATTCTTGTTTGCTAAATTATTGCTCTGAAGCAAATACGTTAACTAAAACATCCATTATCTTTACTTGAACGAGAGATATAATTGATTCCCTCATTTAATAAAACAAATATCTTTTGAAAGATAGTAAACCCTAATAATTTAATACGACCAGCTCGTCTAGAATTGCCCGCAGATAACGTTGCAGCTCCTCAACCTCCTGCTCCCGTTCCTCCCCCTGCTCCTAACGCAATTAACGACGACATGACATGACGATATTAACAACGAAGTAGATCAGCCAATAGACGTGGTTAACGATAGGAATTTGTCCGACATGGACAAAATACCTGATGTGGTAAAAAGCGCCAGGGAATTCTCTGGACAGCCACACGAATTCAACTCATGGAAAAAGAGTGTTGATAGGATACTCAAAATCTATTAGCATTTGAAAGGTACCCCCAAGTATTATGGAATCCTATCGGTTATCAGAAATAAAATTACGGGCTACGCAGACGTCGCCCTAGAATCATACAACACCCATTAAATTAGGAGAAAATGTCAAAATGTCTTACCTTACATTATGCAGACAAGAGGGATTTAGGAACCCTCGAGCACCAAATGACAACATTAGTACAAGGTAGTCGTACGATCCCTGAATTCTATCAGGCCGTCTACCACCACTTGTCGCTTATCCTAAATAAGTTAGGATCAATGGATATGATTCAAGAATCTATGAATAACATGACCCAATGTTATAGGGACAAAGCCCTTGATACCTTTGTCAGAGAGTTGAAAGGCGAACTGCCTATGCTACTCAGCATCCGAGAGCCCGCTGACTTACCGCAACCTTTGCACCTTTGCTTAAAACTGCAAAATGTCGATTTCCGAGCTCAGCATGCAAACAATTCACAATCAAGCATCCGGGGAACGTTTCAAAAACCGCCTCCAGTTCCACCTAGAAGTAATAATTCTTCACATTTAGGACCAGCACCAATTCCAGCACCGAGGCGCGAATTTCATCCTGAGTTACTCCATAACCCCCGAAATGCTCAGCCACCCCAGTTTTACAGGGAACCACAGTACCAGCCGAAATACCAATACTCACTGCAACGACCACCGGCAAATCAAAACCCGCTTCCCGCCAAGCCTACTACTCCATCAAATCCCAGAAGGTTAATTACCAGAACATACCTCGTAACCAACAGTTTGTTCCACAGAAGCGCCAACATTCACAACAGGTCCACCAGCCACACAAAGTGCAGAGAGTTTACCACACCGAAGGGCCCGATCCAGATGAGCAGATACCGGAAGAATACGAAAGTGAGATAGCACGAGAATACCAAAATTATAACCAGACGTTAACGAACTACACTGACTCACAAGATGACCCTGAACTTGATGAACCGGAGCAACTCGACGATATCTCTTTTTTAGACTAAGGTCCTTGAACGATAATAAACTACCGAAATTCGAAATTAAACTCCAACGATGGGACGAAAGAAAAAAAGAAAGACAACGAGGTTCCCAATATAATTAGTATGTAGAATTTATTACCATCTTCGACGCTAGTCCAAATCCAAGTGACCGAGAAATATAATTATTTTACAAAAATGTCTGAGTACAGAGAATATGCAAAACATAGAATTACTGTAAGCCATAGCAAATTGAGTTATTGTAAGCTAGAAGTTACGTTACTTTACTAAATTGAGAGTTATACAGAGAAACAGGTTTACACTATATAATAGGATATGTTATGTGCGCATAGAAATATCGCAACGCAGAATATTCCTGAACATTCCGCCGCCCCTGGAACATAGTTTCAGCATAATGGTAGAACGGCTAGCTTATGAATCGGCCGAAGAAAGTTTCCACTGGCTGTCTTCAGAGTAACCACGCGAACACGTTCGTCCTTGCCAGGATGCGTATCAGTCACACGCCCCATAACCCATTTGCCAGGAGGTAGATTCGCGTCCTTCACAACAACAAGGTCATCAACTTTAAGGTCACGTTGGGATTGCTGCCACTTTGGCCGATTTTGGAGTGATGTGAGATACTCCATGCTCCATCTTTTCCAGTATCCTTATACTTTAACTTTTATAGACTGCCACAAAGACATGCGATTTGCAGGTATATCCAATGATGGCTCTGGAATTGCAGAATATGGTTCACCTAGAAGAAAGAACGAGCTTGTGTATGTCAGACAATGCACGGGCAAAGTCTCGGAAGTTGGTTGCATTATCGGTGTACATGTTCGATGGCCTTCCGCGTCGCGCTATAAATCGACGAAGTGCTGCCAGAAATGCCTCCTTTGTTAGGTCACTCACGAGTTCAAGGTGTATTGCCTTTGTCATTAGGCATTTGAAGAGTGAAATATATCCCTTGATGACATGATACTTCCTTCCGGTTTTAACCTTAATAGCGATCGGAACGGCGTAATCGCACCCGCAATGAGCAAAAGCTCTGCTCTGGCGTACCCGTTGTGGAGGTAGATTCCCCATAATTTGAGTTGCTGTAGCCTTTCTCTGCTTGAAGCACTGCATAAATCCATGGAAGATCTTCCTTAGCAGATTTCTGCAGCCAATTACTCAGTATTCTTGGCGTATGAGTGCAAATAAGGTTGATACTCCTGGATGAAGAAATCTTTGATGCGCGTCGATTAATATCAGTTTGGTAATGGGATGCTCCTTGGGGATAATGATGGGGTGTTTGGTGTTGAATGTGGCGTTGGCTTCTTCGATTCGCCCACCTACTTTGAGTATTTTGTCCTTGTCTAGAAATGGAGTGAGACTTGTAATTTTACAATAGTTAGGAAATTTTACAGATTTATCGAAGTGCTTTATTGAATTTCCAAAGTGACAATCCTGCAACCATTTGATGAGGCTTAGCTTTGCGTTGTGAATTACCTGAGCATTCAAATGTTGGGAAAAGGTATGAGTTAACTTACGACTGTTCGATATAAAACGATGAAGAAATGCGACGCTCCTTATAAGTTTATGACAGGATGACATTCGAGTTGAAAGGGTATCGAAGGGATGATCACGAGTTACGACTAATAATGACTGTGGTAGTTGTTTCCTCTCTTCATTTAAGCATTCTGGATGCCAATTATCTGCCCTTTGCAAAAGTCAATCTAGTCCATGCCACCATATATGCTCATATGACCTAGGGACAAATATTCTTCTAGAAACTGGGTATAACCTTCACGAAGTTTTTCATCCTTCTGCCACTTCCGTTCCATAGATTTCAGACGATAAATTGCGCCATTTATGGTGCCCGAAAACTGCGGTGGCTCTTTGAAAGGAAGGTTTACAACATACTTCCCATTGTGGTCTCTGCGATGGGTTTTAAGGAAATGGTCCTCTATATCCTTTTCCTCTTTGGAGAGAAATGATTTGGGATTGATTTCTTCAATGCTCCAAAAGGCTTGTAGTATGGAGTCAACATCGAGAATGCTATGATGCAAATGAAGATTTTGCGGCTGATCGGAAGATAACTGTCCTGCTAGAACCCAACCACAGATTGTATGTTGAGCAATCGGGTACCCAGATTCACTGTATTTCCATTCACCTTGCATTATTTCCCAGACCTTATCCGCTCCTAACAACATATCTACGGAATTCGAAACGTTAAATGAAGTATCCGCTAAATTAAGCTTGTTGAGGTAGTACCAATCCTTTATATCAAAAGAAGTCGTTGGTAAATTGGCTGTGACCTTTGATATAACATAAGCGTCAACTGAAATGCTGATTGGTTCGAAACGAGAATCTATGCACATCGAAACTGCGCCCCTAGTTGTGCCTGCACTGCTAGTACCTTTGCCACTGATAGGTACACGTGCATTTCGACGCTTCAACCCAAGCCGTTGGGCACAGGTTTCTGAAACAAAGGATACTTGCGATCCAGAGTCTAGGAGGAACCGCACTTGCTGATATTGACCTTAGCTGTCTAAAATGTTGCCAAAGGCTGTAGGCAATAAAGTTTGTGGTAAGCGATGTGTTTCACTTAATGAGTGATTATTTGCTAGTCGATCTGAAGGCCGTTGCAGCGAAAATGAAGAGCTATTGCTTGTACTAGGTTGAGTTTCTGGACCCCCTTGTTGTAAGTCTGCGCGAACAGAATCTCTAGAACACGAATTGGTCGAATCAAAATGCACTAAGCTATGATGACGCGTATTGCAAGTTTTGCATCGAGACTTAGATTGGCATCTAGCTGAAGTATGGCCAAAGCCAAGACAATTAAAACACAGCCTATTTAATTTAGCGAAGTCGCGTTTAGCCATAATATCCAGCCCCAAAAATGCTGCGCATTGAGCCAACAGATGCGGACCCGTTCATTTGGGACAATTAAGTGGGGAAGAAATATGCATACTTCTTACGCCGACATTTTTTCTGCGATTTGATTCTCGAAGATGACCTCGGCAGCTTTCCAACGCCTCGCATCGCTTCTC
Source organism: Pocota personata (assembly GCA_963082735.1). Classification (NCBI taxonomy): domain Eukaryota; kingdom Metazoa; phylum Arthropoda; class Insecta; order Diptera; family Syrphidae; genus Pocota; species Pocota personata. The sequence goes on from OY720429.1 coordinate 131,892,879, forward strand.
CAAAAATGTGAGGAACTGATCCATTGTTGGATAGTCCTCATTTATACTAGCCTCCGACCATGTCTGCCGCGTTTCCATATCAACCTTGTTCAAGAGCAGATTCATAAGCCAAGGATCCCTGTCCAACGAATTTATAGACGTAAGTCCCCGGACGACTTCGTCTGCTCTGTCTGATATCCTGCGTAATGTGATAATATTGGGCGTACTAATGGAGGGTAAATCGAAAAATACCTTTATGAAATCATTTATAGAATGACGTGGTCTATTGTAGCGTCCCTCTAACCGTTCCCATGCTTGCATATACGTGGCATCAGAAATGGTTATATGACTCAGCAAATTCAATGCTTCTCCGCGAAGATGGGACACAAAAGATGAAATTTTTGCGTGGGCGATAGATTTGTTCGATTATGAATAGATCCCTCGAACATATCTCGAAAGGTAGGCCATTCGCGATAACTTCCCGAAAATGGTTCTATTCGAATTTGTGGCAACAGTGTGTCCACCTGCGACGAAGACGAAGGGCATGTAATATTGAACTGACCTACCTGTTGTTGAACAGCGAACGGAACAGACTTTACCATCAGGAACTTTGTTTCGAACTCATCGAATTCAGGATCAGGGTCAATCTAACCACCTTCATCAAAAAACTCGTACATGGCATCTTGAGAGAACTTAAAGTCAACCCATATTTCGTTAACCTTTTCTAAACGAACTTCTAATACTTCTAAGGTGACGGTCTCTAGAATTTTCTCCTTAAAAGAAGAATGTTTTGTTAGAGAACCTTTTATGCGACCTCGTGTACCACGTAACGTAGCCAATTTAACCTTTGCACTCATGTTCACAAAATGTTTGCTGCTTAATAATTTCTCTGCCAAAGGCCCTTGATACTTCTAGTGTAAATTATCTTTATGCAAGATCACGTGAATAAATCTCGAATTAGTCAGATATCCGTATACCAATCAAAGTAACTGCATACAGCTAAGCTAAACCTTGCAATGTATGTACGAAAAGAGCCAACTCTTCTAAATTATCCACCCCATTCAACGCGATAGGAGCTCCTTAAAACCGACACTTCACCACACAGTCCCCAAATAATCCACTAACTACGAACCGTTAATCCTAGTAATGAATCCACCGGTGATCAGCAAGTTATCAATATACGTAAATATACTGCGAGAATAATTCAATGATATGAATTAAATTACGGTTAATTCATTTACTTTAAAAAAATTATATTTATTTCTTAAACTGGCAGAGGTTCTGCCTCTTAAAATGAACTGAACAACATGAATAACTTATCTCTACCTTAAATACCTAATAAACGCTGTCACTGCAATTTGGCACCTTGATGTGAGGAGCGCGTCGATCGTGGGAACGTTGCTGACGTTGGCATTTGATGACCGGTGTGGCGGTGTTTAGTTCAGCAGACTTGCTGACCCGATGACTTGAATGCGGCATGTGTTGGATTTGCCTGCATATTATGTTGCGTTAACTCATATTATGTTGTGTTAACTCCTCCGCCCTTAAGAGTAAACGTCCTCGTTTACTTAGAAGAATGGTATCTGGCTTATGCGGGAAGTTGTAGCCCTTGGAACAGGTGATGGTGGAGATGTTGGTGGGGATTTGGTCTGTGAGTCTGCGTTGATGGTGCTGAGCGTTGATTTGGTACTTGCTACTGTTTTTCTGAAGACTATGGCTATGATGATGACGAGTGCGAATAGTAGACAGACTCCAATGCTCATTACTGTCCTATTTTCCACTTTTGTCCTCAAGAGTTGAATGTAGCGGGTGTTGTTTGCATGTAATTCTTTTATAAGCTCCAGCGATAACGTTTCTTCCACTTCGTGGTGCTGTGCTGACGTTTGTTGCAGGATGGCTGGGAGAGGGTTGAGATGCGTTGACTCGAAAGATTTGAATGTTTTTTTTCCAATTTGTAGGCTGCTGTTGTAGTATTTAATCAGGAATGTGCCATTGAGGGCAACCGGTTCATCGTCGATTATGATTTCTCCATCGTACTGGTTTAGAAAAATGATGTCAGATGATATTTCTTCAAGGTCTGGGATGTGTTGGCCATTAATTGCAGTACAGTTCGCTATTTTGCTGTTTAATAAATTTGGTATACAACTAGTGTTACTTAAATTTTTTGTTACAGATTGAAAACTTATTTATTGTCCTACAATTGACATTTATACCATATATTTCATTTTCACATTTTAAAATTTCATTAAATTCAACTTTGATTGCTTTATTTTCTTTCTTTACTGGTTTTATATTTAACTTATTACATATTTTTTCATTAACTGTAGGTAGGCTTACAATGTATAATAGTACAGAATTATTAAAAGCTACTTTTATTTCTGAGAAGTCCATTGCTTCTTCTATATCTTTGAATAATATACCTTTATTATTTATTATTTTTTCGATTACATTTACTTCATTTCTTGATAAAATATAAGAGTTTATAATATTGGCTTTTGCCCAATGTAAAGCGTACATAATATTTTTTATTTCATCTTTTACTATAACTAATCTGTATTTTATACTGAAAACAATTTCCTCTATTACATTTGTATTTTCTTTTACAATTTTACTTATGGAATTTGTTTTATTTATTATATCTTCGATTTTATTGACTAAAAGGTTATTTATAACAGTTTGTTTATTATTATTTTCAAGTGCGTTATTTATTTTTTCCTTGATTATCTCGAAGTCGTGATTATCGGGAGTGCCTGCTATGAACTTCCAAGCGCTTCCAATGAAGTCAAGCGATCTTTTAGCTTTATGCTGATTGGGGATTAAACGTGAAAGGATTGATCTAATAGATGAGATTTCTTGAGATAGAAGATAGAAACTGGGATGGGAAGTTATAAGGTTTTCTCTCATGTACGATTCTATGTTACTTAAGGCTTGCGGATATACGGATAAGTCTATTTCATGAATTAGTTTGTAAGTTCCGGTTTGTATTCTAGATGTTCCGGTGTTAATAGCCACTAGTCTTGCGTTCGTGTAGTCCAGTATTTGCACGTCTCCTAAACAGTCAGTCAGTAAAAGTCTGGAAAGAAAGTTTGAGATTAGGATTTTATGTGAGATTTGTGAACTACCTTTCCTGATTGGGTGAGAACGGTAGTTTTATTGTTTTCTTTAACAACTTCTTTTGAATATCTTGGAGAGAGTTTTGATCCTACTCTCTTATTTTTTCTGACATAAATTATTTTTCCTGTTGAGTAATCTTTGATTGGGGGTTTCCCTTTATTGTGATAGGTCAAGTCATGTTGTTGTTTGTCTTCTAGTTTGACTTTCACTTCCGAACGAATCTTGTCAATTTGAGGGGGGTCTATGTTCCTACTGAAAAATATGTCCACTGGTTTCTTACGTGTTACCGAATGTATCGTGAAATTATAGGCATTAACTGCAGTTTCAAGTAATTCCGTGAAGGGTCTATGTACTTGTTCCTTTCCAATGCAACGCATAAGTTCAGCAAGAGTCGAATGAAATCGTTCGACTTGGCCGTTCGATGTGCTCGTATATGGGGGTGTTGTGAATACTTCCATGCCAAATTCGTTCTTAAGCATGAATATAATTGGTGAGGAATTGAAAGACTTCTCATTATCGAATACTATAGTCTTCGGTATTCCATAGGCAAATATGAGTTCTCTTAGCGGTTGCCTAACATCCTCAATAGCTTTAGATTGTATTTTCTTGACTTGGGCGTATTTAGAGAAAATGTCAACGCCTTCGGTTGAGAAAATGTCAACATGAATAATCTGTCCAGGATAAGTCGGAATTGAAGTTGCCTGAATTTCAATTTTATCGGGGTGACGGTCATATTTGTTTTCTTTGCAAATAGAGCAGAGTTTGATTATTCTTTTTAATTTTCGCGACATTCCGGGAAAATAGAATTTTTCGAGAATTTGCTGTTTATTCTCTCGTTCATTCCTATGAGCACGTTGATGGGTGGTAATGATGATTTCTTCTTGTCTAGTTTCACTTGTTACGTCTTCTACAATTGCTTGGGAGAATCTTACACGATAATTCGCAAAATTATTTCTGTAAATTTCTTGGATCATTCCCTGGATTCGTTCTTCCGTCTTTATGCAGTTGGTAACTGTAGGGTTCAGTCTGGCCTTAAGAATTTCAATAAGTTTATCAGTTGTGTAGGATTGTTCAGTTATAATATGCCTGTGATATGTGGGAAAAACTATGCGAAACTCGTAATTGCTTGTATTACCCATATTGAGGAATATTTGATTTTTGAATACATTGATAGGCGATTCAACGCTGAATATCAGCCCATGTGATGAACTCTCATCACTATGTATTGTTGGAGTAAGGGAGTTTATTTCGGTTCCGGTGGGAAGTCTGGAAAGTGCGTCTGCAACTACTTTTGTTTTGCCAGGTTTATATTTTAATTCGTAGTTGTACTCTTCCAAAATAGCTTTCCATCTTTTCAGTTTAGAGTTATTGTTTTTATTGCTCAGGGAATAGGTGAGGGGTTGGTGGTCAGTATGAATTATCACTTTTGCCGTCCCGTAGAAATAATTTCTGAAGTTGTTAAGTGCCCATATTATAGCTAGCATTTCCTTTTCGTTGGCTGCATAGCTTTCTTCTGTTTTACTTAATGTTCTAGATATGAACATAATGGGCTTATCTCCTTGTGACAATACAGCACCAAGGGCATAGTTAGAAGCATCAGTTACTAATTCGAACGGTTTTGTGAAGTCTGGGTAAGCGAGTACAACTTCTTCCGATGTTAATGTGTTTTTGATTTTTTTAAAAGCTGTTTTGGCGGATTTGTCTAAATGGATAAGTTTCTTGCTTGAAATGTTTTTGGACAATCGTCCATCCTCCCCCCTTAAGAGGGCTGTTAGGGGTTTGGCCAGCTTGGCGTAGTCCCTAATGAAGCGGCGATAGTACCCTGACAGGCCAAGGAAAGAGCGAAGTTCCTTCAGGGTATTCGGATATGGAAAGTCTTGGACTGCTTTGATTTTTACCGGATTGGTTTTAATGCCGTTAGGCGAAATGACGAAACCCAGGAATTCTACTTCTTGTTTGTAGAATTCGCACTTGTCCAGTTGAACTTTCATATTTGCATCATGTAATGATTGAAAAACTTTCCGAATATTTTGTTCATGCGTAGCTTCGTCCTTGCTGTAAATGACTATGTCATCTACGTAGACATCGCATATTTTACCGATGAGGTTACGAAGAATGTCGTCAAGCGTCCTTTGAAATATGGCCGGTGCATTCTTGAGACCGAATGGAAGCCTAAGAAACTCGAATTTTCCATTATTGATAGAGAATGCTGTTTTTTCGATATCAGATTCTTTTAAGGGGATCTGATGGAACCCACTTTTCAAGTCTATAACGGAAAAAAATGTATTATCGCCGAGATGTGCAAGGATTTCGTTAATTTGGGGAATCGGGTATCGATCCGGGATAGTAATGCTGTTTAGCTTCCTATAATCTATTACGACCCGATATTTCTTCTTACCAAAAGCATCAGCTTTTTTTGGCACTATCCATACTGGTGAATTGTATGGGGACCGTGAAGGCCTAATTATTCCATCATTGAGAAGCTGCTTTATTTGTTCTTCAACCTCGCTTTTAAGGGACATAGGATATGGGTAAAATTTGGTGTATACAGGTGAATCAGATGTTGTTCTGATTTCGCCTTTTACTCTTGTTGTGTAAGCGAGTTTTTCCTCTGGTTCTTCGAAAAGTTTGGGAAAGTCGTGCACGATTTTATCAATAGAAGCTTTTTGTTTTGAAGACATATGATCGGTTCGGATATTTATAGTATTCACAGATTGCGAAGCCATCTGTTTAATGCGTATTTTTAACTGATTATTAACAAGCATGTAGTTATCCTTTGTGTGAATGACAGCCGAGAGATTCTTCAAGCTATCATTTCCAAGGATCGCATGGAAAGATTTTAATTTTGGCATGCGAAAGAATTTGTGTTTAATATTTTCGGGACCAAAAAGACTAATAAAAGTATGGTGAGTTACTTGAACGTTACCACCAATGGAATTACAACAGAATGGTTTTTCGTTTGGTAAGGGTTTATTTATTAAAGACGGCCGTATATAATTTTTATTGGATCCCGTGTCAATCAAGATTTTCAGAATGTCTCCACTCTTCGTTGCACATTCGAAATACGGCAGCGAAGAGTCACTTAGTCTAAAAAATGTATGTCGCTTAGTTCCGTGACATTATTTGAGCTGGTGATTTCCGGTTGAGTCATTTCGATATACTCCTGGAAAGACTCGTCATATTCAGTCACGTTGTTCATGTCGGCTTGTGCTTCTTCATATTGGTTGAATTCCGCATCTTCTGTCATAGTACCCAGATGAAAGTTTCTTTGCATCTTGGTAGGATGGACTTGATGAGATTGAGGAGCTGATGGTCGTTTTGGTGCCGGAGGCAAATTCTCCATTCGCGGTCTGTTTATGTAATTGACCTTGTTCGTACGGATTGTTTCTGCATCCATAGGCCCTGGTGGTGGTTGCCTTGGAGTAGCAAAGAATTGTGGACGTTGCTGTTGATATTGTAGTTGCTGATGTTGATGTGGTGCAAACTGTCTCTGGGGCCTCGGAGGTGGAATGGGCCTTGCATTGTATTGGGGTGCCACTTGTTGTCTCTGTGGTTGTACAAAATGAGTCAATTCTGGGTAAAATGGTTGACGATTTTGGACTGGATTGGAGATTACTCGTCTTGCTGGAATTGGTGGTGGTTCCGGATGATTTATCCTCCTATTATGGCTGCTTGCAATGGCGTACTGCGAGCGGTAGTTTTGGTTTTCTAACCTCAAACACAAGTGCAATGCTTGGGGTAGATCTACAGGTTCTCGCATTCCCAAAAGTCTGGGAAGGTCGCCTTTCAGTCCTCGAATGAAGGTGTCAAGGGCTTTATCTCTATAGGTTTGCATGAGCAAATTTAGAGATTCGGCACTGACATCCATGCATGCAATTTTATTAAGTATGAGTGAAAGGTGCGAATACACCGATTGGTAGAATTCTTGAATGGACGTGTTACCCTGTACCAACGCCGTCATTTGGTACTCTAGAGTACCCAAATCACGCTTGTCTGCATAATGCAGAGTTAAGCATCGGGATATGCAGTTCCAGTCTAATGGAGTATTGTAAGACTCCAGGACGTGGTCTGCATTTCCAATTATTTTGTTTCTTATGGTGTTTAATATACCAAAATACTTTGCCGATCCTTTGATGGAATCGTAGATTTTTAAAATACGTTCTACGCTTTTACGCCATGAGCTAAATTCACCTGGATTACCAGAGAATTCGCGTAGGCTACGTACTACATCCGGGATTTTATCGAGATCATTAATATTCTGGTTTGGTGAAATGGTTTGATCAATTCCCGTGAATTGATCCGCGTACGGGTTTAAGATTGAATGAATTAGAGCGCGGCCCTCAGTATTCAGAGCTTCGCGTATCATAGAACTAATGAGAGATTGGAGTGGGGGATTCATGACAGGATTTTCGTTGGGTCTTCCAGAAGGAGTTGAGGCTTGATTCACTTGAGCAGCATGTGCGGCTTGAGCGACTTGAGTAGCCTGAGCGGCAGCTTGTTCGAGAACGGAAGGTCTTACGATATTTTCGTTAGTCATTTTAACGAGATGTCAAGATAGTCAGGATAAATTTAAGACAAATCAAGATAATTAAGGTAAATTCAAGATATTTTCACTACAGAACAATATAATTTAAAGTATTTTCATGTCAAATTAAGAAAATTTAATATTATATAATATGTTATTAATATTTGCAATAATTAGATCTTACAATAATATGATGATCCTCATCTTTTGGGTGGTGGCGGCTAGCTGCTGCTTCCCGTTTGTTTTCACTACTAGGGAGCCCTTGAATTTTCCACACCCCTGTTGTCTTACACTACACCTTACTGCTACCTTGCTTTTCAACTAAGTCCTTCGCGACACTACTTAAGGGTCTCTTTTTTTTCGACACTACTTGAGGGTCTCTTTTTCTTTTCGACACTACTTGAGGGTCTTCTTCCTTTTTTTTCTTTCGACGCTACTTGAGGGTCTTTTTTTTCGACACTGAATGTTTTGGCACTACTTAAGGGCACTATAATCACTCTGCGTTTGCGACGGGTTCCGGGACATAGGCAGTATACGATTTTTTTTGCACTACTTAAGGGCTTAATCGATTTTAAACTCACGAATGAAAATTGCGCTACTTTAGGGCTTCTACTTTCAAACGCGATACCTATGTCCCTGCTCGGGCGCCAATTAAATTACGGTTAATTCATTTACTTTAAAAAAATTATATTTATTTCTTAAACTGGCAGAGGTTCTGCCTCTTAAAATGAACTGAACAACATGAATAACTTATCTCTACCTTAAATACCTAATAAACGCTGTCACTGCAATTTGGCACCTTGATGTGAGGAGCGCGTCGATCGTGGGAACGTTGCTGACGTTGGCATTTGATGACCGGTGTGGCGGTGTTTAGTTCAGCAGACTTGCTGACCCGATGACTTGAATGCGGCATGTGTTGGATTTGCCTGCATATTATGTTGCGTTAACTCATATTATGTTGTGTTAACTTATGCAAGAAAAAGCAAATCCTCAGAAAACCAGCGAACGTATCCGGCTCGAAGACGACCAAAAAGGAACGATAATAAACTACCGAAATTCGAAATTAAACTCCAACGATGGGACGAAAGAAAAAAAGAAAGACAACGAGGTTCCCAATATAATTAGTATGTAGAATTTATTACCATCTTCGACGCTAGTCCAAATCCAAGTGACCGAGAAATATAATTATTTTACAAAAATGTCTGAGTACAGAGAATATGTAAAACATAGAATTACTGTAAGCGATAGCAAATTGAGTTAGTGTAAGCTAGAAGTTACGTTACTTTATTAAATTGACAGTTATAGAGAGAAACAGATTTACACTATATAATAGGATATGTTATGTGCGCATAGAAATAACGAAACGCATAATATTCTTAAACAGTCCTCTTCGCTTCCTTACTACGAACATATCGCAAGAAGCGGAGAGACACTAAAATTCTTAATAGACACAGGATCTAATAAAGATTACATCCAACCTCGGCATATCAGGAATCCTCTCCCGAATGAAAGACGTTTCTACGTTAAATCAGTCGGGGGAAGCGTAAAAATTACACACCACTCATTTGTCCAATTATTTGACCATAATACAGATAAAATAAAATTTTTCATTCTCTCCACTCTTATCTCGTTCGACGAATAATAGGCAATGATACACTGAGAAAATTTAACACGGATATTCATACAAAAGATAGTTATATGATTATTTACCCAAACATATCAATACCACTCAAACAGCATATTTCACAATTAATTAATAACATTACTCTAAGAACTTCTCACATGAGCAAGGAATAGTCGGACAAACTCAAAGGTATAATTAACGACTTACACCACCACTGTAAAAGGGGAAATTAGAACGACGACCAACGAGCCCATTTATTCGAGATCATACTCATACCCGATGGCACTCAAGGGAGAAGTCGAAAAACAAATAGATGACCTACTAAAAGATGGCATCATTAGTCCATCTAAATCGCCTTACAATTCTAAAGTTTGGGTCGTCCCCAAAAAAATGGACACCTCTGGGAAAAGAAAATATCGCATGGTGATCGACTACCGTAAGCTAAACGCTGTTACCGTCGCTGACAGATACCCGATCCCAGAGATTAACGAAGTTCTTGCCAACGTTGGCAAAAATAAATGGTTTACTATAGTTGATCTCAAAAGTGGCTTCCATCAGATCCCACATAAAGAATCTGATATCGAAAAGACTGCTTCTTCCGTGAATAACGGGAAATTCGAATTCACTCGTCTCCCGTTTGGGCTAAAGAATGCCCCCTCCATTTTCCAAAGGGCTTTGGATGATATTCTGAAGCAATACATCTAATACATGTAATAGATTTACCCAAAAGTTTGTGGAAGACATACCCAGCGAAACCGAGCAAGAGAAAAAATCCTAAAGATACACCGACGCGCTCATCGCAACGACGAAGAAAACCGAATTCAATGCTAGAAAATTTCTACTTCCCTAAAATGTTTTCAAAGATTAAGGCCTTAGTAAACCGTTGCGCAACCTGTAAAGAAAATAAATACGACAGGCAACCTAATAAACCACACCTGAAACCTACACCCATTCCTAATTATCCTGGACACACTATTCATATCGATATCTTTTCTACAAAAGAACAACTTGTCTTAACGGCCGTCCATAAATTCATAAAATTTCTCCAAGCTAAAATTATCTCATCACGCTCAACCGAAGACATTAGACGACCATTACGAGATATCATATTCTTCTTCTGCGTACCTGAAGTTGTTGTAATAGAGAATGAAAAGGCGCTAAATTCAGCCTCAATAACCTCAATGCTAGAAGATGATCTTCAAATAGAAATTTTTAAAACCCCTTCATATAAAAGTGAGGTGAACGGTCAAGTTGAACGCTTCCACTCTACGTTATCCGACATCATGGGATGTCTTAAATCCGATGGACCTCCACGGTCTTTTTAAGAACTCCTATGTAGAACGAGCCGTGAATGAATACAACTTCACTGTCCACTCAACCACCGGTAAGAAACCGATAGAACTCTTTTACGGACGAATATCCAGACTAAATCCCGATCAATTTGAAAAGACACGGTTGACTAACATCGAAAGACTTAGAACTAAACAAGAGAAGGACAATAAATACCATAACAAGAAAAGGAAGCCAATTAAAGATTACCAAATAGGACAAGTTATTTTTATTAAAAATAATAAACGGATAGGTTCGAAATTAACTGGTAGATACCGACAAGAAATAGTTAAGGAAAATGAGAATTCTACAGTAATAACCGAATCCGGCAAAGTAGTGCACAAAAGTAATACTAGAAACTAACATTTATCTTTTCAGATCTGCCTTCAGGCAACTATTCAAATATTGAACTTCTCAAACGCACAAATAGTGACTTTTCACGTTGGACAGACAAAGATACAGGACGGAAATTTCAAACTAATACATGTCATTGACTTGGACCAATACGACGAATTCATATCAGCGATAACCCCAATCCTTAACCTCGAATCTACCTAAAACCATACCATATCTCCCTTACTATCACATGAGCTGCAACAAATTAAAAATCTCCTGCATAACTTGAAACCGCGAATAACAAAACGTTCTCTAAAATTTATCGGCAGCGCATGGAAATGGATTGCTGGCAATCCATACCATGCCGACTTTGTCACCATTAAAGAAAAATTCACGGACGTCCTAACAAATAATAACAAGCAGGTCGTCATAAATCAATTATACAATGAGAGAATGAATAATATCACTAAAGTTGAAAATGAAATACAGAAATTGTTAAAAGAAGACAATAAATTAAGTTTCGAGGTAACAACATATGTTCAATACAAAATTAAACTTGTAAAAGAAGAAATAGAAAATATGAACTATGCCATCCACTGGGCTAAATTAGGTATTGCCAATTCACTTATTTTGTCAAAAAAGGAAATAGAACTTGCTAAAAATATTTTAAATAAGCAGCAGTTGCCCTATAACACAATAGAAGAAGCTTTAGATTTCTCAGAAGTAAAAGTCATAAGCAATAGCTCAATAATGCTCTATATTGTAAATATTCCCTTAACAACAAATGAAATTTATGAAAGTCTTTTGATTAAATCAGTAAAAAGGAATAATATTGTAACAAAAATTTTATTTGATGTAATTCTTAAAAATAATGAGGAAATGTATGGAACAGTAAGAAAATGTAAAAAGTTATAACTCTTTATCCATTTGTAATTCCAAAGATATTGTTAACATTAGAAACGATACATGTATTCCTAACTTCCTCAACAGCCTCTCAGCTATCTGCAACACCGTCAATAGTCAGCATATTCCAACCATAGACGAGATCTCAACTGGCAACCTACTCCTAAATCAATTTACCGGAACCCTACAAGTCAAAGATACTACCCACAGCCTCAGTGGAACGTTCCTAATAAAATTCCACAACACCACTGTGAACATCAATGGAAGATCATTTATTTCCAGAGAAGCATCAATGATGAAATTATTACCGGCAATACTCCAACCTAATCCAAAAGAAAAAAAGTACAGGGAATTATTATACTTGGAAATGATGAAGGACCTCCACATCAACAACACGAATGAAATCCGATTATTACAAACAGAGAACAACGCACATCAAGTAACCACCTACTCGCTCATCTCCTATCTTGGAATACTCGCCATAATAACCACGATCCGCAAGCTTTTACCTAAACGAAACTATACCAAGGTCACCATCCAAATTCCAGAAGAAAAGATCCACGAGAACGAACCAAGAACGATCGTATCACCTAACGCACTCCAACATCTTGAGATGCCAAAGCAAAGGTTCAATAACCTTCCATATTTTTAGAGATTGGGGACAATCACATTTAAGAGGGGAAGACTTAACACCAGCAGACGATGTAAACAACACCTGCACGCGCGAACCCCGAGGAACGGAAATGCTGACCAAGCGTCTGGTGCAATCGATGCACACCAACTCATTCCCACGATAGCAAACAACAGCGAAGATGAGTTAGGGAAAATTAGGTGATAAATATAAGCAATTCAATGTTCGTTAGTTTAGTTTTAATTTTCTTTCGAATAAATAAAGGTCAAGCCATTCTGCCTTTCGATTTTTTTAGTAAAGCTTGTAGTGTTTTAATTAACTTACTATATATGTACATACTTCTAAATGTTATGAGAAGCCGCACCGATTAAAAAAACAAAAAAAAGAGAAGAAATATAAAAAAAAGATTTTTATTTCATAAGTAAGGAAACCAGCAATTTGGAGATAGAGGAGACTAAAAGCGAACTTGGGTGAAAAAATAAGGTGGAAAGAATGATGAGTAGTTGAGCTATTAGGCGAGAATTTAAAAGCAGTTTTCAAAAAGAAAGATTGTTTAATGATTAGATTATCACTTGCATCAACATTTCTATATCCGATCTGAACAGCAACTAATTTCTCAGACTCCTAAGGAATCTGGATTTACATTCAACTTGATTGCATATATCTGAGGGCAGTTTGTTGAAAACAAATGGAGCTATTATAGTAGCAAAACGTTTATAATGTTCTGTCCTAACTCTTGGAACTATTAGAGTGGTTGCATATCTCAGCGAATAGGTTTCGTTCCTGAGACCACACGTTCGTGCAACCACACCTTAAGTAGAACAATCGCAATACCTTGAAGATATATAGATACCTGAGTGGCAAAATACTGGCTGATTGGAATAAGGGAAGTGATGGCTCCCATCGCGGTTTAAATATCATTACTCTAATTATCTTCGTTTGCGTTATTATAAGAGGTTCTAAGTTACTAAGGAATGTGCTGCCCCAACAAGCAATACCATATTCTAGGCAGGAATTAACCATTGCATAATAGAAGGAAAGAAGTCGATTAGAGGGTACTATATTTTGTAGATGAAATACCTTGTTCATTGTTATATACACAACCTTTTGTTACGAGGCCTTAGAGACCACAAGTTCAAAATACACATACACAAAAAAAAATATGTACATATATATATATATATATAGATCTGCCTGGTTGAGACGACGCTAGTGACCAAATGTGACACCAGTCACCAAAGGCGACACTAGTCGTCAAGTCCACAACTCAAACACAAAACATAAACAAAGGCAAGTGAACTTGCAGGAGAAATGATATACATAGATAGTATAGATGCTAACCACAGATCCACATCCATAGTGGAGACGCGCCGAAAAGCCATCCCCGACGGCCACAAGGAATGGTGTCCAACGATGCGGACTATGACCTCGTCCAGGTAAGAATTGGGAAATTATCATCGTGGTTCGTCCGTGTAACTTCCTCCACTTAATCGCACAAATCCAGGAACTTTGATGGTAGGTCCGGTTACCAGGGACAGTCCGCCCGAAAGAGGTTCAGTCTACCTCGCAGGGAAAACGATCGCGTCAATTACTTTAAAAAAAAAAAAAAAAAAAAAAATTAAACGAAAAAGACTTCACCCGTATATCGTGTTTAAACACGAAATGAGAAAATGGGATTTGTTTTGACATAAGAGTACACGCTAGTGGTCCTGTTCGCACACATCTAAGCTCTCCCTCTTGGACAGAAAATTCGACGTAAACCACAAGCAAAAAATCGGAGGAAATGGAAAAGATCCCTATGTAAAAGTGTTATACGTTCTGTTTGTAGTAATTTCTCTAGTATTGTCATAGTAAATATATGTTGGGCTAATTAGGGTAGGTTAGTTATATTAATGTAAGGTATGTTGTGTTATTTTGTTGTTCGAATTTAGGTAAATGTATTAATTTATTAAAGTATTATATCTAAGTATTACCATTTCCAATGTTCCGAAAGCAATATGAATGATGATAAGGTCGACCGACATGACAAAGAGGGAGACAGAGAAGACATAGATGGACGAAGAGAAATGTAGCCAACAACAATGATAAAGAGAAAAAAATGAAGAAGGTAAGGAACTAGGGCAAAAGAGCATCGACCGTTGATCACTTTTCTGATTAATTCAATCGAGGACGGTCGATGCCTCTACAATACAGATAGTTAAAAAGAAACAGACAGTGATACACAAAATAAAGGAAGACAGAAAAAAAGGTGCTGAGGGGCCATGATATAATATACGTGGTAATATCACAGTATTCCTTGAGAAGAGGACCCGGGGCGAATAGCAGAGGACTTGGGTCAAGCCGCCATACCCGAGCCTCTGCAGTGATTTTTTTTGGATAGGCCCCGGGTTTTTTTTTGTCCGTAAGCAACGGCTAGCGGAGACCGCAAGTCAAACCGCAAGACGGCCAACCGATATTTGCAAGTGTGAATCCTACACAAGTGAGGTACGAATTACCCCGAGAAGCAAAGGTCACGCAACCGAATAAAAGTTACAGAAGTGCTTCGCCCCATAGGGTTCGTACCACTAAACCGCAGCAGTACCGAGCTGCATCAAGGGAACAGCATTTTTTTGAGTAAAGAAAAAAAAAAGAAAAAAAAAAAAAAAATAGTGAAGTGATTGAACCAGAACCAGCTCCGTCCGACGAATTAAGCCGTGCAACCGCGTGACTTATATATTTCTTTTAAAAATGAAAAATACAAACTTCCGATTTCAGTCATTTACACCTTTATTTTTATTTCGTATTAAGAGTGCCGCTGTCTTTAGCGAGGCTGCACACTCTGTCGAAACTTGAACTACAATCAACAACGATTTTACAATATTCAATGGGCTTTATACCCAAATACTGCACAGTCAATATTTCCGTTATTTGCGATAGCATAAAGAAATAAAAAAGAAAAAAAAAATATATTACTCAACTAAATTATAAATTTGCTTACATTGTAAATCAAGCCTCAAATAGCGCAAATGTCCCATCTTGCTGTTTTTGTATTTTGGGTTGTATGTAACTTCACCCCGCTTTGACTGGAAATTCTCTGAATTTCATTGGAAATACTTGGCTTTAAGGTTTCTTGGATATTTTTTACAACGACTTTAAGTTTCCTGTTCTTATTTATACAATATTATTACTATTAATATGAAACTTGATGCAATTATTAGAGCTATCACAATTGTTGAACTTATAATATAATTAGTGTTTTTATGATATTTTAATTCATTGATCTCTTTTATGTTTTCAAAATTTCTCAATACAATGTTGTCGAATGTAATGGATTTAGTAAAATTATAATGTTTATCTTCAGAATAGTGATATTTGGCTTTAAATTCATAGTTTTGATTAGAGAAAGTTTTGTTGAATATTTGAACGGAACAATTGTTAAAATTTATCAAAAAATGTCCACTTAGTTTTAATTTTCTATCGTCATAATTAATATTTTTTACTTATTATTGTTTCTTTATCAATTCTTCTAATTTCCTTGTCATTATTTTCTCTAAGCTTACAATTATTTAGAGTTACGCAATTGCTCATTAATTTTAGATCATTAATATAAACTTCATTATTAAAGACATATTCTTTATTATTATATTCTATTATTTTTTCATCATCCTGGATTATTTCTAGTCCTTCCTTAGTGGGTATACTTGTTAAAAGTTTCATTTTGACTTCTATAACTGTTGTGGGAATTTTTATTGCTATTATAAGAACGTTATCTTTATACTTCATCATTCCTATTTTAGAGTGCTTAATTTTATAGTAATCAATTTTAAAGGTATCTATTTCTTCGGGAGTTAGTATGCCTGGATGTAGGATATCATACTTAGTTGAGGCAGTATTATCTAATATTTAGTCTATTTTATCTTCCACTAATTTTAATTTTATAAGTTAGTCTAATATTATTTGTTGGTATACTACGTCTTTTTGGGTATTGTCTGCTTGATTAATAGCTTTAAGGGTTTTGTCTCTGTCTCCTTCAATTAGTTTCTTTCGATCGAATATTGTTTCGTTAAAGTGGGCAATAATCCTTATTTGTTTATTTAACGTTACAATTGCATTATGTTCGTTTTCTTCTATTACTTTCATATGCCCTAATATTTCTTGTCGGTCGCCATCGTCCATTGTTCCAAAAAGCCATTTATGTGCAGTTTCTACTAAGTTAACTAATCCTCTTTTACGTCTATTCGTAAAAATCGCTGACAATTTTGATTCGACAATTTCAATTTCCCAAACTAATGCCTTTTCGATGCCAATAGGTACTTGCCTTAAATTTTCTTCTACCTGGTCAACGGTTTTCTTAAATTCTTGCAGGTCAATTATGTGCAGAATTGTCACAGTCTCGTTTATCATTTCCATTGGGCCCTTATTTATTTTGATATATCCATTGGTTGCTTCAATTTTCGTTATTGCTAAATTAGCTTCTGTTGTTTTCATGCACAGTACTAAAGGGTGGTTAAGTTTTAAGGGCCGATGTTGATTTTGAATAAATCACAAATTATTTAGGAAATTACTGTGATTTCTTTTTATTATGATAATATTGGTATGGTTCAATTATGTATGGAACAAAATATCGGACAAATGGCCGCCGGGACCTCGGCGGCACACCTCCATCCGATGGTCCAAATTTTCGATGACGCTGAGGCATAATTGAGGTTCTATGCCGTTAATGTGCCGAATTATCTCATCCTTTAGCTGTTGAATTGTTGGTGGCTTATCGACGTACACCTTTTCTTTCAAATAACCCCAAAGAAAGAAGTCCAACGGTGTCAAATCACATGATCTTGGCGGCCAATTGACATCGCCACCACGTGAGATAACACGGCCATTGAATTTGTCGCGCAAAAGAGCCATTGTTTCGTTAGCTGTGTGGCAAGTGGCACCATCCTGTTGAAACCATATATCGTCCACATCCATATCTTCCAATTCGGGCCATAAAAAGTTCGTTATCATCTCACGATAGCGAACACCATTCACAGTAACTGCCTGACCGGCCTCATTTTGGAAAAAATACGGCCCGATGATGCCGCCAGCCCATAAACCGCACCAAACAGTCACTCTTTGTGGGTGCTTTGGTTTTTCGACAATCACTCATGGATTATCATTCGCCCAAATGCGGCAATTCTGCTTATTGACGAATCCACTGAGGTGAAAATGTGCCTCATCACTGAAGATGATTTTCTTCGAAAATTGATCATCCACTGTTGCCATTTCTTGCCACAATTGTGACCATTGACGACGCTTGAAATGGTCAAGAGGCTTTAGTTCTTGAGTCAATTGCACCTTGTAAGCGCGTAAATGCAAGTCTTTATGCATAATGTTCATCAACGACGAGCGTGAGAGGTGCAATTGTTGGGCACGACGACGAGTTGAGGTGGACGGCTCTTCAGCCGAACAGCAGCATTATCGCGAACAGCAGCATTATCGCCAACAGCAGCAGTACGAGCTGTACGAGCATGCACTGGTGTTTTCACATCTCCTACAGACCCGGTTTGCACAAATTTTTGCACGATTTTTCCGATTGTACGCACATTTGGACGATTAAATTGACCGAAAGAATCACAAAATGCACGATATGCATTTTGATTTGAACGCCCATTTTCATAATAAGTCTGAACAACTTTAACGCGTTGCTCGATTGTGTATCTTTCCATGGTTCAAATTGAGTTAGTCTGAAATTGAGAAATGTCAAATGAAATGCAGGAAAAAACTTGACGTTTAGGTGTGGTTCACATTCAACATCGGCCCTTAAAATTTAACCACCCTTTATTATGAGGATTAGGATCTGTAAATTTACGCAATCTTTTAATATTTGCAGAATGTTATATATATTTTATTCTGTATCTTGGATCATATTTATGTCTTAGTCTCTTATAGTTTTTTATTGGTGCAATACTCCTATTTTCTGTATAATTTTCCCTATTTTTGTTAGCCTTACTGATATATGTATCTTATTTTGTTTTCAATAATGGTTTGTCTTAGTTTTTGAATGGCTGTGTGCATTGCCTGTTGAGGTGTCATTTTGATAATACTATGATATCTCTTGTTATAATTGTTTATTACTCTATGTAGTTTTGCAATGAGTGTGAGTGTAGTGTCTTTTAGGCTGACAAGTTTTTCTTGAATTATTGAATGTAGTTTTTCTATGTCGGTGTTTTCAGTGTGGTTATTTGGTTTGGTTAAGTGTAATTCTATTTCTTGATTGCTTAAGTATTCTAATAATTGATGTGCTTTGAATTCATTATCAGTTATAATTTTGTTCGGCTTTCCAAATTTAGAAAAATGCTCTTCTAATATCTCAATTCTTTTAAATAATTTTTGTTTGTTAAATGATAAGCATAAGCTTTTTTTGTTAGTTTGTCAATAAGGGTTACAAATGACTGCCCTTGAAATATACATAAATACGTCCATATGTAGGATGTCATTTGGTGATTCGGGGGTTTCTGTGATGCTAAATTTAGGTTTTATTGGATCTCTTACGTACCTGGTTTCCAAACAAATTCTACAATTATTTATTATTATTTGTATTTCTTTTATTAGGTTTGGGTAATAGATCCTATTTTTTAGTGAATTATATGTTTCTATTATCCCACTATGAATACTTTCTTTGGTACGCTACCTAGAAATTTGTTGGCGTATTTAATGGTTAGATTTTATTTCTCTTGCCCTAAGAGTACATTTTATAAATGAGACGTGTTTATCATGACTAAAGCTTCCTATTCAAATTTGTTGGATTTTGTTATATTCTCCATATGAAAAGTCTGTATATATACCTATCTTTCCTGGTTTAATCGTTCTTTTAAACAGATCTTTCCAATATGTCTAATTTTTAGTCATATCAACTTGTATTATTCTTCACCCATGAATTACTTCCACTTCATTTGTAACGTTGTTGGTTAGTATAAGTTATGTTTTATATTTGTTAACAATCTCTTCCTTAATTGGAAAGTTGTCTAATAGTTGTTAGGGTACGGAGTGCGTTGTAGCAAGATCTGAGGTTGCCTCATCAACTAAATTATTTACATTTTCTATCTAACTTAGGAAGTCGGCAATTTTATTTTCTCTTCCCTTAAGATATTCTATTTCATAGTTAAAATCAGATAATAATCACCGTTGATTTCGTTGAAAGAATTCTTTTCCATTGTATTTTTTCCCCATAAATACAGTCTGAAATAAGAAACTGACCAGACTATCGCCAAGAATTCTTTGTTTGTCACTGAATAATTTTTTTTTTCATGGTCGTTGAGAGACCTTGATGCATAGCAGACAGGTTGCCCTTCCTGAGTGAGGACAGCACCTATTGCATAGTTGGAAGCATCAGTAAATAGCGTAAATAATTTACCGAATCTTGGAAATTTGAGTATGGGGTGATTGATAATATTTAATTTTAATGTTTCAAATGCTTGAATATATTTACATTGATCTTGGTATCTTTCTTCAAGTATCTGATCATAGGTAGTCCTTAACAAATTTTCTATAGTACCCTGTAGTTCCAAGGAACCCTTTCAACTGTTTTTCCATTTGAGGTATTTTGTAATCTATTACACATTTAATTTTGTGTGGATTTGGTTTCATCCTTCCTTTTGTTAAGACATGTCCCAAAAATTAGGTGTCTTTTGCTAGGAATGACCGTTTATCGAACTGGACCTTCAAATTATGTTTGGCTAATATGTTAAATATTGTTTTAGAGCAGTAAGGTGTTCTTCTAAGCTCGTAGAAAATACTAAAATGTCATCTATATTTCATTCATAAGACGTTGGCATGTCATTGGGGCATTCTTCAGGCCAAATGGCATCCGAGTATATTCATATAATCAATTTGGTGTAATAAATGCGGTCTTATGAATGTCTTTTGGATGCATTCTAATCTGGTGGTAGCCTTTCGCTAAGTCCAGAGTTGTGAAATATTGTGCTCGCCCTAGCTTATCTAATATACTGTTTATATGAGGAAGAGGGTATTTATAATCAAGTGTTACTTCATTTAGTTTTCTGTAGTCTACACAAAGTCTAAACTTTTGTTTTCCAGAATTATCTAATTTTTTTGGTACGACTACTATTGGTGAGGCATATCGGCTGTTCGATTTCCTTACAATTCCTAGTTTCTCCATATCCTTTATTTGATTCTTTACTTCTTCTTCATGTTTCGGAGGTAATCTATATAATCGGGCATTTATTTCTTGGTCAGTAGTAGTTTTAATTTCGTGCATTATGGTATCTGTGTTGGTCAATTGATCACCATCTTTATATACTAAATGTTGGTATTGTTTAAATAATTTCTTAATTTTCTCTCTTTCATCTTTATTCAAAAGATCAATGTCTATTTCTTTATTTCGTCGGTCGTTAAGTTCATAGCTGTTTCGTACTGAGGCGAGCAGGAATTATTAAGTTGGGCTCGTAATAGGTGATTATCAAGCGTATCTTAAACAATACCCTAGTTAGTTCAACTGAAATATATACGTATGCAGGAAAAAAACTCGAACAATTCAATTTAGAAATGAACTTTATTAGATGGCTCTTAGTTGACCAGTGTTTTAATGTTTTCATTCCTTCTTCCTCGAAGCTGCTGATGGCTTATGTACCACTCAGCTGTTCTTCTATAGATCAACCACCCTGGCCTATTTACCTTTTTGCAGCGAAAAAACAACGTCTGTAGTGGTTGTACTCGTAGATGGTCGTTCTGTATTTGTGTGTGGTACACAAGTCTGTTGATCGTAAATAATGCCCCACATTTTCGGAGTGTGTGCTAGAGTGCATTGTTTTATACGGTGCATCTCACTCACGTCCAATTCGGCCATTATGGGATTGGGATCGGCATGTGGACCAATTCGCCCGATTTTTGACAGTTGACGGGTTTTTTTCTTTGCGGTGTGTCGTGCGTGGTGTTTTTTTTTTCTTAAATTTCGCATTTAGTGTTAATTTTATTTGGATGCTCATGATTTATTTGTGTTGTGTGCACTCGTAATGTTAAGCATTTGGTGTGCTTGATTTTAGCTACATTTGAATAATTAGCTTTCTGCAAATACACAGTTCCTCAATTATCAGCTCCAGTTGTTGTGTTGGGACGCAACATGCTCCCGGCCCGGCGAACATGGAGTCCCAGGTGTAGGATGTGTTGTGTCTTTTGTGTTGTTCAGGATCCCGGAATTGTGACCTCGCATCCTCGTGTTCTTTCGGTCGGGTTGTGATATTTGCAAGTGTTGACCGAGAAAAATAAAATTTTTGTATTAGTTCTTGTTTTAATACATGTGTACAAATAAATCTAAATAATATTTAGCTGCTGCAGTTGGCTATCCCTAATTAACTTCAGTGGCAAGTCGGTTGATCTTGCAGATTGGGATGAAATTTTATTCTCTTGTGAGGTTAGGGTTATAAATTCACTTATAGTCTATATATATTTCGTGATAATTTATTATTTCATATAAATGAATTTTATTCATTTGTTTATAATGTCTTTACGTTCGACGGATTAGTTACCGGCAAGGGGGATAGTTTCGCGATCGGACGTTTAAGGACTCCTTTCTCTGATGATCACCACGCGCGTTAGACCATCTTTACCGGGATGGGGTTCGATTACGCGCGCGAGTACCCACGACGATGGTGGAAGATTATTCTCCTTGACCAGGACTAATGTCTCCAACTTTGATGTTCGGCTGTTTGCTGAAGCCATTTGCGTCGTTGTTGAAGTAGATGCAGGTAAGTTGTGCTCCATTGCTTCCAGAACTCTTGTGTTAGGCGTTATATATATCTCCATCGATCGAGATTTCAGGGAGTGTAATTAATGGTGCACCGATCAAAAAATGTCCTGCATGAGAACCGTCAGATCATTTGGGTCGGACGTCATTGGGCATAACGGCCTTGAGTTGAAGCATGCTTCTATTTGAACGAGCAGTGTAGCATATTCCTCAAATGTAAGCCTGGATGTTCCGACTGTTGTTTAAGGTAATATTTAATAGATTTGACACCAGCCTCCCAAAGCCCTCCAAAATGTGGTGCTGCCGGTGGGTTGAAATGCCATTTGGTATTTTGTGCTGCTAGACTTGCAAATACTTCAGCTGACCACTCAGTGGAGATGTGTTTGCTGTCCTTGTTCAGCTCTGTAGTTGCTCCCTTAAAATTTGTTCCACAATCACTGTACATGTTGGAACATACTCCTCTTCGTGCCACAAATCTCCTGGCATCGCTGAACCCGTGAAGTTGTACCGCTGAAGAATTTGTGAATTCGATCTACCGAGGTATTTCAAGGTCGTGAAGAGTTGTTAGCCCCTTTCGCAGCTCTATCCATTGATTTGCAATTTCTGGTGAAATTGGAGAGTCCCACGAATATTCCTTCAGCCACAGTTGCTGAAGAATTAATTTGGCCTTTATGAGACATGGGGCGATCCATCCTAGCGGATCAAACAGACGCGCTATATCCGCAAGTACGGATCTCTTCGTGAATTGTTGGACCTCAGGTAAATTTATCTTAAATGCGAATGCATCCTTCGCTGGATGCCATTGAATCCCAAGCGTTTTAATGGCATCTGGAGATTCAAAAGTCCGAAGTAGATTTATTTCCCTATCGCTTTCAGGAACTATTTTCTCAGAGGAAACCCGGCTGATTTGAGGACCTTCAGAATATCCTCTTGTAAACTGATGGCTTCAGTTTCTTCGTTCATATAATAGATGAGGTCGTCGACGTAAAATCCTTCGGTGAGCACCTTAGTAACATAAGGGTATTCGTGTTCCACATCTGACGCCAGCTGATGTAAGGTGCGTACTGCTAAATATGGCGCTGATGCACTTCCAAATATGACCGTGTTGAGGGCATATATTTTTATGGGCTCGTCCTGGGTATACCTCCATAAAAATAGTTGATATGAAGTATCTTCTTTTGACATCCATATCTACCGATACATCATACTTATATCTGCCACAAAAGCTACCTTAAACTTTCTCCACTTCGTGGTGAGATCTATGATGTCGGGTTGCAATCGTGGTCCCACCATGAGGCAGTCGTTTAGCGACAAACCATTAGATGTTTTGCATGAAGCATCAAATACCACACGCAATTGCGTGGTGCTGCTTGATTTCTTCAAGACCGCGTGATGAGGCAGGTAGTAGTGTTCTCCTAATTCAATGGATGTTGTAACCTCCTTCATCTGTCCTAAGATGAAGTAATCGTGGATGCACTTGGTATACGCTTCCTATAGCCTTTGGTTCGACAAAAGTTTTCTCTCTATTTGAAAGAATCTGGCCATGGCTGCCTTCTTCGAATTTCCCAGGGTTGGGCGAATTCCGTCTCGGAATGGGAGTCTAACCTCATATCTCCCACCTTCCTTCCGTTGTACTGTCTCAGAGAAATGTAGTTGACATTTCTGCTCCTCCGGTGATAGTTTTCTGTCATCAAGGTCTTCCTCAATTTCCCAGAATTGCCTAAGTTGAGCATCTAAGGAGTTGAAATGATTTTGGACAGTAAAGCATGTGATGTTTGGAGTAGTGCTGATTTTTCCTGTAAGAATCCATCCAAATTCTGTCCGTTGTGCTACAGGAGAACCCATCTGTCCCTTCACTAACCCTTCGAGAATTATTGAAGAGTACATATCCGCCTCTAATAGCAAATCAAACTTCCCTGGAATATTGTAGGCCGGATCAGCTAAAGGCAGGTTGGATAAGTGATTCCACTCTCCTTGCAGCGGATAGGTTGGTAGCGTTGCTGTTAGTACAGGTAAAACAAATGCTGTGACATCGAGGGAGAAAGCTAGTGCAGGCTAAATCTTACTTGATATTTGGAGTTACCAGTTGGATTTTTTCCAAGACCTGTGACTCTGGCCGATACGTTTAGCCTTTTGGGATTGAGAAGCTGAGTGGCGTCCGCAGTGATAAATGTGGTCTCTGAACCGGTATCTGTGAATGTCCTGAGAGTACATTGCTTCCCATTTGATGCATAGACCTTGACGAGTGCAGTCGCTAACAATGTTTTTGACTGCATTTGATTGAAATGTGCACTAAATTATTGAGAAGTGCTTGGTTGATCAATCGGAGCATTGAATTGAATAGGTTGGCTTATCAGATTTTGTATTATAATGGGACTGAGGATTGAATTGGGTTGTGGTTTGATTTTTGAATTGGGGATACTGTTGGTGGTTTTGAATACGGGTTACATTTTGTCCCACCTGTGTCTCAAAGTGGAGCAATGTGTGATGCTTGTAACCACATTTTTGGCACCTATTGCTACTGTTGCAAACCGCGGCATGATGGTCATACCCTAAACAATTCCCACAAACTCCATTTTTCTTTGTGACCTCAGCTCTGGTTTTGACGTCCATCTGTAAAAACTTTTTGCAATGCCTAATCCCATGAGAAGCTTTACAAAGTCGACATCGAAATTGTTTTGTTGGTTGCTGGGAGCTTAATTGGCAGGCCGCGGATGTGGTTTTTCGAAACGAATTTGTATGACTCGGGTGTTTCGGCTGCACGTTCAGCTCGGAAATGTTTTCCAGCGAACTAAATCGACCCTCAATGAACGACATGAAAGTTTTCCAATCCGGAAGAGTTATGGAGGTGCCTAGCTTTTCCTCCCAATCTCGTTGAGTCTGCGGTGGCAGTTTATTAAAAATTAAATAAATAAGAATGGCGTCCCATGTTTCAACAGCTATTTCGAGTTTGCAAAGGGCATGAACGCATTCGATGCTGGTATCATGAAGCAATTTTAAGCCAGCAGCAGATTCACTGGATAGTTTACTCCGGTCTACTAACCTCCTAAGCTGCGTGTTTACAAGTTTACGCATGTTCTGATACCACAAACAGACGTTTTCAGATACTGTAATTTTTGTATCTCCGGCAATTCGGTATTATTTCTAATTAAACTATCAAATAAACTAAAAAATTCAGACCAATCTTCATATTTGCCCGAGAAAGGATTTATGTGAATTCTTTGAAGACGTACATCGGAGCCCGCTGATCTCGTGTTGTATAAGTGAGACGTATCTATTGAGGCATTGTGTTCCTCTGAAAAATTATCAGTCTCATCGTGCAACTGTCCCCTAAAGCTGAAATATATTCTCTTGATTTTCGAGATAATTTCATCCTGTAAGTATTTTTCTCTTAGTGGATCAGCAGCATTTCCGACTATGTTCGAATGTTCTTTTTTCGCCCGTTTGAACATTTCATCGTTTTCAGATAAACACGCGAATAAATACCCCCTTGACTTTCGCGACGCTTCATCTTTTTTAAATTCTTCGAAATCTCGACTAATCTCGTTTAAAATGTCTTCTTGGCATTCAATTGATTTCGATAATTTAGACATTTTCAAGGTCTATCACATCACTTTTATTTAAATATTTTTTTTACAGATACACTTTTTATATATTATTTATTTGATTTTAATAATTTTATTAAAAATTTAATGTTTGATTTAAACAAGTAATAAATAAGAAAAAATTCCTACCTTTGTTCTGTCTTTTATTGCAGATGTAACTGCTAATCATCGGTTGACTCTTCGAATTTTCCCTTGAGATGACCGCTTCTTGTCCGCTTTCACCGGTAGTTCCACTTGTCACCGTTGGATCCGTTGGATGTTCTCCACCGTTGTTTGTCCGTTGGGTACTGTGGCCGATAGACTGTCCGTTAGAGATCGGAAACGTATATTTACACTGGATATGGTTCTTCAGCTATGCTTATCCCACAGTACACTTCACATAAAAAAAACTCGTTGGATACACTTCACTTCCTAGAAAGGCAGTACTCTTTCTATGTGCTCCTTGTGTTGAAGGAATTACTCAAATGATTTTCTCGTTGGGTACTGTGGCCGATAGACTGTCCGTCGGTGATCGGAAATGAATATTTGCACTGGTTAAACTATCCAGCTATACTTAACCCACAGTACACTTTGCTAAAAAAAAATTAACACCGCACTGGGTCACTTTACGAAAATTACTTCTTATACGAGTATGTTCCTTTTGTTTAAAGGAAGCAATCGTTTGAACAGTTCCCTTGTTCCGTTGAAACAGGATATCTTCGGTAAGTTGAACGGCTACGTTCAGTAAGTTGAACGGCTACGTACGGTTTTTTGGTGCTTGGTCCGGTTGACGTTCGTTGTTTCCAAAAGTACTGGATGTCCGTTGCGTACGGAAACTTGACCAATCCGTTGAGATAGTACCACTTTTCACACCGCACCTTAAATCCGTGATATGTTGATTTGTGAATATTCGTGCTACTATAAGTCAATAATACCACTTTTAACTTAACAATTTTATTTGATTTTCAAACTTTTCTAATCTTTAAGGACTCGAAGGACCATGTTCCGTACTGAGGCGAGCAGGAATTATTAAGTTGGGCTTTTAATAGGTGATTATCAAGCGTATTTTAAACAATACCCTAGTTAGATCAACTGAAATATATACGTATGCAGAAAAAAACTCGAACAATTCAATTTAGAAATGAACTTTATGAGATGGCTCTTAGTTGACGAGTGTTTCAACATTTCCATTCTTTCTTTCTCGAAGCTGCTGATGGCTTATGTACCACTCAGCTGTTCTTCAATAGGTCAACCACCCTGGCCTATTTACCTTTTTGCAGC
This sequence comes from Pocota personata, assembly GCA_963082735.1. Classification (NCBI taxonomy): domain Eukaryota; kingdom Metazoa; phylum Arthropoda; class Insecta; order Diptera; family Syrphidae; genus Pocota; species Pocota personata. The sequence goes on from OY720429.1 coordinate 131,919,906, forward strand.
GAAAAAACGACGTCTGTAGTGGTTGTACTCGTAGATGGTCATTCTGTATTTGTGTGTGGTGCACAAGTCTGTTGATCGTGAATAATGCCCCACATTTTCGGAGTGTGTGCTAGAGTGCAATGTTTTATACGGTGCATCTCACTCACGTCCAATTCGGCCATCATGGGATTGGGATCGGCATGTGGACCAATTCGCCCGATTTTTGACAGTTGACGGGTTCTTCTCTTTGCGGTGTGTCGTGCGCGGTGTTTTTTTTTTCTTAAATTTCGCATTTAGTGTTAATTTTATTTGGATGCTGATGATTTAATTGTGTAATGTGCATTAGAGCTAGTTACTCGTAATGTTAAGCATTTGGTGTGCTTGATTTTAGCTACATTTGAGTAACTAGCTTCCTGCAAATACACAGTTCCTCAATCACCAGCTCCGGTTGTTGTGTTGGGACGCAACATAGCATTCTATTTTGTCATTGTCTTCTTTTTTTTAGAGGAAGGGTTTTGTCCTCATCGCTTTTTGCCCAGTTTCCATCTGTTGCTTTGATAGGAGGTATTTGCACAGTAGGCTGTTTTAATCCTTTTGTTGCTTTCCATAGAGAGTAATTAGTTACGTATTCAGCTGTTAACCCTCTGAGGTACCTTTTCATTGAATCTTTCTTAATTTTTTTAATTTTTCTTCTTAGTTGTTGACAGAGGTTGTTTAGCTTGGTTTTATGTTGTGGAGCTCTTGTTTTCTGCCACGTTCTTTTTGCTCCTCTTTTATCTGCTACTAAATCTTTTATTTCTTTCGTATAGTTTCTTTTTGTGTTCTTTCTATTTAGGGCGGGGGGTGCTTTCCCAGGCCGATTGCTGAATATCGCTGAACAACTTATGCAGTTCTTTTCCTACATTATTATGGTTATAAGGGGTATCATTAAATCTATTTTACTTGTTAAGTTCAGCTTGAAGGCTTGCCAATCTGTTCTGTTATTTGTTAAGGTTTTAAGATTTGTATTTTTAATTATATGTTTACTCATTTGAAGAATTATAGGTGAATGGTCAGAGCTAAGATACTCGAACTCATCTATGTGTATATAACTGCTTGACAAATTTTTGATTATGAAAAAATCAATTAGTTCCATTATCTTATTTTTGTCTGTAGGCCAGAACATGGGCCTTCCTGTCGAGAGAATTTCTCACTGATGTTTTTGAATAGCAGCATAAAGTTCTTTTCCTCTCGTTGTTGTCAATCTGGATCCTCAGTTAAGGTTATTGGCATTAAAATCTCCAAATATTATGTATCTGTTTCCTAGTTTTTCAAAAAAAACTGAATATTCTTATTTTTTAATTGAATGTTTTGGAGGACAGTAAATAGCAACGATATTAATTTTTGTATGCTTAGCTTTTGTACACTCTGCTGTAGCTTGTATTTTCTCTGTAATATACTTCAATTCCTCATATTGTTGTATATTATTTTCTACTATTACTGCAGTTCCACCCTTAGCTGTGTTTTCAGGGTGAGCTGTGTGGTAGATTTTATAGGTTTTAAATTTTGTTTGCGTGTGTTTTGTAAAATGGGTTTCTGAGATAAGACAAATGTCTATGTTATTTTTTTCAAGAATCACCTGCAATTCCTGTTGATGTTGCAGGAGACCTTTTGCATTCCAACATATCACTTTAAGATTTTGATCCATGATTATGCTTAGGTACTTTGTCGTTGGTATTTTCTAACTTTTTAAGTCGCATATCTAGTGCATTAAGTTTGGTTACGATCAGTTGTAGTGTTTGATTCATATCATTGCTTGGTTGAGTCTTTTGTTGGTTACACTCAGGTTGGTCCTTTTTCTGCATAGAATGCTATTTTTTATTTGCAACCACTTGAGAATATGACATTATACCCGCGCTGGTTTCTTTAGCGTTCGGTTTTGTGTTTTCTTTTGCAATGGGTTTTTTAATCTCTAGTTTTGATAGTTCCACATCTACTTTAATATTATCTGGTGATTCTTGTTTTTTATCAAGAATTTTTATTTTGGTGTTTAGTTTTTTATTTAAGATATTCTGCAGTTCCATGGCAACAGTGCACCCCCGATAGTTTGCGGGTGTGGTTCCCCGCAGTGCACGTACTTAGGCTGCACATTTTGGGGCTTTGTGCATTCTGTTGTGTGGTGTTTTCCAGCGCATTTCACACATCTTGCCTGTCTATTGCAATATTTTTGCGTATGCTCATATGCCTAGCATTGCTTGCATTGGGGTACTAATTTCAATTTCAACTTTGCATCCCAGGATGTTTTTGATTTGATAAACCTTTACTATCTCTTCTTCTGCACTGAATGTTAACTCAAACATGTTTAGAGGTTCCTTGTTTTCCCGCTTGAGCTTAATTGTAGCATCAATAATCTTAAACCTTTAGATTTAAGATTTGTAGTTATATTTTCAGACTTGCATGAGTGGTGCAGATTTTTAGCCATTATTCTGATGGGCCTGGTTTACTTATTTTCGTAGGAGTGCCAAGCATAGTTTTCTTCATTTAGTAAGGCCGTGACACTTCTGTAGATTTCTCCGTCTTCGAGATTTAGTCGTATATTGTTTTTGTTGATGATTTTTAGATCGGAATTTTCTACCAGTGTAACTGATTTTATCTTTTCATACAGAATACCATAGCTAATTACCTCATCAATTACTGGAGGTGGTGGTGGAGTCTTTTTCGATTTCTTTGGGTGTTTAATTATGCCGATTTTGTGTATTTAGGGGGACGAATTGAATTGTTAAGTTTCCTCTTTTTTACGCTCTGTGTATCTCTAATCCACTCTGTTTCTTTTGCCAATTCTTCTTCATCTGTTGCATATATTAGTTTTTCCACATTTTGCATATTGCTGAATATTCTCCGGCTGTTTGTTTTGTAATTCGTTTTCTTTCGATTTTAATTTATTTTCTAGATTTTTTATATATAATTGCAAGTTTTTTATTGTTTCGTTTAAATTTCTGTTCAAATTATTTGCTTCTATTAACGCATTGTTTACTTGTATTAATTCTTTTTGTAGTCTTTGCTCATTTTGGAAAATACTTTTTTCTTGACTTAATTTTCTCTTGGAATTTTCATTTTCTATTATTTTTGCTGATGTTACTGCTGATACCTTTGGTTCAGAAGTTGGTGTGGTGCACTCCGCTGGCGGAGTGCGTAAAACTGTTGGCATATTTATTGGCCCGTACTGTAGTTTTACTTATTCTAAAAACAAGTTGCATACTCACGGGCTTTATGCGATTTTGTATTATTATTTTAATTAAGATTCTAGCAATGGGTTTGTGTAGTAACTATAGGGGCTTTTAAAAGCTCAACTTATACACACGAACCAATTATTAATATTTGTAAAGTTCAAAGTCACTATCGGTCCACAGAAGCACCTACCTTTTGGTTACAATACAAACCAGTCTGAAAACTAAAATACTTGGAAGGAACCAATGTATTTCAGTGATCAGTGATGTAGGAGCAGCTGATGATTCGATTTGTATGGAACACGAAAATATTACCGCATTTTACCCTTTGAATTTAATTGTTTTGACACAGATCACTTGTAATTATAATTTCTCTTAAGCAGTGTTGCCACTATCACTGTCATTGTCTTCTGAATACAATTTTAATTTGACGATGTTATTGAGTTTCATAAAACGTTTGCTAATATTTAGTTCAGTCACACTCTTACTAATAAAATCCATCCCAATAAGTAAGTCGAAAGGATTATTTTCTAATGCTATTTTACACCATTTGATTTTGCTTTTACTACACATTTGGAACTCTTTAGGAGTGTCAGTCACGATTATTTGAATACGTTCTTTCGTAACATTATTTATAGTATTCAATAAGATCTTTTTCTCTTCTAGTACTTTAAAATGATCACAGTTGATTCTAGTGCTATTTATTAGACTAATAGTTGAACCAGTATCTATTAGGGTTTTGTATATCTTTCCATTAATGGTGAAATCGCAAAAAATTTTAGTTCCGAGGCTTAGTTCTGAAAATCCGTCGGTTCTATATTATTGATTTCTTGTAGATCTTTATTGGTTGCTCTTTGTCTATTTATTCTTATATTGTTAATCTCCATATGTTGAGGATTTTGGAAACGGTTTCTATATTATCCAGATGGATTGGACATGTTTTGTCTACTTCTGAAATTGGTTCTAATCTGCTTTTGGCTCCTAAATTCTCTTAGATTATTGCGGTTCGAATTATCACTTTTTCTAAGCTGTAAATTCCTATTTGACTGACTAAAATTACTGCCTCTCCCTCTATTATAACCTAACTGGTTTGGGTTGGTGTTTTGATGCCTACAGTTATTAATATTGAATGATTGCCTACTGAGTCTATTTTGTGATTGGTTGTGGTTAGGTATTTTTAAGTTTCCCTCAGTGTCGGGAATATATGAATATAAAACACTTTTTATTTTATTGAGGTCATATTCTAGCCTAATTTCCCTAGATAGTTGACCTATGGTTAGTTCCTTTATTTTAATTACTAAAATTTGGTAAACAGATTTGATTATATCGTCTGAATTTGTTTCATAAACTGCATATTCATGCACTTGGTTAGTAATTTTTTCTAGTTTGTTGCTTAATTCTAATATCGTATTTACCTTAATATTATTGATCTTGCTTATAATATCCCCAGCCTCTGCCCAGGTACTCGCTTTCGACGTATATATAAAGTTTTTCGCTCTTCCTATAATCTTGATATTGTAGATGGTTTTGTATACTTCTGCCTTTTGATTGGCTTCAACCTTCTCCATATGGTGATCCACTATTGCGACGAATTTTGCCAACTCTGTCTTGTCTCCTGAGAAAGGTTGAATGTATTGGATTTCCTTTTCAATGCTGTTTCTTTGGTTTTCTTGAATTTGTTGTTGTTGTTGCTGCCTATGGATAGTCGACAAGGTATTCATGGTACTGACCAGACCTTGCAATAGTTCTTCCATATTGTCTATATTTCTATTCTGGTCAAAAATCTTAGCTCTAGCAATTTTCTTATCAATTTTGACGTTGTCAACTATACTTTTACTTCTTAAAATTCACTTTGTTTGATTTGTCACTTTGCTTCAACATTGTGATCAATACTCTTTTTTTTTCGGATTACACCACGCAACTAGCTATCGCAATTGCACTAATTGTAACACTGATCGCGAATTTTCAGAATGGCAATGTAAAGCACATATAACCGTTTATTCGTTCTTTCACGATGGATCCCTACCGACTGCGCCACTTATATATTTCCTTTAAAAATGAAAAAAAATACAAACTTCCGATCTCAGTCATTTACACCTTTATTTTTATTTCGTATTGAGAGTGCCGCTGTCTTTAGCGAGGCTGCGCACTCTGTCGAAACTTGAACTACAATCAACAACGATTTTACAATATTCAATTGGCTTTATACCCAAATACTACACAGTCAATATTTCCGTTATTTGCGATAGCATAAAGAAATAAAAAAGAAAAAAAAAATATATTACTCAACTAAATTATAAATTTGCTTACATTGTAAATCAAGCCTCAAATAGCGCAAATGTGCCATCTTGCTGTTTTTCGATTTTGTATTTTGGGTTATATGTAACTCGTGCGTGCCATTGTCCCCTTCATCCACACTGAAGATGCCTCCGTGGCCTGCCCCTAGCTCATAACAAATGACGCTTTCGACCGGTTTTAGAGGCCAGATTGCGACTCCAAGGGGACAATTTTCACTCTTTCAAAGTCGTCACCTTGGATTTATATCAATCAGCCTCATTTCGCGAATTAGTTTATTTTCAGCTTTTTTTAATCAATTTTACTTTACTGTCTTACTTTCGGTTCAAGGGCTATTAAAATTCTTTGTTTCATCACAGACCAAAGACATCTGGACAATCTTCAGGTCAAAAGCCAGAGGATCTCGTGAGGTAGTCGGAGGTCTAGGAAGAAACAAAGAGTAGGTTACTGTGGAAAGGCCTAATGCAAAGCTGCTGTCCAAGGGTCAAGGCTTTTGCCAGATCATCGGTGAGGCGTGAGCATGGGTCTTAAAGCTCTTTCCGTGTTGGGGTTAATTCTGAAAGTCCTAGCCAGCCAGCTGTTGGAGTTTACCTGATGGCGAGTAGTGGTAAGGACAGAAGGAATTTATGGCAACACTCGTCGAGTCCCAAAGACCCAGCCACAGGTAGACAGAAACATATAACGAATAATAGACTCCAAGACGAACAGAACGAGCTTATTTAATCAGCGGAATGGTTACTGGAGAACCTGACCATGATTCCACACACCTTCACACATTATTAGGAATCTTAAATTTCGAAAGACGATCATTTTAAGGGTTAACATTTTTTTTCAGGGGTTTCTTTAGTTGTAGTTTTCTTTTCTTTCTCTTTTCTATTTTTTTTTTTTTTAAATTTTTAATTTGAATTAATTAAAACCTTGCGAACTTCATTATATTTAGCTACATTTAGTTCTAGAATTTAGGTGAGATTTTTTTTTTGAATTCTTCTCCACACCTACCTTTTTCGTTTCGATTTTCGATTTTTTTTTTAATAATTTTTTTTTTGAATTCTGTTAGATAGATAATTCTGGTGAGATCTTTTTTTATTTTTAATTGGATTGATAGGTAACCTGGGGTATTTTTTTTTTAAATTTTGGATTTTTGAATTTTTTTTATTGATTTTTCTTTGAATTTAGGTAAATAGAGTGCATTTTTTTAAAATTAATTTGAATACTCAATCATGACTGACAGGCTTAAAGATCAGGGCGCAGTTCCTAAGGACACCTCGTTTCAGTATGCGGAAGGGAGCGAACGTAGGTTTACTCGTCAAATGACACAAAGACTAGGACAAGACCAGCTTACGAACCAGGACGACAGATGCCCTGCTACGTGGACTGAAAAATCACACGACCTAAACATAACAGACCACGAACTCCAATACTGGGACCCAAATTTAGGGACGGGACCAGCACATTCGAACGATTACGAAGAAACTACACGTACAGTAGCAAACACGGCAAAAACTGTGAAAGTAGCACAGCCCTCGCTGTTAGTGATTCGGGAAGAATCGGGGCGTGAGCAGCTACAAACTAGGGATGGACAGACAGACCACAACAGACAGACTTCTACTCCGACAGGGATCCCAGGGAAGACAGAGACTAATGACGACAAGAACGCTTCAGCCTACCACCTCAGACAGAAGAGGCAGAAAACGTGGAAGAGGCAGTCGGTATTGAAGGCCTACGACAAGAACGGAACGATATAGACTTCAATCTACCCAATGTGAGAGAAGACGACCGGAGAATGTCTCGAATGTTTCAAGAAGTGGTTTCGTCAGCTGTACAGAAAAGCGAGAAGCAGATCATGTCGGTCTTCGCAGAGAGCATGAGCGAAGTAATGGCGACTTTCCAGGCCAATATGAGCCTGCTGAAAATTAAGATCTGCGACCTGGAGAGATTAGCTATTCAGCAGAACTCCACGACTAATAGACGGACAAACGGGTAACCAGACAAACCGACAGACGCTAAGACCAACAGACCCATTTGATATTAGCTATCTTGCGCGAATGGAGACTCCTTCATTCCACAGACCTAGCTCCGTACCTAGACAAGGAGGCGTGAACCTAATGGTCCTCCAAGTCTTGGAAAGCCGGTAGAAGTTCATAAGTAGGGGGTTAAATTTGATGGTTCGTCAAAATCAATGTCTGTAGAAAGCTTCCTATTTCGTATAGAGACTCTGCGGCGAAAATATGGGTTGTCAGAATACCAGCTTTTCAGCAACTACCACCACTTTGTGTCAGGGCCTGCGGAAATTGGTACTGAGAGTATAGCACTAGAATGAGGGTGATGAGCTGCTCAACTATTTTGATTTGAAGACGGAACTGGTAAGCCAGTTCAAACAACAACGAGATCACGAAACCCTTAGGACAATAATGGACAGAAGACAGAAACCCCATGAAACGTTTGACGAGATCTATAGCGACATACGAACTTTGACTTTACAAATGAAAATCTGACCACACGAAGACGACGAGGGTAGCTACACTGATATTCGGGTGCACCGTCAGAAGCATACAAGAGTTGAGGGAGGAATGTAGACGCACCGAAAAGCATATGGCGGCGAGAGATTCCAGGATGAGGCGCAGCGTCAACGAAATAGCCGACGACCGAGGAGACCATAGTTTACGGTGAGGCATGCTGGGTGATGTAGAGGACGAAGATTTTGAAGTGGCGGCACTCCAGAACAAAAGAACGAACAGACCAACAAACTATTTACACACAGACCCTACTAACAGAAAACAAAAGTATTCACGAACAAGACAGACTTGACTAGGAATACGGAACAAACTCCACCAGCGTGTCCCTCCTCGTTTCACACCCTGACATGTTTCAGTTGTGGGCAGGGCTACTTCGCCTTCAACTGTCCGAAGGGTCAGGGATACTTGAAGGTCGGCGGAGAACCCGGGAATTACTCGTCGATGCCGTCTGCACTCCCGGAGAATCAGGACAAACCGGGGTAGTCCAAGTCTTGTAGAGGGACCCAAATGGTCAGGATACCGCAACGAAGAAGGATTTCAATCCGAGAAATAGCATCCACAGACGACTGCAACAGTACGAAGAAGCTAGACGACGAATTTTTAGAGAAGAGATAGCACAACGTTCAAATCTCCGGTACTTTAGAAAGATACATACGGAAAAGGTTGCAATATATAGATGACGAAAGAATCAAATAGAAGCATCTGTGATATGTACTTCGAACGATAATAGGCCCTATACAAAAGGGAGAATGGAAGGAGAGGAAATTCTAGGGTTATTAGATAGTGGAGTCACTATTAGCTGTTTGGGGAAAGGTGCACTCGAGTTCGTAGCTAAGACGAAAGTAACGATGACGAGGATGGCAACAGACATTAGGACCGCGGACGGGAATCACCAACGGATACAAGGACGTTTTACAACTATTGTTTCATGGGGTGGCAAAACCCAAGAAATGGAGCTGTATGTTGTGCTTAGTTTGCAGTAGCAACTCTATTTAGGGGTAGATTTTTGGAGTGCCTTCAAGGTCACTCCTCACATTATCGACGAACTCGACACTCCATCGCCGACGGTAGAGAGTTGTCCAGCACAGCTGGAAAGAATCAAGCAACTGTTTCCACCATTTACAATACAAGGTCTGGGTAAGACCTCCCTCGAAAAGCATGTTATCGAATTGGATGACGAGCAAATTCCCATTAAACAGTTGCATTACCCGATCTCGACAGCAATACAGAAGCTGCTTTTCGATGAACTCGACCTTTCTCGAATGCTTTCTCTCGGGGTCGTCGAAGAGAGTAACAGCGCATGGAGCTCTCCAGTTATGTTGGTGTGGAAACCCGGCAAAAATAGAGTTTGTCTGGACTCACGAAAAGTAATTGCAGTCACCAAAAAGGACGCTTGCCCGCTCCCCCACATCGAGAGTCTGTTGAGCAGACTCCGGGATACACGTTTCATATCGGGTATTGACTTGAAGGACGCTTTCTGGCAGATTCCTCTGGAAAACAAGTCAAGGGAGAAAACAGCCTTCACAGTCCCTGGACGGCCGCTATATCAGTTCACGTTTATGCCATTCGGACTGTGCAATGCCGCCCAGAGAATGTGCAGGCTAATGGATAAGGTCATTCCCTCTCGGCTGAAAGAGAATGTCTTTGTATACCTCGATGACCTCTTGGTTTGTTCTCCAGATTTTGAGTCACACGCCAGACTATTGGAAGAGGTAGCGAGATATTTAAGGGAAGCGGGTTTGACGATCAATGTTGAAAAGAGTAAGTTCTGCTATAAGGAGGTAAGGTACCTCGGATACATCGTAGGGGATAGATGTTTACGAATGGACAAAGACAAGGTGTCGGCGGTCGAGAACTTCCGATACCGAAGACTCCTAAACAACTCCGTCGGTTCCTAGGGATGACAGGTTGGTACAGACGTTTTATCCCTAATTTTGCTTCTGTATCGGCTCCCATGACATTTACAATGACCGACGGGGCGCTGTGGGCATTCCAACAGCTCAAAATGTCCTTGGTGACAGCGCCGATACTGACAGTGTCTGGGAGTGTGTTGCTCCAAATAGACACTGAGAAAAACGAACAACCAATAGCATTCATGTCCCAGAAGCTTAATTCCGCTCAGCGAAATTACTGTGTAACGGAACTTGAATGCGATGCAGCCGTTCTGTCAGTAAAGAAGTTCAGGGCCTATGTGGAAGGATTACTATTCACTATAATCACTGATCAAGCAAGTTTGAAGTGGTTGATGACTCAGAAGGATCTGTCTGGTCGATTGGCCAGATGTAGCCTGAAGTTTCAGCGTTTTAACTTCGTGATCGAACATAGGAAGGGTGTCCAGAACGTAGTCCCTGATACTCTCTCCCGTGTCCATATGGAGGAGCTCACTCCCTATACAGTAATGTTAGAGGTAGACCTTAGTTCGCCATACTTCACTTGGGGGGAATATGACGAATTAAAGAAGACAGTCGACACGAACAAGGACAAACTACCAGACGTATGTGTTTCCGACGGATTTGTCTACAAACGGACTGAAATACGGACAGGTGACGAACTACAAGAAGATCGGGCATGGAAGCTTTGGGTGCCGAAGGAGTTGCGTGGGAGTCTTCTGCAATCTGCTCACGATTCTCCTGCTGCAGGACATGGGGGAATAAGCAAGACGTTAGCAAGGTTGAGGCAGAAGTACTTTTGGCCAGGTATGGCATCTGATGTACAGGCTTACGAGAAAGCGTGCGTAACCTGTAAGTGTAGCAAGTCACTAAACGTGATATCCCGGCCGCCGATGGGACAACAAACGATTACGGAATGACCTTTTCAACGCCTCTACATCGACTTCTTAGGACCATACCCACGAACGAAGACAGAACATACACACATATTTATAGTATTGGACCATTTTAGTAAATATATTTTATTGCGGCCTATCCGCAGAGCAACGGCAGCTGAGGTAGTTAAATATTTAGAAGAAAATGTTTTCCATGTTTTTGGTGTCCCCGTATTTATCCATTCAGACAACGGGAAACAATTCGTTTCAGAATTGTTTTTCAGCGTGCTAAACAAATATGGGGTCAAACACGTTCGCACCGCGTTCTACTCCCCTCAGGCAAATGCCTCCGAGAGGGTTAACCGTTCCTTACTGGCCAAATTACATGTCAGCAGTGCGGCATTCGCCTTGAGGAGCGTAGTGCACGATGCGACGCCGTATTCGGGATACCCATGGTACAACATGCCAGTGCCTATGAAGTCCTGTGCAGACTGGACATGATTAAGGATCCAAGGGTACACATTAAAAATAGAACGTATAAATTGACATTAATTAGAGATAAAATATTCGAAAACTTAAGACTGGCCCATCAAAAATCCACCAAAGTGTACATTACGAGGAGCCGAGATGTTAAGTACGCCGTTGGACAAACCGTCTATAGGCGTAACTTCAAACAGAGTGGCCTACCCGATGGTTACAATGCCAAACTAGGCCCGAAGTTCTTACCATCGTTGATTTTGAAGGTGATTGGCAACTCTCTGTACGAGGTAGGCCACCAGAGACGTGAAGTGGTGGACAAGCTTCATGCCAAAGACCTTCACGTATGAAGGGCAAGAAGACTGTGATATACCTGATGCACATAAGCCGTCGTTGCTGTAGTTATGATAGTTTAGAAGTAGTGATATATTATACATAGTTATTTATTTATTTATAGAGATAGTTATTTATTTATTTAGAGGCATATTTTATTTATTTATTTCTAGAGATTTATTTATTTATCCACAGAGTTATTTACTTAGCGTTGATCAAGAAAGAAGGACCTCCAACACTTACTAGCAATAGAATAAATTGGGAGGGTTTTAGAAATGAATGCGAAACAAATATCACCTTAATGTATCACTTAAAATACCTTGTGAACTAGAGGACGAAGTTGATCGTTTCGTGGAAGCAATCCAAAGAGCGGCATAGAGAAAAACTCCTTCTAGAAGCTATAAGATTAACCGCAACGAAAAGTATCCAAGTGAAATCATTGAACTGGTGAGTGATAAAAGAAAAGCACGAAAGAAATGGCAAATCACTCGTGGACCGCAGCATAAAAAGATTCTTAACCGACTATGCAATCGCCTTAGAGATAGTATTCGGGAATTTAAAAGCAATAAGATAGCGACCTACCTTGAAAATCTCTCCGCTGGAAGAGAATCAAATTATTCACTTTGGAAAGCGCTAAAAGCCATCCGGAAACCTCAAATGCAAGTGCCACCAATTCGGAAAAACGATAGAACTTGGGCCAAGAGCGACAAAGAAAAGGCGGAACGTTTTGCTTTGCACTTAGAAGATACGTTTAGGCCACTCGACTGCCCTTTGATAACGCCCGACTCCCCAGTCACGACATCTGACAACTTTAAAGTAACAAAAGTTGCATTAATTGAACTGAGGGAAGAGATTAAAAATTTAAAGACTAAAAAAGCACCGGGTTACGACTTGATAACGGCGCAGGTGGTCAAGGAATTACCGAATAAAGCTCTTATCAAACTGCTATATTTGATTAACGCTTCGTTCAGATTGCACTACGTTCCGAGACAATGGAAAGTCGCAGAGATTATAATGGTCCCGAAACCAGGCAAACCTTTGAATGAGAAGAAATCATATCGGCCTATTTCCCTATTGCCGGTTATCTCTAAAATATTCGAAAAACTACTTTGAAAACGACTACAACCCGTAATCAACGAAAGACGTCTCATTCCTGACCATCAATTTGGATTTAGAGTCAAACATTCAACAATCGACCAAGTCCACAAAATAAATGACGTGATTGAGAAAACTCTCGAAGAAAAAAAGATTTGTTGTGGTGTATTTCTTGACGTCTCGCAAGCTTTCGATAAGGTTTGGCACGAAGATTTGGAGTATAAATTGCAACGACTACTGCCATGGCAACTCTTTCTAATTTTATGATCGTATCTCACCGAAACACTTTTTCGTGTTAAGCACGGAAATGGTTACTCTGACTTCAAGGATATTGCGGCCGGAGTCCCACAAGGAAGTGTCCTAGGCCCGCTTCTATATGTACTCTACAGGCGTGATATCCCGCAGGAAAGAAACTGCGTCGTCGCCACGTTTGCAGACGATACGGCGATATTAACAATGGGCGATACAATTGAAGCAGCAACTGAAAAGCTGCAACATGCTGTTAACAAAGTCCACGCTTGGACGAATTCTTGGCAATACTCTGAACGAAAGCAAATCTACTCACGTCAACTTTACCTACAAAAAAGTGGACAAATTACCCTTATATTTAAACTCGGCTCAAATACCTTACGCGAACGAAGCAAAATTTCTAGGAATGACTCTAGATGTTAAGCTTAAATGGAAATCGCAAGTAAAAAATAAACGCGACGAGCTCGAAAACAAATACTGACAAATGTACTGGCTACTCGGAAGACATTCGAAGTTGAGCCTACATAACAAACTGCTTATCTATAAGCAAGTGCTAAAGCCAGTGTGGACGTATGGTCTACAACTATGGGGTTGTACCAGGAAAAGCTATAGAAACATCCTACGAACTTTTGAAAATAAAGTTCTTAGAACGATCGCTAGCGCACCGTGGTACGTACGTAACGAATATATACATCGGGACCTGGGAATTCCTAGCGTCGTCGGAGAGATGACAAATTTTGCTCGTAAACACAAAAATCGTGTTCAAGGCCATTGTAACAGTACCGTCATTCAACTACTTGACGCGAACAATTCAATTCGTCGTCTGCAAAGGACAAAACCTTTTGACCTCGCGTCATAGAATATGCCGGTCGTGAAAACAACAGGAACTTTCATTGGAATTTAACCTGTCTAAAGCGCTACATTCTTTTTAAATTACATACCAACATCTTTTTCCAAAAATCACGAGTCTCGTAAGCGAGAATAAAACTGCTGGATAAGCGTCGGCTTAGTTGTAGTATTAATCTTGAAGAATGGTGTTTTTAGTGAGTAAATATCTCACACTACCATAAGCACGCGCGGTTGGGCCTTATGGTGTCTATAGAAGATTTACACCCTCTCGGAAAAAAAAAAAATAAAAAAATAGAATTATTTATTTATTTATAGAGGCATATATATGTTAATAGAGATTTATTTATTTATTCAGAGATTTATTTCTTTATTTATAGAGATTTATAGTTCGTTATAGGGCATATTTATTTATAGATTTATGTATTTATCTACGTATAGAGTTTAGTTATTTATATGTATATGTAGAAGGTTAGTTATTTGTAGAGCAATGTAGTCTTTTTTATAGATTTTTTTGTGTAATTTAGAGATTCCTATATATGCATATAGCACGCACAGGATCTGATTTATAAGAGAAAGTAACATACCACCAGAAGTGGACATAAAACGTACCCAATTACAAGCAGTCATACAGTAACCCAAGGGCTCATGACATGAAATGGTAGCAAATAGCACAAACGAACACACACACATATGCGATAGTTCAGGCAGTTTGTAATAATTAAATGAGCAGAGCTACGAAGACCTAAAGCCCGGACAGACGGTGAAACATGAGACTCCTAAACACAGGGCGCGGGCCCTTGCCACACGTTAGTCGGCCTACAAAACCACCGAACGAATAGTATAATGAGCACCATAGTCAACACAGGCCCCTTTTTTACGAGGCCAGTGTCAGCAAATGTGACATCAGTCACCAAAGGCGACACTAGTCGTCAAGTCCACAACTCAAACATAAAACATAAACAAAGGCAAGTGAACTTGCAGAAGAAATGATATACAGAGATAGTATAGATACTAACGCAGATCCACATCCATAGTGGAGACGCGCCGAAAAGCCATCCCCGGCGGCCACAAGGAATGGTGTCCAACGATGCGGACTATCACCACTGGCATGTATCCCCGTCCACGTAAGCCTTGGGAAATTATCATCGTGGTTCATCTGTGTACCTCCACTTAATCGTACAAATCCAGGAACTTTAATGGTAGGTCCGGCTACCAGGGACAGTCCGCCCGAAAGAGGTTCAGTCTACCTCGCAGAGAAAACGATCGCGTCAATTACTTTTACAAAAAAAAAAAAAAAAACACTTCACCCGTATAACGTGTTTAAATGCGAAATGAGAAAATGGGATTTGTTTTGACATAAGCATACACGCTAGTGGTCCTGTTCGCACACATCTAAGCTCTCCCTCTTGGACAGAAAATTCGACGAAAGGCAAAACCACAAGCGAAAAATCGAAGGAAATGGAAGAGATCCCTATTTAAAAGTGTTATACGTTCTGTTTGTAGTAATTTCTCTAGTATTGTCATAGTAAATATATGTTGGGTTAATTAGAGTAGGTTAGTTATATTAATGTAAGGTATGTTGTGTTATTTTGTTGTTCGAATTTAGGTAAATGTATTAATTTATTAAAGTATTATATCTAAGTATTACCATTTCCAATGTTCCGAAAGCAATATGAATGATGATAAGGTCGACCGACATGACAAAGAGGGAGACAGAGAAGACATAGATGGACGAAGAGAAATGTAGCCAACAACAATGATAAAGAGAAAAAAATGAAGAAGGTAAGGAACTAGGGCAAAAGAGCATCGACCGTTGATCACTTTTCTGATTAATTCAATCGAGAACGGTCGATGCCCCTACAATACAGATAGTGAAAAAGCAACAGACAGTGACACACAAAATAAAGGAAGACAAAAAAAAAAGGTGCTGAGGGGCCATGATATAATATTTGTGGTAATATCATAGTATTCCTTGAGATGAGGACCTGGGGCGAATAGCAGAGGACTTGGGTCGAGCCGTCATACCCGAGCCTCTGCAGTGATTTTTTTTTTTTTTTGGATTGGCCCTGTTTTTTTTTTTGTCCGTAAGCAACGGCTAGCGGAGACCGCAAGTCAAACCGCAAGACGGCCAACCGATATTCGCTAGTGGGAATCCTACACTAGTGAGGTACGAATTACCAAGAGGAGCAAAAGTCACGAAACCGAATAAAAGTTACAGAATTGTTCCGCCCCATAGGGTTCGTACAACTAAGCCGCAGCAGTACCGAGGTGCATCAAGGGAACAGCATTTTTTTGAGTGAAGAAAGAAAAAAAAAAAAAAAAAAAACAACAGTGAAGAGATTGATAGAATCAGAACTTAGTCTAGATTTTTTTTTGAATTTGGTTTAATTAGTGTAAATTTAAAGTTAGGACAAGTGAGAAATAGTTCTGCATTTAACATTATAAAACTTTTCATTTGCCCGAGATAATCTCACTGGAAACACAGCTAAATTGGATCTTGTCTTGTGCTGCCGGCAGGACAACGGACGACAACAAAAAATAAATAAAAAATAGTTATTAATCCTTTTTTTGATTTTTTTCTCTAATTTATATATATAGTATAGCAGGATAGCTAAGTTTTAACTAGAGTTTAGATTAATTACCATTGTAACTATACAATTTTAATGATCCCATGAATAAATTCATTTGTATCTTAAACTTATCTCATGGTAGTACGATTCATACAATAATGATGTGCTGCTAGAAATCTTGTGCGATGATAGTGTGTGAGTGAATGGGAAGGCCGTCCTTTCGCTGACCAGGTGCGACGATGACTTGACTTGAAAGACCATACGTGATGACCTTACGTACTTCACGTAAAGGACAGTAGACAGTAGTGGCTGGATTGAGGCATTAGGGGCTATCTCCAGTGAATATTGGCCAAGGAGATGGCGAAGGTTGTGTCATTCAGACACAAGGGTGGGTTGGACTTGCTGATGCCATCAACACCTGGCACGTCTCTGGGACGAGACGAACCCACATTCTGGAGGGACTAGGGGATACAGATGTATAGGGCTAGAATGGGATAGTTATAAGTTAGTTTAGGTATAGGTTAGGGCTTATCATAAGTTTTAGAGTAGATAAGGTTTAGATTAAAGTAGTTAGGTTTAGGTTAGATCTGACATACCCTGCTTTCTCCGAGATATGGGCACAAGCCCTTGAGCTTTTCATTTTCTCCTGTCTTTTTTCCTATCTTTCTTAAGTCCGTCCGTGGTCTAATTTTGTTAGCTTCTCCTCTTTTAATACACATATGGCACGATATTTTTGTGTTTGAGCAGGTGGTATGAGAGTGATGGGGGACAAGAACCAGCCCCGTCCGACGAGTTAAGCCGTGCAACCGCGTGTGTGCCACCGTCCCCTTCATCCACACTGAAGATGCCTCCGTGGCCTGCCCCTAGCTCATAACACTTTTTAACATTATTTATATGTAGTTTCCAATTCAAATTGGAATTTAAGGTGACACTTAAATATTTGAATTGGGAGACGGATTCCAAAAACATGCAATCATCATTGCAGTTAATAGAGTCGCAATTAGCTCTATGATAACCGATGAAACGATAGTGAAATGCACATGACTTTCGATTTACTGCTTAGCGACATCTTATGATAAGTAAACCAATCATTCAATAGAGACAAATCTGAGTTCATCTTTTGCCTCATATTATCTTCAGAAGGAGCAGCATAATAGAGAGGCAGATCATCAGCGAAGGCAACAACTTTTCCACTAAGCGGCATTCTGAAGGTTGAATTTATGTATAAGAGGAAAAACAAGGGTCCAAGAACTGATTCTTAAGGAACACCAACATATAGACTTGACAATGTCTCACTCAAAGTTGAATTTACCCGTACAATTTGTTTTCTATTTTGAAGGAACGATGAGAACCACTTAAGAATATTACTTCTAAAACCATATCTGTATAGAATTTTCAATAGTAACTTGTGATGTCAAAAGCCTTTGTGAGATCAAGAAAGAGTGCAGCCGATTTATTGCTCTTATCTAGTTCTATGTATATATTTTCTAGAAATTTTAGAATTTCATCTTCAATTGACTTCCCTTTTATATAACCCTATTGACAATTATTAAAACTCTTGTATCTTCCGTGAAAACTGAGCATTTTTCTGGCCATTACTTTTTCATAAATTTTGGAGAAGACTGATAATAGCGATATTGGTCTATAATTATTTGGATCAGACTTGATACTCTTTTTATAAATCGGTATTATAATTACAGTTTTTAGGCACTCTAGAAATATACCACTTACAAAACTTTTATTCAATAAGTAGGTTAAAAGTTTGATAATGTGATCACTAGTTTCTTTTAACTATCAAGCTACTAATACCATCTAGCCGGCAAGAGTGCTTTATTTTTAGTTTACTTACGAGTATCACATTAGATACCTCCGCTTCAGACACTGGACTAAAGAAAAATGAGGATAAGAAGAAAATCTTGGGACCCTTAATCCATTACTCATCTCTAAATCATCTGAGGTAATAGCGATTTCAGAAAATTTCAAGCATTTTAAGCGATTATCTTCATTACTTTTGCCTAGCAAATCATTAACTAAAATCCATTATTTTCAGTAAACTTCAATTTATAGTACGCTTCTTTTTGCATATTTATAAGGACAAGAATATCCTTCCTCATCTCATTATGGTACTTTATAGATGGTGTAATGACCTGTACGTGGAGGAAATAAGAGTAAAACATATTTACTAGCTTTGTAGTGAATACGCTATGTACGACCGCTGCCCAAGATCACTTGTCATCGACTGACTTGTGCCCCCGAGTGTGTGGGAGATTAACCAAGAGCGGGAGAGTGTGCTGGCGGGTCGCCACATCCCTCCTATATTTTTCAGCTTTAGCTTCAACCTGGGATTTCCTGTCCCAGTAGTGTATTCAACGTTCCCATGAGCTTCTCCAGGTGAGGGGCCCGGAATGTATTCAGCTGTTGTTGCCTTCCATGTAGTTTGAGAAGGAATCTTCTTCACATGGCTTAACTTTCGTCGGAAACTTCGTTCGATCACTTCGAATTCGGTTGGACCGGAAGCTGGTGTTAATTTATTGTGGTTAACCAGGTTACGAAGTAAAACTTTGTCGCCGATGATAATATCGCCTCCTTTCTTCGCCTCACGAGCTCTGACTTCCCTCTCTTTTCCTTTTTGCTTTCCTTTCCTTTTTATTTTGCCCAAGTCCCTTGCATCTGAATCCAAAATATTTTCGCTAATATCATGTACAGATACCCCCAATCTAGAGAACATTTTATCCACAATCGCAATAATCCCTGATGACGTAATTTTCTTAACGAATTTAGTCTCGTTATATCTGGAATTGTAGTCGATAACAAAAGCGAAATCGTGGTTTAGTAAAGTCCCCAATATATCCATTGCTACGCATTGCCAAGGGCATGCCGCTGCATGGGTACTGATGGTGTTCGTCTCGAAACTAGCAGACGTTCACGACACTGCTTAACGAAAGATTCCACTTCCCTGTTCATTAATGGCCACTAACCGCAGTCTCCGCTTCATGACTGTCTCTTCTGAATGACCTTCGTGTTCCACTTCTTGTCTTGAACTCTGCACAGTCTCGATAAAGAATCCGCTATATTCCATTTTTCCGGCTGATATATCACTTTAAATTTGAAGGCTTGAAGTCTAAGGACCCATCTTTCTTTCTAGCTGGAAGTTTGGGCGTGGGCTTAAAAATTGCTTCTAAGGGCCTGTAGTTAGTCACGAGCTCAAATTAATAAAATCGGTCTACCGCCCAAACTAACGACAGACTTTCCTTTTCGGTCTATGAATACCTTCTTTCCACTGCAGAGGCTCTCACTGGCGAATGAAATAACTTGAGAATTTCCTTCCTGGAACTGCAAAAGGACTGCTCCTAATGCGACAGGGCTTGCATCAGCTATTAACCGAGTTACGATTCTTTGAGCTATAATAAGGTAAATAGAATATAATTTTTTATGAGATTCCACAATAGTTCTGTTGCATCTCCTATATCCGGAATAATTTTTTCTAAGTATGTTAAAAGTCCCAGAAAGCTCCTTGTTTCCTCCTTCGGGTTTGGTGACCGGAATTCCAAAATCGATTTAACCTTTTCAGGACCTGCACTAATGCCAGCGGTGGCTAATACCCAAGAACTTCAGCTCGCGAACTTTCCAACTGCATTTGTCCTTGTTGAGGGTAACGTTCATGTCCTTTATTTTTAACATCGCCCTTAATACCATGTCGTTTTCCTCCTTAGTGAGTCCAAAAACAATAATGTCGTCCAAATAATTCAGAGCATTCTGACAGGGAGCTAGAATATTTTCCATTGTGTTTTGGAATATCTTGGGAATTTTGAATTTACTCCAAATAGCAACCTTTTGTAACGAAATATCCCTTTATGCGTAATAAACGTCGTGATTTCCCGGCTATCTTCGCTCAGCTCAAATTGGTGATAGGCGTTTTTAAGATCTAAACAGGATAAATACTGGGCCCCTTTGAGTTTGTTCATGAACGAGTCAAATGTAAGGAGCGGAAAATTTTCTCTAAATATGGCCGCGTTGGCACGGCGCATGTCCAAACATAGTCGAATATTTCCGTCTTCCTTAAAGACTATCACTATGGGTGAAATCCACGGCTCGATGGTGTCTTCTTCAACCGCTTCTTTGAGTCCACGTTCGACCCTTAACTCCAACGCTGATGGAATGCGACGCAATGATTGTTTTACCGTTTTAACTGACTTATCTATAGCCAATTGTACTTGTATGCCTTCAATCTTTGGAAAAGGCCGATAGTCTTCGAGTTGGTTAATGTCAACCTCTAGTTTTAGAACTTTTAATTTGAGTGCAGTTTCATGGCCTAGCAGGGACTGTTTCCATTTTTAATGACGTAGAACGATGGCATTGACTCCGTATGGCGATCCACGCTTATGGGGGCCTCACAGATAGCTCTTATCTCAAGCATCTCTTTACGCGCATACGCTCTGAACTGATTTTCCGATTCTGCTCGGATATTTAGCAATGTTTTTCAAGATTGATGCAAATGTTTCCAGTCTGCTACCCTTATCAGATTGAACCGCGAACCCGAACGATGAGCATCAACAGTTTACAATTCCCAATGGAGCAGATAATTTTCCCACTCGAATGTTCGTTTCCTCGATTGTCCTTTGAGACTTGGAAACAGTTGTGTTCGCCGTTTGTTTTGTGTTTTTCCCACTCGAATGTTCGTCTACTCGTATGTCCTCTAAGACTTGAAAACAGTTGTGTTCGCCGTTTGTTTTGTTCCCATTCCCTCTTTCCCTGTTTACAAACCTTATTTTTGATGGTCCAAACCTATTCCTCTTCTTACCGAACTCATCATCAAATGCGTTCTTCCATTTGGCAGACTTCGTTTTACATGTCTTGGGGACGTGTCCCAAGGACCCACATTTGTTACATTTGCCAATATTAGCTGTGCAATAGCTACTATTTCCCAACTGACCCAACCTTCCACATCTTTAACATTCCTTCCTGTTGATTCCACTTGATGACGGAGTAGGAACCATCGTTTCCATCTGGCTTGTAATCTGCTCGTGTACTTGATACATCTCTAGTATCTCCTCTAGGAAATGCTCCTTTTCCAAGAGACGTTTCTTTAGGTCTCGAGAAACCCATGTGTCTATAATCTTGTCTTTAATATTTACATATGTCCACAATCTTCTACTGCGTTTTCCCAAAAGAACATTTAGCTGCCTGATTCCGGAGCCGCAAAATAAACTTATTGAAGCTCTCTCCTCATCTGGCATGATCGCTCGAAATAGGTGCCTTACAACGTCGAATTCCTTTTCGGTGAAAAGAAATCGTTAAGTTTTCTCACCAATACCTTGAACACATCTTCGCCAGAAATGCCGTCCTCTAATGCTCCAGGAATATTGAAAATTAACTCCTGTAACTGGGGTCCTCCCAGATGGAGGAGTTTATTCTTTTTTTAACTACATCAGTGATATCTTCTGAGTCCAAGTAAAGGGAAAGTGAGGGATAATTCTGATCAAATCAATGACTTATCGATTGTCTCACAGAGACAAGGCTTTATACCTGATTCTTTCATCTCTTTTTTTTTAGCTCGAAGTGAAGCTTTGCGTCAGTCTTGATTTCTTTTATTTCTTAACAGCTTCGCAATTCAATGCCTTTAGTTACCAATTAAATGTATCATAACACTGCAATTTAATGCAATTTTAATAACACACAAGCCCAATTGAATGGTCATAACTTACAATTCGCTATTTTTATTTTTTTCTCGCAATTTGGTTAACAATTAAATGTAACCCAATTCTGCAATTTAATGCAATTATGATAACAAATAATCCAATTGAATGGTCATAACTTACATCTGTGATTAAAACTTCTGATTCTGTATTTTTCGTTTTTTTCTCTTATATTTTACTTGTTCCTTTTTATTTCGAGTATACTAAAAAAAAAAACACCAATGTGTTGCCTAAATTTGTGTTCATATATCACAAAAACAACAAGCACACTTCTTAGAAAACATATTGTAATATGCGAGCTACGGCTCGAGTAGATAAAACAATTATTCTGTGAAATTATTTCTTTATTTTCTACTCTATAGAACAATTCAAGTTCACACTATACTATTCTTCGCAAATTCTTTTCTTACAAGGTCTCTTTCCTCTCAAATCACTTTATCTCCTTTCAATTACTTAATTCACAAATTCAAACTAATTACTTTTTCTTGTTTACTCTCAACTTTCAATTTATCACCAAATTACAACTTCGCCTTATTATCACTTTTCCAATCTCTTCGCCACGGTTCTAAAACCAACTGTCTTTTTTTTGATCGCCATCTGTCCTTATATAGCAGAAGTTTCTGATAGCCAGAAACTTCTAGCAAATTCTTCGACCACTGGAACAAGAGAAATAATTCTTGCAGTTATAATTCCCTAATATTATCCCTAATATTATCCCTAATATTATTTGTCTCTTTCGTTGACATGAGCTGTGGAGACTTCGTCCCAGATACGAACCTCGAATGAAGGACAGTTTGAACCAAAAATTCTGCCAGAATGGAAAGTCACTTCGGAATTTGCTGCATAGACATAGGCGCGTAGTTATTATTATGCTACACTGCCCCCCTCTTAGACGTGTTCGTCCCGAACAAGTGCATCCTCATTTCGGCCATTGTATCGACTCAGTCGGTCCACATGAACCACTTTCATTTTGGCCCTTGGTCCTCGCTGGATGCGGTAGACAACATCGTTGATGCGGGTTACTATTCTGTAGGGACCTTCCCAGTTCCGCTGTAACTTAGGTGATTTCCCCTTTTGGCGATGGGGATTATACAGCCACACCAGATCTCCTTCCTGGAATCCTGACGTTGTTGCCTTGGCATCATACCTGGTCTTCATGCGGTCGCTCGTCATCTTAATCTGGCTTCTGGTCCTTTGGTGTATGTCCCTAAGCCTTTCCCTAAGGTCCGCCACGTACTCTTCTTCATTTCTGGGCTCATTGGTAGGAGATCCAAATTTCACCTCACTGGGTAAACGAGCTATTCCACCAAATAAGATTTCGAACGGCGTATGTCGAGTAGTGCTATGCACGGCACTTCTATAGGCCATCAAAAACAAGGGAATCTGCCGGTCCCAATCCCGTTGGTAGTCACCTACGACCTTCGAGAGATGTTCGTCCAAAGTCCTATTGAAACGCTCCACCATACCGTCCGACTGTGGATGAAGCGGGGTTGTCCTTGTCTTTTTGATTCCGAGTAGTTGACACATCTCTTGGAAGATTCTTGACTCGAAGTTCCGCCCTTGGTCAGAATGCAATTCCAAGGGCACACCGAATCTGCTAACCCAATTGTAGACGATCTGCTCCGCCACGGTTCTGGCTTCCTGGTTAGGGATCGGAAACGCTTCCGGCCACTTACTGAAGTAGTCCATCACTACGAGTATATACCGATTACCATTGTCGGTTTCCGGAAAGGGCCCTGCGATGTCAATGGCGATTCGTTCGAAAGGTGCTCCCACGTTGTATTGGTGCATCTTACCTCGAGTTTTGATTCTCGGACCCTTGCTAGCTGCACACACGTCGCATTTTCTGCACCAGTCTTCGATATCTTCCTTCGCTTTTAACCAATAAAAACGTTCTCGTACCTTTTCTAGCGTCTTATTCACTCCCAAGTGGCCTCCGGTCGCCCCGCCATGCATTTCCTGTAACACCTCCTTGACCCTCGTCCGCGGTACTACAAGCTGCATTACAAACGATTTTCCGTCGGAGGATTCCCATTTTCTTCTCAGAACACCTTCTTGGACATGGAGGGAGTCCCACTGCGCAAAATATGCCTTTAAGGTCGGGCTTCTGTGAGAGATGTCCTGATGATCCGGTTTCTCCATGTTCTCCTTCCAGGCCAGAATCGGCTCGATATCGGGGTCTTCCTTCTGAGCGTTCCGGATCTCATCTACGCTCCAGCCGGCGATAGGTTCGGCTCTCATTCTTTGGATGGAAACCAGCTCCCGTTCTTCCTGACGCGCACAATGTTTACAATCCGTTCTGCATGGTCTCCGGGACAGTGCATCCGCATTAGAGTGGAGTTTTCCTTTACGATGCTGTATTTCGTAGTCGTAGATTTGCAGCCTTTCGATCCATCTTGCGACCTGACCCTCAGGACTCTTGAACTGTAATAGCCATTTTAATGCTGCATGGTCTGTGCGAAGAACGAACTTCCTCCCGTAGAGGTATTTGTGAAAATGCTTCGTAGCCAAGATCAAAGCTAGAAGTTCCCGCCTTGTCACGCAGTAGTTCCTTTCTGGCTTAGAGAGCACCTTGCTGAAGTACGCAACCACCTTCTCTTGGCCGTCATGCACCTGGGAGAGTACGGCTCCTACCCCGACATTACTAGCATCTGCATCCACAACGAACGTTTCCCCGGGAGTGGGGTAAGCCAGTATCGGGGCATCGCATAGCCGTTGTTTAAGTGCCTTGAAGCTCTTCTCGCACTCAATTGACCATTTGAATTGTTTTCCCTTTTCCGTCAACTGGTGCAGGTTCTTTGCGATCCCGGCAAAATCCTTCACGAACCGTCTGTAGTAGGTGGCTAGGCCCAGGAAGCTCCTTAGTTGGTGTTTGTCTTTGGGGACTGGCCAGTTTTTCACCGCTTCGACCTTCTCCGGATCGGTTCTCACTCCTTTCGCTGAAATTATGTGTCCCAGGTACTTGACTTCCGCTCTAAACAGGGCGCACTTCTTGGGGTTGAGCTTCAGGTGGGCACTTCGAAGCCTTTGAAACACATCCCTTAGATTGTCTCGGTGTTGCGCAAACGTTTTTCCTACGACGATGACATCATCCAAGTATACCAAACAGGTTTTCCATGTTAACCCTTGCAGGACACATTCCATCAATCGCTCGAAAGTCGCCGGAGCATTGCACAGCCCGAATGGCATTACCGTGAATTGCCATAGCCCATTTCCTGCGGTGAAGGCGGTTTTCTCCCGGTCTTCTGGATGGATCTGTACCTGCCAGTAGCCACTCTTCAAGTCGAGAGTGGAAAACCATCGGGCTCCTGATAGTGTGTCTAGCGTGTCGTCAATCCGTGGCAGAGGGTAGCTGTCTTTCTTGGTGACGTAATTGAGCTGCCGATAGTCCACGCAGAACCGCGTGCTGCCATCTTTCTTCTTAACCAGTACAACCGGTGATGCCCACGGACTTTTGGAACTTTCAATCAGACCTTCTTTCTCCATTGCCGACACCATCTCTGCAACTTCTGTCTGCTTTGCCAATGGAAGGCGCCTAGCAGGCTGACGAATTGGTCTAGTATCACCAGTGTCTATTCGATGTTGTACCAGGTGTGTTCGGCCGTATTCTCCGTCCTGTGAGGCAAATACATCAGCGTACTCATTGATAAGATTCTCTGCCATAGTTCGCTGCTCCTGATTCAGCTCACTGGACTGGAGAATCGTCTCTCTCGCTTCCGCTGTCCAAGGTGATGGGAGAAGTTTTGGAGCATCACGTTCAGATATTGTTGCGACGGCGGTAATCGGCGTGCATTTTCCAGTCACCTCCCCTCGCCTTAGTTTGACAGTGTGTGGTCTTGCGTTCAAAACCCTCACTGGAACCATGGTGTTCTTTGGTTCGACTAACGTCTTTCCCACGATGTAGTCTTGAGAATTCTTCTCTGGGTCTGGTTCTACTATGTAGAATCGGTGGCTCCCAAGATCACCTTCCAGCTTCGTCCAAATGATTGTCTCTGAAGACGGCGGCAAAACTTCGTCTTTGCTGATGACTGTCCTGAGAGTTACGGCATTCTCATTTCCGTACACCATCGGAATCTCCACATTTCGATACCTCAGTACTTGCATCCCGATGTCCAAGATTACTTCATTTGCTTTCATGAAGTCTACTCCGATGATGCACTCGTCGCATATATCTGCCACCAGAAACGCATGGGAGAACGTCAGTCCTGCCAGAGTAATCGTAAGACGAACTTCTCCAAATACCTTCGCCATTTCCCCTGTTGCAGTCTTCAGGCAGTAGCTGTTGGTGTTGTGCAGCCAGGAGCTTTTGACGATATCTCTTCTTACAATGGAGGCAGTGGCACCTGTGTCGATGGTGGCTACGCACTTCTTCTCGTTGATTAGTGCCTCCACTGTCAGGCTCTTGTTACCCCGTTTGGTTTGCGAAACTTGAATGGTGGTCCTGGGGGCCTCGATTCCAGTAACCAACTTCTGCCCCGCGAAGTTGGTCCTTACGCATTTCCCGACTGCTGGTTTTGCGAAGTCTGACTGACAGGATGGATGTTATCACCGCCAGATGCTTCCTCTCTGCTTCTCCTACTTCCGCAATGTGAACAATTTCCTCGTCTAGGTGCACTTCTGCACTGCCGTTGTAGGTGTCCCGTTTGGTTGCAATTCCAGCAACGGATTTGACTTCCGCGAGCTCTGTCTTCATCCATGACGGCTGTTCTCTGGCATGAGCATTCCACGACGGACATTTCCCTGACACGGTGTATTCCCTGGTATGCTTGGTCCGCAGCCTTCATTGACAAAGCGAATGCCAATGCCTCGGGGAGTGTTCGCTTTTCAGCCATCCTTACAGCCATTTGCAGTTGTCTGTCCTCTATGGCCTGAATAAAAGCTTCCACCGCCATTTCGTTGATAAGCTCCTCACCGGCTTTAGGGTATGAAAGATGGGCTAGTCGCTCTATATCCGCTTGCAACTGTTGGAGCGTTTCCCCCCTTTTCTGGACTCGACTACGCAGCTGAACCCTGTACACCTGCTGCATGTGTTCATCCCCAAACCGCATCTCGATAGCCTGAACCAGAGAGTCGTAGTTCTGCTGTTTATCTTCCGGGATGGTCTGCAAGAGCTCCGCAGCTGGACCCCTCAGTGCAAGTGTGAGTGCAATGGACTTCTCTTCATCGTCCCAGCTATTGGTCATTGCGGCCGCTTCGAATTGCCTTTTATAAATTGGCCATGATGTTTGACCATCGAAGATAGGAGGCTGCATCTCCTTTCTTCTCAGACCGTCAGTGGAATATTCCCGTGCTTTCTGTCTCTTCACGTTGCTGAGCTCCTTAGCAAGATTTTCGACTTGCTTTCCTACTATCTCGAATTGCGTATCCACTTTTTCAAACTGAGTCTCTATCTTCCCGAACTGAGTTTCATGTTTCTCAAAATTTTCATCGAATCTAATTTCGACTTTTTCGAGTTGCGTCTCGACCTTCTCGATTTTTTCTTCGATCACTTCGAATTTGGATTCCAAGTTCTTGTTTTGCTCATCAAGTTTACTTTCCAGAGCATCTAGAGAATTCTTTTGTTCGTCCATTGCTTTCTTTTGTTCGTCCATTGCTTTCTTTTGTTCGTCCAGCTTAAGTTCTAGAGAATTCCTTTGGTCGCCCATTGCTTTCTTTTGTTCGTCCATCGCTTTCTTTTGTTCATCCAGCTTAAGTTCTAGAGAATTCTTTTGTTCGTCCAGCTTAAGTTCTAGAGAATTCCTTTGGTCGCCCATTGCTTTCTTTTGTTCGTCCATCGCTTTCTTTTGTTCATCCAGCTTAAGTTCTAGAGAATTCTTTTGGTCATCGAGCTTATGACTTTGATCTTCTATTGCTTTCTTTTGTTCGTCCATGACTAACTTAAGTTGCAGGAGCAGACTTGTTATACCCGGGTCGGCTACTGTACTTGCTGGTTCCTCTTCCACGTCAAACTCTATGTCATGCGGATTTTCACCTTCCTGCGTTACTGCTTCTTCCAGACGAATCAGTAGGGCATCTTTTCCCCCAGTTGTGTCGAGGTTCCGCTTACTGAGTTCTGCCTTTAGTTGAGTTATAGTTAGTTTTCCCAATTTGCGACCCATTTTGCGCAACTAATTAACTCAACACAGAAATCGTTTTTTTTTTTTTTTTTTTTTTGTGCAATTTCACACCACGGAAATAGTTATTCACAGAATAAGTTTTATCCCGCTTCTGACACCAATGTAATATGCGAGCTACGGCTCGAGTAGATAAAACAATTATTCTGTGAAATTATTTCTTTATTTTCTACTCTATAGAACAATTCAAGTTCACACTATACTATTCTTCGCAAATTCTTTTCTTACAAGGTCTCTTTCCTCTCAAATCACTTTATCTCCTTTCAATTACTTAATTCACAAATTCAAACTAATTACTTTTTCTTGTTTACTCTCAACTTTCAATTTATCACCAAATTACAACTTCGCCTTATTATCACTTTTCCAATCTCTTCGCCACGGTTCTAAAACCAACTGTCTTTTTTTTGATCGCCATCTGTCCTTATATAGCAGAAGTTTCTGATAGCCAGAAACTTCTAGCAAATTCTTCGACCACTGGAACAAGAGAAATAATTCTTGCAGTTATAATTCCCTAATATTATCCCTAATATTATCCCTAATATTATTTGTCTCTTTCGTTGACATGAGCTGTGGAGACTTCGTCCCAGATACGAACCTCGAATGAAGGACAGTTTGAACCAAAAATTCTGCCAGAATGGAAAGTCACTTCGGAATTTGCTGCATAGGCATAGGCGCGTAGTTATTATTATGCTACAATATATATATGTATATATATTGTAGCATAATAATAACTACGCTCCTATGTCTATGCAGCAAATTCCGAAGTGACTTTCCATTCTGGCAGAATTTTGGTTCGAACTGTCCTTTCATTCGAGGTTCGTGTTTGGACGAAGTCTCCACAGCTCATGTCAACGAAAGAGACGAATAATATCAGGGATAAAAGGGAATTATAACTGCAAGAATTATTTGTCTTGTTCCAGTGGTCGAAGAATTTGCTAGAAGTTTCTGGCTATCAGAAACTTCTGCTATATAAGGACAGATGGCGATCAAAAAGACACAGTTGGTTTAGAACCGTGGCGAAGAGATTGGAAAAGTGATAATGGGCGAAGTTGTAATTTGGTGATAAATTGAAAGTTGAGAGTGAACAAGAAAAAGTAATTAGTTTGGATTTGTGAATTAAGTAATTGAAAGGAGATAAAGTGATTTGAGAGGAAAGAGACCTTGTAAGAAAAGAATTTGCGAAGAATAGTATAGTGTGAACTTGAATTGTTCTATAGAGTAGAAAATAAAGAAATAATTTCACAGAATAATTGTTTTATCTACTCGAGCCGTAGCTCGCATGTCACATTGGTGTCAGAAGCGGAATAACTTCTGGAATAACTATTTCCGTGGTGTGAAATTGCACAAAAAAAAAAAAAAAAAAACGATTTCTGTGTTGAGTTAATTAGTTGCGCAAAATGGGTCGCAAATTGGGAAAACTAACTATAACTCAACTAAAGGCAGAACTCAGTAAGCGGAACCTCGACACAACTGGGGGAAAAGATGCCCTGCTGATTCGTCTGGAAGAAGCAGTAACGCAGGAAGGTGAAAATCCGCACGACGTAGAGTTTGACGTGGAAGAGGAACCAGCAAGTACAGCAGCCGACCCGGGTATAACGAGTCTGCTCCTGCAACTTAAGTTAGTCATGGACGAACAAAAGAAAGCAATAGAAGACCAAAGGAATTCTATAGAACTTAAGCTGGACGACCAAAAGAAAGCAATGGACGAACAAAAGAATTCTCTAGATGCTCTGGAAAGTAAACTTGATGAGCAAAACAAGAACTTGGAATCCAAACTCGAAGTGATCGAAGAGAAAATCGAGAAGGTCGAGACGCAACTCGAAAAAGTCGAAACTAGATTCGATGAAAATTTTGAGAAACATGAAACTCAGTTCGGGAAGATAGAGACTCAGTTTGAAAAAGTAGAAAAGCAAGTCGAAAATCTTGCTAAGGAGCTCAGCAACGTGAAGAGACAGAAAGCACGGGAATATTCCACTGACGGTCTGAGAAGAAAGGAGATGCAGCCTCCTATCTTCGATGGTCAAACATCATGGCCAATTTATAAGAGGCAATTCGAAGCGGCCGCAATGACCAATAGCTGGGACGATGAAGAGAAGTCTATTGCACTCACGCTTGCACTGAGGGGTCCAGCTGCGGAGCTCTTGCAGACCATCCCGGAAGATAAACAGCAGAACTACGACTCTCTGGTTCAGGCTATCGAGATGCGGTTTGGGGATGAACACATGCAGCAGGTGTACAGGGTTCAGCTGCGTAGTCGAGTCCAGAAAAGGGGGGAAATGCTCCAACAGTTGCAAGCGGATATAGAGCGACTAGCCCATCTTTCATACCCTAAAGCCGGTGAGGAGCTTATCAACGAAATGGCAGTGGAAGCTTTTATTCAGGCCATAGAGGACAGACAACTGCAAATGGCTGTAAGGATGGCTGAAAAGCGAACACTCCCCGAGGCATTGGCATTCGCTTTGTCAATGAAGGCTGCGGACCAAGCATACCAGGGAATACACCGTGTCAGGGAAATGTCCGTCGTGGAATGCTCATGCCAGAGAACAGCCGTCATGGATGAAGACAGAGCTCGCGGAAGTCAAATCCGTTGCTGGAATTGCAACCAAACCGGACACCTACAACGGCAGTGCAGAAGTGCACCTAGACGAGGAAATTGTTCACATTGCGGAAGTAGGAGAAGCAGAGAGGAAGCATCTGGCTGTCAGTCAGACTTCCCAAAACCAGCAGTCGGGAAATGCGTAAGGACCAACTTCGCGGGGCAGAAGTTGGTTACTGGAATCGAGGCCCCCAGGACCACCATTCAAGTTTCGCAAACCAAACGGGGTAACAAGAGCCTGACAGTGGAGGCACTAATCAACAAGAAGAAGTGCGTAGCCACCATCGACACAGGTGCCACCGCCTCCATTGTAAGAAGAGATATCGTCAAAAGCTCCTGGCTGCACAACACCAACAGCTACTGCCTGAAGACTGCAACAGGGGAAATGGCGAAGGTATTTGAAGAAGTTCGTCTTACGATTACTCGGGCAGGACTGACGTTCTCCCATGCGTTTCTGGTGGCAGATATATGCGACGAGTGCATCATCGGAGTAGACTTCATGAAAGCAAATGAAGTAATCTTGGACATCGGGATGCAAGTACTGAGGTATCGAAATGTGGAGATTCCGATGGTGTACGGAAATGAGAATGCCGTAACTCTCAGGACAGTCATCAGCAAAGACGAAGTTTTGCCGCCGTCTTCAGAGACAATCATTTGGACGAAGCTGGAAGGTGATCTTGGGAGCCACCGATTCTACATAGTAGAACCAGACCCAGAGAAGAATTCTCAAGACTACATCGTGGGAAAGACGTTAGTCGAACCAAAGAACACCACGGTTCCAGTGAGAGTTTTGAACGCAAGACCGCACACTGTCAAACTAAGGCGAGGGGAGATGACTGGAAAATGCACGCCGATTACCGCCGTCGCAACAATATCTGAACGTGATGCTCCAAAACCTCTCCCATCACCTTGGACAGCGGAAGCGAGAGAGACGATTCTCCAGTCCAGTGAGCTGAATCAGGAGCAGCGAACTATGGCAGAGAATCTTGTCAATGAGTACGCTGATGTATTTGCCTCACAGGACGGTAAATACGGCCGAACACACCTGGTACAACATCGAATAGACACTGGTGATACTAGACCAATTCGTCAGCCTGCTAGGCGCCTTCCATTGGCAAAGCAGACAGAAGTTGCAGAGATGGTGTCGGCAATGGAGAAAGAAGGTCTGATTGAAAGTTCCAAAAGTCCGTGGGCATCACCGGTTGTACTGGTTAAGAAGAAAGATGGCAGCACGCGGTTCTGCGTGGACTATCGGCAGCTCAATTACGTCACCAAGAAAGACAGCTACCCTCTGCCACGGATTGACGACACGCTAGACACACTATCAGGAGCCCGATGGTTTTCCACTCTCGACTTGAAGAGTGGCTACTGGCAGGTACAGATCCATCCAGAAGACCGGGAGAAAACCGCCTTCACCGCAGGAAATGGGCTATGGCAATTCACGGTAATGCCATTCGGGCTGTGCAATGCTCCGGCGACTTTCGAGCGATTGATGGAATGTGTCCTGCAAGGGTTAACATGGAAAACCTGTTTGGTATACTTGGATGATGTCATCGTTGTAGGAAAAACGTTTGCGCAACACCGAGACAATCTAAGGAATGTGTTTCAAAGGCTTCGAAGTGCCCACCTGAAGCTCAACCCCAAGAAGTGCGTCCTGTTTAGAGCGGAAGTCAAGTACCTGGGACACATAATTTCAGCGAAAGGAGTGAGAACCGATCCGGAGAAGGTCGAAGCGGTGAAAAACTGGCCAGTCCCCAAAGACAAACACCAACTAAGGAGCTTCCTCGGCCTAGCCACCTACTACAGACGGTTCGTGAAGGATTTTGCCGGGATCGCAAAGAACCTGCACCAGTTGACGGAAAAGGGAAAACAATTCAAATGGTCAATTGAGTGCGAGAAGAGCTTCAAGGCACTTAAACAACGGCTATGCGATGCCCCGATACTGGCTTACCCCACTCCCGGGGAAACGTTCGTTGTGGATGCAGATGCTAGTAATGTCGGGGTAGGAGCCGTACTCTCCCAGGTGCATGACGGCCAAGAGAAGGTGGTTGCGTACTTCAGCAAGGTGCTCTCTAAGCCAGAAAGGAACTACTGCGTGACAAGGCGGGAACTTCTAGCTTTGATCTTGGCTACGAAGCATTTTCACAAATACCTCTACGGGAGGAAGTTCGTTCTTCGCACAGACCATGCAGCCTTAAAATGGCTATTACAGTTCAAGAGTCCTGAGGGTCAGGTCGCAAGATGGATCGAAAGGCTGCAAATCTACGACTACGAAATACAGCATCGTAAAGGAAAACTCCACTCTAATGCGGATGCACTGTCCCGGAGACCATGCAGAACGGATTGCAAACATTGTGCGCGTCAGGAAGAACGGGAGCTGGTTTCCATCCAAAGAATGAGAGCCGAACCTATCGCCGGCTGGAGCGTAGATGAGATCCGGAACGCTCAGAAGGAAGACCCGGATATCGAGCCGATTCTGGCCTAGAAGGAGAACATGGAGAAACCGGATCACCAGGACATCTCTCACAGAAGCCCGACCTTAAAGGCATATTTTGCGCAGTGGGACTCCCTCCATGTCCAAGAAGGTGTTCTGAGAAGAAAATGGGAATCCTCCGACGGAAAGTCGTTTGCAGCTTGTCGTACCGCGGACGAGGGTCAAGGAGGTGCTACAGGAAATGCATGGCGGGGCGACCGGAGGCCACTTGGGAGTGAATAAGACGCTAGAAAAGGTACGAGAACGTTTTTATTGGTTAAAAGCGAAGGAAGATATCGAAGACTGGTGCAGAAAATGCGACGTGTGTGCAGCTAGCAAGGGTCCGAGAATCAAAACTCGAGGTAAGATGCACCAATACAACGTGGGAGCACCTTTCGAACGAATCGCCATCGACATCGCAGGGCCCTTTCCGGAAACCGACAATGGTAATCGGTATATACTCGTAGTGATGGACTACTTCAGTAAGTGGCCGGAAGCGTTTCCGATCCCTAACCAGGAAGCCAGAACCGTGGCGGAGCAGATCGTCTGCAATTGGGTTAGCAGATTCGGTGTGCCCTTGGAATTGCATTCTGACCAAGGGCGGAACTTCGAGTCAAGAATCTTCCAAGAGATGTGTCAACTACTCGGAATCAAAAAGACAAGGACAACCCCGCTTCATCCACAGTCGGACGGTATGGTGGAGCGTTTCAATAGGACTTTGGACGAACATCTCTCGAAGGTCGTAGGTGACTACCAACGGGATTGGGACCGGCAGATTCCCTTGTTTTTGATGGCCTATAGAAGTGCCGTGCATAGCACTACTCGACATACGCCGTTCGAAATCTTATTTGGTGGAATAGCTCGTTTACCCAGTGAGGTGAAATTTGGATCTCCTACCAATGAGCCCAGAAATGAAGAAGAGTACGTGGCGGACCTTAGGGAAAGGCTTAGGGACATACACCAAAGGACCAGAAGCCAGATTAAGATGACGAGCGACCGCATGAAGACCAGGTATGATGCCAAGGCAACAACGTCAGGATTCCAGGAAGGAGATCTGGTGTGGCTGTATAATCCCCATCGCCAAAAGGGAAAATCACCTAAATTACAGCGGAACTGGGAAGGTCCCTACAGAATAGTAACCCGCATCAACGATGTTGTCTACCGCATCCAGCGAGGACCGAGGGCCAAAATGAAAGTGGTTCATGTGGACCGACTGAGTCGATACAATGGCCGAAATGAGGATGCACTTGTTCGGGACGAACACGTCTAAGAGGGGGGCAGTGTAGCATAATAATAACTACGCTCCTATGTCTATGCAGCAAATTCCGAAGTGACTTTCCATTCTGGCAGAATTTTGGTTCGAACTGTCCTTTCATTCGAGGTTCGTGTCTGGGACGAAGTCTCCACAGCTCATGTCAACGAAAGAGACGAATAATATCAGGGATAAAAGGGAATTATAACTGCAAGAATTATTTCTCTTGTTCCAGTGGTCGAAGAATTTGCTAGAAGCTTCTGGCTATCAGAAACTTCTGCTATATGGACAGATGGCGATCAAAAAAAGACACAGTTGGTTTAGAACCGTGGCGAAGAGATTGGAAAAGTGATAATGGGCGAAGTTGTAATTTTGTGATAAATTGAAAGTTGAGAGTGAACAAGAAAAAGTAATAAGTTTGGATTTGTGAATTAAGTAATTGAAAGGAGATAAAGTGATTTGAGAGGAAAGAGACCTTGTAAGAAAAGAATTTGCGAAGAATAGTATAGTGTGAACTTGAATTGTTCTATAGAGTAGAAAATAAAGAAATAATTTCACAGAATAATTGTTTTATCTACTCGAGCCGTAGCTCGCATGTCACAATATATATCTTTATCGATATGTACATATGCATATATAAATGTGTAAATTTACCTCGTCGCCAATGTAATGACCTGTACGGGTAGGAAATAAGAGTAAAACACAGTTGCTAGCTTTGTAGTGAATACGCTATGTACGACCGCTGTCCAAGATCATGCCCGATTCACAATGCAGCGTGATAGCGAGACGAGAGCGAGACGAGTCTAGCGCGAGTTGTCAAAAAGGTTTCGATCTATGCAAATATATGAAACAGTACACAATGATGCGAGACTCGTTCTATCGCAACGCATACTTTTCAGAAAATTGAAAAACGCTCGAGACGAGATTGCCTGTCAGCAGGCTGATGGGACTTTGTTATGTAGCCAGGAAGAGAAAGATGGTGTGTTGCCGTTGTTGCTTTTTCACTTTAACACATAGATAATACAGACTCGCTGTCAAAAGTATCGCCTTCATTGTGAACTGGAAAACGATTTTATGACGACGACGATTTCTCGCCTCGCTCTAGTCTCGCTCTCACGCTGCATTGTAAATCGGGCATCACTTGTCATCGACTGACTTGTGCCCCCGAGTGTGTGGGAGAATAACCAAGAGCGGGTCGCTACAGATGGTATAGTGAATTTATTTTTACTTTTGCTGTAAAAGTAATTTTTTGCCCTAATTCTTTGGCGGAGATGGTCAGTCATCCAAGGTTTAATCTTTACTATTTTTCGTTTCTTTTTCTTGGATTTAAAAGAGCTTACATGATTAGAAAACCTTTCCAAAAACCTTTCAAAAGCATCTGACATCTACTTTAAAAATAAACCTGATTCCAATTTTCGTTGGCAAGTTGTTGCCTTAGGGCCGTGATATTAATTTCCCAAAAATCTCTTATAGTTTTCGAAAGGGACTCACGCTTGCCAAGATCCTTACAAAATTACAAAACCTGCCCACCTCTTTCCAATCCAGTTCGGCCATCGATACCGCAAACATCGGTTCGATACGTGTACGCCTTCCAACTTTCTGGAACGGCAATCCAATGACGTGGTTTATCCAGGCTGAAGCGCAATTTACAGTTTATAGAATTATAAGTACTGTCTAACAGTAGCTACACTTCCAGCTGACACATGCGATTCTGTAATTGACATACTTACAAATCCGCCATGTGCGTACAAATATAATATGTTAAAGGCCGAGTTAATTAAAAGACATTCCGTTGAAGAAACAAGACATTCCGTTTTCAGAAACAAACAAGGCATTATTTGAGAACGCCGACATAGGTGACCGAAAGCCCTCAGAAGTTTTTCGTTCTATGAAACAGCTAGCGAGTACTTCATTTAGTGACGAAATAATCAAAAGTTTGTGGATGCGTCGTTTACCACAACCTATTAATATCTCGTTGCTTTCTGTCGCCCTTGCTGACAGAATTAACGAGGCATCACAAAAGCATTGACGCGTCACAGAGTGCAAGTTCTTCTAACAGATATTCCAACGATATTGAACAACGGCTTAATAAAATAAAATCAATGATTGAGTCGCTAACAGTTCGTTCTCGTTCTCGTAGTAATCACAGGTCATATTCACAAACGCTTCGCAATCGTTCAGAGAGTCTTAGCTCCAACTCAGGGTACTGCTGGTTTTACAGGCGTTTTGGAAACAAAGCAAGGAATTGGAATAGGCCATGTAGTTTTTCAAACAGGCCATTTGGACCCCGTAACGTAGCACAAACCTTTCAGAGATTTATAAATGCGGTCTGTCAAGGACTAGGCTTCGTATTTTCTTATTCTAATGACATTCTCGTCGCAAGCAAAAGCGAAGAAAAGCACGAACACCA
Organism: Pocota personata; assembly: GCA_963082735.1. Taxonomy (NCBI): domain Eukaryota; kingdom Metazoa; phylum Arthropoda; class Insecta; order Diptera; family Syrphidae; genus Pocota; species Pocota personata. The sequence continues at coordinate 131,956,779 of OY720429.1, forward strand.
TTTAAAAATTCTCTTCAAAAGATTTCAAGAATATGGCATAAACATTAACACTTCAAAATGTGTTTTCGGAGTTAGAAGTCTGGATTTTCTCAGCCACAGAATAACGGCAGACGGTATTTCTCCATCGAGAGATCGAGTTGAAGCTATCCGCAGTTTTCCAATACCTGTATCGATTAATCAAACTCAACGTTTCCTAGGCATGGCTAATTACTACCAAAGGTTCATACCAAAACTAGCCGAAATGTTGGCTCCGCTTCACAATCACTTGGCCTCCTTGATGAAAATACCAAAATCTAACAAAAAGTACCTTTGGACTGAAGTTTTTTAAAAAGCCAAAATTCAAGGCACTCGTCTAGCTCATCCACAAATTAACAGTGAATATGGCATTATGACTGATGCATCCAACACTACTGTAGGTGCTGTTCTACATAAAAGAACAATCAATGGTGGGAACCGCTTCTCCTCGAAGAAATTGTCTAACGCTGAAATGAAATACTCCGCTTTTGACCGAGAGCTGTTAGCCGTATATTTGGCGACGAAACACTTTCGATACTTCATCGAAGGGCGAGAAATAACCATTTTCACCGATCACAAGCCCCTGACGTACGCCATGTCCACCAAAATAGAAAGATTATTAGATGTTATTTCACAATTTACAACTGAAATTCAGTACATAAAGGGAAAAGACAACGTAGTAGCAGATAGCCTTTCACGCGTGTGCGAGAACAAAATAGCCGGGACAGAGAACATGCAAAAGTTAACCTCGAAACCATAGCAAAATTTCAAGCGACAAACGAAGAGCTGAGAAATTTGTTAAATGGAGAACAGACTCAAAAAACATTCAAGTTTGTTTCACAAGAGTTCATATTTTCCAACATAAAGCTCTACTGTGAAGTTTACACTGCCAAGAACATACCATACGTTCCCGAAGCTCTACGCAAAAACGTCGGCATAACTACCACCCAAAGGCTGTGGTCGAATATGCATAAAACGATCAATTGTTGGGCTAAGTCATGTATAGCTTGTCAAAAATTTAAAATCCACAAACATACAAAGTCCGTCAATGGTAGGTTTTATATGCGTGTAGGACGTTTCGAGCACATAGACTTCGACTTAATTGGGTCACCTCCTCCTTCCAATGGGTTTCCTTTTATATTAACAGCCACTGACCGATTCACCAGGTGGCCCGAAGCATATCCATTGAAGGACATGACGGCAGTGTCAGTTGCAAAAGCATTCCTACAAAATTTCGTTTCGAGATTCTGCACGCCTTTAAAAATAACTACCGACCACGGTACACAGTTCAAGTCGAAACTGTTCTGCGAACTCGCGAGATTGTTAGGAGTACATAAAATCCACACTACACCATACTACCTGCAGGCAAATGGTATGGTAGAACGTTTCCACCGACAACTGGAGCACAGAACTACCAATTGTTCTCCCAGGTATTCGTTGCGTGATAAAAGGGGACGTAAACAGTTCAGCTGCAGAAATGGTGTATGGACAAAATTTGATACTGCCAGGTGAAGTTTTCGTGAGTAACACAGCCCAAGAAACTAAACAAGAAAATTTCGAAAATTGCAAAAACCTGTTTGTTAGGGTAGATAAAATTAAGACAGGTCTCACCGCACCTGGAACCATAGAAGGACATACGCTGACTGAGAAAGTATTTTGTAGTGGATATAAAAAACAAAAGCGTTTCGATTTCCATCGACAGACTTAAGCCGGAATTAAACAGATAACCAAAAGGTTAAATTTTAGAACATGAAATTTTGGGAAAGGTGATGTAGTGGACAGTACGCAAACGAATGAAAATATCTCGCAGCGAGTTTACACAGAATTACTTACTGGTTAAGACAATGATCATATCACTTAGCGGAACACAGTGTAAAATCAAGACTTAAAAATCGAATATTTTCTAAAATTTTATTTTTATTCAATCAAATCCTATGTATGTACTACTACTGGAAACACACACCTCTCACCCATCCAAATACATTTTATATTTTGTAAAATTCTGTAATTTTAATGTAATATTAGAAAGTTGGTACTGAATTAAAAGAAGTTTAGCGTAAGGGGGAGTCATGTAGCGAATTCAACAGGACAATTCACCACGGTCAACAAGTTCGCTAACGCCGGGCAGGTGTCGCACCAAAGAATGAAGAGGATATATGTTTTCCACGATGGCGTCAACAAGTGTAATTTTTTTCTCTTCCTAGTTTTCGGCAGACGACACGAGAAGATCCTCCGGCAACGACACGATGCAGCAAATAGTCTCCAATCCATACATATTTTAACATCATGTAAAAGTATGCAACAATAATGTAGCATAATAACTACGCTCCTACAGCCCATTCCAAAGTGTCTTTTCATTCGGGGTTCGTGTCTGCGGTTAGTCTCCACAGTTCATATACACGATAAGGGATGGATGATGTCTAAGACGACGTCACGGATAAGAGAGAATATAACCGCAAGAGAATTATAACTGCACGAAATGATTGTCATCTTGGAATTATTACATCAGAATTTGTAGGTATTTTGTTCAAGTGGTCGAAGAATTTGCTAGAATTTTCTGGCTATCAGAAACTTCTGCTATATAAGGACAGTTGGCGATCGAGAGCGGGCAATTGGTTTAGAACCGTGGCAAAGAGATTGGAAAAGTGATAACAGCCGAAGTAGACATTTTGTGATAAATTGAAAGTTGAGAGTTAACAAGAAGAAGTAATTAGTTTGGATTTGTGAATTAAGTAATTGAAAGGAGATAAAGTGATTTGAGAAGAAAGAGACCTTGTAAGGAAGGAGTTTGCGAAGAATAGTATTGAGTGAACTTGAATTGTCCTATAGATTAGAAAATAAAGAAATAATATCACAGAATAACGTTTTATCTACTCGAGCCGTAGCTCGCATATTACAATATATTGTAGCATAATAATAACTACGCTCCTATGTCTATGCAGCAAATTCCGAAGTGACTTTCCATTCTGGCAGAATTTTGGTTCGAACTGTCCTTTCATTCGAGGTTCGTGTCTGGGACGAAGTCTCCACAGCTCATGTCAACGAAAGAGACGAATAATATCAGGGATAAAAGGAAATTATAACTCTTGTTCCAGTGGTCGAAGAATTTGCTAGAAGTTTCTGGCTATCAGAAACTTCTGCTATATAAGGACAGATGGCGATCAAAAAAGACACAGTTGGTTTGGAATCGTGGCGAAGAGATTGGAAAAGTGATAATGGGCGAAGTTGTAATTTGGTGATAAATTGAAAGTTGAGAGTGAACAAGAAAAAGTAATTAGTTTGGATTTGTGAATTAAGTAATTGAAAGGAGATAAAGTGATTTGAGAGGAAAGAGACCTTGTAAGAAAAGAATTTGCGAAGAATAGTATAGTGTGAACTTGAATTGTTCTATAGAGTAGAAAATAAAGAAATAATTTCACAGAATAATTGTTTTATCTACTCGAGCCGTAGCTCGCATGTCACATTGGTGTCAGAAGCGGAATAACTTCTGGAATAACTATTTCCGTGGTGTGAAATTGCACAAAAAAAAAAAAAAAAAAACGATTTCTGTGTTGAGTTAATTAGTTGCGCAAAATGGGTCGCAAATTGGGAAAACTAACTATAACTCAACTAAAGGCAGAACTCAGTAAGCGGAACCTCGACACAACTGGGGGAAAAGATGCCCTGCTGATTCGTCTGGAAGAAGCAGTAACGCAGGAAGGTGAAAATCCGCACGACGTAGAGTTTGACGTGGAAGAGGAACCAGCAAGTACAGCAGCCGACCCGGGTATAACGAGTCTGCTCCTGCAACTTAAGTTAGTCATGGACGAACAAAAGAAAGCAATAGAAGACCAAAGGAATTCTATAGAACTTAAGCTGGACGACCAAAAGAAAGCAATGGACGAACAAAAGAATTCTCTAGATGCTCTGGAAAGTAAACTTGATGAGCAAAACAAGAACTTGGAATCCAAATTCGAAGTGATCGAAGAGAAAATCGAGAAGGTCGAGACGCAACTCGAAAAAGTCGAAACTAGATTCGATGAAAATTTTGAGAAACATGAAACTCAGTTCGGGAAGATAGAGACTCAGTTTGAAAAAGTAGAAAAGCAAGTCGAAAATCTTGCTAAGGAGCTCAGCAACGTGAAGAGACAGAAAGCACGGGAATATTCCACTGACGGTCTGAGAAGAAAGGAGATGCAGCCTCCTATCTTCGATGGTCAAACATCATGGCCAATTTATAAGAGGCAATTCGAAGCGGCCGCAATGACCAATAGCTGGGACGATGAAGAGAAGTCTATTGCACTCACGCTTGCACTGAGGGGTCCAGCTGCGGAGCTCTTGCAGACCATCCCGGAAGATAAACAGCAGAACTACGACTCTCTGGTTCAGGCTATCGAGATGCGGTTTGGGGATGAACACATGCAGCAGGTGTACAGGGTTCAGCTGCGTAGTCGAGTCCAGAAAAGGGGGGAAATGCTCCAACAGTTGCAAGCGGATATAGAGCGACTAGCCCATCTTTCATACCCTAAAGCCGGTGAGGAGCTTATCAACGAAATGGCAGTGGAAGCTTTTATTCAGGCCATAGAGGACAGACAACTGCAAATGGCTGTAAGGATGGCTGAAAAGCGAACACTCCCCGAGGCATTGGCATTCGCTTTGTCAATGAAGGCTGCGGACCAAGCATACCAGGGAATACACCGTGTCAGGGAAATGTCCGTCGTGGAATGCTCATGCCAGAGAACAGCCGTCATGGATGAAGACAGAGCTCGCGGAAGTCAAATCCGTTGCTGGAATTGCAACCAAACCGGACACCTACAACGGCAGTGCAGAAGTGCACCTAGACGAGGAAATTGTTCACATTGCGGAAGTAGGAGAAGCAGAGAGGAAGCATCTGGCTGTCAGTCAGACTTCCCAAAACCAGCAGTCGGGAAATGCGTAAGGACCAACTTCGCGGGGCAGAAGTTGGTTACTGGAATCGAGGCCCCCAGGACCACCATTCAAGTTTCGCAAACCAAACGGGGTAACAAGAGCCTGACAGTGGAGGCACTAATCAACAAGAAGAAGTGCGTAGCCACCATCGACACAGGTGCCACCGCCTCCATTGTAAGAAGAGATATCGTCAAAAGCTCCTGGCTGCACAACACCAACAGCTACTGCCTGAAGACTGCAACAGGGGAAATGGCGAAGGTATTTGAAGAAGTTCGTCTTACGATTACTCTGGCAGGACTGACGTTCTCCCATGCGTTTCTGGTGGCAGATATATGCGACGAGTGCATCATCGGAGTAGACTTCATGAAAGCAAATGAAGTAATCTTGGACATCGGGATGCAAGTACTGAGGTATCGAAATGTGGAGATTCCGATGGTGTACGGAAATGAGAATGCCGTAACTCTCAGGACAGTCATCAGCAAAGACGAAGTTTTGCCGCCGTCTTCAGAGACAATCATTTGGACGAAGCTGGAAGGTGATCTTGGGAGCCACCGATTCTACATAGTAGAACCAGACCCAGAGAAGAATTCTCAAGACTACATCGTGGGAAAGACGTTAGTCGAACCAAAGAACACCACGGTTCCAGTGAGAGTTTTGAACGCAAGACCGCACACTGTCAAACTAAGGCGAGGGGAGATGACTGGAAAATGCACGCCGATTACCGCCGTCGCAACAATATCTGAACGTGATGCTCCAAAACCTCTCCCATCACCTTGGACAGCGGAAGCGAGAGAGACGATTCTCCAGTCCAGTGAGCTGAATCAGGAGCAGCGAACTATGGCAGAGAATCTTGTCAATGAGTACGCTGATGTATTTGCCTCACAGGACGGTAAATACGGCCGAACACACCTGGTACAACATCGAATAGACACTGGTGATACTAGACCAATTCGTCAGCCTGCTAGGCGCCTTCCATTGGCAAAGCAGACAGAAGTTGCAGAGATGGTGTCGGCAATGGAGAAAGAAGGTCTGATTGAAAGTTCCAAAAGTCCGTGGGCATCACCGGTTGTACTGGTTAAGAAGAAAGATGGCAGCACGCGGTTCTGCGTGGACTATCGGCAGCTCAATTACGTCACCAAGAAAGACAGCTACCCTCTGCCACGGATTGACGACACGCTAGACACACTATCAGGAGCCCGATGGTTTTCCACTCTCGACTTGAAGAGTGGCTACTGGCAGGTACAGATCCATCCAGAAGACCGGGAGAAAACCGCCTTCACCGCAGGAAATGGGCTATGGCAATTCACGGTAATGCCATTCGGGCTGTGCAATGCTCCGGCGACTTTCGAGCGATTGATGGAATGTGTCCTGCAAGGGTTAACATGGAAAACCTGTTTGGTATACTTGGATGATGTCATCGTTGTAGGAAAAACGTTTGCGCAACACCGAGACAATCTAAGGAATGTGTTTCAAAGGCTTCGAAGTGCCCACCTGAAGCTCAACCCCAAGAAGTGCGTCCTGTTTAGAGCGGAAGTCAAGTACCTGGGACACATAATTTCAGCGAAAGGAGTGAGAACCGATCCGGAGAAGGTCGAAGCGGTGAAAAACTGGCCAGTCCCCAAAGACAAACACCAACTAAGGAGCTTCCTCGGCCTAGCCACCTACTACAGACGGTTCGTGAAGGATTTTGCCGGGATCGCAAAGAACCTGCACCAGTTGACGGAAAAGGGAAAACAATTCAAATGGTCAATTGAGTGCGAGAAGAGCTTCAAGGCACTTAAACAACGGCTATGCGATGCCCCGATACTGGCTTACCCCACTCCCGGGGAAACGTTCGTTGTGGATGCAGATGCTAGTAATGTCGGGGTAGGAGCCGTACTCTCCCAGGTGCATGACGGCCAAGAGAAGGTGGTTGCGTACTTCAGCAAGGTGCTCTCTAAGCCAGAAAGGAACTACTGCGTGACAAGGCGGGAACTTCTAGCTTTGATCTTGGCTACGAAGCATTTTCACAAATACCTCTACGGGAGGAAGTTCGTTCTTCGCACAGACCATGCAGCCTTAAAATGGCTATTACAGTTCAAGAGTCCTGAGGGTCAGGTCGCAAGATGGATCGAAAGGCTGCAAATCTACGACTACGAAATACAGCATCGTAAAGGAAAACTCCACTCTAATGCGGATGCACTGTCCCGGAGACCATGCAGAACGGATTGCAAACATTGTGCGCGTCAGGAAGAACGGGAGCTGGTTTCCATCCAAAGAATGAGAGCCGAACCTATCGCCGGCTGGAGCGTAGATGAGATCCGGAACGCTCAGAAGGAAGACCCGGATATCGAGCCGATTCTGGCCTAGAAGGAGAACATGGAGAAACCGGATCACCAGGACATCTCTCACAGAAGCCCGACCTTAAAGGCATATTTTGCGCAGTGGGACTCCCTCCATGTCCAAGAAGGTGTTCTGAGAAGAAAATGGGAATCCTCCGACGGAAAGTCGTTTGCAGCTTGTCGTACCGCGGACGAGGGTCAAGGAGGTGCTACAGGAAATGCATGGCGGGGCGACCGGAGGCCACTTGGGAGTGAATAAGACGCTAGAAAAGGTACGAGAACGTTTTTATTGGTTAAAAGCGAAGGAAGATATCGAAGACTGGTGCAGAAAATGCGACGTGTGTGCAGCTAGCAAGGGTCCGAGAATCAAAACTCGAGGTAAGATGCACCAATACAACGTGGGAGCACCTTTCGAACGAATCGCCATCGACATCGCAGGGCCCTTTCCGGAAACCGACAATGGTAATCGGTATATACTCGTAGTGATGGACTACTTCAGTAAGTGGCCGGAAGCGTTTCCGATCCCTAACCAGGAAGCCAGAACCGTGGCGGAGCAGATCGTCTGCAATTGGGTTAGCAGATTCGGTGTGCCCTTGGAATTGCATTCTGACCAAGGGCGGAACTTCGAGTCAAGAATCTTCCAAGAGATGTGTCAACTACTCGGAATCAAAAAGACAAGGACAACCCCGCTTCATCCACAGTCGGACGGTATGGTGGAGCGTTTCAATAGGACTTTGGACGAACATCTCTCGAAGGTCGTAGGTGACTACCAACGGGATTGGGACCGGCAGATTCCCTTGTTTTTGATGGCCTATAGAAGTGCCGTGCATAGCACTACTCGACATACGCCGTTCGAAATCTTATTTGGTGGAATAGCTCGTTTACCCAGTGAGGTGAAATTTGGATCTCCTACCAATGAGCCCAGAAATGAAGAAGAGTACGTGGCGGACCTTAGGGAAAGGCTTAGGGACATACACCAAAGGACCAGAAGCCAGATTAAGATGACGAGCGACCGCATGAAGACCAGGTATGATGCCAAGGCAACAACGTCAGGATTCCAGGAAGGAGATCTGGTGTGGCTGTATAATCCCCATCGCCAAAAGGGAAAATCACCTAAATTACAGCGGAACTGGGAAGGTCCCTACAGAATAGTAACCCGCATCAACGATGTTGTCTACCGCATCCAGCGAGGACCGAGGGCCAAAATGAAAGTGGTTCATGTGGACCGACTGAGTCGATACAATGGCCGAAATGAGGATGCACTTGTTCGGGACGAACACGTCTAAGAGGGGGGCAGTGTAGCATAATAATAACTACGCTCCTATGTCTATGCAGCAAATTCCGAAGTGACTTTCCATTCTGGCAGAATTTTGGTTCGAACTGTCCTTTCATTCGAGGTTCGTGTCTGGGACGAAGTCTCCACAGCTCATGTCAACGAAAGAGACGAATAATATCAGGGATAAAAGGGAATTATAACTGCAAGAATTATTTCTCTTGTTCCAGTGGTCGAAGAATTTGCTAGAAGCTTCTGGCTATCAGAAACTTCTGCTATATGGACAGATGGCGATCAAAAAAAGACACAGTTGGTTTAGAACCGTGGCGAAGAGATTGGAAAAGTGATAATGGGCGAAGTTGTAATTTTGTGATAAATTGAAAGTTGAGAGTGAACAAGAAAAAGTAATAAGTTTGGATTTGTGAATTAAGTAATTGAAAGGAGATAAAGTGATTTGAGAGGAAAGAGACCTTGTAAGAAAAGAATTTGCGAAGAATAGTATAGTGTGAACTTGAATTGTTCTATAGAGTAGAAAATAAAGAAATAATTTCACAGAATAATTGTTTTATCTACTCGAGCCGTAGCTCGCATGTCACAATATATATCTTTATCGATATGTACATATGCATATATAAATGTGTAAATTTACCTCGTCGCCAATGTAATGACCTGTACGGGTAGGAAATAAGAGTAAAACACAGTTGCTAGCTTTGTAGTGAATACGCTATGTACGACCGCTGTCCAAGATCATGCCCGATTCACAATGCAGCGTGATAGCGAGACGAGAGCGAGACGAGTCTAGCGCGAGTTGTCAAAAAGGTTTCGATCTATGCAAATATATGAAACAGTACACAATGATGCGAGACTCGTTCTATCGCAACGCATACTTTTCAGAAAATTGAAAAACGCTCGAGACGAGATTGCCTGTCAGCAGGCTGATGGGACTTTGTTATGTAGCCAGGAAGAGAAAGATGGTGTGTTGCCGTTGTTGCTTTTTCACTTTAACACATAGATAATACAGACTCGCTGTCAAAAGTATCGCCTTCATTGTGAACTGGAAAACGATTTTATGACGACGACGATTTCTCGCCTCGCTCTAGTCTCGCTCTCACGCTGCATTGTAAATCGGGCATCACTTGTCATCGACTGACTTGTGCCCCCGAGTGTGTGGGAGAATAACCAAGAGCGGGTCGCTACAGATGGTATAGTGAATTTATTTTTACTTTTGCTGTAAAAGTAATTTTTTGCCCTAATTCTTTGGCGGAGATGGTCAGTCATCCAAGGTTTAATCTTTACTATTTTTCGTTTCTTTTTCTTGGATTTAAAAGAGCTTACATGATTAGAAAACCTTTCCAAAAACCTTTCAAAAGCATCTGACATCTACTTTAAAAATAAACCTGATTCCAATTTTCGTTGGCAAGTTGTTGCCTTAGGGCCGTGATATTAATTTCCCAAAAATCTCTTATAGTTTTCGAAAGGGACTCACGCTTGCCAAGATCCTTACAAAATTACAAAACCTGCCCACCTCTTTCCAATCCAGTTCGGCCATCGATACCGCAAACATCGGTTCGATACGTGTACGCCTTCCAACTTTCTGGAACGGCAATCCAATGACGTGGTTTATCCAGGCTGAAGCGCAATTTACAGTTTATAGAATTATAAGTACTGTCTAACAGTAGCTACACTTCCAGCTGACACATGCGATTCTGTAATTGACATACTTACAAATCCGCCATGTGCGTACAAATATAATATGTTAAAGGCCGAGTTAATTAAAAGACATTCCGTTGAAGAAACAAGACATTCCGTTTTCAGAAACAAACAAGGCATTATTTGAGAACGCCGACATAGGTGACCGAAAGCCCTCAGAAGTTTTTCGTTCTATGAAACAGCTAGCGAGTACTTCATTTAGTGACGAAATAATCAAAAGTTTGTGGATGCGTCGTTTACCACAACCTATTAATATCTCGTTGCTTTCTGTCGCCCTTGCTGACAGAATTAACGAGGCATCACAAAAGCATTGACGCGTCACAGAGTGCAAGTTCTTCTAACAGATATTCCAACGATATTGAACAACGGCTTAATAAAATAAAATCAATGATTGAGTCGCTAACAGTTCGTTCTCGTTCTCGTAGTAATCACAGGTCATATTCACAAACGCTTCGCAATCGTTCAGAGAGTCTTAGCTCCAACTCAGGGTACTGCTGGTTTTACAGGCGTTTTGGAAACAAAGCAAGGAATTGGAATAGGCCATGTAGTTTTTCAAACAGGCCATTTGGACCCCGTAACGTAGCACAAACCTTTCAGAGATTTATAAATGCGGTCTGTCAAGGACTAGGCTTCGTATTTTCTTATTCTAATGACATTCTCGTCGCAAGCAAAAGCGAAGAAAAGCACGAACACCATTTAAAAATTCTCTTCAAAAGATTTCAAGAATATGGCATAAACATTAACACTTCAAAATGTGTTTTCGGAGTTAGAAGTCTGGATTTTCTCAGCCACAGAATAACGGCAGACGGTATTTCTCCATCGAGAGATCGAGTTGAAGCTATCCGCAGTTTTCCAATACCTGTATCGATTAATCAAACTCAACGTTTCCTAGGCATGGCTAATTACTACCAAAGGTTCATACCAAAACTAGCCGAAATGTTGGCTCCGCTTCACAATCACTTGGCCTCCTTGATGAAAATACCAAAATCTAACAAAAAGTACCTTTGGACTGAAGTTTTTTAAAAAGCCAAAATTCAAGGCACTCGTCTAGCTCATCCACAAATTAACAGTGAATATGGCATTATGACTGATGCATCCAACACTACTGTAGGTGCTGTTCTACATAAAAGAACAATCAATGGTGGGAACCGCTTCTCCTCGAAGAAATTGTCTAACGCTGAAATGAAATACTCCGCTTTTGACCGAGAGCTGTTAGCCGTATATTTGGCGACGAAACACTTTCGATACTTCATCGAAGGGCGAGAAATAACCATTTTCACCGATCACAAGCCCCTGACGTACGCCATGTCCACCAAAATAGAAAGATTATTAGATGTTATTTCACAATTTACAACTGAAATTCAGTACATAAAGGGAAAAGACAACGTAGTAGCAGATAGCCTTTCACGCGTGTGCGAGAACAAAATAGCCGGGACAGAGAACATGCAAAAGTTAACCTCGAAACCATAGCAAAATTTCAAGCGACAAACGAAGAGCTGAGAAATTTGTTAAATGGAGAACAGACTCAAAAAACATTCAAGTTTGTTTCACAAGAGTTCATATTTTCCAACATAAAGCTCTACTGTGAAGTTTACACTGCCAAGAACATACCATACGTTCCCGAAGCTCTACGCAAAAACGTCGGCATAACTACCACCCAAAGGCTGTGGTCGAATATGCATAAAACGATCAATTGTTGGGCTAAGTCATGTATAGCTTGTCAAAAATTTAAAATCCACAAACATACAAAGTCCGTCAATGGTAGGTTTTATATGCGTGTAGGACGTTTCGAGCACATAGACTTCGACTTAATTGGGTCACCTCCTCCTTCCAATGGGTTTCCTTTTATATTAACAGCCACTGACCGATTCACCAGGTGGCCCGAAGCATATCCATTGAAGGACATGACGGCAGTGTCAGTTGCAAAAGCATTCCTACAAAATTTCGTTTCGAGATTCTGCACGCCTTTAAAAATAACTACCGACCACGGTACACAGTTCAAGTCGAAACTGTTCTGCGAACTCGCGAGATTGTTAGGAGTACATAAAATCCACACTACACCATACTACCTGCAGGCAAATGGTATGGTAGAACGTTTCCACCGACAACTGGAGCACAGAACTACCAATTGTTCTCCCAGGTATTCGTTGCGTGATAAAAGGGGACGTAAACAGTTCAGCTGCAGAAATGGTGTATGGACAAAATTTGATACTGCCAGGTGAAGTTTTCGTGAGTAACACAGCCCAAGAAACTAAACAAGAAAATTTCGAAAATTGCAAAAACCTGTTTGTTAGGGTAGATAAAATTAAGACAGGTCTCACCGCACCTGGAACCATAGAAGGACATACGCTGACTGAGAAAGTATTTTGTAGTGGATATAAAAAACAAAAGCGTTTCGATTTCCATCGACAGACTTAAGCCGGAATTAAACAGATAACCAAAAGGTTAAATTTTAGAACATGAAATTTTGGGAAAGGTGATGTAGTGGACAGTACGCAAACGAATGAAAATATCTCGCAGCGAGTTTACACAGAATTACTTACTGGTTAAGACAATGATCATATCACTTAGCGGAACACAGTGTAAAATCAAGACTTAAAAATCGAATATTTTCTAAAATTTTATTTTTATTCAATCAAATCCTATGTATGTACTACTACTGGAAACACACACCTCTCACCCATCCAAATACATTTTATATTTTGTAAAATTCTGTAATTTTAATGTAATATTAGAAAGTTGGTACTGAATTAAAAGAAGTTTAGCGTAAGGGGGAGTCATGTAGCGAATTCAACAGGACAATTCACCACGGTCAACAAGTTCGCTAACGCCGGGCAGGTGTCGCACCAAAGAATGAAGAGGATATATTTTTTCCACGATGGCGTCAACAAGTGTAATTTTTTTCTCTTCCTAGTTTTCGGCAGACGACACGAGAAGATCCTCCGGCAACGACACGATGCAGCAAATAGTCTCCAATCCATACATATTTTAACATCATGTAAAAGTATGCAACAATAATGTAGCATAATAACTACGCTCCTACAGCCCATTCCAAAGTGTCTTTTCATTCGGGGTTCGTGTCTGCGGTTAGTCTCCACAGTTCATATACACGATAAGGGATGGATGATGTCTAAGACGACGTCACGGATAAGAGAGAATATAACCGCAAGAGAATTATAACTGCACGAAATGATTGTCATCTTGGAATTATTACATCAGAATTTGTAGGTATTTTGTTCAAGTGGTCGAAGAATTTGCTAGAATTTTCTGGCTATCAGAAACTTCTGCTATATAAGGACAGTTGGCGATCGAGAGCGGGCAATTGGTTTAGAACCGTGGCAAAGAGATTGGAAAAGTGATAACAGCCGAAGTAGACATTTTGTGATAAATTGAAAGTTGAGAGTTAACAAGAAGAAGTAATTAGTTTGGATTTGTGAATTAAGTAATTGAAAGGAGATAAAGTGATTTGAGAAGAAAGAGACCTTGTAAGGAAGGAGTTTGCGAAGAATAGTATAGAGTGAACTTGAATTGTCCTATAGATTAGAAAATAAAGAAATAATATCACAGAATAACGTTTTATCTACTCGAGCCGTAGCTCGCATATTACAATATATTGTAGCATAATAATAACTACGCTCCTATGTCTATGCAGCAAATTCCGAAGTGACTTTCCATTCTGGCAGAATTTTGGTTCGAACTGTCCTTTCATTCGAGGTTCGTGTCTGGGACGAAGTCTCCACAGCTCATGTCAACGAAAGAGACGAATAATATCAGGGATAAAAGGAAATTATAACTCTTGTTCCAGTGGTCGAAGAATTTGCTAGAAGTTTCTGGCTATCAGAAACTTCTGCTATATAAGGACAGATGGCGATCAAAAAAGACACAGTTGGTTTGGAATCGTGGCGAAGAGATTGGAAAAGTGATAATGGGCGAAGTTGTAATTTGGTGATAAATTGAAAGTTGAGAGTGAACAAGAAAAAGTAATTAGTTTGGATTTGTGAATTAAGTAATTGAAAGGAGATAAAGTGATTAGAGAGGAAAGAGACCTTGTAATAAAAGAATTTGCGAAGAATAGTATAGTGTGAACTTGAATTGTTCTATAGACTAGAAAATAAAGAAATAAATTTCACAGAATATCGTTTTATCTACTCGAGCCGTAGCTCGCATATTACATTGGTGTCAGAAGCGGGATAAAGCTTATTCTGTGAATAACTATTTCCGTGGTGTGAAATTGCACGATAAAAAAAAAAAAAAAAAAAAAAACCATTTCTGTGTGAGTTAATTAGTTGCGCAAAATGGGTCGCAAATTGGGAAAACTAAATATAATTCAACTAAAGGCAGAACTCAGTAAGCGGAACCTCGACACAACCTGGGGGAAAAGATGCCCTGCTGATTCGTCTGGAAGAAGCAGTAAAGCAGGAAGGTGAAAATCCGCACGACGTAGAGTTTGACGTGGAAGAGGAACCAGCAAGTACAGCAGCCGACCCGGGTATAACGAGTCTGCTCCTGCAACTTAAGTTAGTCATGGACGAACAAAAGAAAGCAATAGAAGACCAAAGGAATTCTATAGAACTTAAGCTGGACGAACAAAAGAATTCTCTAGAACTTAAGCTGGACGAACAAAAGAATTCTCTAGATGCTCTGGAAAGCAAACTTGATGAGCAAAACAAGAACTTGGAATCCAAATTCGAAGCGATCGAAGAGAAAATCGAGAAGGTCGAGACGCAACTCGGAAAAGTCGAAACTAGATTCGATGAAAATTTTGAGAAACATGAAACTCAGTTCGGGAAAATAGAGACTCAGTTTGAAAAAGTGGATACGCAATTCGAGATAGTAGGGAAGCAAGTCGAAAATCTTGCTAAGGAGCTCAGCGACGTGAAGAGACAGAAAGCACGGGAATATTCCACTGACGGTCTGAGAAGAAAGGAGATGCAGCCTCCTATCTTCGATGGTCAAACATCATGGCCAATTTATAAAAGGCAATTCGAAGCGGCCGCAATGACCAATAGCTGGGACGATGAAGAGAAGTCCATTGCACTCACACTTGCACTGAGGGGTCCAGCTGCGGAGCTATTGCAGACCAACCCGGAAGATAAACAGCAGAACTACGACTCTCTGGTTCAGGCTATCGAGATGCGGTTTGGGGATGAACACATGCAGCAGGTGTACAGGGTTCAGCTGCGTAGTCGAGTCCAGAAAAGGGGGGAAACGCTCCAACAGTTGCAAGCGGATATAGAGCGACTAGCCCATCTTTCATACCCTAAAGCCGGTGAGGAGCTTATCAACGAAATGGCGGTGGAAGCTTTTATTCAGGCCATAGAGGACAGACAACTGCAAATGGCTGTAAGGATGGCTGAAAATCGAACACTCCCCGAGGCATTGGCATTCGCTTTGTCAATGAAGGCTGCGGACCAAGCATACCAGGGAATACACCGTGTCAGGGAAATGTCCGTCGTGGAATGCTCATGCCAGAGAACAGCCGTCATGGATGAAGACAGACCTCGCGGAAGTCAAATCCGTTGCTGGAATTGCAACCAAACCGGACACCTACAACGGCAGTGCAGAAGTGCACCTAGACGAGGAAATTGTTCACATTGCGGAAGTAGGAGAAGCAGAAAGGAAGCATCTGGCTGTCAGTCAGACTTACCAAAACCAGCAGTCGGGAAATGCGTAAGGACCAACTTCGCGGGGCAGAAGTTGGTTACCGGAATCGAGGCCCCCAGGACCACCATTCAAGTTTCGCAAACCAAACGGGGTAACAAGAGCCTGACAGTGGAGGCACTAATCAACAAGAAGAAGTGCGTAGCCACCATCGACACAGGCGCCACTGCCTCCATTGTAAGAAGAGATATCGTCAGAAGCGCCTGGCTGCACAACACCAACAGCTACTGCCTGAAGACTGCAACGGGGGAAATGGCAAAAGTGTTTGGAGAAGTTCGTCTTGCGATTACTCTGGCGGGACTGACGTTCTCCCATGCGTTTCTGGTGGCAGATATATGCGACGAGTGCATCATCGGAATAGACTTCATGAAAGCAAATGAAGTAATCTTGGACATCGGAAACGAGAATGCCGTAACTCTCAGGACAGTCATCAGCAAAGACGAAGTTTTGCCGCCGTCTTCAGAGACAATCATTTGGACGAAGCTGGAAGGTGATCTTGGGAGCCACCGATTCTACATAGTAGAACCAGACCCAGAGAAGAATTCTCAAGACTACATCGTGGGAAAGACGTTAGTCGAACCAAAGAACACCATGGTTCCAGTGAGAGTTTTGAACGCAAGACCGCACACTGTCAAACTAAGGCGAGGGGAGGTGACTGGAAAATGCACGCCGATTACCGCCGTCGCAACAATATCTGAACGTGATGCTCCAAAACCTCTCCCATCACCTTGGACAGCGGAAACGAGAGAGACGATTCTCCAGTCCAGTGAGCTGAATCAGGAGCAGCGAACTATGGCAGAGAATCTTATCAATGAGTACGCTGATGTATTTGCCTCACAGGACGGAGAATACGGCCGAACACACCTGGTACAACATCGAATAGATACTGGTGATACTAGACCAATTCGTCAGCCTGCTAGGCGCCTTCCATTGGCAAAGCAGACAGAAGTTGCAGAGATGGTGTCGGCAATGGAGAAAGAAGGTCTGATTGAAAGTTCCAAAAGTCCGTGGGCATCACCGGTTGTACTGGTTAAGAAGAAAGATGGCAGCACGCGGTTCTGCGTGGACTATCGGCAGCTCAATTACGTCACCAAGAAAGACAGCTACCCTCTGCCACGGATTGACGACACGCTAGACACACTATCAGGAGCCCGATGGTTTTCCACTCTCGACTTGAAGAGTGGCTACTGGCAGGTACAGATCCATCCAGAAGACCGGGAGAAAACCGCCTTTACCGCAGGAAATGGGCTATGGCAATTCACGGTAATGCCATTCGGGCTGTGCAATGCTCCGGGGACTTTCGAGCGATTGATGGAATGTGTCCTGCAAGGGTTAACATGGAAAACCTGTTTGGTATACTTGGATGATGTCATCGTCGTAGGAAAAACGTTTGCGCAACACCGAGACAATCTAAGGGATGTGTTTCAAAGGCTTCGAAGTGCCCACCTGAAGCTCAACCCCAAGAAGTGCGCCCTGTTTAGAGCGGAAGTCAAGTACCTGGGACACATAATTTCAGCAAAAGAAGTGAGAACCGATCCGGAGAAGGTCGAAGCGGTGAAAAACTGGCCAGTCCCCAAAGATAAACACCAACTAAGGAGCTTCCTGGGCCTAGCCACCTACTACAGACGGTTCGTGAAGGATTTTGCCGGGATCGCAAAGAGCCTCCACCAGTTGACGGAAAAGGGAAAACAATTCAAATGATCAATTGAGTGCGAGAAGAGCTTCAAGGCACTTAAACAACGGCTATGCGATGCCCCGATACTAGCTTACCCCACTCGCGGGGAAACGTTCATTGTGGATGCAGATGCTAGTAATGTCTTGGAAGGAGTCGTGCTCTCCCAGGTGCATGATGGCCAAGAGAAGGTGGTTGCGTACTTCAGCAAGGTGCTCTCTAAGCCAGAAAGGAACTACTGCGTGACAAGGCGGGGACTTCTAGCTTTGATCTTGGCTACGAAGCATTTTCACAAATACCTCTACGGGAGGAAGTTCGTTCTTCGCACAGACCATGCAGCCTTAAAATGGCTATTACAGTTCAAGAGTCCTGAAGGTCAGGTCGCAAGATGGATCGAAAGGCTGCAAATCTACGACTACGAAATACAGCATCGTAAAGGAAAACTCCACTCTAATGCGGATGCACTGTCCCGGAGACCATGCAGAACGGATTGCAAACATTGTGCGCGTCAGGAAGAACGGGAGCTGGTTTCCATCCAAAGAATGAGAGCCGAACCTATCGCCGGCTGGAGCGTAGATGAGTTCCGGAACGCTCAGAAGGAAGACCCGGATATCGAGCCGATTCTGGCCTGGAAGGAGAACATGGAGAAACCAGATCATCAGGACATCTCTCACAGAAGCCCGACCTTAAAAGCATATTTTGCGCAGTGGGACTCCCTCCATGTCCAAGAAGGTGTTCTGAGAAGAAAATCGGAATCCTCATGTAATGCAGCTTGTCGTACCGCGATCGAGGGTCAAGGAGGTGTTACAGGAAATGTATGGCGGGGCGACCGGAGGCCACTTGGGAGTGAATAAGACGCTAGAAAAGGTACGAGAACGCTTTAATTGGTTAAAAGCGAAGGAAGATATCGAAGACTGGTGCAGAAAATGCGACGTGTGTGCAGCTAGCAAGGGTCCGAGAATCAAAACTTGAGGTAAGATGCACCAATACAACGTGGGAGCACCTTTCGAACGAATCGCCATTGACATCGCAGGGCCCTTTCCGGAAACCGACAATGGTAATCGGTATATACTCGTAGTGATGGACTACTTCAGTAAGTGGCCGGAAGCGTTTCCGATCCCTAACCAGGAAGCCAGAACCGTGGCGGAGCAGATCGTCTACAATTGGGTTAGCAGATTCGGTGTGCCCTTGGAATTGCATTCTGACCAAGGGCGGAACTTCGAGTCAAGAATCTTCCAAGAGATGTGTCAACTACTCGGAATCAAAAAGACAAGGACAACCCCGCTTCATCCACAGTCGGACGGTATGGTGGAGCGTTTCAATAGGACTTTGGACGAACATCTCTCGAAGGTCGTAGGTGACTAGCAACGGGATTGGGACCGGCAGATTCCCTTGTTTTTGATGGCCTATAGAAGTGCCGTGCATAGCACTACTCGACATACGCCGTTCGAAATCTTATTTGGTGGAATAGCTCGTTTACCCAGTGAGGTGAAATTTGGATCTCCTACCAATGATCCCAGAAATGAAGAAGAGTACGTGGCGGACCTTAGGGAAAGGCTTAGGGACATACACCAAAGGACCAGAAGCCAGATTAAGATGACGAGCGACCGCATGAAGACCAGGTATGATGCCAAAGCAACAACGTCAGGATTCCAGGAAGGAGATCTGGTGTGGCTGTATAATCCCCATCGCCAAAAGGGGAAATCACCTAAATTACAGCGGAACTGGGAAGGTCCCTCAGAATAGTAACCCGCATCAACGATGTTGTCTACCGCATCCAGCGAGGACCGAGGGCCAAAATGAAAGTGGTTCATGTGGACCGACTGAGTCGATACAATGGCCGAAATGAGGATGCACTTGTTCGGGACGAACACGTCTAAGAGGGGGGCAGTGTAGCATAATAATAACTACGCTCCTATGTCTATGCAGCAAATTCCGAAGTGACTTTCCATTCTGGCAGAATTTTGGTTCGAACTGTCCTTTCATTCGAGGTTCGTGTCTGGGACGAAGTCTCCACAGCTCATGTCAACGAAAGAGACGAATAATATCAGGGATAAAAGGGAATTATAACTCTTGTTCCAGTGGTCGAAGAATTTGCTAGAAGTTTCTGGCTATCAGAAACTTCTGCTATATAAGGACAGATGGCGATCAAAAAAGACACAGTTGGTTTGGAACCGTGGCGAAGAGATTGGGAAAGTGATAATGGGCGAAGTTGTAATTTGGTGATAAATTGAAAGTTGAGAGTGAACAAGAAAAAGTAATTTGTTTGGATTTGTGAATTAAGTAATTGAAAGGAGATAAAGTGTTTTGAGAGGAAAGAGACCTTGTAAGAAAAGAATTTGCGAAGAATAGTATAGTGTGAACTTGAATTGTTCTATAGACTAGAAAATAAAGAAATAAATTTCACAGAATATCGTTTTATCTACTCGAGCCGTAGCTCGCATATTACAATATTTATATAAAAGTCGAATTAGAGTAATAAAGTTAATTAATCGATCGCGTTGTGTTTCTTGTAATAGTCTATATAAATGAAAAGTTGTGCAAAATCTCAACATACTCGTACCCTTATATTTTTTCAGGGCACGGGCGTTTAAGAAGATGGTGAAGAGGAAGAGAGGAAAAGCCTGTTTACGTTGGCTTTAATTGTTTGGAGGTTGTAGTGATGGGGAAATGCAGAGCCTGGTACATCATTCCACATTCGTGACGTTCGACTTAGAAACGTTGTGTTTAAGGGTGAACTGATGTGCATTCGAAGCATGACGCGTTTTTCTGGTAAAATTTTGAAGGGGAGGAATGAATGAAGGAATGGCTATTTCGCTGGAGCATTTTTTATAAAAAAGCTATAAAGTAGGGAAAGGCACGAGACATTTCAAAGGTGTTCAAGTGTATGTATGTAATTCACAATGTCTCTATCACCTATAAAAAACGCATGCTTCTGTACCTTGTCTAGTATGTACAGAATGGTCTTGAGTGCACCAGATCAGACAGGATAAAATATTTCTTGCACCGTTTAAGGAATTCTATACATTTTGCAGCATTTTTGGCGACCTCGAATATGCGATCATTCCATCGAAGGTGATTATTAATACACATACAGAGAACAGCAAGTCTTTCGGTTTCAGTGATGCAAGTGCCATCGCTTGAGAGACAGAAGACAGCATTATGTTTTGTAAGCATTAAATTCGACTCTGTTGGTTGAATCCCATTCGATTATGCTGTCCAGGTAGGAATTTAATGTGTTTAACATACGCTGTCGTTCCTCATGTTGTCCATGAGTTAGGGAACGAATTGAAAATCTGAGGGTACTGTCATCAGCGAAGAAATGGATTGGAAAATAAGAAAGACGGTCGTAGACAAAACAGAGCCTTGGGGAATGCCGTCCAAGACAACTTGTATTGATCATCCCGAAAGATAATTCCTAATCCATTGAAGAAAAGACTCATCGATGAAATCTCGTCAAAAGACTCTGATGCCAAACTCTGTCAAATGCCTTTGAAATATCAAGCGCAAGTGATGGAGAGATTGGTTCCACTTCTCGGTGAGATATGCCATCAAATCACCAATGGACCTGTTGTTACGAAAACCATGCTGCCGGTCATTAGGGAGTTTTCGTGAATCGAGACATTTCATAAGCTGACGATTTATCAGCGTTTCCATGACCTTGGAAAGAAGGGGCGTAAGTGCTGTAGGATCAGCGGCCAATGCTAAATGTTCCATCGGATATTGCTGAGGATTTCTCACGATTCCTCACCATAAAAAACTCTCCGGTCGATAGCGATAAAACACCTATTGTAAACCGTAACTAAATAATTATAAACAAAGGTATTGAAGCAGTTTCAATGCAGTTCAAGGATATTCAAGCACTAAGGAATGTAGATCTTCTCATAGAGGTGAATGGCAAAGAAATTACTGACGGGTTTGTAAAGTGTAGATCCTCAGAACAAGTTTCAGTTTAAATAAAGTACTATCACTCACTTGATTCTTGTATATTCTCCTTAACATTATATCTCTAGAAGAAAATTATATTTTAGACTCCTTAAAAATTCAAAGTCATCGAAGTTAAAAAAAAATCTTTAAGAATGATAGAGGAAGGTTGAAAGCAACGTGGGCTGACGTCATAATATTCGATGCACCTGAATATCATACGGGTATCAAATTCGGGTGGCAGATATTAAATTTAGATCCGTATTATCCTAATCCAATGTCCCGTAAGATATGCCAACGAATGGGACACACCAAAAATCACTACACGAAAACACCTAACACCTATACAACCTGTGCTAAAGTTTCCCCAGACCCCGATGAATGTAAGAGAATTTACTATACACTCGTCAAAAAATAGGAATTGTCTTACGTTCTTGGGAGAAAAAATTATAATGGTAATTAAAACTAAGAAACGCTGCACTGTTATAGAAAGGAATTAGAAAGGAATACAAGAAGTCTGTACACATCGAAAATTCTACCACAAGGACCAAAGAAACCTATCGCAGAAATAATAAGAGAAAAGATCTCCCAAAAGGCACCCAAACAGGCAACCGAAAACAGCACAGTCTTCAACACTGCTAACCCGACGATCAAAAAATAACAATGACATCATTCCCACAACAGCAACAGTAACCAATACCCCACAATATATTAAACTTTGACTCCCACCCCGGTCACATCAAATAGTACTTCACACTTCTCATTTACATATCTAACGTCTGAAACAGAAACACAATTAGACCAACAAATAGGTAGGTTTTCTAGGGTCTACACTACCAATGAATCAACTTTCTCCACCGTATCTGATGTATGATAGACAAGACCCCAGCGATGGCTATCCACCTTGTAGTGGTGCTGAGGCTTAAGTAGGGCTGAAGGATGGGTTGGCGAATGCTGATCATTCATCGACTCCTGGAGGTCCGAAAACTAAGAGATAGCCTCCCTATTCAAACGGTGGTGAGAGCAAATATAAAACCGTGCCGAATATAGAAGGTTGGGGGGATAAAATACCAACCGCTAACGAGCTCTCACAGATGCCCTGGCGAGCTCTGTAATCTGAAAATACCTTACCCCGGCGTGGCGGCTCTGACGGGGCTTACCTATATTCCGACCTTACTCGTGGGAACAAAATGAACAAAAAAGAAAAAGAAAAAGAAAAAGAAAAAGAAAAAAAGCGTAACAGAATTGACTGAGCGGCAGCCACAATCGACAGCCAACACGGATGAGGAGATCTCTATGGAAATGGAGGAGCGGCTACTAGAAGATCCATCTGAGAGTACCCGGAAGTCGGAGATTAAGAAGAAAGTTTCTCCAGGTCAGATGAGAAGGCGGTTGTTCCGTAGAGCGACGCATATCAAATCGATCCTGGAGGTACAGGACCCATCTTCCCTCACCGAGAAAGTACAAAACTCCCTGGACTGGGTTATTGACATAATAGAAAAGGACGCTCTGACGAGGCTTGCGCCTAAACAGACTGCTGGAAAAACCAAGGCCAACCGTAAGGTAATTGCCCCTAAGGCAGACATCAGAAGGAAGGGAGCAGCTCACACAAAAAACTGCCAGCAAGACCGCTGCCGCTAAGGCAGGTCCTACTGTTCAGCCAGAAATCTCGAGGGCCGCTGAACATTCTCGTAGGATGGCCCAGATCGAGATGGAGGATTTTGGGTCATAAAGGTTGAGATCCTCGGAGGATACTAAAAATCCCCCCAAAAGGTCGAAGGCTGATACGGAGATGCTTTTTAGCGGGGCGATTCGTAGTTCACTATAACTAGCTGTAGTGGACTTCGGAAAACCTAGTGGCCCGTACTCCCAAGAACGCGGTCAAATGATTGAGGAGGCCTTAGCTGGAGCAGTCTTTGACCGTATTCGTAAGAATACTGGTGGAACTGCGCCCACATTCGGGAGAGCGAAGTGGCATTGTGGAGTCATTCTGACAGACTGTAAAGACTAGTTATCGCTTGAATTCCCGAAAGCCACGGTTCGCTGTCTTAAACTATGGGAAGGGGCTGCACTGCGAGCGGCACCTCCCGATGAAATCCCAACCATACCCAAGGGAAGGTTCTGTGTTCTTGACTTGGGTGTGGAAAAAATAGAGATCCTCAGCTTTCTAAAAGCCCAGAACCCTTTTACTGATATGAAGAGCTGGGAGGTCGTTGTGGAGGAAGAATCGAAAAATGGGACCAAGGGATTCATCATCGTCGTCCTGAATGAACCTCCGGCCTGACTTCTGGAAGATAAACAGTTGAAGCTGTTCTATGGAGTGGGAGAAGTAACTCTGAAACTCCAAAAGCGGACTCAACAGGCAGAGAATGATGGGGCGACTGGCGCTATGGAAGTTGAAATTGCGATGAAGGTAGTGCAAATCAACCTCCATCATAGTACAGTAGCCTCCGACAACTTGAGGCTGCTCCTAATGAAGGAGCAGCTGGATCTGGCCCTAATCCAGGAACCGTGGATTCTCAACAATCGAGTGATGAGTTTAGGGTCAAAAGACTATAATATATATTATAGAAGTGACGCCGGCAAGGTTAGGACTTGTATCGTGGCTAAAAAGAATCTTAAAATTTTAATGCAGTCACATTTCAGCTCCGGCGACTTGACAGTGGTGAGCTTGAGAGGGGTGAACGGGAACTGCACGGTGGCGTCTGCGTACCTACCTTACTATGACGGCATAAACGGAAGACCTGAGGTCGCTCATATCAGCTCCTCAAAAAGGGAAGAAAAACGTAGTCTTGGGATGTGATGCTAACGCTTACCACACTTTGTGGGGTAGCACAGATATCAATGCCAGAGGTGAAGTTTTGTTTAACTATTATATCTTATTATACAATATGTAATAGAGGTAAAAAAATTTGTAACGTCTACTACAAAGGAAGTCTTGGATATTACGTTTGTTTCAGAACAGAGCTCTGTTGAAATTGTTGACTGGAGAGTCTCCGACAAGGCGTCACTATCAGATCATTGTTGGATACTCTTCAAACTACATCTATCTAGTTGTGGGAAAGGGACTTTTAGAAATCCGCGTTGGGCTAACTGGTCAAAATTCAAGAAAGAACTAAGGAAATCGGTGAATCACTTCACCGAGGACCTCAACTCTACGGAAGCAGTTGACAATGCACTCGATGCACTGACCGACTCTCTAACGCAATCTTTCGAGAAATCCTGTCCGATTAGCAGGCATAGCAGTTAAAAGCGTCCACCATGGTGGAGCGATAAAATAGCGGAACTCATTCGCATTTCAAGAGTAGGATGGAACCTCTCAAAAGGGGTGGTCGTTGTCCACCTATAAAGAAAGCGTAAAGTTGCTCAAGAAAGAGATTAGGTTCGCAAAGAAGAACTCCTGGAGGTCCTTTTACGCATCTGTAGAATCAACAAAGGAAGCGTCTCACTTGCGGAAGATTCTGGCCAAGACACCAACGCCGCCATCCAATATTAGGAAAGGTGATGGTACCTGGGAAGAGTCATAAGAGGAAACACTGGATATACTATTGAGTACTCACTTTCCCGGATGTACATCGATCTCCGAAGATGATCTACCCACTCCAGAGATGACACCGGGATAGATGATGACAAGGTAGCCTGGGCATTTAAATCATTTGCTCCATATAAGGCACCAGGAATGGATAACATTCGATCTGTGATGCTGCAAGAGTCAGTGGATATTGCTATTCCATGGCTCAAGTGCATTTTCGCAGGATGCCTTAAGCTAGGATATGTTCCTAAAGCTTAGCGGGAGATGCGTGTCGTATTTATTCCCAAAGCGGCGAAAGCGAGACACACAAACGCAAAAGACCTGAGACCTATCAGTCTGTCGTCTTTTATGCTAAAAAGACTGGAACGTTTAATAGATGTATACATAAGAAACGTGATTGGCGATAATTACCTACCTAAATCACAACACGCATACATCTGCGGTAGATCGGTAGATACTGCGCCATACAGGGTCATATCAAGTATAGAAAGATCCCTCCACTTTAAAGAGTTCACTCTTAGGGCGTTCCTAGACATTGAAGGGGCTTTTAACAATGTAAACACTGACGCGATCCTGGACAGCCTACACAGACCTCATTTAAACATGGGTCTCTGCAATTGGATTGGACAGATGCTTCAATCGAGGGTTATATTTTCAAGGCTAGGAAATGTAACCATCCGTAGAAGCGTCTGCAGAGGAACCCCCCAAGGCGGAGTTCTATCTCCCTTATTATGGCTCCTCATAGAGGATAAGATCTTGGTGATATTGAAGGAAAACGGCTGTAACGCGACGGCCTATGCTGACGATGTGGTCATCCTGGTTTCGGGAAAATTCCCTCCAGTCCTAAGCGAAAGACTAAATCTTGCAGTACAACTAGTGAATGATTGGGTCAGCAGCAAAGGGCTGGGAGTAAACCCCTCAAAGACGGAGGTAGTTCTTTTCACTAAGAAGAGATCAATTCCTACCTTCAGACCCCCAAACATCGGTGGTACTGAACTAAGTATCTCAAGTTCAGCTCGATACCTGGGAATTTTAGATTCCAAACTGAACTGGAACGATAACACTGCCGAACGCATCAAAAAAACTAGCGTAGCTTTCTGTTCTTGCAAAAAGGCATTCAGCAACACGTGGGGCTTCAAACCGGCTGTGGTGTACTGGATATACACAGTGGTCGCAAGACCCATTCTCACATGTGGTTCACTAGTTTGGTGGATGGCTCCTGAGAAGCAATATCAGCTTTCAAACCTCACCAAAATCCAGAGGGCAGCGTGTATCGGAGTCATGGGCTCAATAAGAACAACACCTACAGCGGCAATGGAAACCATGCTCAGTTTCATTTCGCTTGATATATACTGTAGCAGTCTGGCGGCTAAAACCGCTGTAAGACTAAGAGAAGGCTGATTGTGGTCATCGAGCCTTTACGGCCATGCCTCCATTTTATCCCGATGGGGAACTACCAGCAGATCGGCGGAAACTGATTTCGTGACAACTACGCTAGCATTTGAAAGGAGATTCAACATAAGAATTCCTGACAGAATGTACTGGAGGAACCTGGGAACCAAGAAAAAGGAACTGGCGTTCTATACCGACGGTTCCAAGATGGACATTGGCACGGGAGCCGGAGTTTATTGTGAGGCCTTAGGAATAAACAACGCCTTTAGAATAAGCGACAACTGCAGCGTCTTTCAGGCCGAAATCACAGCCAACATACAGGCTGCGAAAATTATACGCGAGAGTAATATCGTTGGTAACACGATAACTGTCTATATAGACAGCCAGGCAGCCATTAAGGCTCTAGACTCTGTTGTAATTAGATCAAGGCTTGTGAGAACCTGCAAATCGGTCTTAAATGGAATATCCAGAGCCAATGCGCTGACCCTCTACTGGGATCCAGGGCTGACGAGCTTGCTAGAAAAGGGTCGGCGCTGCACTTATCGCGGGCCCTCCCTTTTGTAGTAACCCCAATCAGTTCCCTACGAAAGAAAATAGAAGACGAAACCATCGATAGAGCAAACATAGAGCAAACAGACGACGGATTCATCTGGAAACATGCGCAACGGCCAGGGCGCTATGGCAGGCCTTTAGCAAGAAGAGATCAACTTCTCTTAGTTGTTATAATACACGGGTCGTTTCTGGAATAATTGCTGGTCATTGTGCCATTGGAGTTCACGCGGAGCGACTCGGTGTGTTACATAACGACTACTGTAGATGCTGCAGGGACGAAGAAGAAATTGAATCAGTTCGTCACCTGCTATGTGATTGTCCTGCCCTATTCGCTACAAGAATGAGGACTCTCGGAAGTTACTTCTTCTCGGAATTGGAGGACTTAGGTAATATAGAGCTTACGGACCTCCTGAGGTTTATATCATTATCTGGGTGGTTCTAACAGCGGACTTTTAACGTTTCCAGGGTTAAACGATTGGGCACAATGGACCCGAATTTGTTGGTCTAAGTGAGCAGTGATTCCATTTGTCACAAGGCACCTAACCTAACCTATGATAGACAAAAACTTTTAGACAACAAAAAAAAAAAACCATTACAAAAAATTACTCTCAACCAAAACCAAAGCATTTATAAACACACCACAAACATATACACCTACTTAAAAATATAGTTAGACAAAACAGAAAGATTGATTTAAAATTTCTTAATGGAATATTCAAGGATTTTTCAACAGTCTCCCAAATATATAATACTTACCCAAAAATATGCGGCCACAATCATTCAACTGCTATAAATAAAAGTATTAGTAGACAACGCTTCCAGTACATATAAAAATTACGTTGCTTATTCAACAACAAACCACATAACCGCAACAAAGTTGACATAGCTATATTAATAAAACCAGGCATCTTCCATACTTACACTAGCTCACCAACTGGTATTCTTACTGAAATACTCAAAATCAACCTACCTCATCCGACAACACTGCAAAACATTGACAATCTGATCAATTTGTGCCCCAACAAGAGTATCTAAATTTGGCTACAAACCACCTCTCGCACAGTATTGTACTGGGAAACTCTAACGCCAACAACTCCCTCTGGGGCTCTCCACACACAAACAGAACAGGTACAGTCTTAGCTGAATTATTCTGATCTTTTATTGATAAACAATGGATTACCTACTCTATTTTCAACCAGAAGTACATTCATAGCAATCGACCTGCTATTCGCCTCTCCTTTAATAGCATCCTGCATTTAAAATATTTTAGCATTCTTCTTAAGACCTCAGCTCAGGACACAGTTTCAATATAATTTCCCGGTTCATAGAAACAAAATCCAACTGGAAAAAGCTCAGAAAGTTACTCTGTTCCAATATCTGAGAACATTAATAAAGAAGCTGCCAATCTAAGAAAAATAATTAGGCAAGCTGCCTAATTGCAATTACCAGTAGAAACGATGCAGAGATTAGTTAGCCTATGCAATAATATTCTGAAAAGGTGTCCGAGTATTTCCGCACGAGTGAAATAAAGCACATTTGATTCCTATACGCAAAGCAAATATCGACCAACATTCGCTCGACAGTCGTTATTTGAAAGCTTTTGGAAAAGTGCGGGGAGACACGCACACATAGGAAGTATATAAAGGACAATGTTCTGTGCAATGCCCTGTATTTCGACAATTACAAATTGGGTCACACTTTCTTCAAGCCAAATTTGATAATTTCCAAGTTTTAAAGTCATTGCAGAACCAGCTGAGTTGGTGAAATTGCAGATTTTTCAATAGACTCGTTCTAAAGTACTTAGTCTGCTTTAAAGTTAGAATGAAAATCTGAATTTGCCTCCAAGTATAAGCTCATAACCCCAGGTATGAAGATTGAAGAGAATTCTTAGGGTCGTTAATGGTACAGTCCGAGATCCAAATAGACAGACATAATTGTTAGACTCATTTTTTTTAATTCCTTTATAATGTGTAGTAATAATACCTGGAATCAAAATCTGGAGATTTTCGTAAAAATGCATGCTATGACTTTCATCTTCCATTGACTATAATATTTACTTACTTCCTTAAAGAGCAGGTATTATTTTTTTCGTGAAAATTTTCGATATTTCGTAATTTTGATCGATCTTGGAATTATACCATAGAGAAACTCGAAAAAGTGAGTACCGCAATTATGTCCGTTTTTCTATCAGCCTGTACCTCGACTGGGCAGATTTTAGCGGCTGGACAGATTTACTTAAATCTTCATATCTGAGGTCTGTAGGCTCACATCCCGAGATTCCTTCTAAGTTCAAAATTAAGGGTAATTTGCTTAAGGCTAATTTTAATTAAATTTTCTCGAAAACAGCTGTAACGATTTCGGTAAACAATTTTATCTGTAAGATCAATATCAATGAGACTACATACTCAGTTTTTCGCTAAAACACAAAGTAGCAGTATTTAACGAATTAGTGGACATGCGAAAATTGGCTATTTTTCGGATATGGCTAAAACGATTTTATTTCACGTTGATATCTAAGTCACATTCGAGATGTGTATGGTATTAAAATGTTTGATATATGTTTATAAGTCTTTTTTTTACTTTATAACGCATTTTACGAGAACTTATTGGTACATACAGTGCTTTGCAAAACTATAACCGCACCCTGTAAAAGGCCTTTTCCAGGAAACTCTAAACGGATACAGGCCCTTTATTATTTTTTTTATTTTATGGCACTTGTTAATTGAACAAGTAATTAGAGCAAAAAAAATCCCCGATATTTTCTTTTAGGATTTCCAGCAATAAAAAACTGTTTTGTCTAGCTTGCAGAAGTATAGCCGCACGATATAAAAACTGCAATTTCTTTGCAATTTTAATTCAGTTTTTATTGTGATTTTGACAAATAAGAATGCCGCGTGGTACGCATTTAACAGAAGTAGAAAAGGGAAAAATGCTGGATTTTCGGGAGGTTGGTTTGGGCTTTAGAGCAATCGCGAAGAAAATATCAAGATCGGACCGTGTCATTCGAAATTTTTTACAAGACCCGGAGTCTTATGCCACAGCAATCCGACCTGATCGTCTACAGAAGCTTACAAGTAGCGATTAAAGGCGAATAATAAAGGCTTCGTCCAATTCGGTACGTTCATTGTCAGAAATTCGGAGTGAATTCGAATTAGATGTTTCGGTTTCGACGGTTTCGCGTACTATTAAACCCAGTGGATTAATCGTCTGAAGCAAAATGTTGACTTAAAAATGTAATGCGGTTATACTTTTGCAAACTAGACAAAAGAGTTTTTTATTACTGGAAATCCCAAAAGAAAATATCGGAGATTTTTGTTTTGCTCTAATTACTTGTTAATTGATGCCATAAAATAAAAAAAATAATAATAAAGGGCCTGTATCCGTTATATACTTTTGCAAAGCACTGTACTTCGCTTTTAATCGATTTTGCCTAAACTCAAAATCAAAACGATTTACACAAACGAACGGTACATATGGAGCAAATACATGCGACACTTTATTAGGAGTATTTTAATCATTCCAATTATATGAAATTTTCTTATATTAAATCAACCATTGTGGAAAACACTTTTTTTTTCAGTTAACCGAGTTTTCAGTTAAACGGGTTTCAATTAAGTGAAATAATTGGTATGAAAAATGTGGATCTAGGGCGAATTCCAAATAAGAGGAGTCGACAGTATATGGAATGATATTAGAAACTATGTGTCAAATTTAATATACCCTACGGAAAATATATGAGAAAGGTAAGTTCGGTTCACATCCTTAAGATTAGGGTCATATAAGGTCTCCAAACAGCTTCCCTTCTGCTTTCTACAACATCGCTCATAAATGATTGTTTCGAATTAAACGAGGTAAATTTTTATTTTTTTTTATTTCCCAATGTCCTCTATAGGACACTAAGTAATTGGTTGTACATGCATTTCACGCGATATAACAATAGAAGAATAAGATCATTATCTTGAAACTTTTTTTTGGTTTTAGTTATATGTAATTTATGATTTTATTATTTTTTTTTATAGGTATTTCATCTTTTTTGTAGGTCTACAGGCCTGCGTCTCTCAAGTTGTCTTCTTGTGATTGTTTCCTGATAGGGTAAAGCTTGTAGGTCATTGTTTGTGTGCGTGGACAACATTCTGATACAGAAACTTAATACCATCTGAGTTTCATACCACTACATTAAATCTTTCTTTCTCTCTCTCTTCTTCACAACGCCCGTGTCCTATAATAGTATAAGAGTATTCATATCCTCTTTTGCGCGCAAATTATTAAAAAGTGTTGTGTGCTCATATTTTCTATTTCTTCGTTGATTGAAGGTATGCCAAGATTACGATGTACACTGTCATCATGTACCAAGGAGCATCTATAATTGACCGAAGGATTTTGTTTTGCAGTCTTTGAATAATGCCTACATTTGATGTACTGGCAGTGCCCCATATTTGTAATCCGTATGTTCAGATTGGTTTGATTATAGTCTAGTACTCGTATATTAACAGCTTGTTTTCTGTCGATAGTTTTGAACTTTTTTCCAGAAGCCAATATAGTTGTCTAAATTTAATTTTAATTTGGTTTCGTTTTTGCATTAAGTGATGTTTCCATGTCAGTTTGTTGTCTATATGAATTTTTAGGTATTTCGCATGGTTGCCAATATTGTTTAAATAAATGGCTTGAGGGCTAAAACTTCTTTTGGTTGTATAAATTACTTGTATTGTTTTATCTTCGTTGACTTGAATTCCCCATCTGCTGAACCAGTCAACTGTTTTGTCCATTATGTCCCGTATTATGTTGGTACCCGTTTGAAGGTAATTATGAGAGGAAAGAATCGCCGTGTCATTTGCAAATGTTGCTACCATAGTTTTTAGTTTTCTTGGGTTTGGTATGTCAGCTGTATATAAAAAGTATAATATCGGTCGCAAAACACTTCCTTCAGGAACACCTGCGTCTACTTTGCATATGTTTGAATATTCGTTATTGTACTGTACATAAAAGAATCTCTCGTTTAAATAACTTTTAATAAGAGGGTAGTAGTCTGGCGGCATTTGTTTTAATATTTGTAGGAGTTCTTTATGCCAAACACTATCGAATGCTTTAGCAACGTCTAGGTAAACAGCCACACAATATCTTTACTCGTCCAGGTCGTTAAGGATCTTATCTGTTACTCTATGAACTTTTTGAATTGTTGAATATTGTCTACGAAATCCGAATTGATGGTCGGGGATAATACTTGTTTGCTCTATGGCTATATCCATACGATTGAGAAGTAATTTTTCAAATGTTTTGGAGATAACTGGAAGTAAACTTATTCTTCTGTACGATGTTGATC
This sequence comes from Pocota personata, assembly GCA_963082735.1. Lineage (NCBI taxonomy): Eukaryota > Metazoa > Arthropoda > Insecta > Diptera > Syrphidae > Pocota > Pocota personata. Next base: position 131,989,059 of record OY720429.1, read on the forward strand.
TTGTAGCGTCCTTGCCTGGTTTTGGTATGGCGGTTATTTCTGATACTTTCCAAACTTTTGGGAAGTGGTTTAGCCTAAGAATGGCATTGAAAATAATCCTTAGGTATTTAATTGCAGTAACTGGTATTTCTTTTAACATTCTTCCTATCATCATGTCATAACCAGGTGTCTTCTTTATATTTATTCTATCTTGAAGGAAGTGTTTTATTTCATTTGCGTCGAATGCTTTTATTATCCTGTACGTCGTAACTGGAGGCATCGAGGTGTTAGTTTGGTTGATAGAATTGGTGAATGTTGTTTTAAAGTAATCTGCAAGTGTTTGAGTTTTTTCTGTATTTGTCTTAGACCATGTAATGTCCAGCTTAATAAAGGCGGTTGATAGATGCTACCTTTTTTAAGTTTTTTATTTAGTTTCCACATTGAGTAGTTAGTTGATTTAGTCGCTGTTAGATTTGATAAAAATTTATTGGTGTTGTCATTGTTATGTGTCAGTGAGAGTTTTTTTTAGCTCTTTCGTCGATTTGTTCAGTTTTGCCTTGTCGAGTGAGGATCTGTTAACTTGTCATACCTTTCGCAGTCTCCGATTTTCTTTAATTTTTTGTTTGATTGATTGCGGTGTCAAGTCGTTGATTTGTTTGTTTTCAATCTCTGGAGTTGACTTTATTGCAGCGAATTGATTTGTGTCATTTGGTGTTTTAAGAGATATTTGAAGTTCTATTCTTTCGTCAATTATTTCGCGGAATGTAGCCCAGTCCTTATAGTTGCATAGTTGCATTCCTGGAGTTTGAAGTCTCGGATTTGTTTGAAATTCAATTATAATGTGTGAATAGTAAGACGATAGTTCAAGGCATGATTTTATTGCCAAATATTTTTGGTTAATATTCCTAACTATGCAGAAGTCTACGAGTATGAGGTCTGGTATTTTTCTGGTATCCATGGGCCAGTGTGTGGGTTCTACAGTACTGATGTACTTAGAATTGGTTTTTATTATCGCGTCTAGTAGGTTTTTTCCTCTTTTGTTTGTAAGCCTGGATCCCCAGTCGGTGTGCTTATCATTAAAGTCTTCGCCTGCAATGAATCGTGAACACAGTGTTTTGAGGTAGTCCGTATATTGTGTTGTGCTGATTGTGTGTTTTGGTGAACAATATGGTAAAGATATTATGGATTGTCGTAGATTGTATGTGTTCTGTTCTGTACTCTTGTAGTTCTATGTATTTAATATCTTGTCTTACTAGCACGGGCTCGTCCACTAGGGTGATTTGTGTGGTGTATGTTATATTTTAGAATTTTAAGATAGCTTTTGTTTCAGAAGTGTGTTTCTGAAATTAGAGCAATATCAACGGAATTGTCTTTGACGAACTGTTTTAATTCCAACGCATGTGGCATTAGGCAATCAGCGTTCCATTCAACTATTTTTAATTTTTTATTATGTCTGTCCATTAATTTTCGTCATTAATAGAGTAAGGATATCCGTCATGTTAGAAATTTGTGTTATGAGTTGTTTCATCATGACTTTTATTTCTGTAAGATCGTCAGATGTATTATATTTGCTGTGATCGGCTGTGTTTGTTCGCTTGTGCTCTAAGGTGTCGCAATAGATGCAGTTGGTGCAAACCTTGGGGGAGATGTAATCGTGTTAGCTTGCATTTTCGATTTTGTCTTTTGTATTTTTTGATCGTTAATGTCTTGTGTCCTTTGTGTGCTTAGCCCCACCTCATTCAATGTGACTTGTACATAAGTTCAGGTGTGATTTTTAGGTGGTTCACGTGTGTCGGCTGTTTCAGTTCGGGGATTCTTGTTGTTGGTCGTCAGTTTTTTTCCATAAGGCAGGATATCTCTGAACTTTGAAAGCTTTGTGTATTTCACAACCTTTGTAATTTGCGGTGTATATCTCCACACAAAGCATATTTTACGCCATTACTGTTTGGTCCAAGTTCGCATTCAATAGTTTTATGTGTTCCTGCGTATTTTACGTAGGTGGGTTCCTTTGTGCAAACATTTTTGGTGTGTCCGTATTTTTGGCAGTTTGTACGGTGGTTCAAACGATATTTTACAGTGTAGTAAATGGGTAATGCTGCAAATATTTTTGTTATTGTTGCTGTTTTCGAGTTTTATAGAGAAGAGTGGTAGTGTATGTTTGGTGCCCCTTTGTAATATGTTATGTATGTTTTTAACATTATGGCCTATGTCTGCAAGTATTTTTTTAATTTCATCTTTGTCAGCGTGCATGCTTCGAAGCATGACCCGAAATCCTCTTTGTTCCTTGGGTTCATATGTGCAATACTGTGGGTTTTTTCGTTGAAGTATCTTTATTATAATTGTATAAGTTATGGAATCTATGGGCTGAATTTTTATTTCATCGTTTGGTAGCACTCTTAATTCATATGATTTTTTTGTTGTCTCGTAATCTAGAGCGTTGGTTAGGACATTTATATATTTTACTCCTTGGACATATATTGGTGTTGGTTTGGACATTTTCTTAGGTGCCTCATTGTCTTTATTCTCAATCGGTGCAGTGTCGGTCTCATTTTCATCGTCTGTTGATAGTATGTCAAATCGATTAGATGATTTAACGTTTGGTTGACTAAGCCAGTAGTTTTTTTACGGTGTTTTGATTTTTGAATTTTTTAGTATTGTCCGTTGTTTTGGGCGGTGAAGTTCTATTCCTTTTTTGAGATGAAAATTGTTTGTTAGGAACATCTCTCATCTTATAATGGGACTGCTGTATTTTATCTGGAACAACTTTTAGTAGGTGCATAGATGTGATTGATGTAGATGTAGTGGTGCTACAAATAGGTGTAACGTTTGTTGCAATAAGGCTTATTGTTGTCGAAGCGTTTGTATAAAATAGTAGAATTTGTTGTTGTTGTTGTGGTGGGAGTTGAGATTATACTGATGGTAGGTGTTGTATTTTTGTGCGTAGTCCAGTTGACTTGGTCTTTTTTATTGCCCCACAGGCGGCGACCTCAAATGATTTTTAGTTCAATTTTATAAAAAGACTAATTATGAGTTAAAGTGTAGTTTAAGTTTTATTTTTATTTTATATTAATAAATTAGATGGTAACCCTAAGAGAGCTCTTTGATGATAAAAAGCTTATCTCTTGAGGGTTTTTTTTTTTTTTTTTGATCTAGGTTTAGGGGCTTCTGATTTCGGAGATCTATGATAGGTTTGTGCATAGGATATGTGTCAGCCTTTAACCCTTTGTTGTCCGACGGTACTTATCATTAGAAAGGAGACGTAAGATTCATGTATTGTAGTAATGTTTGTTCTGGATGTTTTTGTCTATAAAGTGAAATGTACGGAGATATTAGAATTGCTCCATATGTATGCTCCGATAAGAACCCTAAGGGAGTGTCAGTTTTTATACACTTATACTCATAGATTTAATTATCGTTTAAATGAGCCTATTGCTAGATCTACACGCTTATATAATCTAGTTAGCAACATAGTTGACTTTAATTGTAGTAGAACTACAATTAGAAATTTGCTTCAATTTGAATTGCTGTAATTTAATAAAATTTTATCTGTAATACATACATATGTACTTATTTATAAATATATTATACCAGATATGTAAAATTTTATAAAATCTGTAAGAGATCAACTCCGTAGATAAATAAATAAATAAATAAAAGTACCACCATGTTAAAGTTCAAATAAAACCTATAGACGAAAATATTTTGTTACTTGCGACCAATGGTACTTTTAAGTACCATTTAATCTTCATGTTTTCTTTTGCATGTTTACTTGGATTGATCTTTTTAACAGTTTTAACGGTATTTTTTTAGACAGCACGTTAGGCTTTGAAGAGATCTATTTTAGTTGATTTTTTTTTTTTTTTTTTTTGGTTTATTATCTCTTATAACACAGTCAAGAACGATTTAGTGCGAAAATACAGGAGCTTTTTCTTATGTTTGTACATATGGATGTTAGTTGAAATGTAAATTAAATGCGATCCAACTTTTGGTTTCCAGTACTACTGCAGTTCGAACTTGATGCTGCTGTGGAACTGCTAATTGTGCTCTTTCCAGCGGTAAATTAAAAAAAACTCAATATTTAACCGTGAATAAAATTACACCTTGTAAACCTAGAGCACTAGAGCATTACCGTTACAAACTCCCCTTATCATACCAGATAACTTCTAAAGTGTGCACTTGTTTGGCCCCCCGTCCCCGCTAAAGTAATACAATTGAAAATACTTGGTTGTTATTTTAAATTACTTACCTTTATAAAAAGTGGTAAACTTTCCTTAATATAGTTGATATCATTAATTGCGTAAACAATTACTTTTGAGCACTGGGAATTATCCTTTTCTTTCATTCTGTGTATACGCAGAGACAATTTGTTTGCATAGAACGTGGTGCAGCGGCAAACATCCTACAATTAATAAAATTAAGATTGTAAGGATAGTACCAAGAATTCGAATAATAGATACATATTAATATAAGTTACAGTACGCCTAGAAAAGATAGTATAAAACAATATCACGTAGCCCACTAAAATTGCTTTTATTGGAAAAATTTTTGGAAAACGGTATTGTTCGCGAAATGGTGAAGATTGGTGGCAACAAATATATACTAAAAGTCCTCACTTCTAGGATCATGGCGTACCTCCCCACCCACTTTTTAGAGGGCTTTGCAAGGAGAAGGAAGTTAGCCCCTTCCCGTTGTCACAATGACATTCGTCAATTTAATAAGCCGTTGTCAAACGGCTGACTGTGTTCACCGATCATGACACATTACATCTTCCCGGACTTATTAAATTTTCAAAAATGTTTACAAAACTTCGTTTACAATTCATTTTCACTTAATAATATAACTTATACTAATTATACTCTAAACTTAATAATATTTTATTTCCCTTCTATTCTGTTCACTTCTTCGGACAGGAATATTTCCAAAATTATTATCCTTTGACAATTTTCCAGTTTCCTGGCGTTTCAATGAATTCGAGATTTTAGGATTTTCACAACTGAAACTTTTTGTATTTTCCAAGTTATTATTAGATTTATGAATATTTATATAACTTGGGTTCAATTTCCATTTCTTAGAAACTATCTTTAATTGAGTTAAATGCACAGTTCTGTATTGTTCAATTTGAACAACATAGCACGTAAGATTTTCTTAATTTTGCAAGTAAGTCATTTTCTGATTACTTTTACATGATTTCTATATAAGCATTACTCCCCCAACTTAAATTTAGGTTTAAAATTATTTTCATATCTAAAATTTTTAGGATTTTGTTTTTTAACTCTAGCATTACTGTTTTCTTTTTTTAAGCAACACTTAGTTTTTATATTATCTAACAATATTTTAGGTTTATGCGCAAAAATCATTACGGATGGAGTTTAATTTGACATAGAACTTGGAAAATTTCGATGGGTTAGAAGAAACAAATCTATTTTTTCTTGTAGTCGCAAGCTTGATATTGAGCCAAACAAAATCTTTTTTAATACGCCTTTTACGATTTGGACATGTCGTTCCACTATGCCGTTTGATTGCGGATGATATGCAGGACTGTGAGATAATTTAATTTTACTATAAAACAAAAAAAAAAATTGTCTAAATTCGAAAGCTGAAAACGGTGGACCATTATCACTCACGATCTCTGTTAGAAATTCAAAAATTGAAATTATATTATTTGTAAGTTTTTCAATTAAATTTCCAGCCGAAGTTCCTTTCATTACTACCACACTCAAAAATCGACAAAACGTACCTACAGCAAGCAATAATAGAAAAAATCTAGATGCATTCTTTCAAATGGATAGGAACAACTTGGCCAACTTGAAACTGCATTTTCTTTTGGTACAGAAGTAGTGACTTGACATATCTCAAAAGCCTCTATAAACTCTTTTATACTGTTATCTATGTTTGGTTACCAAACGTATGACTGACCTATTTTTTCATGATAATAGTTCCATTGTGATTGGAGTGAGGAGCTCGGAGTACTTCAATTCTCAATAGTTTTTGAATTACTACTCTATCTCTGTAAAAGATACACCCGTCATCCACGCTTAAGTGATTTTTTACCGCGTGATATTTTTTGATTTGAGGGTTTACCATTTTCGGCCATCCATCTATAATAAACTCATATATTTTTGCAAACAATTTATCATTTGTAGTTTTCACTTGAATTGTCGCTCTATCTACGAGTATAGGCAGTTCTTTAAAAAAAATTAATGGATTTTATGGAAATGATTCGACCTCCGAGTCGCCTTCGATTGATAATCTTGATAACGCATCTACATGCGTTAAATGTTGTTTGATCGTACTTAGGAAGCATTATAGCCCAACTTTGTAACCTAGCTACTGCGATTGAAGGTGTGTCTTTTTCGGGTTGAAAATTTCCTTGAACGCTTGATTGTCAGTTATTATAACAAACTGTTTCCCATACATATACTTAAACAACTTTTTGACTGCGAACATGACTACCAGAGCTTCTCTGTGCAATTGTGAGAAGTTTTTTTCTGGGGTGGAAAGTGTGCTACTTGCAAAAAGTAAGTTCAACACCACTGGCTACGTGCAATAAATGGATGCGGACTAGCATCCGTACTAATTACAATAGGTTTATTTTTATCATAGAGTTCTAACACTTTATATTTCAAAATTAACTTCTTTGAATTTTCGAATCCCTCTTGACACTTTTTGTCCCAAACAAAAGTACTACTTTTGTTTAAAAGACTATATACATTTATTAAACTTCAGGAAAGATTGGGAACAAATTTCCGATAGTAATTTATTAAGCTCAAATACGACTGAAGTTCCTTTATGTTGGACGGAGATGGGGCATTTGCAACTGCTTCTATCTTTTTTTTTTTTTGTGTAGACCTTACCTCATTTCGACAAACAACATGCCCTAGATAGTCAGCTGACTTCTGCCAAAATTTGTATTTTAGCAGGCTCCGTCACGACAACTTTGTCGACTGTAACTTTATCGTCTATGCATATTCGAACCTCTCCATTTTGTTTTGGAACGCATACTGTAGGTGAAGCCCAACGACTGTGCTTCACTGGAACTAGGATACCATCCTTTACTAGCCTATCCAGTTCCTCCGACACTACATCGCGTAATCGAAAAGGTACTGGATATGCCTTACAAAATATGAGGCTCGCGTTTTCGACTAGATTAATTTCAGCTTTGAAGCCATCAATTGGTAAATTTGGATCATTCGATACGACATACGGAAACTCTAATTTAAATTTCGATATAGTCTCACAAGAAGTTTGCGGTACTACTTTGTTGCATGCACTTTTACTACATGCACTATTCTCATTAAAAATCAACTAACTGTTTTTCGGTAACTTTTCCTTTCAGTTCCTAATGAATATATTTAACCATGGTCTTTCAAAAAGGGGCGTAAAAGAAAAACTATCTACCACCATAATCTCCATTTTATCCAACTTCCCATGAAACTCCACCTCTATGACTGCTTTCCCTCCAACCTTAACCCTGGCTTCTGAAATTGTGCATAATTTTAGTTCACTCTTTATAATTTTAATATTATAAAACTTATCTTTAAATTCCTGAAGACTGATCACCGACATAGCTGCTCTCGTATCGACTTTCGCCAACAACGCTTTTCCATGCTCGCGAACCTCCACCTTCAATCCGCACTGTGCCTATACGTTGTTTACTATTTGTACTGTTTTTAAGTACCGCCGGTTTCCTGCCGCACCCCCCTTCGTGTTTGATCAACAAACGTTTGAGGTGTACCCTTTTTTGTTGCACTTAAAGCAAATCCACTTTTTTGCTTTGCACTCCTTCTCCTGGTGTAACTTTCCGCTATTCTTGCAGGTTTTGTTGTTAATGTTCCACGTTCCTTCGCCTTTCTTCTGAATGAAACGGCCCTTATAGTTTAATTCCTTAACTGCACTGATCGAGCTCATACCACGATGTATTGTTCTTTGATCTTTTTCTGACATCTCCATATTGAGAGCGATCTCCCAGCATTTGTCGAATTTTCTGCTACCATCTGTCAGAATATTTTGTTGAATACGATCATTTCGGAGACACACAATAAACTCATTGGTGAGGTCATCAGTTGCCTTTTGCCTGCCGTCGTGTGCACACGCATTCCAACTCTCACTCTCCACCGTGGTGACAAAAAAAAAACCAATTAGATAACTCCATATAATAAAAAAAAATAAAATCGATCGCGCGCGCCAAATCAAATCAGTGAAGTGCAGTGGAAAACAAAAAAATAATTAATTAATTAAAAAAAGCAAATAAATAATTCAGTGCCGGTGTATTCCATCCTTTCACCCCCACTCACTCGCTGTTGCCCTTCTTCGTTATCGCAATTGGAGCATGTGTTACATATTGTAACATAATGTAGCATAATAACTACGATCGAGAAAAATGCAATACATTCCGAAGTGTCTTTTCATTCGAGGTTCGTGTCCATGGTAAGAGACGAAGAGAGAATTATAACCACAAGAGATTATTGGCTGCAGCTGTCGTCTTGGAATTATTACATCAGAATTTTCTTCTTCCAGTGGTCGAAGAATTTGCTAGAAGTTTCTGGCTATCAGAAATGCGACTATATAAGGACAGATGGCGATCGAGGCAGGGCAGTTGGTTTTCGAACCGCACGAAGAGATTGGAAAAGTGATAATCTGCGAAGTTGTAATTTTGTGATAAATTGAAAGATGAGAGTTAACAAGAAGAAGTAATTAGCTTGGATTTGTGATTTAAGTAATTGAAATGAGATAAAGAGACCTTGTAAGGAGAGAATTTGCGAAGAACAGTATAGTGTGAACTTGAATTGTTCTATAGACTAGAAAATAAAGAAATAATCTCACAGAATAACGTTTTATTTACTCGAGCCGTAGCTCGCATATTACATTGGTGTCAGAATTGGGATAAAACTTATTCTGTGAACAACTATTTCCGTGGTGTGAAATTGCACAATAAAAAAAAAAAGAAAAACATTTCTGTGTTGAGCTAATTAGTTGCGCAAAATGGGTCGCAAATTGGGAAAACTAACTATAATTCAACTAAAGGCAGAACTCGGTAAGCGGAATCTCGACACAACTGGGTGAAAAGATGCCCTACTGATTCGTCTGGAAGAAGTAGTAAAGCAGGAAGGTGAAAATCCGCATGACGTAGAGTTTGACGTGGAAGGGGAACCAGCAAGTACTGCAGCCGACCCGGGTATAACAAATCTGCTCCTGCAACTTAAGTCAGTCATAGACGAACAAAGGAAAGCAATAGAAGACCAAAAGAAGTCTCTGGAACTTAAGCTCGATGACCAAAAGAATTCGCTAGAACTTAAGCTGGACGAACAAAAGAAAGCAATGGACGGGCAAAAGAATTCTCTAGAACTTAAGCTGGACGAACAAAAAAAAGCAATGGACGAACAAAAGAAAGCAATGGACGAACAAAAGAATTAACTAGAACTTAAGATGGATGAACAAAAGAAAGCAATGGACGAACAAAAGAATTCTCTAGATGCTCTGGAAAGCAAACTTGATGAGCAAAACAAGAACTTGGAATCGAAGAGAAAATCGAGAAGGTCGAGACGCAACTCGAAAAAGTCGAAACTAGATTCGATGGAAACTTTGAGAAACATGAAACTCAGTTCGGGAAGATAGAGACCCAGTTTCGAAAAGTGGATACGCAATTCGAGACAGTAGGAAAGCAAGTCGAAAATCTTGCTAAGGAACTCAGCAACGTGAAGAGACAGAAAGCACGGGAATATTCCACTGACGGTCTGAGAAGAAAAGAGATGCTGCCTCCTATCTTCGATGGTCAAACATCATGGCCAATTTATAAGAGGCAATTCGAAGCGGCCGCAATGACCAATAGCTGGGACGACGAAGAGAAGTCTATTGCACTCACGCTTGCAGTGAGGGGTCCAGCTGCGGAGCTATTGCAGACCAACCCGGAAGATAAACAGCAGAACTACGACTCTCTTGTTCAGGCTATCGAGATGCGGTTTGGTGATGAACACATGCAGCAGGTGTACAGGGTTCAGCTGCGTAGTCGAGTCCAGAAAAGGGGGGAAACGCTCGAACAGTTGCAAGCGGATATAGAGCGACTAGCCCATCTTTCATACCCTAAAGCCGGTGAGGAGCTTATCAACGAAATGGCGGTGGAAGCTTTTATTCAGGCCATAGAGGACAGACAACTGCAAATGGCTGTAAGGATGGCCGAAAACCGAACACTCCCCGAGACATTGGCATTCGCTTTGTCAATGAAGGCTGCGGACCAAGCATACCAGGGAATACACCGTGTCAGGGAAATGTCCTTCGTGGAATGCTCATGCCAGAGAACAGCCGTCATGGATGAAGACAGAGCTCGCGGAAGTCAAATCGGTTGCTGGAATTGCAACCAAACCGGACACCTACAACGGCAGTGCAGAAGTTCACCTAGACGAGGAAATTGTCCACATTGCGGAAGTGGGAGAAGCAGAGAGGAAGCATCCGGCGGTGATAACGTTCATCCTGTCGGTCAGACTTCCCAAAACCAGCGGTCGGGAAATGCGTAAGGACCAACTTCGCGGGGCAGAAGTTGGTTACTGGAATCGAGGCCCCCAGGACCAACATTCAAGTTTCGCAAACCAAACGGGGTAACAAGAACCTGACAGTGGAGGCACTAATCAACAAGAAGAAGTGCGTAGCCACCATCGACACAGGTGCCACCGCCTCCATTGTAAGAAGAGATATCGTCAAAAGCTCCTGGCTGCACAACACCAACAGCTACTGCGTGAAGACTGCAACAGGGGAAATGGTGAAGGTGTTTGGAGAAGTTCGTCTTACGATTACTCTGGCGGGACTGACGTTCTCCCATGCGTTTCTGGTGGCAGATATATGCGACGAGAGCATCACCGGAATAGACTTCATGAAAGCAAATGAAGTAATCTTGGACAGCGGGATGTAAGTACTGAGGTATCGAAATGTAGAGATTCCGATGGTGTACGGAAACGAGAATGCCGTAACTCTCAGGACAGTCATCAGCAAAGACGAAGTTTTTCCGCCATCTTCAGAGACAATCATTTGGACTAAGCTGGAAGGTGATCTTGGGAGCCACCGATTCTATATAGTAGAACCAGACCCAGAGAAGCATTCTCAAAACTACATCGTGGGAAAGACGTTAGTCGAACCAAAGAACACCATGGTTCCAGTGAGGGTTTTGAACGCGAGACCACACACTGTCAAACTAAGGCGAGGGGAGGTGACTGGAAAATGCACGCCGATTACCGCCGTCGCAATAATATCTGAACGTGATGCTCCAAAACCTCTCCCATCACCTTGGACAGCGGAAGCGAGAGAGACGATTCTCCAGTCCAGTGAGCTGAATCAGGAGCAGCGAACTATGGCAGAGAATCTTATCAATGAGTACGCTGAGGTATTTGCCTCACAGGACGGAGAATACGGCCGAACACACCTGGTACAACATCGAGTAGACTGGTGATACTAGACCAATTCGTCAGCCTGCTAGGCGCCTTCCATTGGCAAAGCAGACAAAAGTTGCAGAGATGGTGTCGGCAATGGAGAAAGAAGGTCTGATTGAAAGTTCCAAAAGTCCATGGGCATCACCTGTTGTACTGGTTAAGAAGAAAGATGGCAACACTCGGTTCTGCGTGGACTATCGGCAGCTCAATTACGTCACCAAGAAAGACAGCTATCCTCTGCCACGGATTGACGACACGCTGGACAGACTATCAGGAGCCCAATGGTTTTCCACCCTTGACCTGAAGAGTGGCTACTGGCAGGTACAGATCCATCCAGAAGACCGGGAGAAAACTGACTTCACCGCAGGAAATGGGCTATGGCAATTCACGGTAATGCCATTCGGGCTGTGCAATGCTCCGGCGACTTTCAAGCGATTGATGGAATGTGTCCTGCAAGGGTTAACATGGAAAACCTGTTTGGTATACTTGGATGATGTCATCGTCGTTGGAAAAATGCTTGCGCAACACCGAGACAATCTAAGGGATGTGTTTCAAAGGCTTCGAAGTGCCCACCTGAAGCTCAACCCCAAGAAGTGCGCCCTGTTTAGAGCGGAAGTCGAGAACCGATCCAGAGAAGGTCGAAGCGGCGAAAAACTGGCCAGTCCCCAAAGATAAACACCAACTAAGGAGCTTCCTGGGCCTAGCCACCTACTACAGACGGTTCGTGAAGGATTTTGCCGGGATCGCAAAGAGCCTGCACCAGTTGACGGAAAAGGGAAAACAATTCAAATGGTCAATTGAGTGCGAGAAGAGCTTCAAGGCACTTAAACAACGGCTATGCGATGCCCCGATACTAGCTTACCCCACTCGCGGGGAAACGTTCATTGTGGATGCAGATGCTAGTAATGTCGGGGAAGGAGTCGTGCTCTCCCAGGTGCATGATGGCCAAGAGAAGGTGGTTGCGTACTTCAACAAGGTGCTCTCTAAGCCAGAAAGGAACTACTGCGTGACAAGGCGGGAACTTCTAGCTTTGATCTTGGCTACGAAGCATTTTCACAAATACCTCTATTGGAGGATGTTCGTTCTTCGCACAGACCATGCAGCCTTAAAATGGCTATTACAGTTCAAGAGTCCTGAGGGTCAGGTCGCAAGATGGATCGAAAGGCTGCAAATCTACGACTACACATCGTAAAGGAAAACTCCACTCTAATGCGGATGCACTGTCCCGGCGACCATGCAGAACGGATTGTAAACACTGTCCGCATCAGGAAGAACGGGAGCTGGTTTCCATCCAAAGACTGAGAGCTGAACCTCTCGCCGGCTGGAGCGTAGATGAGATCCGGAACGCTCAGAAGGAAGACCCGGATATCGAGCCGATTCTGGCCTGGAAGGAGAACATGGAGAAACCGGATCATCAGAACATCTCTCACAGAAGCCCGACCTTAAAGGCATATTTTGCGCAGTGGGACTCCCTCCATGAAGAAGAAAATGGGAATCCTCCGACTGAAAGTCGTTTGCAGCTTGTCGTACCGCGGACGAGGGTCAAGGAGGTGTTACAGGAAAAGCATGTCAGGGCGTCCGGAGGCCACTTGGGAGTGAATAAGACGCTAGAAAAGGTACGAGAACGTTTTTATTGGTTAAAAGCGAAGGAAGATGTCGAAGACTGGTGCAGAAAATGAGGCGTGTGTGTAGCTAGCAAGGGTCCGAGAATCAAAACTCAAGGTAAGATGCACCGATACAACGTGGGAGCACCTTTCGAACAAATCGCCATTGGAAAAGTTATAATCGGCGAAGTTGTAATTTTGCGATAAATTGAAAGTTGAGAGTTAACAAGAAGAAGTAATTAGTATCCAAACTAAATGTGAATTAAGTAATTGAAAAAAGATAAAGTGATTTTAGAAGAAAGAGACCTTGTAAGGAAAGAATTTGCGAAGAACAGTATAGTGTGAACTTGAATTGTTCTATAGAGATAATCTCACAGAATAACGTTTTATCTACTCGAGGAGTATTACAATATGTATGTACATACTCTCAGTTGCGATTACTGAGATAGTGTAACATTTGATGCATAGCGGACTGTGAATGTTTATCCTAATAGCAGACCTTAGCTGATTCTCGTTTGGGCATAGCACCTGCGACAGTTTGTTTTGGAAAACTATTCATTGGATCTTCACTTCACAGCTTCGCTTAGTAACGTCAGAGTTGTGTCTTTTTGTGATTCTATGTTGTAGTGATGAGGCAATTTAGATTTGATTTAACCATCATCCGTGGGCTTCGATTGAATTTCTTCGATGTGTACGCCCACGCCCATTCCCACAAACCTGCTGTTTTGGCACTAAGCGAAACACAAGTAGTTGAAAAATCTTCTGATTTGAAACTGCCTGGATATAACGTAGTGTCATTATTCTCTCCCCACCGTGGCCTCGCCATTTACGTCCGTAGTGATATTGCTTACCAAGTTCCACCACAGTATGGCCACTGTTCTAACCCGGAATTTAATTTCAATGAATGACTTTATTCCTAACAGAATAAAGAGCATTAAACCTAATTCAAACTCGTGGTATGACCAGAGCTGTAAAGAGTCTATCAGGTTAAAAGAAGGAAGTTTTCGGTATTATAAAGCCAACAAATCTGAGGAAAACCGAAAGCAGTTTAAACAAACCAAAAAAGACTTCAATGCCCATATTCGACGTGTAGAATTCTTACATGACCAAACATTGAGGCAAAAAATCCTATAATGTCCCAAAGGTAGTAAAAATTGTTGGTCATTCGTCAAAAATATTAAAAATTCTGCCTCGTCTGCCATCCCCACGCTCATTTACAATGACATTCCAGCTGTCAGCTCCTTAGAGAAAGCTAATCCGCTCGCTGAACACTTAGCAGCGAACTCCACGCTGCCAGATAATGCTTTGTATCCACCTGTATTTGAGAGCGTCAAATTTTCCATGGGACAAGTCCACTTTCGCAGTCGTACAGTTGCAGGAGTACTCAAAGGTCTTGACATACACAAATCTACTGGTCCAGATGGTATCCCCCCCCCCCCCCCCCACCCCCCATAGTTTTGAAGAGGTGTTGGCAAAACCTCTGAGTAAACTTTTCTGTCTATCCTACTTTTCAGGACTCTTTCCGAGTAGATGGAAAACAGCATTTGTCCAGCCTGTCCTTAAAAAAGGCGAATCTTCCTCTCCGTCCAATTACCGGCCCATTGCACTTGCGTCCCTTCTTTCCAAGGTCATGGAAACGCTGATAAATCGTCAGCTTATGAAATATCTCGATTCACGAAAACTCCTTAATGACCGGCAGTATGGTTTTCGTAGCAACTGGTAATTTGATGGTATATCTCACCGAGAAGTGGAACCAATCGCTCCATCACTTCGGCGAAACCAAGATGGTTGCGCTTGTTACTTCAAAGGCATTTGACAGAGTTTGACATCAGGCTCTTTTGTCGAAAATGCGTGCATATGGCGTCGATGAGTCTCTTCTTCAATGGATTAAAAATTATCTTTCGGGGCATTCAATACAAGTTGTTTTGGACGGCTTCAAGTCTGAAATTCACCAAATAAATGCTGGTGTTCCCCAAGGCTCTGGTTTGTCTCCGACTCTTTCTTTATTGTTATAAATGATCTCTTGTCTGCAACTTCTAATCCAATCCATTCCTTCGCTGATGACAGTACCCTCAGTTTTTCATATTCGTTCGATAACTCACGCCCTTCTCTTCGGCCGTAGAAGGGGAACGGCAGCGTATGTTAAACACATTAAATTCCGTCCTGGACAGCATAATTAAATGGGGTTCAACCAACAGAGTGGAATTCAATGCTTCCAAAACACAATGCTGTCTTCTCTCTCTCAAGCAAAACCAAAACCCTCAACCATTATCCATGGATGGTACTTGCATCATTGAAACCGAAAGACTTGCCATTCTCGGTATGTGTATTAATAACCATCTTCGATGGAACGATCACATATTCGAGGTCGCCAAAAATGCTGCAAAATGTCTAGGATTCCTTAAACGGTGCAAGAAATATTTTACCCCGTCTGATCTGGCCTCAATTTATAAGGCATTCATCCGCCCTAAGCTGGAATATAACGCCCATATCTGGTCTGGTGCACCCAGGACCGTTCTGCACATTTTTGATAGGGTACAGAATCACGCGTTAAAACTTATAGGCGATAGAGGCATTGTGAATTCTATTTATTCACTAGAACATCGGAGAAATGTCTCCTGTCTCCCCCTGTTTTATCGTTATTTTCATAAAAAATGCTCCAGCGAATAGCCAGTTGCATTCCTCCCCTTCAAATTTTTACCCGCAACACGCGACATGCTTCGAATGCACATCAGTTTACCCTAAAGCCAAACTTCGGTCGTACTGTCAAATATAGGGATTCATTTATAAGCCGAACAACACGAATGTGTTGTACCAGGCTCTGTATTTCCCCATCACTACAACCTTCAGACATTCAAAGCCAACGTGCATAGGCTCCTCCTCTGTTCCTCTTCCCCCTTTTCTCTGACGCCCGTGCCCTGAAACAGTTTAAGGGTATTCTTATCCCCTTCGGCGCGCGCAGATTATAAAAACAAAAAAATATTCCAGAGCGACACTGCGTAACCTAGATGCGTTCGCCAAGAGTCCTCAACGAAATCTCCGCATTCGCATGTCTCTCCAAGGTTTCGTAGCTTGACAATGAAGTCGCTGATTGATTCTCCCTCCTCCTGTTTTTCGAAATTAAACCGCTCCGCTCTCTTGTTGTGCTTCGGAGCATAATGCTGTTCTAGTAAGGCAATTAGCTCCAGAAATTTTTTCCCACCAGGCAATGTGGGTGCTGATAGCGACTTTAACGCTTTGTACATACCTGAACCCACAAGTGTAATAAACACAGGTGTCTGTCGCTCACTTTCAATATTGTTGGCAATAAAATATTGCTCTACCCGGTCTTTGTAAGGCGCAAAAACTTCTCCTGTAACGAATTCATTTATATTGCCTAGAAGTGCCATGTTTTTCACGGGTTTAACTTTTGGCATATTTTCCACAATGTCTTCCTTGGGGATACTCCGTTTTTAGGCCCCGCTCATTAACAGACTTGACGAAGTCAATTTTCATTAATCTTTTTAATCATTACGATATTTGTTTTTTTTTTTTTTTATATGTATTTCGCAATATTTTTTTTCGCTTTTAAAACCAGATATCCTTGTCGCCAATTTATTATAATTAAAGAATTCACTTACGCATTTATTTACAATAAGAAAGCCAAATCACGAAAATCAACCTGATAGTTTTACAGCCGACACAAGGAGGAGGCAGTTAGCCCCTTCCCGTTGTCACAATGACATTCGTCAATTTGATAAGCGGTTGTCAAACTGCTGACTGCGTTCACCGATCATGATACTTTACATTAATATAATTCACAAAAGTAATTTTGTAAGAAATTCTGTCCAATATTTGTTTTGCTTCCAGCTCTCCGGAGGCTGAAATGTGAACTTTTCTACACATACAGTTAAGAACCATGGTGAAAAGTCCGAAGGAACCGGACTTTTGTTTCACTAAATACAGGGGTACAACGCCCTGTTATATAAATATCAGCAATTCCAGAAATTAGACAATTTCTGTGCTATAAGCGTGCCAAGTACTGATTTGCAATTAATCAGGATGCATGACTGAATAGCACTATTATGCTGTTTAATTGCAAATTATTCAGATTTAATTTAAACAAAAAGAAACCTTAAACATAAAAATAAAAATAAAGTTTTTTTTAAAGATTTTTCAAAACTTGGTATACCATAATCTTGCATATACCAAAGATTTGTTCAAATACTGATTTCTAACAAAATCGAGCGGTGAAATATATAATTTTCAGAAACCGGTTAATAAGCAGAGTACCGCCAAACGTATTTACAAAAAAAAAAAAAAAAACTGGTACGCCAAGAAAATCGATTTTTTTCAAAATCGGCTATTAGAAATGTAACGCTAATTTTGGGATGACAGAAATAAAATTCTGCTTCCGCCTCGAACTGTGACACTACTGATTTTAGATATAAAATTTTAAGAAACTCTGTCCAGCTGGTTGGGCTTCAGTCGACCTTATATATAGACAGACAGACAGACATTTTATTGAAATTACTATAAAAAAAGTTGTAACAAAAGTTTTGTGATACAATTTCTTAAAAAAGGCGGAAATATCCTCTATATAGAAATGTATCATTGCTTCGGTTTCAAGAACTTCATAACATCACGCTCACTTTATCAGGGATGGGTTAAAAGAGATCCGTTCTAAACGGATTGTAACTTTCCTTTATCTTTGTAACTAGTTTTTAGTTTTTAAGAACATATAGAAAAGTTCAAACCGCAGTGAAGTTTATATGTTTTGCTACGGTATTGACTCGATTCTCCAAACTAGAATTAATTTCAAGCGATATAAATTTAACTAGGAGAATAAAACTTATTTTTGTTTCTTTCATTTTCTTATCCAGCCCAAAAAGGCTAAATTCGCATTTCAACTCAGAGGATATTTCAACAATTTTTAACAAAATTTCTCAGAAAAACATTTTCTTAGAAGATAGTACACGTGGCTGTTGCTATTTGTAGCCGAAGTTCACGTATTTGTTATGAGCTAGGGGCAGGCCACGGAGGCATCTTCAGTGTTGATGAACGGGACGGTGGCACGCACGCGGTTGCACGGCTTAACTCGTCGGACGGGGCTGGTTCTTGTCTCCCATCCCTCTCACACCACCTTCTCGAACACAAAATATCTTGCCATATGTCTAATAAAAGAAACCTAATAGAGAAGAGAAGAAACTAACCTAATTAGACCACGGACGGACAAAAAAAAAGATAGAAAAGACAGGAGAAGAAGAAGAAGCTCAAGGGCTTATGCCCATATCCTGGAGAAAGGAGGGTATGCCAGATCTAACTTAAACCTAACTATTCTAATCTAAGCCTAATCTATTCTCAAACTTATGATAAGCCCTAAACTGTACCTAATCTAACTTATAACTATCCTATTCCATCCCTATACCACGGCATCTGTATCCCCTAGTCTCTCCAGGATGTGGGTTCGTCTCGTCCCAGAGACGTCCCAGGTGTTGATGGCACCAGCACGGCAAACCCACCCTTGATTCTGGAAGACACAACCTTCCCCACCTCCTTGGCCAAAATTCACTGGAGATGGCCCTTAATGCCTCAATCCAGCCACTATTGTCTACTGTTCACGTAAAGTACGTAAAGTCGTCACGTATTGTCTTTGTCACGTCAGTGCAGTCGTCCTGTCAAGTCATCATAGCACCTGCTCAGCGAAAGGACGGCCATCCCATTCCCCCACACACCATCATCGCACAGGGGAAATTATCTGCCCATCAATTTAAATAACCACTTAAATTAATTATATACATTTGAGTTTATTCAGGTAAAAAAAAAAAATTAAATTCTATCCAAAAAAAATCAATTACAGCTAATCTATCCTAATCAAGCCAATTCTGCCCTTAGCATTACTCCATATAAAAAAAATATTCACAGAAAAGAATTAATTACCCACGTTTTTGTTGTACCCCGTTGACCTGCCGGCAGCACAAGAAGAAATCGCTGTTGCTGAAGTTCCAGCTGAAATATCGCGGGCACAAAATCAATGCTAAATGCAGAACCACTTACCTTAGCTTTACGATCTTTAAAATATAAATAAAACTAAGCTACACCCTATCTACATAAGTCGAACACTTCGCTCATATTTTTTTTCTTTTTCCTTTATTATACAAAAAAAAAAAATTTGTTCCTTCGTTGTATTCTGTTTCTGCTGCGGCTTTAATGTCACTGTATCTCTAGGGCGGAGCACCTCTGTTCAGTGTTGAGTGGCCTTTGCTTCGTTGTGATCTTTGCACCCCGCTGAGAGAATACCGGTAGGCCAATTCGCCGGTTTGACTTGCGGACAAATCAAAAAAATCGGGGGGCCTGGGTATAGCGGCTCGACCCAAGTCCTCTGCTATTTCTTTCCCAGTATTTCCTCTTCACGAGGGATTCTATTTCCCCCCGAATCTCTCCTTTATGCCTACCGAACAGAACTTAAAAAAATTGCTTTCCTTTGTTTTGTGTGTCACTATCTTCTAGCTTTTCACTATCTCTATAGTAGGTGCATCGACAGTCCTTGTTTGAATTAATCAAAAAAAGTGATCAACGGTCGATGTTCTTTTGCCCTAGTTTTCTACCTTCTTAGTTTTTTATTTTTTTTCTATTTATCATGGTCATTGCGTTACCTCTTCAATTTCATTCGTTGCTTATATTTCTCTTCGTTCATCTAAGTTACCTCTGTCTCCCTCTTTGTCCATTTCGGTCGTCCTTATCAACATCCATATTGCTTTCGGAACATTGGAAAAGCGAAATTCCTTTTGCCAATATCTTTCGTCAAGATGGTAATGCCTAGATATAACACTTTAATATATTAATACATTTACCTAAGTTCGAACAATAAAAAAAAAAACATACCTTACATTAATATAGCTAACCTACCCTAATTAACCCAACATCTAATTACTATGTCAATACTCGAGAAATTACTACAAACGGAACGTATAACTCTTTTAAATAGGGATCTTTTCCATTTCCCTTCGATTTTTCGCTTGAGGTTTTCTCTCGTCGAATTTTCTTTCCAAGAGGGAGAACTTAGCTGTTTGCGAACAGGACCACTAGCGTGTACGCTTCTGTCAAATAAATCAACGCGTGGGCGTTATAGTAAGGTGCCTGAAGTATGGCATATGAGCAGGTGGTGTGAGAGTGATGGGAGATAAGAACCAGCCCCGTCCGACGAGTTAAGCCGTGCAACCGCGTGCGTGCCACCGTCCCCTTCATCCACACTGAAGATGCCTCCATGGCCTGCCCCTAGCTTATAACATATTCTGACCAGATACCCACAACAAGACAACCATTACTCTTAACAGTTTTGAAAGAGCAGAATATATTTCTTTTGAAGAAAGAAAAACGCCACAAAAGAGTGTGCGTGATGCTGTACATTGTATGGGCGTATTGTAAGAAAAATTATTTGAAGAGCTTTTATAGCTCATTTGACACTTTTCAAGACTTATCGATGTAATTTTTTTAACTTTCTGTTCATTTTCAAGATGGACCATATCAGTTCTTTGAGGTTTATGTGGGTGACAGTTGGCAATTGACATTTCTCCACATCATTTTGACGTGTATTATAAAAATGAAAATGAACTTAAACATTATTGAAGGAAACAAAGCCAAAAACGATTTTGGGCCTTAACGCCATCTATACGCTAATGGATGAACGAAAGGCATCTATCAAAAACACAGATGGCGGTTCTTTTTAGCTTTGCTTCCTATTGTTTCACCTTCCTTTTCCTTTTTTGGTTAAGGTCTGAATTCGACTGGTAAAAAGGACCAGAAGTTCCGTAATATTACAATAATTAATTATTTTGCTGTTTTAAAGTTTAAAGATATACACTAAATCCTCAGATGTGGGGTTCCCAATAAAATTAAAATAAAATTTAATTAAAAACTCGTGTGATCATTAAGCAAATCGCAGATCAAAGATGCCGGAAAGATTGAGCAAGGCGCAAATTATTGATGACTAAGTCAACGCCAATATCGAAGTTCCGGCTACAGCTACCATCGCACAGCTACGTTCCTTGCACGAGGATACATTTGGTGTCGCGGAGTTTGTACTCTCTGAAGACGTGACTTTAGGCGATGGACGCCCAACTCCAACTTCAGTCCCTTCTGTGACGACTCAAGAGATCGCTTGTGTGATGCCGTCCAATTCTTCTGCTCCTGAGATCAAGTCTACATCTGCTTCTGTGGGGCAAAAACTTGTACTAGTTGTGCTTATGTGCCCACTTCTGATCCAGTTTCCGTCACATGCACTCAACGAGACATTCCTGATTCAGGAAAACCATGTGCTTCTGAATGAATTGCAACTTCTGATACAGCACCGCCTTCAGGCATGTGTACTTCTATGACACCATCGACATGGAGCAAATGTGCCATCTTTCGTGGGCCCTGTATCCGATGAAGAAGATGAACGAGAGCTAGCCCGGTTGGAAAGAAAAAACCGTATTCTGGAACTACAAAGAGAGCTACTGGAGATGGAACCAGTTGCAACGTCTGGGAGACGAGTGGATTTCTCCGACATCGAGAATGCTGTTTCTCCATTTTCTGGCGACGACGAATACAGTGTGAAAAAGTGGAATGCTGACTATGAAGACGTTGTCCAATCGTTAGCTTATGATGAACGCACATCTTAGTTCTCGCCGGCTGCGAAAGGGGACTGCCAAAGTTCTTTTACGAACAGTGCGTGTTGACAGCTGGGTCTCCTTGAAGAACTTGTTGCTGCAAGAATTTGACAGGCATATGAGTAGGCGGGAAGAATACCAGAAGCTTAGTCAGCAATCACCTCGCAAAAACGAATCTTTGTTACATTATGTTTTGTCAATGAAGGAGATTGCCTCACATGCGGATATTGGAGAATCCGAACTAGTTGAGTTCATCAACGAAGGCTTTGGAGATTCATCGTCGAACATATCAATTCTGTATGCTGCTAAATCCATCGTCGAACTGAAGAGTCTTTTGCCCAGGTATGAGAAACGGAAGTTGGGTAAGCTACCATCGTCGTTGGCAGCAAGAAGCGTTTTGTTATTCACTTCGAATGTGCCAACACATTCCAGTAAAAGAAGCCTCACATGCGGATGGGAACAGGACAGGTGTTACAACTGCTGCAATTATGGGCATTTTGCAGCTAATTGCCCGGAGACGAAACGACCACCCAGTTCGTGCTTTCGTTGCTTCGGCATGGGCATACTTATAAGAACTACCCAAAAGCACCGAAGAAGATGACACAAGTTGGCGCTGTAAACCCAGACAACAATGCCCTTAAGGCCAACGAAACAAGAAAATTTCGTTTTTGGTCATTCCAGATGAAGCCATGCCAGTACCTTTGTTGATGGGCGGCGATGCGCTTCAGTTATTTAACGTTACTTTGCAAATGAATGAAGGGAGAACATCTTTAGAGCAACTTTGTATTTCTGATTTTAATAAAGACTATTTGAAGTATATGTATTCGTGCACTTAAGTTCCGACACAGCCAACTAAGCTAATTGATCAATGTAGTGACTTAAGTTCTGTTAAAGTCAAACCCTCAGACAAAAGAAGTTTAAGCGGTAATGATTTGGTTGGGGCGAATCTGTTCTTTTGGATGATGACTCGTTTCGTGAGATTTGTACAACAGAGCCTATGATAGTTGATGAGGAGTTAAATATTGGACCGAATCTTGCCCTCACATCGGCGAATAGAATTCGGTCTCTGGTGGTAGAAGAGTATATCAGTTTTGACAAGTCAAAAGTGAAGCCACTAGATTTTGAGATGCATATTCGACTTACGAAAGATACCCCCTTTCTTCTGTTCTCCGCGGCGACTGTCATTCGCCGAAAAGCGCGAAGTAAACAGTATTGTTAAAGACCTCTTAGATCGGAAGATCATTAAACCTAACGAATCGCCGTATGCATCGCCTATTGTTCTAGTCAAAAATAAAACTGGGGAAACCCGACTGTGTGTCGATTATAGGGCACTTAATAAGTTTACGGTAGAGTGGTTTTCACCAGGTTAAGGTTTATTCTGGCTCAATTCATTTTACTGCATTTGTAACTCCGGATGGACAATATGAGTTCCTTAGAATGCCCTTTGGTCTAAAAAATGCACCTAGTGTATTTCAAAGATACATTTCTAAAGTCCTGCGACAGTTTCTTGATGCAGGCTCAGTTATGGTATACATGGATGATTTAATTATCGCAAGTGTTAACCCAAGTGATCACCTTCTGTTGCTAGGTGCCGTCCTTCAGTGTTTAGCAGGACACGGCTTGGAGCTTAAGCTACCGAAGTGTCATTTCGGATATTCTACTATAGAATATCTTGGTTATAGGGTAACGGAAAGCGGCATTCAGCCTAGTGACTCGCATTTGAGGGCCATACTTAATTACCCAATACCTAAAAACAGCAAGAAGCTGCATTCCTTCCTCGGCTTGAGTTCTTACTTCAGGCGGTTTCTTTACTTATTCTCACGAATACCTAGACCGCTATATAATCTTCTGAAAAAGGCACTTGAATTGGAAAACTATAATTATAAGGCCGTTCATCGTAGTGGAGCCAATATGGGTCAGATGTTTAAGCATTGTGTTTCATGGTATCGGTTGTTAGTTCTGAAGATCTTGACTTCCAGTTAAGAGCTGCTCAAAGTCAAGATCCAATAGTTTCTGCGTTAAAAGACAAATTAGAGATGGAAAATTCCAAGTCATTTGTTCTTCAGGATGGTATAGTGTTTCGTAGGGACCGGGTTGGAAAATTTTGTTCTATGTTCCTGCCGGCATGGAGGATAACTTGATCAGACATGTTCATGAAAAAATAGGCCACTTAGGGGTCACTAAGTGTTACGAAAAAATCAAGACGAACTATTGGTTTTCTGGCATGCAAAAAAGGATAGAGCAATTTTTTAAGAATTGCATCAAGTGTATAATGTATTCTTTGCCTGCTAATACAGTTCAACGGAACCTCTTAAGTATTCCTAAGGAGCCTGTCCCTTTCCATACACTTCATTTGGATCATTTCGGACCTCTGCCTGCGATTTGGTCAAAAAGAAAGCATATCCTCCTAGTTGTTGATGCTTTTACTAAATTTCTTAAACTCTACCCGGTCATATCGACGAGTACGAAGGAAGTGTGTGCTTCGCTGAATAAATATTTCGGTTACTACAGTAGACCGTCTAGGATAATTACGGATAGGAGTACATGCTTCACTTCCTTGGAATTCAGCTCTTTTCTGTTGGATAGGAATATAACTCATGTTAAGGTAGCGGTTTAGTTGCCGAAGGCAAATGATCAAGTTGAGAGAGTTAACCGAGTGCTGATGGGCATTCTTGGGAAACTTTGTGAATCGGTACAGCACGATGATTGGGTTCAGAAACTGTCATTGGTAGAATATGCATTAAATAATACCGTGCAAAGATCTGTGGGTACCACCAATAGCAGACTGTTATTTGGTGTTGATCAGAAAGGTCCTGAGGTGGACAAACTCTCTGAATTCCTACAAGAGAAGGATTTAAGCTCTCCAATTAGGAATTTGGCTGAGGGTAGAAGGCGATCTTCCGGATCGATAGCAAGGGTTCGGCAGTACAACGCACGAAAATTTTAAGATCACCATCGCCCCGCACCTACGTACTTAAGAGGAGATTATGTAGTTATCAGGAATATTGATAATACGGTTGGCGTAAACAAAAAACTGATACCTAAATACAAAGTACTACCTCATAACAGATATGTCATTAGGGATATAGAGAATTGTCGTTAACACTTTTTATTATTTAACTTTTATATAATTGCGGTTAGGATTAGATTTAGATATTTCAGTTAAGTAGATCGAGGTTGATCTAGATGTCAGATTGACCGAGATGTAGTATAAAAATGAAAATGAACTTAAACATTATTGAAGGAAACAAAGCCAAAAACGATTTTGGGCCTTAACGCCATCTATACGCTAATGGATGAATGAAAGGCATCTGTCAAAATCGCAGATGGCGGTTCGTTTTGGCTTTGCTTCCTATTGATTCACCTTCCTTTTCCTTTTTTGGTTTAGGTCTGAATCCGACTGATAAAAAGGACCAGAAGTTCCGTAATATTACACAAATTAATTATTTTGCTGTTTTAAAGTTTAATAAAGATACAGCTTTTTTATACTTGTCAAGACGTACTTCTTGTAGATATAACATTCTTTCAAATTTGTGTTAATTTTTAAGATGCAGATGCAAAAAAAGTCTACTTTTATTGTTGGCCTGAGAATACACCATAGCCTCGAAAAACCTGACTCGGGGTGAACAAAGAAAGTCGAATGAGCAATTCAGAGTAAGAAAACGAGCCTGCTGTCCTAAACTAAATTTCAGTCTTTAGAATCAAGGACCCACTTACCAGTAGGTGAAATTTCAGAAGCACTATTAGCCAGACAACAGCAACGAAAGCAAGGGAAGAGGGGACTAGGGAGGCAGTATCAGAATTATCGTCAAGCAGGTGCTTGAAAAGAAAGGAGCAAGATCGAACTTCATCTTCGGGTTTAGTATGATTTTCGGATCCCCCAACTATGGAATAATATAAATGTAATCCAATTCACAGATGACCATGTACGCGATATTCATACAACAACTTAATTCGGCTCGTTTTATTTATTTACAACCACGAAAATCTTACGAGAAATTCTTGATCAGACTAACCACGAAGAGTGTGCAGCGACAAAATTGTGTCATAGCACCTTCCCCTAAAATTGAATTACATGCAGTACTGAGTTTTTTAATATTCGTAGGTGCTGACCACACCTGTAGGAAAGTTTTTCAAGCAAAATTCCAATTTCAGATACTGATACCGTAGTAACCTTTCAATAATGATCGTTTGACAATCTTTACAATGTTTTGAACTCTTTCTCTCGCTCATCGATTAATGCAAGCATAATGACCAAAACATAATGTCGCATTAGGTCACTCGCACTGACAGGCTTTGAGCAACTTTATTTCAACCTTACAATATTTGCTCGGGCTGTTTATTTGTAAAACGAAATGCGATCTCAGGCGGTTTAACGTTTTCCGTATTGCATTATTAAGTTTATTTACTTCCATCACCAGAATACTTGAGATAAAAAGGGAGACTCCTAATCCGACCTAGTTGAAAGTAGATCTACTAAGGCGTTGTAGTACACTAATAAACTGTGGAGGCAGTGAAAAATGGAGTATTTACAACTCTTGCGCTCATTTCATCACATTCAAAGGAGGCTATGTCGAACTGGTTGTAGATTCCGGGAAGACTTGACTGGACTGGTAGTTAGCTACAATAGAGGAAGATTTCCCTGGTCGAAATAGTCATACAAGGACTTGCGAAATACGTTAGTCTAACAGTTTTAGGACCCGGCGACCTGTTCAATTGTAATACAACCTGGAGATCCCTGCATTTTCACTGCCGGAAGGATATTAAAAAATATATTGTATAAGAAAATTCTAAACACAAGTGTGCTCTCACTTTAATTTCAACCAACTGTGAAATTCTGCGTAATCTTCCGGAAAGTGAAAATATCCATGGCCACCATTCATACATATACTTAACTCGCTACATTTCGTAGGACGCATCTTTAGCAGGGGTATGTTGTAATTTGATAAATTATAAATCTATCTATGTAATGTTTATTGTAAAATATTGAAAATTTTAATAAAGTTTACTACTAAAAAAAAATAAAAAATACAAATTACGCTTGTACCGCTTCAAATTCCTAAAAGTATACGAGCACATACATTTGGAGGTATATAGTTATTATTTCTCTATTTTATAAACTATGTATTAGAGTTAATATAGTAATATAGCTATTGGGTATAACCACAGATAATAAACTACCCAGATGTCTCATTCACATGGGAAGAAGTGATATATGAAAACGAAATTCACTAAAAAAAAGCTTTTTAAAAAGCTTAAACTTCTTACAAAAGGGAAAAAATCAGAACACAGAACATTTGTTTTTTCTGCTCACTTTTTAGTCCATCGTGTCACTCACCTTGTTTACCTTCACTACAAAAAAGAAACAAAAAAAATATTTTGTGCGACTGCGGTCACGGAGTTCTGATGCCGACACGTTGGTAGGATGGATATGGAGTATCTGCATAGATCGTATATATATATGTGCAAATGGATGGGCTTATGTTGTGTGCTTGTTATTTTGTCTGTATGTATGTACCTTATTTCCAGCAGTTGATTAAATAAATAAAAACTCTGTAAACTTTGTGGACACAAATTTGCTCTGAAAATGGGTATGAATATGAGTTCTGCATACTGCATTTTATATTTATGCCTTTATAATAACTGATCACTGCTCTTGGCCTACTTAAGTGAAGGTGACTGATGTTCGAAATTATTATAAAAAAAAACTAACTAACTTAACAAAATAATCATTAACTTAAATTAGGTTAGTATTAAATTGCAGTTAAACCACCTTAACTGAAGTAGTTTCCAGGGGACACGAACGAGGACGTGGCAGGATATCGACCCCCACCCTCCCAACCGCGGCCATAAGAGAACCGTATTTTCTTTTGAATTTTCATATTCTTTTAATTTTATCAATACTTCCGTTAGATCGAAATTCTGTTTGTCCTTTGACATTTCTTCAGCACAATTTTCACAGATTTTGTTAATTTTTTTATTGTTTTAAAGAAGCAGTATCCGGCAAAGTATCTTGTAGCAAGGTCGTTGACCTGCGGTACCTTGGCTGATATTGCGTCTTCATCTGGTGAATTAACTATATTGTTCGTATTCATGTTATTTTCAAAACATTCCTCATTCTTAAGAATTATTTATTTAATTATTTGTTCTTCTATACCACTCTGCAAAATAGCATTCCAATCCACCTGTAGATATTCCGAGTCGTCTTCTTCGCAGTTGGAACATTTCGATTTGAATAAAAATTTTATCGATATAACTTTGGCTAGCAGGGAGTTAAATTCTGAAACATTTGGATTACTTTTATTAATATTCCGCGATCTTATTTTACCAAATAAGTTCTCTAACGGATCTTGATTAAATTTATTTACATAAATGTAATATAAATCATTATGATCCATGAATAATGTGTCTCTTATTTTTAAAACGCTTTCTATAGTTAAGGCCAAGCCTTTGAAACAAAATGATCTATTTCTTGCGTTTGTAGGTTCGGTGTTTAATATAGTGCCGTGACATAAGACCAAATCTCGAAATTTAACCTTTGACCGGCGCTTTGTGAAAGTGACATAAGGCCAAATTCTGGCATTTGGTATTATGACACTTTCAAAAAGTGTCATAAGGCCAATTTGGCTTTATGACACTTTAGATTGCATATTAGATTTTGGGTTGCAGATATTCTACTGTTTATGCATTGTGGATATAATATATGTATATAACAATGGAATATTTATGGGGGGGCATGGTGCCCCCCTGCAACCCCCCTGCTTAGGGCCACTGTAGGATTTGGAGTGGGTGCGAGGTTTTTTTTATGTAAAGTTCGGAACTGCACCCTTTTTTTCACAAATTTGCAATACCAAAAATATTTTTGGTTTTTTTAGATTAATTTTACTATATAAACTACGATTTCTGAGTCATTGATCACAGCAAATAGCTCTAACAGTTAGTTTCTGCTTCGCGCATATATCAAGACAATTATATACCTCAATTTCAAGTTGTTTCATAAGTATATTGCTTGGACAAACGACATGATATAAAACTTGCTTAAAATTTCTGCATACACTCCGAATCATAAAAACGCACACAGACTTAGCGCACATATTAGATCTTTGATTCCTTC
Organism: Pocota personata; assembly: GCA_963082735.1. Lineage (NCBI taxonomy): Eukaryota > Metazoa > Arthropoda > Insecta > Diptera > Syrphidae > Pocota > Pocota personata. The sequence goes on from OY720429.1 coordinate 132,017,803, forward strand.
CGTAATCAACAAAACCTTCAATTTCATCTTTGAATTTATTGTAGGTTAGATTCGTTTGAAGGCTCATCCATCAAATATAATCACCACTTCTTTTTCTTTTGGTGATAATGTCGAAGTTATTTTCTTTATTTCCTCTAGAACATTTCTATTTATTCCAGGTGACAGACTTTTAATCTTAATCCACCTATGTAATGAAGACGGGTGCGGCAAGTGTAGGCCAAGCTGATCCCGTAAAAAGTTGTATCCGGAAGACGAACGGAAAAAAAATGCACTGCGAAATCCACTTCTCCACTTCGGTGTATTTTTTTGTACTCTCAGATAGAATGAGCTTCGAAAATGTCTTAGTATTTTGATCAATACCAAGCAATAAATCAATTTTCTCTTGGATACGCTGCTTTTTACGCACTTGCAGCCTTTTTTTCTTTTAAACGATGAATTCTCTGCAGCAAATTTAGTTTCGATTTGCGATTTCCTTTTAGTGTTATCCTTAAGCTATTGTTCAATTTCTTGAGCCTCTCAATTCTTTTAATATAAATAGGTTGCCTTTTTATATGAGTCTCACAGTTGGCACAAGTAAATTCAACATTATCATTGAATCTTTTTCTTCATAACCTTTTTGAAGACAAGTTTAGTTCTTCTACTGTAACATCATTCGAATCCAGTACTAATTTATTGCACTTTTCATATGTAACCTTAGATCCCGTTGGATCAAAACAAATGAACTCGTCATCAGATATAGCAACACTTCGTTTCACAAGAGCAGTAAGCATTTTTTTTTTTAATATTTCTTTCCAATAAAGGCATTCTTAACATGTTTGCTGCATATATAGAGCGTTTTAATGCTTTTTATGTGTTCCCGAGACTCCTCTGCTAAAGCTAGCCATTCATCGTATTTAAGTGTTCCTTTTTTAGGATATTTAAATATTTTTCCATCAGGCAATTCATTTTTAGTTATAGAATAGTGTGCAATTGCGCACTTCGTTCTTTTCCAGGACATTTTTTCCTTGGCAACAATTTTCTCATGCCATTTAATTTTTTAGTATATATATGTATGTAATATATATGTATGTTAGTAATTAACTTGAAAATATAAATGATTTATATTCGATCAAAATGCCTCAAACCTTCTCTTCATATACAAAGCATACGCGTTTACAAAACATCCATTCATGAATATTTATTCTTTTGCTGCGGTGGTATGGAAATCACACCGTCATGCATCTGCATATAATAACTTTTCCCACGAGAGCGAACGGAGTGAGTAAAAAGAAAAAGCTTTATTTGTGGTACTTATTCTGAAAGCTCTCTGTCTGCCAGGACAAAAATATGCTTCATTTTTTATATGGGCGTGAGTTAAAGATTATTTAACACTTAAAAATAAATAACACTTATTAATATCTTTGTTCCACTGATGCGGTTTATTGTCAATTGAAATTAAGACTGCCTGATTATTTGTCTATTCGTCTATTTATATTAGACGGTAAATAAATTTATGCCAGAGCAAAAGCCGTTACTAGCTGGTGATAGCAAGCTGCCGCTGTTCGTTGTAAGTAGGTCTTCTCCTAGGCGTTGCATTGGTTGGCCCGTTGTTTGCACTTGGACTTGTTGTTGATGCTGAAAATGTTCGTCCGTTATCATGGTTGTGTTGTCACTGCAGATGTTGGCCCGTTTCTTGCACTAACGCTCGTTCGTCCGTAAGTAGGTCATCTAATAGGTTTTGCATTTGTTGGACCGTTGCTTGCACTTAGATTTGTTGTTGATGGTTACAAATGTGACTCCGTTGTTTGCACTAGATGACTTCTGTTATTGATGTTGCAGGATGGATGGTTATGGGTGGTTACTATGGGTATGTAACTCCTCCCCTCTTAGTATGGACCAACAAATTTGTAAAGGTTTGTGTCCATGATTAGTGTTGCTGCTGCTAAATTGTTATGAACGAGGCTTATCCACATTTAAGGCTTATTAAATCATCAGTGGGTAAGGGATGGGATAAAATATATTTTTATTTTTTTTTTTTTGAAAAAATGAAAATCAGTTTTTTATGTTAATTTTGGCTAGATATTGAAATTTATAATATAGTGTGTCTAAAGAAGAAAAAAAAAAAGGCGATTCGAAAACAAAATAGAGTTAGAGTAGTTTGATTATTTTCGCATTTATTTATTTCTAACATTTAATTTCTTTTGTTTTAAACTAAAAAAGAAAAAAATGAATGTGTTTAATCGGTAAATTTGCGTTGTTTCTGTACTTTTTGTTTGTGTACCCTTCTTTTGTTTGTTTCCAAAGTAATTTTATTATTCTTAACTACTATATGGTCGTTAAATCTAGGGGCTAATTTGTTACGTCTGTCGTCTGATTCATATATTTTTCTGTTAGCTAAAAATTCAGGTGGGTCTTTGCGGCTATCATTGAGTTTATTAATAATCTTTTCTTTAGTATTAAGATTTCGGTCATAACTTAATTTTGCTAAGGTATTGTAGTCATTAATATGTTTATTAAGGTATTCCTGTTCTGTTTTAGCAGTTTTATTAAGGGAAAATAGATTTCTGTTTGTAATATGGCCATTAAGCAATTCAAAAGGGGTCAGTTTAGTTGCAGAGTGGATTGAATTGTTATAAGTTATCACAGCTTCGTCAACTACTTCGCCTATAGGTTTTTCTTTGTGTTGAGATTTGATAATGCGTATTAACTCCGTCAAGGTAGAATGGAATCTTTCAACAGCTGAATTGCCGTTGGAACTTTTTGCACAGATTGTATGTAGGTTTATACTGTACATATCTAAGAAATTTCTAAACAAGGTAGATATAAATTCACTTCCGTTATCGGTGATAATTTTTTGTGGGATCCCATGATGAGAGAAAAAGTGTTTTAAAGATTTTATTAAATTAATACTATTTCTAGCAGTTAGTAAATAAACACTTGAAAATCTGCTAAATTTATCAATTATCGTTAGAAAATGTTCTTTGTGAATGGAGTATATATCCATATGAAGGATTTCCAAAGGTTTTATTGGTGTTTCAGTGATTTCGTATTTTAAGCGCTCTCTCTTTCTATCATATTTATATTTATGGCATATGTCACAATTATTTATAATTTGTGTAATCAGACGCTTCATATTAGGGAAAAAGTACTCTCTTTTAAGATGTTCTAAGCATTCATTTATACCTCTGTGGATTGACTTTGTATGATAATCCCGAACTAATTTATCCTGCTCATCAGTATCGGTCATGTCTTTTAAAATTATGTTACATCTTACTATTCGTAGGCGGCTATTACTGAAATATTTAGAGTACACTGATTGAATGATTTTGAAAGTTTTATCATCTGTTAGCACCGCTGTTAGTCGCTTAGAGGCCATATATTCTTTAAAAATCTTTATAATAAAGCTTTCTTCTCTAATTAGATTATAAGATATTGTAAATCTTTTCTTTCTTTTGAATAATATTTTAAATTGAACATCCGGTCTAGTTTTGGTTTCTACCTGTTTGAGAATGATTTGGTTCGAAAACTCATTTATGGCACGTTCCGATATCGGAATGCCGTCATCGTTGTTTTCCGGTGCTGAATGGATGGTGATACATTATACATTATTAAAAATGGATAAAAGGTCTAAGTTCTCGTTTTCGTCGGGAGATTTATTTTGATTGATTTCATTTGTATTTATTTCAACACGAGATAAAGCGTCAGCGTTGGAGTTTAGCGTCCCTTTTTTGTATGTAATATCATAATTATATTCCTCTAACTTGAGCCTCCAACGAAGTAATTTTGAATTTGGTTCCTTTAACGAAAACAGCCAGGTTAAGGGTTTATGGTCAGTTATGATATGAAATTTGCGACCAAAGAGGTAAGGACGAAAATATTTGGTACCCCAAACGATAGCTAAGAGTTCCTTTTCAATTGTACTATAGTTTTCCTCGTATTCTGATAAAGTCCGACTTGCATAGCAAATTGGTTTATCAGATCCAATGAGGCCTTGTGAGAGTATAGCACCTATAGCAAAATTACTGGCATCTGTAGTAAGATTGAATGGTTTTGAAAAGTCAGGGTATTGTAAAATGGGTTCGTTACATAACAAGGTTTTACATGTTTCGAAGCAATTGATATATTTGGAATTAAGATTTATGCTTTTTCCTTTTCGAAGGCACTCCGTTAGCGGTTTTGTCAATTTAGCAAAGTCTTTTATGAACTTTCGATAGTAACCGAGAAGTCCCATAAAAGATTTTATTTGTTTTTGGGTTTTTGGTAAAGGGTATTTTTCGATTGCGTTAATTTTTTCAGGATTGGGTTTAACTCCGTTACTAGTTACCAAATGACCCAAAAATGACACCTCTTTCTGTAAAAAAATTGACTTTCTCAACTGAATTTTTAGATTTGCTTCCTTAAGTTTTTCAAAAACTTTATTCAAACTCTCGATATGTTCTTGTAGGGATGTGGAGAACACTATGATGTCGTCCATATATACTAAGCAAATTTGGCCTTGGAGTTCTCGCAAAACATTGTCCATGACACGTTGAAACGTCGATGGAGCATTCTTAAGACCGAAAGGCATACGAAGAAACTCGTAGTGCCCGTTGTCAATAGAGAATGCTGTTTTCGGAATATTTTCGGCTTTGACTTCTATTTGATGGAAGCCAGAAGCTAAATCGAGTGTAGTAAAATATATGGATCTTCCCAACTTATCGAGAATTTCAGTAATGTTAGGTATCGGGTATTTGTCATCTATTGTTTTTTCGTTTAGTTTTCGGTAGTCTATAACCAACCGCCATTTCTCCTTCCCATTAACGTCTTTTTTCTTAGGCACTAACCATATTGGAGAAGACCAAGGTGAAAAGCTCGGACGAATGATATTCTGGTTAAGCATATCATTCACTTGGTTTCGAATTTCGTCTTTATGTACATATGGGTATCGATAAGATTTGGTATAAATTGGAATATTATCTTTAGTGTTAATTTCATGTTTAATAGTATTTGAAAATGATAAATTTTGCCCATCTTCAAAGAAAATATCTCTGTACCTTTTGCATAATTTTAGTAAAGCATTTTTCTCGTCGGTATTTAGGGAATCTATTTGAAGTTGTTTAGATATATTGAAATTATCTAGGCTTTCTGTATTATTAATTGAAATGCTGTGAGTTTCAATAAAGGAATGGTGATCAAGAGATTGAGCTTCAATTGGCTGTTCAATTACGAAAGTCTTCATTGAATTCGAAGCATTGATAACCTCCACAAAAGAATACCAATTATGAGCTTTGTAAATTCCTTCAGGTATTATTAAGTTATTTTGTATAGCAGTTGGTTTAATAAATATATTTCCGTATTCGATATCTACTGGTACATAGCATACTATTTTGCATAAACCAGGGGCGGTATATTTTCTAGATATAAGGTTAGGCTTCTAATACGGAATTTTTGAGATCTATTTTTATTCCAAGACTTTTCATCATTTCCGTACCAATCAAACCATCAAAGTAATTATGAAATTTGAAAATTAGAAAAGATAATAATTTATTTGTATTGAATTCTCTTAATCCGTTAATATCTATCTTCTTAGTTAACAATTGTTTATTAAAAATTGTTTTAACTTCAACCGGCTTTATTATTTGAATATCTTTTTCTTCAAAGATTCCTGGATTAATAAAAGATTTATTACTCCCAGTATCTATTAGAAACTTAAGGTTTTTGTTATTAATACTTTGAATATTTATATACGGTAATATATATGAATTATGATTATTTATTTCTAAATAACCGATTGTGTTTCCGAGGCTCGTAATTGAAAATTTGCATCGTCAACTTCGCTCTGAAGTTGACTTTGAGGGTAATTTTTATTTATTTTTGGAATATGATTATGCGGCATATAATCATAATGAATAGATGGACCTTGTTGATTGTCTGCCAAATAATTATTGTTAGCTTCGCTATAATTTTGGATATAAGGTTGTCGAACTTTAGCATTTGAACCAAAATTACTATGAGTTTCGTAATAATTTTGATCCTGATATCTGGGAACTTGATTAATAGAACAAATACTTTCCATATGATGACATTGATTCTGTGAGTTACTGTTTTGCCGTTTAAAATTACTGGAATTTCTACTTGTATTTGCACTGATAGTATCCATAGGTTCTGGAGGGTGAAAGCCGTTAAATCTAGGATTTAAATTATTTCTGAGTGGCTGCGAAAAGTTTTGGGGAATATTGTTCATTGGTCTGATTGACCGGTTTTGTGGAATTTGAGGAAAACTATTGTAAGGTCTATTAAATTGCTGATGAGGAAATCTGAATGAAGGTCCTTATGCAGAATTTGGATTTTGAAATGAGTTTTGATTTTTCCTATAGGATGGTAGGTGTTGTTGGTATTGAGGATTTTGAAAGTAATGGCAGTTTTGTTCCTGGAGGCAGAAATTGAATGCCTCAGCTAATTTGCTGGGCTTCATTGACCTAATTGTGGATCCTAGCGGTTCTTTTAGTCCAGACAAAAATGCATTAAGGCACATTTCCTGGTAAAGCGATTGTTTAGCTATTATAACATTATCATTATTTTCGTGCACTTTTATGTGATTTGTCATAAGAGAAAATATATCTATTATTTTGGAATAGAAATGTTCTACCGTCATTTGGTCGTCGAAGATGATGTAAGTCGCGAATGAGGCTGGTCTCATTACGTTTATCGGAATAATGTACAATTAAATTATTTTTTATTTGTTGCCAGTCAATGGGAGTACCATACATGTTGAGTACTTCATTGGCTGGTCCTACTACTTTATTTCTAATTGCTCGAACTATTATTCGCTCATACGTACTACCGACAATCTGTGGCATGAGAATTAATATTTCCTCTACATTACTTACAAAATCAAACAAAGAACGAGGATTTCCTTCAAAATTTGGAAGGTCTTTTACAGCATCAGGAATCCTGAGGCTGTTAAAGACACCTACAGCAAACGCTTCGTGATTCATTTCCTCTTCGTCACTGGACTTGTCTTTAGAAGCACCCTTTGACACTTTACTTAATGAATGCCAACTTTTGTTATTAAGAAAACTGACTTTTATTTTACGGTTTTTCTTTGTTTTGGGTTTTGGGGACATAGGAGAACACTGATAATTTAAGAACCAAAAATATGGACTTACCCCGTTAAACAATTAGCTTGTTAGTTGTTGGCTTCCGTTCCGATGATTCTCAGCTTCTTCTATGTTCCTTTTCTTTCCATTCTTTTTGTGAAGAGAAGAAAAAAAAATTCGGGAACAACAGCAAAAAGTTTTATTTTACACTGTTCGTGATTATTAACACGGTTTTTTTTTTATTTTTTATTATTATTTTTTTTTTTTTTAGCACTATTTTGTTCTTATTTATTCTGTTCTTGGCATATATAAGTACCTATATATATTTATATACATATGTATGTTTATATATTTTCTTCTTTGTTTTTTTTTTTCTTTGTACTGTTCGTGAACAGGTTTTTTTTTTTTTTTTTTTTTTTTTTGCACTATTCTATTCTTAACACTATTTAACACTATTCTGCTTTGTAAAAAAAAATTTTTTTTTAGGTTGTAGCGATGTTCCTTAACCAAAGGATTAAAATCCACCACTTCGATTTTCACTCGTAGTGTGTTATTAGTTTAGCGACTTTTGTAGCTACTGAATTTAATTTCACTACCGGACGCTTAACTTTTATACTACCGACTGCGCCAGTTAAAGATTATTTAACACTTAAAAATAAAAAACACTTATTAATATCTTTGTTCCACTGATGCGGTTTATTGTCAATTGAAATTAAGACTGCCTGATTATTTGTCTATTCGTCTATTTATATTAGACGGTAAATAAATTTATGCCAGAGCAAAAGCCGTTACTAGCTGGTGATAGCAAGCTGCCGCTGTTCGTTGTAAGTAGGTCTTCTCCTAGGCGTTGCATTGGTTGGCCCGTTGTTTGCACTTGGACTTGTTGTTGATGCTGAAAATGTTCGTCCGTTATCATGGTTGTGTTGTCACTGCAGATGTTGGCCCGTTTCTTGCACTAACGCTCGTTCGTCCGTAAGTAGGTCATCTAATAGGTTTTGCATTTGTTGGACCGTTGCTTGCACTTAGATTTGTTGTTGATGGTTACAAATGTGACTCCGTTGTTTGCACTAGATAACTTCTGTTATTGATGTTGCAGGATGGATGGTTATGGGTGGTTACTATGGGTATGTAACTCGTGCGACATCTGGATAGTCTATTATCTGTGGTATAACTATGAGACAAAGTATTAAAGGAATATAGTGGAAGCACGCAGTTTCAGGCAGTGGAGTAAAAAAGTCTTCAAAATTCATTACGGCCCGGTGACATACAGATGATGAACGGACATGGCTAAATCGCCATAAATTTCGACACTGATCACATCCATATATATTTTTTTGGGACTATTTTTATTATTTAATCATGTTATAAGCTATCTGTCAAAAATAATATACCCTAGGGGATAAGATATAATTTTGATTAAAATTTAATTTAGATAAATGTTTGCCTTTGGTATTTTTCCATAAGAGTGAAGAAAAATAAGTTATTAATGAAAATATATAAATCATACAGAAAAGTTACATTCACTTTGGAACTAATTGTATGATATCCTATCCGCGATATTCTAACAAATCACTTATAAAGGTAAACTTGTAAACTTTTTAATTCAAATGCAGTACTATCATTCTATTCTTCGCGATTTGCAGCCAAAGTTCACGAAATATGATTAGATATTCACAACAGTACTCAACCATCACCGCAAGAAGCTTATGGGTTTTTGACAAAACACCCCTAGAAGTTAGGCGTGGCCATCTGTTATATATAAGCGAGTTGTAGTAAATGTGCTCTTTAATTTTTTAAGCAATATTTTTCAGTTTGTATATATAAAATCTTTTAAAAACCTCGAAAACTTTCTTTGATCAGAATGATGTAATGGCATTTGAATTACTAACTTAACAACAACACACCCACTTTATTTACTTACTTACTTACTTATGTCCTGTATCCCCTTGTGGGTTCTAGGGCCTCTACAACGCCTACGCGCCATCGTGTGCGATTTCTGGAAATGTGCCTAAGCTCTCCCCAACTCTTTCCCAGTTGCCGTGCTTCCTTCTCAACTGTTCTGCGCCACGTACTCCTATTACCGCCGCGTATCCTGCCATCCTGGGTAAGCGGGTTCCATTGCATCGCTTGGTTAGCTATGGACCTGTCACCCTTTCGGAGAGTGTGACCGATCCACTGCCACTTTCGTCGTCGTATGGTTGTGCCTATAGGTTCATGGGCCGTTCTCTGATAAAGCTGTTCGTTAGAGATACGGTTTGGCCAGAATATCCTTAAGATGTAACGTAGACACCTATTGACAAACGTTTGCAGCTTCCTCGTGATAGTGACGGTCACTCTCCAGGTACCACATCCATATTCAACGTTGGAACGGAACAGTCGTAGCTTGGTGTTTAAGCTAATTGCATTACTTCGCCACACTATGGATAACATCCCAAACGCAGATTTTGCTTTACCTATTCGGCTGGCTATATCCAGTTCGGTTCCGCCATCGGTTGAGACAATACTCCCAAGGTATTGGAAACTCTCTACTCTCTCAACCGTTTGTCCAGCAATGCATATATGAGTTGATAAGTTTGGTCCTAGGCTGATCATTTTTGTTTTTGCCGAGTTAATTTTCAGCCCAGCGACGTCTGCTTCCCTCTCCACATTTGCTGTCATTTGGTGAAGGTCCATTATTCTGTGAGACAGTAGGCATACATCGTCGGCGTAGTCGAGGTGTTTGAGTTCAGATGTAAGAGTCCATCGAATTCCTCCATTTCCTGTTGATAAGGCCGCATTCAGCACATCGCTAATCACCAATAAAAACAATATTGGTGAAAGTATGCAGCCTTGCCGAACCCCACTTTGGACTTCGAAATCCTCAGACAGCCTTCTTCTGTGCAAAACGTGACATGTGGACCCATCATATGTAGCTTTGATAATTGCTATTAATTTATCCGGAATGCCTCTCCTGCGCAAGGCACGCCAAATAAATTCCCGATTTACACTATCAAACGCCTTTTCAAAATCGATGAACAACAGGTGAAGTGGTGATCGATATTCAACACATTGCTCGATGATGATCCGCAGGGTGTTGATGTGGTCGACACAGGAGGATCCAGAGCAGAAACCTGCTTGTTCGGCGTCAAGTGTGTCTTCAAGGTGTTCTTTGATTCGCTCCAGGATGATTCTAGCTATTATCTTGGCCACAGCAGGCAGCACGCAGATACCTCACCAGTTTTCGCACTGCATTAGGTTGCCTTTTTTAGGGAGCTTGACAATCATTCCCTTTTTCCACTCATCTGGAAAACTCTCGGCTTCCCATGTTCTCCCGACAAGTGGGAACAGTAGCTCTGCCGATGCTGTTGGCGCAGCTTGAAAAAACTCCGCGGGTATGCCGTCAAGTCCTACCGCCTTATTAGTTTTCAGTGCTTTGATTGCGGTAATAATCTCCTCTTTACTGGGGGTTGTGGTGCGAATTCGGGAACTTCTTTCTACGGACACTTCAGTCTGACTTGGGTGCATATTGCTGGCGAATACTCGGTTTAGAACCGAAGCAAAATGCTCCTTCCATCTCTTCAGTTGATCCTCATCCGATATTAGCAACGAACCGTCTAAGCCTTTCACTGGGTGTTGAGTAGAGCTTCGGCCACCTATAAGCTCTTTAGTGATTCTATAAATGGTTCTGCTGTCGCACCTCGCTGCTGCTTCTTCTGCTTCCGTAGCCAGCGCATTGATGTAATTGCGCTTGTCACGTCTCACGCTATGCTGTACTTCTCTCATCTTCATGCGGTATAGGGACTCAAGCTCGATCCTTCCTGCTGCTGGAGTTGCTGCAATTTGAGCTCTTAGCTGTTTTCGTTAGTTGATCCTTCTCCAGGTATCCTCGGAAAGCCACGCCCTATGGTTTCCCTGTGATCGACCGACAATCCTTTCAGCACCTGATGTGAAAACAGTTTTCACAGCGCACCAATAGTCTTGGATGGTGGCGGGCAGGGAGCTGCTGATTGTTTCCACTTCACGTGAGAGATGGTCCCTTAATTCTTGGCGCACTGTGGGAACTCTCAGTCGGTCTACATTGAACCTAGGTATTCTTGTGTCGTTAGATCTACGAACGGCAGCAGTGCGTAGTCGGAAAGTAGCTATCATAAGATGGTGATCTCGTACCAACCCCATGTCGGCACCTCGCCTGTTTCGGACGTCTAGGAGACTACTTCTAAAACGGCGACTGATGGCAAAATGGTCAATTTGGTTGGAGGTTGCTTGCCTGTCAGTTGACACCCAACTGATTTTATAGCAGGCTTTATGCTCAAACATGGTGCCACCTATGACAAGACGATTTGCGTTGCAAAAGTCAACAAATCTTTCGCCGTTGTCATTCCGACTGCCTAGTCCGTGCCGTCCCATAACATGTTTGAGCCCTTCGTTGTCGCAGCCTACCTTGGCATTCAGGTCCCCCATCACAATGACAATGTCGCCATTGGGTGTTGCATTATGAACAGCTCCCAACTGGTTGTAGAAGTTCTCCTTTTCTTCCTCAGACGAACCATCCGTGGGGGCGTAACACTGTATGATGGTGACGCGACGTACTCTCGTCCGGAATCTGGCCGTTAAAATCCTATCACCGTGCGGTTGCCAGGTAATTAGGCCTCTGCGTGCTGTTGGCGTTAGCAGCAGTCCAACTCCATATCCACGGGGGTTTCCGGTTGGTCTTCCGGAGTAGAGTAATACAGTATTACGCGTTGGGGATTGGTACTCACCCGCATCTAACCATCTTATCTCGCTAACTCCCAATATGTCCAGTCTATATCGCATGAACTCATGCTCCAATTGAAGGAATCTGGCGTTCTGAGGACCTTCACTCTGAGAGTCAAGGAGCGTCTTCACATTCCAGAAACCAATCTTAGTCCGGGTACGATAGCCAAAGGTCGTCAACGTATTATCAGTCCTTATCCGAGGCATTGTGTCGGTTTCCATAGCTATTGTAGTTTCGGTAACGCGGGTTGCTGGCCCAGGTTACCTAGCCTAGGCATAAGACCCTAGACAATCTCGCACTTGCAATTTTGGCCTATATGTATAAGGATTTATACATGCAGTTGCCCGGGGACCACCACGAGGAGGTAAAGCAAGCACTACATTACGAACTTGATTGTTGCGTTACTGGTCCAATCCATGTTTTGGACAGTCAGTAGCTTCCCAATCAATCGCCATGCAGATCCCCACTTTATTTAGGATGAGTTAAAATATCAGGAATAAGGTATCGTACAATCCGTTCCAAATTGTAACTTTCCTGTATATTTGTTTAAAAGAGATTTCTATTTTCCAGCAGTTTTTGTGAAATTTTGATCAACTTGCAAATTATCACATAAGAACAAGTACATGTATCCCCTATTGTGTACTTCATTTGTCAAGAAATTCCGTTGCTTATTCTTCGTTGCATATATTTCTTATAGACTAAGTGATCCATTTAGACATTGTTTAATACTCGTACATAAATTCGAAAATTTATAAAATCATTTTTGATGTACAACCTTTTGGGTGGACAAAAATGTCTCCTAAGATTATACAAAATTAACTGTATTAACAAAAAAATAAAAAGTCTGTAGGACGTCGAAGAAAATATGATTTTCAAGCACTTAACGGATCTTGTAGTAAAAAATAAAGTACACGACTGGTTGGCACGAATTGTATCCATGCTTTTGCCGCAACTATGAGTACTTCAAGTTGATACCATGTAGAAAGAAACAGTGCATTGTCGCAAACGTTATCCTAAATGGAAGAGTCGAATGACAATGCCACGACAGACTCACAGAAAGTAGAAATACCATGTTGCTCTGTCCTGTAGAGACTTAAATTAATCATTTCCCTTGTTCATTATCTTAATGCCCGAGTACTATGCATGCTTACATACGAGTTCATATACAATATATAATGCGTCATTAATTACTCGGTCCATAGCATATTCATTGACAAGAAGTTTAAGTTGAGAAAAATATTTGAGAGTTTGCAGGGGCTGGGGGTTTCGTGTTGGATGTCTTTGAGTGGGTAATTCACCAGTCCGGAGAAATCTTGCACGCAATTATACTTTCATTAAAATGAAAAACACTGGATGTAAATATGTGCTTTTTCTGGGTTTTATTATAGGCACGCCCGCCGATCTCGATGTCGTTTATCCAAGTGGACAACCACCGGAAAAGCTGACAACCATCTTAGTTATACAAATGTCATCTTGCATTCTGTAGCGCTGTCGCTAACGTTGAATTAAAAGACTACAGTTACACAATAAATTAAACTTTATTAAATGAAATGACTATACTAATTTTGGTACAGAACAACGTTGTTACATGGTCTGATGAAATTCACCCAAGTGTCTCCCTTATTGCGAAGTAATTTTTAAATCTCTCAAAGTGATTGCAGCGACATCTATGCTACACAGTTGCTGCATACTTCTCGGAATGCTGCCACATTACACCCCCTTCAGTGACGAAGGCACGAACTGTCAAACGTCACATGTTTTCTTTTATTGATGTATGTTTTTAATTTCGTTGGATTTCCTTCATCAATCTGCAGATCTGTATCGAAGTGTGCCGATTTTAGCCTTTCAAGGGAAATGTTTTGCGTTGGTCCTTCTGTGCGAATTTTGAACAACCTATCGGTAATCCTCTCGATGACTGGATATGGTCCAGAGGCTGCTCAAGTGGTTTCTTGACAGTGTCGCAAGGAAGGAAAACGTGTGTACACTTCTGAAGGTCTTGTAGGACGAAAATTCTCTTCTTGGAGTGATGTGCCATTGGTGTTGGTCGGAATTATCGAATAGTTGCTCGATGTTTCTCGACGAATATCTGTGGGTCAACTGGAAGATCTTCATTAATAAAAAAAACTCACCAGGAATACGAAAGCTGGCAGCATATAGCATCTCGGCTGCCGATGCATTAATGTCTTCTTTGTAGGTAGTTCCCAGTCCCAGCAAAACGGTTGGAAGTGCATCAATCCCTTTGTTCGGTTGGTGGCACATGAGGGTTGCTTTAAGTGGCCTATGCCAGCGCTCTACTATTCCATTGGATGCAGGATGATACGGTGAGGTTCTTATTCTGCTAGCTCCACACATATTCGTGAAAGACCTAAACAATGCTGACCCGAATTGAGTTCCGTGGTCAATAGTGACGATTCAGTTGGTGTAAAACGCTGATGCTACCGTGTCTGCATACATGTCTTTGAGGGGAATGGCTTCCGGCCACCTGGTATATCGATTTACCATAATGAGGCAGTGCCTGTAGCCTTCGCATATGGGGAGCACTATGAGGTCGATATGGACGTGTTGAAATCGTTAATCCGGTACATGTATTTTATTAGGCTGTAGACGATTGTGTTTGTGGATCTTTGAGCGATGGCATGGTATGCACGTGTGAGACTACTGCAATGCGTCTTTCCTGATGCTAGGCCAGATATATTTTTGACGAAGCTGGTTAGTTGTTGATCGTCCACCAGGATGAGATATCCCGTGGACGGAGTTGAAGACTTTACGGTGTAGAGGTTGTGGTAAGTAAGGTCTGATCACATCGGTTGGAATGTCGAAGTAAATCTTGCAATCCGGTCCTATGGCAAGTGTTTGTAGTTTGAGTGATGAGTTGCCGGTAAGAATTGTTTGAAGTTCGGCATCTCGTTGTTGTAGCGTCTAAAGTAGAAAGATACACTATATCCGTTGTATACTGAGATATGAAGTCTAATTGACGTAGTCGTCTTTGTGATGCTTTGTCCGGTCTTTGCTTGAATGCATAAATGAGTGGCTTATGGTCGGTTTGAATGATGAAGTGACGACGGTCGAGAAGATGTTTGAAGAATTTGACTACAAGATACATGGCTAACAGCTCCCGGTCATATGTACAGTATCGACTTTGAGTTGAAGAAAGTTTGCAGGAAAGAAGTCATATTGGTTGGAAACTGTTGTTTTTAATTTGCTCCAGCTTTGCTCAAACTGCAAATTCGAAGCGTCGGTTGTCAAGACGAGTGGTGCTTCGGGATCTATATGGTTCAGCATGGTTGCTTTACTGATACTTGCTTTACACAGCTCGAATGCTTCCTCAGTCTCCGATTTCCATGGAATTTATCTGTTGTCGTTTTCTTATTTTTTTTTTATTTTTGAGGTAACCGTTGAGAGGAGCTTGGATGTGAACGCAGTTAGGAATGTAACGACGGTAATAATTTACTATTTCTAAGAAACGACGAAGTTTTATGATGGTTGAAGGTTTCGGGTATTGTTCCAAGTGTCTTTGGAAAGTCTGTGTGGCGTTTTCCAGCCCGAACGGCATGACGATGAACTCATACAGTCCACAGGGCGTTCTCACCGCAGTTTTCTTGATGTCTTCGGGTGCCATCGGTATCTTGTGATATGCCTTGTCTAGATCGAGGACGTTAAAAAAAACTTTTATTGTTGAGCGACTAGGTAAAATCCATGATATGAGGTATGGGGTACCGGTCTGGTTGTGTTTGAGCGTTTAGATGCCGGTAGTCTCCGCAGGCACCCTACCCGCTAGTTTTTTTCTGCTCAAGATGAATCGGACTCGCCCATGGACTGCTAGACGGTCGACAGATGCCCTTTTCTACCAGATCTTTGAACTCTGCTTTGGTCTGCTTCAGATTTTCGTTTGCTAGTCGGCGATACCGTTCGGCTGACGGTTTAACAGTCTTGATGATTGGGTGTTGTGCAGCGATACTATTCGCTTGTGTGCGGTCCTTGATGGCGGGGTCGATCAACTCTTTGAGAACGTCACTGTACGGCTTTTTTCTTTTTTTGGGTTGCGCCAGGGATGTGTAGTCTTCATTCATGCACGATTCGCAAACCTAAGTAATCGATGCCAGGAAGACGCCTACGTACTAAACACACACCCTACACACTTCAACCATTCTCCCCGCGGGACTGCCGTTAGGTATTGCTTCGCGGGGCTGGTTAGCAGTTTATGCTATGCTTCTTGTGTCAGCTTCTTCCGCTGCTTCAGTTGCTCTTCTTAGCTTTTCTATTCTCTGCAGCTCTTTTTGTAGAGTTGTTACGAGGGAACATATTGCCATCCAATTCTCTTCCGACCGTAACATATGGTCGATAAGTAATGATGGACTTGGCGGAGTAATTCTCCATGCCGTGAAACGTGTGCAGTAAAACACTGCGTGCTCCGTATCTTCATCTTCACCTGGGCATTCCGGGCAGGATGGTGAGTTGTCGTGTCCAAATCGGTGTATTTGCGGTACCCACCGTGGTCAGACAGGAACTGCTTTAGATGGTAGTTGCAGTCTCCATGCTTTCGACTTATCCAGTCTTGGATTGTCGGTATAAGTTTGTATGTCCATCTGCCTTTTGTTGTAGTAGCCCAACGAGCTTGCCACATAGCTGCAGACCCTTTCTTCAATTTTTATCACCTTGATACCAGTGGCGTCGTGATGACTCAATGCTCTTCTGTTATATATCCTCAACATTTCATCTGTGAGAATATCGATGGGAACCATTCCAGCTATGACAAATGCAGCTTCATTTTATGGTCAGCTAGTTCTAGTCCTGCGGATATTAGCCAATCTTTTATCCGGGCAATTGCTTCATTTGTAGCTGATTCTACTGCATGGATCTGTTTAGCTACTGTCACGACTGCAATGTCATCGGCGAATAAAATTATCGTTACTCCCCCAGGTGGAGCTAATTGTACGACTCTGCCGTACATGATGTTCCACAATAGTGGCCCTAAAACCGATCCCTGTTGAACTCCCGCAGTTACGTTGTAGTATTTTACCCCTTCATCGGTGTTGTACTTCAGCTTCCTGTTGTTGAAGTAGTTCGTCACTTCAGAAGACCACGATCACTTACAGTAGAACGTGCTCTTCTGAAGCCAAATTGGTGATCTGAGAGGGCTCCTTTCTCTTCTGCTACTGCGAGTAATCTATTATAGATTATCTTCTCGAGGATCTTTCCCATAGTGTCTAATAAGCATATTGGGCGATAGGATGATGGTTCTCCTGGGGGTTTCTTTTCTTTTTGCAGTAGGACCAAATGCTGCATTTTCCGTTTTTCGGGAAAGGTTCCTTCTTCAAGGCACTTCTGCATTGTTGTTATGAAGAGGTCTGGTCTTTTTATTACAGCTGCCTTTACTGCCTTATTCGAGATGCCGTCGGGTCCCGGCGCCTTGTTGTCACCTAACTTGCTGCATGCCCTTAGCAGCTCCTCGTGAGTAATTAAAGGAATATCTTCAGGATTGACTTCTCATATAATATTGCACATTGTAGCAGGCCTTTGAGGGAAGAGGTGCTCTACTATGGATCTCAGCATTATCGGACATGTTATTTGAGGAGTCCTACAGCCCTTTAATTTCGTCATAACCATTCTGTATGCCGAGCCCCATGGGTTAATGTCGGGTTCTTGACAGAGACGTTTAAAGCATGCAGTTTTGCTTTGCTTGATGGCTCTATTTAAGCTACGTCTCGCCAGTCTAAGGAAGTTCAAGCCCTCCTTCTTAATCGTTGAACTTTGCGCCGGGCTTGTAGACATTTTGCCCGAAGTTCGCCTATTTCCTCGTTCCACAAGTAACACGGTGATTCCTTCCTGGTGTTTGCTCTCCTGGGCATTGATGCGTTGCACGCTGTGGTGATGGTGCCTGCTTGGAGTTTGATCACCGTTCAACATCTCTTCGAATGCATCCTGTCGTTCCATTTTGGGCCAGAAAGTTTTGGGAGCTGGACTGTTTTTTTCCCTTTTATTTCCAGTATTATCACCTGATGGTCGCTGTGTGAATATTCCTCACTGACCCTCCACTTTATGGTTTTCAGGATGGAGTTGCTCGCAATGGTGATGTCAATGAAGGAGCCTACTCCAGCCTTCCGGTAAGTTTTTGCCAGGCCCTTATTAGCAATGCCTATCGCTAGGGGAGCGAATGTTTCCAATAAGACCTGTCCTCTGGTGTTGGTGAGCCTGCTGCCAAATCCTGTGTTAAAGTCTCCTCCTATAACAACTGGGGCTCTCTGGAGCACATCCGCGGTTAGATGGTTCAGCATTAGTTGATATTCGCAGGTCGTCAAGCTGGGTCTTGCATAGCAGCTATAGAAATGGATTCCATTTATTTTCGCACGCACGAAGCCTTCTATTTGGTCGTTTGTTTCTTGGAAGACATGGGGTCCACATATCCATATTGCCACCTGTTTTGCTTTATCACAAATCCAGTTATTGTTCTGTTCGGGACATTTATAGGGCTCGCTGATCATTACAACGTCGGCTCTTTCGTCTTTGGCCGCTTGTGCCAGGATGTCCTGGGCTATTCTACAGTGATTGAGAATTATCTGTAGTATCTTAATGATATTTTGCTTGTGATAGCTCTCATGAAGACCGAGCATCTGCTGTTACCAGCTATATGATGCGCGTCGTCTGGGTGGTTTTTCTTGCAGAACATACTGGATGGTTGCTTATCGCAATTTTTCGCTATGTGGCCCCCTTCACCTACATAGCTTGGAGTGATCTTCTTCGCTTCTGCATTGTGTAACTAGTAGACCATACTCAAGGCACTTGAAGCACGTTTTCAGCAGTGTCTTTTCACGGATTCGGCAGACTACCCATCCGATTTTAATTTTCCCAGCTTCTAACAGTTTTTTTTACGTCTTCTACTGGAAGACTGTTGGTTGCTGTTTGAGTCCCTCCGTATACGTTTCGCAGGGATAAGATGTCTGCGGGAAAACGTTTGCTTCAGACTGGGTTCTAATTGCATCGATTATGTCAACCATTGTTGTGACCTCATAGATGTATTTGACCTCGAGGGTAGTGCGGTGCGTGAGTGTTCTTACACTCGCTTGCTTCGGTAAGACTTCGCTAAAACTCGGTGGTCTTTATTCCCGTCTCCTTGAGTTGTATTAGGAGGTCTCCCTTCTGTGTCCCCCTAATTTTAAAAACCGCGTTTCCAACTGCTTCCAGTTTTGGGTCTGCCCTTACATTGCGTATTATATTCGCGTAAGAAAGGGTTCCCGTAGTTTTGATGACAGTAGTATCAGGTTTCCTTCTTATGACCCCTTACTGCTTCTTTTTGGCGTCCTTCTTCCTGCTGGCATTTAACCATTCGCCTTCTCCTGTCGCTTGCTTTTTGTTTGTGGTTGCGCTTGTTCGGTGAGCTCTTGCTGGGGTCTCAACGCCAATTACCACAACTTTCCTTGGTGTTTGCCAGAGATGGATGTTTCAGCTTCCGCCTTCTCTTGGGCTCTATTGTTGGCTTTAGCCAGGGTGAAGTTTGCGAGGAGTTGCTCTGACGGATAACCTTCTCGCTTTCTCATCGTGCAGTTGAATCGCCGAAAGCTCATAGAGAGCCCTGATGCTTTCAATGGCATCTCGCAGCGCTTGGTGAATCGAACGTCTTTTGCCGTCTTCCAGCATTTCCACCAGCCCATTAATCTGTTCCCCTAGCTTGTGAAAATCAGATATCTTCCTACTGCGGGTGACTCGCTTCGTTCCGTGCATCTTTGTAGTGCTGCTACTTGGCCAACTGAAAGGGTTCTCCTCGTTCTCCTCAATTTTTTCTCCTGTGTTTTTATTTGTTTTGTTTGTAATCATTTCGGTTGGGTCACCACTCAAAGCCGCTATCATTGCTCGAATGTGTAGTCACCCAAGGATCCCATGGTTATCTATGCAAGCAGTGAAGCCATGCGAAGGTTGGCATAAGCCCTTATGGGGTCTTATGTCAGAGCCAGATCGGTACTAAACAGGAATGTTACATCTGTACCTACACCACCAACATAATGGTGGCGAAACATTGAACGTACTTTGAGTTCTGACAAGGTGTTAACGGGACGGGGGCGCTCGTAGCATAAGCCTGAAAGCCATTTCAACCAGATTTTACTTCAGCTTACTCAGGTAACAGAATACTACAGACGTCAGCCCTCATAGCTGTCATTCCAGTTCGTTTTCCAGTATGCCATAATTATGACCTTACTGGACTCGGTCTTAATGTTTTAGTGTACTGATGACGAAGTCATCATGTTTTAGTTATTTAATTATAGTAGTACGTACTATAATATTTTTTATTTTATTTTTTTATAATTTGCACGTGTGAAAGGGGTTATGAATACCCTTATACTAATTTTGGGACACGGGCGTTTTGAGGAAAGGGGAAGAGACAGAGAGAAAGACAGATTGGTGTAGTTGGTTTGAAACTTATCTGGTATTAAGTTTCAATGAACTCCAAGGGTGGATGTCCAGATAACTGGGAAGCTTCTTTGTTTTTGCTTTTGTCGTTGCTCATGATTCACAGTATTTTTTTCCGTCCTCCTGATGTCATCACCACGATCAATTTGCATTTTAGCAATATGACCGCCCTACTGCCAGTGTTATGCCTTCGCAGTAGAGTTAACATAAGCTTTCGCAATTGATCGACTTTTTATTTATTTCATGCGAAATAAATGGATGATTATTGACATCAGGATTCGAGCCATGAACCTGTGGCGTGACAAGCGATGATGTTACCACTACATAACGGCCACCCTCAATATATATTGTAGACAACATATAAATGCAGCCATCTTTCCGAGGTAAGATGCTGCGCCTTTCGCGTTGTGGTGGGTACGTCCGGATCTCGCCATTTTCTCCTTACTGTATCCCTCGTCACCTTATGAGGGGTGGGGAGCACCAATATGGAAAACGGTGCCTATTCGTCTTGTTGCAGAAAGTTCATAAGGGTTTCTTTGACCTTTTCAGCCAAGCTCTCCTTCTCTGCCGCTCTTGATCGGGGACTGCTTATTTGGGTATTCGCAGTTCACCTGCATTTTAGAGGCCGTTCACTATCCGCCACCTGTGACCCCTACAGTTGCCTGAGCTTAGCCCCACCAGCCCGTCCGACTTGGTGGCTGTGACGTCACTGTATGGCTATCGCCCGTCAATTGTGGACAATCCGCAAACAACAGCTGGATGTACTCTCCCTGATACGGTAAGCGATGTGGTTGCATCGATAAGGCGACTTGATTTTAGATCAATGATCCATTCGTGGTGAACAAGTAGATCAGCTCCAATTATAGCTGTTTTGACATCAGCTATGATGAAAGGCCATTTGATCACGCGCCGTAAAGAAGTTGGGGATTAGTACCTTTGCTCCGTACGTGCGTATGGGAGAGTTGTTTGCTGCGTGAAGAGTTGTTTGCGTTGAGGATGTTTTGTAGTTTGATGGGCGAGGTAATACGCATATTGCAGAACCAAAACCGATAAGAAGTTTTTGGTGGATGTGTTTCTCGAAAACGTGTAGGCGGTATTCCTGGTTGTTTTGGTTGCTGTTGTTTACCGCCTGAGAAGACAACAGCGATTTCGGTTTCACTTTTTATACCCCCACGATTTCGTACATTTTCTCGCGTCTTCGCAGAATTTCATGTGGAAAAAGCATGGCTTAGGGTCCGTTGCTGGTGCCTCTTCTTGATCTGGAACTGGACCCGTGTTTATTTGACCTGTTGTGACAAGTCGTCAGCTCCTGAACCAGCTTAGTAAGGTGTGACACAGTAGTTTCGATCGTGCGTAGGCATCGATGTACGTGGTCCGAGGAGTCTTCTTCCTATATGGCCGTGGAACAAACGACTGGCGTGGACGTGTTGTCGATGCTCCGGTCTGCGATTTCGGCTAAAGCGTTGAGATCAATCCTGAGTATTGTGAAATGCGTTGCAACAGAAAAATATCACACGCAATACCCTATATATTTTGTATATTTCTGTGAAACTTGAATTTGTCGTATGTATTGAATTTATCATAACGGCCAATGCGCCACACACTGT
Source organism: Pocota personata (assembly GCA_963082735.1). Taxonomy (NCBI): domain Eukaryota; kingdom Metazoa; phylum Arthropoda; class Insecta; order Diptera; family Syrphidae; genus Pocota; species Pocota personata. The sequence goes on from OY720429.1 coordinate 132,039,606, forward strand.
ATTTGCTTTTTGCCGTTGTTATCAGCACAGCAAGTGCATTGCGAAAATGTAATTTTTCTTTCTCTTTGCTGTTAATCGTGGGCGAATACGGTTGGTCCAAGGATTGCTAAGTATTTACGCTTAAAAAATAATACCTTCACCCTTGGACAATAAAATCAGATTTTATAACGTGGTTGATATCATTTGTTTTAGTATCTCATCTTAATAGCCGTGCCGTGTCACTACATTTGTTGGTCCTTCATATCCGGATTAATTACGTTGATTCGATCATTTTTTTGGACGATTTTATTGTGCGAAAAGTGTGTGGTAAAGCAATTGAAAAAGACAATTTATATCAATTTGATATTAAACGCGCCAAAGCATTGCATATGGCAAACTAAAGTGTGATGTATGCTACGGTGGGAAAATTTTATTGTGAGAAGCATCTTAATTCAATGCAAGAATAGATATCTCATCGATACCTACACATAGTGGATTGTCTTTTAAGATCTATTTTTTGTCGTTTTTTTTTAATTAAACATGAATATGATCAAAACAAAGCGAGATCACGCGAAGGGCAGCTTAACACGTGCAGAGACATTTGCCGCATAATTCAAAATCGGTTCGCGAAATTAAACAAAGCGTGGTCAGAGTTTGTCGCCCTTAATCAACAGCTTTGCGAGTCTTGTGATGACCCTGAGTTTGTGGACCCAGAGTCTGAGTTTGGGAAATATCACTGATTGCTGGTTAAGAAACTAGTAAATCAGCAAGCCTCGTTTCTTCAAACCCTCAATTCGTCGACCGCCTCAACCTCAACGTCAGTCAATCTGCCGAAAATTGTTATCACTCCGTTTTCCGGTGACTACAAAGATTGGTCTGAATTTAAGGACCTTTTCACGGGTTCTGTGGATTCCAAAAAATCGCTTACCGGGTCGCTAAAGCTTCAATATTTGAAGTCGTTTTTACGCGGAGATGCCGCCAATGTGGTCAAACATATTACCATTTCCGATGATAATTACGTGAAAGCTTGTGACAGGTTAGAGTCGCGCTTTGATAAAACTCACTTGATCATCCAATCGTTTGTTCGGTCGTTTCTCTCGCTACCTACGACTTCGGGAAATGTTCAGATGCTTCGGAAGATCACTGACGGAGCTGATTAGATCCTTCGAGGACTCAACGCGTTGAACAAGAACAGCCGCAATCCATGGCTTATATACCTTTTACTCCAAAAGGTTGACCAGGACACAAAGCAAGCATGGGTGAAAGAAGTAGGGTCGCGAGAAAATTCAACAATATATGATCTCCTTGACTTTTTAGAAATCCACTGCAACTGTTTAGAATCGTGCAGCTCACTCTCTCGAAATTCGCAAGCTCGCAGCAAAACGCAAGTTCGCATTCGTGCTAACCGCGCAGAATCTACGCAAAGATGTCCAAAGTGTCATGAAAATCATACTTTGGCTCACTGTAAAGGTTTCGCCGGTCTTGATATTGATTCTCGTAGCCAGTTCGTAAAACAACATTCGTTATGTTTTAATTGCTTGCACCAAGGACACAATGCGAATAAATGTCGGTCAAACTTTCGGTGTAGATTGTGCAACGCTCGACACCATTCTATTGTACATCCTACACAACCTTCAGCAAATGAACTTTCGACTTCGAATGCTACTCCTTCAAATACCATCTTCGCGTCTAATAATCCAATCGTTTCACATCACTCGCTTGAATCTTCTCGTCACAGTCAAACATTGCTTCCAACAGCAACTGTCCAGGTTCAAGATAAGAAAGGATCTTTTCAAAATCTGCGATTATTATTTGACACAGGATCCCAGGTTTCGTTTATAACTGAACGCGCAGTTCAACGCCTAGGTAACTAATGGTTTGGTTACGCTTAAACTTCACACTCGATTTAATTTTGAGTTTATTGACATCGATTGTTATGTCATTTCGAAACTCACTTCATTGCTGCCTTCGTTTCAGTCAGCAGTCTTAATACCAACAAGATAATGTCAATACAACTAGCTGATCCTCACTTCAATGAGCCCGGCCATATCGATATTTTGATGGGTTCAGACAAGGTATTTAGCGCAATAATCGGTCTAATCCAACCAACCCGAAATGGGATTCCTGAAACTATTCCAACCATTTTTGGACTAGTTATAGCTGGCCGCTTTTCACTAGATGCTCACAACTGCAACCAAGGGCTCCAATCGTTTTGTACACAGTTAGACTACGCACAAGACTTCGACCTCGAGCGATTTTGGTCCTTAGAGGAAGTATCTAATCAACCTATCTTGTCTCTTGAAGAACAATAAGCTAAAGACCACTTTATCAACACACACACTCGTCATTCTGATGGTCGGTTTATGGTTGAACTGCCTTTCAAACAGAATGAAACACTCAATTTCGAAAACTCATTCATCGTCGCGTTTAATCGAATGAAATCTATGGAAAGACGATTCGTCTTAAAACCTGAGTTTCAAAACCAATACTCGCAATTCATTCAAGAGTATTTGTCGTTAGGTCACATGGAGGAGGTACCTCCACATGATGTTCCGAATGCGTAATGCTTTTATCTACCTCACCATGCCGTTTTCAAGACGGGTAGTAGTACGACAAAGATAAGAGTGGTATTCGATGCATCGGCCAAAAGCAATACCACAAAATCATTAAATGATTGTCTCCTCGTCGGCCCCACAATTCAACGGGACATCTTTTCAACATGTTTACGATTTCGCCGACAAGTATATACTATTTCGGGGGATATAGAAAAGATGTACAGACAGATTTGGGTTTCTCCTAAGCACACTGATTATCAAAGGATAGTTTGGCGAGAAGATCCCAAAGGCCCTCTCAAACATTATCGGCTTTTGACAGTCACCTACGTCACCTACCTACAAAGCTGGGAGTTACACGCATTTTACGATGCATCATTGGACGCGTATGCAGCAGCGGTTGATTGCAGCAGCATCGACTCGGATAATTCAATATCGGTAACATTGGTAGCAGCCAAAAGTAAGGTTGTTCCAATTAAAATTCTATCCTTTCCTCGTTTGGAACTCTGTGAAGCTCTTCTATTAACCCGTCTAGTAAACAAAATTAAGGCTTCTTTGCAGGAAAATTATACAAAACTTTACGTCTGGATGGATTAATCCATCGTGCTCCACTGGTTGTCAGCACATCCGAAGAAGTGGTCAGTTTTTGTTGGCAACAGGACGTCGGAAATGCTTTCATCGATACCTCGTAAGTTGTGGAACCATGTGAGATCACCTAATAATCCAGCCGATGTTGCTTCTCGTTTTATTGCTCCATCACAGAGTTATCATCACATGAAATATGGTGGAGGGGACCACACTGGCTTTGGTTTGAGAGGGATCAATGGCCTGCTTCGAATGTTGTTCCTGAAACCATCTCTGGGGAACAATTGGAAGAGAGAAGTACAACTAAACCGAAGGTATTTTTGTCTAAAATTGAATATATTAGCATATTAGACACGCTTCTATATAATGTCTCTAGTTGGTCTAGATGTATTCGAATCGTTGCATATATCTATCGGTTCATATCGAAATGCCGTCGGTCGGTAACTCATACTCAAAATTCACAAGTAGCCAATGACTACTCAAGAACTTTCAAATTCAAGGACAATGCTTATTAAAACTGCTCAGTGTTAAGTGTTTTCCGTTGAAATCGAGTGCCTCAAAAAAGAGAAAATTTTGCCTAAAAGAAATAAACTTATGTCCTTAAGCCCGTTTCTTGATGCTTTCGGTGTGCTTCGCGTCGGTGGTCGGTTACAAGAATCCGAATTGACTTATAACGGAAAACATCCCATCATTTTGTTCAAATCACATCCAATATCGAATCTCATAGCTGTATATACCCACAAATATTATCTCATGCTGGTGTGACACTAACGTTTTCGCTTATAAAACAAAACTTCTACATTCTCGATTATCGAAATCTTATCAGCAAGATAGTTCACGATTGTGTTGTGTGTTTTCGGCAACGTATTAATATCTCCACGCAGTTAATGGGCAACTTACCAACCGAACAAATTCGATTTTCGAAACCCTTTAGCAAGGTCGGTTGCGACTATACAGGCCCTATTACATTGAGATTATATCACGGTAGAAATCCTAAATTCGTCAAGGCTTACATAGCGCTGTTTGAATGCTTTGTGACGAAAGGAATCCACTTGGAAATGGTCGGTGAGTTATCGTCGGACGCCTTTTTGTTAGCTCTCGACGGTTTCGTGTCACGTCGAGGAAAACCACACGGAATTTGGAGCGACAACGGCACTAATTTTCATGGTGTGAAACGTAGGCTCGGAGAAATGTTTGGTCTCCTGCGTAGTTACCATCCGCACCATATTTGGCAACTACGTTCGACCAATTGCCAAAATTGCACCATTTCCAATTGCTGAAAGACCTGAGCCTTTCAGGGGAGGCTGAATGTTGTGAAATGCGTTGCAACAGAAAAACATCACACGCAATACCCTATCTATTTTGTCTATTTCTGTGAAACTTGAATTTGTCGTATGCAGAGCTCGAAAATAACTCTCAACCCTTATTTTTATTCGGTTTCTCACTGAGAGGTAATGCATTATGCATTGACATTTAGGTCTTGCTCCGAGATATATTTATATAAGTTAACACCTAATAGATTGTGGAATGCGTGCATGAAGAAATCCGAAGCTCAACATCGCTTCCCATGAGTCTGCAATGAATTTCGCTGACAGTGCGTCTGTGCTGTATAGAACTTGATTCGTCGACATCGCTGGACCCGCATTCCGTCACGTACGGAATGAAATCCGAATTCACCGGTGATGTGGGAACACGTCGCAGTTGGATGTTTTGCCTAGGTTAGCATTAAGTTATTATTTAAGCCATAGTTTTAAGAAAATTCTGTTCAGTTCTTTTGTAGGCAGAATCACTGCCAGTCGTTATTTTGAAATAAAGTTTTTTTTTAACATTTTTGAAACCTTTATGAATTAATTGGCGTCCGAGCAGGGACCGGTATTGTGGTGGTAAATAATATGTGCCAATGACCTGAAGTAGCTCTAGTGCTGTTTCGAAATAAAGCCAGTGACCTCAAGTAGCTCCCGCGCTTAGTTTTTAGTACCATCATTAAATACCGGTCGCGGAAAAATAAGCAGTGAATTTCTTAAGTGAAACATATCGCTAAGATCCTAAGAACACCTAGTGACAGGGTCTGAAAGAAAAAGACTAAGTGAAGTGTTCTAAAGAGAAAAAAACAGTGAGAAACAGAGGTGTAACCATCATCACTAGAAGTGAACCTGCAGTAGGAGTCAGCGAGGGAGCCCGAGTCACCGTTGGAAAGCGGACAAAAAGGAAAAAATCCCGGTGGCCAGCATGGAGATATGGTGGCTAATGTAAGCATAGATGTATTAGTGAATTAAATTAAGTAGAATGTTAAGAATTAAAAAGCAAGAAGAGCAAATAATCGAAATTTAAGCTAAAAGCAAAAGTTAAATTAAGAAGAGTATTAAGAATTAAAAAGCAAGAAGAGCAAATAATCGAAATTTAAGCTAATAGCAAAAGTTAAATTAAGAAGAGTATTAAGAATTAAAAAGCAAAATTAAAGAAGAGTAAATAATCGAAATTTGAGCTAAAAGCAAAAATTAAAAATTGAAAATCGCAAAAAAAATTATATATTAAGTTGTTAACTCAAAATAAATTAATATCAAAATAAATATAAAACCAATCAAAAATTAATCAAATCTAGGAAAGGAAAATTAAGGGTTTTAGATAAAAAATATAAATATTTCTTTTTTTTCTCTATTAATTTTTTTTTTAACCATGCCTGATTTACGTTCAGGAGCGTCTACTGACCCTCCACATGGCGATGCTCCCGCCATCAACATTAGCCCTACCTTACTTCCGAATCCTAGCACTTCCACAAGAGCAAACACTGTTACTCCTGCAGGTGAAAGCCTTAATACCTCATCCACATCAAGTTCTGTGCACGTAGATGGTGATCAGGAGGTAAGGGGAACACCCGAATTGAACTCCCTCATTTCGTCCATAATTTGTAAAACCCTTAGGGAATCAGGGAAAGAGCTTATTAATAGTATTCAAAACCCAAACGCTGATTTCTATTCCGGAGTCGATCAGCCAATTGCTGCACAATACCGAAACAGGTTGGAGGACCTGGATAAAACCCCAGATGTTGTTCGTTGTCTCAGGAATTTCTCAGGCGACGCAACTGAATTCGGCTCCTGGAAGAAAGGTGTAGACCGAATTCTCCAGTTATACGAACCCATAAAAGGAACCCCGAAATACTACGGTATTTTAAGTGTCATCCGAAATAAGATAATTGGAGACGCTGACATTGTCCTGGAGTCCTACAATACTCCACTAAATTGGGATAACATTTCTAGATGCCTTATCATGCATTATGCTGACAAGCGTGATCTAAATACTCTGGAACACCAAATGTCGTCTCTTGTTCAAGGGAGCGACACGGTATCAGACTTTTATCAGGCTGTCTACAGCCACCTCTCTCTCATTTTTAACAAAATTTCCTGTATGGAAATTTCGCAAGAATCAACTCAATTACTCACGCAGACCTACAGAGACAAGGCTCTTGACACCTTTATTAGGGGCCTTAAAGATGATCTTCCAAGGTTGCTAGGGGTACGCGAACCCGTTGATTTACCACAGGCACTCCACTTGTGCCTCAAGTTGGAAAACCAGGGGTACAGATCACGAAACATTCCAAATTACGGCATGAGAAGACATCCCAACTAAAACCCACTGTCACAACCCCTACGTAGGAATTTGCCTAACAATTATGTGAATCAGCAAAATAGGCAACCATTTAACACGCAGACAAGCTTTCTGCCTTCCAGGCAGCCACCGCCACGAGCATCATATCAACAGCAGCAGAACGTGCAAAGGTATCAATATCAACCCCAAACAGGTCACAGACCATCGTTTGCACCAAGGCAACAGCATTCCTTCCCTTCAAACCAACAGTTTAAGGCAGAGCCCTTAGGCCAGAGTGCTCAGGCTAGGACCCAGCAATTTTCACAGCGAATACCGACGCCAAAACCCCAACAATTTGTTCCAAAACAACCTCCGTTTAATTCCACCAAACCACAACCAAATTTTCACATCAATAGCGAATATGAAGAAGCTTTGCAGTCCGAAGGTGATAGTTACGACCAATCCTTTGATGATTATATTCAGCCATTGGAAGAATCTGACCATGCTGCTGACACGAATGTTGATGAAATCACTGATTTCACTGACATTCATTTTTTAGACTAGCCGCCTCTTCGCTACCGCACTTCGAAAGTAGGACGAAGAGAAGAAAAATTATCAAAATTTTAATAGACACTGGATCAAACAGAAATTATATTCAACCTCAACTAGTGGACAAGCCAATACCAAACGACAAATGTTTTTATGCCAATTCAGTAGGTGGCAGTATTAAGGTCAGTCACCACGTTGAAACAAACCTCTTTGGTTTAAACAACCACAAAATTAAATTTTTCCTTTTACCATCACTAAAGTCCTTCCATGCAATATTGGGAAACGATAGTCTAAAAGAGCTGTCGGCTATCATCTACACTAAACGAAATTATATGCAAATTGGAAATGGTATAAAAGTTAGGGTAAAGCAACAAGCATCCCAATCAATAAATTCAATAAATCTCAAACATAGTCACATGTTACCCTCCCAAAAAGATGCGGTATTTTCACTCGTAAACAAATTCCCCACTTTATTTTCAGAGCCAGATGAGAAATTGACTTACACTACAAAAGTAGTAGGTGAAATCCGCACTAACTCGGATAATCCCGTATATACCCGATATTATCCATTCCCTGTATCTCTCAAGGATGAGGCGGATAAACAAATTCAAAGCTTAATCGACGACGGAATTATTAGACCTTCACGGTCGCCTTATAATTCACCAGTATGGGTAGTCCCCAAAAAACCCGACTCTGAGGGAATCAAGAAATATAGAATGGTGATCGACTATTGGAAACTAAATTCCGTCACTATAGCGGATCGTTACCCGATCCCCGAAATTAACGAAGTGCTTGCGCACTTAGGCAAAAATAAGTATTTCAGGGTGCTTGATCTCAAAAGTGGGTTTCACCAGATTCCGCTGAAGGAATCCGATATTGAAAAAACGGCATTTTCCATTAACAACGGAAAATACGAATTTACGAGATTCCCATTTGGTCTAAAAAACGCGCCGTCTATTTTCCAGCGAGCACTTGACGACATATTGCGCAATGTCATCGGCAAAATTTGTTACGTGTATATAGATGACATTATCATCTTCAGCAAAGACCAAAAAACCCACGTCAAGCACATTGAGGAAATCTTTAATATTCTTAACGAAGCCAACATGAAATTACAGTTGGAAAAGTGTGATTTCTTTAAAGGGCAAGTCGAATTCCTAGGTTTCGTGATATCTTCCGATGGTATCAAAACAAACCCCGCAAAGGTAGAGGCCAATACCAATTTTCCAATCCCGAATACCCTTAAAGAACTCCGATCATTTCTTGGTCTGTCAGGATATTATCGTCGCTTTGTAAAAGGCTACGCGAAACTTGCAAAGCCCCTGACATCCCTTTTAAGGGGGGAGGAGGGACGTATGTCCAAAACTAAATCCAGCCAAAAACCGGTTCATCTAAACTCTGACGCCATCGCGGCCTTAAACAAATTAAAAAATTCTCTTGTCTCGAGAGACACCATTCTGGCATACGCTAATTTCGAAAAACCATTCGAATTAACAACGGATGCTTCTAATGTCGCCATTGGCGCTGTCCTTGCACAAGACGACAGACCTATATCATTTATATCGCGAAAATTAAGTAAGACAGAGGAAAATTACGCAGCAAATGAGAAAGAACTGCTTGCGATAATTTGGGCATTGAACTCTTTACGAAGTTATTTGTATGGAACTTCAAGAGTGAAAATTTACACAGATCATCAGCCCTTAACTTATGCCCTGAGTAATAAAAACAAAAATTCCAAGATGAAACGCTGGAAAGCGATTCTAGATTCTAATACAATTATGAGTTACACTACAAGCCGGGAAAAAGTAATGTAGTTGCAGATGCTCTTTCTCGTCCTCCACGGATCTCTCAAGTGAACGCGATGACTGCTACGCAACACAGCAGCGAAAGTTCGTCTCATGAATTAATAGAAACCGTCGAAATCCCGATAAACGTTTTTAAGTACCAATTATTGCTTTTTACTGGAAACCAAGATAGCTACCAATTTCAAATTCCTTTTCCCACATTCCATAGACACACACTTACTAGACAAAATTATGCCGAAGATGATTTAATCCAGTTGCTTAAACGTCATTTAAACCCAAGCGTTATTAATGCCATTTTTACAACTGAAGAGATAATGGGTAAAATTCAGAAAGTCTACCCCACGCATTTTATATCATACAAAATAAGGTTTAGTCGGGTTAGGGTCAAAGACCTTCCGAATGAGGCTGAGCAGGAAGAGGAGATTCTAAAAGAACATAAAAGAGCTCACCGCAATAGTCTAGAAAATAAAATCCAGTTACTGCAAAAATTCTACTTTCCGAAAATGAAGGCTAAAATTAATACAATAGTTAAGCAATGCGTTACTTGCAAACAACACAAGTATGATCGGCATTCAAGTAAGCCGGAGCTGCGAGCAACTCCTATCCCTGAACATCCCGGTCATATATTACACATCGATATCTACTCCACAAATACAAATTTGGTCCTAACGGCGATCGATAAATTCTCTAAATATGCTCAAGCTCGCATCTTGAAATCTAGAGCAGTTGAAGACATTAGAGAACCGTTAAGACAACTTTTGTTCCTGTGCGGTGTATCTAAAGTCATTGTTTTCGATAATGAAAAAGCTTTTAATTCTGCTTTAATATGCTTCATGATCCAGGATCAATTGGGAATCGAAATCTATACGACTCCCCCGTATTCGAGTTTCGTCAACGGTCAAGTGGAAAGATTTCACTCGACACTTTCCGAAATCATGCTTTGCCTTAAGGTAGACCGTGTCCATAGATCATTCGAAGAGCTATTAGATCGTGCTATCTACGAGTACAATTTCCCGGTTCATTCAACTACCAATAAGAAACCTATTGAGGTATTTTTTGGAAGAAATGTCAGCACTGACCCTGAACAATTCGAGAAGGCTAGAAAAGACAATATATTGAAGCTAAAAGAAAAGCAAAATAAGGATTTAGTTTATCATAACAAAACTCGGCAGCCCTTAAAGAATTACTCTCCCGGCGAAGTTATATTCGTTAAAATCAATAAACGATTAGGTACCAAGCTTTCCCCAAAATACAGAAAAGAAACGGTAAAGGAAAATAACCCAACTACAATTTTAACCCAATCAGGCAAAGTCGTCCACAAGGCAAATATTAAAACCTGATATCCCTTTTTTTAGGTCATTCATAACTTTGGGCCTTGCAGAGGTTCAAATACTGGATTATTCAAATTCAAAACTGGTTACTCTGAGCACAGGAATAGCGAAACTGCAAACCGGTACGTTTAAACTAGTGCACATAATCGACCTTGCAGCATACCAGAATATAATTGATGACATACAGTCAAAAATCCAAACCAACGTAAGTAAAGACAATCCCATTTACGCTTTCCTATCCTATGATATCACTGAAATCCTTAACCGATTCAACCGCATCAAGCCCATAGTTAGGAAAAAAAGAGCAATAAACATTTTAGGAACTGCATGGAAGTGGATAGCCGGTACCCCGGACCACCACAATTTTCAAATTATTAAATCTAAAACCCAAAATTTATTAGACAGTAATAATAAGCAATTAGTTATAAACAGACTACCTTTGGAGAGAATAAACAATATTACAAATGTTACCAATAATGTAATTAAGGCTTTGAAAACAAATGTCGAAATTAAAAACGGATATTTTGCCAGCATTAAATACAGATTAGACGTAATAAAAGAAGAAATTACAAACATAGAACACGCTTTACAGTGGGCGAAAGCTGGTGTGGTAAATTCCTTTATACTTTTAAATACAGAATTAAATTTAGTTAACGATCATTTTAATACAAGTAACTTGCCTTATGTAAACATAGAAGACGCATTTGAATTCGCAAATGTAAAAATAGCCTCTAAGAATACAACTATGATCTATATCGTGAGTGTGCCAACCACAAAAAAAGAAGAATGTAAAAGATTATTAGTTAAACCAATAAAAAGGAAATCCGCTGTAATCAAAATTGATTTTAGTAATATACTTCAATGTCGAAGTGAATTTTATGGAATTAAGAATAGCTGTCAAACTTTTAACGATCTAAGTATTTGTAACGTTAATGAAATTATAAATTTAAGCGACACGGAGTGCATACCAAACCTATTACAAAGCAGACCAGCAAATTGCACCGACGTCAACAATCAACATATTCCAACGGTCGAAGAAGTACTTCCTGGGTCACTACTACTCAACCAATTTAACGGATCAATTTTAGTCAACAACGACATGCTCAATATAACAGGAACATTTGTAATACAGTACCATAATGCCACCATCGTGGTAAATAAACGCACTTTTGCCTCCAACGAGATTCCCATCTCAAGACCTCTTCTGGCGATCGTACAATTGGACTCACCATCAAAAACCATCGAAGAACTGTTAACCCTCGAAGTGATGAAAGAGCTGCATTTGAACAACACACACTACATAACCCAGATCGAAGGAAGAAACAAAACGCACCTGATAGTTACTTACAGTTTGTCGACCATCATCATCACCACAGTCGTGGTAATATCTATAATACTATTTTTAACACATAGGAAGAACAACCTGACAATCTCTACAACAGTAGAAGCAAGAGAAATGCAAGCAGCAGCCGAATTACCAACAGAAAATCAGGCAGAGATTTCGGAACGACCATCACCGATCAAAAGGATTGGCTTAAGCCAATATCCGCCATTTTACAAGGTCACGAGTGAGGACACTCGAATTTAAGGGTGGAGGAGTTAACACCTAATAGATTGTGGAATGCGCGCATGAAGAAATCCGAAGCTCAACATCGCTTCCCATGAGTCTGCAATGAATTTCGCTGACAGTGCGTCTGTGCTGTATAGAACTTGATTCGTCGACATCGCTGGACCCGCATTCCGTCACGTACGGAATGAAATCCGAATTCACCGGTGATGTGGGAACACGTCGCAGTTGGATGTTTTGCCTCCGTTAGCATTAAGTTATTATTTAAGGCATAGTTTTAAGAAATTTCTGTTCAGTTCTTTTGTAGGCAGAATCACTGCCAGTCGTTATTTTGAAATAAAGTTTTTTTTTAACATTTTTGAAACCTTTATGAATTAATTTATATACTCTCCTTTTCGCACTTCGCTTGAGATTTATTTTTTTTTTTAAATATATCGCTCATCTGTTGACTTTTTTTATAAAAAAATAAATGGAAATGATCAACCTTAAACCTCTTTTGTCGAAAATAAATCAAAAATCTTCAATATATAGAATTCAATCGTTGTCTTTATTTTACATATATTATAAGTATAGAAGAACGCCTTATACATGGGATGTAATAGGGTCAAAGGGTATTAAGAATTATTATATTAATTATTATAATAATAATATTAATTAATATTTTAAGAATTTAGTTTCACTAATAGTAAACTCTCAAGGGTTTTAGAACTTAAGCTATACCTTTTCTCGCTTAAAATAAAATTCAAAGAAGAAAAAGCTCTTGCGACAGTTACTTGCGTCGCCGGAACGCCAAACATAACCAATGCGGACTCAAAAATATCAGGAGATTTTAGCTTTAAATTGTCAAAAAATTAAAGGATATTGGTATCCAACGGCAAACGTGGGTACGCTAATTCAAAATTTTCAACATCTGCATATATTTTTGATAAAATCTCGCTACTTCTATTAACGTCATTGCTTCGATTTGCATCCCGTTCTTGTTCTTCAATGCTATCTAAATACAAGCTTAGAAGTGAGATATCTGTCGATGCCTCGTTAACTTGACTAGTTAAAGTAGTTGGAATATTATCGCGGAGTGTTGCATTTGTTTCTTGAAGAACTGAGGAAAAGCTCTACATAGAAAATAATACATATAAGGTTTAAATTAAATTACATTTTTTGAAATCTTTGAGGACGAAACAAACAAGAACACAGATGGAAGAAACGATTTTTAAACTGATATTTAGTTTTGTACCTGTTTCATGTTAAATATATTCTTCGCAATTTTTTTTAAATGAGTTTTTGACAATGATTTTTGACTATTGGTCAAAACCAAGTTTAACCGAGGATCCAAAAAGATTGCACTCAACATTGCGGCGTTCTCCAGAAGCAAACCTTCACGTTCATTTAAAGAATCTAGTAATTTTCTTTTCAGGTTTCAAAGCTGTTCTCGTAGTTCAATTTAAGCTCTATCCAAATTTAAAAAAAAATCACTTAGAACAAGCTACCCTTGTTACATTTTAAGAGTAGCGATCCATACAGGCTCTAAAGAGTCAATATACTCTCTTACGAATTTTCAATCTATTGTTACTTCAATCATGTGTTGTTCCTCAAGAAATGATTTTATTTCAAGTAACTTTTTTAGCATCAGATAGGTGGAATTCCATCTGGTGGAAACGTCAAGTGGAGGTTTAATATGCGTCTATGTAGGAGGTAGAGCACAAGACATTGTAAATTGCTTTCAAATTATAATACAGCAACTAAACAAATACTTCCACTCATTTCCACTGAACTTTCATAATTGCATAAAGTCATAAAGACAGTAAAGCCACACACACATTCGCCTGTTACAAATGAGATTTATTTTTTTCTCTCAGTGATATCTCTCATTGATTGACCAGAACCTAAAAAAAATAAAGTAAAGGTTTCTCTCCGACCGAGAACGAAAAGATTACGGTGATGCAAATCGGTTATTAAGTGATCTTATTTCAAAATCTCAACAACAGAGAGTAATTTAAAAACCTTTGAAAAGGTTGAGAGTTATTTTCGGGCTCTAGTCGTATGTATTGAATTTATCATAACGGCCAATGCGCCACACACTGTACTTGCTTTTTGACGTTGTTATCAGAACAGCCAATGCATTGGGAAAATGTAATTTTTCTTTCTCTTTGCTGTTGATCGTGGCCGCATACGGTTGGTCCAAGGATTGCTAAATATTTTCGCTTAAAAAATAATACCTTCTCCCTTGGACAATAAAATCAGATTTTATAACGTGGTTGATATCATTTGTTTTATTATCTCATCTTAATAGCCGTCCGGTGTCATTACACTGCTAGGCATGCGCTTCATCCAAATGATTGTAAGCATTAGGTCTGCTACATTTTCACCTGCTAGATTGCGCATTTCCCTGAGAAGGCTGGTAGGTCGCCTGTCCCCAAGTTCGAGACCAGCCATAAGCTTGTTAATTTGTCGCTCTTTAGATTCAGAAAACCTAGAAATTAGTTGAAGTCTGAAAGTGGAATACTTATCACTTTCCGGTGGTAATTGAACTATGTCGGAGACTTTATTGAGAATCTCTGTATCTGGCGTGGCGATGATCAGGTTGAACCTGTTGTCCGAGATGATCCTGTGGTTATGGAATTGAGCTTCCACTTGGACTTTCCAGAATGGTGGCATTCTGATGTTTTTCAAAGCTGCGATCTCCTGTCTGTCGATGTTTCCACACAGCTGCGGTGTAGGAAAACTTTGATTGGATGTGTTTTCGGATTCTGACAATTGTTGGCCAAATGCAGAATTGTCCGTAGATGTACCCTCACCCTTTTTTGGTGGCATTTTGCACAAATGTACTAATCGAATATACGCAGTCACGAAATTCTTTTTTTTTTTTGTTGTCGGTGTCGTAGCGCTGTCACTAAAGTTGAATTAAAAGACGACAGTTACACAATAAATTCAACTTTATTAAAATAAATGACTATACTTCTTTTGGTACAGAACAACATTGTTACATACTATGATGAAATTCACCCAAGTGCCTGTGAGCCTGTGTTTACATGTATTATATATGTAGATCGCCTCAAGGACGTGAAAATGTACGCGATTTAAACGACATTATTGAGGCAGGAGGACGCAAAGTTTGACGACCGATCGTGTGAGAATTCCCGTTCGAGTTTGGATGTCGACTACTCTGACTCTTTAATCAGGTCCACGATGTACCTTTACAACTCGCCCTAGTCTCCATTCATTATAACTACTAGATCATTAACCTGAATATCCCTCTTTAGATACTTCCATTTAAAAAGTTTATGGAGCCCCTTCAAATATTTTTCCTTCCAGCGGATGCTGAATTGATTATGAAGAAAATTGAGCTTTCTCAAGCGATTCATAATATTCAGAGACTGATCTGTATATGTGGGCTCGGGAAGTTTGAGTAGTAAGCCACCTGTGAGAAAAAGACCAGGGGTGAGCGGAACGATCCTTTTTCCGAGGCGGATGATAGTGGTCGAGAATTCAAAGTTGCTTCAATGCGTGAGAGAAGTGTGGTAAATCCCTCAAATGTAGACATTGCACTCACACCGAATTTCTGGAAATGTGCTCTAAAGCTTTTGACACCGGCTTCCCACAAGCCACCCATATAATGAGAGCCCGGTGGTATAAAGTTCCATTTGATTTGGGTGAAATAATGGAAATTTTCTTCGGGATAGTGAAGAAGTCTTGAAGCAGCAATTTGGAGGCTCCCACGAAATTAGTTCCGTTATCCAAAAACACTTTTGCGGGTGTATAACGGCGGGAAACAAAACGGGTAAAAGCCGTAAGGAATGCTTTAGCAGGTAAATAACTAACCGCTTCTAAGTGTATAGCTCTAGTCGCAAAGCAGACAAACAAGCAAGCATAACCTTTATCCAGGCGACACTTTCGACCAGCGAAATCAATGCCAGTATTGGTAAACGGACGACTAAGTATTGTTCTTTCGAACCCATTAATTAAGTGTGCATTTTCCTTTTGTATCGGATGCAGGGTTTACAGTCACGGTTACACTTTTTGATCAGGTTTTTTAGTTTAGGAATCCAGTATTCGGATCGTATCAGACGAACCATTAATTGTGTTTCACCATGTAATGAAAGTTTGTGAACATACGCTGCAAAGAGCTGGGAGTAATGGGAATTATATGGAAACAGAATTGGTCAGCGCTCTTTAAACGGCAGTGTGGAAGCCGATAATCGTCCACGAGAGCGGACTATTCCATCGGCGTCAAGAAAGGCATTAAATGGCGACAGCCAGCTTTTGAGTTTTGCTTAGTGTCCTTCAGACAGAGATTGATACTCCACTGGAAAATATTTTTGTTGGGTAAGGGCAATGAGTTTAATTTTAGTACAGCTGTAAAAGCGTGATGCCCGAATTTTTTGCTCGATAGTTTTTACACCGAGATGCGTTAAGGAAACGAAGCATGTAGTTAACGACACAAGTGGCCTTGTGCCAAGACGAGAATCGATGGAAAAATATTTCGAAATCAGTTGGGAAAAATTTTAATGGGTTTACATTCTAACAGTGATTCCGCGGGAGGGACTGGATGATAACTAGGAGAGGCAGAATGTGTTTGTTGAAGCCATTCCGGGCCGTGCCACAGCAGTCGACTTAGTCGCAGCTCTAGCGGATTTACTCCACGAGTAGCAAGATCAGCCAGGTTCTCACATGACCTTACGTGAGATCATTTAACTCTTGGAATACTGTTCAGGATTTCGGATGTTCTGTTGGCTACGAAGGTTTTCCAACAACTCGGGTGTTTATTGAGCCAAGCCAGTACAATAGTGGAATCTGTTCACAATGTAACTTCTCGTATGTTAAGATAACTAAGATTTTCCGTAATCAACCGCACCATTCTAGAGAGTAGGACAGCTCCTTGCAGTTCCAACCTGAGTAAAGGAATTGGGTTTACAGGGGCTACTTTCGATTTGGCCCACAATAGATGCGAGATGGTCCCGAAGCAGATGGTTCAGTAATTCTGAGGAATTAGATGTCCACTTTCTTAAATTAAAACCTGCTGATTTCAAAGCGGCTATTAGTTTACATTGAGACCTTTGAGCTACGTCATGAGCACCTGAGAGGACATCATCTACGTAGAATTCACGTGTAAGAATCTGCGAAGCAAGGGGGTGAGAATCTTTAACATCTTCGGCCAACTTCCACAAGGTTCGAATCGCCAGATAGGGGATGCAATTGACGCCGAATGTAATCGTTCTGAGTTTGAAATCTCTTATTTCCTGCTGTGGTACTTTACGGAATATTAGTCTTTGAAAAGGGGTTTCCTCGGGGTGGACTAGGATCTGTCTGTATATCTTCTCTAAGGTAATATCCCTTTGTAGAGTGGGAAAAGGATGCAGTACATCATTTAAGCTTGTACCATTAGAGGTTGCATGTGATGCATTGAAGACAACCCTTACTTTAGTGGTGAGGATGTCAGGTTTAATCACTGCATGGTGGGGTAGGCAGTATGAATTGACCTTCTTGCCTTCTTGTGGAAAACTTTACATCTGTCCTTTATAAGACACTAAGTAATTGATTATACATGCATTTCACGGGATATATAGTGATTTTTCAAGTGGTGAAAAAGATTCCCAATAATAACCGCCAGCTTGGTCTAGTGGTAGTGACAGTGAACCATCTTTTTTTTTTTTTTTTTTTTTTAATTTAAAAGAATACAAAATAAACACTAAGTGTAACAATATGTGAAGGGAGATAGTGAAAGGTCCGCACTCCAAGTAGCGGACAAACAAAAATCAGTCGATGAGGCTGCTAAGTCAGGCCACCCAGCAACGGTGGCTAAAGAAGGTACTGAGAAGAGGAGAAGAGGAGAAAAGTGAAATCCACTCCCAACGTGGTAAAGTTGCCCTTCATAACAGCTGCATCTGAAAAGCTGCCGGGTGAAGTGATGAAAGGGGCGCCTGGTACAGCAACAGCAGCAAAAAAGAAGAGACAAAGGTCATCAGATGACGATACATTTCCGATGGTGGTGAAGGCCATTATATGGGGGACAACAACAACTTCGCCGCTCTGGTCACGTCCAAGTCAGAGGACGAAGACGACGAGCTGGAGTGCTTTAATACGAGGGCAGCTCCAGCAGAAAGTATTGGCCATAGAAGCCAAGAAAATAGCAAGGCGTGAGGGAGAGGCAGGCTGTGCTCCATAGATCCCAAGAATAACAGCAACAGCAACTACAACAGCCACAGCAAAACCAAAAGGAGCCTAACCAGCAACAACAACAAAAAATAAAGCAGCTGCAGCAAGAGCAACAACAGCCGCAGCAGCAGAAGAAGCAGCGACCAAAGCAACAGTAACAGCAGCAGCAACAACAGCAGGTGCCGAAACAGCAACAACAACAGCAGCAACAACAGCAGACGTAACAGCAGACACCATAGCAGCAGAACAAACCAGGGAAGTTGCGAGCTTCCATAGAGCTACACCATAGAACTGTGTAAGTCGGCCATAGGAAATAACTTTACAATTAAACGGTACAATGATAGTAGACGCTCCAAAAAATTAAGTGCGACGGTCTCAAATTTGTAGGGGTTAAGCCTTTCACCACAGGAAGCATTATTCAATGAATTCGGTGCCAAATGTTCGGGCACGCCGCGTCGAACTGCGATATGCAGCCTCGATGCGTGAAGTCTTCGTGTGTGTGTTGTGGGGTACACATGTATCGAGATTACCTAGAGTAATTTTAAATTCAAAATTTCTTCATTTAGACTAATAAAAATAATACAAAATGATTTGTCTTTGTGCTAAAAAGGTCGATCGCAGTGACACCAAAATTGAATGCAACGATTGTAAAAAGTTCTTCCATGCAAAGTGTGTAAATGTGTTACCCGTTGATATGGAATTTATGAGAAAAAAAAAGTAAAATCTGGAGATGTTCTCAATGCTCTACATCGCGAGAACTCTTTCTGTGTCGATAATGCCCCTCTCCCGGTTTCTGTTAAGAGCCCAACAATAACTCAAAAAGAAAAACAATCAAATGACTATATATCAAATGAAATGACTTATAAAGAAATTCATGATTTAAAATATTGTAGCATAATAATAACTACGCCCCCTAAAAATATGACGCAACAAATTCCGAAGTGACTTTTCATTCTAGCAGAATTTTGGTTCGAACTGTCCTTTCATTCGAGGTTCGTGTCTGGGACGAAGTCTCCACAGCTCATGTCAACGAAAGAGACGAATAATATCAGGGATAAAAGGGAATTATAACTGCAAGAATTATTTCTCTTGTTCCAGTGGTCGAAGAATTTGCTAGAAGTTTCTGGCTATCAGAAACTTCTGCTATATAAGGACAGATGGCGATCAAAAAAAGACACAGTAGTTTTTAAACTGTGGCGAAGAGATTGGAAAAGTGATAATGGGCGAAGTTGTAATTTGGTGATAAATTGAAAGTGGAGAGTAAACAAGAAAAAGTAATTAGTTTGGATTTGTGAATTAAGTAATTGAAAGGAGATAAAGTGATTTGAGAGGAAAGAGACCTTGTAAGAAAAGAATTTGCGAAGAATAGTATAGTGTGAACTTGAATTGTTCTATAGACTAGAAAATAAAGAAATAAATTTCACAGAAAATCGTTTTATCTACTCCAGCCGTAGCTCGCATATTACATTGGTGTCAGAAGTGGGATAAAACTTATTCTGTGAATAACTATTTCCGTGGTGTGAAATTGCACAAAAAAAAAAAAAAAAACCATTTCTGCGTTGAGTTAATTAGTTGCGCAAAATGGGTCGCAAATTGGGAAAACTAACTATAATTCAACTAAAGACAGAACTCAGTAAGCGGAATCTCGACACAACTGGGGGAAAAGATGCCCTACTGATTCGTCTGGAAGAAGCAGTAACGCAGGAAGGTGAAAATCCGCATGACATAGAGTTTGACGTGGAAGAGGAACCAGCAAGTACAGTAGCCGACCCGGGTATAACAAGTCTGCTCCTGCAACTTAAGTTAATCATGGACGAACAAAAGAAAGCAATAGAAGATCAAAGTCATAAGCTCGATGACCAAAAGAATTCTATAGAACTTAAGTTGGATGAACAAAAGAAAGCAATGGATGAACAAAAGAAAGCGATGGACGAACAAAAGAAAGCAATGGGCGACCAAAGGAATTCTCTAGAACTTAAGCTGGACGAACAAAGGAAAGCAATGGACGAACAAAAGAATTCTCTAGAACTTAAGCTGGATGAACAAAAGAAAGCAATGGACGAACAAAAGAATTCTCTAGATGCTCTGGAAAGTAAACTTGATGAGCAAAACAAGAACTTGGAATCTAAATTCGAAGTGATCGAAGAGAAAATCGAGAAGGTCGAGACGCAACTCGAAAAAGTCGAAACTAGATTCGATGAAAATTTTGAGAAACATGAAACTCAGTTCGGGAAGATAGAGACTCAGTTTGAAAAAGTGGATACGCAATTCGAGATAGTAGGAAAGCAAGTCGAAAATCTTGCTAAGGAGCTCAGCAACGTGAAGAGACAGAAAGCACGGGAATATTCCACTGACGGTCTGAGAAGAAAGGAGATGCAGCCTCCTATCTTCGATGGTCAAACATCATGGCCAATTTATAAAAGGCAATTCGAAGCGGCCGCAATGACCAATAGCTGGGACGATGAAGAGAAGTCCATTGCACTCACACTTGCACTGAGGGGTCCAGCTGCGGAGCTCTTGCAGACCATCCCGGAAGATAAACAGCAGAACTACGACTCTCTGGTTCAGGCTATCGAGATGCGGTTTGGGGATGAACACATGCAGCAGGTGTACAGGGTTCAGCTGCGTAGTCGAGTCCAGAAAAGGGGGGAAACGCTCCAACAGTTGCAAGCGGATATAGAGCGACTAGCCCATCTTTCATACCCTAAAGCCGGTGAGGAGCTTATCAACGAAATGGCGGTGGAAGCTTTTATTCAGGCCATAGAGGACAGACAACTGCAAATGGCTGTAAGGATGGCTGAAAAGCGAACACTCCCCGAGGCATTGGCATTCGCTTTGTCAATGAAGGCTGCGGACCAAGCATACCAGGGAATACACCGTGTCAGGGAAATGTCCGTCGTGGAATGCTCATGCCAGAGAACAGCCGTCAAAGCTCGCGGAAGTCAAATCCGTTGCTGGAATTGCAACCAAACCGGACACCTACAACGGCAGTGCAAAAGTGCACCTAGACGAGGAAATTGTCCACATTGCGGAAGTAGGAGAAGCAGAGAGGAAGCATCCTGTCGGTCAGACTTCCCAGAACCAGCAGTCGGGAGATGCGTAAGAACCAACTTCGCGGGGCAGAAGTTGGTTACTGGAATCGAGGCCCCCAGGACCACCATTCAAGTTTCGCAAACCAAACGGGGTAACAAGAGCCTGACAGTGGAGGCACTAATCAACGAGAAGAAGTGCGTAGCCACCATCGACACAGGTGCCACTGCCTCCATTGTAAGAAGAGATATCGTCAAGAGCTCCTGGCTGCACAACACCAACAGCTACTGCCTGAACTCTGCAACAGGGGAAATGGCGAAAGTGTTTGGAGAAGTTCGTCTTACGATTACTCTGGCGGGACTGACGTTCTCCCATGCGTTTCTGGTGGCAGATATATGCGACGAGTGCATCATCGGAATAGACTTCATGAAAGCAAATGAAGTAATCTTGGACATCGGGATGCAAGTACTGAGGTATCGAAATGTGGAGATTCCGATGGTGTACGGAAATGAGAATGCCGTAACTCTCAGGACAGTCATCAGCAAAGACGAAGTTTTGCCGCCGTCTTCAGAGACAATCATTTGGACGAAGCTGGAAGGTGATCTTGGGAGCCACCGATTCTACATAGTAGAACCAGACCCAGAGAAGAATTCTCAAGACTACATCGTGGGAAAGACGTTAGTCGAACCAAAGAACACCATGGTTCCAGTGAGGGTTTTGAACGCAAGACCACACACTGTCAAACTAAGGCGAGGGGATGTGACTGGAAAATGCACGCCGATTACCGCCGTCGCAACAATATCTGAACGTGATGCTCCAAAACCCCTCCCATCACCTTGGACAGCGGAAACGAGAGAGACGATTCTCCAGTCCAGTGAGCTGAATCAGGAGCAGCGAACTATGGCAGAGAATCTTATCAATGAGTACGCTGATGTATTTGCCTCACAGGACGGAGAATACGGCCGAACACACCTGGTACAACATCGAATAGACACTGGTGATACTAGACCAATTCGTCAGCCTGCTAGGCGCCTTCCATTGGCAAAGCAGACAGAAGTTGCAAAGATGGTGTCGGCAATGGAGAAAGAAGGTGTGATTGAAAGTTCCAAAAGTCCGTGGGCATCACCGGTTGTACTGGTTAAGAAGAAAGATGGCAGCACGCGGTTCTGCGTGGACTATCGGCAGCTCAATTACGTCACCAAGAAAGACAGCTACCCTCTGCCACGGATTGACGACACGCTAGACACACTATCAGGAGCCCGATGGTTTTCCACTCTCGACTTGAAGAGTGGCTACTGGCAGGTACAGATCCATCCAGAAGACCGGGAGAAAATCGCCTTCACCGCAGGAAATGGGCTATGGCAATTCACGGTAATGCCATTCGGGCTGTGCAATGCTCCGGCGACTTTCGAGCGATTGATGGAATGTGTCCTGCAAGGGTTAACATGGAAAACCTGTTTGGTATACTTGGATGATGTCATCGTCGTAGGAAAAACGTTTGCGCAACACCGAGACAATCTAAGGGATGTGTTTCAAAGGCTTCGAAGTGCCCACCTGAAGCTCAACCCCAAGAAGTGCGCCCTGTTTAGAGCAGAAGTCAAGTACCTGGGACACATAATTTCAGCGAAAGGAGTGAGAACCGATCCGGAGAAGGTCGAAGCGGTGAAAAACTGGCCAGTCCCCAAAGACAAACACCAACTAAGGAGCTTCCTGGGCCTAGCCACCTACTACAGACGGTTCGTGAAGGATTTTGCCGGGATCGCAAAGAACCTGCACCAGTTGACGGAAAAGGGAAAACAATTCAAATGGTCAATTGAGTGCGAGAAGAGCTTCAAGGCACTTAAACAACGGCTATGCGATGCCCCGATACTGGCTTACCCCACTCCCGGGGAAACGTTCATTGTGGATGCAGATGCTAGTAATGTCGGGGAAGGAGTCGTGCTCTCCCAGGTGCATGATGGCCAAGAGAAGGTGGTTGCGTACTTCAACAAGGTGCTCTCTAAGCCAGAAAGGAACTACTGCGTGACAAGGCGGGAACTTCTAGCTTTGATCTTGGCTACGAAGCATTTTCACAAATACCTCTACGGGAGGAAGTTCGTTCTTCGCACAGACCATGCAGCCTTAAAATGGCTATTACAGTTCAAGAGTCCTGAGGGTCAGGTCGCAAGATGGATCGAAAGGCTGCAAATCTACGACTACGAAATACAGCATCGTAAAGGAAAACTCCACTCTAATGCGGATGCACTGTCCCGGAGACCATGCAGAACGGATTGCAAACATTGTGCGCGTCAGGAAGAACGGGAGCTGGTTTCCATCCAAAGAATGAGAGCCGAACCTATCGCCGGCTGGAGCGTAGATGAGATCCGGAACGCTCAGAAGGAAGACCCGGATATCGAGCCGATTCTGGCCTGGAAGGAGAACATGGAGAAACCAGATCATCAGGACATCTCTCACAGAAGCCCGACCTTAAAAGCATATTTGGCGCAGTGGGACTCCCTCCATGTCCAAGAAGGTGTTCTGAGAAGAAAATGGGAATCCTCATGTAATGCAGCTTGTCGTACCGCGAACGAGGGTCAAGGAGGTGTTACAGGAAATGTATGGCGGGGCGACCGGAGGCCACTTGGGAGTGAATAAGACGCTAGAAAAGGTACGAGAATGTTTTTATTGGTTAAAAGCGAAGGAAGATATCGAAGACTGGTGCAGAAAATGCGACGTGTGTGCAGCTAGCAAGGGTCCGAGAATCAAAACTTGAGGTAAGATGCACCAATACAACGTGGGAGCACCTTTCGAACGAATCGCCATTGACATCGCAGGGCCCTTTCCGGAAACCGACAATGGTAATCGGTATATACTCGTAGTGATGGACTACTTCAGTAAGTGGCCGGAAGCGTTTCCGATCCCTAACCAGGAAGCCAGAACCGTGGCGGAGCAGATCGTCTACAATTGGGTTAGCAGATTCGGTGTGCCCTTGGAATTGCATTCTGACCAAGGGCGGAACTTCGAGTCAAGAATCTTCCAAGAGATGTGTCAACTACTCGGAATCAAAAAGACAAGGACAACCCCGCTTCATCCACAGTCGGACGGTATGGTGGAGCGTTTCAATAGGACTTTGGACGAACATCTCTCGAAGGTCGTAGGTGACTACCAACGGGATTGGGACCGGCAGATTCCCTTGTTTTTGATGGCCTATAGAAGTGCCGTGCATAGCACTACTCGACATACGCCGTTCGAAATCTTATTTGGTGGAATAGCTCGTTTACCCAGTGAGGTGAAATTTGGATCTCCTACCAATGATCCCAGAAATGAAGAAGAGTACGTGGCGGACCTTAGGGAAAGGCTTAGGGACATACACCAAAGGACCAGAAGCCAGATTAAGATGACGAGCGACCGCATGAAGACCAGGTATGATGCCAAAGCAACAACGTCAGGATTCCAGGAAGGAGATCTGGTGTGGCTGTATAATCCCCATCGCCAAAAGGGGAAATCACCTAAATTACAGCGGAACTGGGAAGGTCCCTCAGAATAGTAACCCGCATCAACGATGTTGTCTACCGCATCCAGCGAGGACCGAGGGCCAAAATGAAAGTGGTTCACGTGGACCGACTGAGTCGATACAATGGCCGAAATGAGGATGCACTTGTTCGGGACGAACACGTCTAAGAGGGGGGCAGTGTAGCATAATAATAACTACGCTCCTATGTCTATGCAGCAAATTCCGAAGTGACTTTCCATTCTGGCAGAATTTTGGTTCGAACTGTCCTTTCATTCGAGGTTCGTGTCTGGGACGAAGTCTCCACAGCTCATGTCAACGAAAGAGACGAATAATATCAGGGATAAAAGGGAATTATAACTCGTGTTCCAGTGGTCGAAGAATTTGCTAGAAGTTTCTGGCTATCAGAAACTTCTGCTATATAAGGACAGATGGCGATCAAAAAAGACACAGTTGGTTTGGAACCGTGGCGAAGAGATTGGGAAAGTGATAATGGGCGAAGTTGTAATTTGGTGATAAATTGAAAGTTGAGAGTGAACAAGAAAAAGTAATTTGTTTGTCTTTGTCTACTTGATTGTGATGTTATGTTTTACTCCACTTCCTGTACGAAATTGTCCATATGTGTTCATGTGTGTGACAAAAAAAACGTTTGTGAGGATTCAGAGTGTAATTCCAATTGTTTCAAAATAGAAGGTGTTGAGAGATGCAAGTACCTAGGGGTTTTGATAGATAGAAATCTAACTTGGAAAGCACACGTAGAAGATTTAAATAATTATATGTTATGTGTTACTCTTAAAATGTATCTTTTAAAACCACATTGTTCAAAGAAAATTTTACTAATGATATACTATGGACTTGCATACTCTAAGTTACAATATGGCATTGTAAGTTGGGGTGGAACCTACAATAACACAATTGAAATATTAAATATTGCCCAAAAACATCTTATTAGGATTATACTTAAAGTAAATATATTAGCTAACAGTTGGCCACTATTTCTTAGCCTACGTGTTCTGCCATTAAAACATCTCTATATCTTTAAGGTTCTTAAAGTTTTTTTCATGCGAAGTAGTTACAGCGCTACTCTCAGAAGCTCAAATTCATACGGACTAAGAATTAATAGTATGGCATTAGTAAACATCACTTTAGCTAATAAAGCCCATTGCTTGAAATTTTATACTGCGGCAGCACCAAGGCTTTTTAACAAACTACCATATGAATTACGCTTAATAACTCAACCCAATATATTCTTAAAAGAAGTACAAAAATTTATTTTTAGTATGGATAGTTCTGTAGTCAAATTTTCTTTAAATACTTCTATGTGATTTGTAAACTATGTTTGTAATGTATCTAATGTAGTCTATTTTCATTATTATTTTTGTCATATTAGAATTTTCTTTTAATGTTTTTCTTGAATTTACCCCACACGAAATAAACTGTATTAAATTCAATTGAAGGAACATTCGCCTCTAGTCATTCAAGTACTATAGAATGATGCCTATTTATTAGTTTTAAATTGTTAGTAATCATATTGCATGTAATGTTAAATATATATTATCAAAAATTGAGTAATCTATTTATAACTAGCATTTAAAAAAACTGAATAAAATAATAATAAAAAAAAAAGAAAGTGTGGAAAGAATTACAAGACGGAGGAACGTTCTCTAGGTAAGGAGGGAGTGACAGATAAGGGCCAGCTCATATGTGTGCTATGCAAGAACTCGTGACACACCGCAAACTATCGGGGTTGTCCTGAGTTTCAATGAATTAAAACAGCAAATCTGGCTCGTAAACAGAGAAGTGCACTGATAGTCCCACTAGGTCTAGGCCAAAAAGTAACCGTTACTCCCCAAATCGCCTACGCCCAAATGGCGTCTGGTGGGGGAGCCACGGTACAGCAACAACTAAAGGTAGCTGCACAGGCCCCAGTGCCTATGGCACCTGAGGCACAAGTCGACTTGCTGACCATCCTGCTCTCTATCCAGGGGTAGATGGGACAGTTACAGCGCCAGTTACAAGAACAGGCAACCCGTATGGAGAGGAACTACGCGCTTTTGCCTAGCCTAACGCATCTTCAATCGTGATGGGTACGACCGCGACTGAAAATTTCTTGAAGATTCTAGCAATGAATGTAAATTCATTGATTAGGATCGAACGAAATGAAGCGCTCTACAAGTTACTCGACGACCAAAGCCCTGACGTGTGTCTGGTTAGCGAAACTAAGCTAACCCAGAAACGCAAGTTACGGCATAAAAACTATGATATAGAAAGAAGGGACCGACCCAACCCCACTCAACGAGGAGGTGTAGCGATCTTCATTCGTAAAAAACTTAGGTATAAGGCCGAGTACAGTGGTGAAGTGCTAAGGTTCCAAGAGCTGGAAGCGTGTATTGTGTACACCCCTTTCCATAGCTAAAGAAGATTTACGTGGTCGCGCTTTACGCTGCTGAAGCTGCTCAATCTACATTATTTATGTCAGAGCTCGAGACATTATTTCGGTGCCTAAGGCTGGAGTCGGGGGATAATTATTTCCTCATGGCCGGAGATATAAACGCTAAGCAGAGAGATTGGGGAAATAATACACCAAGTCCAAGAGGGAACTCACTATTCAATTGGTGGGGTCAACACAATGTCGAGTTTCGGCTCGATTTGAAGGCTACAGATAGTCCGTTGTTTCCCAGAAGCTGCTCCTATCTGGATGTACTGCTTTTCGACGAACGGTTACTACTGATCAACGTGGACCGACGAACGATAAACTGTCTGCGCACGTTTGCCTATGACAGTGACCATTGCGCACTTATTGTCGAAATAACGATGCCCAACGAAATTGCGAAATTGGAAGAGTTTGTTCAAACGTACACCTACAACTACAGTAGGACTCGTTAGACTCGCTTCTCCCGAGACGTGACAAGAGCACTCTCTTCGCTCTACCTACCGTCGAATAGGAATCTGCCAAACGAGGAGATTGACAGGTACCTTAAACAAATGGACGAGACAATCAAACGAAAGATGGACAGTACGATATCGACCAACTGAAAACGTGTTTCGCAATGCAACAATCGACGCACTGCACATACAAAAAAGTAGTATAAGACTAAAAAACTTGTTAGGCAGTTTACTAACAGGAAAAAATTCGGAGGTTAGGATGCTGAAATCGTTGATAAATAACCTCCAAATACTAATTATAGTAGAACAAATTATAGGCGGTCGGCTAATTTGCACTGAGACAACATGATCCTGGCTATCAAGTCTCATAACCCGAGTATGTTCCCCCAGATTAATAAAATATTTCGGAGAAACGATGTCAACGAACATCCGTGTCTGAAAATCCCCCGAACAACGAACAATGAAAGGTTACTTTCAGCAGCAAGAATAGATCCAGGGGACGCTGTTGATGTTGACGACTTTTTTGTGATCGAAGATCCGCAGGAGAAGTTGGAGGCCATTTTAACTATTTTCGAGGATGTGTACAAGGAAAATGCTAGCATTCCCCCGAACCACGGCTTGAAGAATGGAGTCCTTATGCGCAACTTCTACCTTCGAAATGATATAGAGCACTGACGATCAGAGAATACTGGTTTTCGTGGAAATCTACGCCACCCCGTTCAATAATGCTCTGAATAATGCCCATTATCCAGAGCATTGGAAAACAGCAGTGGTAGAGCCGATCCCCAAAAGGGGAAAGGACAATCCGGCAAATCTCTGGTCGATAAGTCTCCTTCCGAAATAAAGTGATCAATAGAGCCTTGATTAAGTGGGTTGAGGACAATAACATAGTTCCGGATAACCAATTCGGTTTCAAGGCGGGGCATGATACAATACATGCCGCGTCTAAACTGGTATCGGATATCCAAAGGAACAAAAGCATGAACCAATGCACGGGTGCCTGCCTGATTGACTTGGAGAAGGCCTTCGATACCTTATGGAATGGAGGGGCTCTCGTACAAGTTGAGCAGATTGGGCATAAGCTAACCACTGCTGTACATGTTGCTTAATATGCTCACCATTAGAAATTTGGTTGTGAAAAATGGTAATGTGACTTCTGCTGGGACGTTCGAAATTAAAAATGGTTTTCAACAGGGTGCGTACGCTGACGATTTGATTGCGTACAGATCAGGACCTAAGATCGACGTCATTCCAACACTCTTGACGAGTGGAAGTTGTAGTCAGATACCTTGGACTTTGGCTAGACCAATAACTATATTTTAACAAAAATATAGATGCTGCTCTGGCCAGAGCCCGCGCTGCCTTCGCTCTTACAAAGAAACTTTTTTATAGCAAGCCACATTTCGATCAGGCATATCTGATCCAGGATAGATCAGCGGTGCCGTTAATCTTCCACGTTGCCCGGACAACTGTGGACAGGCGACTCAACTACAGTCGAGGCGTCGCACAGAGCACTGATGAGCGTCTCAGATTCAGTAGATCGGTATCGGGGCACGATACTAAAGATGTGAAGAAGCAGCACCAGCGATTCTGGTGGTTACTAGAGAGAGCTCTCTCGTCGATCCCTTTTGATCCGGGGTACATGCAGTGCGGCAAAGTTGGCCGCCATATTTATTGCCTTAGCCGACTTACGACTACACTGTTTTTAGGTGTCTAGGTTAGGTAGTTTAAATTTATTTATACGAAAAAAAAAAAATAACAGCATTTGGATATGTAAAAAAAATTATATATTATTGTGTGAAAAACTTTTTACTAGTTATTGTGTGATAAACTTTATTTTCTTCAATAAAAAAAAGTATTATATATATGGAAAAGATGAGTAGCCCAAGCCAACCCAACTCGACGGAATTTCACAACCAACTGTCAGAACCATGGCGGCTGGTTCCAGTTGTTTCACAATAGGTAGTCCGTTCACAATAAGTAATAATAACTAAAAATATATGTTGCGGAATTCGGACATAATAGCTCGGCCAAACTGACAAACTGATCGTCTCGATCAGGAATGAAATACAATTTAAAACATTCCAGTTTGCCGCATTTACTCTACAATTTACAAATCAAAATCCAAATCAATTTAATTTTTTTCATCTGAAAAGTGTTGCTCATCAAAATTGCCATTACCAGATAAGTCCCCACCCAAATGATCAGCCCAGCGTCGCATGTGTGCCGATTCGATAATGCCGTCATATAGCATCTGTGTCACTTGATAATTCTCTATCTCGCGTATTACATACCGATGATTTGAAAGTGCCTTATGCACTACGTATGGCCCCTTGAACTTCGGAATCAACTTCTTATTTTTGCCTATTGTGGTATCGGATTTCTTAATAACGACAAATTCGCCTTCTTTGAACACCTTTGCCAGCCGATGCCTTGCCAAATGGTATTTCTGGCTTTATTTTTGGGAATCCGATATTGCAATCGCCGCTCGCTCTCGAGTTTCCTTCAAATCTCGTTCCACGCGCTCCACAAACCGTTCGTCACAATATTCGCCCAACCAATCGACATGTTCTCCTCTCTGTCGAACACCAAACAATAATTCGCTAGGCGCACACTTCGTAGTCTGATGCACCGAATTATTTATTGCAAACTCCACTTGCTTTATCATTCTCGTCCAATCTGCATGCTGGACCGGTTCTGTCAGTTTTGACAGCATCGCGGTCAGTATACGGTTAACGCGTTCAACTTGGCCGTTAGCCTGGGGAGATGCAGTGGCCAATTGCACGTGTTGAATGTTCAAAGCAGACGTGTAGTCTCGGAATTCTGTGGACGTGAAACAGCGTCCCCGGTCACTAACGATGCGCCTTGGATGGCCATAATATTCGAAATATTTATCCAGTGAAACACACACCTCATTTGTACCAGTCGACACTACTGGATATAACTTCACATACTTTGTGAATCCATCTGTTATTGTCACGATGTGTTTTCGCTTCGAGTTCACTGACGTGAACAGTATCAAACAGAATAGATACTTTCGGAATACTGTGCAAATTACAATCATTTGCCCGTGTAGGGCCGAAATATACAATACACTTTAGTCAATTTCTAAGGACTCGTTCCACCTTCGTTTTCATCGATGGGAACCAATATCGCAACTTTAACTGGTTAACGCACTTCACAATACTACCGTGCGCCATAAGCTCATGTGTCTGGCGAATTACATTCTCTTCCATTTCTTGTGGAACATACAACAACAATTTATCTCTGTCACTGCGGCGACACACCACACCATTGTGCAATTCAAATGGCTCGCAGTCGCCATCCTCTAATTTCTTGCGTTTTTCAATGATATTCGGATCTCGATTTTGCGTTATCTGCAGCTTCGTATCAACATCAATATCATCCGAATCGATAAATGCCACCGGATGGCATCGATTCAATTCATCAACGTGTCCCATATTGACACCACTTCTATGTACAATTTCGCAATTGTAAGACCGCACTTCCATGACCCAACGCGTCACCTGGGGATTAGGGTCTTTCTTATTCAACGTCATCACCAGTGAATTACAGTCAGTGACTATGCGGAAAGGCAACCCCTGCAAATACACATGAAATCGTCACTGTGAATAAACAATTGCCAAAGTCTCCAGCACAAAGCTGTGTAATTTTGACTCAGCGTCGGAACTTCGTTTCGAGTAGTATGCCACCGGATGTAGCCTACCGTCGTCTTGACGTTGCATTAACACACTATCGAAACCGTGGGAACTCGTATCGCAATGCAGTTCGGTTTCACGCTTCGGATTATATACAGCCAGTACAGGGGCTTCGATCAACTTATTACGCAGCTCGTTGAAAACTGCCACTCGCTTATCTGTCATTTGAAATAGGCAGTCTTTTTTAACCAGATATTGCAATGGTTTGGCTATTCTCGAAAAATTTGGCACAAATCGACGGAAGTAGGAGAAGAGTCCCAAACAAGATCGGACCTCTATCGAATTACGAGGTATCAGATAGCTCCTAATAGTTTCAACATGACGATTATTCGGCCGGATACCTCTCGAATCTACCAGATATTCCAAATATTTAATTTCTGTATAGCCAAATTGGCATTTCTTCAGATTCAATTTCAATCGATATGCACTCAGTAAACGCAAAACCTTCTCCAAAATCTTCATGTGCAATGCAATGGTCGCCGTAGCAACCATTATGTCGTCAATATACACAATGACGCTTCCATCTTTAATCAATGGGCGGAAAACCTTTGTAATAAACCGTGTGAATACAGACGGAACATTCTTCATGCCGAATGGCATACGCACATATTCGTACTGTCCCATAGGAGTAACGAGCGAAGTATACTTAACTGATTCGGATGCCACTTTCACTTGGTGATACCCATTCTTTAACTCCAAAACCGAAATATATTATTTTCCCTCTAAATACTCGAGACAATCTTCAATCAATGTGCTTAACTAGTTCGCGTTCGTCAAGGCCCGGTCCTCTTTGGGCAACCACCAGCATTCCCACGATGTAATTCATCATGCCCAATTTAGCATCGTATTTGACTGCGCTCATCTCACGCAATACATCGGATACGGAGTAATCGTGATAAAACTGGCGAATTAATACCTTCCGCAATTCGGTCCACGTACTGGCAACGATTGTTTGCAGCCACAATTCTACTGTACCACCCATTAACTTACGCGCAGACGCCAATCGCGCATTGTCGTCACAGTTCGGATACGGTGCACATTGACGATCAAAATCGTCCAACCACTTCTTCACGGCGTACGTATCGTCGCCTGTAAATTTCGGAATCGATCCTTCAATCCATGAGAAACGGAATGTCTGCGCTGTCGGAGGCCAGATTGCCGGTAGAGTTGGCGATTGGTGAACGGGTAAAACAGCTGGCAACGGCTGAGTCAGTTCTCTCGCCATCGCTTCGTTGTTGCGTCGCAATATTAGTAACCGATGACGCTTTTCTTCCCGAGCCAATTCACGACCCAATTCGTCGTCTTCGCTTGGCAGAATTGAATACACTTTCAGTGGGACTGCTTGTGGCGGAGTCAAATGTACTGGTGGTGGCTCATCATCATCGACACTCGAACTGTGCGCATCGTCGTCGGCTATCACTTGCACTTGGTTGGCGGCACCTTCTACTGGCGGTAGCACACCACCACGCCTCAAATTCACACTTTCACTGTACAGGGTACGCATTTGTGGCACTGTCGCTGTACTCGGGAACACAACGTTTTCGATTGTTAGCAGTTCAATTAACTGTTGTTTCGACATGCGAAGATATTCGCTCATGATGACGCTGTTTTCTTTGGTAACGGAATATGTCTAATACGCAGACACGCGACTACAGTGTGCAGACATACAGTCACTGTTGCGATCTAAAAATGCAAAATTTTAGGAACCGAATTTTATCTGCGGGAGGTGATTAATATTTATTTATTTTCCTCTCTTCGATCCCACTTCTGAAGTTATTGTGTGAAAAACTTTTTACTAGGCATTGTGTGGTAAACTTTATTTTCTTCAATAAAAAAAGTATTATATATATGGAAAAGATGAGTAGCCCAAGCCAACCCAACTCGACGGAATTTCATAACCAACTGTCAGAACCATGGCGGCTGGTTCCAGTTGTTTCACAATAGGTAGTCCGTTCACAATAAGTAATAATAACTAAAAATATATGTTGCGGAATTCGGACATAACAATATATATATAAAAAAAGTGCACATTTAATTATGCATGTAGTTATGTTAAAATTTACTTTAAGGCAGCATTTAAGTTTTATATATAAGATCAAATAATTAGTACCGATGCAAAGTTTTTTAAAATAAAAATTTTTTCTTAGTCATAATTGTTCTTTAAATAAAATAGTAATAAGTAATAGATTAAGTCGAAAGACATAGATAAGGATTAAGTTTAGCTTAGAGTGCCCTCAGACGGCCAGTGAGTTAGAATAAGACAGTTAAGTTAGTTAAACTAGTTTTAAGCGTTTTTGTCTAGCACGTAAGTATAAATGAATTAGGTTAATAAAAACTTATATAAAAAAAAAAGAAAAAAAAATATGTATATAACAATACAAGAATGAGATCATTATCTTGATACTTCTTTTTGGTTTTAGTTACATATGTATATGTACACATGTAATTTATATTTATTTTTTTTTTTCTTTTCCTATGTATTGCATCTTTGTTGTAGGTCTACAGGTCTGCGTCTCTTAAGTTGTCTTCTTGGGATGGTTGCCTGATAATGTAAAGCTTGTCATTGTTTGTGTGTGGACAACTTTCTTATACAGAAACTTAATACCATCTGAGTTTCAAACCACTACACTAAATCTTTCTTTCTCTCTGGCTCTCTTCTTCACAACGCCCGTGTCTTGTAATAGTATAAGAGTATTCATATCCTCCTTGGTGAGCGCAAATTATAAAAAAAAAAAAAAAATGTGTTTTGTGCTCATATTTCTTCATTGACTGAAGGTCCGCCAAGATCACGATGTTTACTGTCATTAGATATATACCAAGGAGCATCTATAATTGTCCGAAGGATTTTGTTTTACAGTCTTTGAATAATGGCTTATTTGATGTTTTGGAGGTGGCCCATATTTGTATTAGGTATGTCCAGATTGGTTTGATTATGGTCTTCTATATATAGTTGTCTAAATTTGATTTTAATTTGGTTAGCTGTATATAAAAGGTATAATATCGGTCCCAAAACACTTCCTTGAGGAACACCTGCGTCTACTTTGCATATGTCTGAATATTCGTCATTGTACTGTACATAAAATAAACTGTCGTTTAAATAGCTCTTAATAAGAGGGTAGTAGTCTGGTAACATTCGTCTTAATTTGTGTAGGAGTCCTTTACGAGTATGCCAAACGCTATCGAATGCTTTAGCAACGTCTAGGTAAACAGCCACACAATATCTTTGCTCGTCCAGGTCGTTAAGAATCTTATTTGTTACTCTGTGAACTTTCTGAATTGTTGAATATGGTCGGGGATAAGGCTTTTTTGCTGTATGGCTATTTCCATACGTTTGAGAAGCAATTTTTCAAATGTCTTGGGGATAATTGGAAGTAAAGTTATTGGTCTGTATGATGTTGATCTTGTAGCGTCCTTGCCTGGTTTTGGTATGGCTACTTTCCAGACTTTTGGAAAGTGGTTTAGCCTAAGAATGGCATTGAAATAATCCTTAGGTATTTCATTGTCGTATCTTGTAGTTCTTTTAGCATTCTTCCTGTTATCATGTCATAACTAGGTGTCTTATATTTAAGGAAGCGTTTTATTTTATTTGCGCTAAATGCTTATAATTATTGCCCCGTACGTCGTAAAGCAGTTTGAAGTTTGAAGCAATGAGGTGTTAGTTTGGTTGATAGAATTGGTGAATGTTGTTTTAAAGCAATCTGCAAGTGTTTGAGCTTTGCCTGTAATTGTCCTAGACCATATGTTGTTCAGCTTTAATAAAGGTGGTTGGTACATGATACCTTTTTTAAATTTTTTATTTAGTTTCCACAGTGAGTAGTTAGTTGAATTAGTCGCTGTTAGATTTGATAAAAATTTATTTAGATGGATAATGGAACTTTCGAGTTCGTTTAGTGTTAAGAGACACTTGGAGTTCTATTCTCTCGTCAATTATTTCGCGGAATGTAGCCCAGTCCTTATAGTTGAATAGTTGCACTCCTGGAGTTTGAAGTCTTGAATTTGTTTGAAATTCAATTATAATGGATAAATGGTCAGAAGATAGTTCAAGGCAAAATTTTATTGTCAAATATTTCTTTTTAATATTCTTAACTATGCAGAAGTCTATGAGGTCCGGTGTTTTTTCTAGTGTCCGTGTCCCAGTGTGTGGGTTCTCTAGTGCTTATGAATTTACAATTGGTTTTTATTATCGCGTCTGGTAGGTTTTTTCCTTCTTTGTTTGTGAGCCTGGATCCCCAGTCGGTGTGCTTAGCATTAAAGTCTCCCCCTGCGGTGAATCGTGAACCCAGTGTTTTGAGGTAGTCCGTATATTGTGTTATTCTGATTGTGTGTTTTGGTAAACAATATAGTAAAGATGTTATGGATGGTTGTAGACTGTATGGTGGTCTGTTCTGTACTCTCGTAGTTCTATGTATTTAATATCTTGTCTTACTAGGATTGCCGCACCACCGTGGGCTCGGCCACTAGGGTGATTTGTGTGGTGTATGTTATATTTTAGAATTTTAAGATAGCTTTTGTTTCAGAAGTGTGTTTCTGAAATTGGAGCAATATCAACGGAATTGTCTTTGACGAACTGTTTCAATTCCAACGCATGTGGTATTATTTTTAATTTTTTATTATGTCTGTCCATTAATTTTCGTCATTAATAGAGTAAGGATATCCGTCATGTTAGAAATTTGTGTTATGAGTTGTTTCATCATGACTTTTATTTCTGTAAGATCGTCAGATGTATTATATTTGCTGTGATCGGCTGTGTTTGTTCGCTTGTGCTCTAAGGTGTCGCAATAGATGCAGTTGGTGCAAACCTTGGGGGAGATGTAATCGTGTTAGCTTGCATTTTCGATTTTGTCTTTTGTATTTTTTGATCGTTAATGTCTTGTGTCCTTTGTGTGCTTAGCCCCACCTCATTCAATGTGACTTGTACATAAGTTCAGGTGTGATTTTTAGGTGGTTCACGTGTGTCGGCTGTTTCAGTTCGGGGATTCTTGTTGTTGGTCGTCAGTTTTTTTCCATAAGGCAGGATATCTCTGAACTTTGAAAGCTTTGTGTATTTCACAACCTTTGTAATTTGCGGTGTATATCTCCACACAAAGCATATTTTACGCCATTACTGTTTGGTCCAAGTTCGCATTCAATAGTTTTATGTTTTCCTGCGTATTTTACGTAGGTGGGTTCCTTTGTGCAAACATTTTTGGTGTGTCCGTATTTTTGGCAGTTTGTACGGTGGTTCAAACGATATTTTACAGTGTAGTAAATGGGTAATGCTGCAAATATTTTTGTTATTGTTGCTGTTTTCGAGTTCTATAGAGAAGAGTGGTAGTGTATGTTTGGTGCCCCTTTGTAATATGTTATGTATGTTTTTAATATTATGGCCTAGGTCTGCAAGTTTTTTTTTAATTTCATCTTTGTCAGCGTGCATGCTTCGAAGCATGACCCGAAATCCTCTTTGTTCCTTGGGTTCATATGTGCAATACTGTGTGTTTTTTCGTTGAAGTATCTTTATTATAATTGTATAAGTTATGGAATCTATGGGCTGAATTTTTATTTCATCGTTTGGTAGCACTCTTAATTCATATGAATTTTTTGTTGTCTCGTAATCTAGAGCGTTGGTTAGGACATTTATATACTTTACTTCTTGGACATATATTGGTGTTGGTTTGGACATTTTCTTAGGTGCCTCTTTGTCTTAATTCTCAGTCTGTGCAGTGTCGGTCTCATTTTCATCGTCTGTTGATAGTATGTCAAATCGATTAGATGATTTAACGTAATGTAACGTAACGTAACGTGGTGTATTGTTGTGCGTAGTCCAGTTGACTTGGTCTTTTTCATTGCCGCACAGGGGGCGACGTCAAGTGATTTTTAGTTTAATTTTATAAAAAGACTAATTATGAGTTAAAGCGTAGTTTAGGTTTTATTTTTATTTTATATTAATAAATGAGATGGTAACCCTAAGAGAGCTCTTTGATGATAAAAAGCTAATCGCTTGAGCGTTTTTTTTTTTTGTGGTCTAGTTTTAGGGGCTTCTGATTTCGGGGATCGATGATAGGTTTGTGCATAGGATATGTATCAGCCTTTAACCCTTTGTCGTTCGACAGTACTTAAAAGTTCCACCATGTTAAAGTTCAAATAAAACCTATAGACGAAAATATTTTGTGACTTGCGACCAATGGTACTTTTAAGTACCATATAATCTTCATGTTTACTTTTGCATGTTTACTTGGATTGGTCTTTTTAACAGTTTTAACGGTATTTTTCTGACAGCACGTTAGGCTTTGAAGAGATCTATTTTAGTTGATTTTGGTTTTTGTCATAATAAATAGCTAAATAATAATAAATTAAAAATAATTAACAAATAAAACTATTTTTTTTTTAATTTATAACAACTTCGTCACCAAAAGAATATAAATATATTTTCTCAAAAAAATGTGTTCCGAAAGCCCAATGGTACTTTTGAGTACCACTATCAGTATTCGACCTTGAATTTTCATTCTCTCTTAAATCGAAAATTATCAAACAAAAATAATCTTATACTGCTTTTTTAATTGCTTGGTCAACAAGGAGTTAAGATACTCTTTGTTATACCACAGGTAATAAACTAATATTTATTATGAGTAGTAATACCTCCTCAACACTGGCTAAAACAATTTTGCGCGAAAATACAGGAGCTTTTTCTTATGTTCTTATGTTATGACCCGATGATGTTATGATTCATATTCTGACAAAATTGAATCATAATCTTTCTTCAAATGTGGCTTAGTGAGGAGGCGTGATTCGTTTCGAAGGAACTGTCTGAGTGTCATATCGCTCGAATTCCCCAGCTGGATATCTTGGGGAAAAGCCTCCTTAAATGGCATTCACACTACATACCTTCCCGTCGAATCTCGAAAGGTGGATTCTTCGTACAGCGTGCAGAACTGCTCAGTCGCTGTAAGCACTGGAATTTGTGGCAGCTCTTCCAGCTTCCAAAACTTCTGGAGAACTTGCTCCAAAGTCACTTTATTAAAAAACGATACCACTCTAGAACAGGGAGCTTGGTGTGTGGGTGGATCAAGGGTTCTGGCCCATAAGGGACTCACCGATATTTGTCTTTGTGCCATCGCCGATAATCGATGGATACAAATCAGCTCCAATTGACATATAAATTTTTGAGATTTTACTAAAAAAACGATTAGCCAGTGAAAGGTTCTATCGCTTTGGCGGATTCAAGATGGATTGGTTGCTGACTGATAATTAGCTTCACTTGATTGTGTGTCGGAAGACAATGGCAACACCAATGTAATGCAAACCCATGTAAATGTATACATAAGTCAGGCCACACTAACCTCGCCATACATTGTACAGTTTTGACAAGCTAATAAATATGACATGTCTGACCGCTAAGAGGCATTCTTACGAGTCAGTCTACTTGAATAACACATGGTGGCAGCGGTGCTTTTTTATCGATCAGTTTTATCTTCTCGTTTACAAGAAGCAAAGTAAAATAACAAATTGAAATAAAACATGGTCAATGACGCCGACGCTCCTCTCGCAGCTCAACAACAAGCAGAACCAGCACTAGCAGAGGGACAATTCCAAGGAGCAGCACCTGCAGTTGGACAATTCCACGTGCAGTGCCCCGAATCCTTCACATTTCCTGCACCTTCAGAGTGGCCAAAGTGGAGGAGGGGTTTCGAACGCTTCATGCGGGCATCAGGATTGGGCGCTAAAGTAGAGGAAGAGCAGGTAAACACTCTCATATACATCATGGGATACCAGGCGGAGGACTTTCTCCGACACGAAGAAGTTCCAAGTAGTGATGGAAAAACTTGACAACTACTTCGTTATCCGACGCAATGTTATCTATGAGCGCGCCGTTTTCAATTCAAGAGCGCAGAAGGAAGGTCAGCCAGTGGACACGTTCATCACATCGCTGTACGCATTGGCCGAACACTGCAATTTCGGTCAGCTACACGATGAACTAATACGCTATCGCATCGTGGTCGGGGTGCGAGACCGCAAACTATCCGGAAAGCTTCAAATGGACAATGCTTTCACACTGGAGAAGGCCGCCCTGCACGCTAGACAAAGCGAAACCATAAAGCGGCAGGTGCGAGATCTTACCAGGGACACAGAGGACAAAACAGTAGACTTCGTCACATCAAAAATTAAAAGCAGTAAGAACATAAGGCCAAAATCTATCAGCAGCGATAGTAGAGGTCAAGGGTGTCAAGGATGGCGATGCAGATGGTGCGCAGGTAAGACGAAGCACAAGTAGGATGATTGTCCGGCCAAGGGAGAAACTTGCAACAACTGCAAAAAGCAAGGTCATTACGCACGTGCTTGCCTCATAACATAAACAGTTAAGCAAGTCGCAGCCAAGGCGGATAACCGTGCGTCGAAGTTCCTCGGAGCCATTTCAAAGATATGCAGCTCCAACGATGCCGAGGACCGCAACAAGCGATGGACAGCGGAAGTCACGAAGCCATCATCAACTGGAAGTTGGACCCGGGAGCTGATGTTACCACCATCCCATTTACCGTCTTCCAACAAAGATTCAAGAAGACTTTACTACTTCCTTCGGACCAGATCCTTTGCGGACCAAATAAAGACAAACTTCATACCATGGGCATGTTTCGAGGTGAGTTGATTTATTTACAGAAGCGCAAGATGGACACAATCTATGTGGTGAAAGGCTTGGCACAACCTTTATTAGGGTTACCGGTCTGTGAAGATCTTGGACTGGTGAGACGCATCAACCACTTAGACATGCACACCAAAGTGAAACCGAAGCACGAGTTTGCCAAGCTATTCAGTGGGCTAGGTACAATTCATGAGCCCTACGGCATCAAGCTGGAAGACCAAGCCGTACCTTTTGCAGCGCACACACCTAGGCGTGTTCCAATTCCTCTTCTCAATTAACTTAAGAAGCAATTGGATGACATGGTGCTTCAAGAGGTCATCGAGCCGGTGGTCAAGCCCACCGACTGGTGCGCTCCGATGGTCATCACTTCGAAGAAAATGGAGACATCCGTGTCTGTGTGGACTTGACACGACTCAACATGTTCGTGAAGAGGGAACGCCATCCTATGCCGTCTGTCGAGCACACTCTTGGACAGCTGACAGGGGCAAAATTCTTCAGTAAGCTAGATGCAAACAGTGGATTCTGGCAAATAAAACTCACTGAGGAGTCAAAATTGCTGACCACATTCATCACACCGTTTGGTAGGTATTGCTACAACCGCCTACCATTCGGTATCACCTCTGCTTCAGAGCACTACCAGAAGAGAAT
This sequence comes from Pocota personata, assembly GCA_963082735.1. Lineage (NCBI taxonomy): Eukaryota > Metazoa > Arthropoda > Insecta > Diptera > Syrphidae > Pocota > Pocota personata. Next base: position 132,080,099 of record OY720429.1, read on the forward strand.
GTCGAGCGTAGTTCGAGGATTGGAAGGAACCCTTTGTCAAATGGACGACATTCTTGTGTGGGGGAGAACAGCCGACGAGTACAACCAACGGCTACGGCTAGTTCTACGACGTCTTCAGGACTCAGGCGTCACACTCAACGAAGCCAAATGCCAGTTTGGTGTCCAACGCACCAAGTTTCTCGGACACATTCTAGATGGAGAGGGCGTACATCCCGATGGCGATCATATCTCTGCTATCCTTAACATGGAGAGACCGAAGAACGTACATGAGATCCGTATTCTGATCGGACTGATCAATTATCTTGGTAAGTTCACGCCAAGATTGTCGGATGTTCTGCAACCTCTCAACGAAATGCTGAAGAAGGATCAACAGTTCACATGTTGTCCAACGCAGGAGAATTCGTTTAACCAAATCAAGAAAATTCTCACCAGCGAGCCGGAGTTGGCAATATTTGACAGTAACAAGGAGACTGTCATATCAGCTGATAGTTCTTCATATGGGATTGGAGCTGTCATTCGCCAACGTTAACACGACGGTAAGTTAAAATCAATATCTTATGCTTCCAGGACACTTTCCGACTGTGAGAAACGCTACGCTCAGATAGAGAAGGAAGCCTTGGCTCTCACTTGGGCTTGTGAGCGGTTCCAAGACTTTGTTACTGGCATCAGATTCCATCTGGAGACCGATCACAAACCCCTTGTACCAATCTCTACAACCAAGAATCTGGACGATCTGACCCCACGGCTGCAGCGGTTCAGAATGAGGATGATGCGCTACGACTTTTCCATATTCTACACTACAGGTAAGGATCTGATCGCAGCAGACGCACTCAGCCGGCAACCTTTATAAGTGGAGGACAGCAATAGTGAGTTGGAACAGGAGACTTTCGCACACGTCAGCCTGGTAGTCGCTCACATTTCAGCGGAGATCTGGAAAGAATAGCCATGTGATCCTACTCTTCGCAAAACCGCCGATTATGCGCTGAACGGGTGGCCAGAAAAACACAAATTAGCAACAATTCTGCAACCCTACTATGCAGTCAGAAACGACATTACCAATGAGAATGGTCTGCCGATGCGCGGCTGCCATCTCGTCATACCAGCATCCATGCGACAGAACATCCTCGGGAGACTTCATGCTGGTCATCAAGGAATCACAAAGTGCCCGGCCAGAGCACGTGAATCTGTCTGGTGGCCTGGGCTTTCAACTGACATTGGCGAGATGATTAGCAGATGTACTGCATGCATTCAAGAAACAAGAGGAGTTCGAGAAAAACTAATGCCATCGGACTTCCCAACTCGTCCGTGGCAAAGGGTAGCTATGGATCTTTTTAAATGCCAAGGACGCTGGTACTTGATCATTACTGATTTCTTTTCTAGATTTTTCGAGGTCGCTTTACTCGAAAGACTGACAGTTGCAGCGGTCATCAATCACTGCAAGTCAGTTTTTGCACGCCACGGAGTACCTGAGCTAGTGAGAAGCGGCAACGCCACTCAGTTCGAACCAGTTTATACTTCAGAGTTCTCCAAGTACGGATTTCGCCACATCACATCCAGTCCCCACTTTCCACAAAGCAACGGGTTTGTTGAGGCTGCGGTAAAAATCTGCTTCCAGGACACCTGGAAGCAACACCAATGTTGATCTTGCTGCCAAGTGAGCAGCAAGATCAACATTGTCTATGGCTCCACAATGCTACGCGTCAAAAGCAATCGACTACAACAATCTGAGAAGGAAGGAGGATGATAGAAGAGAGAAACACAAACGAAACAACAACCGAAGACATCGAGCGGTGCAAAGGGGTGAGCTAATTCCCGAAGAATTAGTTTGGGTTCGTGACAAACGAGTGTGGGCAACAGTTCGTGAGAAGACCAACCACCCTCGCTCTTACATCATCGAAACTCCAACAGGTAAACTTCGTCGCAACAGCTTTCATCTTACTAAAGTTCACCGTGCTGGTGAAATCAAGGAGCAAACAGAGATCGATGAGGACGTGTCGCCAGCGATGCCATTACCACCAGTTTCGTCGCCAGAAAAGACAACATCGCCGATGAAGTCATCTGCCTCAGAATCACCTACGTCATCGCCGCCACATTCATCTTCCTCGTCGTACACTTTAACGTCATAGTCACCGTCACCACCGCCAACATCAAATTCGCAACCGTCGCCAAGTAACGGCCGACTGGTAAAACCCATTCTTACGAGTCAGTCCACTTGAATAACACAGATTGTTTACTAAAATTCGATTGTTTTCAAAACGATCGTGAAGGGCCTTAGAGGCCAAATCAAAATTTTCACCGATAAGCGAGAATTACGATGTTTACGGAATCACCTTTAGTCTTCCCTCGAAGGTGAAATAATTTTTGAACCAAGCTGATTTGAGAATGATTAACATACACAGCCGTAAACATATTCCTAAAAGTGGGCCATTCCAAGTAGTTGCCATAAAAAACTTCTGTATCACACGGCGAGAGTTTGATAGGCGAAGTGCTTTGTATAACAGTGAGAAGGTTTCCTTGCTTATTGGGGATAGAGTTGGGCTCATTCGCCTTTTCTTGAGCACTACGAAGTGGATTGAGCATCTTGTCTGATAAGCAAGATAAATATGTGTTGGACGAACCCTGGTATTTAGCTTTTACTATACTGAGGGACTCATTCAGCTCTTCGTCGCTCGCTGATTTAATGACAAAGTCGTTTTAAGCTTTTTTGACTTGAAGCCAGAGATCGCGAAGTTCTATCTGGTATGCTTCTAAAAGAGAAAGAGTAAAAGAAGCGCTAGTTTCCTCACGGAACGTAACGTGAAATTCGACCAGCTGACCAGCAGTAAAAATTACGTCCTCGTTCATCACATCGAATGAACGAAATATATATAACACCGATTGATAAATATTTAGAAAAATAATACATGCAAACAACTACAGATTTATAGATCATGCAATGGAGATATTTAAAATAACAAATACCTGTACATATACGTTAGCGTTAATGATACTGAACATGATGAGTGCGAGTATAATTCACCAGTCTGGAGAAATCTTGCACGCAATTATACTTTTATTAAAATAAAAAACACTGGATGTATGTGCTTTTTCTGGATTTTATTTTAGGCATGTCTGCCGATCTCAATGTCGTTTATCCAAGTGGACGACCACCGGAAAAACTGACACCCATCTTAGTTACACAAATATCATCTTACACTCTAACGCTAGAGGTGTCCTCAAGTTGTCAACAACATAATGATAAACTTTAGGTTGTGATTACAATATAACAGTTTTATTGTAATAAGACATCCATCACGAAACTGGAGTTCACTCTGAAATATGAGGAGTGTCTCCTCAAAAGAGGTCAATTATTAATATTAAAAAGTCATTGGTTGTTTAGGTATAAGATAGGAGAGTCAGTTTTATGACTTAGTTTGTATATTTTTTGTTTTGTTTTATAATCTGCGCGCGTTGAAGGGAATATGAATACCCTTAAACTGTTTCAGGGCACGGGCGTCGGGGAAAAAGGGGAAGGGGAACAGAGGAGAAGCCTATGCACGTTGACTTTGAATGTTTGAAGATTGTAATGATGGGGAAATACAGAGCTTGGTAGATCATTCCACATTCGTGTTGTTCGGTTTATAAATGAATCCCTATATTTGACAGTACGACCGAAGTTTGGCTTTAGGGTAAACTGATGTGCATTCGAAGCATGTCACGTGTTGCGGGTGAAATTTTGAAGGGGAGAAATGCAACTGGCTATCCGCTGGAGCATTTTTTATTAAAAAAAAACCATAAAACAGGGAGAGACAGGAGACATTTCTCCGATCTTCTAATGAATGAATGAAATTCACAATGTCTCTATCACCTATAAGTTTTAACGCGCGATTCTGTACCCTATCAAGAATATGCAGAATGGTCTTGGGTGCACCGGACCAGATATGGGCGTTATATTCCAGCTTGCGGCGGATGAATGCCTTATAAATTGAGGCCAGATCAGACGGGGTAAAATATTTCTTGCACCGCTTAAGGAATCCTTGACATTTTGCAGCATTTTTGGCGACCTCGAATATGTGATCGTTCCATCGAAGATGATTTTTAATACACATACCGTGAATAGCAAGTCTTTCGGTTTCAATGATGCGAGTACCATCCATGGACAATGGTTGAGGGTTTTGGTTTCGCTTGAGAGACACAAGACAGCATTGTGTTTTGGAAGCCTTAAATTCCACTCTGTTGGTTGAACCCCATGTAATTGTACTGTCCAGGTCGGAATTTAATGTGTTTAATGTACGTAGCCGTTCCCCTTCTACGGCCAAAGAGCAAGGGCGTGAGTTAGGAAACGAATATGAAAAACCGAGGGTACTGTCATCAGCGAAAGAATGGATTGGACTAGAAATTCCAGACAAATGATCATTTATAAAAATAAGAAAGAGAGTCGGAGACAAAACAGAGCCTTGGGGAACAAAAGCATTTATTTGGTGAGTTGCAGACTTGAAGCCGTCCAAAACAACTTGTATTGAACGCCCCGAAAGATAATTTCTATTCCATTGAAGAAGAGACAAAAGAGCCTGGTGCCAAACTCTGTCAAATGCCTTTGAAATATCAAGCGCAATAATCTTGGTTTCGCCAAAGTGATGGAGAGATTGGTTCCACTTCTCGGTGAGATATGCCTAAAACCACCAGTGGACCTGTTGTTACGAAAACCATACTGCTTTTCATTAAGGAGTTTTCGTATTTCATAAGCTGACAATTTGTCAGCGTTTTCATGACTTTTTAAAGAAGGGACATAAGTGCAATGGGTCGGTAATTGGACGGGGAGGAAGATTCGCCTTTTTTAGGGACGGGCTGGACAAATGCTGTTTTCCAGTTACTCGGAAAGTGCCCTGAAAAGTAGGATACACAGAAAAGTTTACGCAGAGGTTTTGCCAGCGTAGTAAAACACCTCTTCAAAACTATACCATCTGGACCAGCGGATTTGTGTATGTTAAGACCTTAGAGTACTCCTGCAACTGTACGAGTGCGAAAGTGGACTAGTCCCATGGTAAATTTGAAGCTCTCAAATACAGGTGGAGACAAAGCATTATCTGGCAGCGTGGAGTTCGCTGCCAAGTGAGCAGCAAGCAGGTTAGCTTTGTCTAAGGAGCTGACAGATGGAATGTCATTATAAATGAGCGTGGGGATGGCAGACGAGGCAGAATTTTTAATATTTTTGACGAATGACCAAAAAATGTTACTACCTTTGGGGCATTGTAGGATTTTTTGCCTCAATTTTTGGTCATGTAAGAATTTTACACGTCGAATATGGGCATTGCAGTCTTTTCTGGCTTGTTTAAACTTCTTTCGGTTTTCCTCAAATTTGTTGGCTTTGTAAGACCGAAAGCTTACTTCTTTTAACCTGATAGCCTCTTTACAGCTCTGGTCAAACCACGAGTTTGCCTTAGGTTTAATGCTCTTTATTCTGCTAGGAATAAAGTCATTCATACCTAGGAGGATAGTGTTAGTAATCATATTGGCTGCGGCATCTACGTCGCTATCGAGGAAGCATAACGACCAGTTAAAACTCCTAAAGAAGCTATTATGGCCGCTCCAGTTAGCTTCCTCGTATTGCCATACTTTTCTTTTAGCTTGTAGGCTCATTTACAAGCTGAGTCAAATTGTTTATCTCAGCGAAAAGTTCAACATACCTTCCTTCGGGTGTTGTCTTGCCTGAATGTTGAAGCCAATCCGAATTGTGTATATTGAAATCAGTATGAGGGTACTAGGAGACAATTCGAGTGATGGAATCGGACAGCGCATCAAATTCGTCAAAAGTTGAGTTGCTGTCCGCACTAGGGCTTCTGTAAATACTGCACTTTATAGCACTGGTTTTTTTATTTATTTATTTTTCCACTGCACCACACTGAATGCAATTTGACGCGCGCGAACAGTTATTGTTTGTCGATGGAATTAGTATCCAGGCAGTTTCAAATCGGAAGATTCTTCAACTACCTGTGTTTCTATTGGAGTATAAAATGAATTAAAGTACTAAACATTTACTCAGCAACACTGACTAGTACCCATATACTTATATACACATTGTACATAATGTTTTGTCCCTATAAATACTGAAGTTATTTTGCCTTAATCTTAGTCGTTCAATAAAGTGTTATAACGTTTATTAAATCTGCATTGTAGTTGTGTTCGACTTTCGTGCAGTGGTCATATAATTTGATATTTTGTGCAACAGTTTCCCCTAATTCCAAAACAGCTGGTTTATGAGAATGGGCGTGGGCGTACACATCGAAGAAATTCATTCGAAGCCCACGAATGTTGGTAAAATCAACCCTAAATTCCCTCATCACTACAACATAGAAACACAAAAAGACACAACTCTGACGTAACTAAGCGAAGCTGTGAAGTGAAGATCCAATGAATAGTTTTCCAAAACAAACTGTCGCAGGTGCTATGCCCAAACGACAATCAGCTAAGGTCCGCTATTCGGATAAACATTCACAGTCCGCTATGCAACAAATATTACACTCTCTCAGTCATCACAACTGGAAGTATGTACATACATAGCACGTACTCCAATTGCGATAACAAAGAAGCGCAACAGCGGGTGAGAGGGGGTGGAAGATGGAAAGCACCGGAACTGAATAATTTTTTTACTTTTTCCACTGCACTTTATAGTACTGATTTTTTTATTTATTTATTTTTCCACTGCACCACACTGAATGCAATTTGACGCGCGAGTTACATTCAATCCCTGAGCTTGAGGTAAAAAAAAACAACAATAAGCAAAGATTCTTGAGAAATTTGGAAAATGAATTTAGATTACGCCGGAAACTCAGCAGACGCTGATTCTACAAATTAATCACCTGTGCAAGTACAATTTAAATTAATACTATCATATTACATTACAATTCAATATAATAACTGCTGCTGCTGTTGGGGTGATGAACTCGCTGATGTTGCATTTATATATACTGCTTCTGCTGTTGGGGTGATGAACTTTGCGGTGTTTACGGGGTGACGTGGGAACAGGTGGCTTGCGTGTTAGGTTCCGTAACTCCTTCCCCCTTAGAGTAGAGCGATGGCCAAAGTGAGGTCATTGAGGGAGAAAATGACTGAAATGACGTCATTTTGGCAGGAGCGGGTGAAGGCCGGGACGATGTCGTGGAGTCTGGAGTGATTGGATTGTAGATTCTTCTTCTGGTTATAATGATGGTCACGATGATGATGGTGAGGAAACATATGCAAATTGATGTTCCTGTTGCATAGTTTAGGATTTCTGTGTTGAACCCTAGATGGAATAGCCTGGTTTCGGTGGTGAAGCTGTAGTCTTTAAGTTTCTGTAGGCTTAACACTTCCATGGTTGTGTTTGAGTAAATGCTGCTACTTGGAGGCGGAGGGACGTGTATCGCGTCCCAATAGGTTTCTGTGTCATCCTGGTAAGTTATCCCGTTGGCTTCAACGTTACATTCTTTAAAGTGTACCAGGGATGTGCCCTCTATGGAGAATGACTTTGAGCTGCAGGTAGAGTTTAATGTTAGTTTAGGTACGTTAATGAATAAAATAAAATTCGGTTGCGGTTGAGTAATTGTTTCAATTCTGCCCTCATCACTGAGTGGACAATGGGCGGCCATGTTGTTCATCAGCTTCCCGATGCATGCAGAGTTGCCAGCGTCTTCTTCCAGGATCGGGGTTGAGCAGTAATAGGTTGCTTCTATCTTGGGGCAAAGTCTCTCGAAATATTGTATGTGATTTTCATTATAACTTATGTATGGATTTATTCTTATAAGTTTTGTATTATTTATTGGGAGAGGTATTATATGATATAAGTGGTATTTTTCTTTTGAAATAATAGGTATTTGTATATTAAATATTATATTTGATTCATTGTAATATGCTTGAGGTTTTAGAAATTCATAAACTTGTTCGAGCGCATTTATATTTATATCTTGTTTTTGTAATTTATTTATAATATTTGATAGCTCTTCATAGGTCAATAGAAGTTTGGGGATAATGTTAAGTTTGCTAAGAATAACTGCTTCCGCTACGTTTGAAAGCTGGTTAGTTAGAAGGTCAATGTTAAAGTTGAGTTGCTTTAGATATTGTGTCTCTATTAGAATGTCGTGCTCTCTTTTGATTTTATTAGCAGTATTTTTAAGAAATGTCTCTATTGTGGTATGTTCTTTATTTATATGTTCAGTTATATTTTTAAATCTCTCGATCATTTCAAAGTTAAGTGTATGGTCATTTCTTAGTGAGTCTGTTAGGTTGTTAATGTTACTGTTAATATTCTGTATCTGCGTGTTAATGTTTAGTGCGTCTTGTGCGTCCATGTTGCCTGTTATGAATTTTATAGTAGAACCTAGTCCGTCTATCAGTCCACGTTTGTTTCGTTTGAAGGGGTAAAGTGTTTGTAATTTCCTATTTAGTTCTTCGATTTTTAGTCTTGCGATTTTGAAAGAGTTAGTGATGGTTCCTCCTCTTTCGAATAGGTGAAGCGAGTTAGTAATGTCTTGAATATTATTATTATAGTCATCTAAATTAATAATGTGTATTAGGTTCTGATAACTAATGATGTGCCTCGAAGGCCCGAGTCGGAGTGGCAATAGACTGTGGTTTTTTGGTAAGTTGTAAGTTTCAATTAGTTGAGTGGTAGTGAGTGACATTCTAAAATGAAAATAGTAAAGTTAAGGTGGAGCAGCATTAGTAGAAAGTATTAATTAGCGGGAGCAGTAATTTATGTGAATTGTGTATAAAAATTATTTTTTTCGTTTTTTTCTTAATTTGCTCTTATGAATCTTTCTACCTTCTTTTGTTAGTATTGTTATTTTATGGTTCTTATCTGCTAAATGTTTTGAGAATCAAGGTGTCAGTTTGTTGTGCCTAGCTTCTCTTCGAAAAACGACTTGATTTTCTATCACTTCTTCCGGTTCCTCTCTTGATTCATTCAACTTCTCAATTCTCGCGTTAGTTATATTTTCGGCTTTTTCTTTAATTTTGGGGTATAATTCGTCAAGAAATTCGTTCAGCTTTGTAAGGTACTCGTGTTCGTTTGTGGGAGTTAATGTTTTATTGAATTTATAGGGCCGGCCAAAGAAAAGTTCGTACGGCGTGTGCCTTGTAGCTGAATGTATAGCATTATTGTAAGTTATGAGTGTTTCAGATAATATTTCATAGTGGTTTGTAGTGAGTTTACTCTCTTTTCTTTTTGCAAGAATGAGCCTATATATTTCAGTCATGGTTGAATGTAATCTTTCGACTGGTGAATTGCTGCTAGTTTGTTGGAAAGATGTAAAATGCAGGTTTATATCATGTTGTCTGCAAAAATCTTTGAAAATGTTTGATACAAATTCTGATCCTTGGTCGCAGACAATTTTTTTTCGGTATGCCGTACAGGCTGACGTAATTAGTTCTTAAGACAACTAAGGATGGTTACGCTGCTTCTGCAGCTTAAGGTATACCCATGCGCAAATTTCGAAAATTTGTCAATCAGTGTGAGAATTTGATTGTTATTTATGGTATAGATATCGATGTGCAGAATCTCGAGTGATTTTAGGGGCATTTCGGGTTTTTCGAATTGTGGTTTGGGTGGATTTCTGTCATATTTAAAAATTTTACATTTATCGCAGTTATTTATTGTTTTGGAGATTTTGTCTTTCATATTTGAGAAAAATACTTCTCTCTTTAGACGTAGAAGAGTTTCGTTGATTCCCCTGCGATTTGACCGTTCATGGTAGTCTCTTATTATTTCCTCTTGATCATCATTTTGTCTGATATCTTTGAGGATTTCTGTGCATCGTACGATGCGGAAGGTCTTGCTTTGGGAAAAATACTTAGAGTAGGTTAATTGTATTATCCGGAATACTCTATCCTCTTCATAGACAGCGCTTAGCTTATTTGGGGGTAGGAAGTTTTTGAAAATTGTTACCACATTTTCTTCATCGAACTGGGGATTCCGAATTGTTCTTCTCTGTTTGTTCCTAAAGATGGTTTCGACTGTCGTAGGTGAACCTCTATCAGTTTCTTGAAAGATGACCTGGATGTTGAACTCGTTTAATGGTTTTTCGGATATGGGGATTCCGTTATCCATATTTTCCTGATTGCTATGTGCAGTGCTTGCATCGTCGTCATTGTGAAAGAGTTCTTGGTTATTAAGATCTTTGTTTTTGTCGTCGTTTTTTATACGACTCAGAGCGTCTGCATTTGTGTTCAAACAACCTTTCTTATAAACCATTTCGTAGTCATATTCCTCTAACCTTAGCCTCCATCTGACGAGTTTTGAATTGGGCTCTTTAAGGCTCATAAGCCAGGTCAAAGGTCTATGATCCGTTACTATTTTGAATTGTCCTCCGAATAAATATGGACGGAAGTATTTTGTGGCCCAAACGATGGCCAAGAGCTCCTTTTCGATAGTAGAGTAATTTCTCTCGCTATCTGAAAGAGTGCGGCTAGCGAAAGCAATAGGTTTGTCGCCTCCAATGTGTCCTTGGGATAAAGTTGCTCCCAATGCACAATTGCTCGCATCCGTAGTAAGAACGAATGGTTTACTAAAGTCAGGGTGCTGCAATATTGGATCGTTCCACAGTATGTTTTTGCAGGTTTCGAACGCATCTATGTATTTTTTATCTATAGTGATGTTAACGCCTTTTTTTAGGCAGGTGGTAAGTGGTTTGGTTAGTTTGGCTAAATCCTTAATAAATTTCCTATAACAGCCGATTAGTCCTAAGAAAGATTTTATTTATTTTCTTGTCCGCGGCAATGGGAAATTTTTTAAAGCACTTATTTTTGAAGGGTTAGGCTTTATTCCGTCTGGTGTTATTACATGGCCTAGGAAAGCTATTTCTTTCCTGAGGAACTCACATTTGTCCATCTAGACTTTAAAATTTGATCCCCTAAGTTTTTTAAACACTAATTCGATGCTTTCTAAATGTTCTTGTAAAGAAGTTGAGAAAATGATGATGTCATCAAGGTAAACTAAACAGTTTTTACCGATGAGTTCTTTTAGGACATTGTCCATCACTCTCTGGAACGTTGAGGGGGCGTTTTTGAGCCCAAAAGGGATTCTTGCGAATTCGTAGTGTCCCCCTTCGACTGTGAAAGCTGTTTTTTCTGTATGTTTGAGGTTCATCTCGATTTGGTGAAATCCGCTAGCCAAATCTAAAGTCGTGAAGTAGAGACATTTACCTAATTTGTCGAGGATCTCGGCAATGTTTGGGATAGGATAGCGATCAGAAATCGTTTTGTCATTGACTTTTCTATAGTCAATTACGACTCTCCACTTTTGCCTACCACTAGCGTCTTGTTTTTTGGGTACTACCCACACTGGAGAATTCCAGGGGGAGTAACTGTGCCTGATTATCCCTTGTTCAAGCATTTTTGTTACTTGACTTTGAACTTCCGCTTTGTGGATGTATGGGTATCTATACGATTTTGTGTAGATTGGGATATCATCGGTTGTGTTAATGTGGTGTTTGATTTTATTTGTGAAGGTGAGTGCTTCACCTTCCTTATACATGATGTCGCTGTAGTACCTACAAAGTTTCAGAAGCTTTTTCCGTTCTTGTTTGTTAAGATGATCTGCTCTTATAAGATTAGTGACATAATTTGATGAAATTTCTTCACTGTCTTCTTTATTGAAATTATTGAATTCAATGAAGTCTGCGGAGTTGTATGATTCAGCATTTAGGGGTTATTCTAATAAAATGGTTATGTCATTTTCGGAATAGTTTATTACTTCAACCGTACTGCACCAATTTCCGGCACTATACAAGCCTTGGCTTACATAAAGGTTTGTTTTTATTTCAGCCATTTTGTTTGCTTACAGGAAGTTTCATCAGATTTTTTGATTTAGAGGGGATTGTAAGTTTACCTGAGGAGAAGTTATGTTTGAGCTGTATATCTATGGTAGCATTTTCTGTAATGAGGATTTTATTTTCGAGGTCGAGTTTAGCTTTTAACGATAGAAGTGCATCTAGGCCAAGAAGACCGTCGAAGAAGTTGTGAAATTTAAATATTAAGAACTTTAAGTACCCTTGTTGGTTGTATTCTGAGAAGATTGGTAGGACTGTTTGTTTGTTTAGTTTATACTTTTTAAAAACTGTAGTTATTACTGTTGGTTCACAATTAGATTGTTTATCTTCGGGTATATATTCTGGATTAATAAAACAGGTGGACGCGCCAGTGTCTAACAGAAATCTAAGTTCTCGCCCGAAGGGTGACGATATATAGTTGTAGGGTAGGGTTGTAGGGTGTTTTTTCGGATCTATGTACCCTGTTGGTTCTACGAGGCTGTTGTGGAAAAATTTCCCTCATCGCAAACGTTAGTTTCGTCGATTTCGAAGAACCGATCTAATTGTTGATAGTTGTTGGTTTCGACATTATTCATTTCTTGATAGTTGGGATTTTGGCCTTTGAAATTTCTGGTTTGTTGGGAATGGCTTGTTTTAATATTTGGTTCTCGTCTTATATATACAGATTGGTATTATTTCGGAAATTAACTACGGGTTCTGGTTTTTGGTATCTATTACTTTGAGTGTTAAAGTTTGTTTTATTGAATGGAGGATATTTAGAAAAAGGTCTAGCCTGGTTTTCTCTGTATTGTGGTGATCCCTAGTTTGGGCTAAATGGGTTCGGGTTTTGATATCTAGGGTAGGTTCTATTTTGTTGCTGATTGTACGGCTTATAGTGGTTGGGTTTGTGCATGCTAAGGTTTTATGTAAACTTTTGGTATGATATGTTTTGTTCCTTGATGCAACAGGCTAAAGCAGAGGCTAATGTGTCTGGTTGCATTGCTCTGACCCTTGATCCTAAGGGTTCATTTAGGCAGGTAAGAAAGGAGTTGAGACACATTTCTGCATAGAGATCTTTTCTCGCTTTTATGACATTTATATCAGTTTCCTGAATTTGGATACTGTTACAGAGAGTTGATTGTAGCTCAATTATTGCTCCATACAGAGATTCTACAGTTTTGTTAAATTGTTAAATATTGTGGAGATCTCTTATCAGTGATGTCTCCGTGCGTTTATCTGAATAGTGTAGGATGAGATTATTTTTAATCTCATCCCAGATGAGTGGCGTACCGTACATGTTGAGGATTTCGTTCGCTTGGCCCTCAATTTTGTTTCTTATGGCTCTGAGTAGTATTTGGCCATAGGGGGTTTTGTCCGTTCCCCTGATATAGAGGAGGATTTCCTCGACGTTATTCAAAAATTCGTATAGGAGTCTTGGGTTCCCATCGAATTTTGGGAGATCCTTAATTGCATCCGGAATTCTTAGCGAATTGAAGATTTCGATTTGATTAATTACTTGATTAGTTACCTGACTAGTCTGGGGTGGTTGTACACCGTCATTGTTAAATTTAACGAATTATTTGCAAATAAAAATAAAAAAATATCTTTTCGGAGGCTATGCCTCTTTATTAATTGAGCACCACTTAAAAACTAATTACGATTTCTCCTTACACTATTACTTATAATGTTCAACCTGCGACCTCAGCATTAAACGTGCATGAGAAAATATTTCAGACGAAATATTATCATTAAACGTGCATGTGAAAATATTTCAGACGAAATATTATCTCGGCCGATGCACCCGCTTGATATCTGAATTCTGCAGCGCGTGTGCTGACATTGCACCTAATTCGGTGCGCGTGCATAATGCAGTGTGCTAACTCCCCCCTCCTTAAAACTGCGACCCGCAGGTCAGTTACTTATAATTGGTGGGGGGTAGAAGTCGCTTGTTTGTGGTAGTACTGGAAGTGGTTGAACTTGTATAGGTTGCTTTCTTATTTTCTTACATTTATGCGTATATACTACAATATGAAAAAAATAATGACGATTAACAAGTATATGAATATATCTGAAATGATGGTTGAATTAGTTACAATGGAAAATTTCTTAAGTTCTTTAATATATGTAAATCTTGAAAAAATTCTAGGTCCAATTTTATATCTTTTACGGTTATGTTTTGTTGGATTATGGGTGGCAAAATATGGAAGGTTGTTACTTCTCTGTAATGTTTTTAATCTAGGACTTATGAATTTTCTTCCCGGTTTCCGTAATAATTGTGACCTTGTTGTCACGTAGTACCTTCTCTTTTGTATATAGAGGTTTCTGTTTACCGTCTCGACGTTTAACCGCTGCATAGATTATCTCTCCAAGTTGGTAAGTCTTTGGTGTATTCCTCTTACGGTTTTCTCTGCTGTTTTTCCTCTTCTGATTCCTTTTGATTAGTTCGGAGAGATCTTCGTTTACCTTGGACCGAGATTACGATTCGTGGGCTTCTTCCTAGAAATATGTCGCTCGGTTTCCTTTTTGTAACAGAATGTATGGTGTTATTATAGCGATCGACTGCTATATCTATAATCTCCTTCAGAGTCAGGTCAGGATATTCCTTCCGAAGACATCTGGTGATTTCTATGATCGTTGAGTGGACCCTCTCCACTATTCCATTCACTTCACTTTTTTGGGGTGGAGTCAAATAGATTTGAATACCAAGAGATCTAATGTAATTTGAAATGATTGGACTTACGAAGCTCCTCTCGTTGTCAGTTACTATGGATCGAGGCACCGTGAAATAATGTAGGATCTTTATTACCTTTTTTCGTAGAATTTAATGTAATTTGAAATGATTGGACTTACGAAGCTCCTCTCGTTGTCAGTTACTATGGATCGAGGCACCGTGAAATAATGTAGGATCTTTATTATCTTTTTTCGTAGATACAGCGCTGACTTTTCCTTGATATGGAAGAACTTTGCGAATTTTGACAGATTATCGACACAAGTTATAAATTTCTCTCGATTTATTTCGAAAATGTCCATATGAACTATTTCTGTCGGATAGGTAGGAATTGGTGTTTCCTGAAGTTCTGGTTTCGAAGGGTGTCTGTCGTACTTGTTAGCTTTACATATTTCGCAGTTCCTCGTGACTTTCCTTATCAGACTGCTCATTTTTGGGAAGTAGTATCTTTCCAGGATTTGTTCTTTGTTCTCCCGGTCGTTGCGATGAGCTCTGTTATGTTCTTCTTGGATGATTCTCATCTTGTTTTCTTCATTACTCAGGTCTTCCACTATTCACTGTGTAATACGAATTTTAAACTTACCAAAGTTTTCCTTATAGATGTCCAGTAGGAGCGGAATGTGTGTTTCTGGTAATTTTATCCCATTGATAATATTTGGGTTTAGCTTTTTCTTCAGGGCCTGTGTCAGGTTTTCTTTCGTGACTTTTTGGAAACGAATATAATGCCTATGGAAAGTCAGATGGGCTTCTTCATGTGCGGTCATTTCGCGTCCCTCTGAGATGATTATTTGGTTCCTGAACACGTTCAACGGGACTTCGCAGTGAGGAATCAGGTCCGAGCTGTCTTCTTCGGCGCTGTGCATAGTTTGCGAATCCGATGTTAAGCTATTGGCCTCTGTTTTCAGTCTAGACAATGCGTCTGCTACCAAATTTGTTTTTCCCGGCTTGTAGGTTAACTCGTAGTTGTATTCTTCTATTCGCGATTTCCACCTTTTAAGTTTCGCATTCGTGTTTCGGTTGGTCAGTGCAAAAGTCAGCGGTTGATGGTCAGTCAAAATCCGTATTTTCTTTGCTCCGTATAGATAATTCCTCAAATTATCAAGAGCCCAGACAATCGCCAGCATCTCTTTCTCATTGGTGGCGTAATTTTCTTCTGCCTTGCTGAGCGATCTAGAGATGTAGGTAATTGGCCTGTCTTTTCCTAGTTCCCCCTGGGAAAGTACTGCTCCTATCGCAGTATTCGAGGCATCCGTTGTTAGGATGAAGGGCTTCTCGAAATCGGGAAATATGAGAATCTCGGATGATGTCAGAAGTTCCTTGAGATTTTCGAAAGCTCTGAGTTTTTCGGCGTTCAATTGGATTTTGCCTTAACCTGGGCCCTCTTCCCTCTGGTGAGATTTGTTAAAGGTTTGGCGATCTTGGCAAAGTCTTTAATAAATCGCCTGTAGTAAGAGGTGAGTCCTAAAAATCCTTTTAACTCCTTCAGGTTTCCCGGTGGTTGTAGTTTATGAATTGCGTCTACCTTTTTCCTATCAGGTCTTATACCCTTATTTGTTATAAGGTACCCTAGAAATTCGGTTTCTCTCTTCAAAAATTGGGTTTTATCTAAGTTCACCTTGAGATTTGCGTCCTCTAATGCGGACAGCACGGTTTCGACATTCTTTAGATGTTCCTCCTCGTTGCCACCGAATACGATAATGTCCCTCCTTGGTGACATACCTTATGTAAGGTATGCTGAGAGGCACTTGTCATAAAATTTATCTCGGTTTCAGTTACTTCTTCCTCTGTGTCTTCTATCTCGTAGCTGAGAGTCGCTGTCTCCTCATCGACTTCTTGTTCATATTCATGCAGGTACTGTTCCTCTTCCTGAGTTTCTGTGTTGTACAGCCTCTGCTGTTTTTGAGGGTAATTGTCCGAATGGTTTCTGAATGGGTTGTTTTGATTATAAGACTGGTATGGGCCAGATTTTCCGGGACGATTGGGGGCTGGTCTATTTATGTAATTAACCTGTCTTGATTGGACAGACTGGTCAACGGACATGGGCACCGAGGGCTTAGGTCTGGCTGGTCGCGGTGGTGGAGGATAGCTTTTCTGTGGCCATGAAGGCTGGTAGCGATTTCTCTGCTACTGCTGGTGATGAGCATTATATGCTATGTTCTTTTGTTGCGGAGGCAGAGATCAGCCGATGTCGCTCCTGTCTAGGTGACGTTGGTATTTGGTTTAATGGAGTGGTTATGTTATAATTACTCTTCGGATGTAACGCCACGCCTCTAAAATTCAGGTTTTGCATTTCCAAGCAACAAGCATACGCTTCCGGTAGCGTCTGTGGCTTTTGAATCATCAAGATTTTGGATAGTTCTCCGTTCACTCCTCTTATAAAGACGTCTAGAGCTCGGTATCTATAATTCTCTATTAGTGCTTTTACAGTCTTGGCACTATAGTCTTCCGTTTTGAGCTTATTTATGATAAGCGAGAACTGATGGTTTACGCTAGCGTAGTATTCATCGATGTTTAAGTTTCCTTGCGAAAGGGTGCCGAGTTGATGTTCGAAGGTACTCACATCCCTTTTATCAGCATAGTGTAAAGATAAGCAAGTCTTCATGGTCGACCAATCATCATCGAAAATATTGTACGAAATGAGAGCGGCGTCAGCTCCGCCTCTTATTTTCTGACGAATGCTCTGTAATATAGCCCTGTAAATTGGCTTTTCTTTTACAACCTCGTAGTCCCTCAAAATACTTTCAACGTTGTGGACCCAGGACGCGTATTGTACAGGATTACCGTTGAATGACTGCAGGCCCTTGACGCTGTCCGGCAGTCTACTAATTTCTTTCAAATCTGACTCACTTATGGGCGGTTGTAGACTTGTAGTAACCGGGTTGTTTGTCGTTGCTGTGATTTCGAGCGACGCTAGCCTTCGCTCTAGTTCCTTTGACTTTTCAATCTGGGCATTTATTGCTCCAGTAAGCTCTGTGATAGCGATTTCAATCTTCTCCATATTGCCAATTTTAGTAATTTATACGTTTATTTTTATGGGACCGCTATAACTTAAACAATTCTTTAGCTTAATGTAATAATTGTTTGTGTATGTGTACAATATTCTGTGTTCTTAAATCTATTTTATTCAATATTTGTTTTTAATCAATGAGCTTATTTGTATGCAATTGGAATGATTTATTTTTCACTTTTAAATGTTTACCAACTCACAGTCAATATTAAAATATATATATATATATATATATATACGCTTCACAAATTTAACTACAATTTTTCTCTTTAAAATTGTTGATATTTATTTATTTAATTTTTTCTTTTTATTTTTCAAATGGTTACAGTATTACAATAAAATCGTCTTAGTGTAGGTTTGACAAATTTAATAAATTTTTTTTTTTCATTAACCTAGTTTGAGTTTTAAGTGGCGCACTTACATGAAAATTATGATGCTGAACTTAATTTCTGGTTCTTTAGGTTCTTCGGGACGATGGAACTGGTTGAATCGATGGTGATCTTCTTCTTCAGCTGCTTCGTAGAAGTCCTCTGTTATAGCGGCTTAATGTGGTTCGCACTCTTGTTCACACCTTCAACACTTATGCAAGTCCGAAGGGGTGTATGTATCCTTTTTGACTGCTTCGTAGAGCTTCTGTCTCTTTTGTAGCGGCCTACTGCGGTACACTCTCACTATCACGTATGCACTTTTATGTCCTGTTACGAGGGCCTATACCTCGTCCAATAACAATAACAAAAAAAAAAAAAAAAAAAAAAAGGAAACAAATTCCAACATACCTGTTGTCCGTGGTACCTACAGCCAACATCCCTCCCACAGCCAGGTTCCTTTTGGGTTTTGGGGTTATTTTGCTTCCTTGTGCACCTTTTGTGCACAGGAAGCGATCCACACACACCCACCCCAGTCCAAGGGTGGAAAATTGGAGAAATTACAAAAAAAAAAGTAATTACAAAGAAAACACAGCGATTTGCCTCGCAAAAAAAATTAGAAAATAAACGAAATGTCAACAATCAGCTGACATGAGAGAAAAAATACTAATGGTGATCGGGAAATTATCCGTGGTTCAGGGCTAAGAAAAATAACATAGAATTCGTTCAGTCAATATCTTCATATTATATGTTTATATGGGTTTTGTTTGTCAGAAATTTTGTTTTGGGTTAATTAGGGTAGATTAGTTATATTAATGTAAGGTATGTTATGTTATTTTATTGTTCGAAGTTAGGTAAATGTATTAATTTAGTAAAGTGTTATATCTAAGTATTATCATCTTGACGAAGGATATTGGCAAAGGGAATTTCCCTTTTCCAATGTTCCGAAAGCAGTACAGATGCTGACAAGGACGACCGACATGACATAGAGGGAGACAGAGAAGACATAGATGAACGAAGAGAAACGTAGCCAACGACCATGATAAAGAGAAAAAAAAAAAAAATCAAGAAAGATAAGAAACTAGAGCAAAAGAGCACCGACCGTTGATCACTTTTCTGATTAAATTCAATCGAGAACGGTCGATGCCCCGACAATACAGATAGTGGAAGAAGCAACAGACAGTGACACACAAAACAAAGGGAAGGAACTTCAATTTTTTTTTGATTTTTGCGGAAGACAAAAAAGGTGCGGAGGGGCCATCTATACTTTTGGTGGTAATAGCATAGTATTCTTCGAGAAGAGGACCCGGGGCGAATAGCAGAGGACTTGGGTCGAGCTGCCATACCCAAGCCTCTGCAGTGTTTTTTTGATAGGCCCCGTTTTTTTTTTGGTAACAACGGCTAGTGGGAACCGTAAGGGAATCCGCAAATACAAGCCAACCTACCGGTAATCCACAAGGGCATACTAAGGTATAGCAAGGAGCAAAGGCCACACAGGGAACTGAAGCGGGGTGCTCCGCCCTAAGTGTTCCGTACCATTGCCGCTGCAGCAGTATCAGAGATACAGTGATACTAAAGCCGCAGTAGAAGCAGAATTCCGCGAAGGAGCAACTTTTTTTTTTGTGTGATAAAAAAAAAAAGAAAAAAAAAAAAAAAAACAAATATGAGAGAAGTGCTCTACCGATGAAGTGTAGCTTAGAGTTTTTTTTATATTTTAAATATTGTAAAGTTAAGGTTAGGAGTGAAGTGATTCTGCATTTAGTATTGGTTTTGTGCCCGCGATATTTCAGCTGGAACTTCAGCAACTGGGATCTCTTCTTGTGCTGCCGGCAGGACAACGGGGGACAACAAAAACGTGAGTAATTAATCTTTTCTATGATTCCTTCTTTTAAATGGAGTAATGCTAAGGGCAGAATTAGCTTTGATTAGGATAGGTTAGCTTTAATTGATTTTTTTTATAGAATTTTTAATTTTCCACCTGAATAAACTCAAATGTACAGATTTAATTTAAGTATTTATTTGTAAATGATGGACAGATAATTTCCCTTGTGCGGTGATGGTGTGTGGGGGAATGGGAAGGCCGTCCTTCCGTTGATCAGGCGCGACGATGACTTGACTGAACAACTACACCGACTTGACAAAGACCGTACGCGACGACCATACGCACTTTAAGTACAGGACATTCGACAGTAGTGGCTGGATTGTGGTATTAGGGGCCATCTCCAGTGAATATTGGCCAAGGAGATGGCGAAGGTTGTGTCATCCAGACACAAGGGTGGGTTGGCCATGCCGGTGCCAACAACATCTGGCACGTCTCCGGGACGAGACGAACCCACATCCTGGAGAGACTAGGGGAGATAGATGCCGTAGTATAGGGCTAGAATAGGATAGTTATAAGTTAGTTTAGGTATAGGTTAGGGCGTATCGTAAGTTTTAGTATAGATTAGGTTTAGATTAGAATAGTTAGGTTAGATCTAGCATACCCTTCTTTCTCCGGGATATGGGCATAAGCCCTTGAGCTTCTTCTTCTTCTTCTCCTGTCTTCTTTTCTATCTTTGCTTAAGTCCGTCCGTGGTCTAATTAGGTTAGCTTTTCTCTTCTCTATTAGGTTCCTTTTTTATACATATGGCACGATTCCTTTTTGTGTTTGAGTAGGTGGTGTGAGAGTGATGGGAGACAAGAACCAGCCCCGTCCGACGAGTTAAGCCGTGCAACCGCGTGCGTGCCGCCATCCCCTTCACCCACACCGAAGACGCCTCCGTGGCCTGCCCCTAGCTCATAACAGTCCTTTATCGCGGATTTATATTATTTTTACTAAATTACCACGTGTCCCTGCTCGGGCCCCAGTTAACGAATTATTTGCAAATAAAAATAAAAAAATATCTTTTCGGAGGCTATGCCTCTTTATTAATTGAATACCACTTAAAAACTAATTACAATTTCTCCTTACATTATTACTTATAATGTTCAACCTGCGACCTCAGCATTAAACGTGCATGAGAAAATATTTCAGACGAAATATTATCATTAAACGTGCATGTGAAAATATTTAAGACGAAATATTATCTCGGCCGATGCACCCGCTTAATATCTGAATTCTGCAGCGCGTGTGCTGACATTGCACCTAATTCGGTGCGCGTGCAGAATGCAGTGTGCCAACTTTAACATTGGGCAACATGATAAGACTATTAAAATCGTTGAGAAGGTTAGAAGATGAGGGATCAGAAGTGCTAGAAAAATCAAGATTTCGCTCTGATCTGGTGATTTCCGGAATTGAGCTTAGGCTTTTCGAGAGTTTGCTCAGATTGTAGGGGCCAAATCTAAATTTGCCTTTAATTTTTTGTATATTTGACATTAATAAATAATGTATATATGTATATATAGTTTATATGTTGGTGATTATACTTATGTATATGCAATATATATGTATTCTTTTTGTATATTCTCTATTAGTTTTTGCTTTTAAAAAAAAAAGTTCTTAATATAAATATATAATTTTTCTTTTTATTTTTTTTTTATTTTTTTTTTTTTTTATTTAAATTTTTATGTGTTTGTTATTACTTATTGTATTTTAACTGGAGTGCCTTGCAATAAGGATCGCAGTTCTTTTATTGTTTATTTTAACTGGAGTGCCTTGCAATAAGGATCGCAGTTCTTTTATTATTTAATTTAACTGGAGTGCCTTGCAATAAGGATCGCAGTTCTTTTATTATTTATTTTAACTGGAGTGCCTTGCAATAAGGATCGCAGTTCTTTTATACCGGAGTGCCGTGCGATAAGGGTCGCGGTTATACTGGAGTGCCTTTCGATAAGGGTCGCAGTATTGAACAAATTATATCACATACAACTATTTCACTTACATGCACCCAATAAAAGCGATGATCATCAGCATTACAGAGGAGTCGTGACGTCGTTCGATCAGGTTGAGTTGGGGTTGGTTCAGCAGTGGTTAGGGGTTGAAACCCGCCGGAATTTAGTTGGTAGAATGTTTGTGTGTTGTGCCACTTATACCGCTCGATGCGATACCGAGTTACCTTGTGAAGGTTTTCCCGCTACACAATGTGAAATCACCGAGTTTTTATTTGAAATCACAGCGTTTTTACTTGAAATAACTAAAGGTTTTCTCGCGACACAATCGAATACCAATATCTACTTTTCACTAAAAACCGTCCACTGTTCCGGACGACTGCGCCAGTTACATTCAATCCCTCAGCTTGAGGTAACAAAAAAACAACATTACTTTACGAACAACTTTAATCAACTGAACTGGAATACAATTTTTATTTCTACAAATCACATACGTATCATTTGCAAAGGTGATTCTTGAGAAATTTGGAAAATGAATTTAGGTTACGCCGGAAACTCAGCAGACGCTGATTCTACAAATTAATCACCTGTGCAAGTACAATTTAAATTAATACTATCATATTACATTACAATTCAATATAATAACTGCTGCTGCTGTTGGGGTGATGAACTCGCTGATGTTGCATTTATATATACTGCTTCTGCTGTTGGGGTGATGAACTTTGCGGTGTTTACGGGGTGACGTGGGAACAGGTGGCTTGCGTGTTAGGTTCCGTAACTCGCGCGAACAGTTATTGTTTGTCGATGGAATTATTACTATTATTTTTTTTTTTTAATTTTTTTTTTAGCAATCTTATTCTACGTGCGCGCACGACGACAGGCAGTAGTCAACTCATATAATTTATATATATAATAATAATATTATAAATTCATAAATAAATTTATTTTATTCCAATTTTGTATAACAACAAAAATGAAATAACGAAATTAACCGGAAGTTTTATAAGAAATAAAACAGAAACGGAAAGAAATTGATACAATGATATCTTTCAATAAAGAAGATATTTCTACGATTTTTAAGAAACTTTAACACATAACTGTTGCTACAACTTTTTCTTAGCAGGAAGTGGGCGTAGCTCCCAAAATTTGTAACCGAAGTTCACAGATTCTTATGAGATATTCACAATAAGACTTAACCATCACCGTAAATAGCTTTGGAAAAGCAATATACGTTTTTTTTTTTAAGAAAACGGTCCCAAAATGTGGGAATGGCCATAAATGAAGTTAAGTTATGTTAGGTGGCTGTCCCCACTCAAAGAGGGACACACTTATAACAAGGATAGGTCCATTGTGATACACGTGATACACACGAAGAACCAGATTTCCGGCACCAAGAACCATACATGACTAATTTCTCCCTACGGGAATACAAGAATGGGTAACCATTCTGTACCTAAACCCATAAGCAAAACTCTCTATTTTGTTAATATCAAACCTGACTAAGTCTCTCAGATCTTCATAGAAGTATTCCCCTAGGGTTTTCCTTCTGAACATTTGATAAGATAGGACAGGTGCATAAAAGGTGAGTAAGAGTTCCCTCCTCCTCCTCGACTCTACAGCTTCGACAGAAATCGTTGGAAGAGACACCCATTCTAATAGCATGTCTACCTACTCGTATCAAACAGTGACCCGTGAGGGTTCCGATTATTATACTAATGTGTTTTCTATTAATGGGCAAAAGTCTTTCCGATTTCTTCAGATCCATCTTAGGTCAGATCTGTTTCGACAAGACAAGACAAGTACTGATATTATTTCTCCTACTGTTTGTCATTTTCCTCGCTTCAGTATCGTAATTTTATCGATTATGAGGGAGCAGACTGTTGCTCTCTTTTTTCAGTGAAGATCCGACCAGCATCCTCTTTAGTCCGGAAGGACACTGTGTCCTGAAATCCATCACAAAGAAATTTCGCAACTGTCGTTAAGAATCCAAGGCATTCCAAGGCATTTATAGCTGCCTGACTATCTACATATAGTGCAATAGCTCTACAAGCCACAGCTTTACGGATTAGTGTAATTTCCGCTTGAAATACACTACAGTGATCCTGTAGTAGTCTGGTAATATTTACATCAGGTATACTGGGGAAGTCTCCTACACCCGTACCATACACTGCCTTAGATCCATCTGTGTATATCTCTATCGAAGAATCGTTCAAGATTTTTCCAGATTCCCAAGCCCTTCTGCTAGGAATTCTGGTATTGTATCTGACATTAAAGTCAATGTGAGGGACAATATAGTCCATCTTAATAGGAATATTATTCTTGCCGATCAAAATCCTGGAGTGGTCCATATTAGCGTTAACCACCTGCGAAAATGTTGCTGCTTTTGCCGCCATATGTTTCCGAAAGATATCAACAGGTGGAGCATTGTCTCTAACGCAGCGGTAGGAGTTGTTTTCAAAGCACCCGGTATACAGACGCATGATAACCTTTTAATATCCCTTACAAAATCAGAATATGTTTTCTTGGCCAGTGCTGTCCACCCGACTAGTACTCCGTACATCAGAATGAGCCTCACTATTGCTGTATAAATCCAATGGATCACTTTAGGCTGAAGACCCCAAGACCCTACGACAGGTATAAAGGACAACCGAGGCCTTCCTGACACGCTCTTGTATAGGTATATTCAGTTTCCAACTGATTTTCTTGACGAGAATAACCCCCAAGTAAATATCTGACAGGATCTGCGAAACGAAGCATCGTGCCATTTAGCTTTGGAGGGATGATACATGGTACTTTGTATCTATCCGCCCGTTAGTCCGTCTGTATATCAAGAATTTGTGGGTCTTGAATTTTGACCTAGGGGGATGAACAAGTGTAAATATAACGTTGTACAGGGCCATGCTCACATAGTGGGGGCGATTTTTAAAAAAAAAATTGTAAATATTTCACCAGAATACGTAACCTTTGGCAAGAGACACGCCCACTTACTTCTAAGGAAAGGCCTTAGGCAAATTAAGTAAAATCTCCTAAATCTCTACTCTCTGAGTACAGAGACGTCATTGTATTTGAATCGAAAGTAGGTAATATTGCCGAAAAACTCTTCCGCACTAAGGCCTCGTTGAAAAATGTAAAAAATTATTGCTCTAAAATTGCATCGATTCAATTTAACCATATTAATGAACAGCTCTCAATCAAATTACCTTTAAAAACATTTTATCTATTTGAGAATTAATTATTGATGTATGTTATTTTGGCTCACGAAAACGTAAATATCATTTTTAAACAGGAATAAAGGCACGAAAATTAAAATTTAGAAATTTTGTTGCTTATGTGTGCGGGTCTTTCACAAATCTTACAGACTTATATTAAGTACCAGGCAAAATTAGAAAATAGACAAAAAATTGGAATTTAGAAGGGTGAACATTTTTCTGCCGTGTTGTTTGCAATTTTCCAGTATGAGTATGTCTTCCAACATCCTTTCAGAATCCCGTAAATGAATTACGAGGCTAGAACCTACACGCACACATATCTTGCACCTTAGAAAAATATCTAACGAAGCCAGATTTTTTAGTTTCGGAATTCAAGATGGTATAAATACTATATAAATACTTTTTTCTTTTGACTTTTTTAATACCTACCATGACTCCATCATAGGGCATAGTTCAACGTAGCCAGATTTTAGTATTTTCCTAGGTCGCAGAGTGGCATTTTCGGTAAGGCGGAAATGTAAGGTTTCGAGTTCAATAAAAAAAATCTTAGAAAATTCAATAATCACGTCTCATATGTTGTTTTTGTGAACATTCAAGAAATATATAGATGGTTCATACTTACATTTATTACTTTTTCTGCAAACAGATATGTTTCTTCTATGTTTGGCCAGTCTAGTTGCTCCCAAAAATATTTTATTTGATACAATAGAGATAAAGTATCTAATGCTGAAGAGGTGTATTTCATCACATTGTTATACGGAAGGAAATCGTCAAGTCCGACGGCCTTTTCAATACTAATTAACGTTTTAATAACAGATATGTTGAGCCAATTTGCCACTGCAGGAAAGAAATATTCGTAAAACTTATTTTTGACCAAGTTACCTTCCGTCATGCATATAGCTGAACCTGTAAAAATTTAATAAATTAATAATCATTTGCTCTTCAAGTGCTCGTATTAGGGTGAACCAAAACTTCAGTTATGAATCTAGACAGTTCAATTAAGGACAGAGTTTCGACGATATGACCATTTAAAAAATATTTGAGTTTTGGGGTATCATGATTTGGATTTTCTAGATTATCTTAAATGTCTGTGGTTAAATGTGTCCTTACGTTCATTCTTTTGGAGATATTTAAGTGCATAAAGTTAATATAAGAAAAGGAACCAAGAATAAAGACATAGAATGCAGCAGTAAAATTAAAAAAAAAAATTTTCGTTTACTTAAAACTACATAATATGAAAAATGTTATCTTAGTAGTTCTTATATTGATACATCTTTATCAACTTTATTGTTAGTTACAGAAAATATATATATATTTACGAGTAATCTGCTTGTCAATACGATATTTTAACTTTTTGAATCAAATAATATGTCCTACATTTTGTATGGCAAATTTTATGAGTTTAGCGAGTTATGTAAATAAGACTTGACAGACCTTAATATAATTCTTGTTTATCCTATTTATTTCATTAGGTGGTTAACAAATATTTTTAAGGGAGGGCAAAACAAAAGGGTATAAAGGCTTAGAACCCATACTCCGATGGCAGTATGCCATTAGTCAAAAGGAGATTGCCATCCGACAAAGGAAGGCCCGCCAATGATAAACAGAGCCCGACGTGGATTGATTTGGGAAGGCCCTCAACCAGTTCGACAGCCAAAGGTCATTCGGCTTCCAAGAGACCCGGGTCACAGGATGAAACGCCAAAAAAAGCCACATCTGGTCTTTGGCTTCATTGAGCCATCATCCCGTACTGTCTGGCTAACCTCATATTAGTTGGACTGACTTTTGAACATGGTTGTTGGCATCAGTCTGGTACCAAGTTAATAATTTTAGAACTCGGCTGACTTTATTCAGTGACCATGGCGAATATCCGGACCTTCCTATGCAAAACTGACTGGGGATTAATATCACTACCAGGAATATATTGAGCCCCTTATCACGAGGGATTTCAAAATCTGGAGCTAGAGTCATTATACCTGCAAGAGATAGAAAACTGATTTCTGGCTCAGCAGGGAAAGGGTCGAATCTCAGGTAGGCTCTCTAAGAAGCTAAGAGGTGGCGATTAGTCCTTTGAATCGGAGGACTGTGACATCACAGTTATAAAAGCATCTACATTATTTATAAGCAGCTTTCGCTAACAAGATTGTGGACAAAATATTGCCTTATCCAAGAGCCGTACGTCCCCTACTGGGATTTAGGGTAAAAAACTACGCGATGATCTATGCAAGAGGAGCAGGTAAATCCAGGGCCTGTATTCTAGCTAAGAATAAGCTTAAAATATTTCTTTCATCTAATTTTAGTGATCCAGCCTTCGCATGCGTAAGTTTACAAGAAAAGCAACATTTATCTTCTGGGGAAAGTTCTGAGGTTATTTTGCGTGAGTACAACGGGTGCTTTAAATAACTCCCATCGCTCTCCTCACCTATGGAAGGTAAATGGTATCAATAATAGCACTAATGCTTCGAAAATCCTCAGAGTAATCTGACGCTAATTCGGGCCATTTCAGGATCCTGAACGGAAATATAGATATTCTTAGCAACACATATTATGTTGAAGTATTCCGGCCTCATCATCAGCTGCATTGTCATGGCAGATCGGCTTAAGAGTCAAAGATCCTAAGGTTCTTCAAAGATCCCAGGTGAGACATCAAACTAAAGGCTGATCGCGTCTTGGCTGAGCCGAAAAACTGCAGCATGGCGGCAAAATAAATTGATACATTTACTCGTATTTCAGGTGGTACTCGCGAAAGCGACAATCCACCCGTGGTTTTCTTGACTGAGACTGGGGCAAGGATACTGGAAGCCGCACCCAACATGATCTCACCCCACACCTCTTCAGGCCATGATACAGAATCCGCAGTGATAATTTCTTCGATACGCTCAGCAGATTGGGCTGGATTGGAGAAAGTGGCGGAAAGGTTTTACTCGGTACATCTAATCTCCCTGATGATGGACAGGCAACTGATCGAAGGGCTGCTTAAGAAGGATTGACATTCGGTAAGTCAACAATGCTGAAAAGGCTCCCAAAATGGTTCCTGACCAAGAGTTAGAGGAAGAGGAAACGAATGAGGGTAGCTATAGCGTAGCGCAAAGATGCTGTTAACTCAGCTGAAGGCGCAACGCTAAAGCAACTCTCCTTTTGCGCCGACGGAGAAAAGAAATTAGTTGGTAGAAGTTGCATCAACTGCAACTGATCAGCCTCTTAGCCCAACGCTGCTTCCTTTGACTCGAATCATTCGAAATGGAAGAAGCGGGCTGCGTGCCACTCACTTAGAATTAATAATTAGAGTGAAATAACACTTCAGTGATGAATCTAGACAGTTCAATTAAGGACAGAATTTCGACGATATGACCATTAAAGAAATATTTGAGTTTTGGGGTATCATACGAGTAATTTAGATTTTTTAGCTTTCCTCAAATATCTGTAGTTAATTGTGTCCTTACTTTTATTATTTTGGAGATATTTAAGAGCTGAAGCACAAATGCAATTTCTATCGTGCGATTAATTAGTAGCGATGAATGTAACACACAGTTTATTACATATGTGAATAAGCGCATATGATACTCACAAATTGCTTACTTAAATTTCAACCTCCCTGAAAGAAAATCGCGTGTGCTTTTCGATCCTAATTTCTAAGTAAATCTTTTTCAGCTGACCACGCACTTTCTATAAATTAAATCAATTAGCTTCAAACTTGTAGTCGAAAATACCACTCAATTATCATTATATTCATATATTGACACACTGTTCATTGTATTAACTTGGTTAAATGTATTAACAATCGTATGATGTAACTGCAACAACTGTTTAATCTTTAAGTATAAAACTTGTCAATCAAAAATAAAGAGTGAGAGTTTTAATTCAACCGTTGAACGGACAGCATCGACTTTTATTTTCATCCACTTGGCCTATTCTACATTATCAGAAGTGGGATCTGTTAAACCTATGTAAAAAAAAAAAAAACGTTTTGTGCATTCCGATCTTTACGATCTGTCGTGCGTGAAAAAAAAAAACACACACAAAATTATGGCAATAGTGCGGGTTGAACAATTTATCCATAAGGCTACGGTTGCTCAATTAAAGGAAATATTAATCAGTTTCGGTCTTCACAGCAATGGTAATAAGGCAGAGTTGAAGCTAAGGTTACAAGAGCATGTTGCTGAGTTGGACGAGTCTGAAATCAGTGCACATTTTCCCAATGTTGGAGATGAAATACCACTTATTGCCGAGGAAGATGATGCTCTCCAAATCGAAATCAATAGGCTTGCCAACAGAATAAAAAAAACAAGAAATTTTAGCTCTCAAAGAAAAACTCGCAGCTTTACGTCGACCAGCCGAAAGCCCCACGTGTTCAATCTCATACAAAGACATCGAAGACATTGTGCCTCACTTCTCTGGTGGCGATAATTTCTCCATTAAGCAATGGGTGAGGAGTTTCGAGGAGGCAAGGTCTTTGCACAAGTGGGAAGAGCAACAATCGTTTATTTTTGCAAGAAGAAGTCTGAAAGGAACCGCCAAATTATTTCTCCGGTCATTCCGTTGTTCCACATTGTCGGAGTTGAAATCTAAACTTCTCCAAGAGTTTCACCGATTGGTCACGTCAGCTGATGTTCACGATATTCTACGAAACCGGAGGAAAAGAAGGGACGAGAGTATTCATCAATATACACTGGCTATGCAGGAGATCGCATTTAATGCAGAAATCGAAGACGAGGATCTTATACATTACATTATTAAAGGAATTCCTGATACTTTATGCAACAAACAACTTCTTCTTACAGCAAAAAGTATCGACGATTTGAAACAAATGCTGAAGAAATACCAGAAAATGAAATATTACGCCGCAGAAAATACATCTTCTTCTTCAACAGCGATGACAACCTCGTCTGCTAACCAACTCCAGCGACTATATAAGGACAGGTGCTTCAATTGCAACGAACCTGGACATATTGCTAGCAGTTGCCAGACGCCTCGACGAGAGCGAGGAAGTTGTTACAAGTGCGGTAAGCACGGACACTTAGCATCCAACTGTCGAAGCATTAGGCCACCTGTAAATCCACCAGAAATTATTTTGCTCCAGCAGCCTGGAGCTCAACCAGAAGAAGAAAACGTAATGACGGAAACATTTAACAACGACTTCACTCTTGATGTTAAGTACAAATTTTTTAATAGTTTTACTAATGATGTTTTCGAATTTCAAGCAAATACAATGGTAGACCAGTCCTATAAGCTTCATACAGGAACAAATTATACCATCTTTTGTGGTCCTGCCATTAGGACATGACTGCAACCAGTATTTTGGATAAATGGAACAAAATTGGTTATACTAGGAAAAGCTGAATTTGTTATTTACGTAAGTGATAGACCAATAAATTGCATGTTGCATGTAGTTAAAAATAAAACAATGACTAACTCTGTTGTTCTTGGCAGAGATTTTTTACGAGCCAGTAATATTAAATTAAATGTTGAAAATTCTAAAATTAAATTAATAAATTATGCTAAAGATTATGAAAACAATTTAACAAATAATGCTAATTATTCTACAAATTTTGCTACAAATTATATGATAAATAATTAAAAATTATGAAAATTTAAACAACTTAGATAATTGTGATGATAATTTCAACAACAAATATGACAACAATTTTACGAATTTGCACGACGATAGTTTCGCGAAAGATATTTTGAACATAGATACTTGTTATGATAAAAACGATTTTAATTTGAGGATTAATAATAATCTTACACACAAAGATAAACAACGCGTTTATGATATTATGAAACAAACCAATTCTGCTAAAAGCATTTCTAATCCGAATTTCCCTACGAAATGAAAATTAGTCTTTGTAATTCAAATGTGAGTTTTAATTGCGCACCGCTGCGGCTACCATATGTACATACTCTTGAATTAAGAAAAATTTTTAATGATTTACTGAACCGAAAAATAATACGCGAAAGTAATTCACCCTTTGCATCTCCGATTGTTTTGACCAAAAAAAAAAAATGGAACTTTCAGATTATGCGTAGACTATAGACAACTAAATAGTGTTACACAAAAAGACAATTACCCTCTCCCTCTAATCGAGGATCATTTGAACAGGCTACGAAATAAAAAATACTTTTCATTATTAGACCTGAAAAATGGATTTCATCACGTCAAGATGACCGAAGAATCTGTAAAGTTAACATCGTTTGTTACGTCTATAGGCCAGTTCGAGTTTCTTTATATGCCATTTAGCCTTACAAACGCCCCGGCAACTTTCCAGCGTTATATTAATACGAGATTTAAAGATTAAATTGCTGAGGGCAAATTACTCGTATACATTGATATTTACTCATAGCCACTGAATCCAAAAAAGAGCATTTTGCTGTTCTACAGAAACTTGCCAAGATAGTATCGGATTTCAATTTAGAACTTAGATATGACAAATGTCTTTTTATGAAATAACAAATTACGTATCTTGGTTATGAAGTTAATGCAATTGGTATAAAACCTAACTCTGATGATTTAGCTGCTGTGCAAAATTTCCCTACTCCAAAAAATATCAAGGAGCTTCACTCATTTCTTGGATTATGTTCATATTTTAGGAAATTTATTCAAAATTTCTCAGTAATATCAAAACCACTATATGATCTACTAAAACAAAATGTTAAATTTCAATTTGAAGAAAAAGAGATAAGTGTTTTCCAGTTATTAAAGCAAAAATTACTTCAAGCGCCAGTGTTGAGTATTTATTCTCCACAGGCAGAAAAAGAACTGCACTGTGATGCCAGCTCCTTGGGTTTTGGTGGAGTTTTAATGCAAAAGCAGTCAGATAGGAAGTTCCATCCTATATTCTTTTTCTCCAAGAGATCAACAGCAGAGTGAAGGTACCATTCCTTTGAACTCGAAACCCTTGCGATCATATACGCTTTAAGAAGATTTCGGACCTATTTAATGGGTATTAACTTTAAAATTATTACTGATTGTACATAAGTCTATAACGCTTACGCTAAAAAACAAAATTATCAATCCTCGAATTTCAAGGTGGGTTTTAGAGCTGCAAGAATATAATTATTCAGTTGAGCATAAAGATTCAGTCAGAATGAACCACGTTGACGCCCTTAGTAGGTGTCATAACATCCTTTTGGTTAAACCTGATTCATTCGAATATGCATTGGCTTCTGCCCAAAATCAGGATATAAACATACAGAATATTGCTAACATAATAGAACACAAACAACACAAGTTTTACGAAATGGTTAATGGTCTTATTTACCGAAAATGTAAAGATTCCGTTGCTTTTTATGTACCAAAGCAAATGGAAAAAAATATTATCCAAACTTACCATGATGGACTTTGTCATGTGGGTGCAGATAAAGTATTTGAACATCTTAGAAAGACTTACTGGTTTCCGTCGATTAAACAGAAAATCAAAGACTACATCAAGTCATGTTTAAAGTGTATTTATTTCGCGGTTCCATCTGGAAAAAAGGAAGGTGAACTACACAGTATTCAAAAGGGTAATAAGTCCTTTAACACTTTTCATGTAGATCATTATAGGCCTCTCCAGCTGGTGTGAAAAATCTAAAGAAATACATATTTCTGCGTTCACTAAATTTATAAAGCTTTATTCAGTGAAGACGACAAATTCCAGAGAAGTCACTCAGAGTTTGCAAAATTATTTTTCAAATTACAGCCAACCAAAACGGTTGATTTCGGATAGGGGATCTTGTTTTACCTCAGAAGAATTTTTGTCATTTTGTAGAGATGTTGATGTGACACACATAAAATTCGCCACCCATTCTCCTCAGTCAAATGGACAGGTGGAGAGGATAAATAGGGTTTTGACTTCTATGTTGTCAAAAGAATTCGAAGCTGAGCCGGGTGAGTGGGCGAAACATTTGGTTAAAATTGAATTCTCCATAAACAACACCATTAATAGGAGTACAGGTGTATGTCCAAGTGTTTTGCTGTTTGGTGTTCTCCAAAGGGTCGAAAGTAATGATACGGTCCGCGAATATTTGGAATATGAAATCATTCAAAAAGATCCAATAGACGTAGTCGAGGAAAGGGAAAAAGCAAGTCTTAGAATCAGGCGCAATCAAGAAAAAAAAAACTTCAGTATGATAAAAACCACAAAAAACCTCATCGCTATAAAGCAGGAGATTATGTGGTGGTTAAAATTGTTGTCACTACTGCAGGTGTTAACAAAAAATTATTGCCTAAGATAGGTATCGTATAAAAAATCTGGAAAACTTGCAAGTTTCTCGAAACCGATACGATGGGATTACAAGTCCTGAAAATATGCAGCCGTACGTGGTAAAAAATTAAAATCAAAATGAATGTTACATTAAAATAAAAGATAATATTTATTTATTTATTTATTTATTTATTTATTTATTTATTTATTTATTTACCTACGACTTTAACAATCAACAGGTTCGAAAAATTCATAACAAATTCAGTAATTAATTTACATTCATGACTTAACTTAAGACTAACAATAGTGATGACTTAAATTGAGATCTGGTCACAGAAATATCTAAGTTGGTATATACAAAGTTAAAGAGATTACAACACTGGGAAATAGGTTCACGTAGACAATAAACGGTAGAATGTGATACTTCAAATAAAAATGGCCTCTGTCGAAGAGCTCTAGAAGGAGCATATCAATTTATACAATTAAGCAAATTTGAACTATCGACCGTTGCACATAACAAATCACGAATAAACATACAACTGAATGTTTTTCTTCTCGTTTGAAGAGATTGCATTTCCAATAAAAGGCATTTAGTTCGATAGGAGTGATGAACATTGGAAGCATTATCGCGAAAAAGTGACGCAAAGCAAAACGCAAAAAATTCGTTTGTACCCTTTCAATTCTATCAATATCGTTTTGGGCAATAGGATTCCAAACAACACAAGCATATTCCAAGATGGGACGAACAATACTACAAAATAAAGATTTGAGTGCGTAAGGATCCTTAAAATCAGAAGAATTTCTCTTAAGAAATCCCAGGATTGAATTGGCTTTAGAAATCATAGAATTTATGTGCAGATCAAATGTTACTTTGCTACCAAAAATTACGCCAAGATCCTTAAAATCATTCACCACTCTAAGAGGTATATTATCTAAGCAGTATAAAGGAAAAATATGGTGCAGTGTTCTATTATAGCACATGGAAGCACACTTATTTATATTTAATTGTAAGTCATTCAATTTACACCAAACTATGAAACTATCCATGTCTTTTTGCATCAAAAGCCTATCACGAACTGTTGAGGTAATGGAATAAATCTCAGCATCATCAGCATACATAAGACAGTGACAGTGTTTCAGTATGCCAGGTAGATCATTGATGAACAGCAAGAAAAGAGACGGTCCTAGATGACTGCCCTCGGGTACTCCCGAAGTCACATTAATCAGTTTTGAAAACCGATCACCAATAACGACAAATTGCTTTCGTCCATTTAAATAGGATCTAAACCAGCTGAGCAATGATCCATATACGCCATAAGCTTCAAGTTTTCTGACAAGAATAAGCAAGTTAACTGTACTGAAGGCCTTAACAAAATCGGTATAAATGACATGGACCTGTTGGTACTTTTCTAGGGCAGTTATACAGAAATTCGTAAATTCTAAAAGATTTGTGGTAGTAGACCTGCTATTCCAAAAACCATGTTGAAAATCGCTTATGTACATATGTCCTTATTAAAATATTAAACTTATCCTTTACTAGGCAATCCAGGATCTTAGGTATGACTGACATCTTCGTTATGGGTCTAGAGTTTGATACGTTGTCCTTTCTTCCAGATTTATATATGGGAGTGATACAACTCACTTTCCATTCCTCTAAGAAGATGCCACTGGATAAGGATTGATTGCACAATAGAGTTAGCGGACAACTAAGAGATCTGGAACAATGATGAAGAATGATTGGATAAATTCCCAATAAATCAGGCTTACGTTTAGGTTCCAACTGATCTAGGAGCAATTGCACTTCATCAACATTAAAAGAAACAAGAGAGCAGTCAGCAATGGATGGAAGCGACTTGAAATAATTTTCATCAGTATGGACCACATTTGATGACTGGTAAATACTTTGAAAGTACTCAGCAAACATGTCCGCAACTTCTTTAGGTTCACTGGCTTGTTTCGTATCAAGGTGCATCAACGTGGGAAAGCCAACACTTTTGCGTTTATAATTGATAAAGCTCCAAAAAAGTTTTGGGCTCGTTTTAAGTTTATGCTCTAAAGACTGTACGTAACTACTATAGAGAAAACTAGAGAGAAATACAAACTCTTTTATAAGACGAGAAAAAATTGCATAATCAACAGTGGAGTTAGATCTTTTAAACTTTTTATGAGCTGCATTTTTTAATTTAATCAATCTAAAATAATACCACGCCGGCCGAGAATTTACCCTTTTGCGAACTACAGGCACGTAATTATTTAAAGCATCATTAAGAATGTTTTTAAATTTTATAAAGTTTTCAGATAAAGAATTATTTAGAAATTCATGTGACCAGTTAATGGAGTTAAATAGCAAATTCATGGTATTTAAATTATTTAAATTGAATTTACGAACATACAAAATGGAATTATTAAATTTGCAAAAGTTATTAAAATTATAGTTTTTAATTGAAATACAAACAGCTGTATGAAAAATAGATTTATGTAACAAAGGATGGCATTCTATTACCATAGCATTTAAATCTTCAGAGACAAAAACTAGATCTAATACATTGTTAAAGGAATTAGGAATATCAATTATTTGATTTAAATTAAGAGCAAATAGCGAATCTATCATAAAAATTTCTTCTTCGGAACGTAACGATATTGGCATAAGCTTAGAAGAAGTACATCGAACAAAAATTAGATCAACAAGATTAAAATCGCCGATGACACATAAATTGAAATTCTTATATTCTGATGAAGTGGCAACCCTGTCGATGTTCTCCAGATGTTTTTTGTACACAGGCGTTGTACTGTTGGGAGGAACGTAGTTGAGAAAAATCAGCAAACCGGTACCAGCAACACCCACTTGAACACATAACTGGTCAATATTCAATCGACCTTCTTCGAATGCGATGTCAATTTCAACAGCTGATGTGATAATAGATCGACGTATTGCCATTACAATGCCACCTCCGCGTGCTTCGTTTACATCAAAACGATCGAGATGAAAAACAGAGAATTTCAAGGTGTCAAAGAGCTCTTCGATCATATGGTGGTCGTGCATCCAGGTTTCGGTGAGAGCGATAATGTCATAATCACACTCATCAATAGAGAGAGAAAGCGCTCTGACTTTTGATGAAAAGCCTCTCATATTATGATCGAAGTTAAATGATCGCTCTCATCAAATGGCGAAGTAATATGAACTGGTGTTAAGACATGGTGTTGGTGTGGGTTGACCCACTGTTTTTTGAAGGAGACCTAAAATGTCTCACATAAACATGTAAAGGCCAACTGTGTGCATTCAAAGCAGAATTAAATTTGTGGACAGGAACCCCAACTTTCAAATTGATAAACTTGAGGCTTATTAACTTGAAACACAGTACCTCATCTTCAGCGATATTCAATTTCTTTGACAAATATTTCTTAATTTCATTCTCAGAAGTTGTAGTAGAGAATGATAAGAGAGCGATTCTTACGACGTTTGTTTTGAGCCACTTGCCAGTTTGACTCAATCTCGTTGCTGCTAGCTGTGGGTGTGTCAATGAGACCACAGTCAGCTTTATTTATCGCGCCAGGACAAACTGTATCACAAATATGCGAAGCAGAATTCTCGGTACACTTTGTGTTAGTGATTTTCGAGACTCTGGGTTGCGGTGGAATAAGATTTCGAGTCGAGGCCGGAGAGTTAATGTCTATAGAAACACCCTTTCTTCTTATCTTATGGAAAGAGTTTCCACAAAATAAACCACACTTAATTCCATCATCGAGAATAGCATTAGAGCACTTAGCACACTTTAACTAAGCTTTATTGCCTGACATCATGAAAACACAACCGCACCGCTTGAAGAGAAAACTCTATTTCTTATTTTATGGAATTGATTTGTCTCATTGTAATTACTTTATTTGAAAGCCGTAGCTTTTAAAAGTCTCATTCAATTAGTATACTTTATTCGAAAGTCATTTTGTGTTGAAAATATCAAATAATCGATATTAGTGTAAATCGAGGCGATTTAAAATCAGGAATGGCCGAAATGTAGTCCAAAATTCCACTTAGTTATCATTATATTCATGTATTGACACACTGTTCATTGTACTAACTTGGTTAAATGTATTAACAATCGTATGATGTAACTGCAACAACTGTTTATTTTTTAAGTATAAAACTTGTACATCAGAAATAAAGAGTGAGAGTTTTAAGTCAACCGTTGAACGGACAGCATCGTCCTTTATTTTCATCCACTTGGCCTATTCTACAAACTTGTGTGCATAAAGTTGATATAAGAAATGGAACCAGGAATATAAATATAGAATGCAGCAGAAAAACTAAAAAAAAAATATTTCATTTATTTAAAACTACGTAATATGAAAAATGTTATCTTAGCAGTTTCTATATTGATAAATAGTTTTACATTTTTTTTTACACATTTTATTATATTCAATCTCTGGGTCAATACTATATTTTAACTTTTTGAATCAAATAATACGTCATACATTTTGTGTGGCAAATATGAGTTTCATGTAAATAGGTAAAAGCGAGTTCTGGTTGAAAAATATTTTCATCAAATATGTCATATCAGTGCCTTATCTCAGTAAAACCGACTATGTACATTATTTTACCGCCTTACTCATGAGAGACATCAGCGGAAAATATGAACTGTATAAGCTCAACATCGAGTCGTATCATGCGGACAGTTCCATTGTCCTTACGGATACCGACTCTGACTAAGTGGATACAACGGTTTTGGATGTGTCCGCTGTAGTTGCTAACGCCAACGCGGGCCCTTCTAGAGGAAGGCGTGGGAGAGCACAACAAAAAGCACTGTATAAAAGCTTAGGACCCATACTCCGATGGAAATATGCCATTAATCAAAAGGATATTGCCATCCGACAAAGGAAGGCCCGCTAATGACAAACAGAGACCGACGTGGCTTGATATGGGAAGGCCCTCAACCACTTCGGCAGCCAAAAGTCATCCGGCATCCAAGAGACCCAGGTCAGAGGATGATCCTTCTAAAACCCCAAAAAAGGCCACATCTGGTCTTTGGCATCATTGACTTGTCCGGAGAACTGAAGGCTCGTCAAGGCGGAAGTGTCTACGGGCATCATCCCGTACTGCCTGGCTAACCTCATGTTAGCTCCACTGACTTTTAAGTATGGTTGTTGGCATCAATCTGGTACCAATTTAATAATTTGCAGCTACCAGAACTCGGCTTAATTTATACAGTGACCATAACCAATATTTGGACATTCATTCGCAAAATGGACTGAAGATTAATCTCGCTACTATTAAACCAGGAATTTATTGGGCCCTTATCGCGAGAGATTTCACGATTTTTTATGGATTGGAGTCACTGTGCCTGCGAGAGATAGAAAACTGATTTTTGGCTAAACAGGGAAATGGTCGAATCTCAGGTAGGCTCTCTAAGAAACTACGAGGTGGCAATCAGTCTTCTGAATCGAAACTGGAGAGTTTTGCCTGAGATGTTCTTATCAGACCACAGATACTCGTATATCGCTTCCAAATCAAATGCGAAGCAATAACTTTGCAGGAGGGGAGAAATCGGCGGAAAAACGACTGGGTACGCTTTAGGACAGAGCTGGACAAATCTGTCTAAACTCCACCTAAACTCAGAACAATACAGTACCGTACCAGTACCGCCACCAGATGCTATGAACTGATGTGCACAGTGACAAAGAGTCCATGCAGATGGTGAAACCCAGAACTGCAGAGATTTAGAAAGGAAACCAGAAAACTTCTAAATTGGTCACTAGAGACTAACTTGGAAGAGGACTGGAATATTTGCAGGTCAAAACAAAATTCATATGAGAAGTTAATTCGAACGTCGAAAGGTGCTTCCTATAGAGATTTTTGTGAAAATATCGGAACACCGGCCAAACTGGAATCACTTAGGAAATCTAATGGTACCTTTACTGAGGCTCCCAGTCTTATGCCAGAAACTCTCTTCCCGGGAAATCAAATAACAACTAGGTCACAGCTCAGCCCGCTCACCCTAGCTGAGTTCGACCAAAGTCAGAAAACTCAGCGCAGCTGCTATTTTTTTTTTTGTTTTTTTTATAGGTTTTTATTAATTTAATTCATTTATACTTACATGCTAGACAAAAACGTTTAAAACTAGATTAACTAACTTAACTATCTTATTTTAACTTACTGGCCCCCTGCGGGCGCTCTAAGCTAAACTTAATCCTTATCTATGTCTTTCTACTTAATCTATTACTTATTACTATTTTATTGGAATAACAATTATGACTTAGAAAATTTTTTTATCTTAAAAAAATTTAGTATCGGTACTATTTAATTTAATCTTATATATAAAACTTAAAATAAGTCTTAACCTAACTTAACTACATGCATAATCAAATAGGCACTTTTTTATATATATATATATATATGTCCAAGTGCTATGTTTTTGTTTCGTATAAACAAACTTAAGCTACCTAACCTAAAAACGATGTAAGCCGGCCAAGGCAAAACATATGGCGGCCAACTTTGCCGTACTACATCTACCCCGGATCAAAAGGGACCGACAAGTAAGACCTCTCTAGTAACCACCAGAATTGCTGGTGCTTCTTCTTCACATCTTTAATATCGCACCCCGATACCGATCTACTGAATCGGAGACGCTCCTCAGTCCTCTGTGCGACGTCTCGGCTGTAGTTGAGCCGCCTGTCCAAAGTTGCCTGGGCAACGTGGAAGATTAGCGGGACCGCTAATCTATCCTGGATCAGACCTGCCTGATCGAAATAGAGAAATGCTTCTGGGGGGACAAAGCCGTTAAGGCGCACCCTCTCATGGTACCTATGGTTGGGGTAATAAGCCCTGAAGATCAGGTTATTCATTGTTCTTGCAATGTGCCTTCGAGTCATCTTGACCAGGAAATTGTCCACTCTTATCAGATTCGTCCTGATGTATAGGATTAGAATAGTATTTTATGTACTGAGACTCTGGTGTTCTGAACAAGTGAAGGCAAGCCCGAAGGCAGGCCCTCTCAAACACCCGAATCTTTTTCATCCTACTTGCCCCTATGTTGAACCACACGGGACATCCATATGCGAGCTTGGACCGAATGAGGGCCCTGGAGCAGGTTACCTTTAATCTTGCATCGAGTTGCTTGCTATAAAAAAGTCTCTTTGTAAGGGCGAAGGCAGCTCGGGCTCTGGCCAGAGCAGCATCTATATGTTTGTTAAAATATAGATATTGGGCCAGCCAAAGTCCAAGGCATCTGACCACATTTTGACAGGCAAGTGGACGCCCGTGCGTTCCAACGATAGAGAACTTTCGCCAATTCTTTCTGGTATCCCTAGAGGCCAGAGACAACGGCATTCTGAATAGTATGGTATCCGACTTCTGAAGGTTGATCTTCAACTTCCAATCGTCGTAATATCGCTGAATCTTATCGAAGTCACTCTGTAAGAGTGTTGAAATGACGTCGATCTTAGGTCCTGATCTGTACGCAATCAAATCGTCTGCGTACGCTATTGCGTGTTGAAGAGATCCTATCTGACGCGCAAGCATTGAAAAGAATCGGTGAACCAGACCATTTTTAATTTCGAACGTCCCAGCAGAAGTCACATTGCCATTTTTCACAACGAAATTTCTACTGGTGAGCATATTAAACAACTTGTACAGCAGTGGTTTGCTTATACCCAACCTGCTCAGCTTGTAAAAGAGCCCTTCCAAACATACGGTGTCGAAAGCCTTCTCCAAGTAAGTCAGGCAAGCCCCCTTGCATTGGTTCTTGCTTTTGTTCCATTGAATATCTGATACCAGGTTAGACGCGGCATGTATTGTATCATGCCCCCGCCTTGAAACCGAATTGGTTGCCCGGAACTATATTATTGTCCTCAACCCACTTAATCAAGGCTCTATTGTTCACTTTTTCGAATATCTTGCTGATATACGGATGGAGACTTATCGACCAGAGATTTGCCGGATTGTCCTTTCCCCTTTTGGAGATCGGCTCTACCTGCTGTTTCCAATGCTCTGGATAATAGGCATTATTCAGTGCATTGTTGAACAGGGTGGCGTAAATTTCCACTGCTCCTAGAGGAAGATGTCGAAGCACAATGTTCGATATTCCATTGGTTCCCACTGATTTCTTCTTTCTCAATGATTCGAAGATCGTTTGGAGTTCTACCTTCGATAAGTACGTGGGGTGAACCCTTTCATTGGCGGTGGCATTGTTTACCAGTGATCTATATCATTTCGAAGGTAGAAGTTATGCATAAGTACTCTATTCTCAAGGTCGTGGTTCGGGCGAATGCTAGCATTTACCTTGTACACATCCTCGAAAATAGTTCCAATAGCCTCCACCTTCTCTTGCGGATCTTCGATCACAAAAAAAGTTGTCATCATCGACAGCGTCCCTTGGATCTATTCCTGCTGCTGTAAGTAAGCGTTCATTCTTCGTTGTTCGGGGGATTTTCAGACACGGAAGTTCGTTGACATCGTTCCTCCGAAATATTTTATTAATCTGGGGGAATATACTCGGGTTACAAGACTTGATAGCCAGAATCTTGTTGCCCCAGTGCAAATTAGCCGACCGCCTATAATTTGCTCTTATTAGTATTTGGAGATTTTTTATCAACGATTTCAGCTTAACCTCCGAGTTTTGTCTGATAATAAACTGCCTATACAAGTTTTTTAGTCTTGTAAGCATTGCGGAACACGTTTTCAGTTGGTTGATACCGAAGTTTGGTACTGTCCATTGTTCGTTTGATTGTCTCGTCCATTTGTTTAAGGTACCTGCCTCTCTCCTCGTTTGACAAATTCCTATTCGACGGTGGGTAGAGCGAGTTCGAGGAGAATGCTCTTGTCAAGTCACGGGAGAAGCGAATCCAACGAGTCCTACTGTAGTTGTAGGTGTACGTTTGAACACAATATTTCAATGCTGCAATTTCGTCGGGAATCCTTATTTCGGCACTAAGTCCGCAATGGTCACTGTCATACACAAACGTACGCACACAGTTAATCGTTTGTCGGACCATGTCGGTCAGTTATAACCATTCGTCGAACAGCAGTAGATCCAGATAGGAGCCGCTTCTGGGAAACGACGGAATATCTGTAGCCTTCAAATCAAGCTGAAACTCAACATTGTGTTGACCCCACCAATTGATTAGTGAGTTCCCTCTAGGATTTGGTGTGTTATTTCCCCAATCTCTATGCTCAGGGTTTAGGTCTCCGTCCATGAGGAAATAATTCTCCCCCGACTCCAGCCTTAGGTATTGAAACAATGTCTCGAGTTCTGACATAAATAAAGTAGATTGAGCAGCTTCAGCAGCGTAAAGCGCGACCACGTATGTACATCTTCTTACCACTACGGAGAAGGAAGAACACAATACACACTTCTAGCCCCTGAAACTTTCGCTCTTCACTACTGTACACGACCTTATACCTAAGATCGTGCATAGCGACTGTTTGCTCTAAGGTGCAGATGGCCCTAGACGCAATCGACGACTGGTGCGCTAGGAATGGGCTTTCAGTTAATCCTATCAAAAACGAGGTGTTTCTCTTTACGAGAAGGAGGAAATTGACTGGCCTGACTCAGCTAGTGCTAAAAGGCGTCACTATCGAACTCTCCAAGGAAGCCAAGGAGTAATCTTAGGTAGGAAGCTTCTTTGGACGAAACATGTCGAGCTGAAGACTTCCAAAGTTCTGTCAGTCTTTCGGCAATGCAAAGGTGTTTTTGGCAAGACATGGGGCTTGTCGCCAGGGAAAGTCATTGGAACTGCACGACAATGATAAGACCCTCTCATATGCGTCAGTTGTTTGGTGGAATAAGCGCTTACGTAGATACCCCCCATTTTTTTCCAGCGTCCTCGGTTAGGGCTTCCATTGACGACTGGGTTTTCAGTGTACACAATCGAAAGTGGCATGACTCCCCAGGATGCGGCACACTAAACGAATGGTCCCCGTTGTCTGTATAAAATCGGCGGCTTTCTTGCTATCTCTTAGCAGAAATGACTGCAGATAACTTACTGGCGCTCTTACGGGCCACTTCACCTTTGCCAAGCACCTCCAAGTGCTAGGTTTGAGCGCTACCCCTGTCTGCGACTCCTGTGGAGAGGGCATTGACACTGCGGAACACTTCCTATGTGATTGTTCTGCCTTTGCTCGAATCAGGTGGCAGATTTTCGGTGCTGATGTGGTGAGTGCTGATGACCTAAGCTCATCATCACTGAAGCGTCTACTCGTCTTTTTACAAAAGACGAAAAACACATTAAAATTGGCTTCTCTGAATGGTTGTACAATGGACCTGTTTTTGAGTCTGAGTGCTCCAGTAGGGTGTACCCGCCCCGACAAAAACAAAAAAAAGTTCTTTAGGTACGAATGAAGATCGCTACACCTCCTCGTTGAGTGGGGTTGGGTCGGTCCCTTCTTTCTTTCATAGCTTTTATGCCGTAACTTGCGTTTCTGGGTTAGCTTAGTTTCGTTAACGAGACACACGTCAGGGCTTTGGTGGTCGAGTAACTTGTAGAGCGATTCTTTTCGTTCGATCCTAATCAATGAATTTACATTCACTGCTAGAATCCTCAAGTAATTTTTTAGATTAGATTAGATTAGATTATTTATTATTCAAAATTTCTTATATAAATACAGTATTAATTCACAAAAAAATTAACTTAACAATAAAACTTAAAGTAGATATGAAATATAAGAAATTCCTTTGGCATTCTGTATTTTTTATACATAAGTAATAAAAATAGTGCTGAGTGCCACTTCAATATGAATTATAAACAGTTCAAAATTAGTTTATTTGAAAAAAATTACAAAAAATAGTATTTTTATTAAACAATATTAAGGAGTATCGAAAGAAAACATATTTACTTTATAGCATCAAATAGTGTGTAAGAAAAACCTAAGATTTAATTTATACCAGATAGTCAGAAAGAACAGATTCTATGCCAACAAAGTTGAACTTAAGAAGCCAATTTTTTACTAGTTTAAGAAACATTCCAGTTAAAGTGATTGTTCTGAACGATTGAGGAAGTTTGTTGAATAAACGAAGAGACGAAATATAATAAAAATTACGATAGACAGTAGTATGGGAAGGAGGAACAGATACAGAGTACGAAAAGTTTGCACGTAAGTTATAGGTTATAGTTTGAGATTAATCGGAAATTTCGATTACCAAGTTTCATAAAAAAAGCACTTCAACACCTTAAAATAATACAAATGACGATCAGGCAGAATTTTTAAGTCACAGAACAAAGGGTAACTAGGACGTCTCACAGGTTTAAGGCATAATTTTCGCATGATATATTTTTGTAAAATCAATAGAGGATTTATTTTATTCTTAAAATTACCTCCCCAGCAAGCAATACCATATTGCAATTTTGAGTGAAAAATACCATAATAAATAATTTTTAAATGCATACTTGAACAGATATTACGCAAATAGAAAAAAAA
The DNA here is from genome assembly GCA_963082735.1 of Pocota personata. Classification (NCBI taxonomy): domain Eukaryota; kingdom Metazoa; phylum Arthropoda; class Insecta; order Diptera; family Syrphidae; genus Pocota; species Pocota personata. The sequence continues at coordinate 132,124,567 of OY720429.1, forward strand.
GCCGAAGCGTACAGCGTAAATAATTCCTCAAAGCATCTACATGTTTCGAAAAGCTTATTTTGGAGTCAATGATAAGCCCCAGGTATTTAAATTCATTGACGTGTTCGATTAAAAAACATTTATTACTGCAGCTTAGGCTGTCATTAAAAGTAGGAGAAGATAAGCCAGATCTACAATTGCAAATGGAAAGTTTGAATTTTTGTGCACTCTGGTGAATGAAAGTAGAGATTATCTTCAAGATCCGGTATAGACGACAAACTGAAAAATATAATCTTAGTCTTGGCACTTATGACCAAATTGTGTTTGGAGAACCAGATTCTTAGAAGATGAAGGTCCATATTTATGTCGGAAATCAGGTCTAGGCGACTGTCTGAACCATATGAGAAACCTACATCATCCGCAAAAGCAGTTGGCGTGCCTTTAATACAAAGTGCAAAAAGAGAGTTGATGTAAATAAGAAACAGAATGGGACCTAAGACAGAGCCTTGAGATAGATGTGATGGACAATATCAAACGCTTTGGTGATATCAATAAATAGACCAGCTGTGGACTTTTTATTATCGAGGTTAGACATAACTTTACCACAAAATTGTAGAAGTGCATCTTCGGTCGATTTACCTTTCTGAAAGCAAAATTGAGATGTATTAAAAAACTTAGTTTTTAAAAGATAACTCACTATCCGATTTTTTATCAGCTTTCCAAAGATTTTACTTACTGCTGGAAGAAGAGATATAGGCCTATAATTACATATTTCTATAGTAGAACCCTTTTTAAATAACGGAACAACATCTGCACACTTAAGCTCTTCTGGAAAAACTCCCTCAAAAATACATCGATTAAAAATGTGTGACAGTACATCCATTACATAGCATGCAACTTTTTTTTAGCAATATATTAATATATTCGAAGTACCGATAACTTTCAAGACTTCAAGTGAAGTTATGGGTTCAAATACAAAATTGTTACAAAGAATTGGGTCGGCACAGCAACAAGTTTTCAAACAGGGGAGGCAAGAAGGTTGAACAGGACCCGGTTGTAAATTGGTGGCTATGTTAGTAAAATAGTTGTTAAAAGCATTAGCAATGACCAGTTTGTCAGACACAACACAATCATCGACACGTAAAACAGTAATTTTTTTTTGTAACTGAGGACTTAATTAAAATATTGTTAACTATTTGACATTCATTTTTTAAGTTACCTCTAGCAGAACTGAATTGAGAACGGTAGTAATTATCTCGACAGCACAGTTTTTATAGTTGCTTTTTAATCTCAGATTTCCAGGGTGCTTATGGCATTTAATTCTAAGTTTATTTTTAACCTTTACTTTTTTCAATAAGTACCTAAAAATAGTGACGTGAAATAGCGCCCAACGAAATAAGGCCACATGTGGCCCTATTTCCATTTTTACGTGGAAATAAGGCCACATGACTCATGTGACCATATTTCAATAACTGCTGTGAAATAAGGCCCAGCGGGTCTTATTTCATTTTTGGACATTCTTGAAGATTTACACTTTAATCAATTTCAAACCAATAAGAAAACATACAGAAAAGCTATTATACAATCCGTTTGGAACGGATCGTTTGATCCTCCTTTCTATGCAGCCCTAATAAAGTGGGCGCGGGATACTGCATTTTTTTGTAATTATAACGATTACTTCGAACTTTTGAGGATGTTATATGGAAAATTTCATCAAAATCAGTTTTTTAATGAAACGACACTCGGCATTGCCAGACCCACCTTTTCGACTTCTCTATAATGGTAATGTCAAAATTCAACAAAATCTTGAATTCGAAAATCTACACGAATCCAATGGTTAGGTTAGGTTAGGTTAAATAGGATTATGAGGTCATCATAAGAACACCAGGCACCTTAAACCTTTGCCGACGCCGCAGCACACGAATCCAACACTTGCCCTATGTTATAGGTGCAAGTAAAAAGGGGTGCAGTCTTTCGAAATAATAAGACAAAATAACTGTCATGGGTATTAATCTTTATTTTTTTTGTAAAAAAAAGGAATATATTGTCAAAATGTAAAAAAAGTAACCAACTAAGCATTTAAACTCTTTTGGTAAAAAATACATGTACAATATGTACATATACAATATACACAGAGACAAAGTTCTACTCAATAATAGAAATTTAAGAATAAATACGCATTGAATTTTCGACAATCTGCCTACAAATTGGACATAAAATAGGAGTCTGATTCTGCATATATTTTTCAGCAATTTTTGAATAGCATTCAGAGCAAAGTTTTAAGTGGTTGCATGATTGTAGTAAAACTGTTCTTTGATTGTCACAACATACGACGCATAATATGATTTTTTCTTCTCATCGTTTTCATTCTTCTTATCGTTTTCATTCTTCTTATCCGAATCATCGGGGTTAGTACAGTTGTTATCATCCTCAACATCATTGTATTCATTTGTGCTATCGAAGATGCTCAAATTTTCAACAATTGATATGTTATTGTTTTTATTTGTTATTTGTTTCAGGAAATCATCAATTGTTATTTCTTCTTTGTCTAGCTTCTCTGTTAAATTTTTAATTATAAAGTTTCTATCCCTAACTCTCTTCTTAGGTGGCTGGAAAACATCAAAAGTTCCATCTGTCGACATAATGAAATCTCTGGATTTCGCCTGGTCTTGATCCAAGATGCAGTCAAGAAACTTGAAAAAGGTACCACATTTAGTCAACTTTTGAGAAAGCTGACGGTTAAACCCTTCCAAGGCACTTGTTGTTCGTATAGAGCTTTTATACACAGACCAAACAAATGGAGGTTTTGAAATAAAAAAAAAAAAATTTAAATATAAAAAAAAAATAGTCCCAAGAATTTCCATACAAAGTTAGGAGTTATTATAAAAGAAAGAACTCTTAAATGTTGGGACTTTTTTCATCAAATTTAGGATTTGTTACATCTTTTAGTGTTAGGAGTTATTTCGTTATGAAATAACTCCCAAGGCTATGCAGATGAAATAAGTCCAAATTACGACTTATTTCATCAATCTGACTTTGGGAGTTATTTTTTATATGTTTGGAGTTATTTCACTTGTTTTGGAATAGCATTTGTATAACAAACCGTGAAACATGTATGGGGGGATGCTGCCCCCTGCAACCCGCCTGGTTGGGGTCACTGTTGGATTTGGAGTAGTTGCGAACTTGGGTGTATGCAAAGTTTCTTGTCTCCATGTCTCGCATGTTTCGCATGGATTTAAAGAAACTTCATATACCCAACATGTTACCTACTCCAAATTGAACAGTGATCCCAAGCAGGGGGGTTGCAGGGGGGCAGCATCCCCTTTTTGCATTGTGGACTTTTTTTTTGTTTTTTTGTTTTCTTTTATAAAAGAATTCCAAGTCCCAGAGTAATCAGACACGACAGGTCCATTTTACTACCAGGCAGAAACCTTTATTTGGTGCAGTGGTGAGAAACTTTGGTGATATTTGTTTCTATGTTATGAGTGGGTGGCTGCGTTGCTGTTTCCCCGCTGGGGCTTGAACTTGCACACATTGGGTTAAGAGCGAACACACTATCCACTGCACCATTGCCACCCATTGTGGACTTACATATGCATACATAAGTACGGAGTAAATTGTCATGTAGAGTATAATTAAGAAGGGTTTTTTTTAAAAAAATTATTAATAAAGTCCAATGCTATAATGTCGAAAATTTTTCATAGGTCAAAATAGCATTTAAACCGAATCGACATTATTACTTTTTTCTTCTTAACATAATTGGAAATAAAGTTGAACACACTGGCTAATTTCGATCAAAGTCAAATCGACATTATTTCCACCCACGTTATTTCACGGCATCTTTGAGTGGACCGCTTCGCGGGTTAAAAGGCTTTCACAGTATGGACATCTCTGCGACTCATACGTTACGCGGCGTGTAGCTACGTATGTATGTATGTATATACGTATATGAAGACAAAAATATAAAATAAGTAGATAATTTAAAAAAAAAACTAGCCTTTTCAATCCACTGTTTTTGAAAATACGAGAAAAACTCGTTCAATGGCGTAAGTTGTAAATTAATTGCTTCTGATCCCAAAATCTCGAGTGGGGGTATAATATGGACTGGTTTTAGTAGTGGAAGCGATAAAACCTTTTTAAAAATTATTTTTGCTTCCGGATTTGAACTCATTTTTATTTGAAATAAAGGGATTTTACTTCCTCTCCTCCGTATAGCCTGGCAAAAATGGAACCAGCAAGTTCTTAGAGTTGCTTCTGGAAATGTTTTCTTCAGCCCATTTCTTACAGGCTTTTCAAAGTCTGTTACAAAGCTTTCTGCTTTGTGCCGGTAACATTCTTCGGTTTTACTACTCATGAGTATGTAAATGAGGGGGTAAACCTAAAAAAGAATAATTAGTTGCTGCTACTATTTTTAATTCCATTTCTCTTCTTACGTGCTGTTGGTAAAGTATATGATTAAAAGTTGTTTGTATCCGCCAGATGGTACCACGTTAAATGTTACATCCATCAAGTATTTTCTTGGGGAAAAAATGGGCAATTTGTTTATCTCCTCAGCAATTGTATGGGACATAAACATTGTGTATGAGAAACTTGTTTTATAAAATTGTTTTGTTTTATTGTAGCGTGACATTACGAAATTTGACATAACATTTTGACTATCGAAAATTTGGCGTATGTCCGAGCTATTTTTTGGACATTTCGGGAAGTCACTGTTTCGGATATTAATTAACTGTCTTTGCATTTTTCAAAATTGCAAATTCTGTGTTGGAGTTGTCGCACATTCTTCATTGAAAACCGAACGCACTCCACTTTTTCTTAAAATTGAATCAGCACACCGATCTTTAATGTTTTTCAAAATCTTCATTTCTTCATATATTTTCTCCTGAGTGGAATGACAATGCTCACCGAAGTTATCACTACAAGCAGGAACTCTACAAATGTTGGTATTTGCGAAATCAACTATAACACTTAATTTGCAATTTTTATTATAGCAAATATATCGCTTTGCTACTTTAGTATTTTCCTTAAATCTGTACAGTTGTTTTTCTTCAGGGACATACAGAAGACAACTTCCTTTCCTGTAGCCCTCACAAGTTTCAAAAAAATAAATCTTACCACTTCTTTTCTCCATTATCACTTTATCAAGATATATTAATTTTCTTTTTAACTAACTACTGACCCCTGCACTCGTTCAAAATCAACTGATACCGAAATGATCTTTTTTGGCTAGAACAGAGCTTTTTATCAATGAAATAACCGTTAATAATTTGCAAATATTTTTGTAGTTATACTAACGTTTCTTACTAATAGCAATTATCGTCAACGGGGAAATGTGGCTTTATTTCTATGTTAATATGGAAATAATGCCATTTTTTTTTTTTTTTTTTTTCTTCTTTTTCCATAAATGTGGCCTTATTTTCATGATTAAATGTGGTCTAATTTCCAAGTTGTGTTGGAAATAAGTTGAATGAATGTAGGTTGAGGCATCCGTACATGAATAAACATTTTCCCAAAACTCATATGTAAGATTGTATTCGAGCTTGCTGTAGTTGATCCTCATTACTCTGCTTGGAGACTTGAAACTATTATTATTAATTTTACTATTGGAAATGCTAAACAAAAACCCAGTCATTGAGTGATCAGTAATCATAAAATCGAGAACGCAGTTCTTACAATTACTGATCGAACCATTTCTCAACCGTCAATATATATGATCTAAACAACTATCTGAGACAAGTCTAGTGGGTTCATTGACAAAGCTTACTAGGCCATGTGCAGCTAGCAGTGCCATATAGCTCGAAACATTTTCACTATAGTATTGATATTGAAATCTCCTAATACAGTCAGATTTTTTGATTTTTCATTTTCTAAGAGACAAGCAAATTCTTCTACAAACTTACAAACATTAAACATATGTAATCTAGAAACACATAAAAAGACATAGATTTCATGGCTTATTTCAATGGAAACTTTTAATACATCAGCACACAAAAAATCAACGCAAACGACTTCGTGAATGAAGTATTCCTCTTTCTCTTTTATAAAACAACCAACACCACCTGCAGCATAATTTTCATTAGTGTTAGCATAAAAATTATAACCTTGCATAAAATAATCTTCTTTTTCAAAGCCATAAATCCAACTTTCGGACACAAAAACAATATCTGGAACGCACAAAAACGAATCAACATGAGTGACAAGAGAGGAAAATTTTTCTCTATGACTTCTGACATTCTGGTGTACAATATGTACACTTTGCTACAAGAACTATCAGTAACATCAATATCAGTGTTTGAGCAACGAAGATTAGCGGAGGAAAAGTTATCGAATAAATCGTTAATATCAATCATTACTTAGAATGGAAAAACAAAAATAACACTAAATAAGTGTAAGATCACTAAAGGATCTAATAGAGATGACTTTACCTCCCTCAACCTTTCTGACAAGAATTTTATAGTCTATGAACCAGACATATTTAACACCTTTCTTCTTTATTGTTTCTTTCGCCTTCATGAAGAAAGCTTTCGAATACTTTGTAAGAGAGTCATTTATGTAAATGCCGGTTCTCTTGCTGCTACTCTTGGAACTGCTGCTGTTGTTATTACTGCTCCTGCCGCCCAAACCATCGATCTCAGTATCGCGTGTGTTGAGTTTAGTTTGGTTTGCCTTTTTTGCATTCATTATACCCTGCTTCGTATGTACATCAGAGAATCTTACACAGATACATAACTGGTTTAGATACTGATGAAGCCGCATTGCTGTTGGTTTTGGCTTGAATTTTTTTAATGTATCATTTTTCAATTTTATTGTCCGGAACATCAATGGACAGAGCTTTACTAAAGAGCTTGCTTCACCTTGGACATAGTATTTTTGTCGTTGACGTCTGACACTCCAACAATTTCAATACAGTTGCTGAGAAGTTGTTGTTGCTGCTAATTCAGTTTGCTTTCCAAAAAATCAACTTTCTTCTTGAGCTCCGTATTTTCAGTTTGCAGCAAGGTAAGTTGCTGTAGAAACAATGGTTAGTTTCCTCTAAGTTAGAAAGCTTCTGGTAGATCATTTGAAGAGTGCATTCATTCTCACTGTCATCGAACTTTGTAGGCTGTGGTGCTGCTGTTTTTGCGTAGTTGCTTCCCACTTGATTTTTGTTGTTGTTAGTGGCAGCTACTGCATTGTTGTTGTTAGGCGTAGGCACAACAAATGTAAAGAGCGACCTCTAAGTACTGCACATTTATCACAACGAAATGCATTTCCACTTGTTTTAATAAAGTCTGCATCTTGTTCTGTGATATTCACACAAGAATAATGGAAGAAATGCAAGCAGTCGTTACAATTTATTTTAGTTAAACAATTCCGATAAATTTTTTTGCGAACAAACGCAGCAATTCATTTTGTAAAAAAAGTTAATCAAGTAAAGTTCTAAGAATCAAGATACACACCCCTCGAGAATCCAGAGAGAACTGTTTCAGTCGCGGTCGTACCCATCACGATTGAAGATGCGTTAGGCTAAGTAAAACCGCGTAAATTCTGTCCACACGGGTTGCCTGTTCTTGTAACTGTCCCATCTGCCCCTAGATAGAGAGCAAGATGGTTAGCAAATCGCTTTGTGCCTCAGGTGCCTTAAGCACTGGGGTCTGTGCAGCTCTTCGGCTGTTGCTGTACCGTAGTTCCCCCACCAGACGCCATTTGGGCGTAGGCGATTTGGGGAGTAACGGTTACTTTTTGACCTAGACCTGGTGGGACTTTCACTGCACTTTTCTGCTTACCAGCCAGATTTGCTGTTTTAATTCATTGAAACTCAGGACAACCCCGATAGTTTGCGGTGTGTCCCGAGTTCTACCATTCCCTCCTTACCTAGAGGACATTCCTCTGTCTTCTTTCCACACTTCACAAGTGGAAATGCATTTCGTTGTGATAAATGTGCAGTACTTAGAGGTCGCATTGAATAATGCTTTCGCTGTGCTTTAATTTATCCCATGAGACAACCTGGTAGTCTAGGACTCTGATACTCCTTAGACCATCCAGTTTGCTATCGGGCGACAGCTGAACCCGAAAGAACGCACATAATTTTTTGGAGCATCTTAAGGAGCTCCTCCGGCTCAGTAGACGGTTCCATCCCTTTTAAAAGCATCGTTTGCAACTTTTTCCCCTTTGGGGTGAAAGAGAAGAACTCCGACGTCGAGTCACTTAACAGGTTTGTAATTTTATTGTACTGCTCCACCGTATTGCACTGGATGGAGGGTCTACTATCATTGTACCGTTTAATTGTAAAGTTATTGCCTATGGCCGACTTACACAGTTCTATGGTGTCCTTGGGCCCCATCTTGTATGTATTGATGGGTTGAACTCGGACTTTCCCTGTCTTGTTCTGCTGCTGTTATGTTTATTGTTGTTGCTGCTGTTGTTGTTGCTATTTCGGCTGCTGCTGTTGTTGCTGCTGCTATTGCTGTTGCTTTGGCTACTGCTTCTTCTACTTCTGCTGCTGTTGCTGCAGCTACTTTTGTTGCAGCGGCTGTTGTTGCTCTTGATGCTGCTGCCTTTTTTGTTGTTGTTGTTGCTGTTTGGGCTGCTTTTGCTGTGGCTGTTGTTGTTGCTGTTGCTGTTGCTGTTGCTCTTGGGATCTATGGACAATACTTTCTACTGGAGCTGCGTTGTTCTAGTGTTAAGGCACTCCAGCTCGTCATCTTCGTCCTCTGACTCTGACGTGACTAGAGCGTCGAAGTTGTTGTTACCCCTCATATAATGGCCTTCACCACCATCGGAGGCGTATGGGTATTAGTCATCGTCATCTGATGGCCTTTGCCTCTTCTTTCTGCTGCTGTTGCTGTACCTGGCGTCCCTTCTATCACTCCACATGGCAGCTTTTCAGATGCAGCTGTTATGGAAGGGCACTTTACCACGTTGGAAGTTAGTTTCAATTTTCTCCTCTTCCCAGTACCTTCTTTAGTCACCGTTGGTGGGTTGTCTGACTTAGCAGCCTCATCGGTTGATTTTTCTTTGTCCGCTACTTGGAGTGCGGATTTTCACTGTCTCCCATTACGTGCTGTTTATTTTTTATTCTTGTTAATTAAAGAACAAAACAAAAAAGTTTGATATTTGCAGCAATTGAAACCCGTGACCACCGCTTGACGGTCCACTACCACTACCACTAGGCCAAGCTGGTGCTTATTATTATGAGTCTTTTTCAGCACTTGAAAACTTTCTTTGCACGTACTGCAAGTCGAAACACACGCGTGTCCACGATGGTCTGTGAACGACTAGCGCAGCTGCTATATTGCAGCAGGTGTGGTAGCAGATAAGGCCATCAGGTATGCAGTAGCATCTTTTGATGGCTTCAAGTCGCCGGGTACCTATGGAATATATCCAGCCATGCTGCAACAGGGGATATAGACGTGCTGCTACCTATTCTGAAAGAATATTCATTTCTGGACTGACACTGGCATATATTTCTACACCCTGGCGAACAGTTAGAGTAGCTTTTATACCAAAAATCGGTAAGGATGGCTACTCACTCGCCAAGAACTTCAGATCAATAAGTCCGACTATCTTCTTGCTGAAAAGCATGGAAGGACTAGTTGAGATTCATGTGCGCGAAGTTGTTTCGTGGCAGCATCCTCAGCGAAACTGCGTTTCAAAATCTGGTTGCGGGCATTGAATGCGAGCTCCACAAGAAAGAGTACGTGATGGGTATCTTCATTGACATCGAGGGAGCTTTCGACAATGCGACATTTGACTGCATGTATAACTCTACTAGACAACACAGGGTAGATGAAACATTAGTGTTGTGGATTAAAGTAGTTATGTGGATTGTGGCTGATATGTAATAACATCCGCAAGGTGGCGTTCTGTCTTCACTGCTATGGTACATGGTGGTCGACTCTTTGTTGAATACTCTCAATACTTCTAAAGTTTACGCTCAGGTGTATGCTTATGATGTTGCCTTACTTTCCGTCAGACTATGTGTTTTCTGTCTCAGTTTTCTGACAGTGTAAGGCTGCTTTCGGCAAATTGTAAGGCTGCTTTTGGGGCTTATCACCGAAAAAGTTTCTCTGGATCTATACGGCTATGATAAGACCTTTCCTACTACTTGTGGCAGTACTATCAAAGTAATCTATCGTCTCAGGCGAGGTGGCTTTTAGTACAACCCACACTGGAGTTTTGATGACCTTGGGCGATAGTCTTATAGATATGTTAGTAAAAAGTATATATATCATGTTAAGCTATAGAAATCCATCGAAAGACAAAAACGTATTCTCGAAGAAATTTTCGCTGATTTCGACGAATATCTAAAGCAAACCGAAGTGCGTAAGTCACAGGGTTATGTGAAAGCGTGTTTAATGGACGTCGATGAGTTGTTTAAAGGTGCTAAGGACTTACATACCAAAATTATTAGTAATGCGGGGATCCGCAAAAAGACAAATATCTCGCAGATAAAGTATATACCAAAATTAAGTGCATTTTTTTTGTCTTCCGTATTCATATAAAGCCAATTTCCGGCAAATTTGAAGAGTGAATTCTGCAACGCTTTGGAAAGTTTAATAGATCAAAACGCTGTTTTTTTTTATATAATTCACGCGCCAAGAGGAATATGAATACTATTAGAGGGCACGGGCTTTAAGGAAAAAGGGTAAGAGGAACAGAGGAGAAGCCTGTGCACGTTGGCTTTAAATGTTTGAAGGTAGTGATGGGGAAGTACAGAGCTTGGAAGATCATTCCACATTCGTGTAACGGCACGAATGATAATCAGATAAAGCCTAACTTCGGTCGTACTGTCAAATGTAGGGATTCGTTTATAAGCCGAACGCGGCGAATCCCTATATTTGATAGTACGATCGAAGTTAGGCTTTATCTGATATTCAGAAAATACAGTTTCTAGAAACGTCTTTGTGTGTTGAAGCCGCTCGCCTCATACAACATCTTCCAATCGATTGCAAAAGCTACTTGGGAAATAATCACTGATGAGTTCCAAATTAAAAGGAAATTAGTGAATTCCGAATTAAGTGCTTAATTAGAGCAATAAAAGATCACCCATGATCACATGAATTGGCAGAATCCTTGAAATCATTACTCTTTCCAATCTAGAATTGAACGTAGAGGCATGGGATTCTATACCGATATATATACATAACATATCAGAAACTTTCATTAACAACACAAAAGGATTGAGAGGCAACATTAGGTACTTCAAAGAGCATATCCTCACTTGAAAATATCAGGGAATCCAATATGCTTGCGAGGTAACCGTTGCTCTCGTTATCGTTTCGTAAAACTCCCGCTTCCCATACCTATCACATTAAAACTGATGGTGAAGGCAAACAATTACTCTGTAGGCTCTATAAGGGCATACACAGCTTATGCCACTGCAAACAATTTTTAAAGATGAACTTCAAAACAGGCATAGAGACAACAGGCCATTGGGTCGGTAGCTCCCACCCGGCCACTAACCCCGACATAACTATAGCCATAAAAATGAAAGTTGGAACAAATACCAAATTAAAGCTGAGGTCTTGAAATTAACAAATATATAGGGTTGTTTTATTTTTGTTAATTGGCATTAGCATTATCAATGATTAATAGGATGCTTGTTCATCCACTACATTGCAACCAAAGAAAAAAAAATGCATTTGAATACAATCGGTTTGTTTGCTTCAGTGATCGGTTTGCTTACTTAAATGATTCAAAATAAAGTGTTAGAAATATTCTTCTGGTTGTTTTCCAATTAATATAAAATGAATAAATGTGTTTGTGTGGTAAAAATGAAAATTTATTGGACTTCACAGATGAAACTTTGGCAAAGATCACAAAATCGGTAGCTTTTCGCCGCATATCACAGTTTATGAACGATATTGTCCATATCCATTATTCACGATTGCATGAACTGCACTGATTTAGCAGCAGCCCTTGGCCCGAATTTATGACGCGCGTTACCTGCTTTTCATGCATATACTGGTTGAAACCGTTTCAAATATTTCAAAAAAATAAAAAAATAATATATTACAAGAGTACACCAAGTGTACAGATAAGATACGATATATTTCAAAAGCTTTATTCCAACAAAACCAGCAGTGAGAAATTTCTCAACAACAAGATAAAAAGTTTTGATACCAGTCTTATTCCACCATGCTGGAATTCTCTGCAAACAACAAATTTTAAGCACTATTTATGTAACTTCAATGTGGCAGAATGCTACAAATGCCACTTGCACCATTTTTAATGCGTAAGAATGAATGGGTTTTCGGAAGAAAGGCTTGAACCAGTGTGGTACTTAGGAAACCCAACGCTATTAAATGTAGATGATATTCTAGAAGCATAGGGTGACCAGATAAGAACGATAGAAAAGGAAATTTAAATAAAACAACAACGGTGTGAGGTATTAAATTGATTCTGACTTCATAATATATAGAATAGCATAATATATAGAATAGCACATCATTTAAATGGCATCATTTAACGAACTCTCGGCGTTGTCTATGGTCGTTCGGCTTCAATTCTTGCGTCAGCACAATCTTATATGGATATAGGCCCAAATCCAACCGCACAGTAAGCCCTGTTGACTCTCTGGCGATGCTCAATTTAGCTAATCGGCGCCGAATCGACATTTCTGGGTCTTCTTCGATACTGGCCGCTACGGCGGCTATGTTTTCTTCACTTCGCACCGATCTCTGTTTAGTTGGTAGCTTATGGTCCAAAGGAGTGTACTCATGCTCAAACTTTTCCATGGTGCAACGAATTGACTGCGGACTGAAGCCATGATAAGGGCCGACGAAATTCACGTAACTTTGACAGCTGCTGAAACACAACAATTGGAAAAACTATCATTACTATCTGATCACCCTTTAGATGCGATAACGAGCAAAATTATAACATCTTTGACGAGACTTTTGACGATTCAGAATCGGACTCAGGCTAGGTAGGTTTGTACATTTACGCCGGAAAACATACATAGTTTAAGAATTAAGTTTATCTTAGAATGGCCGCATGGGCCAGTAAGTTAGCGTAAGATAGTTAAGTTGATTAAGCTGGTTTTAAGCGTTTCCTTGCTTAGCATTTAAGAGTTACTGAATTCGCCAATAAAATTGCACCAAAAATTAAAAAAATATTTTTGTACATTATAATGACGCATATCATACACATACTCGTACATACGTAGTCACATACTATCAAAATAAATACTGCGCGTTATGTATTATTAATTTGTACGAGTAGTTATTGTAGTCCATTAAAAAATATTTAAGTTGTAAAAATGTATGAAACAAATTGTGTTGCAATATTGTAAAAAAAAAAATTAAAAGTTAAGAAAAGAATAATAAGCATAATCTAATGTGCAAAGAATATATATATGTATAGTATGTAAGATGAGGAAGTTACGTACGGACTAGTTGTACACTATATTTTCTAATTGCGCCAAAAATCGTGGGTTGTCTATGTATCTGACCAATTAATTATAGACAACCCTATATATTTGTTGATGGTAAGACCTTAACTTTAATTTAGTATTTTTTCGAACTATTTTTTTATGGCTTTAGTCAATAAAAAAAAATTGCGATTCAAAATAGGGTTGTCAGAGGTTATTGGCCGGGTGGGAGCTGCAAACGCAATGGCATTCATTCTTCTTTTTCATGCTTCTGAAAATCAAATAAAAAAACCTACCTGAAGTTGGCTTTTTTTTTTAATTCTTTGGCAAAAAATTCAGCCAACCATGGGTGTTCTGTCTTTCAGTGAAGACAAGTTCTCATGGAATCTGGGATGCAAATTGTACATTCATTGTCAGCTAGCAGTCGACGGAAGGACAATAAAGAAATTTTATAACGTGGATCTTGTGTTCTTTTATCTTATGTATTTAAATAATTTGCTCTAAGGGGACTACTTGGACGAGATTAATTTTATTTACAAGTCAGCTTGCACAGCCTCTATAATTTATGCCAACAAATATACACCTATTATTTTTATTCGCATTTATCCTTCATCTACTCCTTAAACCGTCGGAAACTCAATTTGTTTTTTTTTTTTAAGAAATAAGACTGGAACGCTTTATTTTTGTTTTTTGGAATCTTATGTCAGATATTTGGAAGCATTCTTAATTTACGTCGAACAAATTTAATTGAAGAGTGCTACCTCTGTCGGGTAGTGCATATAAACACATTCTATCTCAAGTCAAAAATCGAGAACATAATTGAGAACAGTTCGACTATTGATCAATCGTTACTTATTTTAAAGAAATGTTTATGAATAAAGTTTTCGGTACTTATGCATAAAATACCTTTAATTCAGCACATATTAAACTTTATGAACAAGGCTGTTAAAGTGTAACAAAAATAATAAACAAAATCTACATTAGCAATACACAAACCTCAATAGCAAAAGGGAAATTCAAATGTAAATAAAAACATATAGGAAAGTTACAATTCATCCAAAAAGGTTCGTATGATTCATTCCAAATCTTCTAACTCACTTCTAATAAAATGAGCGTGGCGTTTTTAAAACAGATGCAATGATATTTTTCTATACAGAAGATATTTTCGCGATTTTCAAGAAATTATATCACAAAACTGTTGGTACGACTTTCTCTTAGCAGAAAGTGAGAGTGGCTATATTATATATTCACAATAAGACTGAAGCATCATGGGAGCGGCTCCCAGAATGTTTAACTGAAGTTCACGGATTCTGATTAGATAGCCAATAAGACAAGTAGCTTCCAATTAGAAATATATGTTTATTTAAGGAACGCCACCGAATAGTGAGAGAGGCCATATTTAAAGTATGGATGACATGTAGAGAAAGTCAGCATCCACATATTTTACCTCAATCAAATTATTCTAGGAACTGAATTGAGAAAAAAATATTTTTTTTATTTTTTAAGTCGGCGTGTCTGTGGGCGGATTTAAAAAATATTTAAAGCTATACCGCTTCAGAATCTAAAAAGTTTATATATTAAATTTTAAGTTCCTTGCTCAAAACTTAAAGCCCAAAATGAGGTAACATACAGAAAGATGGACGGATGACGTGGCTAGATCGACATAACTTTTGATGCCAATCAGAAATGTAGTATTAACATACATACTGTATCGTTATTCATTCTCTATGTTACAAACTATGTACCAAAATTAATATGTATACCCTACGGGATAACGTATAAACATACGGAAAAGTTACACTCTATCTTCTGACTCATCCCTAATAATATGGGAGTTGTGAACTTTTAAGTTCAAAATCTTTCCACTCAGAGGTTAGTTTTTTTCGATTTTTAGAAGACTTTACCACATAATTTGTGGCTAAGACATTTACTAAAACGAAAGTGGACGTGGTGAAATATTCACAATAGGACTTAATTACTCTAAGGAGGAAAAAATGGGTTGAAAGCCAAAAAAATACTTAGTTTTAATTTATATCGGCCTAACTAAAAAACATTTTCTGCTTCTCTCAATCGAAAAAAAAAATCCCTTCGGAAACGGCCTAAAACTGTAGGTCTGTAATAACCCGAGGTGAAACACACTGCTGAAAGGTTGGCTTATGAATGACCGCTTTTATATTGCATCATATATACAGACATTTGTACATTAGATTTGATATTTGCTAGGCTGTGCTCATAGGATTAACAATTAGATGATAACTAACTTACATAGGTATGCTCCTTGGTAAATCGCTAATACATGCATAGCAGTATAACACTATGACACCTCCATCCTAAGATTAATATTATAATAATACATGAGCTTTCTAATACATATCTACATATATATATGTATATATATATATATATATATATATATATATATATTTACCTCATTTGTTTACATAACTTAAGTTCATTCAGTAATAATTTAGTTTTACTTCATATTATTATATCACAGTATTTGTACTGCTTGACCATATTGAATTCAATTATTATTAGACTTAAATTTATTGTTACGTATAGTATAATATTGTACAGTATCATATCGAAATTAACATTATTTTAATAGTTTAATCTGTCGGGCTTTTTAATTTTATCTCTAGGTCTTACAAACATTTTACTGGGTTCCTTAAGTTTAACTACCGTATCGATTACATTTTTATTTTTGGAGGAAGCGCCGCCAGATATTACCAATGGTATTGTTTCAGTCTTATTCGCTTCAAATTCAAAGCCATCATCTGCTACAACCTTGTTTTCGCAACCAACAAAAGATGTTACTTTTTCATTTAATTTCATTTGATGCCTTGACTAACTGATCCGTATGCCTTTTTTTACGTTACTATCATTTGCATTTTTACACATTAAAATCAACGAACCTATCTTCTTTTCGACTACCCCTGGGCTCCAACCCTTATTGAACCTATCTTTGTATTCTCTCATGTAAACCAGGTTGCCCCTCTCAAAGTATTTTTCTACCGTCCTTCCCTTATTAAAGTTTCGCACTTGAGACTCAGAACTATTCATTAAATTTGTACGCAACCGGTCTAAACGCGAAGAAACATGTCGCTTTAGCATCACAGTGGAGGGCTTTTCTCCCGTAGTGCTATACGAAGCATTCTTATAGCTAATCAAATACCGTTGCAAATGTGTCTGTAACGTCCATTTGTTCTCCTGCGAAAGCTTCTTTATCGCATTTTTAAACGTTTTGACTGCATTTTCCGCTGCACCATTGCTAGCAGGATGAAAAGGCGGTGACGTGCGATGTTCAATACCATTCATCCGACAAATATGTTTGAACTCCGATGAAATGAATTGAGCACCATTGTCGGTCACTATCGTTTTTGGCAACCCGAAATGAGCAAACACTTTTCTAAGCTTCATCAGCGTAGCCGACCCTTGCCACTTCAAAAATCTCTGGCCACCGGCTGTGAGCATCCGTTACAATCAAAAATATTCTATTCTGAAATGGCCCAGCGTAATCTATATGATTTCGCTCAAACACATAACTAATGCCTGGCCATTTCGTTAAACCGGATTTAGCTGGGTCTGGACTTGCTTGAACACATAGCTGACACCCCTTCGAAACCACCTCAACTTCGCCATCTAATTTCGGGCACCAAAAATACATTTTTGAAGCCTCTAAATTCGTTGCATGTAATTCTTTTAAAATATCGGTTCTAAGTTTAAGCGGAATTACTACCCTATAGCCCCACATAATTACTCCCTGTTCGATACTCAATATTTTCCGGCCACCCATTTTGAATGTACCGAAAAACCTTCCCTAAGTGGTATCATGCCTAATTTCTTCCCTTATCCGACAAACCGTATAAATTCCGGAATAAATTCTTCAACCCAATTAAGGTAATCAACCTGGAAGAAAAAGTTACCAAAGCCAAGAGAGCATATTGTATATGCAGGAGGGCCATCGGGAAGTCATGGGGCTTAGAACCGAAACAGGTCCACTGGATATATAAATACGTAATAAAACCTATCATCTTCTACGTTGTAGTTGTACGGTGGCCAGTGAAGAGCAAAAAGTATGCAAAAGACTTGCTAACAAGGTGCAACGTATGGTCTGCCTGGGTATTACAAGAGCACAATCCCCAACACCAACCGTGGCCATGGAAGTGATCCTAAACATTCTATCAGTGCACCTCGAAGCGAAGAAGATTGCCGGCATTTCAGCCTCACGGCTTAGAACTATCGGCCATTTCATCGATGGTACAAATACGGGTCATCGAAAATGATAAGAGTAATGACACCACTCATCGATTGCCCCAGTGTTCTCCAACGTTCTCCAACAAGTTCGAAATAATTTTCCCCGCAAGTAAATATTGGACGTATGTATGAAAGAACGACAAGAAACTCCAATGGTATATACAGTATGGCTATATACAGATCGGTATATACAGATGGCTCTAACATATCAGGGGAATCAGGGGCTGGCATCTTTAGTGCTAACCCACCGATTGAACTTCCTATTCACCTAGAACCATTTGTATCGGTCTATGCAATTATGAAATTATGAATCGACATCTGCTCGGACAGCAAAGCAGCAATTAGCTCCATTACAAACCCCATGTCGAAATCACGACTAGTAAGGGAGTGCAAAACTAAATTGAACTTACTTGCCAGACGCAATAGAGTCTTAAATGGGTACCGGGGCATGAAGGTGTACCGGGTAAGGAAAAGAGGCAGACGATGCCATTCGCCTTTAGAACGCACTTCCTCTCAGCGTAAGAAGACTCCACGACGCGAATAATTTTTGTGATACTCTCTTTCGGCATATTATGTCTACATAAATTGCAGATACAAATAATACTATCTAATATTAAAAATTGTCTCATTTCTCTATTGAAATTATTTTAACCGCAGAATTTAACATGAAGTTTTACACTAAGTCATTCTAATTTTGTCATGTCATCTCAATTCTAATTTTAAATAATGTAATGAAAATGTCAACATTTATGCCTTAAAGACTGTTAAAGTCTATTGTAAGTATTGTTGAAAAGTTGAATAAATGAAATGAAAACTAGCCAGGAAAGGAGCGGGCAACACAGAACTGAACTCCGATATGTATATATTAGGGGTCCCTCTGACAACTATTAAAACAATAATCAATGCGAAGTTACGACAGGAATTGAATTTCAACAAACATTCGTTCAGACTCGGGATAGCTGATACAACAATCTGTGCCAACTGTGAGGAGGAGGAAGATATAGAACACTTCCTCTGCCACTGTCCTGCTACAGCGAGGTTAAGATTGAAAATTCTGGGATCTCCAAGGATTCTGGATATTACACACCTCAGTAAGAAAAAAAAAGGAATCGGTGATATATTATATATATTGGTAAATAAAAATTAAAACAAAATATTTTCAATAATTTTTAAGATTTAAAAAAAGTTTCTGAACATTTGGTTTCGATTGTTTAAAAACATAAAAAATAAAATAAAATGTGTTCTTTGTGTGTAAATGCTTTTTTTTGTTCAGCTGCGCACAAGTAGTAGACAAAGATTGTAAGTAAAGTCGTAGAAGGGGGGTGAACTTAGCTTAGTATGCGTTTATTCAGAAGTGGGGATAGTTAATGTAGGTTTAGAAAAAAATGTCTGTGCTGTGTCGGAGCAGGTGTGTACCTATATTAGGTAGGTGGAATATTTTTCATAGTGGATTATAGTTTAGAAGTACAAATGGATTTGGTTGAACGGATAGAATGAAAATAAAATAATATTATATCACCCTTCGGTAGCAGCACTCTTTGGCATTTTCATATAAGCTGCTCAAATGCACTCGCAGACGAATCTGTACTGGCTAACTTTCTGCTCCATGCACGCACGCTGATCTCGCGATGTGCGCACAATATCCAGGGGATAGACGGGCCCTTTAGATTCCATTAAGGCCAATGCTGTGTCCATAAGAATGAGCACACCGGTGCCACCAATACCGGCTGAACAATGAACTATCACACGTGGATTGGCAGCGCTAATACACTGATGAACACTAGTCGACACCAGTATTTCGTCTTCTGGTGTCACTCCATTACTCGCCATGCATTTCCTCTCACCCAAAAAGCCATTCTCAGCATCTGCGTCTGCATCCAGAAGTCGAACTTGTTTCAGACTTTCCTCGATTTCCTGCAACAGCGTTTTATTGTCCGCCAAACACACTCGTTCTGTGAATTCTAAAAACAGATTCGAATCGGAAGGTACACAATGATCTGGCCACGCTAGGTATTGCATATGTTGAATTGAACGTCGCTCTGCTGTCTTCTTATCGATCAAAATGAATTCGCGGAAGACAAAGCTACCTATCTCATCGACCTGCTCACTGAGACACTTCACTCAGAATCCATCGGCCAATAGTAGTTCAACGCCGGTTACCGGCCAGTATTGGTGACACTTTTGCCGGCCAGCTTCCATAACTGTGGTCAGCATGACCATGACAACATGATTCCTGTTGAACCATTCGCCAGAAATCCGTTGTTGTACTGGCTAATGGACCCTGTTTGTCGATGTAATGATTTACTGCTCCGCCAGGGATCTCCATATTCACATAGTTGGCATAGATGTAATCTCCTGAACCGCTATTGATGAGGACAACACTGGTACAGTCATATGGCGAGATGTTTCTGTAGCGATTTTTAGCGACGTTCTCAGATTTCTTCGCCTCAGATATGCACAAGTCTGGATTCTTTCACTACATTTGTTCATACTGAGGCAATAGTGCTCCCGATGCGATTCCATCGCTAAGGAGTAACAGACTCTGTGTAAACAGCGCATCACCGTCCAACATATTCTGAGAACCACCAATCTCATAAGTTTCTGGGACATATTGATTGAATTTGGTCGCATGGTGAGTAATAACTCGCCGCTGCGATACTCTCGAGATTCACGAATCAAACTGACCACTTGTTCATGTTTTAAGCCGAGTCACAGACGCGTGGCGTACTTCTATCGGCTGGGGTATGTGGCACAACCTTAGACAACTGACACTCTTAGACACCCTTTATATTGAAACCGAAACGACCCTGTTCGTTCGAGTGTAGACGAATAGTTATCAGGTTATCATTATCACCACCACCGGACGTAATTGGGCTGTGGTTTTAGGAGGTATACGCTGGAGGGATTGGTGATTCGTAACGACGTGCGCATTGCTCTATAAAACCGGCTTCTATTTGAATGTCGTACTCATCGCTTTGCTGCTCCCAGGTCTTCCTGGGCATCGAATGGGTTTGCTTTGAGGTCACCTTGTTTTTGTTATTGTTAATATCGATGTGGCATTCTTTCCATTGAGTAAGGTGCCATTACTATGTTATGTGCCATTTGCTGGTGAGGACGTATTCTGAATCAGTCGTTTGCTTGGCTATCGAACAAAGGCTTTGTGTATCTTTCCACGTTGTTTACTTCCTGTACAGTCTGCAATTCCTTTCGGCCGGAATAATAGAAATTTGATCCCAAGCTTATGTTAAGGAAGCGTGAGAGTCGATGAGGATGTTTCAGTCTGAAAAATGAATGATGTTCCACAGCAGGATTTCGACAGCGCTTTGGCATGCCTGTGGGATCCCATGCAAAAGCCCAACAGCGTATCATAGTGTTCCGACGGCTCTCGTCTCAGTTGAATAAAGAAATCCTTCTCAACGCATAATTTCCAAAGCATAGCAATATTCCTTACAGTTCCATAGACGATGGGAACACAACGGGCCCAATGGAGGCTTAAGTGAAGAGCATAACTCACCCTCTTAACCCAACCAACCAACCAACCAAGGTAATCAAACTCCTCTTGCCGACTAGCTGCTTGACCACCCCTTAATGGTAAGCGTGACAAGCCATCCGCCGCAGCATTTTCTAAACCTTCACGTATCTTAATTCATAATTAAAATGACTAAGGAACATTGCCCACCGTTGTAGCCGCCCTGCTACCATTACGGGAATTCTCCTATTCTCACCGAACAACGCTTGTAATGGTTTGTGGTCCTACCGACAGAACCGTCTTCCCATCAAATACTCGTAAAATCTATGAACGCCCCAGTTGATTGCCGGAGCTTCTTTTTGGATAACAGCATAGTTCCTTTCTGCTTTAGATAACGTTCGAGACGCAAATGAAATCGGCCTTTCACTCCCATCCGGCATTTTATGTAAGAGTACTGCCCCAATACCATGTGCTAATGCATTCCAAGACAAAATAAATTCATATTTTTGGTTGAAATGCACTAACATACTATCCGACGTCAAAGCTTTTCTACTCTCATTAAAGGCTTCTTCGCACTCTTGATTCCATCTCAATTCCTCACCTTTCTGTAAGAGCCTGTATAAAGGAGCCAGTAACCCCGACAAATTCGCAATAAACTTCCCGTAATAGTTTATTATACCCACGAAAGCACGAACTTCGCTAACGTTACTGGGCCTCGGTGAATCTAAGATCGCAGCTACCTTATCAGGGTCCTCTAGTAACCCTCTTTGGTTAACTATGTGCCCTAGATATTTAATTTGAGGCTTAAAGAACACGCATCTCTCTTTATTTAATTTAAATCATAATAGAGCGCCTAAGATATTCCTTAAATTTTCCATATGTTCCCTTAAGTTCCTCCCTGTAACCACAATATCGTCTAACAAGTTCACCGTTCCTCTGCAACCCTGAAAATGTCTTCTCCACCTCTCTTTGAAAAATCTGGCACGTTGGCTTTGTTACGAACGGTAGACGGAGAACTCTATAGATGCCCTTATAGGTGCTCCACGCAAGCTTCCTATTTGTTCTTTCGTTCACTACAATTTGGTTGTATGCCGCAGACGAGTCCAACTTTGTGAACAACTCACCCCCTTCCAATGCATTGAATATCTCTGATATTTACGGCACTGGATGGTTGACATATTCTAGCAGACTGTTAACCGTGACCTTATAGTCTGCACAGACCCTTACCTTACCATTTGGTTTTAACACCGGCACCAACAGTGTTCCCCATTCTGAATTTTCTATCTTCTTTAAAATTCCTTCTCTTTCTAGTTTTTCTATCTCCTGTTCGGTTTAAAATCCAAAGAGACAATAGCATTTTTCTACACACCTAACTTTCCATCAAACAACTCTGCGAATTCTTCGCTTATGCTTTCAGTTAGCTTGTCGGTATTTTCCAAATAATTTCCATTTACTAATTCCTTGCCCCTAATAGACCAAACTATTCCTTATTGCTTCATAAAATTTCGTCCTTTTAATGGTTCCTTGTTCGAGTCTTCCACGTCTACCACCTGAAAATAAGCCCAAACCTGTCGGCCCTCAAATTTAATCTGTATCTTTTCTTTTCCTAGAGGAACGAGCACACCACCGTCATAATTGCGAAGACATATGTATGTCACTTTTCTTTAAACTATTAGAAATTTTACTACATTGCTTATAAATACGCATTGGCAACACTGACGCACCTGCTCCCGAATCCAACTCTAACTAACACTGGAAACCCCTTCATTTGAACAGTAATTTAAATTGGATTTACTTTCCCATATAGACCACTTATATTATATAAATCTATTTGACACTCTTGTTCTACATTGTTATTTGCAATAAATGTTCTACAAACTACTTCTAAATGCTCTTTTCATTTGCATTTTACAATAAAAATATTTATACTTGCATGACTTACGGCCATATTATTCACTCACTTTAATCCAGTTTAAAACTTACACCCGGATTAAAAGTGAGTTTAACCCAAAAATTAAACCCAAGTCCATAATATTCACTCGTTAAACCCGAACATAAACCCACTTTTTAAAACTTGACGGCGTTTAATCCGGTTGAATTTAAACTGCACTCCGGAGACCAGTTTAAGTTCTTTAACTCGGGTTAAAACTCAATTTCATAATATTCACTCCTTTTGTTTAGGTCAATCACATTTTTGACATTTCTTCGACGCAGGAAATAAGAATTTGAAATAGAATATAAAAAGTATCAGGACGAAAAAAAGAAAAATGGATTTTATTCGTGATATTGACGAAATGTTGATGGCTTCGTCGTCAGAAGACGAATTAATCGAAGAGCTTATGGAACAGCAGATGGTTAGTCAACATCGTCCTCGTCGTCGAATGTACCGAATGCACACGCGGGCTTGCGTCAATGATTACTATCGTGGATTTCCGTAAGTATTTCCGGCTGGAAAAAGAGGCATTTTGGTGGCTACATTCGATGATTCGACAGGAATTGGATGGTGATGAACGTCGGTATGCTATTCACTACCTACATATCGTATCGAACATTTGCGATGAGCTGAACGGCAACAACAAAGCCGATGTTGTCGATGACGACGGCATGGCCATTGCATCATGCGATGGAGCTGTTGTTGCCAATGCATCCACTGATAGGGCGGGGGTCGACAATATAGCAGACGGTAACCCATTATCAAACAAATTCGATGTCCTACTTGTTGTTGGCGTATTTTCTTACCATTTCCGAAAGATCAAACGAAACCGACGGCGGTTTACGTGGTGGAAGGTGGCCGCCGCCAGTTGCTTGGGTTGATTCTTTCTGGAATTTTGATAACTTGTAGAGGTCCTTGCGGATGTTGCTCGGCCGATCCCTAAGCTCTTTTTCTGTTTTTCGCTGATTAAACAAAACTATATTAGAGACGAAAATAATGAACAACGAATGAATGAAATACTCACCACGACACCGGGAGAGGCATTGAGCGATATTGTTATTAGCTCCCATCGCATCGAGCGTCCTTTGGTTGTCATTCGATTTGTCTCCATGCTGTTAATATTTGAGAATATCACAATGGATAACAGAAGGTCTGTTTTCATTTGTGAAAATCGCTTTCTTCTTTTTGTTGGCATTAGTTTCGGCTCATTTTCGCGATCACTGCTGCTGTAGTTGTCCTCATCGTTTACCTTACCGCCACCTTTGATTTTGCGTTCCATCTCAATTTATTTCAATAAAAATTATACAAAACTTTGGCACACAACAAATCTCCATTTAAAATGTGACAAACAAGGGTATGTCATTTTATGTGAAATTTGACATTACGTAGGTTTAAAACTGGTTAAAATCGGTTTAAAAATCGGTTTAAACCGTTTTAAATCCGGGTTAAACGCATCTTTAATCCAGCGGGTTTAATGCATGTTTTTGAGTGAATATTATGGATATAGGTTTAAATAGTCGGGTTTAAAAAATGCGGATTAAATGGTCGGGTGTAAGTTTAACTTAAACCCTATTTACACCCGAAGTGAATAATATGGCCGTTAAAGAAATGATCTGCTTTGCCACAAGAATAACACTGCTGTTTGTTGTCCTTTTCTGCCAGACTCTACTGCCGCTGACCGCTTCGTTGTTTCTCTCCTCGTATGTTTCTTTTCTTTGCGTTACCCGTCTTCTGCAACTGCTGCACCGCATTCACATCCATTTCTTTCTCTTGTAGAGAACTTCGCTTAGTAACGCCGCTTTCAAGATACCCGCTAACGGTTTTTCCACCTCCTCTTCACAGACACGATCCAAAACGGGACCTTTGGCTAATCCTGTCATGAACTTATTCTTGACAAACTCCTCCAATTTGCAATACATTGCAATCCTTCTGACTCATACCAACCAACTATACACAGTCTCTCCATGCGTCTGTTTTATGTCGAAAAATTCAATTCTTTTTCGTATAGTTGATTAAGAAGTTTCGAACTGTTCTTTCATCAACTCCATCAGTTCACTGAACTCTAAATCTTTTGGCTTCTTAGCAAGAACTAACTCCCGCAGCACCTCGTAAACTTGCTGGTTTACCGTTGTCAAAACCACCGGTACCCAACGTACATCCTCCACGTAATTTGCGACAAAGTACTGCTCCAGCCGCTCTTCGTATATCTCGAAATCGTCGTCCAAGTTGAACGAAGGTATAGATCCCACGTGTCCGGCACTTCTTAAAATTGTTGTTGCTGGTGCTGCCGCAGACACATTTTTTATTCTCGTAGAAAGAGCTTCCATTCCCGCACTTTCTTTCGCCGGCATTTTACACTTTTTTTATTTTGCAAAATTTCCTTTTTTTTACGCACTTAAATTTAAGATTTTTTTTTACTCGTCGCCACTGTAATAACCCGAGGTGAAACACACTGCTGAAACGTTGGCTTATGAATGACCGCTTTTTTATTGCATCATATATATAGACATTAACTAACTTACATAGGTATGTTCCTGGGTAAATCGCTAATACATGCATAGCAGTATAACACTACAACAAGGTCCCAACCATTCTTGGGGTGCACAGCACGAGTGGCTGCGAGAAGCTTGGCCAGGCCCTTCATTGGGATGTTAGCGCAAAAAAAATAAAAAATAAAAACTTAAAAACATACAGAAAAGTTACAATCCATCTAAAACGTTTCATATGATAACCT
Source organism: Pocota personata (assembly GCA_963082735.1). Lineage (NCBI taxonomy): Eukaryota > Metazoa > Arthropoda > Insecta > Diptera > Syrphidae > Pocota > Pocota personata. Next base: position 132,150,293 of record OY720429.1, read on the forward strand.
GTGTCCCATCTTTTAACTCACCCCCAATTAAATGAGCGTGGCGTTCCGAAACTTGTAAAACAGTTGCAAGGATATATCATTCTATACATATAATGTAAGCAAAAAGTATGGATGTACGGACGAAATGTAAAGAAAGTCAGCGTCCACATACTCTACCTAAATAATATTTTTCAATTTGTAGCAAAAAATATTGATAAAAACTATATTTATCTAAAAGTGAGCAGAAGGTGGTCGTGGCTGTAACTTATTGATCTAACTAAGAGATCTTAAAAATAAGGCTTAGACATTACCGTAAGTGGTTTTAAAAAGGCAGTACCAGTTGAAGAAAACTCCCCCAAAAAGCAGGCGTCGTATTATACAGTATATGGACGAATTGCAGGGAATGTGAACGTTTATTTATTTTGTTAAGGCGATTTTTTTTGTTTCTAGTAAAGATATTAAAACAACGGCATATTTTTAAATGGGGGCGTGTCTGTGAGTGGATTTAAAATTGTATAAACTTCTACTGTTTCATGTTTTAAAAAGCTTAAATACTTATTGGACTGGTGATAAACGGACGGACTGTTAAAAAAAAACTGGCTGGTAGAAAAAAAACGACCGACTTCGAGAAAGAGCAAAATGCAACTAACTTTATTATATTAACAGAATATAATCCAATAGCTTAAAACTAAGTGAGAGCATTGCCAAATTCAATTATTCAAAGAAAGTTTTTATATCCAACACTCACACTTTTGAATAAGTTTAATTGCAACAAAATTGATTTTAAAATGGATTGTTTACAACTCTAATAATTTTTTTATATTTCTCAAATTTAACTTTGCTTAAGGCTTATGTAGTAAGTATATCTGCAATTTGGTGTTCTGAAGCAACGTGCTTTATAGAAAACTCTTCTCTTTCATACCTTTCATGAATGAAGTGTTAGCGCACATCAATGTGTTTTGTGCGCTAATGCATTCCGGATTTCTAACTAACCGGATTGCTTCTTGCACCAGTTCTGCTACAAGTCGCTGTAGCTACACCATAGCTTTCACAGCTTGAGATGACTCCACGTGGTCAGACTCTGAGATTGACAAGGCAATACATTTTTGCCCCCACGATGTCCAGGAAACTGGTTCACCCCCAAATGCAAAAATGAATCCAGATGTAGATCTCCTTGTGACAATGTCACCAGCGTAATTAAGGAATGCCGAAATATATTAAGGATAAATTGTTACTATTTTTAAAGAGTATACCCATTTCCTTGGTGCCATTGGTGTACTTCAGTATTGAGTGGGCGCATCCAAGTAGCAAGATATTACTCCCACTTAAAATGGGATGTCTAGCCGGGTAGCCACTGCCAAATACACAAGGCATCCTACTGCCTCTCTATATGAAAACTTTACATCTTTCTGAGATGATTCATATGCACTTGAAGAGTTGAAACTGCCTTACACTCATTCAGATTAAAACTTTTTAACGCACGTTCCACATAACTTGTTTGACTGACACCGTTTGACGTCCGTGATAACTGCATACCAAAGAACCATTCAGCATCCAAAACAGTAATTTCGAATTATATCTGTAAAAACTTCACTAGCCTCACACCATCTTCTTTCTTCTTTGCCGCAATCAGCCCATTATCGATGTAGATTGCAAGTATAAGGCGACTATCAGCTTCGTTTCCAATGAAGACGCAGGAATCCATTTCCGAAACCCTTAAGTTGAACTCCTTCAGCACTTTCGTAAACTTTTCACTCCAGCAATGAAACGCTTGCTTTAAGCCGTATAGGCTTTTTCATAGCTTGTACACTTTTCCAGAGCCATCATTGAATCCAAGAGGTTAACGCATATAAATGACCTCATTCAAACCGCCAATTAAAATGGGCGTTTTGACGTCGAATTGAACAAGTGTCAAACCTTCTTAAGCGGCAATAGCAAGTAGGGTGCGAATTGAAATAAATTTTGCCACAGGACTGAATGTCTCAACGTAATCCACTCCATACTCCTGTGCAAACCCGCGAATCACCAACTATATTTTCATTACACACTATATTTTTTTTTGCCCGTGAGTTTTCAAATTTTTCACCTTGAATATCAATTTGTTGTCGATGACCTTCCTATTCGTTGGGCGTTCAACCATGTCCCAAGTGCGGTTTTTAAGAAGAATGTTCATCTCGTCTACCATAGCTGTTTCCCAAAGACGGGCACCCTTGCAAGAAACTGCTTCTCTGTAGGTAGTTGGTTCACCTTGGACAAGAAAAGCATGTTTTTCTGTAAAGTTAAACATACCTGAACCAGTGCTTTTGCCTATGCAGGCGATCCCTCCATGAAACTTTATTTCTGTCGCCTTCTGCAACGCCATCCTCATCTGCTGATTCGAAAACATCACTTATTAAGTTTATTTCAGGACATTCTGCTTCATATGTATCTCTGGAATCCTCCTGCACTACATCATGAACGTCTTGATCATGCGAATCATGCATATCATCATGCAAAAGTATCATCCAAATCCTCATGCATTCTTTTGTTAATAGAGTCAGCTTCTAGTGATGATGAAATTAAAGCTGGTTTTAATTTCCTTTTAACTTCATCATGCTGGTTTTGAAGTTCACCCTTCTTAAATGAGACGTCCCTAATAATTCGGATCTCTTTCAATTCCGGAGTCCAAATTCGATACCCATGAACAAAAATTTTTTAACTTTCCGCTTCGGTACTTGAATGAGATTTACATTCACTGCCCCACCACAGTTCGTACGGATTTTTGTCTTTCACTGAACTAACCCAGTCTGGTTAAGTACAAAAATCGTAGTGTTCACCGCCTCTGCCCAGAATTTCTTGGTTAAGCCACTTTCATAGAGCATCGTCCTGGCAGCCTCAATGGAAAGATCTTTTGTCCACTCACAATCTGAATGCCAATAGGATCAGTAAAATGCTTATAACATGCAAACCATTCTTTCCAGCACGTCATATGGTCACTGGCTCACTTTCCATTAACGCATTGCAATCAAATTGAGCTTCCCTTGAACCTCATTTCTAGTTCCAGTCTATCGTTCACGATCTAGCTCCACAATTGAGTTGACTTTTCTCTGTACCGCACATTCATTTACAGTCCATCCTCGATCGTCCGATACTAGTGCATTATTTCCCCTTTTCATCTCCGGTTTCGTCTCCTTTACTTCCAGTCCATCTTTTTCGATCAGCTACCGCATTTTTCTTATGACGCTCCCTTTTCCAGTGGCCATGATCATTACAAGTGAAACACTTCCCAGGCTTAGAAGACTTTGGGTTTCTTTTCTCTTCTCTGTTTTTTGCTTTGCTACTAAAGCAACGGATGCGTTTGTCGCATGAGATGATATGCATGTCTCCTCCATAACCAGTCGTGACGTAAGACTTTCCAACTTTTGCTGCTCTTTAGCTGTCGACTCCCTTGCACAAAAAAAAATGTTTAATATCACTTAGAAGGGTCATCAAGACTTTCGAAATGATCATAATTTCAGAAATTAACTCTCCAACATCACTTAATTGCCTGACGATATTTTCTAATCTGGATATCTGAGTTAAGACATCGTCATCTGGATCTTTCTCGAAACCGTAAAATTTCTACGCTTTGGCTCTCAGTCTTGACCTGAGTCTGGTTTTGACCATCTACATACTCAAATAGCCCAGACGCATTTAGCAAAATTTTAGCTTGGTATTTCCATCCGGAATACTGCTCGACAGTTTGCAGTTGCTCAATTTTAAACACGTTATTCTCCATAATTTCCGACAGACGTTTTTATCTGTTTATCTACTCGAAAGCTATCCTGAATCTAACCAGGTTCTCAGACCTAAACGCTTACCAAAAAAATAAAAAATTTCGCGTTATGCCCTTGATTTAGCCTTCTTATTTTTCTCGCATATTCTGGGCCCATAACTTGTTAAAAAAAGAAACTGCCTGATAGAAAAAAACGACCGACTTCGAGAAAGAACAAAATGCAACTAACTTTATTATAAAGAGTCTTTCATTAAGTGCTACCTATCTTTACGTTTAAGTGAAAGAAAGTGTGTGTAAGATATCATCGAAATTTTTTATTCATTTGAAAGGCCTATCGATGCCATTATGTATGGAATATAACGTTATTCAAATGTCTGCCGCAGCTCTTTTGGGTGGTGCGCATCGGAAATGTCCAATTTTCCATGACTCTGGCGCATAAATCAGGCTGAATTTGACCGGTGGTGTGGGTTATGTTGGCTTTGAGGGCCGCTGTGGTTTGTGGCTTATTCGCATAGACCTGCGACTTCAGAAAACTCCACAAGGAAAAGTCTAACGGGGTCAAATCGCACGATTTCGGCGGCCAGTTGACATCACCTCCACATGAGATGACCATGCCCTCGAATCGTTCGTACAGAATTTCCAATGTGACGTAAGCTGTGTGACACGTAGCGCCGTTCTGTTGAAACCACATGTCGTTGGTATCCATATGATCCAATTCAGGCCAAAAGAAGTTGGTAATCGTCGACCTATAGCGATCGCCTGGTCTACGCCGTTCTCAAAGAAATATGGACCGATGACGCCGAAAACCCAAAATCCACACCAAACAGTGACTTTTTCGGGATGCATTGGACGCTATTGGATCTTATGTGGATTAGTATCGTTCCAAATTCGACAATTTTGTTTGATGACGTTCCCATTCATCCAGAAATGGGCCTCATCGCTGCAGATTATTTATCGATGAAAATTACTGTCAGTTTCCAACTGCTCCAGAGCCTATTCAGCGAACACACGTCGTTGTCTATGGTAGTTTACCTTCAGCTCCTGGGTCAGTTGAATTTTATACGGGTGCAGGCCCAAGTCACGATGCAAAATTCGCAAAGTTGTGGTCTGCGAAAGGCCGAGTTCTTGTGAGCGACGCGAAATCGACTGCCTCGGATTCTCCTGCTCACTCTCACGGACAGCGGCTATGTTTTCGGCAGATCTTGCGTTTCGTCGAAGTATGGATGTTGGTTGATCATTTACTGAATCAGTGGACTCAAACTTATCCACCAACTGCGAATAGTCCTATCGGAAGGTCGATTATGGCGACCGTTAAATTTGGCGAAGCGCGGAACGTTTCCCGAAGAGAGCTCCCATTTTTATAAAACAATTTTATTATTTGCACGTTTTGGTGAACGCTATATCCATCCATGGTCTGAAAACAGGCTGAATAAATGACAGCCAATTTGACAGATATAGCTTCAGCAGTATGGACGCTATCAACTGTCAAAGTTCGGAAGTCCCTATTGGAAGACCCTGTATTAACAGAATATAATCCAATAGCTCAAAACTGGAGGCTGAACTATAATAGAAGAAACAGTGCGAAAACAAAAGATTTGTATTGTGTGACCATTATATTTTATAATTAAGTTTTCGTTCACTTTCTTTCATAACATGTCACCCATCTATGATACGTACTACCCGCGCACGACAATGCTTGATTTCGGTGACCGGACGAGAACCTTTTTCATTTCATTTAATTTTTTGTGCATTTCTGTTTCATAATTCATTAAACTTATTGCTAGACAAAAAACTAGCTTAAGTAACTTAACTATTTTACTCTAACTTACGGGCCCTATCTGGGCCCTCTAAGCTAATCCTAATATTTAAACCTATGTCTTTCGACGTAACGTATTTAAATTTTTTATTTATTTCATTCTTTTTACTTGTTACAAACAAAATTAGATAAAGAAAACTTATTGAATAAACTTGTTTTGCATTCTTATAAATAAAACTTAAAACATTGCCTTAAAAGAAATCTTAACTACCTCATTCTATCTTACTCTATCTTACTCTACCTTATTCTAACTATGTAATTATATACGTATTTTTTTTCTTAAGTATTTTATCCACAGGGTCCAATGCCTGACAGTTTAAATCAAAACAATTATTATTGTACACCACAAATGAGTTTAAAATAATAACACCGTTTGATAGTGATCCAAATAAAATCCATCACTTCTTGTCAAATGTAGACAACGCCTGCACAAACGTATTGTCTTTTACCGTTCATAAAAAGTAAAATTTCAGGGAATGCTGAAACAATACTTATGAACAAGAGCCTTAATTCGTGGACGGAATTAAAAACCGAACTGAACCAAATGTTCAAGGAAACTTATTCTCCCATGCAACTGCATTTGGAAATGACCCGCTTACAGCAAGGCGAAAGCGAAACGGTCATGCAATATATTCAGAGAGTCGAAACTCTACAAAGACGACGTATCCAAGATGTTTATTTGAATAATGAAAATGATAGGTTGTTTGAAGGACAGTTATACATGATAGAAAAGGACATTCTTAACGCTTTTGTAAATGGTTTAAAAGAGGAAATAGGAACATTTGCCAATAGTCAAAGACCATCAACATTGCTAGAAGCTTCATCATTAGCAATACAGGAAGAAACCAGATAAATAGGGAAAAGACAACATATGGATATAATAGCAGAGAATACACTGTGAAAAATTTAATAAAAATCAATCATAATGCGATAAAGTGCTACAATTGTAATAAACTTGGTCATATAGGCAGGGACTGTAGAGCTCCGAAAAAGCAACAGGTAGAATACAATCGAAATAATACAGACAAAAGAGAGAACCAGAATAGTTAAAATAAGAATAGGTATCCAGATTCTAAAGTTTATACGCCAAAATCAAATAATGAGGATAGAAACCCAATTAAGAAAGACTCAAGAAATTACACAAATAAGAGAATAAATTTTCAACAATAGGAGCAATGACGAGGGTATTGTCTCCAATTATAATGAAAGCCCTCATGTAAATTTGAGATACAATGATAAAAATTTTAAATTTTTAGTTGACACTGGCGCGTGTATTAGCCTTATAAAAACAAAATGTATATTCGAAAACGACGTGAACTTTCGAGATACTATGAATTTTAAAGGTATCGGCAAATCGAATAGGTGTAGCATTGGAAGTACTAACTTTACAGAAGAATACCACGATAAAAAAAACCACAATACATTTTTAATAGACATATTTTTCCATGTGGTAACGGATGATGTTATTGGACATTATGATGGAATTCTCGGAATTGATTTCCTAAAGGAATCAGAATTTTGTATTTTTTAATAAATTGTGGAACAAACTGATAGTTGACCATATAAAAGGTGAATCAAAATTAAAAAAGCTAATTGAATTAATAAAAGAAAACATCGAAATCTTTGGTATAGAAGAAGAAAAACTGACAGAAACGTCTGTCATCAAGCATCATATACGTACAGTAAGTGAAATATCAATAAATGCGAAAACATATAGGTATCCAAAGGTTCATGGAAAGGAGGTGAAACCTCAAATAAATAAACTTTTAGAAGAAGGGATAATACGACATATCAATCAATCACAGTGGCTAGCCCCTTATGGGTGGTTCCGAAAAAGGTAGATGCTAGTGGCAAACTCAAATGGAGAATGGTAATTGATTTTAGGAAATTGAATGATATTACGATCTCAGATTGTTATCCAATTCGTAATATTACTGAAATTTTAGATCAGCTAGGAGATGCAAGGTATTTTACCACCCTAAATCTGAAATCTGGATTTCACCAAATACCGTTGAGCGAGGAAAGTATGGAGAAAACGGCTTTTTCAACACCTTACGGATATTTTGAGTATACGTGAATGCCATTCGGTCTCAAAAATGCTACGTCATGCTTTCAAAGGATGATGCACAACGTTCTATCAGACCTTCTGGGGAAACAATGCTTCGTTTATATAGATGACATGGTTGTTTATGCTAAAAGTTCAGAAGAACATAATGAAAGGCTCATAAATGTTTTCCAAAAATTGCAAAAAGCTAATTTAAAAATCCAAATCGACAAACCTGAATTTATGAAGGAGGAGGTCGAGTATTTGGGTCACGTAATCACAAGCAAGGGACTTCTTCCTAATACAGCAAAAGTAAAGGCGATTGACAATTTGCAGGTACCTAAGAATCCAAAAGAAATTATAAGTTTTCTAGGAATGATAGGTTATTACAGGAAATTCATTAGGAATTTCAGTATGGTAGCATCACCCTTATTTAAACTGCTAAAGAAAAATGTTGAGTTTGTATGGAAGGAAGAACATTTTGAAAGCTCCAATGAATTAAAAAGATTTCTAGAGGAATTCACGTTATTACAATATCCAGATTTTGGAAAACAATTTGTAATAACAACGGTTGCAAATAATCTGGGAATCGGCGCAGTTTTGTCACAGGAACACTCGGGAGAGGAATCTCTCATACAATCAAATGGAGATTGAAATTTTAGGAATACGATTGTACTATAGAATACAAAAAGGGTGTAGGTAATGCAGTTGCCGATGAGCTAAGTCGAAATTTAATATATCCTATAGAAAAGACTAACTATAATAATGAAGTCAGAGATAAGGTAAGAGAAATTTTCGGAAGCGATCTATCTGATTGCGAAGATGATAGTGATTTATTTAGCCAAATGTATGATGAGGCATGTAAAAATCTTCCAAGTAGTAGTGCAACAAATGTAAATGATATCGGAAAACCAGTTGAAGAATAGTTAACCGAAAAAGACGATACTTAAACAAGTGAATCTAATTATATTGAAGTTAAGGTTATAAACGACGTTGAAGAACAACAGAAAATAATAAAGGAGTATCACGATGGGCTGATATGTGGACTGAAAGCGACGATTGTTAGAATTAAAGAAAGGTTCTATTGGGCAAACTTATATAAGGATGTTATAGATTATATACGAAAATGTGTCACATGTCAGAAACGAAAAATAAATGAGGGTGGCCGTGGTGTAGTGGTAACATCGTCGCTTGTCACGTTGTTGATTTACGGTTCGAATCCTGATGTCAAGAATCATCTATTTATTTCGCATGAAATAAATAAAAACATCGATTACTTGCGAAAGCTAAGTCAACTCTACTGTGAAGGCATAACACTGGCAGTAGGGTGGTCATATGGCCAAAATGCAACTTGGTCGTGATGATGACATTAGGAGGACGGAAAGAAATACAGTGAATCATAAGCAACGACAACAATAGCGAAAAACAAAACAAAATACTCCCCAGTTATATGGACAGCCACCCTTGGAGTTTACAGAAACTTAATACCACCTGAGTTTTAAACCACACCACTCTGTCTTTCTCTCTGTCTCTTCTTTTCCACAATAACGCACGTGTTCTAAAAATTAGTATAAGGGTATTCATATCCCCTTTAACACGTGCACATTATAAAAAAAAAAAAAAAAAAGGCACCCAAGTAGGAATCCTATGAAAATAGTCTCATCAGCTGAACATAGTTTGAAAAAAGTAGCCATGGACCTAACAGGACCCTAATTAGAAAATAGAAAAACAATTTACTGTCTTACTATAGAAGATGATTTGATTAAATTTTTCAAATATATTCCTGTTGCAAATAAGAAAAGCGACACTGTTGCTAGAGCCTTCACGGATGAATGGATCTTAGATTTTGGAATACCAAAATATATTCTTACGGATAATGGCGGAGAATTCATAAACGAACTCATGAAAGAACTATGTAAGATGTTTGGTATAAAACATTTAAAAACTAGCAATGCATATCCACAATCAAATGGATCAACAGAAAGATCACACGCACGACTAGGATAATATCTAAGACTTGTAATAATAAAACGAAACCGAAATATTCCAAGTTGTTTAGGTACGCAGCATTTTGCCACAATACATCTATACATAATAGCACAGGATAGCACCCTACGAATTGATATTCGGTAGAAAAGCCAATATACCGAGTAGATTCACCAATTTAAAGTTTAAAACTACAATGGACTATAGGCAGGAACTACAGCTGAAGTTAATACGAATGGAATCAGAAGCTAAGAGAAATCTAACTGGTATGAGAAACAAAGCAAAAGATATGTAGATACGATAAAAGTATTGGTCCTAAAGTAAAGGAATTTAGAGAAATGACCTTGTTCTAGTAGAAAATGACAGAAGGGATAAAGCAAGTGAAAAATATTTAGGTCCTTACAAAATTATCAACGTTTCGGATAATTGTGTCACAGTTAAACGTAACAATAAAGCTATGAAATATAACAATGGTAGAATTAAACACTTCAACAACTGATTAGTTTTATTATTTTCAGACTCTTGCTGGCAAATGGCATCGCTTCTATACAATGGGAAAACGTACCACCCAACGGAATTTATTACAGGAATATCGGAGAACTAAGACAGAAAACGGGAAAAGTCTCTATAATTACAAATATCGACTTCAATGAGATTGAGGATCAGATAGACGTAATTTCTCGGTTTATATTCAATATAAATGAGGATTGTTTAGTTAGAAATTGTATCATTAAGGAAAAGTATTAGAATCATTAATCAATTATTAGAAGTTGAAAAGAGATTTAAAAGAGGTCTCATAAATGTAGTTGGTTCTGGTCTTAAAATTTTATTCGGAACTTTAGATAGTCAAGACGCTGAACATTATGAGAAAGCTATCAGAGTTACTAAGGAAAATAGAGAAAATTTAAAACGTGTTTAATTCCAATATATAGCGGCGCGTATTACAGCTCAACTACGACAGAGACGTTGCACACAGCAGTGTGGAGCGTGTCCGGTTTAGTGGAGCGGTATCGGGTGGCGATTTAGAGGACGTACAATGTCAGTACGGACATTGCTCTTGAAATGTGCGTTCAAATCAACTTGATAACGAAATTATCCACTCTTATTAGGTTAGCAGTGCTGTACAGGACCTCATTTTATGTACTGGGACTCTGGTGTTCTTCACAAGTGAAAGCAAGCCCTCTCAAATACAACACTTCGACACGCAAGTGGCTGTCCGTGCGGTCCCACTCTGAGAACTTTCGCCAATTCTTTCTGGTATCCCCAGAGGCCCTAGACAAGGGCGTCCTAGAAAGAATGGTTTCCGATTTCTGGAAGTTGATCTTCAACTTCCTGTCATCGCAATATCGCTGAATCTTATTCAAGTCACGTTGCAAGAGAAGTGTAATGACCTCGATTTTTGGTCCTGATCTCTACGCCATCAAGTCATCTACGTACGGTATGGCACAGTGAAGTTATCCTATCAGATCGCTTGTGTAAATGTTGAAAGGATCGGTGAATATACCGCACCTTTTTGCAGACCGTTTGTAATTATAAATGTTCCAGCAGAAGTAACACTGCCATTTTTGACAATGAACTGTCTACTGGCGAGCATGTTATAAAGTATGTACAGCAGTGGTTTGCTTATGCCTAGCCCACTTAGCTTGTAGAAAAGTCCCTCTAACCATAGGGTGTCGAAGGCCTTCTTCAAGTCAATCAGGCAGGCACCTGTACACTGGCTCTTGCCTTTGTTCCATTGGATATTCGATACCAGTTTAGACGCGGCATGTATTGTATCATGCAGCGCCTTAAAACAGAATTGGTTATCCGGAATTATTTTGTTGTCCTCAGTCCACTTAATCAGGGCTCTAATGATTACTTTCTCGAATACCTTACTGATGTTCGGAAGGAGACTTATCGCCCGGAGATTTTAGGGATCGGAGGTGTCCTTACCGCTTTTGGGGATGGGTTGTATCACTGCTGTTTTCCAATGCGCTGAATAATGTGCATTATTGAGCGCATAGTTACACAGAGTGGTGTAAATGTCCACCGCTTCTAGAGGGAATTGTCGAAGCACAATATGAAACCCATGTTCTCGGATAGCCAGTGCTCTACATCATTTCGAAAGTAGAAGATGTGCACAAGGACGCGATTTTCCAGGTCGTGGTTCGGGCAAATGGTTTCATTCACCTTGAACACTTCCTGGAAAGTGGCTCCCATAGGCTCTATCTTCTGCTGCGGATCTTCGATCACAAAGAAGTTGTCGTACTCTACTGTGTTATCTGGATCTATTCCTGGAACACACTCGTTTTGTTGGATTTTACAGCCCGAATTTTGTGTACAGAAAATCTGTAGATTTCTCTAATTAATTTCTGGAGGTTTTTAATCAACGATTTCAACGTCCTAACCTCCGAGTTGAGTCTGTCAGTAAATTGACTGTACAAGGTTTTTAGTCTCGACAGCAGTCTACTTTTGTGTTGGTGTAGTGCGTCAATTGTTGCATTGCGGAATATGTCTGCTTTGTCAGTATGTTGATACCGAGGTATCGTATTGTCCATAGTTCGTTTAATTGTCTCGTCCATTTGTTTTAGGTACCAGTCAATCTCCTCGTTTGACAGATTCCTATTGGACGGTGGGTAGAGCGCGTTCGAGGAGAGTGCTCTTGTCAAAACTCTGGAGAAGCGAGCCGAAGGCGTCCTACTATAATTGCACGAGTACTTTTGGTCAAATTCCTCCAACTCAGCAATTTCGTTGGGAATCGTTATTACGACACTGAGTCCGCAATGGTCGCTGTCATACACAAATGTGTGCAGACAGTTTAAAGTTTGTCGGTCAGTGCCGGTCAGTTGTAACCGTATGTCGAACAGCATGACATCCAGATAGGAGCCACTTCTAGGAAAAGACGGACAATCAGTAGCTTTCAAATCGAGTTTATACTCGACACTGTGCCGACCCCACCAATTGAATAGTAGGTTTCCTCTAGGATTAGGTGTGTTATTTCCCCAATCTCTATATTTGGCGTTTAGATCTCCGGCCATTAGGAAACAATTCTCCTCCGACTCCAGCCTTAGGCATCAAAAAAGTGTCTCGAGCTCTGAACTAATTAAAGTAGATTGAGTAGCTTCAGGTGCATAGAGTGCGACCAAGTACATCCTCTTTTCACTATGGAGAGGAATGAACACGATACACGCTTCCAGCTCCTGGAACTTTCGCACTTCACCGCTGTACATAACTTTAAATTGTTGTTGTTTGCGTATGAAAATCGCAACACCTCCTCCTTGTGTGGAGTTGGGTCGGTCTCTTCTGACAATATTATATTTACTGTGCCCCCGTTTGTGCTTCTGTGATAGCTTTGTTTCGCTAACCGCTAACCATAAGAGACAGCTGTTCTAGCTGTCTGATGTTTTTCTGTTCCGCTGTTCTAGCTGTCTGATGTTTGTAGTCAGACTCTCGACCTCTTTATCTTCGTCATCTGATTCGGAGGCCGCCAGAACGGCGAAGCTATTATTGCTATCTCCAACGTAGTCGCCTTCCCCACCGTCGAAGATGTACGGGAACTCGACAGAGTCATCAGACCCCTGCCGCTTCTTCTCTGCTGCTAGTGCTCTTGCTGTGCTCGGCGCCCCTTCCCTCACTCCAGCAGGAAGCTGTACAACTAAAGCTGATATAGGGGGACCCTTTACCAGGTTGGGAAAAAGTTTCAACTTCCTTCTCCTTTTCCCCATACTTTCGGTAGCCACTGTTGCTGGGTGGTCTGATCTGACTGCCTCATCGGCTGATACTTTCTTATCAGCTGGTCCCGCTAATGGGAGCGCAGACCGCTTACTTTCCATCGCCTTACTCTTACTACTTATTAATTTATTTTCTCTATTTTTGTTTCCAGAATGAAGTTTTCCCTAGCTGGGAATTGAACCCAAGTCCCTAAGTTGATGATTTACCACCCATACGGAGGGTAGTACTCTTCTAATTGCACATCATTTAAGTCATCAGGGTCAGTAACATGCATTTCAGTTGTAACTAAAATGTCAACGTTGCAGTTCATTAAAGTTGTTTGATATATATTCTCTATTTTTGTTTAAATTATAAAAAAATGTCCACAATGAAGTTTTCCCTAGCTGGGAATTGAACCCAAGTCCCTGAGTTGATGGTTCACCACCCTTTTTTTTCATTTTTAATGGATTTTTATTGGGTAATTCACTAAACTGATTGCGAAACTAGCTTAACTAACTTAACCATCTTATTCTATACTGGCCCTATGCGGGCTAATTCTAGTATTTAAAATAATGTCTTTCGACGTAACTAACTTTAGTTATTTATTTATTTTATTATTGTATTAACTATTACTACTAAGAAAAATGTTTAATCAATTGAAAAAACTTAGCATATGCATATGAACTTATTTATGTTTATTCTTATATATAAAACTTAAAAATCTACCTTAAAATAAATCTTAAACTACCTTATTCTAAATTAGCCTATCTTATTATACCTTACGTAATTCTATACGTACTTTTTTTGGTTTTTTTTTTTTTAGTTCTTTCTTTTTTGTATTTTTTTTATCGAGTGCGTTTTGTGATTTTTTTATTTTTATTTTTTCATCCAAGTGCTGTAGAGTTTTTTTTTCAATTATTACCTACAACCTACAACTTAAACTACCTAAACCTAAACTATGTAAGTCGGAAATGGGCAAGAACAGCCAACTTTAAACCTCAAACAGGCTACACTGGATTAGGGGGAAATGACGAAGGATCGGCACCGCCAATTTGTCCTGGAATGCCTCCGGGAGAACAAAGAGAGGAACAAAGTAGAGGATACCTCCGGGGGAACAAAGCCGTTAAGGCGAACTTTCTCGTAATACCGGAGATCAGGTTGTTCGTCGAGCTCATTGCTCTTGCAATGGGCCTTCGAATCAGATTAATAACGAAATTATCCACTCTTATTTGGTTAGCCCTGTTGTATAGGACCTCATTGGGATAGAATTTTATGTACAGGGACTCTGGTGTTCTGTATAAATGAAGGCAAGCCCGAAGGCAAACCCTCTTAAACACCCGAATCTTTTCCAACAAGCTTGCTCCCACGCTGATCCACACGGGACATCCAAACACGAGCATGGGCCGAATGAGGGCCGTGTAGCAGATTACCTTTACCCTTGCATCGAGTTGTTTGCTATAAAAAAAAGTCTCTTTGTGAGGGCAAAATTACCTTTGGCTTTGGCCAGAACAGCATCTATATGTTTGTTAAAATATAGATATTAGTCTAACCAGAGCCAAACGTATCTGACTACACTTCGACACGCAAGTGGCTGTCCGTCCGGTCAACCAATTGAGAACTTCGCCAATTCTTTCTGGTATCCCAACAGAGCCAACACAACGGCGTCCTAAAAAGAATGGTTTCCGATTTCTGGAAGTTGATCTTCAACTTCCAGTCATCGCAATATCGCTGAATCTTATTCAAGTCACGTTGCAAGAGAAGTGTAATGACCTCTATTTTTGGTCCTGATCTGAACGCGATCAAGTCGTGTGCGTACGCTATGGCATGGTGAAGTGATCCTATGAGATCGCTCGTGTAAATTTTGAAAAGAATCGGTGAATTAACCGCACCTTGTTGCAGACCATGTACATTGCCATTTTTGACAATGAACTGTCTACTGGTGAGCATGTTATGTAAAGTATGTACAGCAGTGGTTTGCTTATGCCCAGCCTGCTTAGCTTGTAGAAGATTCCCTCCAACCATAGGGTGTGGAAGGCCTTCTCAGACAGGCACCCGTGCATTGGTTCTTTCTTTTGTTCCATTGGATATCCGATACCAGTTTTGGTGCGGCATGTGTTGTATCATGCCTCTCCTTAAAACCGAATTCGGTATCCGGAATTATATTACACTTAATCAGGGCTCTATTGATCACTTTCTCGAATACCTTGTTGATGTTCGGCAGGAGTCTTATCGCCCGGAGATTTTCCGGATTGGAGGTGTCCTTACCCATTTTGGGGATGGGTTTTATCACTGCTGTGCATTATTCAAAGTCGCTCCTATAGCCTCTACCTTCTCCTACGAATCTTCGTTCCCAAAGAAGTTGTCATCCTCTACTGCATTATCTAGATCTGTACCTGCTGTTATTAGTATTTGTCCATTGTTCGTCATTCGGGGGAACTTAAGACACAGAAGGTCGTTTTGATTATTCCTCCGAAATATTTTATTTATTTGCGGGAACATACTCGTTTTGTTGGATTTTACAGCCCGAATTTTTTGTACAGAAAATCTGTAGATTTCTCTAATTAATTTCTGGAGGTTTTTAATCAACGAATTCAGCGTCCCAACCTCCGAGTTGTGTCTGTCAGTAAACTGTCTGTACAAGGTTTTTAGTCCCGACAGCAGTTTACTTTTGTGTTGGTGTAGTGCGTCAGTTGTTGCATTGCGGAATATGTCTGCGTTGTCAGTATGTTGATACCTAGGTATCATATTGTCCATAGTTCGCTTAATTGTCTCGTCCATTTGTTGTAGGCACCAGTCATTCTCCTCGTTTGACAGATTCCTATTGGACGCTGGCTAGAGCGCAAACTATGTATCAAAATTAATATACACTGCTGAACAAATTTAGAAGAACGTTGATAGTTTTTTGTTTAAATATAGACTAACAGGATGTTTTGGTTACATGTTTTATTTTTCAATGTGTTCTTATGACGGTGTTCACACTGGACTGACGGACTGGATTTTTTTTGACGTTTAGTGTTTAGACTGATAATCCTGTCTGAACACTTTCGCGGATTCTTTTTGACATATTAATTGTCAGTGTCTATCAAATTGGTTTATTTTTTTTTCTATTTTTGTTTGCTTACTTCGCAAATTTGAAAAAACTTTATTAAACAATGAGTGAAAGCAGTGATATCGAATTATTTTCTTATTTTCACAATTTCTTTTTAAACACTTTTGTCGAGTGATAATCAAACATTTCAAAAAATATAAAAATCCGGATGACGTAAAATGTTACCTCTCTTCTTCCCTATTTGCCTGTAGACGTTCAAAAAATCCAGCCCGTCAGTCCTGTGTGTACACTCTCTATGGTAACCAGGTGACATACTTAAACTCATTTGGCTAGCGGAAATGCACTTAAAGAACTTTAATTGATTTGGTCATTTAATCGCGTTTTTTTTCTAAATTGTTGTTGGAATATTGTTTATGATATGAAGTGAATAATTTAAGTGAAAATGCCAGACTTAACTGAAATACAGGTACACCGTGCTGTATGTTGGATTGAAAATGGATATTCGTACCAAGAAGTGGTCTAAATTCTAAATGTGTCAAAGTTCGTTATTTTTCGCAACGTAATAGAGAAGCAGGTTTCTTGAAAAGAAATCGGGGGAAGTAGGAAAAAGGTCACGACTCAAAGAGACGATCGATTTCTGATAAGTTACGCCCTCAGAAACAGGTCCACAACGTCAACTGAGGCTAGGAGTAGACTTCTAGAAGTATGAAATGTTTGCGTATCGTCCAAAACTGTAAGAAGAAGACTCAAGAATTCTGCATTAAAATTATGTAGAGCAGCAAAGCCCCCCACAAGACGTCATAGTGCTGGCTTCGCCCGAAATCGCTAATACTGGCCTGAGGAACCTTAATTGATAAGTCCAGTTTTTATCTGAAGCCTGAAGTTAAAAGTGTTAGAAAACTGGTCCTTAATACCAGAGCCCAAATATCGGCGACAATTTTTTTTTTAATGCAAGACAACGCTCGTCCCCAAACTCCAATAGGGTTACGGAGCAAGAGGTGGGAGTAACAAGTACTAACTCATCCTCAATTTCACTGAGCTTTAAAGGCATTCACGAAATTTAGCAAATCAATTGAATCCATTATTTTATTATATTTATTATTTATTATTTTAAGTAAAATATAGTTTTTTACAGGTTTTTGTGTTTTTTTTTCATAGGAAAACAAGTAGTCATTTTTTTTTTAAATGAGGTAACAAGTTACATAGCTCCATAAAAAATTTGGCTGGCAAAAATCCTCTTACAAACCCTCCCATTGGGTGCCAGCCGGTAATAATCACTACACCTGTCTCGTACTATGTCAAGATGGTGATTAGATAAGGTAAGGGCGAATTGATGAGGTATTCCTTTACAACTCAATAGTTCAATACCCATTATATGCGTCTTTACCATAGGATAGAGTTACCAAATTTCAGTAGTGTGAGCACACATAGTACAAAATCCATGCCCAAGAATGAAAAGCTAGGGGTCAAACTAGTCACTAACGACCTCCTTCAGACTCTGTCGTTACGACAACGACAATAAACAACAAACAAAACCAGACTTAATACGACAATCACAACTACTTCATCTACCGACGACGACCAAAAAACTAACAGTTACGGCGATTCGGACTCACTTACGACAACTCTCCCTCACTCCTTTTCCGGTATGTTCCATGTCGATAGAGCGGAAGAAGAATCTCTTTCGCTTCCCGATACCATCGACGTATGCCCTGAGACGGAGAACGAATTGCTCAACGAATCAGAAACCGATGAGACACTGAAACCAGCTGCAACCCGAAAATCAGATAGGATCCGCGGCTACATTATGCCCTCTCAAAGGTTTCTGAGTAAAATGAAAGAGAAGGATCAGACTTCCCTCACTCAAAGAGACAGGGCATTGATCAGGAAGCATAAGAAATCGATTCAATCCTATGAACGTCGAGCAGCACGTAGCGCTCATGTAACTACAGAGAAAGGAAAAGATTCAAATGAACCCGTTGTAGCCCCACCCAAGAAGCAAACAAAGAGCAACTGAAACACACCTATCAATAGAGATCAGCTTGCCAAATCTGGACCGATCCCTAAAAAGATCAACCAAGAACGGGCGAGCAATCTCATTGATAGAAAGGCGATCACGAAAGCTGGTACGAGCAAAAAAGCACTGTCGACCAAACCTAAGATGATCCCTAAAAAGGTCGTCAAAGAACAGATCGGCAAAAGCTCTACCGTCTCGGCTCCAAACACCTCGGGATCGTCTTTACCAGCTACTTTACTCGAAAACACCCCAACTGAATTAAAGGTAGCCATCGTAGACCTAAGGGACTCCAATGGCAAGATTACTCTAGACCAGGGGTGTCAAACTCAAACTCATTAAGTGCCATTTTCTTGTCTCAAGTATGACAGTGGGCCACATTAAAAATAAAATGCAAATGTAATATTAAGTATAAGTAAGAAGTATACAAAAAATGATTTCATTAAAGAAAAAAGTTAATTTTATTTAAGTGGAGGCGTATTAAGCCTAAATATTATTTCGAGGATCCAGAAACTTGATTTCTTCTACGCTCCATTATCTCCTCGATGTTTGGTGCCAACGATGTTGTATTGATTTTTAAATTTAGTATTTAGATTTATTAATTTTCATTGTTGAAAACATCTGTTCACACACATGTGAACCTCCAAACGTGCATAAAATGCGAGCAGCATAATTCCTTAAGTTGGGATATCTATTTTGATTTCTGAAGCAATTTGTGTAAAATGTCAAAGTGCCAACTTCATTGAATTTGTTTTTTAAAGCAATATCACACTGCACATCTATTAGTTCCATTTGCAAGTAAGTCGGTGTTTTACCAACGTCGAACGTAAATGGGTTACTAAAAAGAGGAAAGTCATACGTATAGCTCGCGAAAATCTGCAAAACAACAGTCCAATTTAGCAATAGGATCAAGCAAACGATTTGAAAAATCTGCTAACTTATCTGCATTTTATATGCCGATCTCACGAATGCTAAGGAAATGGTCAACTTTTTGTTCACGCAGCTGCGACTCCCACAATTTTAATTTTATTTGGAAAGCTTGAACACTTGAGTACAGTTGCGTAATGATTACACTTTTTCCTTGAAGTTTAACGTTCAAATTATTCAAGTATATCTACTAAGAACGCAAAGTCGAGCCACCGCTCAATACTGTGTTCCATCGGTTTACCCTTTTGTGCCATAAACGTAACAATATGTTTACGTAATTCGAAAAATCGCTTTAGCATTGATCCGCGATTAAGCCACCGAACTTCTGCAAAGTTGGATTCATTACATGAAGCATTTTCAGCACGTTAGAGGCCAGGGCTTCTTGATGTGCAATACAATGAATTCCAATGAATTTTGGTCATTCACTCTTAATTTCATTTAAAATTTTGTTTCGTACTTTCGTCACAACACCAGAATTTTCACCGATCATGGGTGGTGCACCATCTGTGAAAATACTGCAGAATTTATTCCAATCCAACTCATAACTGGTACTAATTCCTCATTTGCTGAGTAAATATCTTGACCTGTGGTAGTACTCTTCAAAGGTAAGCACTGCAGCAACTCTTCTGTGATATTAAAATCTTTATCAATTCCACGAATAAATACAGCAAGCTGCGATATATCTCTGATATCTGTAATTTCATCGGCTGCTAAGGAATACCAGATAAATTCTTTAATTTTATATTTAAGTTGAAAGTCCAAATTTTCTGATAACTTATTTACCCTGGAAGCAATTGTATTTCTAGTCAGGGGTATTTCTTGAATGACTTGTGATGGGAATGAAATATCGGCCACGTCTAGCATACATTCTTTAAAAATTCGCCATCACTAAAAGCTTTTGATCTGTTGGCAATCTTTAATACGATCGAATAACTAGCTTTCATTGCATTTTCGCTGTCAGTTTTTGATTTTGTTAAAAAAAACGATTGTTGCCCTGCAAGTTTAGTTTTGAAAGATACCAGTTTTTCTTGCCTAATTTCGTCGGTAAATAACTCAAACTTGTCTTTATGATTCGTTTCATATTGTCTTTTTACATTAAATTCTTTACAAACGGAAATAATCTGATTGCAAATCAAACAAAGTGGTTTACCTTTCCATTCAATAAAAAAATACGAAATTTGACTGGAAAACTCGGCACTCACTATCGACTTTTCTTTTAGTTGACATTGCAAAGGTTAACAGTTTTGAGTAAATGCACTTTGTTAAACCGAACTCGCTAATAAGATAAACGGAACAAAGCCTCTCTAATCACGGAAGTGTTTTAAATAATGAAGACAGACAAACAAATTTACGCGTTTACTTACGAGGACATAAACTAAAACTCCATATAAAAAAGTGTGGGGAACACACAATCAAGAAGCTGGTGTGGTTCCCCCTCCTAGGGAAAAACAAAACAAAATAAGTAAATACTTTGCACAGCCAGCAAACAGTGCTGCACTTTTCAATTGTTTTTTGCTCTGTTCCTTTCGGGGTAGTGTGTATTCACAGATAGTAATACAAAATTTTTTACACAGGGTAAGACTATTCTTTTCTTCCACTCACCGTAAGAAAGGAATCAATAATTGTTTACATAAGTATTTAAAAACACAAATTAGGTGCGTTCCAAAAGTAATTGAAATGAAACACACATGCAATTAAAGCATTATTGAATTGATGTCGCGGGCCGTAATTAATTGTGTTTTTGTCTTTGTGTCTTTGACATGCCTGCCCTAGACAATTGGTTACTGGTGGAAAACGAGATCCTTAAAGTTATGATGGCAAGCATCGGAAACAGTGAACCCCTGGATTTCAAGTTCGATGGCGTCGGATGGCTTAAAAATGTGTATGATAAATCACTTGGTTTCCTCACTCACACAATCGTCAATATTGGTGAACTGTGGGAGGATGCAAAACTGAAGATTTTACCCACAACTGCGCTGCCTATACGCCATATGGTTAAACTATGGATTCCACCTCGTGCTCAGCATGAAAACGAATCCATCCTTAAGCTTCTGGCGGTACAAAATAGAGAACCCCCCTTTTAATGACTGGAACGTAATCCACTCAAGGCCTAAAAAGAACAACGAAGATAAGGAAGGCAAAGAGCTTTTGTTGACAGTAGATAAAAGTTCAGTGGAAATGCTAAGAAGTAGATCCGGCATGGTCAAATTCGGTCTGGGAGAGGTCCGGATCAAAATATTGAATGAAGACTGCCAGAACTGTCGGTAGTGCAGATTAATCTGCACAGCTCCAAAGCAGTCACTGACGACCTTTTGCTCCTTATCAATGCAGAAAGCGTAGACGTAGCTTTACATCTTAAACAATCAGGTGCAAGGGTTAAAGTCAAAGTATTACCATCTGTTTCACTGCACAAATGAAGATAGAATTAGATCCTGCATCTTAGCCAAGAAATCAATTAATATGTTTCTTTTACCTAGATTCAGCAACGAAGACATAGCAGTAGTGAACGTAGAAAACAGGGAGAAAAGTTTTCTTCTCATTTCTGCGTACCGAGAACGGTTTGTGAATTGGTAGAGCACGCCCAATCAAGGAACAAATCTCTGGTGAAGGGATGCGACGCAAATGCACACCATATACAATGGGGCGGTAAAGACATCAATAAAAAGGGTGAGTCTATTTCTGAATTTGTCCTCGACACCAATTTTGTACTATGTAAAAGGGTAATCATCCTACCCTGAATAGTAATAAGGAGCAGGTTATGATAAAAAAAACTGGAGAATATCTTCTAAAAACTCTTTCTCAAACCATTTTAGAATTTTCTTCACACTAGACATCTACTGTCTCAAGCAAAGATCTTTTAGAAACCCTAC
Source organism: Pocota personata (assembly GCA_963082735.1). Lineage (NCBI taxonomy): Eukaryota > Metazoa > Arthropoda > Insecta > Diptera > Syrphidae > Pocota > Pocota personata. Next base: position 132,172,422 of record OY720429.1, read on the forward strand.
TAAGACAAGTTGGGCAGAATACACTAAATGGACCAGCCAATAGATACCTCATCCCAGGGATAAAACCCTTCCAAATGGACATCCATCTATTCTGCTGTACAGTTCATAACTGGAAAAATTAACAAAGCCTTTAATAAATCCTGTCCCATCTCTCGTAATCGTAAACTCACTAAGGCCACTTGGTGGACAAATGAACTTAAAAAACGTAGAACAGAGGTCAGAAGATTACATAATAAAGCAAGAACAAGTAAATCAGAGGTAGACTGGGCCACATACAGGTCCATACTTAATCTTTACAAACGTGATATTAAAAGAGCAAAAACAGAGTCCTGGCACAACTATTGTGAATCCATTGAAAACACTAACGAGGCTGCCAGACTATGCAAAGTTTTATGTAAAGACCCGTCAGTCGCAGGATATCTCAAGCGCAGTGATAACTCATGGGCGGAGTCAAGCCAAGAATCGTTAGAACTGTTAGTGGAAACACACTTTCCAGAGTGGATCAATCTCGTTCCAAACGCTACTACCCCTCAGTTCGTTCCAAACTCAGTTACAAATGATGACGACAATGATATCATTACAAAGCAAAAGATAGCATGGGCGGTTAAATCATTTAAACGCTACAAATCCGCAGGGCCGCACAACATAACTCCAGCCATGCTCCAGCATTCTCTAACAAGAATCACACCGCTTAAAGTAACTTACCGCAGCTGTATAAAGCTATGTAGGTTATTCGAGAGAGGTAAAAATTGTCTTTATCCCTAAAGCGGGGAAACCAACCTGGAGAGATTAATTGATCTACACCTGAGAAGCCTTCTCAATGAGCACAATTTATGTAGCACTCAACACGCCCACATAAAAGGCAAGTCGATAGAAACTGCTCTATATGATGTTGTCTCATTCATTGAGAAAAACCTTCACTTTAAGGAATACACTCTAGCCGCATTTTTAAATATCGAAGGGGCATTTAACAACCTAAATACGACACCCAGCACTAGTTGAACTAGGAGGAAAAACAGAGATAATCAGCTGGATTGACGAAAGAACAGAATAATCAACTCCCCCTACGGAACTATTGTATGGTGGAAAGCAACAGTCAAAACCAGCTATCTTAAAATACTCACAAAGGTACAAAAATTATCATACATAAACATAACAGGAACACAGTGATCAACACCACAAGCGCGTTTAGAGATGATGCTAAATATCCCTCCCCTAGATGAGTACATACGATGCACAGCTGCCAAAAGTGCGATTCGTCTGAAACAATCGGGCGCATGGAAGCAAAGCTCCTATGGACACGGATCTATACTCAACAGGTATAGTATAACCGATCTCTACAGAACAACAGATTATATCATACCCTACATATGTAGATTTCGACAAGAACTACTCCACTTTTATTTCCGAAAGACAAGAGTGGGACTCCAACGTATTAACTAATGTATAGGACATTCACCTCTATACTGACGGGTCTAAACGGGATATTGGAACTGGCTCCGGAGTTTTTTGCGAGTCACTTAAAACCAACCACTCATACAAACTCCCCGATGATTGTAGCATCTTTCAAGCTGAGGACTTCGCAATTGGTAGGGATGCACAGACTATACATAAACTAAATCCTTCAAAGATTACAATTTTGTGGATAGTCAAGCGGTAATCGAAGCACTAAACTGCGTGGAAGTCAGATCGCAAACAGTCTCCAGATGCCGTAATACGTTGAACAGAATATATAACATCCATGACATAACTTTCTTCTGGGCTCCTGGACATAGCAATATAAAAGGAAATGAGACTGAGATGAACTATATCAGTAGAAACTCCAATATGTGAACTAAAAAAGAAAATAAACCTAAAAGCTAGAGAACTGATTAACTCCGGATGGTCCGCCAGAAGCGACTGTATCATATCTCGCAGCTAATAGCCTACAGTGGATGAAAATAAAACGAAAAGCCTATTGGCAATGAATAAAAAATAAATTTGGGTGCTAACATACCCGACCACTGCAGGATTTGTCAAGATATAGAGGAGGCAGAAACCATCAAACACTTATTATGTGATTGCCAAATTCTTCAAAACAGGCTTTTTGATAATTTAGGGGATGTCGTACAAGTTCCACTTGGGAACATGATAGGCTTCATAAAGAGCGCAGGCTGGTTTGCAACAGAACCCACTGCAAGACAAAGGTTTTAAATATAAGTTCCACACAACATAAAAGGGAAACACAATGTACCGTGTGGCCCAAGTGATAATTACTTAAGTGCACTTCCCTCCAACCTAACCTAACCTACCCCCATAAAAAAGAAGTAAAGATAAACCGAAAAACTATCAACTTTTTTTGTGTCCAGCAGTGTATATAATTATAGTAAGGTTCAAATAGCCTTGAGAATACAGAATGCGGCTTTTTATAAAAAAGGCTTCCAAAATGTGGGCGTGGCGATGTACAATATATGGACGAACTATAGAGAATGGAATGTATCTTGTGAAGTAAGTATTCTTCAGTTTTTTGAAAAAATATTGAAAAAAAAAATTATTGTAGTTTGATGAGATATTCACAATAAGACTTTAAGATCACCGTAAATAGTTTTGAAAAAGAAATACATGTATTTTTAAGAAAACTCCCCTAAAAAGTAAGCATGGCAATTTGTAATGTACTAAAGAAATGTTGAGAAAGTCCAAGTCTATTTTACCTCACTAACATCAAAACTAATATACCCAATGGAATAGGGTATAATAAAAAATATAGTGCGCCAAAGCACAGCGCCAGACAAGATTTTCGTCAAGTCCGATGTGTTTTAAGAATGGACGTACTCGTATCTACCTGAACAGATCTGAACAGAAGCATCTCTATTAAAAGAAGCCGCATTGTATTCCCAAATAGCATAAAGACTACAGGCGTTCCAACCCATGATTGCAAGAGGTTAATAATGTAATGGGTCTATTTTGGACACAAACATACATAAAAGTTTCAATCCGTCTGGAACGGATCGTATAATACCCTGCTTCATCTTCTAACCCACTCCTAATGGGGCGTGGCGCTGTGAACGTTTAAGTTTAAATGCACTGAAATCTTTTTACTCAGAGGGTATTCTTTCAGTTTTTAATAGATTTTACCACATTATTTTTAGCTAAGACTTTTTCTAAGAAGAAAAAGGGCATGACTGACGACACTTCTTACCGAAGGTTAAGACTTCTGGTGAAATATTCACTTTTATTCATAATAAGACTTAATAAAAAAAGCGGGCGTGTCTGTAGGCGGATTTAAAAAATGTTTACTCTTGTACTGCCTCGGGTCCCAGGAAGATTATATACCAAATTCCATCATCTCTGCTCAAAATTTAGTTCCCAAAATGTGGTGACACATGAACGGACGGACAGGTCTAGATCGACATAACTTTTGGTCACAAATATGTATACTTTTGGAAGTCTGACATTATTCTCTATGTTAAAAACTATGTCGGTATAAAGGGTATACAAATTTACATTTTGGGCCTGTCCATATATCCTCTTTCTATGTAACTAGAAAAGTTGAACTAATGAAGAAATTTTGCTATTTATTAAAGTTCAGCGTAATATTTTATTTTAGAAGCACGCATTGGCTTTCAGCATTCTTCTATAATTACCCTCTCCGATAGGGTATATTAATTTTGATACATTCTCGTAGTATCTCGTAGTATATGAGCAATACATATATATTTGTGATCATCATCAAAAGTTATGACGACCAAGCGTATGTCACGACTTGTTAAAAAATTACCTTTTATATTTATTTTTACTTGAAACTGAAAAATATCACCTTAACGAAATATATTGGTTTTCGCCTTCTCTACAGCTCGTCTTTACATTGTATAATGCCACGCTCACGTTTGGGGGCTATTTTGCATTCTCAACGGTGATGATTAAATCTTATTGTGAATACTTCACCAGAATTGTGGCAACGGCTCCGTAAACTTTATTCTTAGAAAAAGTCTCAGCCACAAATTATATGGTAAAATCTCTTATCCTATCTAATTAATAAAATATACTCTGAGTAGAAAAATATCAATGTCTTTGAACTAAAAACTCGGCAACGCCACACCTTACGGAATGATTAGAGATGAGACGAAGATCCGTTTCTTATGGATTGTAACTTTGTGTTTGTAACCTATTCAGGGTATATTAATTCTAATTTTGAGTTTGTAACATAGAGATATAATAACGCTAGACCCTCAAAAGTATATACCTATACATATATTGTGATTGCATTTGACGATCTAGCCATGTCTGTCCGACGGTACGTCACCATTTTCAAAAAATATCTTTTTTGTCAATTTTCGTTAGAAACTGAAAAATGTTAGGAAGGTAAAATATTTAGGTGTTGACTTTCTCAATATTTCTTCAATACGTTATAAATTTCCACTCCTACTTTTGCGGGTGTTTTCTTATTACACAGCATTTATTTATTTTTTTTTAAGTATTTACGGTGATGGTGAAGTCTTATTGTGAATGTCTATCAGAATCAGTGAAATTCTTTAACACATTTTTGGAGCCACACCCACTTCATGCGGTGGCAACAGTTTTGCGAGCAAATTTTTTACAAATTGCGGAAATATTATCTGTATAGAAAAATATCATTCAATCTGTTTTAAAAAATTTGTATCGCCACGCTCACTTTATTAGGGGTGAGCTAGAAATAGGGGGATGGGGTATCATATGATCCGTTTTTGATGGATTGTAACATTCCTGTATTATTTTAAACTACGTTTTCAATATCTGGAATGGATGTCCAAATGCCATCTTTATTCATATATATAATAAATTTTTTATTTTTTTTTTTTTGTATGAAGTTCAAAGATTCGAGGAAGCCTTCATGTAAAAGAACCCATCACAAGCAAGATAGAGCACGAACGGCTCAGTTAGTATTGTCATGTTCAAAGGAGAGATCCTTAGAACCCCGTCAAAAAGTCAATATCAATCAACGATCTTACATAATTGCGCAAAAAAGGCAGACCGAAAAACAACTGGATCACGCAAATGCAAAATCACTAGCATTCGATTGGCGTCAGTGACGAAGTGATCCGAAACCGGGAAGACGGCCGGTACTTCCTGAGGTCAAACCGGCAAACCCCACAGGCGGACCAGTAGGGATGCAATAAAGTGGGAGGGTTGTGATCCTTCTACTCCGGATCATAATTTCACTGTAAGAAGAAGAAGAAGAAGAATAAATGCGATTTTTTTTAAAAGGCACTTTGATTTATTTTAATTTAGATACATATAAAATCATAGTACGGAACTAGCTTTGAAATCACTAGGCTGTATTTGCACAATTTGACTTCTCGAACGGCATAATATTTAAAAGTTTCATGAAATTCAAGGGACTATATATCTCTACGTTTTTCAAGTATTTGTGGATTTTCCCATAAACACAGAGAGTAACCAGGTTCTGAGAATTATTACAGTACTGGATACTAGACACATTTTAATGGTTGTCGTATTTATTTTGTTTTTATTTTGTGGCATGCACGAGTCACTCCAGAGAGTAATTTGTGTTATGTTCGATTAGTCCTTAATTTGATTAGCACTTTAGGAATGGTCGTATACACTTCTGGCGTAATAGGAAGTTAGTTTTCCGTCAAACATACCATCCAATAGTGCATCTACAAATAAGGAAATTTGTATCTTGAATTGAACTTATTGAACTGAAAGCGTAACTAAGCTAAAGTGTAAGTGGAAAGTCAATCACGAGTATTAAGTGCTCGATTTTCTTGTCCCGCTATTCCTCCATTCGTGTCTTACAGAAAGAAAAAAAGGTGCAATAAGTAAATAATATAATATAATAGATCACCTTTAGCAGTAGAGAATATTATTATAATAGAACCTCATAAAGGTGGTTTGTATCCAGAATGATTCTTCCACAAGCCCGAAAATATGCTAAGAAGACCTATTACGAAAAGAAAGCTGACAGAAACGTCTCCAGGAACACTTCCCACTCAAGCAGCTAAAAATACAGAAAAACTAGATGGAAATATGACAGTGATGAACCTCATGGGTTTAAAAAATTAAAAAATTGTCTACAAAAACCGATTTAGAAGAAGTAACGACTCAAATGAGTATTTTAGTGAATTGTTACCGCAAAATCAAATTCAAAAAGAACAGTTTAAACAACTATTTGCGGAATCGAAAAAAAGAACGGTAACAATCATTTGGCAAGAGGACCACGTCAAAGATAAAAATGTAATTTTTAAAGGGATTGAAGAGCAAAACTCTACCTTAAGCGGTGAAAAGAGTTTGCGATGAGATTACTAAAATGCCAACAACTAGAAAAATCTACGAAAAACGATGAAAGGACGAAAATATTGCTGAATTTGAGTCAACAGAATCTGTGGAGGAAATTTTTAAATGCAACAGAAACCTAGTTGGGACTCCTATCATACTGGAGGGAGACCTAAATCCAATGAAACAACAGAATACAAAGGCGGTGCTAGAACTGAGGAAAAATATCTATAGGTCTACGACACAGAGTAAATTTACTGAACGATAGAATGAGATCGGGGAGAAATGGAACAAACAACATGAGTTCATACGCGGTTCACTTAAAGGTGAAGTAACACTACAAGAATTATATAGTGACGAAATTAGCTATGTAAGTTGCAGTTATAATTTTTTTTTTTTATAATCTGTGCGCCGAAGGGGATATGAGTACTCTTAAACTGTTTCAGGACACGGGCGTTAGGAAAAGGGAAAAGACGAACAGAAGAGGAGCCTGTGCACGTTGGCTTTGAATGTTTGCACAGATAATAAACTACGCAGATGTCTCATTCATATGGGAAGAAGTGATACATGAAAACGAAATTCACTAAAAAAAAAAGCTATTTAAAAAGCTTAAACTTCTTACAAAAGGGAAAAAATCAGAGCACAGAACATTTGTTTTCTCTTCTCACTTTTTAGTCCATCGTGTCACTCACACATACCTTTGTTTACCTTCACTTCAAAAAAGAAACAAAAAAAATATTTTGTGCGACTGCGGTCACGGAGTTCTGATGCCGACACGTTGGTAGAATGGATATGGAGTATCTGTATAGATCGTATATATATATGTGCAAATGGTTGGGCTTATGTTGTGTGCTTGTTATTTTGTCTGTATGTATGTACCTTATTTTCAGCACTTGATTAAATAAATAAAAACTCTGTAAACTTTGTGGACACAAATTTGCTCTGAAAATAGATAGGAATATGAGTTTTGCATTCTGCATTTTATATTTATACACTTATAATAACTGATGACTGCTCTTGGCCTACTTAAGTGAAGGTGACTAATCTTCGAAACTATTATAAAAAAACTAACTAACTTAACAAAATAATCATTAACTTAAATTAGGTTAATATTAAATTGCAGTTAAATCACCTTAATCATAACATACTGTCCACAAGCGTTTTTGGGACTTCAACAATAAAATATTCAATAAGAAGGGAAAAAATCACTTGAGAGCAAACGAATTAAAGACGATGTTTTTTCGATGACGGTCGGCAGGCAAAGAGGCCGATCAACCACATTTTTATTACCAATTCATTTAATTACAGCAGATTCTGGCAATTATTGCTGTAAGGGAAGTACATTGACAATTGATAAATTATTAAGCAAGCTTTAGATGTACTACTAGTTAGCGTATGGATTAAGTAGTATTAAGTATTCAAATTAAGTATTAAGTTAAATTAAGATTATGACATGACATAACAATTACTAGTATTTCAATCCATAAATGTTTAAGATTCAATATAAAGACTATTTCAAATAATAATTATTAATTTGATATGAAATATGAACATACTGCCCACCTTGAAGGGTCTTATTGGACGAAAAGACTCTTCAATCTTTCGGAAGAAGGGCCAATCGGTGTATAGGTCTTCTTATAATACCTCCTTTCGTTCTTACATCGGCGACTCGTATCTTGGAATCCGCTCCAGGAATGACGCGATCTATTCGCCCTAAGAGCCATTGTTGTGGGAGTAGATTTTCATCTGCAACAAGCACCAACGTTCCGACTTCGATATTTTCCCATATTCTCTGCCATTTGGTGCGCCTTTGGAGTTCGAGCAAGTACTCCCTTGACCATCTTGCCCAGAAATACTGTTTGATCTGTGTGAGCCTTCTCCAACGGTTAAGCAAAGGAACCTTATCTAGACTTGAGGGTTCTGGAATGGAATTCAAAGGTTGACCGATTAAAAAATGACCTGGGGTTAGAACTGCTTCGTTATTCGGGTCCGGACTTAGAACACACAATGGACGGGAGTTCATTATACTCTCTATTTCAGTTACAACTGTAGTAAATTCTCTTACTGTGGTAAGTCAAATAAGCATGCTTGACAGTGCGATATAGATGACGCTTAGCCAAATTTACTGCCGCCTCCTATAAGCCTCCAAAATGCGGAGACCTTGGCGGTATATGAAGGAATCGAATACGCTGAGCAGCGCATAAGGATGATATGTTTTGCTGCATCTGCTGTTGTACGAGCATATTATGAAGCTCTTTTAACTCGTTGCGAGCTCCAAGGAAGTTCGTTCCATAATCACAGTGGATTTCTCCAAACAAACCTCTTCGTGCCACGAATCGCTTCAATGCTGCTATGAAGCCCTGCGTTGATAAGTCGGACACGACCTCTAAATGGGATGCCTTCGTCACAAAACAAATAAAGACCGCAACGTATGCCTTGTGAGTGCAGTACCCTCGACGCTTCTGAGATATAAGGAAAGGGCCACAGAAATCCACGGCAGCTTTTGCAAAAGGCCTAGAAATGGTCACTCTGCTTGCCGGCAGGTTACCCATTATCTGCTGCATCAACTTGGGCCTTTATTTAAAGCAGTGGAGACATCCATCTACCACCTTTTTTGCAAGGTTTCGAGCGTTGATGATCCAGAATTTGTGGCTTAATATTCCTACTAAGAATTTCACGCAGATCCCCACTGCGTGAAATTTTTTTTTGTCTAAGTGGACGACAACATTTTTAACAAAAAGGGAATTTTTAGGAAGGACTGTAGGACCTTTTGAATAATAGGGTAGGTCTGCATTCTGCAGACGCCCACCAACTCCTAGAAGCTCTATATTGTGTTCATCAGCGAGGAAGGAATTGAGATTACTAATGACACTTTTCGGGCTAATCTTCTGTGTTTTTCCCAAATCACCAATTTTTTCCAAGAAATGGTTCTGTTGAATATTCCAAACGATGCGAAGAAAAGCGTTTTCAAGTTGCTCTGACGTCAATGTAACAAAATGATTCGAGCTTTGAGGGGGGTTAGATAATTTAAGCACTCGCCATTATAAATTATTGTAAAAACGAACGATATACCCGAAAATCCTATTTATTTTTTCAACATCGCTAAAACGCACAAGATGCTCAGCAATTCCATCTAGCGAATCTGGTTTTGCCACCAATGATGTGGATCTATTTCCTTCATTATCGACGACGGATAGAATTCTTTTCTGTTTTGGCCAGTTTTTATCTGGCAAATACAAATATTGCGGACCATGGAACCATATACTCTTAATAAGTTCTGTGCTATCAGCACCACGAGAAACAATGTCGGCGGGATTGGCCTTTGTATTTACATGCCACCAAATGGCCGAAGGCAATTGAGATTGGATCTTCGAGACCCGATTAGCAACGAAAATCTCCCACGATGACGGTTACGCAGAGATCCAATGAAGGACTATTTCGGAATCCATCCAAAGAGTGAGGGCGCAAAGCTCCAATCGCGGAAGAGATTTGGTTTTAATTGGTGCTAATTTAGATTTGGCGCTGAGTAAGTTGCATCTTGTATTTCCAACGATATCAATAGTACGCAAGTACACACAACAACCGTAGGCTCGGATAGACGCATCTGCGAATCCATGGATTTCCTTCTTGTAATCATTTGGGTTTGGCGGAAAAATGTATCTGGGAACATTTATCTGGGCTATACGAGCTATCTGTTTACGAAACTCTTCCCATCGGGAATGTACTTCTATAGGAACTGATTCATCCCACTTACTCTTGGCTATCCAAAGATCCTGCATAATGATTTTTCCCTTGACAACGATGGGATTGATTAAGCCCAGTGGATCAAAAATCTGTGATAATTCAGACAAAACGAGTCGTTTAGCGATGACCTTAGAAGAATTAATTTGTGGTTTGATATACTGGAATTCGTCATATCTGGGATTCTAAACAATGCCTAACGTTTTAATAACGTCTTTATCATTAATGCGTAACGACTCATTCTCTACCTCTTGGCAAGAGATTTTTTCCAGGACTCTTTTATCATTATTGCACCATTTCCTTAAGTCAAATCCTGCCCCTAATAGAATCTGCTTTACCTCAGAATCCTGAAAATGGTCTCCAGCGAATCACCTCCGGTGATCAAATTATCCATATAAAAATATTCTGCTATTACTTTGGCACCCAAAAGATTCCTAGAAGTTCGTTCATCTGCCAAAAATTTAAGGCACCTGGTTGCAAGGAAGGGGGTAGACGTCGTACCATAGGTTACGGTTCGTAACCGGAAAGATTTCAAATCATCCTGTTCAGAGCATCACCATAAAATATATTGGTAATTCCGCTCGTCTTCGTGTACTAATATTTTCCTATACATTTTGGATATATCGGCAGTAATGACAAATTTATAGGATCGAAATCGCAAAATTATGTCATACTAATCATCCTGAATAACTGGTCCTTTCATTAAAATATCATTTAAGGATAGGTTTGAGGTAGTCTTAGCGCTGCAATCATAAACAACTCTTAGCTTTGTAGTCAAAGATCTGGCCTCAGAACGAACTGGTGAGGAGCGAAGTATTTAATTTGGGAAATTTCGCTTTTAGGGACTTCTTCCATATGGCCCAAGCGCTGATACTCCTTCATAAACTCAATATACTCATCCTTCACCTCTCTATTCTTAAGAAGTCTCGTTTCTAAATTATGAAACCTCCTTTTCGCCTGACCCAACGAATCCCCTAGCTCTCCTGTGCTAGACTTAAGCAATAAATTGACGACAAATCGTCCATCTTCTTGTCTACGTACGCCTTTCAGGAACGTTTCCTCGCACTCTTTTTCCTCTTTTGATAGAATTCTTGATCCATGATTTACCTCTTCCATTTCCCAAAATTTTTGATAATCTCATTCAAGGAAGAATCTTCAAAATCAGAACAAGTAACCAATGTACATGCCGCTCAAGGGATAGCAGATAGGTCGTACTTTCCGGAAACTATCCATCTAAGCAATGTTTTTTTGAAAAATCGGTAGATTATGGTCGAGCCTTATTTGGACAACGCAAAGTAACTGAAAGAAACTATCTGCACCTATAAGCAAATTAATGCGACTGGGTCAATGAAAATTCGGATCAGCCAGAGATATATTTGCTGGTATATTCCAATGTGAAATATTCATTTCCTTTTCGGGGTGAACATTTGTAATACTTTTTAAGATTAATAGGTCCAAGTTTATCTCATAGTCCGAGATTCGGGATTTACAACTAGCTTTCGTTTTGTTGTTAATGACAGCATTTGACCTTCCTATACCGAAAACAGATGTATGTATTTGGACTTTCTTTAACTTCAATATTTGTGCCATATCTTCCGTGATAAAGTTGAGTTGAGACGCTGAGTCAAGAAGGGCTCGAACAGGATAAAATTTGCCGAAAGGATCTCTCATATATACTAGAGCAGTGGCTAAAATCACCTGAGAAGGACTTTTCTCAAACTTTCTCGAAACGAGAGCAATATTATTTCCAGAACCACCAGGAGGCGGACTGGTACTGATAGGTGCACTGGCGGCCGAATAATTTCGTGTGAATCTGTGCAACAATTGGAGATGCGGCAAAGAACACACATTGCATTTTGGCGCTTGACATCTTCTAACTGAATGACCTTTTGCCAAGCAGTTTATACAAAGAACACGCTGCTTAGCTTCTTGAAAACGACGAATAACGGATAACTTATTAAATTCTGAGCAAGCAGTTATGGCATGTGCATCTGAAGAACAAAATTCACAATGCTCTTTTTGAGCAACGAGTGTCGAGTGTGAGTATGCATTCTTGCTATTTTTTCCAAAATTGGGACGGTTCGGACTTGGCTCCGACTTAGGTATTTTTGACTCTTTCGTTTCAAGTGTTTGGCAACGACGATCCAACACCTTTGTAAAATCTTCCCATACTGGAAGTGTGGAGTGGTCAACAGACTCATCCCACTTCGCCCTAGTTTCAGCATCAACTTTGTCTAACGCAAACGCTATTAACATGGCATCAGTGATCTCCTTGTGACTACCAATGGAAAGCATCGCGGCGATGTGAGTGTTGAAGCTGTCTTCTAGATTGCGAAGATGAAAAGCAGAACACTTCGAGATCTTATTTATGCCCATTATTACATTAAGGTGCTCTTGAAACATCATAGTCTTACTATCGAATCGCTTCTTTAACCGTTCCAGTGCTTTGGGATAGTTTAACTCAGTCAAATCAAACTCCCTAATAGCATTGAGAGCTGCTCCTGATAAACGCTTGCGTAAATAATTGAATTTCTGCAGGGCATCTAACGAATCATCTTTATGCACTAAACTTGTAAAACTGCCTATGAAGTTCGGAAACTCGGAGAATTTACCTGGAAATGTAGGTAAGCGTATGCGTTTTAACTTCGAACGTGAAGTTAGAACGCACAACACGGCTGTTGTGAAAAGAACGATGTATTGAAACTATCACCTAATGGTACATTAGTCTTCTGGCCGGGTAACAAAGACATTATCTTAGTTTTCGTAGTCACATAAAGTTCCTCAATTTCCACTCGATTTGCCATATTCATCTTAATCTCATCAGCAATGTTAAGTTTTTCCAAAGAAATTTGCACATTTAAGGTTTGCTTGAAATATGATTAAAGGATAACTAACCGACACTCCAACTCTGCATCCAAAATTGAAGAACCTTTGTTGAAAATATGCTTCTTTATTCGAGTTATACTGCCTTTTGTCGAGGATCTTACGATTTTCAACTCAGCTAACTTTTCTGAAACCTCACTATCTAACCCCCTTGCACTAGAAAGCTCTTCTCTTTCATCATCACCAATCTCCTCAGCTTTACGGTCTGATTCCGATATGGTTTATCTTTTCTGCAACAACTATGTATCTGTTTATTTTTTTTAAAATTCAGCGAATATGCTCTAATAACCTGCAGCACCACTAATGGGTCTTCAACCTGTCAACTAATTTTCAACGAAGGGTGAGTCGATTATCTTCAGAATTACCGCAGAACCAACGATCAATAGCCACTAAGCAACGACACAAGCAACAACAAAGGCGCAGTCTTGAACCAATAAAGTCTATTTAGCAACGAGAACAGAAAAGGAACTTTTATGATGCTTCTCGCAAATAAAATCATGGTCTTCTTTTCTACCGGTTGTAAATTATCGACTTAGTGTTGCACCTCTTACCATTTCTAGAAGGTATCTTAGTAAGTACTTCTAGCCCGACTCCGCAATTCCAGCATTCATACATACATAAATACAAAGAAGAAGATTTTCAATCTCTACTTTTACCAAATATCCTCTCGGCGATTTGTGCATCACGTTGATATCCAGACGCGATCGCGCTCATTAAGAGTTTTATATATGCAAATATTGACTCGTATATACAAGTTACTCACAAAAATTCTTTAACTTTTGTTTTAATTTAGTTAAAATTAATTAATTCATTAAATTAAAATTTAATTTAAATTCGGGAATAGTTCTTGTCCCGGGTTTCGGCACCAAAAAATGTCCACAAGCGTTTTTGGGACTTTAACAATAGAATATTCAATAAGAAGAGAAAAAATCACTTGAGAGCAAACGAATTAAAGACTATGTTTTTTCGATGACGGTCGGCAGGCAAAGAGGCCGATCAACCACATTTTTATTACCAATTCATTTAATTACAGCAGATTCTAGCAATTCTTGCTGTAAGGGAAGTACATTGACAATTGATAAATTATTAAGCAAGCTTCAGATGTACTACTAGTTAGCGTATGGATTAAGTAGTATTAAGTATTCAAATTAAGTATTAAGTTAAATTAAGATTATGACATGACATAACAATTACTAGTATTTCAATCCATAAATGTTTAAGATTCAATATAAAGACTATTTCAAATAAGAATTATTAATTTGATATGAAATATGAACACATACATTGAACCAATTCGGAAAATGTATATTTGTTGCCTTTACGAGTATACATTCTTTGATTATATTTTCTTTTAAGTTAGATGCAAAAGGTAGTTTTCGAAAGTATTCGGAAAATATTTGTACATGAAGACGGCATACTTGAAAATCTTTTTCCGACGGCCATAAGAGAACCGTATTTTCTTTTGAATTTTCATATTTTTTTTAATTTTATCAATACTTCCGTTAGATCGAAATTCTGTTTGTATTTTGACATTTCTTCAGCACAATTTTCACAGATTTAGTTCATTTTTTTTTTTTTCTCTGATTACATTGGTAGCTCTTGCACTGATAGCTCTTGGGTAAGTATTATTTGTTCTTCTATAGCACTCTTCAAAATAGCATTCCAATCCACCTGTAGATATTCCGAATCGTCTTCTTCGCAGTTGGAACATTTCGATTTGAATAAAAATTTGATCGATATAACTTTGGCTAGCAGGGAGTTAAATTTGGAAACATTTGGATTACTTTTATTAATATTCCGCGCTCTTATTTTACGAAATAAGTTCTCTAAGGGATCTTGATTAAATTTACTTACATAAATGTAATATAAATTATTATAATCCATGAATCAGTCGCAGGCGTTTTTCTAGATATCGAAGGTTCATTTAACAATGTGAAAACTCAAAAACTTGTGGAGGCACTCTCGATATACTGTAATAACCAAATAATAGACAATTGGCTAGAACACATGCTTACAAACCGCATTATCACAGCTTCACTGGGAGACGAAACAAGAAGGGGAACAGTCCGTACGGGAACACCACAGGGGGGATAATATCTCCTTTTCTGTGGGTGCTCACAATAGACAACCTTTTAAAAGCACTGGGTGGAACCTGTGCGAAATATGTAGCGTATGCAGATGACCAAGCCGCACCTGAACATCATAGGAGAGTTTATGCAAAACACCCTTCGAATCATAAAATAATGGGCGGAGGAGAGTGGATTAGAAATAAATCAAAGAAAACCAAAACTAGTGACTTTCACACTCCGTGACAGCGTCAAGTATCTGGGCATTATATTGGACAGGAAACTGACCTGGAGAAAGAAATTGGAAGAAAAACTCACCAAAGCCAAGAGAGCATATTGGATATGCAGGAGGGAAATCGGGAAGTCATGGGGCTTGAAACCAAAACAGGTCCACTGGATATACGAATGCGTAATGAAACCTATCATCTTATACGGTGTAGTTGTATGGTTTCCAGTGATGAGCAAAAAGTATACAAGAGACTTGCTAACTAAGGTGCAACGAATGGTCGGCCTGGGTATTACAGGAGCACAATCCTCAACACCAACCGTGGCCATGGAAGCGATACTAAACATTCTACAAGTACACCTCGAAGCGAAGAAGATTGCCGGCATTTCAGCCTTACGGCTTAGAACTATCGGCCATTTCATCGATGGTACAAATACGGGTCATCGA
This sequence comes from Pocota personata, assembly GCA_963082735.1. NCBI lineage: Eukaryota > Metazoa > Arthropoda > Insecta > Diptera > Syrphidae > Pocota > Pocota personata. The sequence goes on from OY720429.1 coordinate 132,188,037, forward strand.
AAAATCACCGAAATGATAAGAGTAATGACACCACTCATCGATTGCCCCAGTGATGTTGTTGGAAAATCATATACGTTCTCAAACAACTTCGAAAAAATTTTTCCCGCAAGAGAATATTGGACGTATGAAAGAACGACAAGAAACTCCAATGGGATATCGGTACATACAGACGGCTCTAACATATCCGGGGAATCAGGGTCTGGCATCTTCAGTGCTAACCCACCGATTGAACTTGCTATTCACCTAGAACCATTTGTATCGGTGTTCCAAGCAGAAGTTTATGCAATTATGAAGGCAACTGAAATACTCGCAGAAGACACCAGCGAAGGGAGGCAAATCAACATCTGCTCGGACAGCAAAGCAGCAATTAGCGCGATTACAAACCCCATGTCGAAATCACGACTAGTAAGGGAGTGCAAAACGAAATTGGACTTACTTGCCAGATGCAATAAAGTCCGTCTCACATGGGTACCGGGGCACGAAGGTGTACCAGGTAACGAAAAGGCAGACGAACTAGCAAGGAAAGGAGCAGGCAACACAGAACTGAACCCGGATAATACAATAGGGGTCCCTCTGACAATTATTAAAACAATAATCAATGAAAAGATACGACAAGAGTTCAATAACTACTGGACGAATCTAGACACGTGCAAAGTGGTTAGATCTGTAGTAACTAAACCGAGTAATAACACAGCAAAAGGAGCTCTTAACTCAAGCAGAACACAATTGAGATTGATGGGGGGATTTTTAACAGGGCACATCAATCTCAACAAACATTCGTTCAGACTCGGGATAGCTGATACAACAATCTGTGCCAACTGTGAGGAGGAGGAAGGAGATATGGAACACTTCCTCTGCCGCTGCCCTGCTACAGCGAGGCTAAGACTGAAAATTCTGGGATCTCCAAGGATTCCGGATATTACACACCTCAGTAAGAAAGAAATCGGCGATATATTGGAGTTCGCCAGACGAACACTACGATTCCCCGATCACTATGAATCCATGATCCCTAGACTTAAATCATCTCAACACATAATCCCCAAAGCACAGCACTATTCCCTACAGTTACATAGATGAGGGGAACAGAACGGGCCCAATGGAGGCCTAAGTAAAGAGCATAAGCTCACCCTCTTAAACCAACCAACCAACCAACCATGATCCATGAATAATGTGCCTCTTACTCTTAAAACGCTTTCTATAGTTAAGGCCAAGCCTTTGAAACAAAATGGTCTATTTCTTGCGTTTGTGGGTTCGATGTTTAATATATAATCCTTTATTTCCTAAAGTTAAAGTTTTTTCATTTAGATTAAGTTTACTATATAAACTACGATTTGTTGCTCCTTGATCACTTCAAATAGCTCCGCGCATATATCAAGACAATTATATACCTTAATCTCAAGTTTTTTTTTAATTTTTTTTTTTTATCTCAAGTTGTTTCATAGGTTGGATAAACGACATTATACAAAACTTGCTTAAACTTTCTGAATCATAAAAACAGACACAGACTTAGTGCATATATTAGATCTTTGATAATCACGACTTCTTTTTCTTTTGGTGATAATGTCGAAGTTATTTTCTATATTTCCTCTAGAATATTTATATTTATTCCAGGTGACAGACTTTTAATCTTAATCCACATATGTAATGAAGACGGGTGCGGCAAGTGTAGTCGAAGCTGATCCCGTAAAAAGTTGTATCCGGAAGACGAACGGAAAAAATGCACTGCGAAATCCACTTCTAATCTTCGGTGTATTTTTTTGTACTCTCAGAGAGACTGAGCTTCGAAAATGTCTTAGTATTTTGATCAATACCAAGCAATAAATAAATTTTCTCAAATTGGTCTTAAATTAGTTAATAAAATACTAAAATTCTCTGCAGCAAATTTATTTTCGATTTGCGATTTCCTTTTACTGTTATCCTTAAGCTATTGTTCAATTTCTTAAGCCTCTCAATTCTTAAAATATCATTGAATCTTTTTCTTGATAACCGTTTTGAAGACAAGTTTAGTTCTAGTTTAGTAACATCATTCGACTCCAGTACTAATTTATTGCAGTTTTAATATGTAAGTTTAGATCCCGTTAGATCAAAACAATTGAACTCGTCATCAGATATAGCAACACTTCTTTTTAACAAGAGAAGGGTAAGCATTTTTTTTTTTAAATATTTCTTTCCAATAATGGCGTTTTAAGACTTTTCATGTGTTCCCGAGACTTCACAACAAATAGTCGCGGATACATGCAGGACAGGCGTCAGCACGCGGACAATAGAAAGGACCCTCAACAGACATGGGTATTTTTCAAGAACACCAATTAAGAAGCCATCCATAAGTGAAGTGAATAAGAAAAAACGTAAAGACTTTGCCACTTTACACAAGGACGCTGATCTTTCTTTATGGAAGAAAGTTGTGTTCACCGACGAGAGCAAATACAACATTTTTGGTCATGATGGTCCTGCAAGAGTTTGGCGACAGAAGGGCACTGAAATGGAAGTTCAAAATGTAAGAAGAACAGTGAAGCACGGTGGAGGTAGTGTTATGGTGTGGGGAAGCATGGCTTGGTCTGGCGTGCGAAAGCTGGTGTTTATTGATGGTAACATGGACCAACACATGTACCTCGACATATTAAACGCAAATCTACGCCCATCAGTAGAGAAATTAAGTTTGGATCCCGGCTGGATATTTCAGCAAGACAACGATCCTAAACACACCGCTCGAAAAGTGAAGGATTGGTTGTTATACTATGCTCCAAGACAGCCCTCAGAGCCCTGACTTAAACCCAATAGAGCATTTGTGGGACTATTTGGAAAAACAACTCCATAAACACCGGATTTCGTCAAAAGCGACTCTTAAGGAAGCCCTCCAACTAGAATGGGATCGTGTACCCGAAGATTTTACGAAAAACCTGGTCTCTTCTATACCACGTCGACTACAAGCAGTCCTTAAATCTCGTGGAGGCCCAACAAGTTACTGACAGCCCGATTTCTTCAAAAAATTAAGGTCGAAACTAGTCGTATGAAGAATTTTGTCGTTTGAGCCAAATGTGTTTTTCCTTTTTGTTTAAATTTTAAGAAAATAAAAAGAATTTTAATTTAATCTAATATCTAGATAATCTTTGTTTTTTGTTCTGATTCTTAAATCCTAGTCCTTTTTTGATTGAACTGTGTAGGTACCGAACAACAGCGTTTATATGTGTCGTATGATGAATTATGTCGACCTGTGTATATGTATGTTAGTAATTACCCTGAAAATCTAAATGATTGACATTCGAGCAAAATCTCTCAAACCTTCTCTTCATATACAACGCATACGCGTTTACAAAACTTCCATTCATGAAAATTCATTCTTTTGCTGCGGTGGTATGGAAATCACACGGTCATGCATCTTCATGCCTCTTCCCGCATACCTCTTACACTTCATCCCCCGTTCGTTTCCATGTCACAACACACGATGAGAAAAATAACTTTTCCCACACTAGCGAACGGAGTGAGGAAAAAGAAAAAGCTTTATTTGTGGAACTTATTCTGAAAGCTCTCTATCTGCCAGGACGTTATCTGCCAGAACAAAAATATGCTTCATTTTTTAATATGGGCGTGCGACATCTGGGTCTTTTTAATCTGTGGTTGTAGTGATGGGGAAATACAGAGCCTGGTAGATTATTCCACATTCGTATCGTTCGGCTTATAAACGAATCTCTATACTTCACAGTACGACCGAAATTGGGCTTAAGGGTGAATGAAGCATGACGCGTATTGCGGGTGAAATTTTGAAGCGGAGGAATGCAACTGGCTATTTCGCTGGAGCATATTTTATAAAAAAAAAAAAAAAACCATAAAACAGGCGGAGACACAGGGACGGACCTTCCACATGTGCAGGATAAAAAAAAAATAAAGTTCAACGATATACTATCATTCTTTAAATTTTAGTTTGTCCAATCAGCTACCTATGCATTTCTAAAAGCTGTCTGAACGCAATTGTATTTTAATAATACAAATTACATAATTTCATCTGTTCACATAAAATACCACTCACATGCGACACAAGAAACACTAGACTGTGCAGGGTAATTTCTTGCACAACCACTCAAAAATTTCAATAGGAAAAAAACTCAAAATAATAAACTCAATCCTCAATTCTTATGGAAACATTTGAGTGAAAACGCGCAGATTTTATTTCTGCACGTATGAGATTTACTCATTTGACATATTGTTTGAAAAAGAATGGATAAGGTAGGTATAGTTTCGACTCGTTCTCACACACACAGAAACAAGCAAGAAGAGAAAACTGAACAAATAAGGGTGCATTATTGTTCTTGTTGCACTTGTTGTTTTTGAGTTAGCCCAGATGATTTGGATTGTTTTTCGATGTTGTGTAATTAAGGAATACGCGATTCAATTGAAAATAATAATAACAGAATAAATAATACATGCATAACTTATTTCTTTTCAAAGTCGCGATTTGATATTTTACGAAAGTTAAGTGAAAGGTGGAACTGTGGAAGTGCCTGTTCTGAAAACGAACGGTTTTTTGTTTTGTTCATAATTAGCAAAGAAAATGGTCGAAAAAAAGTCTTCGGGGGCAGAAAATAGGAAAAGGCGTAGACTTGTTGAAGCTGAAAATAAAAAAACAAGAAAAAGACTGTATACATTTATGAAATGGAGCGTTGAATCTGCAGTTGAGGCAAGTTCTTTGGGAAACCAAAATTAATGTAAATAGCTATGTCGATACAGTAGAAGCAGAAAGTAGTTCAGGTACAGTTGAGGTAGGAGCTCTAGTAAATTCGGAGGAGTTTTTTAAGATCCAAGTAACTGGACAAATTTATCAGGCGAAGATATAAAAAAAATCGTAGGAAAGGGCCCAATTCAAGTTCAGGATCATTCTTTTCCAAAAACTAATAACACGAGATTTACAACTTCCAGTTATCAACGGACTTTAGCAAATGGCAAGATAGTTCCGAGGGCTTGGCTGATTTATTCGAAATCAAGAGTTTCTGTGTTTTGTTTTTGTTGTGTTTTGTTTACAAGGAACAAAAATTCTCAAGCTTTGTCAAACGACTGGCCACATTTAAGGGCCATTTTAAAAAGTCATGGCAGTAGTTTATTTCACATACAAAATTTTAAATCGTGGACATTTTTCGAAAAAGGTTTGAGGTCAGACACAACGACAGACTCAATTTTCGAAAGCTCAATCCAAACTGAAACAAAGCATTGAAGAGCTGTTTTGCAAAGACTATTTTCTTGGTTCTCAAGCATTAGCTTTTCGAGGATCTTCTGACGTGTTGTTTGAGTTCAATAATGGTAACTTTTTACAGATTGTTGAGGAAGTAGCCTCATTTGATTTGGTTCTAGGATAGCACTTGAGGAGAATAACGAATCAAGAAACCCAAAATAAATATTTGAGCAAAAATATACGGAATGAAATAATAAGTATCTTTTCCACAACTGTTACCAATAAAATTGTGTCAATGCTAATAGAGGCCAAATACTTTTCTCTTATTATATTGTCGTTAGGTTTGTGCATAGAAAACAAAACATATTTCAGGTTCAAGAGCATTTCTTAGGGATTTTGAAAGGAGAAGACAAGACCGTAAAGGGTCTTACAAAGTTAATTTTAGACAAACTCGAATTCCATGGAATTTCAATAAGCAACTATCGAGGTCAAAGTTAACGATAGTGGTTCAAATATGAAGGGAAAAGAAGCTGGTGTTCATAATAGAATTCGAACACTTGAACCAAGTGTAGTTCCAGCCTGACTTCAGGTTTGTTTTCCTTCAGCCCGAACAATTGTTTTGGTAGTAACATTTTGGAAAATTGATGTGGCAGCTTTCTTTTATCTTAAATGTAGGACACATAGCCTATAGATATGGCCATTTTCTTCTCCTATTTCGATTATGCGTAGTTCGGGGTATATGCTGATAATTTTAGGATTCGTTTTAAAAAGTAACATAATTTATCAACTTCTTTGAACATTCCAAACATCCTCCGCCAAAACAATCATATCATCTACATACATCAACAATCTTACGGTTAATGACTCGATAATGAGACTCCCTTCCATGAATTTGTCCAAGTCGTTCATATATACTGTGGATAATAGAGTCGAAAGTAACTACCCTATTTCACTCCCAAAAATGTCTCAAAATATTCAGAGAGCTCGCTTTCTGTCCAAACAGCCGACTGTTTATTAAGGTATATATATTCTTTCAAATTCGGGAATTTTGTAAACAGTTTCCATTTCAAGCAGCTTGCAGAAAAATTGTTTTTGAGAAATTTTATCAAAAACAGGCAAGTGGACGATTGATGCCAAGTTATAAATGTTAACCACAGAAAAATGTCTTCCCCATTCATGCGTATAGTCTTTCATTTACGACACTCATCATTACCTTTGTTATGCAATTCATAAAGGAGGTGCCTCTGTAATTACTAATCTAGTTCATGTTCCATTTTTCTGAAGATAGGCTTCTTCTATACTATATTGACTTTACATTTTATTGTAGACAGCCGCCAGTTGCTGCAGATAACCATCTGTTGCATTTATGAAGAATTCATGTGTAATCCTGTCTTCCTTAGGTGCTTTGTTCAATTTTCCTTTTTTAAGTGAACTTTTAATTTCCTCTATAGAAATAGGTGATATTAAAAGTATACTTAAAAAAGGAAAACAAATTAACAAAGTACCTGAGGAAGACAGGATTACCTATGAATTTTTCAGATGGTTACCTGCAGCAACTAGCGGCTGTCAACAGCCGTTGCTGTTAAATTATATAGGTATATAAGATATACGAATATAGGTCAAGCTGGTCACCTTGGTTAAGTGAGAAGTTTCATTGCTAACAGTGAATTTACAAATAAAAAAAGTTATATCTTGGATTGAATTTGTTGAAGTGTAAGTGTAACTAAGCTAAAGTTTAGGTGGAAAGTCAAACCAGAAACTCGAGTGGACTAGAAATTTGCATTATTTTTGGCTGTATAAAGGGGACTGCATGTGTGACAGCAAGAAAAAAGGCTCAAGTAAGTAAATAAAACATCACTTTTAGCAGTAGAAAATATTATTATATTAGGACCTATTACAGGTAATTTGGTGACTCAGAATAATTCTTCGACAAATCCAAAAATATGCTAAAAACTTCTGAGAAAAAAGTAGAGGCTGCTACTTATTAATCGAGGCCTACTACGAAAAGAAAGCTGAGAGAAAAGTCTCTAGGAACCCTTCAACCTGAACCAGCTTAAACTACAGAAAAGCTTGTGGGAGATATGACAGTGATAAACCTCATGGGTATGATTCAAAATGCATGGCCACTCTATTAGAAAACAAATTAAAACAATTTATGTCTACTCTGTTACACGACAAATTAAAAAAAAAAAAATACTACAAAAACCGATTTAGAAGAAGTAGCGGCTCAAATGAGTAGTTTAGTGAATTGTTACCGCAAAATCGAATTCTAAAAAGAACAGTTTAAACAACTACCCGCGGAGTTGAAAAATATATATAGAGGATCAAGCCAACAATAAAAATATATCGGGGTTAAAATGGTTTTCATAGAACAAACAACTTGAGTTAATATACGTTTCAGTTAAAGGTGAAAATACTCTAAAAAAAATTGTATAGTGAAGAAAATAACTCTGTAAGTTGCAGTTATAATGACTTAATCAAAGCAGATAGTCTTACATTCTATCGACGTAAACAAAAGATGCCTGCTAAAAGAAATAATTACTTAAATTCAAGAACAAGCACTAAAGAAAGCACTTAAAAACGTCTGGTGTCGTAAAGGGTAACCTAGCTATAATAATGTTATAAATCAACTGTTAATCGGTGGTACGAATGTTAGATTGGGCGATTTACAACAGAGCATAGAAGATATCTATAAATCATCTTTTACCACAGAGCTTGATATGCGGCGATGGATATCATTGTAAATTCAAACGGAAGGAAGTTCTTAAGCGGTGTATGTTTGGATTGACGTTTAAACAGTTCAACCGATTGACGCCAAATTTTTAGTTTTTTGTGAGTTTTTGTGGTGCACTGATGTAAAATGAGTGAAACGGATTGTATGCATATATTGCTCTTGCAGTTAGCATAAAGTGACATCACCTTTTTGTGTATGAGGATAGTTTTCTTCATATTTTTGTAGTAAAACTTCATATTGTTGCAATTATTTGTTTTGGTCGCTGTAATCTTTCCTTTTCACATCCCATAAATTCGGAAATGACAAATAAATTTCAATTAACTCTGATACAAATGCTCGATGTTCATCGTCCCTCAATTTTCCGCTAGCGAAAGACATGTTTTTTCTTCCGCGACACAACACACAATGAAGTAATTATGTCAATTCAACCTTTAGACACATCAGTCAGTATGACGCTGGTCATGCAAAATCAAATATGTTTTGATTTTCGTCAATCGGACTCATGAAAGTGATTGATGTCAATGGATTGACCGTGTAAGGGCCGCTTTAGAGTTATGTTGCAATAATGTTCTCTTAATACTGAATGGAAGAACAAAAGGGGATGAAGAAGGCTATTCTACTTTCACTAGCAATGTATTAGAATCGGTGGATGATATACGTGCCATATCGCAAGAACTGTTGATGTGTTTTGAAAAGCTTAATGTAGAAGAAGCGATATTATCTGACTACCAATAATATGATCTCTTACGCATAGTGCAGAAGTTAAGATTGCAAATAATTTCAACCTTCTAATAAAGCTAAAGTGGAATAAAAAGAAAAAAATTGAGTACTAAAGCAAATTTAGTTCTAACTAACATAATTTTATGGTTCACAAAGATACAACAGAGTTATATGATCTTAGCGATATTATTAAAAAATCAGCCTAAGTTCAATGCAACAATACAAAGCTATTTACGCCCAAAAGTAATTGGTACAATCCCGAGCATGAAGCGGCCAGAAAAATCTCTTATGAATTTCTAAATGACTTCAGAAGCGCTATAACTGAAGAAGGAAAACAGAATTATTTGAGAACCCAACGTCAGTATAAGTCGGATTGTAAAAGAAATAAAATATTATGGTAAAGATTGGTGGAAGCTAGTGAGAGAAATTCCAAACCAATACCAACAAATATAAATGCGTGATCACTGAGCGGGAATAGAATCCAAGCAAACAAGTTTTGTTTATACTTTCTTGGCATATTTTGCACTTCAATTCATTATCCGAAGCTTTTGTTTTTGTTTTTTTTTATATTTGTTCGCGAGATTACGCGTGGGTTATATTTTATGCCATAATTTACACACTGTTATCGCGAAATTAAGGACTTGGATTGTTCCGATTAAGTGTATGGAAAAATTACATCTTCGTTTTCTATGGGTGATCGTTGCACAATAACGTCATTGATTATAGTACCTCCATTATCCGTTTTTACATCTTTAGATTGTGTTTTTCCCATCTTGTTCGAATGTCTGTCAATTGGGTTTTTCGTTTAGACACAATACATTATCCATTGCAGCAACCTGTACAATATGATACACCTGGAGAACCATAGAGAGTGAAAGTTCCCAAGGTGTAAATGTATGCTGTTTAGGAGATTTTATATTAGTGGCACAAGGAATCATGATTGACCTTGATTTCCAAGACGAAACACGATAAGGCTGTTATTACAAAACATCCGAGAGTGTCATGAGAAACTTCTCCGAATCGAAAAAATCGCCTTCGGAAACAGCATAAAACTGTAGGTCCAACCATTTATGCGCCGCACAGCACAAGTGGCTGCGAGAAGCTAAGCCAAGCATTGTATTGAGCTGTTAGTGCCATTCCATCCATTTCATGATCTTCCGTTAAATTGGATGCGTATGGTACATGTTTCGCTGTTTTACATAGTTGGTTTTAGAAGTAAACTATAATATGCTCTAAATTCGGAAGCGGAGATTTGTTTCGAATTTCTTTCGCCTACTTCCATCAATCTTTGTTGCCTTTTACTGCGCTCAGTCTTTGATAATACAATAATTTATTCGTTTTACAAACTGCTTTATACTGACGTTAGACTGTTAAATAATTTTGTTTTCCTTCGTAAATTCTAGCACTTCTAAAGTCATTTGGAAATTTATAAGACATTTTTCTCGCAGCTTCACACTCGGGATTGTACCATTTACTTTCGGCCTTAAAATGTATTTTTACATTGTATTGTTGCATTGACCTAATACTGATTTCTTAATAACATCGCTAAAATCTAGAACTCTTATGGTTCTTTGCGATCCATAAGATTCTATAAGTTAGAACTAAGTTTGCTTTGGTACTCTATCTTTTTCGTTTCTTTTTTTTTTAATTTGAGTTTATCCATATTTCAAACCATACATAGTTTTCCCGCCAAGCTTATGGCTTATCAGCAAGAGATTATTCTGCTGACAAAATTGTTAAAAGAAAAAAATATTTTAATCATGAACAATTGTTAGAGTTGAGTTTTTTTACTTTCACTTTAACTTTGGTAGTAGGTTGATATTATTTGCACTATTGACTACTTTGCTTGAGAGATAATTTTATTGGTAAATGGTCAGACCATATTGCTTCTTCTACATTATACTTTTCAATACACATCAACAATTCTTCCGACTTAGAACGTCAGTACGGACAATTCTGGTCGCTAAAAGAAAGGGAGGGAACTCCTTCGTTGTTCACAACCCAGGCTAGGCTTTTTAAGGTTGGCTGTTAGTTTGATGGCCGATTTACACAGCTTAGAGCTAGTTTTTAGATATCAAAAAAAAAAAAACATCACTTGATGCAGAAACAAAAACAAATAAAACAAATATATACGTATTTGATTATGTAATTAGAGTAAGGTAGAATAAGGTGGGTTAAGATACATATTAAGGCACTTTTGAATTTTTGTATACATATATATGAATGTACAGGAAAACTAAATGTTTTTATACAAAAAAAAACAATGTTTTTTTTCCATTTTTTTAGTAAGTATAGCTAAGAGGGAATTTAAAATTATAAATAAGTGATTTAAGTTATGTTACGTCGAGAGACAGTTTAAATATTAGGTTTAGCTCAGAGCGCCCGCGTGGTTCCAATAAGTTAGAATTAACATAGATAAGTTAGTTAAGCTAGTTTTAAGCGTTTTTCTGTCCAGCATTTAAGTAATACTGAATTTATGAAAATGCACTAAAAATTAAAAAAAAAAGTGGTAGTAGACTATCAACCCAGGGATCCCTTTTCAATTCCCAAAGTAGTATTGTGGACTTTTTTTTTAATTTAAAAGATAGTGTAATCTAGATTAATAACAGCAATGACGAAAACATAAATCAGGCGATGGAAAGCGAGCGGTCGATGGAACCATATCAGCCGATGAGGAAGTTCAATCAGGCGACACAGCAACGATGGCTAAAAAAGCTATTGGGAAGAAAAGAAAACTCAAATAAGAGGACTAAGCTGAAGAGGTGGCGAGCCTGAACAGCAGCATGGGACAGTTTCAACAAAGGGTGCGTGCTGTCAAGGCATAAATCACAGCAGCAAAAACAAAACCAACAGAAAATGCAGCAGAAACCGCAGCAACAACAAACACAGAAGAAAACTACAAAGCCGAGGGTGCCGGCAATATAATCAAATATAAATAACCTATAAGCACAGATAATAAACTACCCAGATGTCGCACGCCCATATAAAAAAATGAAGCATATTTTTGTCCTGGCAGACAACGTCCTGGCAGACAGAAAGCTTTCAGAATAAGTTCCACAAATAAAGCTTTTTCTTTTTCCTCACTCCGTTCGCTCGTGTGGGAAAAGTTCTTTTCTCATCGTGTGTTGTGACATGGAAACTAACGAGGTGACGAAGTGTAAGGGGTATGCGGGAAGGGACATGAAGATGCATGACGGTGTGATTTCCATACCACCGCAGCAAAAGAATAAATTTTCATGAATGGAAGTTTTGTAAACGCGTATGCGTTGTATATGAAGAGAAGGTTTGAGAGATTTCGCTCGAATATCAATCATTTAGATTTTCAGGTTAAATACTAACATACATATATATTACATACATATACTAAAAAATTAAAAGGCATAAGAAAATTGTCTCCAAGGAAAAAATTTCCTGGAAAAGAACGAAGTGCGCAATTGCACACTTTTCTATAACCAAAAATTAATTGCCTGATGGAAAATTATTTAAACTTCCTAAAAAAAAGAATAGTTAAATACGATGAATGGCTAGCTTTAGCAGAGGAGTCTCGGGAACACATAAAAAGCCTTAAAACGCCCTATATATGCCGCAAACATTTTAAAAATGCCTTTATCGGAAAGAAATATTTAAAAAAAAAAATGCTTACCCTTCTCTCTTGTTAAAACGAAATGTTGCTATATCTGATGACGAGTTCAATTGTTTTGATCCAACGGGATCTAAGGTTACATATGAAAACTGCAATAAATTAGTACTGGATTCGAATGATGTTACAGTAGAAGAACTAAACTTGTCTTCAAAACGGTTATCAAGAAAAAGATTCAATGATAACGTTGAATTTACTTGCGCCAACTGTGAGACTCATATAAAGAGGCAATCTATTTTCATTAAAAGAATTGAGAGGCTTAAATAATTGAACAATAGCTTAAGGATAACCTTTTAATTCCTTTTTTTCGTTCGTCTTCCTGATACAACTTTTTACGGGATCAGCTTGGACTACACTTGCCGCACCCGTCTTCATTACATATGTGGATTAAGATTAAAAGTCTGTCACCTGGAATAAATATAAATATTCTAGAGGAAATATAGAAAATAACTTCGACATTATCACCAAAAGAAAAAGAAGTCGTGATTATCAAAGATTATGCACTAAGTCTGTGTGTGTTTTTATGATTCGGAAATTTTAAGCAAGTTTTGTATCATGTCGTTTGTCCAAGCAATATACCTATGAAACAACTTGAGATTGAGGTATATAATTGTCTCGATATATGCGCGCAGCTGAAAGTAACCGTAAGAGCTGCTTGCTGTGATCAAGGACCCACAAATCGTAGTTTATATAGTAAACTTAATCTAAATGAAAAAACTTTAACTTTAAGAAATGAAGGATTATATATTAAACATCGAACCCACAAACGCAAGAAATAGATCATTTTGTTTCAAGGGCTTGGCCTTAACTATAGAAAGCGTTTTAAGAATAAGAGACACATTATTCATGGATCATGGTTGGTTGGTTTAAGAGGGTGGGCTTATGCTCTTTACTTAGGCCTCCATTGGGCCCGTTGTGTTCCCCTCATCTATGTAACTAAAGGGAATAGTGCTGTGCTTATGCGTTGAGATGATTTAGGTCTAGGGATCATGGGTAGTATTAACGGGAACCTATATCGTATAGTGATCGGGGAATCGTAGTGTTCATCTGGCCAACTCCAATATATCGCCGATTTCTTTCTTACTGAGCAGGGCAGCGGCAGAGGAAGTGTTCTATATCTTCCTCCTCCTTCTCACAGTTGGCACAGATTGTTGTATCAGCTATCCCGAGTCTGAACGAATGTTTGTTGAGATTGATGTGCCCTGTTAAAAGTCCCACCATCAATCTCAATTGTGTTCTGCTTGAGTTAAGAGCTCTTTTTGCTGTGTTGTTACTCGGTTTAATTATTACAGATCTAACCACTTTGCACGTGTCTAGATTCGTCTTGTCGTATCTTTTCATTGATTATTGTTTTAATAGTTGTCAGAGGGACCCATATTGTATTATCCGGGTTCAGTTCTGTGTTTCCAGCTCCTTTCCTTGCTAGTTCGTCTGCCTTTTCGTTACGTGGTACACCTTCGTGCCCCCGTACCCATGTGAGACGGACTTTATTGCATCTGGCAAGTAAGTTCAATTTAGTTTTGCACTCCCTTACTAGTCGTGATTTCGACATGGGGTTTGTAATCGCGCTAATTGCTGCTTTGCTGTCCGAGCAGATGTTGATTTGCCTCCCTTCGCTGGTGTTTTCTGCGAGTATTTCAGTTGCCTTCATAATTGCATAAACTTCTGCTTGGAACACCGATACAAATGGTTCTAGGTAAAAAGCAAGTTCAATCGGTGGGTTAGCACTGAAGATGCCAGACCCTGATTCCCCGGATATGTTAGAGCCATCTGTATATACCGATATCCCATTGGAGTTTCTTGTCGTTCTTTAATACGTCCAATATTCTCTTGCGGGGAAAATTGTTTCGAAGTTGTTGGAGAACGTATATGATTTTCCAACAACATCACTGGGGCAATCGATGAGTGGTGTCATTACTCTTATCATTTCGGTGATTTTTCGATGTCCCGTATTTGTACCATCTATGAAATGGCCGATAGTTCTAAGCCGTGAGGCTGAAATGCCGGCAATCTTCTTCGCTTCGAGGTGCACTTGTAGAATGTTTAGTATCGCTCCATGGCGGCGGTTGGTGTTGAGGATTGTGCTCCTGGAATACCCAGGCAGACCATACGTTGCACCTTAGTTAGCAAGTCTCTTGCATACTTTTTGCTCATGACTGGCCACCATACAACTACACCGTAGAAGATGATAGGTTTCATTACGCATTCGTATATCCAGTGGACCTGTTTCGGTTTCAAGCCCCAATATAATGCCCAGATACTTGACGCTGTCGCGGAGTTGTAGTGATACTCCTCCGAATTATGGAATGTGAAAGTCACTAGTTTTGGTTTTCTTTGGAAAGAGAACCATTTCCGTTTTATTTGAATTTATTTCTAATCCACTCTCCTCAGCCCATTATTTTATGGTTCGAAAGGTGTTTTGCATAAGCTCTCCTATGATGTTCAGGTCCAGCTCGGTCGTCTGCTTACGCTACACATTTCGCACAGGTTCCATCCAGTGCTTTTAAAAGGTTGTCCATTGTAAGCACCCACAGAAAAGGAGATATTATCCCCCCTGTGGTGTTCCCGTACGGACTGTTCCCCTTCTTGTTTCGTCTCCCAGTGAAGCTGTGATAATGCGGTTTGTAAGCATGTGTTCTAGCCAATTGTTTATTATTTGGTTATTACAGTATATCGAGAGTGCCTCCACAATTTTTTGAGTTTTCAAATTGTTAAACGAACCTTCGATATCTAGAAAAACGCTTGCGACTGATTCATGGATCATTATAATCTATATTACATTTATGTAAATAAATTTAATCAAGATCCGTTAGAGAACTTATTTGGTAAAATAAGAGCGCGGAATATTAATAAAAGTAATTCAAATGTTTCCGAATTAACTCCCTGCTAGCCAAGGTTATATCGATAAAATTTTTATTCAAATCGAAATGTTCCAACTGTGAAGAAGACAATTCGGAATATCTACAGGTGGATTGGAATGCTATTTTGAAGAGTGATATAGAAGAACAAATAATACTTACCCAAGAGCTATCAGTGCAAGAGCTACCAATGTAATCAGAGCAATATCAGTCAAGCTACCGCAGGTCATCGACCTTGCTGCAAGATACTTTGCCGGATACTGCTTCTTTAAAACAATAAAAAAAGTGATCAAAATCTGTGAAAATTGTGCTGACGAAATGTCAAAATACAAACAGAATTTCGATCTAACGGAAGTATTGATAAAATTAAAGGAATATGAAAATTCAAAAGAAAATACGGTTCTCTTATGGCCGTCGGAAAAAGATTTTCAAGTATGCCGTCTTCATGTACAAATATTTTCCGTATACTTTCGAAAACTACCTTTTGCATCTAACTTAAAAGAAAATATAATCAAAGTATACTCGTAAAGGCAACAAATATACATTTTCCAAATTGGTTCAATATATGTTATGATTAAGGTGATTTAAGTGCAATTTAGTACTAACCGAATTTAAGTTAATGATTATTTATAATAATTTCGAAGATTAGTCACCTTCACTTAAGTAGGCCAAGAGCAGTCATCAGTTATTATAAGTGCATAAATATAAAATGCAGTATGCAAAACTCATATTCATATCCCTTTTCAGACCAAATTTGTGTCCACAAAGTTTACAGAGTTTTTGTTTATTTAATCAAGTGCTGAAAATAAGGTACATACATACAGACAAAATAACAAGCACACAACATAAGCCCAACCATTTGCATATATATATATATATGATCTATACACATACTCCATATCCATCCTACCAACGTGTCGGCATCAGAACTCAGTGACCGCAGTCGCACAAATATTTTTTTTGTTTCTTTTTTGCAGTGAAGGTAAACAAGGGTATGTGTGAGTGACACGAAGGACTAAAAAGTGAACTTTTGTAAGAAGTCTAAGCTTTTTAAAAAGCTTTTTTTTAGTGAATTTCGTTTTCATATATCAGTTCTTCCCTGAGACATCTGGGTAGTGTGCTATAAGATTGAGCTAAAGGATAATATTGAATTATGCAAGTCGGCCATAGGCAATCATAAATGAAGAGAGGCATGCTATCAATTGAAATACAGTAGAAACCATGCTGCTGAGATTGATAGAACCTTCTACCGATCCGGAGGTACTCCTTAAACTACTAAAAGTAGGGTCAAGCCATTCAACAGTTTTTTTTTTATAATTTGAGCGCGCCAAAGGGGATATGAATATGATATGAAATATACTAATGCAGGGCACGGGCATTGTGTAGATAGGCAGAGATAGAGAGAGAGATTTGGTGTAGTAGTGGTATTAAGTTTCTTCAAACTCAAAGGGTAGCGTCCAGATAACTGGGGAGCATTTCTGTTTCGCTTTTCTTGTCATTGCCTATGATTCACAGTATTTTCTTCAGTCCTCCTCATGTTATCATCATGATCAAGTTACAGTAAAATGTCTAAGGAGTCCTAGACTACCAAGTTGTCATATGAGAAAGGCTAAAGAGGAGCGAAAACATTATGCAATGTATTCGCTGTCAAAGGTTCGGGCTCGCTGCGTCGAACTGCGAGATGCAGCCTCGATGCGTTAAGCGTGGAAAGAACCACAAAGCAGAAGAATGCGCTCTGGATAAGGATTGATCGTCAGATAAAAGCCAGCTCTCGTGTGCTTTATGAAGAAACTCTAGACGCACCGTAATCTTGGGTTGTCCCAAAATAAATCTTTTTCGAAAGCAGAAGGTCGAAGACAACAAAATAATTCTTCATACCCAATTTAGTTTTAAGGTGTGCATGATGGGACTGTACATGCCGCGTCTAAACTGGTATCGGATAAGCATTCGTTCAAAGACTTCGACAGAGTGTAGACGTGTTTCGGCTTTCAATGAAATTGGTAGTAATTTCAACTAGACTATTAAACAGTGTTTTTCCAGGTGGCGAGTTAGCCTAGTGCGAGTGGTAGTGAACCGTCAACTCAGGGACTTGGGTTCAATTCCCAACCAGAAAATTTCACATTGGACATTTTTTATTTTTTTTTTAATTAAATACAACAGTGAATAATTAAAAACAAACAAGAATCAGGCAATGGATAGTGAGCGGTCCGCGCTCCCAATAGCGGGACCAGCTGGTGAGGTGACAGCATCAGCCGATGCAATACAGACAGGCCAGCCAGAAACAGTCTCAACTGCAAGTATGGGGAAAAGGAGAATGAAGTTGAAACCTTCTCCCAACCTTGTAAAACGTCCCTCCACATCAGCTTCAGCTGAACAGCTGCCAGGTGGAGTGAGGGAAGGGGCGCCGACCACAGCAACAGCAATAGCAGCAAAGAAGAAGCGGCAGAGGTCGGATGACTCTGTCGAATTAGCTTACATCTCCGAAGGTGGGGAAGGCCACTATGTTGGAGACAAGAATAATAGCTTCGCCGTTCTTGCAGCCTCCGAATCAGATGACGAGGATGAAGAGGTCGAGGACCTGACTACAAGCATGACAGCTGGAACAGAGGGCGCGTGCCATAAAGGCCAAACAAATGGCCAGAAGAGAGAGGGAGCGGCAGCTAGAGCTCCAGCGCGCTAACAAACAACAACGGAAGCAGCCAGAAGGCCAGCTGCAACAACTACAAATGCAGCCGAAAATGCAGCAGCAAATGCAGCAGCAGAAGCAGCAGCAAGAACAACAGCAGCCGAATAAGCACCAACAACAACAGCAGCAGAATAAGCTGCAACTACAAGAGCAACAGAAAACGCTGCAACAGCCACAGCAGCAGCATCAACTGCAGCAGCACAAACAACAGCAACAGCAACCGCAGCAACAGAAGACGAGTACGAAGACCAGGGTGCCGCCAATTAACACGTACAAGGTAGAGTTGAAGGATACAATTGAACTATGTAAGTCGGCCATAGGTAACAATTTTTCTATTAAACGTTTAAATGTAGACAGGCAAAGATTTGTTAAAGGACACGATGACGGAGTTCTTCTCCTTCACCCCGAAGGGGGAAAAGCGGCAAACAATGCTGCTGAGGGGGATAGACCCGTCTACTGATCCGGAGACGCTCCTTGCGCTGCTTAAAGAGAAAGAGTGCAGCGAGCTCGAATTCGTAGGGGTCAAGCCATTCACCACAGCTAAGGCAAAAAGGGAGAAGCGGAAACTGCCGTTCTTTTTAGTTCAGCTTTCACCCAATAGCAAGCTGGATGGTCTAAGGAGTATTAAAGTCCTAGACTACCAGGTTGTCGCATGGGAAAAATTAAGAAGGAGCGAAAACATTTTGCAATGTGTTCGCTGCCAAAGGTTCGGTCACGCGGCGTCGAACTGCGAAATGTAGCCTCGATGTGTCAAGTGTGGAAAGAACCACAAAGCAGAAGAATGCACTCTGGGTAAGGATGGAGTGGCAGATAAGAGCCAGCTCTCGTGTGCTTTATGCAGGAACTCGGGACACACCGCAAACTATCGGGGTTGTCCTAAGTTCCAGTATATTAAAAAAGTAAATTTGGTTCGTCAGGAGAAGGTTGTAGTGAAACGTCCACCTGCTCCAATTCAAACACAATCCGTGACTCCCCAACTGACCTACGCCTAAATGGCGGTAGGTCGGGGAAACGCGGAACATAAAAGACCGAAGGTTGCTTCTCAGGCCCCAGTGCCTAGAGCACCGGAGGCTCAAACTGACCTGCTGGCAATCTTGCTCTCTATCCAAGGGAAGATGGAGCAGCTTCAACGTCAGGTACAGGAGCAGGCGAAGCGGGTGGACCAGATCTACGCACTTCTGCTGGGCTTAACGCACCTCCAGTCGTAATGGGTATGAACATGGAGGAGCAATAATTGAAGATCCTTGCGGTGACTATGAATTCACTGATTAGGATCGAGCGACGAGCCGTATAAGCGGCTCCTATCTGGATCTGATGCTGTTTGACGTACGGTTACAACTGACCGACATGGATCGACAAACTATAAACTGCTTGCACACATTTGTATATGACAGTGACCATTGGGGACTCAGTGCCGTAATAACGATTCCCAACGAAATTGCGGAGTTGGTGGAGTTTGTCCCAACGTACTCCTACAATTATAGTACGACGCGTTGGACTCGCTTCTCAAGAACTTTGACAAGAGCACTCTCCTCGAATTCGCTCTACCCACCGTCCAATAGGAATCTGTCAAACGAGGATATTGACTGGTACCTAAAACAAATGGACGAAACAATTAAACGAACTATGGACAATACGATACCTCGGCATCAACATACTGACAACGCAGACATATTCCGCAGTGCAACAATTGACGCACAACAAAACACAAAAGTAGACTGCTGTCGAGACTAAAAACCTTGTACAGACAGTTTACTGACAGACAAAACTCCGAGGTTAGGACGCTGAAGTCGTTGATTAAAAACCTTCAAAAATTAATTAGAGAAAATTACAGACTTTCTGTAAATTTGCATTGGAACAACAAAATTCGGGCTGTAAAATCCAACAACCCGAGTATGTTCCCGCAAATAAATAAAATATTTCGGAGGAGTAATCAAAATGACCTTCCGCGCCTTAAGATCCCCCGAACGACGAACGATACTAATAACGACAAATACTAATAACAGCAGGTATAGATCCAGATAATGCAGTAGAGGTTGTCAACTTCTTTGTGATCGAAGATCCGCAGGAGAAGGTAGAGGTTATAGGAGCGACTTTCCAGGAAGTGTACAAGGTGAATGATACCATTTGCCCGAACCACGACCTAGAAAATCGCGTCCTTGTGCACAACTTCTACCTTCGAAATGATATAGAGCACTGGCGATCCGAGAACATAAGTTTTACCGGGTTCAATGACGAAAACTTGGCAAACAATGCCATCGCCAATGAAAGGGTTCACCCCCCGTACGTATTGAAGGTAGAACTCCAAACGATCTTCACATCATTGAGAAAGAAGAAATCAGTAGGAATCGACGGAGTGTCGAACATTGTGCTTCCACATCTCCCTCTAGAAGCGGTGGACATTTACACCACTGTTTAACAATGCACTGAATAATGCACATTATCCAGCGCATTGGAGAACAGCAGTGATACAACCCATCCCCAAAAGGGGTAAGGACACCTCCAACCCGGCAAATCTCCGGTCGATAAGTCTCCTTCCGAACAACAGTAATATAATTCCGGATAACCAATTCGGTTTTAAGGCGGGGCATGATACAAAACATGCCGCGTCTAAACTGGTATCGGATATCCAATGGAACAAAAGCAAGAAACAGTGCACGGGTGCCTGCCTGATTGACTTGGAGAAGGCTTTCGACACCGTATGGTTAGAGGGACTCTTTTACAAGCTAAGCAGGCTGGGCATAAGCAAACCACTGCTGTACATACTTCATAACATGCTCACCAGCAGACAGTTCATTGTCAAAAATGGCAATATGACTTCTGCTGGAACATTTCAAATTAAAAACGATCTGCAACAAGGTGCGGTTAATTCACCGATCCTTTTCAACATTTACACGAGCGATCTGATAGGATCACTTCGCGTACAGATCAGGACCAAAAATCGAGGTCATTGCAAAGCACCAAAGGTGCTTTTGCCCTTACAAAGAGACTTTTTTATAGCAAGCAACTCGATGCAAGGGCAAAGGTAATTTGCTACATGGCCCTCATCCGGCCGATGCTCGTATATGGATGCCCCGTGTAGTTTAACGTGGGAGCAAGCTTGTTGGCAAAGATTCGGGTGTTTGAGAGGGCTTCTCTTCTACAGAACACCAGAGTCCCAGCACATAACATTCTATCCCAATGAGGTCTTGTACAGCAGAGCTAACCTAATAAGAGTGGATAATTTCGTTATCAACCTGATTCGAAGGCACATTGCAAGAGCAATGAGCTCGACGAACAACCTGATCTCCGGGGCTTATTACCCCAATTACGAGTATCACGAGAGAGTGCGCCTTAACGGCTTTGTTCCCCCAGAGGCGTTCCTCTATTTTGATAAGAAGGGTCTGATCCAGGACAGATTGGCAGTGCCGCTAATCTTCCACGTTGCTCGGACAGCTGTGGATAGGCGACTCAACTACGACAGAGACGTTGCACACGGCAGTGTGGAGCGTCTCTGGTTTAGTAGTTCGGTATCGGGTCGCGATGTAGAGGACGTACAACGTCAGTACGGTCATTTCTGGTGGCTAGCCGAAAAAGGGTAGCCTGTTTGATGTTAAAAGTTGGCTGTCCATGCCCATGGCCGACTTACATAGTTTAGGTAGTTTAGGTAGGTGTAGGTAATAATTGAAAAAAAAAAAAAAAAAAAATATCCACAGCACTTGGATGAAAAAAATAAAAAAAAAAAAAAAACACAAAAATAAATAAAAAAAAACAGCACTCGATAAAAAAAAACAAAAAAAAAAATTTACGTAGAAAATACGTAAGGTAGAATAAGATAGGCTAATTTAGAATAAATTAGTTTAAGATTTATTTTAAGGTAGATTGTAAGTTTTATATATAAGAACATTAAAAAAAAAAGTTCATATACTAAGTTTTTTCATCCGATTAAACATTTTTCTTAGTAGTAATAGCCAATAGAATAATAAAATAAATAAATAAAGAATCTTAAGTTAATTACGTCGAAAGACATAGTTTTATGTATTAGGTTTAACCTAGAGCGCCCGCATAGGGCCAGTAAGTTAGAATAAGAATAGTTAAGTTAGTTAAGCTAGTTTTAAGCGTTTTTTGTCTAGCAATTAAGTTACAATGAATTTAATAAAAATGCATTAAAAATGAAAAAAAAAAAAAATGGTATCGGATATCCAATGGAATAAAAGCAAGAATAAGTGCACGGATGCCTGTCTGGTTGATTTGGAGAAGGCCTTCGACACCGTATGGTTAGAGGGACTCTTCTACAAGTTGATTAGGCTGGTCATAAGCAAACCACTGTTGTACACTTTATAATATTCCCACCAATACTCATTTCATTGCGACAAATGGCAATATTGTTTCTGATGGAAAATTTTTTTTTTATAATGTGAGAGTGCCAAAGGGAAATGAATATTCTTATACTTATTACAGGAATGATTTGGTGTAGTGGTTTGAAACTTAGGTAGTATTAAGTTTCTGTAAACTCCAATAGTGGCGTCCAGATAACTGGGGAGTATTTTTGTTTTGCTGTTATTGTCGTTGCTTATGATTCACAGTATTTTTCTCCGTCCTCCTGGTGTCATCATCACGATCAAGTTGCATTTTAGCTATATGACTACCCTACTGCCAGTGTTATGCCTTCGCAGTAGAGTTGCCTAGCTTTTGCAATTGATCGACTTTTTTATTTATTTCATTCGAAATAAATAGATAATTCTTGACATCAGGATTTGAACCGTGACCAACAGCGCGACAAGAGACGATGTTACCACTACACCACGGCCATCCTCTTCTACATTTACACGAGTGATCTCATAGGATCACTTCACTATGCCATAGTGTACGCAGACGACTTGATCACGTACACAGGTCAACACCAAAAATCGAGGTCATTACACTTCTTTTGCAACGTGACTTCGATAGTATAGCAATATTGCGACGACTGGAAGCTGATGATAAACTTCCAGAAATCTTAATCGTGGGAGTAAGTTTGTTGGAAAAGATTCAGTTGTTAGACTTGCCGTCGGGCTTATCTTCATTTGTACAGCACACCAGAGTCCAAGTACATAAAATTCTATCCCAACAAAGTCCTGTAGAACAGAGCTAACCTTAAAATTCTAAGGTTTCTAAAGCACATTGCAAGAGAAATGAATTATCTGATCTCTGTGGTTTAATACCCCAATTTCATGTACCACGAGAGAGTGCGCCTTAACGGTCCTCCAGAGGCGTTCCTGTATGTGTACGAGAAATGTCTGATCCAGGACAGATTGGGGGTGCCGTTATTTTTTCATGTTGCTCAGGTAGCTGCGGATAGGCGACTCAACTACGACAGAGATGTCGTACACAGGTTTGTGGTTCGTCTCCGATTTAGTAGGGCGGTATCGAGTCGCCATGTAAAGGACGTAGAATGTCAGTACGGACAATTCTGGTGGCTAGCCGAAAGAGAGGGAACAGCTTTGTCGTTTCATCACAATCCGGGGTAGAATGTTTAAAGTTTTTAGATTGTTCTATAGCCGACTTACTTACATAGTTTAGTGTTAGATAGTAGTAGGCAGTTTTAGAAAAAAAAAGAAAAAGAAATAAGAAAATAAAAAAAAACAAAAACAAGTAACAAGACCATAAGAAACAAGAAACAGCACTTGGATTAAAAAAAAAAAAAAAACTAAAAAATTTAAAAATATCACAGCACAGAATACAAAGAAAAGACGTACCTATTCAGTTAAGTATAAATAAGGACATTAAGTCAGAATAAGGACATTTTAAGGTAGAATAATTTATGTTAAGATATGTATATTTTAAAGTAGTTTTCAAGTTATATAAACAAAAATGCTCATTTGCTATAATATTTTTTTTCTTTTTATTAAATATGTTTCTTAGTAATTATAAGTAATAAAGAACTAAATTAAATAAATAATTAATTCAAGTTAGGTTAGGTCCAAAGACATAGTTACAGTAGTAGGTTTTGCTTAGAGGTCTCGCATGGGGCCAGTAAGTTAGATTTTACATATGATAAATAAGCTAGTTTTAAGCGTTTTTCTGTCTAGCATGCAAGCAATACTACTGACCGTCAACCCTGGTACTGGGGTTCCATTCCCAACCGGAGAACATAGTACTTTCTTTTTAATTAGAAAGAAAGTGAAAACAAAATTAATATAAAAATGACGATAACAAAAATTATTCGGTGGAGATAGAATTAACATAGATAAGTTAATTAGGCAAGTTTTAAACATTGTTTGTCTAGCATGTAAGTAATACTGCATTTAGTGAATAAAACTGCACTAAAAATTAAAAAAAAATTATGCCTTTTAGCGAAAATATTTCGCAGTATGATATGATAAAGAAGTATGTATTTGAATATGTTTTTACTTTCTAATCCATGTACTCGTATTCAATACGAGTATATTGTATAACAAAATTCTTATATTCATTTAAAAATTATATTTTTACTTTTGAATTGGACCTCTAACAAAATGATTGCTGCCGATCTTTTTTCTACTCCGCGGATAGTTGTTTAAACTGTTCTTTTAAAATTTTATTTCCCGGTAACAATTCACTAAACTACTCATTTGAGTCGCTACATCTTCCAAATCGGTTTTTGTGGTAAATTGTTTTAATTTGTTGTCTAACAGAGTGGCCATGCAATTTGTATCCCATAAGATTTATCACTATCATATCTCCCACTAGCTTTTCTGTAGTTTTAGCTGGCTCAGTGTGAAGGGTCCCTAGAGACGTTCCTGTCAGCTTCATTTCCGTAGTAGGCCTCGATTAATATGATAAGTAGCAGCCTCTAGTGTTTCTCAGCATATTTTCAGGCTTGTGAAAGAATTATTCTGGATATAAATTACCTGTACTAGGTCCTATTATAACAATATTTTCTACTGCTAAAGGTGATCTATTATTTACTTACTTTAGCTTTTTTTCTTGCTGTCATACACGCAAACCACTTAATACTCGTGATCGCTTTACAGCCAAAAAAATACAAACTTCTAGTCCACTCGAGTTTCTGGTTTGACTTTCCACCAAAACTTTAGCTTAGTTACACTTACACTTCAACAAATTCAATCCAAGGTACAACATTCTTTATTTGTAGATTGACTGTTAACAATGGAACTTCTATCTTAACCAAGGTGACCAGCCTAACCTGTATATCTTCTATTCCTATATGTATAATTTAACAAGAAAGGTATACGCGACGGAAAATTAATTTCCTATTGCGTTTTATGGGTAGAAGTTTATATGGCCGCTCGGGAAATTACATATTAAGTGCCCTTATGAAAATGCTAAGCAGATTAAGGTCCAACGTAGTATAATAATATTATATTCACTATGCATTCTGTAGTAGACATTTGAAGAATTCATAGGTAATCCCGTCTTCCTCAGGTACTTTGTTAATTTTTTTTTCTCTTTTATGTATACTATTAATATCACCTATTTCTGTACCGGAAATTAAAGGCGCAGTTAAAAAATGAAAATTGAATAAAGTACCTGGGGAAGCCAGGATTTCTTATGAATTCTACATAAATGCAACAGATGGTTATCTGCAGGAACTGGCGGCTGCCTACAATAAAACGTATAGTCATTGTAGTATAGACGAAGGCTATCTTCAGAAAAAGGCAGCATGAACCAGCCTAGTAATTGCAGATGCATCTGCTTTATAAATTGCATAGCAAAGATAATGATGAGTGACGTAAATGAAAGGCTATACTTACTTATAATTCTTGTTACTTCACCTTTAAGTGAACCGCATATTAACTAACGTTGTTTGTTCTATGAAAACCATTTGTCCCGATCTCATTCGATCATTCAGTACATTTACTCTGTGTCGTAGACTTATAGATAAAATATTTTTACTCAGTTCTAGCATCACCTTTGTACTCTGCTGTTTCATTGAATTTAGGTTTCTGTTACGTTTAAAAATTTCCTCCACAATTTCCGTTGATTCAAATTCATCAATATTGTCATCTTTCCGTCGTTTTTCGTAGACCTTTCTAATTGTTGGCATTTTAATAATCACATCGCACACTTTCTTCATCGCTTCAGGTAGAGTTTTGCTCTTCAACCCTTTTAAAAATCATATTTTTATTTTTAAGCTGGTCCTCTTGCCAAATGATTATTGCCTATCTACATAGGAGCCTTTACTGTTTACAGGAGTGGTTAGCATATTTTCGGACTTGCCGAAGAATTATTCTGGACAAAAACTACCTGCACTAGGTACTTTCTCCTGCTTCTTCTTCTTTTTTCCTTACGGCGAGGTTATGATCTGGAGTAGAAGGATCACAACCCACTTTACCGCATCCCTATTGGTCCGACTGTGGGGTTTGCCAATTTGACCTCAGGGCGTACCGGCCGAGTTCCCGGTTTCGGATTACTTCGTCACTGATTCCATTCAAATGCTGGTGTTTTTGCCTTAGTGTGATCCAGTTGTTTTTTGGTCTGCCTTTTTGACTCGATTGTCTAGGAACGTTGTTGCCTTTTTGATGGGGTTCGAAGGATCTCTCTTTTGAACATGACCAACTGAGCCGGTCGTGCCCTATCTTGCCTGTGAGGGGTTCTTCTACATTAAGGCTTCCTTGAATCTTCGAACTTCTTATTCGATCAAGCTTTGTTACTCCTGCTGTCATGCGAAGCATCTTCATCTCAGCTGCCTTTAATTTACCCTCATACTTTTTGTACCTCCAGCATGTGAGCGCCGGACGTACAACTGCGGTGTAGCGCAAACTGATGCACTTTGTTGTCCGTCGTTTCCTTCAAATAGATAATCAAGGACTGCAATAAATAGCAAAGGACTGAAAACGCTTCCCTGGTGTACACCGACTTTGATTGGGAACTCTTAGGTGACTCGTGCAGTAAGTCTTACCCTTGTCCTTGCTCCCTCATACATGTCTATGATCATGCGCACGTATTTTTCTGGAACTCCCTGGTGTACACCGACTTTGATTGGGAACTCTTAGGTGACTCGTGCAGTAAGTCTTACCCTTGTCCTTGCTCCCTCATACATGTCTATGATCATGCGCACGTATTTTTCTGGAACTCCGCGAAGGCTTTTCAAAATATGCAAGTCCTTTAAGGAATCACGATGTTTCTCCATTATGATCGTTATACTTTGGATTAGATCTCTTGTTGATTTACCCGAGACAAATCCGCACTGGTCATCAGATAGCAATATCTCCTTGGTGTGTGACATCAGCTTGACAGAAAGATAGTTATCGCAGTTTCGCGTATCGCCCTTTCCTTTGTATAAAGGAAGAAGATAACTTTCCCTCCACTGATTAGGCATTGGATCACTGCTCATAAGTTTGGAGAAAAGAATCATGAGCCATTTGGACCTGATGTCTCTCATCTTTTTTGCAGAACTCAGAGGGTATCTCGTCTGTCCCAACCGTTTTTCTCTTTTTGGAGTATTTGACCGCATGTCTAACTTCTTCGAGAGTAATGTCGGATACTTCGTCATGGGTAGGAGCAGCTCTTGGAAAGTATACCCGAGGAAACTGTTCGTTCATAAGTCTTTCACAATACTGTCGTCATCTGTGGAGAATTTCGTACTCCTCCACAAGAAGCTGGCCTTGAGCATTGTTAACGAACTTTGGGGAATGAATCGCCAGAGCATTTCTTCTTCTCTGGGCGGCTATTTTGAAGATAGTTGTTCTCTTATTTAAGTTGTTTTGTCGAACCCTATTAGACGCCGAAGACGGTATTTCCTCCAACTCCGGATAGAGGCCTTCCATAGTTTTTGCTTGAAATTGGGCGCACTTTTTCTTCGCGAGACCTTTCCAACATCTATACATCACTTCGAGGCGAGGTTTTTCATCTCTATTAGTAGAAAACCACTTTGACCAAACCTTGAAAGCAGTTTTCTTTTCCCGTGTCACTACTTTAGCTTCATCACCATGTTTTTTTGGCGTGTTCGCAGGGGCCTTTCGACGTTCCAAACAGTGATTTGGATCTCACCAAACAAGATCGCTCCAGCGAATCTCACATATCTTGTGCTCTTCACTCGTCATCACTGACCTCATCGATGATGATAAAGAAGTAATTTGTTATGCTGGTAATAAAAGCTTTGCCTTTTCTTTTGTACAGCTTGTACCAATTGATTTTCTCAGCCACCTTTTTTTGCTTATTTGTTTTTTCCCCGTCTCCATAAAAATTTTTCTCATGAGGAGACGGTGTTCCTGGGCGATCGCCTCTCCCAGGATCACTTTGCAATCTTTAACCCGGAGTGTCATGAAACTGGCTACCAAATGGTATTTAGCACGATAAGACTGTATGACTTGCACATGCTTAGGATGTCTTCACCTGGAGAATTCCTGGTGACGTACCCCAGTTCTCCACGGTAGTCTTCGTAGTCCTCGTTTGACTTCCTGACATGTAGGTTCAAATATCCGCCAACAAACAAAAGCTCTTCCTTTGTGAAGTTTTTGATGAGGTTGTGAAAACCTGAATTGGGGAGCATATGCGCTTACAATATTCCACACCTCAGCCTGTATCACCAATCTGGTCAAGATGTTGATAAGTAGCTCTGCCGCGAGGATGATAGCAATTCCGTTTTTACCTTGTTCCGATCCATAGGTGTAACTCACCCCTACTAAAGTGAGTTTGGCGTTACCCTTGTACTGCTTCGGATTCTAGAAACTTTATAAGGGTATACCTACAAAATTTTCTTCTTATTAGCTCAAAATTTAAGGCCCAAAAAGGGGTGGCATCGCGACAGACGGACGGACGGGCATGGCTATATCGACATAACTTTTGATGTTGATCTATATGTGCTTCTGGGGGTCTATCGTTATTATTTCTCTATATTACAAACTATTAACAAACTTAATATACCCTGGATAGGATATGAAAACAAATGTTGGTCATCATTATTGGCACAATTTATTCTGTTGAAATGAGTTGAACTTTGCCTTATAATATATGTATTATTAGTAACATTATTGGCATAGTTCATTCTGATGAAATAGGTTGAACTCAGATGAACTTTGCCTTGCAAGCAATATGTGTTACTTTATACTTTTGCGTCTTTTATTTACGCTGACTAATTTATTGGGAAGGTGCTTTGTGTTGACTGTGAAGTCGACGTAACCCTTCCTTCCTTTGAATGATATCTCTCCTGAGTTTTATTACTTACGGTGATTTTGAGTGTTTTATATTTTATAGAAATGAATACAAAACATATAATTAAAAAGGCATACAATTATTTCAGCTGCGATTAATATTACTCAATTATATACAACATTGATTTTCTTATGGAACTTAGGTTCCTCTATTTCTTTTACTTTCGGCCTTACACAATGTCCTTCTCACCGTGTGCAGTAGTATCATCATTATACGTATAAGCATTGGTATCGAATTGATCTGCAAATTTAGAACATCTCTTGATATGTATTGGATGGATATTCTCTAACTTTAGCTTTCTATATTTAGCTTAATGAGAATTTTTGTGTCATAAGGCTTTATAGTTTTTTCCTCTTGAGTTTGCTAGTATAGTTCGAGATTCTCGTTAAGTTTGTTTATAAGCTTTTCTTTTCCTACTTTTAGAAGTCTTTCAACTTGTTTTTTGTGTGTTTTCCCCCATCTATTAGTCTAGTCCTAATAGATGAGTGAAAGGATTTGCTATACCACTCTATGCATTTAATGATTCTCTCCTGGATTGATAGATCAGATTTTTATGTTTCTAAGATCTTGAGTTTTTCCTCTATAGTCTTATGGAATTTTTTTATGTCTGAATTCCCTGTGTGGCTATTGGGTCTAGTGAAATGTGCTTCTACTCCTTCTTACCTTAAAAAGTCTTTGACATGTACTGAATTAAATTCATTGTCTAATATAACCAAAATTGGTTTTCCTTAATAGAAAAATATAGCCTTAGTCTCTCTACGGTTGTAAAGCTATTTCGGTCTTCTAGGTAAAGTGCTATAGTATGTTTGGAAAATTTGTCAATGAAAGTTAGGAAGCTGTGTTTTTTATTCATTTATATTACCTGGTTTAAGTCACTTGGGGTCTCCGTGTGGTGGAATTCGGGTTTAAAAGGTTTTTTGACGTATTTTGCCTTGCCGCACGCATGGCAATTGTTCATGTATTTTTGTACATATTCTTTAAATTTTTAAAATAGATGCATTTTTTCAATCTCTCATAGTTTATATTTATTCCTCCATGTCCTATCACATTCTTATTGTATTTATGTACATGTGTATCTATAGGTTTCTTCCTCGTTTCTCATATCCTTAGTGTGGTAGGGAGCATTTATAAGGTGATGTGCTTGTATTAGACACATATTTCTATTAGTTTCAGCTGCACTTTATTGTATTCATGGTCTAATAATTAAGAGTAAATACCTATTTTCCCTGGTTTTATAAATCTACGAAATATGTCAGTCATAAAATTGTTTCCGATATCTTCTGGGCTTATGTAAATTTTGCGTTTTGTATTAACAACCTCATTTTTTTTTGTTCTATTGTTCATTAAAATGATTTGTGTGAAGAACCTATTAATAACTGTGTCTAAAATTGGGATATGATCGTTTTGTTGCTTTGTTTTTTTTTCCCTTTAATGTAATTAATATTTTATGTAAATTTTGCGTTTTGTATTAACAACTTCAATTTTGTTTGTTCTATTGTTCGTTAAAATGATTTGTGTGAAGAGCCTATTAATAACTGTGTCTAAAATTGGGATATGCCCGTTTTGTTGCTTTGTTTTTTTTTTCCTTTAATGTAATTAATATTTTATGTAAATTTTGCGTGTTGTATTAACAACTTCAATTTTTTTTGTTCTATTGTTCGTTAAAACCGTTTTTCTCTTTTTGGAGTATTTGACCGCATGTCTAACTTCTTCGAGAGTAATGTCGGATACTTCGTCATGGGTAGGAGCAGCTCTTGGAAAGTATACCCGAGGAAACTGTTCGTTCATAAGTCTTTCAAAATACTGTCGTCATCTGTGGAGAATTTCGTACTCCTCCACAAGAAGCTGGCCTTGAGCATTGTTAACGAACTTTGGGGAATGAATCGCCAGAGCATTTCTTCTTCTCTGGGCGGCTATTTTGAAGATAGTTGTTCTCTTATTTAAGTTGTTTTGTCGAACCCTATTAGACGCCGAAGACGGTATTTCCTCCAACTCCGGATAGAGGCCTTCCATAGTTTTTGCTTGAAATTGGGCGCACTTTTTCTTCGCGAGACCTTTCCAACATCTATACATCACTTCGAGGCGAGGTTTTTCATCTCTATTAGTAGAAAACCACTTTGACCAAACCTTGAAAGCAGTTTTCTTTTCCCGTGTCACTACTTTAGCTTCATCACCATGTTTCTTTGGCGTGTTCGCAGGGGCCTTTCGACGTTCCAAACAGTGATTTGGATCTCACCAAACAAGATCGCTCCAGCGAATCTCACATATCTTGTGCTCTTCACTCGTCATCACTGACCTCATCGATGATGATAAAGAAGTAATTTGTTATGCTGGTAATAAAAGCTTTGCCTTTTCTTTTGTACAGCTTGTACCAATTGATTTTCTCAGCCACCTTTTTTTGCTTATTTGTTTTTTCCCCGTCTCCATAAAAATTTTTCTCATGAGGAGACGGTGTTCCTGGGCGATCGCCTCTCCCAGGATCACTTTGCAATCTTTAACCCGGAGTGTCATGAAACTGGCTACCAAATGGTATTTAGCACGATAAGACTGTATGACTTGCACATGCTTAGGATGTCTTCACCTGGAGAATTCCTGGTGACGTACCCCAGTTCTCCACGGTAGTCTTCGTAGTCCTCGTTTGACTTCCTGACATGTAGGTTCAAATATCCGCCAACAAACAAAAGCTCTTCCTTTGTGAAGTTTTTGATGAGGTTGTGAAAACCTGAATTGGGGAGCATATGCGCTTACAATATTCCACACCTCAGCCTGTATCACCAATCTGGTCAAGATGTTGATAAGTAGCTCTGCCGCGAGGATGATAGCAATTCCGTTTTTACCTTGTTCCGATCCATAGGTGTAACTCACCCCTACTAAAGTGAGTTTGGCGTTACCCTTGTACTGCTTCGGATTCTAGAAACTTTATAAGGGTATACCTACAAAATTTTCTTCTTATTAGCTCAAAATTTAAGGCCCAAAAAGGGGTGGCATCGCGACAGACGGACGGACGGGCATGGCTATATCGACATAACTTTTGATGTTGATCTATATGTGCTTCTGGGGGTCTATCGTTATTATTTCTCTATATTACAAACTATTAACAAACTTAATATACCCTGGATAGGATATGAAAACAAATGTTGGTCATCATTATTGGCACAATTTATTCTGTTGAAATGAGTTGAACTTTGCCTTATAATATATGTATTATTAGTAACATTATTGGCATAGTTCATTCTGATGAAATAGGTTGAACTCAGATGAACTTTGCCTTGCAAGCAATATGTGTTACTTTATACTTTTGCGTCTTTTATTTACGCTGACTAATTTATTGGGAAGGTGCTTTGTGTTGACTGTGAAGTCGACGTAACCCTTCCTTCTTTTGAATGATATCTCTCCTGAGTTTTATTACTTACGGTGATTTTGAGTGTTTTATATTTTATAGAAATGAATACAAAACATATAATTAAAAAGGCATACAATTATTTCAGCTGCGATTAATATTACTCAATTATATACAACATTGATTTTCTTATGGAACTTAGGTTCCTCTATTTCTTTTACTTTCGGCTTTACACAATGTCCTTCTCACCGTGTGCAGTAGTATCATCATTATACGTATAAGCATTGGTATCGAATTGATCTGCAAATTTAGAACATCTCTTGATATGTATTGGATGGATATTCTCTAACTTTAGCTTTCTATATTTAGCTTAATGAGAATTTTTGTGTCATAAGGCTTTATAGTTTTTTCCTCTTGAGTTTGCTAGTATAGTTCGAGATTCTCGTTAAGTTTGTTTATAAGCTTTTCTTTTCCTACTTTTAGAAGTCTTTCAACTTGTTTTTTGTGTGTTTTCCCCCATCTATTAGTCTAGCCCTAATAGATGAGTGAAAGGATTTGCTATACCACTCTATGCATTTAATGATTCTCTCCTGGATTGATAGATCAGATTTTTATGTTTCTAAGATCTTGAGTTTTTCCTCTATAGTCCTATGGAATTTTTTTATGTCTGAATTCCCTGTGTGGCTATTGGGTCTAGTGAAATGTGCTTCTACTCCTTCTTACCTTAAAAAGTCTTTGACATGTACTGAATTAAATTCATTGTCTAATATAACCAAAATTGGTTTTCCTTAATAGAAAAATATAGCCTTAGTCTCTCTACGGTTGTAAAGCTATTTCGGTCTTCTAGGTAAAGTGCTATAGTATGTTTGGAGAATTTGTCAATGAAAGTTAGGAAGCTGTGTTTTTTATTCATTTATATTACCTGGTTTAAGTCACTTGGGGTCTCCGTGTGGTGGAATTCGGGTTTAAAAGGTTTTTTGACGTATTTTGCCTTGCCGCACGCATGGCAATTGTTCATGTATTTTTGTACATATTCTTTAAATTTTTAAAATAGATGCATTTTTTCAATCTCTCATAGTTTATATTTATTCCTCCATGTCCTATCACATTCTTATTGTATTTATGTACATGTGTATCTATAGGTTTCTTCCTCGTTTCTCATATCATTAGTGTGGTAGGGAGCATTTATAAGGTGATGTGCTTGTATTATACACATATTTCTATTAGTTTCAGCTGCACTTTATTGTATTCATGGTCTAATAATTAAGAGTAAATACCTATTTTCCCTGGTTTTATAAATCTACGAAATATGTCAGTCATAAAATTGTTTCCGATATCTTCTGGGCTTATGTAAATTTTGCGTTTTGTATTAACAACCTCAATTTTTTTTGTTCTATTGTTCATTAAAATGATTTGTGTGAAGAACCTATTAATAACTGTGTCTAAAATTGGGATATGATCGTTTTGTTGCTTTGTTTTTTTTTCCCTTTAATGTAATTAATATTTTATGTAAATTTTGCGTTTTGTATTAACAACTTCAATTTTGTTTGTTCTATTATTCGTTAAAATGATTTGTGTGAAGAACCTATTAATAACTGTGTCTAAAATTGGGATATGATCGTTTTGTTGCTTTGTTTTTTTTTCCCTTTAATGTAATTAATATTTTATGTAAATTTTGCGTTTTGTATTAACAACTTCAATTTTGTTTGTTCTATTGTTCGTTAAAATGATTTGTGTGAAAAACCTATTAACAACTGTGTCTAAAATTGGGATATGATCGTTTTGCTGCTTTGTTTTTTTTTTAATGTAATTAATATTTATATCATATTCACCAAGTTTTAATAACCAACGTTGCAGCTTGGGATTAATGGTTTTTCCCTTAACTTACAACCATTTTATTGGCTGGTGACCTTTTAGTAGATCGAAAGGTCGACCGTAGATGTATGGAATAAAGTAATTGACTGCCCAAATTATAGCAAGAAGTACTTTCTCTATATTTGATTATTTCTTCTCGTGATCGTTCAAGGTTCTGCTCGCGTAGCTTATGGGGTGTTCGTCCTGTGTAAGGACTGCTCCCAGAGCGAAATCGCTTGCATCTGTGATAAGACTGAATTTAATTTTAAAATACGGGTACTTCAATATTGGTGGGTTAATTAATAGTCTTTTAGATTTTGAAATGCATCTCTATATTGAGGATCACTACTATTTACTTTAGTGTCCCTTTTCAAGTATGCAACTGTGCAACTTCGCTGTCCTAAGTACTCAGTGATTTTGCAACAAAAAAAAAAAAAATTGCTCTTACATATCCACCTGGATTTTAAGATTGTTTTCCCTTAATTTCTCGAATATTTTCTGTATACTTTCTGTATGTTTTTCTAAAGTTGTATTAAATATCAAAATATCGTCGAGGTAGACAAAGCAAATTTGATTTATATGTTCCCTAAAGACTGAGTTTATTAGCCTCTGGAATGTCGCTGGAGCATTATTTACCCCAAACGGAATTCCAGTAAATTCGTAGTGATCAAGGGGTGTCGAGAAGGTAATTTTTCTTCTATTACCTGGCTTTATTTCGACTTAGTGGAACCCCTTTGCAGGGTCCAGCATAGTGAAATACTGCGCTCTTCCCAACTTCTATAGTATTTTTCGATGTTGCGTATAGAAAACTTGCCACTAATGGTGATTTCATTAAGCTTCCTGTAATCAATTACGATTCTCCATTTCTTTTTGCCGAAGTTATCGATCTTCTTCGGAACGATTCATAGTGGCGAATTGTACGGAGAATTGTTTTCCTTTATTACGAGTATTCCTTGTTCCAACATATCTTTTATTTGATTATTAATTTCGTCCTCATGTATTCGTGGATATCTGTATATTTTATTATATACTGGTCTATCTGTATTTGTTATTATC
This sequence comes from Pocota personata, assembly GCA_963082735.1. Taxonomy (NCBI): domain Eukaryota; kingdom Metazoa; phylum Arthropoda; class Insecta; order Diptera; family Syrphidae; genus Pocota; species Pocota personata. The sequence continues at coordinate 132,223,207 of OY720429.1, forward strand.
TAGTATTGTTATTATTATTATTATTATCTTTATTATTAAGTAAATAAATTACAATTAACAATATAGCGTAAGGCACTAGCTACCAGGGCTATCAGCTACGTGATTAAACTTAATTATAAATGAAAAAGGATTAAATTAAGGTTACTGTTACAGAGAGTTATCTAGTTTTAAGTATTTAAATATTTTAAAAATGTTTTTTATATTTGTTTCTGTGGCGGTTTTTAGTAGGTCTTCGAGTGTGGAGTTAGCTAGGATATTTGCCGTATCATTGATCTTCTGGCATTCCAATAGATGTTTTATTGTTAGAACACAGTTTTCGTCGCAAAGATGGCAAATTGGGGGGTCATTCTTGGCAAGAGTATGGCTGTGCGTTAAGTTAGTATGGCCCAAGCGGAGACGAAGAAAGCATCGAATCATACTTTTTGGACAATTTGCGGGATATATTGTCATTTTTGCTTCTGTGTTGATTGCTGAATAGTGATGGATATATTGCTTCCATGTCTCCAGTTTCTTGTGTTTCGAAAGTGTCCTTATTTGTCTTTGTATGTCTTTGTTGTTGTGTGTGTAGAAGCTGATAAGTGGCTCGTTTGAGGCTGCTGACTTAGCAGCTTTATCCGCTTCTTCATTACCCTTAATGCCCACGTGTGCAGGAACCCACATGAGTTTGATTTTCTTATCATTTTTCATAAGGCTATCCCTGATAGCTTCTACTATTGGAGTTTTATTGCTTATATTTCTGATGGCAGTTATAACAGAAAGACTGTCAGTGCAGATGATAATTTTTTGCTTTTTGTTTAGTGTGGAGGCCTTAAAAATTGCAAGAGCTTCTGCAGAAAACACTGAACAGGTATCCAGTGTTATACCTTTTGCTAGCACCTTGCCATTTTCTTCCACTACTGCAAATGCAGTACCGTTTTCCGTTTTAGATCCGTCGGTGAAAACCAGTTTCCAATTTCTTGCTACATATTCTTGTCTTATGTTCTTAAACTTGGCTTTATATACTTCTGCACTTGTGGATGACTTGTGTAAGTGATTAAGGTCGGTTATGAAAGAGTTTTCTGATAAAAGCCATGGTGGGAACACTGATGTTTTGTAAGTTTGTATATGGAATGGGATATCGAAACTGCGAGCCGAGTGGATTGAATTGCGTATTGTAGTAGGCAGTTTAGGGAATCTTTTGTGGGACAGTGTTCTCCTGACATCGGCTATGACCGGAGACTTTTGGGATCCTGTGAGTTTGGCTATGAGAGCAAGTTTAAGGTATTCGAATCTTTCCTCAACTGAAGGCAGTCCAGCTTCTGTGAGCATGTTTATTATAGGTGTCGTCCTAAACGCCCCAAGAGCACATCTTACTGCTGCGTGATATTCGGGTTTTATTAATTGTAGCGTTGTCTTAGCGCATTTACCATAAACAACAAAACCGTAGTCAATTTTTGATAGGATGATGGATTTGATGACCCTGACGATCGAGTTTATGTGTGCACTACAGTTTTTTGATGCAAGATACTTAATTATATTAACTCTGGTAGCTAGGTTTTTTTTTAAGTGTAAACAATGATCCTTAAAACTATATTTACAATCGAACATAATACCAAGTATGTTAAGTACGTTAACATTACAAATACTAGTTTTATTGAAATTAAGTGTTACATGTTTTGAGCAACTTGTTTTTCGACAAATGTGTAAAATTTTGGTTTTATTAAATGAAATTTTTGCTCCAGATAGCTTACACCATTCGTCAATCTCTGTAAGGATTTCCATGAATGTGGCAGTAAGTTTATCGGTATCTTTACACTTTGATAAAATAAATAAATCATCGGCGTATAGAGAGTGACGAATGGTGTTATATCTTGTTAAGATCTCACTTAACTCATTAAATGCAACAATAAAAATTATTACAGAGAGTGGTGATCCTTGAGGGATACCATTCTCGAAATCGTTGACGTTGGAGTGAACATTATTTATTTTTATTCTGAATTTTCTTTTGGAAAGGAATGACTTAATATAATTGAGCATTTTAGGGCCAATTTTCCATTGAATTAATTTCTTAATTACAACATGAATCCCAATTCTGTCAAAGGCTTTTTCAAAGTCTATTGACAGAATTGAAATATGATTTTTGGAAGACAAAGCTGAAACAACGAAATCATCAATGTGCAGAAGTGCATCGGTGGTAGATCGGCCATATTTGAAGGCTACTTGGTTTATGTCTATGAAATTATTTATCTCTAAGTACCAAAGAAGGCGCCTTGATACTATTTTTTCAAGGACTTTGCCAATGCATGGTAAAAGCGATATCGGGCGGTAGCCACTAATATCGGTGGCGGACTTTGAAGGCTTTCGAATAGGTACCACACTCGCAATTTTCCATATTTGGGGGATGACGCCGTTGTCGAAAATTAGATTATATAGCGATACTAAGCGTTTTTTTAGCATTGGAGGCGAATTTTTGAGCATAGGATATGAAATCCTGTCATAACCGGGTGTTTTACCTACAACTGATCCCAGGCAGTTTTCGAATTCGAGATGGTTTATTGGGAGTTCAATTTTGTGAGCCGAAGATGGTAAGTTATTGCCAGCAACAGTTTTATTTAATGCAGAGTATTTAGCTTCTAGGAATATCGAAGAAAAGTGTGTGTCTTTGGCGTAGTTCGACCATGTTTTGGCGAAATATTCCGCTATTTCCGAAGGGCATGATAACGTTAGCGACTCTGTTTTTAAAACCTTTATTGTGCGTTGGACATAGTTCCCGGTAAGGGATTTTATGCTATCCCAGAGTACTTTGGAGGAAGAGTTTGGGTTGATGTTGGAAGTAAAGTTTTCAAAGCTTTCCTTCTTAGCAAGTTTAGCTGATTTGCGAAAAAGAGCATTGGCTTTACGGTATGCAATGAAATTTGCATCGCTCGGATGTTTTTTGAAGTTGTGCCAAGCCTTCTGCTTGATTTGACGCAAATTTTTAATGTCGTTGTTCCACCATGGAACAGAGGTTCTTTTTTTTGAGTTATGGGTTTGAGGTATTGCTGCGTTAGCTGCTGTGCGAATACATTTTTGAATTACCGCGGTTTCCTTATTAATATTAGGGGATGGATTCCTAAGTGTTAGAAAATCTATCGCCTTAGCTTGAAATAGGGGCCAATTTGCTCTGTCGATTTGAAATTTTGGTGGTGTCTTAAAGCTTTTAGGTTGGGCTCCGAATTTTAGGGTCGTAATTATAGGAAAATGGTCGCTGCCATGTAGATCCGGTAGAACTGTCCATGTGCAGTTTGGATACAGCTGTGAAGAAATAAGCGATAGATCAACGTGCGTAAAGGTTTTGTGTGTCGAGAAATGAGTGGGTCTACCGTCGTTTAGTATGGCTAAGTTGGAGTATGCTAGAAAATTCTCGACCACTTTACCCCTGACATTAGTTACGCAAGAGCCCCATAAGGGGCTCCACGAGTTAAAGTCACCGGTTAGCAAAATGGGGGTGTGGAATGTATTTACTAAATTGTCTAATTCGGCAGCGGAAAATGGTTGGTCGGGGGGAATGTAAATGGATACGACTGTGAAATTTATTTTTGTCTCGATTACAACTGCAACCGCAGATATTTTGGAGTTTACTTGTATGGGCGTATGGGGGATTGACTTATGAACCAAAAGCCCTGATCCCCGTTGGGCGACCCCCATATCAAAATTGTGATAATAGGGGGAATATTGTCTTGGTGCGTATTTCGAGTTATTCGGCAAGTGGGTTTCTTGCAAAGAGATAATGGCTGGATGTAGTTCACTTATTAATAACTGCAGTTCATGGTAGTTATTAAAGTAGCCATTCAGGTTCCATTGCAGGATTTTGAAACTAGTCATAATGAGTAGGAATCTTAACAGCAATATATTTTATTATATTGGGCAAAGATAAGAACTGCAAATGAAAAGAAATACCCACCACACGTCCCCGTCGACAAGCAGATCGCGCTCGGCGGCTTGGATTCACCCACGCAACATCGTCAAAGACGACAGCAATGAATGGTATATCTACCATTATCGCCATGTGATCGTCTTTTGATGCCACTGCGAGAAAAGCAAGCCGTGGGGCGCGATCCACCTCCGACGGGGACCTACGGTGGGGGTGGGGACTGGTTTGAATTAGTCATTGTTGTCCATATCCGAGTCGGATTGGTAGTAGTTTTTAAGAGAAAAAGCATTTGCGATTGTAGAGATTTTTAGAGAGTCACTAATAGGTTGGTTAGTGTTGATTGGTTTGATAGAGTTTGAGAGAGTTGTAGGTTGGTTTTGGTTTGAATGTATGTTGTGATTGGAGATTTGTTTTATTGAGTTGTTTGGTTCGTTGAGTTTTAATGTTGAATTTGTTGATGGATTTCGAGTGAGAACTTGAGGTTGCGAAGAAATAACTGTGTTAGTGAGAGAGTTTGTTGAGGTTTTGTTTTCGTTCGTATTTAGGATCTTGGTAATGCTTTGAGATGTGTTTTTATTAGTTTGCGGGGGAAGAGGTGGTTGGGGTATAGTTGTTTTGTTAGTATGTGAATAGGAATTTGATAGTGTATGAGCATCGGATGATTTCGCATTTGATGTTATACTTGTGACTGTGGCAAATGAATCTCTTGTAAAGTTGGCACTTGTAGGATTTGTTTCCCTATACAGGCGTTTAGCCTCCGCCATGGTGCATTTGTTCTTAGTTTTTATAGTTAAGATTTGCTTAGCTTGTATAAATCTAGGGCAATTTCTATCTGAGGAGGGGTGTGAGTCGAGGCAATTTGCACACATTTTACGAGAACAGCTCGAAGGAGTGTGGGGAGGTAGATTGCAGGTTTCGCACGCAGCGGACTTTGTGCATTTATTAGTAGTGTGCCCAAGAAGCTGACAGTTACGGCATCTCATTGGGTTCGGAATGTACTCACTTACCTTAGCATTATACCAACCGATCTCTACTGTGTCTGGTGGTTGGAAACGATCAAACGTGAACAACATTAAGCCGGTAGGACGTTGTTTACCTTCAAAAGGTTTAGTGAATTTGTAAACTCCTGTAACCCCTTGGGGTCCCATTTCAGAGATAATTTCTGATTCATCAACATGAATCAAGCAAGGCGCGTATACAATTCCTTTGGAAGAGTTTAAGCGATCATGAAGAATGACTGAAACAGGGCATAGATTTGATAGACTTTTAGTCGTCAAAAATCTGTCAGCGACACGTTGGTTTTTGGTTAGTATGAGGAGGTTTCCATCTCTAAGCTGGGAAATCTGATCATACTCTGTGCTTATTGCATCAATAGCTTTTCTCAATAAAAATACGCTAATAGATGTTAGTGGTTTGTCGGGATTTGTTGAAGAAATTAAGACAAATCTTGGGTTCTTAGGCACAGCTGATTTAGGGAGAGTGGGATATTCTTCCCAGGATGAAGGTAACACTTTTTTTTTTTTTTGGCCGGGGGGGATCAGGTGGCTGGTCTACCGGAAGACCGCTGAACCGATTCCCGGGCTTTGTAATTGGCCCCGGGGCCATTGGGCTGAGTAGGGAGAAAATTAACTCACTTTCAGTAAAGAGGGGCGCGTGACTTATAAAGAGTAGTACAAATAAGTTTACACTTACGTGTGAGAGGTAGATTGATATACCAGTGGTGAGAGACGATTTGAGAGAAATTAGCAAGCACTACCAACTGAGAATAAACACGATGTTTACTGCTCGAAAGCCAGACGGTGACTGTATCTAGTATTGTATTTCGTGGGTGTGTGTCAACTTCGGCCGCTCTTGAAAGAATAAGTCCTTGTTGTTGTTTTTCAGTTTTCTATGTCTCTCCTTTTCTTCTGGATCTTCGCGGTCTAGTTTTTCTATAGTACTTTGGTCTAGTTTGGATTCTTGCAAGAAATGAATCTCGTTATAATTATAAGGGCAAGTATTTACGAACTTCGTTTTTGTGTATCTATTGTGTAAATTAATAGTTGCCTGCATGGGTTTTAGCAACGAATGCTTTCATTCAGGTGAAGGGCTGCGAGTTAAAGAGCGGAACCTTTATGGTAAAGTGCTCTTCACAGCAAACCTCTGAATGGATTAGCATGTCGGTGCCAAAAATCCCCCCTCCTTGAGACCGCTACTTTTTAGGTCTTCAGGACAACAAAACAGACGCGCGCCGTCTGCTGGATCCCGGGGAAACTTGGGAAAACTGCTGATGTGCTAGCGCGCCTGCGTACCCAGAATCCTGGACTCGAGACGACCAAGTGGACTGTTCATTCACACAGGGAGAGACAGAAGAATGGTCGAAAAAAAATCCTAGTATTTAATGATATTTACTCAGATCAACCTACAACTGATGTGGTGAGTGCTGATGACCTAAGCTCTACTCGTCTTTTTTACAAAAGACGAAAAAAAACACATTAAAATGGGGTTCTCTGCCTGGTTGTACAATGGACCAGTTTTTGAGTCTGAGTGCTCCAGTAGGGTGTACCCGCCCCGACAAAAAAAAAAAAAAAATTAGTTTTAGCAGATTTTTTCCTATCAAACCATCAAACTGTTTCTAAAGACAGTGAGCTTCCAGCTCATAATATCTTCTTTACATTCAGTTAGTAATGGAGTTATAATTTCTTCGTTAATTAAGGTTCGTCCGCTAAGTGTGGTAAAAGTTACAGGGTTCTGAAGTTTCGGCATTTATATTGGGGTAGTTTGTGTAGGTTTAGAAGAGTTGCCTGTGTCAATGTGACATCTTTGTCATTGTCATTGCCAATAGTCAACTCGACTATCGATAAATATGGTTTGGGCATGTAACTGAAATTTAATCTCTTCCTGAATTATGTTTAGGATGTGATCGACTTTCAGGGGTTCGGGGTGATTCTGTCCCTTTTGTCTAGGATTCCCGTTGTTATCTCCCCATTTTTGTCCAATTGTCCTGAATTGGAACTGTACCTCGGTTGGTTTGATTTACCTGTTCGGGTTTGGAATCGTAATGGTCTGAATGACGGTTCTGTCTATACTGTCCTGAATTCCTACTATGACCTTATTGATTTTCCTCATAACTATGATATGCCTATACTGTCCATCTCTATAGTGTGAGTTCTGTCTTGTTAGTAGCTTATTATTATATATGTTATAGATACTTGTTTGCTTATCATTGTGTCTAATAATGCCTGCCTCCTCCAAATGTACCCTCAAATTTTTAATGCTCCTACTGCATATGATACTAGAGAGATTTGCATCTGTATCATTTAGATAGGTTTTTAAGATAATAGATTCATTAGATTCTGGTGAAAATTCGCGTGTAAATTAATTTGAATACTTTGTTTTTTTCTGGAATGCGGGTCACTGTACTCCAGTAGTGGGAATGCTATAGGTAGGTATATTTGCTGAACTAGCGAATTATGATTAGACCGGACGTTTGCTCTGATTGTTGTCTGAATTTATAACTTCCCTCTCCATGTCTAAGACTTCCCCTATAGTCTTCGCTAGAATATTTTGTAGTTTTACACTAAGACATATTCCTTTTTTCAATACAAAAATCATAAAAAAAAGACTAAAATAGCTATAATCGAAATTGTTGAACTATTCAGGACACTATGCCTCACTCTTGAAAAAGATATTTCTTTTACATATATCAGTTTATTTAAATGAACGCTATACAATTTTTCCAAAGTTAGGTCAACCTTGAATGTTCTTTTCAATGAAATCAATCGGTTTATTTTAGGTAAATAAGTGAATTGTGTTGTTATAAAACCTGCTTAGATAATTTGTTCTCTTACTGTGTCCTTAGTTTTCTGATTTGTTTATTCGTTTATTAAAAAACTTTTAATTATTATAATTGACTATTTTCTTTCGGTTTCTTAGTATACATACATAGAGTTTATACTTTTGAGAGTTTCTATGATTGTCAAATGAATTCTGTCATTTAAAGGAAAGGCGAATAAGTGCTTTATAAATTTCTCTATACCTACAAATGTGAGAAAATATGAGTTTTTGCAAATATAAATTATCTGAATGGACAATTTCATTCGAAAATGATGGATATTTTCAAAATATTAATTTTATTTTATTTGGTTGTCTACCATGTTTACTTCCTTGATAAAGCCCGCAATTGTTAATAAATCCGTGAATTGTTTCTATCAGCTGTGAAAAGTTTTAATAAACATGTAGTTTTCGCTAAAACCTCTGTGATTGTTTGCCTATGATTTTTTCTGATTATTTTCAACATTTGCTATAAATTGAGAAAATCTTTAACTTACCTAACACTTGTCTAAACTTGCATTGCATTGTAATGACGCGACACGTACCGTGCTTTCTCAGTTTGGGAGAAGAGCACGGAGGCGGAGAGCTGAGTAATGAAAATAACGTTTTTTTATTTTAAGGAATGTATTTAGTTTATTTTAACTTAATTTGCTTTCTGAGGGTCCCATCTCACTTATTCAACTTTAATTTAATTCAGTTAACTCAGGGCCCGCTGTCTTAGGCTTGGCTGCGACCTTGTAGTTTAACTTATTAAACTCAACTCCGTTTTGTTCCCAAAACTCAGGGTCCTTTTATACTAAAAAACTAGTTCATCCTATTTATTTTGTTTACTCGCATGCCCCTCCAATATGCGTATTCTTTATTAATATTATTTTGTTTTGGAATTATGTCGATGCACTCATAGGGTCATAAATGACCAAAAATATCGTATTCAGCAAAGTGTCGTAACATGTCATTAACATTTGCCCCGGTGATGCGCTCCGCATTCTCAGCAGGTACTTACCCGATATGCCATTATGTGCAAATTGTCAGGAATTCCCTTGGGATTGTAAAAGTTAACGACAACTTTGTTCAACAGAAAAATATGCCACACGTTTCCGTTGCATGGAGCGTAATGACACCGTACGTTATGGAATGCAGGTGGTGTCAAATGGTCCAGACGAAAAGTCAGCATTTGGTAGCCGTTGCATCGTGGGAATGAAAATCAGCCGACAATGAGTAGTTTAAGTTAGTTTAAGAAAAGCATTTGTGAAGTTAGTTCTTAAGTAGCCATGAAGGCGATCGGTTCGTTTCTAATAAAGATTTTTTTATGAACATCCGTGTAAAATAAATTAATTGGCGCCCAACGTGGGGCCCAGGTGAATCGTGAATCGACCTCAAGTAGTTAGCGCGTTTACGAAAAAAAAGACGACCTCAAGTAGCTCGCAAAACTCAACAGTCGACCTCAAGTAGCTCGCAAAACACAAAAAGACGGCCTCAAGTAGCTCGCAGTGTGTAGTGAATGTGCAGTGAAAAAATCTGGGTCCCTAGAACTCAGTTGTGGAAGACTGAGAATCTATCGATCAAAGTCACCGACGAGGGAGTGTGAAGAAAGGAGCCTGAGTAACTCTAAAAGACGAAAAGGAAAGTAGCCCCTTCACCAGCGTTGAAAAATGTTGCACAACATCATCATCATAGTGTAAGTTAGTTTTAAGAAATTATAATTTGTTAATCGTCTACTCAAAAAAAAAAAAATATAATTGAAAAAATAATAAAGGTGAAATCATAAAGGAACAAAATAATTTAAATTAAATAAGCAAAATAAGTCAATGAGTAAAAAAGGAAACTTAAATAAAAACAAAGGAGAAAAAAAAAGTCAATTTAAATTGAAAGTAAACAAGACATAAAGTAAATTTAAAAAAAAAAATATAAGAAAAAATAAGATAGCCATAGAATTAGCAAGTTGATTTACACATATAATAAGTAAATCTTCAGAAGTCCAATATGACGCCTCCAATAATACGTCCACCTGTACTAAACGTTGATAATGCTGTTCCTACACATAATCCTCAACCTCCATCCAAACCTGTAGCAACTCCAGGACTCGAAAGTATACTCATTAGCATAGTAAACCGAGTTTGTGCCAACGAATGTAGAAACCTTGTTCAGTCGATTATAAATCCCGATACAACGTTTCAACGAGGTATCGACCAGACAATCGATGACCAGTATAGGGTAAATTTGAGCGATCTGGACAAAGGTCCAGATGTAGTGCGCAGTCTTAGGGAGTTCTCTGGAACTCCTTGTGAATTTAATTCATGGCGCAAAGGCGTCGAAAAAATATTAAACATCTACGATCAATGTAAGGGAACACCAAAATACTTCGGGATCCTAAATAGCTTTAGAAACAAAATTGTCGGGAATGCAGATGCTATTCTGGAATCATACAACACCCCATTAAATTGGGAATGTATTTCGAACTGCTTAACACTTCATTATGCCGATAGACGCGATCTGGGAACGTTAGAGTACCAGATGACGACACTTGTCCGTGGTAATAACACAGTAGAAAATTATTATCACTCCGTCAATAATCACCTTTCCTTGATTCTAAATAAGTTAGCCGGTATGAACCTTCCACCGGAAGCTCTGTATCATTTAACATCCTCATATAGAGAGAAGGCCCTAGACACCTTTATAAGGGGTCTCGGAGGAGACCTGCCGAGACTCCTAGGTATCAGAGAGCCAGCAGATTTGCCAACTGCCCTCAATCTCGGCCTTAAATTGGAGAATCAGCAATTCAGGGCTAACTACGCTCACCATAGTAACACCCAAGTAAAGAAACTACCGACAGCTCCTCCATTACATTCTCGAAAAAACTCAAACCAACCATTTTTTTCGCAAATGGTTCATCTCCCACAATTACCTCCACGACCTCCACCATCACGGCCTCAAAACCATTCCAATCAAATAAACAACCGAACTATCGGTCAAACATCCAATCCAATCCTTACACTTCCCACCAAAACCAACAATCACCCAATCCTTTAAATCCAAGACCCGCTCCTATGCCTGAACCAATGGATACAACAACAATTAGAATCAATAATATAAATTACATGAACAGGCCTCAATTAAAAAATTGTCCGCCTGCCCCCAAACGTCCAATGGTTCCCTCTCAACAATTCGTTCCTCCAAATAAGTTACAAAGGAATTTCCATTTACACACTTCAGAGGTCCCACCTCAAAGCCGATTCTCAATTAACAGAAATGCCTACTGCGGTTGCTTCGCAAAGCGAAATCGATGATTAAAATACCATGATTGCGAATATGACCGACCAATATGATGATAACCAATCATTTTAACCAACTTTGTCGATGTCCATTTTTTAGATTGACGAACTCGTCCTTACCACATTTTGAGTGTAGGACGAGTGATAACAAAATTTTTAAATTCTTAGTAGATACAGGGTCAAACAAAAACTACGTACAACCCAACCTTGTTCAAAACGCGATCCCCAATAAAAAAAACTTTCGCGCTAACTCTATCTGTGGAAACACTGAAATTACCCACCACACCATGGTAGATTCTTTTGGTCTAAATACAAATTTAAAGTTTTTCCTTCTACCGTCCCTAAAATAGTTTCACGCAATCTTGGGTAACGATAGCCTCAAGGAGCTATCCGCCGTTATATTCACTAAATAAAACTATATGCTAATAAATAATAACATGAAAGTAAAATTAAAACAACAAATCTCTGAATCAATCCACAATGTAAATATTAGAAATGATCATATGACTCAGGATCAAAAGTAACAGCTAATTTTTTTAACAACAAAATATTGCAGCCTATTCGGAGAACCAGATGAAAAGCTAACCTTTACCACAACGATTAAAGGAAGAATTCGCACAACTACTGAGGATACTGTTTATTCAAAATATTATCCATACCCCATGTCATTAAAGGAAGAAATAGATAAACAAATAAATCAACTACTAGATGATGGAATCATCCGACCTTCACGGTCGCCGTACAATTCTCCAGTATGGATTGTACCAAAAAAAGCGGACGTCTGAGGCGAAAAGAAATACCGCATGGTTATTGATTATCGTAAACTCAACTCGGTAACCATACCTGACCGTTATCCAATTCCTGAAACAAATGAAGTCTTAGCCCAACTGGGAGAAAATAAATTATTTTCAGTACTCGATCTTAAGAGCGGATTCCACCAAATTCTTCTACACGAAGGTGACATCGAAAAAACAGCATTTTCTGTCAATAATGGCAAATATGAGTTCACCCGATTCCCTTTCGGATTAAAGAACGCTCCGTTGATTTTTCAAAGAGCTCTAGATCACATATTACGAGAGCACGTTGGTAAAATCTGTTTTGTATATATCGATGATATAATCGTGGTTGGTAAAGATGTAAAAACCCAACAACAAAACCTAGAAAAGATTTTCAAAACTCTCCAGGAAGCTAACCTCAGGGTCCAACTAGACAAATACGAATTTCTAAAGTCTGAAGTCGAATTCTTAGGATTTATCATCTTTCCTGAAGGCATAAAGACAAATCTAGCTAAAGTAACGGCAATTGACAAGTTTCCCTATCCCAAGACATTAAAAGACTTAAGATCATTCCTTGGCCTGTCGGGTTTTTATCGTAGGTTCATAAAAGATTACGCAAAACCCCTGACAGCCCTTCAAAGAGGGGGATGGACGGACGTCCAAAGCAACATCCAGCAAAAAAGCCATACATTTGTCAGACAGTGTGATAGAAACATTTAACAAAATCAAAACTTCACCTATCTCAGAAGATGTTATACCCACTTTCCCAAATTTTCGTAAAGAATTCCATCTGACGACTGATGCATCGGATTATGCAATAGGTGCTGTATTGTCACAAGACAATAAACCAATTACTTTTATTTCGAGAACTCTTAACAAGGCGGAAGAGCATTACGCCGCCAACGAAAAAGAAATGCTGGCCATAGTGTGGGCCTTAAACTCACTATGAAACTATCTATATGGTTCAACTAAGCTTAAAATTGTCACAGACCACCAACCTCTGACATACGCTCTAAGCAACAAAAACACCAACAATAAAATGGAGCGTTGGAAGGCTATACTCGAAGAGTATAATTACGAACTAAAATACAAGCCAAGAAGAGTCAATGTTGTTGCAGACGCTTTGTCAAGACCACCTAAAAATAGTCAAATAAATTCCCTTACCCTAATTCAACATAGAGACGGAAGTTCGGGCCAAAACCTTATTCAAATTGTAGATGCACCCATTAATGTCTTCAAAAATCAAATTATTCTACTTATAGATAATACACCGTCGTATGAATTTCAAATTATTTTTCCCACTTATCACCGACACACTATACAGAAACAAAATATACTCAAGAGAAGTTAATAGTTATCTTGAAAAAATATCTAAACCCTTCCGTTACTAACGGACACAAAACTAAAGAGAGAACTTTGGGCATCATTCAGGAGATATACCCAACATACTTTAAACAGTATCGAACGCATTTTGCCAGAAAAATGGTCACTGATTTAACTGAAGAAAATTGTAAAGAAATAGAAATAATAAAAGAACATAATTGGGCCCACCGAAACGCCCGCGAGAATAAAATCCATATCTTACAGAACTTTTATTTCCCTCATATGAAATGGAAAATAGAAAAAATTACTAAATTGTGTAAAATCTGTAAAGAACACAAATACGACAGACACCCAAACAAACCCGAATTACAGCCTACCCCTATTCCGGAATATCCCGGCCAAATCATTCATATTGATATCTACTTCACTAACAAAAAGATTATACTAACAGCAATAGATAAATTTTCCAAATATGCTTTAGCTAGGATCCTAAATTCAAGAGCGTCAGAAGATATCACACAGCCTCTCAGAGGATTAATATTAGATTTGGCGTTCCTCAAACTATAGTCATAGATAATGAGAAATATTTGGGTTCGAGTTCCATAACATTCATGTTGGAAAATATGTTCAATATAAAAGTTTCCAAAGTCCCTCCTTACTGCTATGAGCTAGAGGCAGGCCAAGAAGGCACCTTCTGTGTGGATGAAGGGGACGGTGGCTGGTTCTTATCTCTCATCACTCTCATACTAAACCACAAAATATCGTGCCAGATGTGTGTTATAAGAAACCAAATAGAGAAGAGAAGAAGCTAACATAATCAGACCACGGACGGACTTACAAAAGATAGGAGAAGAAGAAGAAGCTCAAGCTCATGCCCATATCCCTGAGAAAGGAGGGTATGCCAGATCTAACCTAAACCTAACTACTCTAATCTAAACCTAATCTACTCTAAAACTTATATTAAGCCCTAACCTGTACCTAAATTAACTTATAACTATGCTATTCTAGCCCAATACTACGGCATCTGTATCCCCTAGTCTCTCCAGGATGTGGGTTCGTCTCGTCCCAGAGACGTGACAGCTGTTGATGGCAGTAGCATGGCCAGCCCACCCTTGTGCCTGTATGACACAACCTTCGCCATCTCCTTGGCCAATATTCACTGGAGATGGCCCCTAATGCCTCAATCGAGCCACTACTGTCTACTGTCCTGTACGTAAAGTACGTAAAGTCGTCAAGTATTGTATTTGTCTCATCAGAGCGGTCGTCCTGTCAAGTCATCGTAGCACCTGCTCAGCGAAAGGACGGCCCTCCCATTCTCCCACACACCATCGTTGCACAAAGAAGTCTACCAAAATGGAAACGAAATTACTATACATTTTGGATCCTTCCTTTAATGTAGAATATCCACCAATGACAATATTCTCAATTATTGAAAACAAAAAGTAATTAGATCTAACCTAACCTGAGTAACAGAAGAATCTGCTCCTAACATTCAATCCAAAACTAAAAAAATATTCAACCAAAAAAATGAATAAAATTACTCATGGTTTTCTTTGTCCCTCGTTGTCCTGCGGGCAGCACATGAAGAGATGTAATTGCTGACGTTCCAGCTGTATGCACTCGAACAACGAAACCAATAATGTTAAGTGCAGATTTTAGTGTTATTCCTAACCTTAACTTACACTAAATTGGCAAAAAAAATTTAGAAAAATTAAACTAAAAAAATAATAAAAAACATTAAAAAAAATTAAACTAAAAAAATTCCGCTGAATCACTGCACTAATCTTAGTTGCACCAAAAAAAAAAAAATGCTGTTCCCTCGTTGATCTCTATTACTGCTGCGGCGACAATGGTATTGAACACTTAGGGCGGAGCACATCCCTTCAATAGCTTTCGCCCGGTTGCGTGACCTTTGCTCCTTTGGTGTAATAGTATCTGACTCGCGGTTTGACTTGCGATCTCCGCTAGCCGTTACTTGCGCACAAAAATTTTTGCAGAGGCTTGGGTGTAGCGGCTTTACCCAAGTCCTGGAAATTCACCAAAATTTACACCGATTAAATTCTCTGTCTCGTCGAAGTCGATTTCTATGTATACGTACCTCGCCTACTGTCTAGAAAATTTATTATTATAATTTTTTTTTTTTTTTTTTCTAGCTCGACCAGTCACTTTTCACTTACTCGTAGAAAAAAATTATCCTTGAAATTTGATTTCCCCGTTTTTTTGTGTCACTATTGTTCGTTTTTTTTTTCACTATCAGTAGTGTCGGGGCATCGACCGTTCACGTTTGATTTAATCAGAAAAATGATCAACGGTCGATGCTCTATTGCCCTTGCTTCTTACTTTCCACATTTTTCTCTTTATCATAGTCATTTCGTTCATTTTCCAGTCACAATAGGTGACCCTACCTATTTAAATATTTAAACTTATCTACATAAAACAATTTAATAATTTAACCTAATTACATAAACTCGAACAATATACCAACATAACATACCTTACATTAGAATACCTAATAAAATAAATAAATAAATAAATAAATGCCCTATTTCACATAAAATGTTTACTACTAACAGAACGTATAACACTTTCATATTGCGATCATTTTCCTGCTCATCTACATAATCCTTTGATTGTGATTTGGCTTTCGTTAATTTTTCTTCTCGAGGGTTTCGATGCGTATGAGAAGGACCACTGTTGTGGGTTGTTTATGTCAAGTAAATCCATTTTATCGCTACCTGCAATCGATTCCGCGTGTATTTTTGCGAATTTATTTTATTTTTATTGTTTGCGTTTTCTGCCGCTTAATTCGAAGTCATAATGTTTTATAAAGTGCACTACGCGTTTAGTTCACGCATCTTAGCCTCTTCTGTATTTACAGTGGATCCGGAGATCCACATTGTTTTTTTTTCTCTCTCCGTGGATACGGAGATCCGCATTGTTTTGATTTTTTTTTCTCTGTGGATACGGAGATCCACATTGTTTTAATTTTTTTTTCTCTGTGGACACCGTATCCGTATGAGTGGTCGTGAGGACACTGGCCTCTTAAAAAAAGGGGCCTATAGTGACTGCAGTGTCTCTTCGTGCCCTTCGCGGGTTTACAGGCCGACTAACGTGTGGCAAGGGCCCATGCCCTGGGTTTAAGGGTGTCATGTTCCACCATCCGTCCGGGCTATAGGTCTTTCGTCGTTCTGCACATTTGATTGTTAGAATGGGCTTGAATGATGATCGCGTATATGTGTGTGTGTGTGTGAGTGATCTTTGATTATCGTGAACATTTGGGTTTCTGGGGGTATGTTAGTTTGACTTTTACGATATACAGTCAATCTTGAGAGTCTTATCTATATGAGAGTGTAGTATAACAAATAAATTTATAAAAAAAATAAATTGCTCAAAAAAATAAAATAAACATCGCTATCAATGACTGAATGAACTTTATATATATAAACAAATAAATAAATCTTTAAATAAATAAACAGATAAATATACTCTATAACTAACTATCAATCTCTATGAATAAATAAATATATCTCTATAAATATATATCTACCTCTATAAATAAATAAATAACTCTATGGATAAATAAATACCTATGGATAAATAAATAAATCTCTATAAATAAATAAATAAGCTATGAATATCACTACTTATACACTATTATACCTATAGCAACGACATCTTATGTGCGCCAGGTATATCACAATTTTCTTGCCCTTTATACGGAAGGTCTTTGGCATGAAACTTGCCCACCACTTCAGCTCTCTGGTTGCCTACTTACTTCGTACAGAGAGTTTCCGATCACTTTCAAGATCACCGATGGTAGGAATTTCGGGCCTAGTTTGGCATTATAATCATCGGGTAGGCTACTCTGTTTGAAGTTACGCCTATAGACGGTTTGTCCAACGGCGTACTTAACATCTCGGCTCCTTGTATTGTACACTTTCGTAGATTTTTGATGAGCCAGTTTTAAGTTTTCGAATATTCTCTCTCTAATTAAAGCTAACTTATCAGTCTTATTTTCGATGTGTACCCTTGGATCCTTAATCATGTCCAGTCTGCGCAGGACTTCATAGGCACTAGCATGTTGTACCATGGGTATCCCGAATACGGCATAGTAGTTTTCCAATGATGTTGCATCGTGCACTACTACCTCAAGGCGAATGCCGCACTACTGACATGTAGGTGCCAGTTCTTCTGGTCCCCGACAATATACGACCGTAATTTGGCCAGTAAGGAATGGCTAACCCTCTTGTCCTTGCCTTTGTGCTAAAACCTCTCGGAGGCATTTGCCTGAGGGGAGAAGAACGCGGTGCGAACGTGTTGGACAACAATTGTCTGAATGAATAATTTCGGTAACACCAAAAACATGGAAAACATTTTCTTCTAAATATTTAACTACCTCAGCTGCCGTTGCTTTGCGTATAGGCTAAATATACAATATATATACTAAAGTAGTCCAATACTATAAATATGTGTATATATCCTGTCTTCGTTCGTGGGTATGGTTTTAAGAAGTCTATGTAAAGGCGTTAAAAAGGTCGTTCCGTAATCGTTTGTTGTCCCATCAGCGGTCGGGATATCACGTTTAGTGATTTGCTGCACTTACAGGTTACGCACGCTTTAAGGTAAGCCTGCTCATCTGATGCCATACCTGGCCAGAAGTACTTCTGTTTCAATATTGCCAGTGTCTTGCTTATCCCCCCATGTCCTGCAGCAGGAGAACCGTTAGCAGATTGCAGAACACTCCCACGCAACTCCTTCGGTACCCAAAGCTTCCATGCCCGGTCTTCTTGTAGTTCGTCACCTGTCCGTATTTCAGTCCGTTTGTAGACAAATCCGTCCGATACACATACGTCTGGTATTTTGTCTTTGTTCCTGTCGACTGTCATCCTTAATTCTTCATATTCCCCCGAAGTGAAGTATGGCGAACTAAGGTCTACTTCTAACATTACCGTATCGGGAGTGAGCTCCCCAAAGTCTATTTTTGCCGGGTTTCCACATCAACACAACTGGAGAGCTCCATGCGCTGCTACTCTCTTCGATGACCCCGAGAGAAAGCATTCGGTCGAGTTCATCGAAAAGCAGCTTCTGTATTGCTGGCGAGATCGGGTAATGCCTCTGTTGCTCGTCATCCACATCGATAACGTCCTTTTCGAGGGAGGTCTTACCCAGTCCTTGCACTGCAAACGATGGACAGAAGAACTCTCTACCGTCGGAGATGGAGTGTCGAATTCGTCGATAATGTGAGGAGTGACCTTAAAGGCACTCCAAAAATCTACCCCTAAATAGAGTTGCTGCTGGAAACTAGGAACAACATACAGCTCCATTTCTTGGGTTTTGTCACCCCATGAAACAATAGTTGTAAAACGTCCTTGTATCCGTTGGTGGTTCCCGTACGTGGTCCTAATGTTTGTTGTCATCCTCGTCATCGTTACGTTCGTCCTAGCTACGAATTCGAGTGCACCTTTCCCCAAACAGCTAATAGTGGCTCCACTATCTAATAGCCCTAGAATCTCTTCTCCTTCTATTCTCACTATTGTATAGGGCCTATTATCGTCCGAAGTACATATCACAGATGCTTCTATTTGATTCTTTCGTCTTCTATATATCGCAACCTTTTCCCTAGGCCTATGTATCTTTCTAAAGTTCCGGAGATTTGAAGGTCGTGCTATCTCTTCTCCGAAAATTCGTCGTCTAGATTCTTCGCACTCTTGCAATCGTCTGCAGAGGCTCTTTCTCGGAGGGATCTCCTTCTTCGTTGCAGTATCCTGACCATTTGGGTCCCTCCTGAAGACTTGGCCTACCCCGGTTTGTCCTGATTCTCCGGGAGTGCAGATGCCATCGCAGAGTGATTCCCGGACGCACCGCCGACATTCAAACTTCCTTGATACTTCGGACAGTTGAAGGCGAGGTTACCCTGCCCACAACTGAAACTTGTCAGGGTGTGAAACGAGGAGGGACATGCTGGTGGAGTTTGTTCCGTATTTCCAGTCACTTCTGTCCTGTTTGCGAAAGTGTTAGTTATTTTGTTCGTAGAGTCTGTGTGGAAATAGTTTGTTGGTCGATTCGTTCTTTTGTTTTGAAGTGCATCCACTTCAAAATCTTCGTCATCTACGTCATGCAGCATGCCTCTCCGTAAACTAGGGTCTTCTTGGTTATCGGCTAATTCGTTGACGCTACGCCTCATCTTGGAATCTCTCGCCGCCATGTGCTTTTCGGCACGTCTACACTCCTCCCTCAGCTCCTGTATACTCCTGATGGTGCACCCGAATATCAGTGTAGCTACCCTGTCTTTAATGTTTTGCCTGAGTATGGCTACCAAGTCGTCTTCGTGGGGTCAGATTTTTATTTGTAAAGTCAAAGTTCGCATGTCGCTGTAGAAGTCGTCAAATGTTTCATGGGGTTGCTGTCTTCTGTCCATTATTGTTCTAAGAATTTCGTGGTCTCGTTGTTTATGTTTAAATTGACTGACCAGTTCAGTCTTTAAATCAAAATAATTGAGGAGCTCATCGCCTTCATTCTCCGGCATATACTCCCAAAACCATTTCTCAGCGGGACCTGACACAAAGTGGTGGGAAGTTGTTTATTATAATCGAAAAGTTGTTATTCTGACAACTCATATTTTCGTCACAGAGTCTCTATACGAAATAGGAAGCTTTATACAGACATCGATTTCGACGAGCCATCAAACTTAACCCCCCACTTAGAGATTTCCACCGGCTTTCCGAGACTTGGAGGAGCTTTAGGTTCACGTCTTATGTCTTGTCAGGGTACATAGCTAGGCCTGTGGAATGACGGAGTCTCCACCCTGCTAAATAGCTAGTGTCAGACAGATCGGTTTGTCGGAGTGTCTGTCTGTTCGTCTGACTTCCCGTCTGTCCATCTGTTAATCGCGGAGCTTGTCTGTCTGTTTGCCATGGTGGTTTCTTTTGCTGAATGGCTCCTCTTTCCAGGTCGCAGATCTTATTCCGTAGCAGACTCATATTGGAATGGAAAGTCGTCATTACTTCGCTCATGCTCTCTACGAAGACCGACATGATCTGCTTCTCGCTTTTCTGAGCAGCTGAAGAAACCACTTCTTGGAACATACGAGACATTCTCCGGTCTTCTTCTCCTAGAATGGCTAGATTGAATTCAGTGTCGTTCCGTTCATGTCTTAGGCCTTCAACATCTGCTGCCCCTGCCACGTTTTCTGTCTCTTCCATCTGAAGTGGTAGGCTGAAGCGTTTTTGTCGTCTACTGTCTTTGTCTTCCCCTGGGATCCCTGTCGGAGTAGAAGTCTGTCTGTTGTGGTCTGTCTGTCCATCCCTAGTTTGTAGCTGCTCACGCCCCGATTTTTCCTGAATCACCAACAGCGAGGGCGGTGCTCCTTTTACAGTTTTTGCCGTGTTCGCTACTGTAATCGTATGTGTAGTACCTTCGTACTTATTCGAGTGTGCTAGTCCCATCCCTAAATTAGGATCCCACTATTGGAGTTCGTGGCCTGCCATGTTTAAGTCTTGTACTGTTCTAGTCCGCGTAGCAGGGCGTCTTTCGGCCTGGTTTGTCATTTGATCCTGTCCTTGTCTTTATGCAATTTGCCGAGTAAACCTACATTCACTCGCACACTGAAACGAAGTGCCGTTAGGAACTGCGCCCTGTTCTTTACCCCTATCTGCCATGATTTGAGCGTTCAAAACTTCTACTAGTTATTAAAAAAAAAAAAAAAATAAAAAAAAACAAACTTCAATTATCAGAATTCAGAAAAAAAAATAACAAATCCAAAAACAAAATCTTATAGTAATCATACATATATATATATATATACCAATTAAAAAAAAATCACCCTAGAATATATGTAAGTATACCTAAAGAATTCCAAAATTTAAAAGAAAACAAAATCCAAAATTCTAAAACTCAATACAAACCGCTTAAAAAATCAGATAAAAAAAAATCTAATAATAATAACAATAAATATAAAAGCCAAAAGAAACTTAGACTACTATTAAAGAAAATCCAATAAATCATTAGAAAACTTAGCTGAGTATGTAATCCAATTAAACGGAGAATACAAAAAAAAAAAAATAACCCTTAATATCGCATTTAGAAATTTAACTTTTCTAAAGATGCGCGATGGTGTGTGGATTCATCGTCGGGTTCTCCAGTACCCATTCCACTGACTAATCAAGCTTGTTATGTTCGTCTTCGAGTCTATTATTCGTTATATGTGTCTGTCTAGTTGTGGCTGGGTCTCTGGAACTCGACAAGTGTTGTCTTAAATCCCTTCTATCCTTACCACTACTAGCCATTAGGTAGACTCCAACAGCTGGCTGGATAGGACTTTCAGAATAAACTCCAACACGTATAGAGCTTTAAGCTCATGCCTCACCGATGATCTGGCAAACGCCTTGACCCTTGGACAGCAGCTTTGCATTAGGCCTTTCCACTCTAACCTACTCTTTGTTTATTCCTAGATCTCCAACTACCTCACGAGATCTTCTGGCTTTTGACCTGAAGATTGGACAGCTGTCTGTGACCTATGATGAAACAAAGAGTTTGATCTGCCCTTGAACCGAAAATAAGACAGGAAAGTAAAATTGTTTATAAAAGCGGAAAATAAACTAATTCGCGAAATGAGGCTGATTGATATGAATCCAAGGTGACGACTTTCAAAGAGTGAAAATCATCCCCTTTTAGTCGCAATTTGGCCTCTAAAACCATTCGATATCGTTGGGCGCCATTGTTATGAGCTAGGGGCAGGCCACGGAGGCATTTTCAGTGTGCTTGAAGCAGACGATGGCACGCACGTGGTTGCACGGCTTAACTCGTCGGACGGGGCTGGTTCTTGTCTCCCATCACTCTCACACCATCCGCTCAAACACAAAATATCGTGCCATATGTGTATTAAAAGAAACCTAATAAAGTAGAGAAGAAGCTATCCTAATTAGACCACGGACGGACTTACAAAAGATAGGAAGAAGATAAGAGAAGAAAAAGAAGTTCAAGGGCTTATGCCCATATCGCTGAGAAAGGAGGGTATGCCAGATCTAACCTAAACCTAACTACTCTAATCTAAACCTAATCTACTCTAAAACTTATGTTAAACCCTAACCTGTACCGAAACTAACTTATAACTATGCTATTCTAGCCCAATACTACGGCATCTATATCCCCTAGTCTCTCCAGGATGTGGGTTCTTCTCGTCCCAGGTAGGTAGGTAGGGACCATCTGCAGGTCGCTCTGCCATGTTTCGACTCCGCCGAGTTGGTCAGGGGATATCGGGTCATCAGATACAAGGACCAGTTCTCTAAGGATTTCCTTGGAGAGTGCATCACTAAGGTTAGTGATGCCTGGGAGGGCTTCAAGCTCAAGCTTATCCCTGCCAAGGATAGCCCCAGGAGACCTAGGGCCCGCATCTGGTTGCCCAATATGAAGGTTGACGGAGGAAGGCTCCTCCAATGCCTAAAACTACACAACCCGGCGGTTCCGATGGATGACTGGACAGTCATCAAGGCAGAGGAACCTTAGAAAAACAGCTCCTCTTTCCTGCTTCTGATTAACGAAGCGTGCCTTGTGGCACTCGAAGAAGCCGACCATAAACTGCATTTTGGCATAAGGCATGCCAAAATCAAGGTTTTCCGCCCCTCTGGTCCTGACGATGAGACAGGCGAAATTGATGGCACCGACAAGTTGTCGGAGGACATGGTTGTCGATGCCATTACCAACTCCACCATTCCGAATGTTGAAGATCGCACAGATTAATCTGCGCCACTCGAAGAGTGCGTCAGATAATCTGCGTGTTTTCCTAGGCGAGGAAGACATCGACATTTGCATTATTCAGGAGCCCTTGGCGAAAGGTTCAGCCGTTAAAGGGCTGAAGGACAACCGGTACAACATCTTCTACAATACCATTAACCAGGTTAGTAATAAACCTAGGACCTGCATCCGAGCTAAAAAAACATATAATTGTATTTCTATGCCCTAATTTTAGCTCTACGGATTTAACTATAGTTAAATTGGAGGTTGCAACTGACACTCTTTTTATTTCCTCAGCTTACATGGATCGAGACAGTCCATCACCGCCTGAGGAGGTACGACAGCGGACATCAGCGATCGCGGAGAAAAATTGCAAATTGGTTTTAGGCTGCGATGCGAATGCCAGACATACTCTATGGGGCAGCTCGGAAATCAACAAACGCGGTGGGTCTTTATTCGATTTCCTTGTGATGTCCAATATTTCTGTCTGTAATGTGGGTAACAAACCAACTTTTGTCTTTCCGAGTTCGGATAATTTCAGAGGTTGGGAGGAAGTCTTGGGCATTACAATCAAGACCAATATTGACAACCTTAGAGTAACTAATTGGCGGGTATCCGATCGTCCATCTTTGTCTGATCACAAATGGATAATCTTTAATGTTAGCCTCGAGGTCGAGGCACCTAAGCATTTAGAAACCCTAAGAGAATTGACTGGTGCAAATTTGGTCAGGTTATTAAATCTAAACTTCACAGTACACCCGGCGCGAAAATCGAATCAGTCAAGGAGCTTGACGATAAGATCACAACCCTAGAAAAAGCCATGGGTACGGCTTTTAAGGTTTCGTGCCCTATTAAATTCAGTAAGAAAAAATTTCCCTCATGGTGGAACGAAGATCTTTCTAATCTTAGGAAGATTACCAGAGAAATCTTCAATGTCTGCTATAGACACAAGCTTTGGCAACTATATAAGGATTGCTTAAAAGAATATAAGAAATCCATTAAAAGGGCCAAGTCTCTGGCTTGGATGGACTATTGTTAGTCCATTGAAACCATTAAGGACTCTGCCAGACTGAGTAAGATCCTATCCAAGAAACACTCCAGTCCGTCCTTTATCAAAAGACCGGACGGGACTTGGGCGGATTCCTCTAGCGAGTCTCTGGAGCTTTTAATGCAAACTCACTTTCCAGGGTGCAAAAATGAGTTTACTCACTCAAATTGTCCTCAAGATGTGCAATCCTCATTTTGGAATGACATTAAGACAACAATTATAGAGGTTAATACCTCTTGGGCCATTTCCAGCTCCTCTCCCTATAAATCGGCTGGACTTGACGGCATACTCCCGGTAATGCTGCAAAAAACACTGGATCAGGTGGTCCCTTGGCTAGTTCCGATCTATAGAAGCTGTATTCTTCTAAACCACGTCCCCCTGAGTTAGAGGCGTGTTCGTATTGTGTTTATCCCGAAAGCGGGGAAGCGGGGGCATGAATCTGCAAAGGATTTCAGACCCATCAGCTTGTCATCTTTCCTCCTTAAGACGTTGGAACGTATATTAGATACGCACATCCGTAATACAATAGATACATCCCTTCTATCAAAATCTCAGCATGCGTACACTAAGGGGCGATCAACTGAGACGGCGCTCCATGAAGTTGTGAGTACGATAGAAAAGACAATACACTACAAATAATTTACTCTTGCCACCTTTTTAGATGTTGAAGGTGCTTTCAATAACGTTTGTACTGAATCGATTCAGGAAGCTCTATCCCAACTGAGTGTAGGGGAGTTTATTAGCAAGTGGATAGTGACTATGCTAAAAACCAGAATCATTCAATCGACACTCGGTAATAGTGTTTCCACCATATCCGTTGTAAGGGGAACTCCTCAGGGTGGGGTTATCTCTCCTCTTCTTTGGCTTATGGTAATCAACAAAATTCTGTGTAGGCTTGAACGAGACGGAGTCAAGGTTGTCGCGTATGCGGATGATGTGGTAGTGTTGGTGTCGGGGATGTTTCCTTCTGTGATCAGTGAGATTATGGAAGGTACCTTGGATAAGATTAGCACATGGGCCACTGGATGTTGACTTAGCGTCAATCCGAGCAAAACTGAGCTGATGCTCCACGGCTGACGCCTCCACGGCTGACGCCTCCACGGCTGACGCCTCCACGGCTTAATAACCAATTACTCTCGTTATCATCTAGTGCTAAGTACCTAGGTGTGGTCCTTGACCCTAAATTAAGCTGGAAGCTTAGCATTGAACAGTGAGTAAAGAAAGCCTGTGTGGCTTTTTATGCCTGTAGCAAAACATTCGGTAAGAAATGGGGACTCCGTCCGAAGATGGTCATTTGGATGTATACTGCGGTGGTGCGCCTTATTCTTTCCTATGGATCGCTAGTTTGGTGGCCGGCGGTTAATAAAGCATACATTACAAAACTCATCAACAAAGTACAAAAGACTGCGGCTCTAGGTGCTACAGGGGCGATGATAACATGCCAAACTGAAGCCTTGAATGTAACCCTTCACCTTGTACAACTCGACCTTCATATAAAGTACATATCAGCATGTAGTGCGGTTAAATTAAGAGAAACAGGTAGCTGGTGCGATAGTCTCTACAGCCACAACAGCATCCTTAATCTGCTACCTCGGGAGTTGGCGGCAAATCCAACCGACTACATAATTCCCAGGATGAACTTTCGAAATGATGTCACTGTGAGATTGCCTTCCACGGCGGAATGGAAATGTGGCACGGTGACTAACAAGTTCAAAACAACCATTTTCACTGACGGGTCGAAAATGGACTGCGGGGTAGGGGCGGGAATCTTTTCTGAATCCCTCAATATCTCTAGTTCATTCCATCTTCCCAATTCATGCAGCGTATTCCAGGCGGAAGTTCTTGCTGTACGAGAGGCGTGCCGTCTCCTCAAACATACATCGATACAACTTAACACCATAGCCATTTTCATTGATAGCTAGGCCGCTATCAAAGCCATCGTATCTGCGGCTTCCTTCTCCAAACTTGTTGAACAATACAAGGAGGAGCTTGCCGTACTCGGTCATCGGTCTAGGATCAGCCTCATCTGGGTGCCTGCTCATAGTAACATTGACGGAAACGAAAGGCCTGATGAATTGGCGAGGCAGGGATCTGCCCTTGACTGCTCCCGTGCGGAGGATGTCAACATTCCGTTAGGGGCCCTTAAGGGTAGAATCTTTGCTCATTTCCTTGCAGATGCTGGTAATAGATGGCGAGGGTTGCAGAACTGTGTCATATCCAGGCAGATGTGGCCCAAGTATAACTGGCGCAGAACACAAGAGCTATTAAACAGAAACCGGGCAGATATTGCTAGAGTTCTGGCAATTAGCACTGGCCATTGGCCCATAGGGGTCCACGCAGCAATGTGGCCAACGAGCTTGAAACAATCCTTCACTTCCTTTGTAAGTGTCCGGCCCTTAGTAGGGTCAGACACCGTATACTTGGCAAACACATTTTTGATAATATCAGTGAGTTAGCGGAGACAAGCATCGGGGACATCATCAGTTTCCTCAATGCCACGAATGGCTTTAAATAATCTTTTCTCTCCTTTCCCACAAGTCCAACGTCAGTTTCTACAACAATTTAGGTCACTAGAGTTGTGGTATTAAAACGGCGCCTCTGCGCTAATTATATTTCAGCATCGCATGCTGTCACAACCACACCTACCTACCTACCTACCTCGTCCCAGAGACGTGCCAGGTGTTGATGGTACTAACATGGCCAGCCCACTCGTGTGTCTGGATGACACAACCTTCCCCATCCCCTTGGCTAATATTCACTGGAGATGGCCCCTAATGCCTCAATCGAGCCACTACTGTCTACTGTCCTGTACGTAAAGTACGAAAAGTCGTCAAGTATTGTCCTTGTCTCGTCAGTACAGTCGTCCTGTAAGTCATCGTAGCACCTGCTCAGCGAAAGGACGGCCCTTCCTTTAATGTAGAATATCCACTAATGACAATATTCCCAATTATTTAAAACAAAAAGTAATTAGATCCAACCTAACCTAAGTACCAGAAGAATCTGCTCTTAACATTCAATCCAAAACTAAAAAAAATATTCAACCAAAAAAAGAGCCACTACTGTTTACTGTCCTGTACGTAAAGTACGTAAAGTCGTCAAGTATTGTCCTTGTCTCGTCAGTGCAGTCGTCCTGTCAAGTCATCGTAGCACCTGCTCAGCGAAAGGACGGCCCTTCCTTTAATGTAGAATATCCACCAATGACAATATTCTCAATTATTTAAAACAAAAAGTAATTAGATCCAACCTAACCTAAGTACCAGAAGAATCTGCTCTAACATTCAATCCAAAACTAAAAAAAATATTCAACCAAAAAAATCAATAAAATTACTCACGGTTTCCTTTGTCCCTCGTTGTTCTGCACTCGAACAAAGAAACCAGTAATGTTAAGTGCAGATTTTAGTGTTATTCCTAATCTTAATTAAACTAAAACAATATAAAAAAAACTAAACTAAAAAAAATTAAAAAAAACTAAACTAAAAAAGTTCCGCTGATTCACTGCACTAATCTTAGTTGTACCAAAAAAAATGCTGTTCCCTCGTTGATCTCTATTACTGCTGCGGCGACAATGGTATGGAACACTTAGGGCGGAGCACCTCCTTTCAGTAGCTTTTGTCCGGTTGCGTGACCTTTGCTCCTTTGGTGTAATAGTATCTGTCTCGCGGTTTGACTTGCGGTCTCCGCTAGCCGTTATTTGCGGACAAAAAAACCGGGGCCTACCTAAAAAATGTTTGCAAAGGCTTGAGTGTAGCGGCTTTCCTAGAAATTCATCAAAATTTACACCGATTAAATTCTCTGTCTAGTCGAAGTCGATTCTCTGCGTGTATTCCAAATATGTCCTACTCTCGAGGCATTCTATTGCCACCCCCGAATCTTTCCTTTCCGCCTACTATCTAGAAAAGTTATTATTATTACTTTTTCTTTTTTTGTTTTCTAGCTCGACCAGTAACTTTTACAATTTCTCGTACAAAAACATTGTCCTTAAAATTAGCTTTCCGCTTTTTTTTGTCTCACTGTTTTTTTTTTTTTTTTTTTCACTATCTGCAGTGTCGGGGCATCGACCGTTCACGTTTGACTTAATCAGAAAAATGATCAACGGTCAATGCTCTTTTGCCCTTGCTTCTTTACTTTCCTCATTTTTCTCTTTATCATAGTCATTTTGTTACCCCTTCATTTCCATTTGCTGCCTACATTTCTCTTCGTAGATATATGTTTTCTCTGTCTCTCTCTTTGTCATGTCGGTCGTCCTTTATCATTATCCATATTGCTTTCGGAACATTGGCAAAGGGAAATTCCCTTTGAAAATGTTCTTCGTCAAGATAATATCCAGTCAGAATGGGTGACCCTACCTATTTAAATATTTAAACTTATCTACATAAAACAATTTAATAATTAAATCTAATTACATAAACTCGAACAATATACCAACATAACACACCTTACATTAAAATACCTAAACAAATAAATAAATAAACAAATAAATAAATAAATAAATGCCCTATTTCGCATAAAATGTTTACTACTAACAGAACGTATAACACTTTCATATTGCTATCATTTTCCTCCTCATCTACATAATCCTTTAATTGTGGTTTGCCTTTCGTTAATTTTTCTTCTCGAGGGTTTCGATGTGTATGAGAAACTAGTGTGGGTTGTTTATGTCAAGTAAATCCATTTTACGGATCTACCTGCAATCGATCCCGCGTGTATTTTTGCGAATTTATTTTATTTTTATTGTTTGCGTTTTCTGCCGCTTAATTCGAAGTCATAGTGTTTTATTAAGTGCACTAGGCGTTTAGTTCGCGCATCATAGCCTCTTCGGTATTTACAGTGGATCCGGAGATCCACATTGTTTTTGATTTTTTTTTTCTCTGTGGATACGGAGATCCGCATTGTTTTGATTTTTTTTTCTCTGTGGATACGTAGATCCACATTGTTTTGATTTTTTTTTTCTCTGTGGATACGGAGATCCACATTGTTTTGATTTTTTTTTCTCTGTGGATACGGAGATCCACATTGTCTTGATTTTTTTTTTTTCGTCTGTGGATACAGAGATCCACATTGTTCTAGAGATCACGACGGCTTCCATGAGCTAGAAATTTGCCATAGTACGTGCTTCATCTTTGGTTTGGTTAGTATTCGTTAAGGCAGTTTTTTTTATTATTTTCTCCTTTTTTTTCATTTCTTTTCTTTTCCCTTGGTGGCTAATGACACCTTTAGTGACTGGTGTTACCCTTAGTGACTGGTGTCACCTTTAGTGATTAGTGTCACCTTTAGTGAATTTTATTTATTTTTTTTTTTGTGTCGTCTGTAATGTCTCGTAATATTACACAAGCTCAGTCAATGGGCAAATTGAAAAATTCCATTCAACACTCTCAGAGTTGATTCGTTGCTTAAAAACAGACAACATCCACAGAACGTTTTCAGAGCTATTAGACAGATCCACTTTTGAATATAACAAATCCATACACTCCACTACTGGAAAAAGACCCATAGATTTATTCTACGGTAGAAAATTATTGAACAATCCAGAAGAGCTTGAACGCGTAAGACAAGACAATATTCAGAAAATCCGAAACAAACAGCAGAACGACTTAGAATATCACAATAAAAAGAAATATCCCTTAAAAACTTATTCGATAGCAGAGACCATACGAGGGTGTTTCAATAAGCCCCTGAAAAATTAAATAAGGAACACACTTTTCGGTATAAAAACATTTTTTTCAACACAGTCTCCTTTTAGCTCTATACACTTCATCCAACGTTTCTCCAATTTTTGATGCCCTCCAAATAATACGATTTCTAGAGCCCCTCAAAATAAGCATTTGTTTCAACGATGACCTCTTCATTCGACCCAAATCTCTTACCTCCGAGCCATTTCTTCATGTTTGGAAACAAGAAGTAGTCGCAGGGGGCTAAATCTGGGGAATATGCTGATTGAGGAAGAAGTTCGTAGCCTAACTCATGCTATTTTGCCATTGCGACTGCGGACATGTGCGCCGGTGCGTTGTCCTGGTGAAAAAGAATATTTTTCTTCGCTAAATGCGGGCTTTTTTGCTTTAAATCAGCTTGGAATCGATCCAGCAGCTCTGCGTAATATGCGGCGGTGATCATTTTACCCTTTTCAAGGTAATCGATATGAATAACACCACGCGCATTCCACAAAACTGTCGCCATGCCCTTGTTTGCTGACAAACACGCCTTGGCCTTCTTCGGATTCGATTCACCAGGAGAAGTCCATTGTTTTGACTGTTCCTTGGTTTCTGATGTGTTGTGGTGAATCCAGGTTTCATGCACGGTTACGAAACGGCGCAAAAACTCAGACGAATTTTTCTGGAACATCGCCAAACACACCTTTGAAGTGGTCAAACGAATGCGTTTGTTGTCGATTGTGGGCAAACGCGGCACCCATCTTGCGAAAGCATTTTCATGTCCAAATATTTATGTAAAATCACTGAGCCATGTGATAAGCCTGTGGCCTCTTCAAGCTCGCACACTTTCACTCGCCGATCGTTTATTATCAAACCATGGATTTTGTCGACCATTTCTGTTGTGGTGACCTCAATTGGGAGACCATAACGTTCGGCGTCACTTGTGCTGAACGACCGCACCGAAATTGAGTAAACCAGTGGTGAATGGTTCCAATCGATAGTGAAGAGTCCCCATAATATTTGTCAAGCTTTTGTTTGGTTTGCGTGATAGTTTTTTCTCGCAAAAAATTGTGTGCTCATTGAACACAATTTTTTGCGAGAAAAATTCACTTTTTTTCCATTTTAACGAAAATGCTATTAGGCGTCTATAAAAAATGGCTGCCACAATAAAACTATTTGACAGATCTGTCTGAAAATTTGGGTGCGTTCTTTTGAAAGATGATTCTTGACAAAAAAAAAATTTATTTAAGGTGACGACACAATTTGTGTTAATTTTCAGGGACTTGTTGACCCAAGTTAAAATCAACAAAAGAATAGGAAATAAACTAGATCCGAGGTATAAAAAAGAAATAGTGGCTGAAGACAAAAACATAATAGTCACAACCCAGTCAGGAAGAACCATTCATAAAAGTTTAATTAAAAACTAAATTTTCCAACAGGTCACTGCTACCACTATGCAATGAAGATGCACAAATTTTAGATTACTTCAACTCCCAGATGATCAAAATCAATACAGAACATGCTAAGTTGCAAAATGGTTCATTTAAGATTATACATACGATCGAGATAGAAGCTTATGAAGTAGCAATAAAGAGTCTGGAAACTACACTAAATTCGTCCATTACAAGTAACTACTCCTAATATCCTGTCCTTTCCTACGAGATCCTTCGTATAAAAACATATTTAGATAGACTTAGAATAAATAATAGATTTAAGAGATCTTTAGATTTTTTTAGATATGCCTTAAAGGTTTTCGACCCTCGACCCTTCCATGCCTTTACCTCAATAAGACCAGCATAATCAACCCCGGTGTGGGAAAAGGGTCGGGGAATCCTTACCCACGGTGCTGGCAAATTGCCCATGATTTGGCCAATGGGTTTTGCCTTTTGCCTAAAACAAATGTTGCAGTTATGGATACATTTTTTTTACAGCGTTTTTGAGACTTAATATCCGAAACCTTTGACGAAGCTGAGCTACCATCTGCTGCGTTCCACCATGGTACGTTAGCATGCGCGTCCCTTACAATCAGTCGACTAAAATGGTGACTTGGTTTCAAGTTGATAGGATGTTGTTGCTTGTAGCTTAGATTTGAGTTCTGTAACCTACCTCCTACTCTTAAAATTCCAGCCTCATCAACAAAAGGATGTAATGCCTTTAGCCCCTTCATGTTAGGTTGAGTTTCTTTCTCGTCGACAAAAAACATGCTCCTTTGAACCATTTTTGCGGCAACTTTCAACGCTGAATCCATCTCCGTCGGCGAAAGTGTCATCGGACACTTTTCCGTTCGACGCATGTTGGAGATAAATCTGGAACAATATGCCAAAACCCGCAGCAGCTTCCGAAGATCCTAGTGGCGACATATCAGCAGATTGATCGCATTTTCTCCTGTGACGACGCAATCAGATTGAATCTTTCGCCTCCCTTCATCAGTTGTCACCGCCGTTGGTTGAGTCGGGGCCTCAAAGCTCCGTTCGGACCTCAGGAACTCTGGTCAATTCTACCAAAGTGAATTGCCATTCAAGTGGGATGGCAATATTCCACGTGATGCGAGATTTGCAGGATTGTGCTGAGTTGGGGCGAACTGCCAGATCCGACAATTTGTAAGACGCTGGATCTCTGCAACACAATTGCTTACAAAAGTTTTCCATTTTGCTGGAGGTGCCATGATCCATGCCAACGCAATCTTGGAGTCTGACCAAGCATACGTCCTAACGTTGTCCAAACTCAAGACTTTCGCAGTGTAGTCCAAGAGTACTGCTAACATGACGGCTCCACAAAGCTCAAGCCTGGGAAGGGTTACAGTCTTCAACGGAGCAACTCTTGTTTTGGTCATCAAGAGATGAACGTGAATGTTGTCTTCGTCATCTAAAACACGTAAGTAAACCACCGCTGCATATGCCTTCTCTGATGCATCACTAAAACCGTGTAATTCCAGGTCTCTTCGATTGTCTCCTAGACGAATCCACTGGGGTATCTGAATATTCTCTATGGATGGCAGTTCACGTCGACAATCCTCCCACTGGGCCTTCAGTTCCGTTGGAATTGGGTCATCCCATGCTAGTCCGCAGCACCACAGCTGTTGCATCAAAATTGTCATCAAAATTAAGTACGGCGAGATCCATCCAATGGGATCAAAGAATTTGGCTATAGTTGACAGCATCGATCTTTTTGTTGGAATTTCAGATGAATCTACGAAGACTTTCTGAAAATAAAAGAAATCTCCTGCGGGGGACCACCTAATACCTAACGTCTTAATTTGTGGAGTAGAAGCAGCTTCGAAAGGTAAGGAAAACGCAAATTCCCTTTGATCCACAGACAGAAATATCTTTTAAAACCGCATCATTATTGGCTGTAAACTTCCGCAGGTTGAAACCAGCAGATGTCAGCGAATGTCTCGCCTCATCACGTATTTTTCTTGCCTCTTCCAAAGTGTCAGCTCCAGCTATTAGATCGTCGACATACATCCCTTCTCGGATGACCTTCGCACCAATCGGAGAACGATGTTCCTCGTCGTCTGCAGCTCTTCGGATTGTACGGTTGGCAAGATATGGTGCACTGGCTGCTCCAAATGTGACTGTCTGCAAGCGATAAATCCGTATGGGCAGAGTTGGGTTGTCACGCCACAGGATAAGCTGGTAATACGAATCCTCCTTTCTCATTCGTATCTGCCGGAACATTTTTTCTATGTCTGTGGTGAAGGTAAATTGATACGTTCTCCATACTAACACTATATCTTTAATGTTGTTCTGCATTTTAGGTCCTATCAATAAGTGCTCGTTCAACGACGTACCATCTAGAGTCTTCGTGGCGGCATCAAAGACCACTCTTAATTTAGTCGTCTTGCTGGATTCCTTCAGAACAGCGTGATGCGGAACAAAATAATGATAAGGAGTATCGAGAACATCATCGCTGAAGCCATCGACCTCGGACATCTGCCCCAAATCCAGGTATTCCTTCATGCACTTAACATACTAATTGTGTAGTGTCGGGTTCGCCTGAAACCGTTTCCCCAAATGATGAAACCTACGCAAGGCACCTTGCTTCGAGGGTTCAAGCGCGGGTATCGATCCATCCTTAAAGGGAAGTGCCACTTCGTATCTTCCACTGGGTAGGCGTGTGGTCGTTTCTATGAAATGCTTCTCACAAGCGATGTCTTCCTCGGGTTCAGCATCGACGTAGGGTTCTCTTTCAATTTCCCAAAACTTCCGTAATTGGGTGTCGATGTCAAAGACCTGTAAAAAACAATTTTTTAAAGCCTTTTGTGTCTCTATAGGTACTTTACTCAGTATAATCTAACCCAATTCCGTCTTTTGGGCTATTGGGCCCATGCCATCTTCACCTCGTTTAATATCCGGTAGTATGAAATTGGCAAATACATCACTCCCTAGTAGCAAATCTACTGTTGCCGGTTTGTTGAACGTAGGGTCTGCTAACTCCAAGCCGTTGAGGTGTTTCCAGTGGTTGAGTGTCAGTCGTTTGGCCGGGAGAAGCCCAGTCAGTGACCGGAATACGAAGGCTTGTGTGCTGGACTCATAGGTAGAGCGTAGAGACGCAAAGGTTATGTCAACACATCTGTGACATGATCCGCTGCTGACCTTTCCCAGCCCTGACACTTCAACTATCGCACACCGCGTCCTCAGATTGAGCATTTGTACTGCTGCCTCCGTGATGAAAGTCGCCTCTGACCCTGGGTCAATTAAAGTTGACCCTGGGTCAACTATTGGGTTGTCTGCAGTACCGGGGCGTGATGTATTTGTGCCCACTGTAGAGATCATTATACCATTTTGTTGTTGGGATGTAGGTGGATTAGTGGAAATTTGATACGCCTGTGTTTTAGTGTTTGTATTTTGTGTGGGGTTGCAACGGAAATACGTTGAATTTGTGTGACATGACGGATTAGCATGCGGTTGTGACTGAGAATTTGTTATGTGCGTACTATTCGGGTAATTTTCAGTCGAAACGGAATGCAAAAGAGTGTGGTGTTTTTATTGACAGTAGTAGCAACGTCCCTGGCTAGGACATAGTTTAGTAGAGTGACTATAGGCAATGCAGTTGCTACAAACACCTATTTGGCTAATAGTATTGCATCGTTCGGCGAAACTCATTTTACTAAACCGATTGCATTTATGCAGCGAATGTTGCCCCCTACTACATACCTTGCAACTGTATTTGCCCGAACGAATTTTTATTTACAGGACCTCTCGCACTATAACTCCTGCGGAAACCTTGGCTGGATTTGGGCTTTTGCTGATCAACTGTCTCTAACGTACGGAATCTTGCTTCAAGAAACTCGGAAAATTTCTCAAAAGTTGGTAACTCCTTGTCCGATCCTAGTTTTTCTTCCCACAATTGTTGGGTTATGTGCGGCAGCTTCTGCAACATACTATATACGACGATTGTATCCCAATCCATAGTCGGCACACCAAGATTTTTAATGGAATGCAAGCACTCAGTGGAAATGTCCATCAATTGCTTCACTCCTTCGGCTGTCTCGTTCTGCAAAACCTTCTGATTGAAGAATATCCTAAGCTGCGCGTTCACTAGGATTCGTTTATGGTCGTAGCGCGAAGTAAGGATGGACCAAGCCTTGTCATAGTTGCCCTTATCGATGCTGAGATGGTGGAGCAACAGTTCAGCCTCACCTGACAGGCTCGACTTTAAGTGGTTAATGAGGAAGTTGTATGCACTAGCGATTCGAGCATACCATGGAACGCCCGAAAATCCTCATAACTACCAGAAAATGTTGGTAGGTTGATCTTGGGCAGACGCAGTTCACTTTGAACAGAGGCTGCGTGAGCTGTACTTGATTTAGCAGCCGCCGGTACCTTCTCCAACGCATCAAAGAGAGCCGTTTTGTATTCAAGGTAAGTTTCCCTTATATCATCAAAAATCAATTGATTTTCTTCAATAAGGCCCTTATCTTTGTCCTCAGCTGCACCTGCCACCTTTTCGTTATTTAAGACAGCTTGATGGTAGTTGTCCTCAAGAACCGCAAGACCACTCAACATATTTTTGGTTCTTTTGTCTTCTGGAGTGTTCTGGAATTTGGCGAAATCCGCACCAATAATGACTAGAACATTTTTATAATAACTTGACTTCCCTAGCGCTCATTTCCTCAATTTTTCAATAAAGTGGCAAAGGTATATGTTTTAAAAAAAGGGCCAATGTGGCTAAACTCACTCACCTTTATTAATTTTTGGTACTCCTCAGGCGTTTGGAATGTATTTCACGGCGCGGGAATACGTTTATATTGCAGAACTTTATTACGCGTCGCGGAAAACCGATTTACACAAAAAACTCATAAGGGATTGTCTTTGGGTAAAGGTTTTATGTCTTCTTTTTTTGTTAAAATAATGTCACTATAATATTTTTTATCGTTGAGACATGAAGCACACACACTGTCACTGGAAACTGGGTTAATTTGGCTCGAATGGACCAAATGTTGAGACTACTCAACTGTGCCTTTGTTCCTTTTTGGACTTTAAACAAAGGAGAAAACCGCACACCCTTTTTTCCGTAAATTCTGTAAATATTTCCGAAAAATTAAATTAAAGACCGCTTTTCAACGTTATAAAACTGCGAATAAAACTTTATTTTAAAGTGTTCAATATATATATGTTTTAATAATGTAAAATGTCAAACTGACTTTTTGTTACGTAAAATTTGATAATTCACAATAATACTTTTTAAATTACAAATTTTTTTTGTTTGGGTTCTTATTTTAAAGCAAATAAAATGTTTTATCACCTTCAACACTCGAAAGGGTCAAGGAACTCTATGTCAACCGTACTGAAAAAATCAGCCTACTTGAAACAAAGCGAGATATCAACGTGCCAGTAAACATCATTTTGATAATTGCTGTATTGATCATCATCTCCCTCCGATGCAACAACTTACCATAAACATTAGTCAACCAGCAACAACAGCCATAGTTTTCATTGTTCAACAGAAAAATATTCCACAATGACACCGTGCGTGATGGAACGCAGGTGGTGTCAAATGGTCCAAACGAAAAGTCAGCATTTTGTAGCCGTTGCATCGTGGGAATGAGAATCAGCCGACGATGAGTAGTTTAAGTTAATTTAAGAAAATCATTTGTCAAGTTAGTTCTTAAGTAGCCGTGAAGGCGATCGGTTCATTTCTAATAAAGATTTTTTTATGAACATCCGTGTAAAATAAATACACGGCACTTGGGATTTGGGTATGCCCATTACTCATAATTTTTTATGGGTTCTCCGGCGACAATGAAAATGAACATAATACTTTTCGGCGTAAGAATGCCGAAATAGACCTATATCATGGGTTCTGCTGGTGTCAACGAGAATCCATGAAATTACACCAAATGTTTCTGTGTTTATTGGCGCTGGCTTTATAGTTGTTCTCAATTGGAAGGAAAGGCATTCGCTTTTAAAATGTGTTTACACGCTTATTCCTAAGATAAATGATGTTACAGATATAAAGAGGTTAATTTAAGGGGTGGCCGTGGTGTAGTGGTAACATCATCGCTTGTCACGCTGTTGATTCATGGTTCGAATCCTGATTTCAAGAATCATCTATTTATTTCGCATGAAATAAATAAAAAAGTCGATCATTTGCGAAAGCTAAGTCAACTCTACTGTGAAGGCATAACACTGGCAGTAGGGTGGTCATATGGCTAAAATGCAACTTGATCGTGATGATGACATCAGGAGGACGGAAAAAAATACTGTGAATCATAAGCAACGACAATAATAGCGAAAACAAACAAAATACTCCCCAGTTATCTGGACAGCCATCCTTGAAGTTTACAGAACTTAACACCACCTGAGTTTCAAACTACACCACGCTGTCTTTCTCTCTGTCCCTTCTCCTTTTCACAAAACGCACGTGTTCTAAAAATTAGTATTATTGTATTCATATCTCCTTTAACACGTGCAAATTATAAAAAAAAAAAAAAAAATTTACAAATACAAAACTTACCGCGGTTTTCACCACTTCCAGTTGGCTTCGGGAAAAAAATGACAGAATAAAAAATGCCGGAAACAAAGATGGCCGATCATGGGAAGAAGTGCCAACTGCGGCAAGAAAAAGTAGTGCCAAGTAGGTCTATCTGTTTCGTCAGATAGATGGCGCTCTTTGGCTAATGAGTTTTCCACATTCCTGCCCCCGTGAACCGATCCAATTCACAATCGGCTTCCACATCCAATACGGCCTATCTTGAAATTGGACGGGATAGAACTCCTGTGTTCGTCTGCACCTCGGCTCGCCTGACGACTACATCTGCTCCCTGGTGTACACGTTGAACTCTGGCTCGCTTCCATTCTCGCCTTGGTATATTGGGGTCGCAGATAAAAACCAAATCTCCGACCTCGACTGGCTTCGTCATTCGGCAGCACTTGACTCGTCATGTCAAAGTTGGAAGGTACTCAAGCACCCATCGCTTCCAGAACCTGTCCCTCAATTGGCAGGCGACTCTCCACTGCTTCCTTAGGCGGCATAACTTCTCGTCTGCTTCTAGCAACATAATCGTCTGAGCTGTGTTAGCTGACCGTAGCAGAAAGTAGTTGGGCGTGAGCGGCTCCTCCTGGTCGACCGTCACTGGTAGATGTGTTAGTGGCCTTGAGTTTACCACATTCTCGGCCTCGATCATTAGGCAGCGCAGCATGTGCTCGCGTGGCGAGACCTCCTTAAGCGTGTGTCGGAGAACCCGCTTCACACACTGCACCATGCGCTCCCAGGGGCCCCCCCGTCGGACGGGTTGTTAGGACAATTGAAGCGCCAGTCGACCCCCTTCGTTGACAGCTCATCTTTCGGTTATAATCGAAGACTTCAGAGAACGCTTCGATTCTTGATTGGCACCAATGAAATTCTTTCCATAGTGGCACTCCTCGGCGATTGATGAAATTACGTATCACCATGATACACGCATCGGTTGACAGGTCATGCGCTACTTCCACGTGAATCGCTCGTACCGTCAAACAAGTGAAAAGCGCAAACCATCGCTTCTCGATGCGGCGACCAGTGGAGACGGTAAGTGGCCCGAAGTACTCCAGACCGGTGTACGAGAACGGTCGCAAGTACGGCATGAGACGGTCCTCTGGTAATTCTCCCATAACTAACGGGATCGGAATGGCTTTGCAAAATTTGCAGACCCTGCAGTTGGCGATGATTTTCCGCATAACCTGTCGCAGGCGAGGCACCCAGTTCTTGCGACGTATCTCGCAAATCGCAGCTTCCGTATTCTGGTGCATCATCTTGTCATGGCAGTGGGCACCCACGAACGTTGTAAATCGGTGGACAGAGGGCAGAATGATAGGTCTTCTGGCGGTATACGCCAACCATGTGGCGGCATCAATACGTCCATAGACGCGGAGGACGTCTTCTTCGTCGAGGTACGGCATAAGTTTGAAGAGCTCGTCCCCTCTGGAACTGGCAGGCCACGCTGAATGAGACTTATTTCAGAGCTAAAAGTTGAGCTTGGCGGCAGAGTTGTCTTTCGGTGGCATCCAACTCATCAGCTGTTAAGGCGTTATCCTTATTTCGATTGAAAACAAGCAATATCCAGGCCATAGTTCTAATGATCCGTCTAACGAAGGAAGAACGGTTCCAATCCATCAAGCTGTTACTTACCACAACAAGGGTGTATTTATGGCGGAACTCTTCCCCGACGTGGTTGGAACCTTGGACGTTAGCATTGGCTTGCCAGTTCTCCTCCGACTGGCACAAAAAGGCTGGACCATTCAACCACCTGGATGATGAACTAAAGTCAACCTGACTCTTAGGTCTCGTAGCGTCGTCTCTGTGGTCTCCAAAATTTCGGCGATACTATGAGCCACGAATGGCTTGTACTGACGGCTCTCACTGTGAATGCATTTGATCACAGTCGAAGTGTTCATGATTTTGCTACGTAATTTCACAATGGATTATCTGCCTATTTTGTTTGCTATTTCTAAACTTAACCGAACAATACATAATCTGCCCTAATATAATAGACACAAATTAATGTAATGAGAATCCAATGTTAAACACTTAATTTTACAGTCCACTCAATCTATTGTATGTTGTAACATATTTTTGCATTTTGCTGAAGCTCGCTCTCTTGCTGTTGGACCATCAAAGTGGTAACATCAATAAAACATTTCTGTACTTCTGAAATTTTAGTCGTCTATTTTTTTTTTTTTTTTTTCTTTTTTTTTTTTGCAAAGGTGTAATAAGTTTCTATTCCCCAAAAACATTTTTTGGTCCTTCGAGCCGGATTATAGAATCGTAGCTATGTAGAAACATATACTTACTTATATATCTATGTATGATTAATTAAACGTAGAACATGAACTAGCTTGCATAGTCGCGTGTGCTGAATTTAATTAGTTGAACCAATTCGCTACATTTGGTACCCTGTTTTATTCATCCATATACATATACGTACATACGTGTCGATCAAGAGACAATGAACGCTTTAAAGCAAAAACGTGGTCGGGCAAAGGGGTGTATCACACGAACGGTAGCTTTCGCCGAATCAATTAATCAATCAATAGCGCTCTCTACGATTGAAATACGTTTGACGAAACTAAATGAAGCGTGGTCTGAATTTGAGTCACTTTAAAATGACCTTTACGAGTTTTCCGATTACACTGATTATTCGGACCCTGAGCCGGAGTTCATCGAATATGAAGCCAAATATTTTAAGGCTCATTCCAGCTTAACTGAGGCAATTCGGACACCTAAATCTACAGAAAGCTCACAAGCATCGGTAGCTGATAGGTTTGCGAATCAGCAGGTTTTAAGTGCTGACAAATTAATGCAGCCAAGCTTCATAAATTTACCAAAATTGTCCATACCAACTTTCACAGGCGATTATAAAAATTGGCCGGCCTTCAGGGACTCATTTATCGGTTCAGTGGATAGCAATATATCGTTGACATGTACTCAGAAGTTTCACTATCTGAAATCATTTCTACGTGATGATGCTGCTAACCTCATAAAGCACATGAACAGTTCGGAAGGTAATACGAGGAAGCTTGGGATAGGCTCGAAAGGCGATACGATAGGAAACATTTAGTTGTACAATCGTATATAGAATCATACCTTTCCTTACCTACAAGTGCGACTTCAGGAAATATGCAAAATCTTCGAAAGACCACCGAAAGGACTGATGAGGTTATTCGTGGTCTGAAAGCATTAGGGTCTACGAATCGTGATCCATGGCTTATTTATCTCCTGTTGCAAGCTTGGGCAGCAGAAATCGGTTCAAGTGATGATGCATCCATTGATAAACTCATTGATTTTCTTCATACGCGTTGTGATTGCTTATAATCCTGTTCTTCTCTTTCTCGTTCCGTGCAAACTCGGACTAAAAGTCAAGGTGCTATACGAACATATTTCGCAGAAAAAAATCCGGTTTGTCCTAAATGCAAATTAAATCACGCGCTATCGAGTTGTACCGTCTTCAGCATTCTTGATGTTGATTATCGACGTAAATTTGTGAAAAAAACATTCATTATGTTTTATTGCCTCAGACAAGGTCATATTTCAAACAAATGTTAATCGCTTTTTTGATGTAGGATTTGCAAATCAAGACATCATTCATTAGTACATCCCACTAACGTTGATTCATCGATTGGTGCCTCAAACGAGACCAACGTTAAGTCCCCAACAACATTGCCGTCAGCATCTGACTCCTCAAATCCATCATTTGTTGTCAATTATTCCCTTGAATCAACTCATCGGTCGTGTGCTATTTTGCCTACTTCCATCGCTCAGATACAAGACAAGCAGGGATCATATTAAACTGTAAGACTTTTACTCGATACGGGATCCCAAGTCTCGTTTATTACAGGACAAGCTGTCCAACGCTTGGGACTTCTACGTAAACCAACTCGGATCCCAGTCAAAGGAATAGCATCTACATCGGTAGGAACTACAAATGGATTAGTATCTGTTTGCCTGAAATCGTGTTATACTTCAAAATTCGTCGAAGTTGACTGTTTTGTTCCCTCGAAGTTGACATCACTGTTACCACCACAACGTTTCAACTTGCGGATCCATATTTTAATGAACCTGGACCAATCGATGTCCTATTAGGTATTGATAAGGTATTTAACATTATTCGGGGACCTGCAAAAGATAATATACAAGGGATTCCCAGAC
This sequence comes from Pocota personata, assembly GCA_963082735.1. Taxonomy (NCBI): domain Eukaryota; kingdom Metazoa; phylum Arthropoda; class Insecta; order Diptera; family Syrphidae; genus Pocota; species Pocota personata. The sequence continues at coordinate 132,264,837 of OY720429.1, forward strand.
TTATCCCAACAGTGTTTGGTTGGGTCATGGCTGGAATTTCTTTTCTTAATGCTTCTGAACACGAAGTCACATCATTTTGTGCAAAATTGGACTTCGACCAACCGTTCAGTCTTGAACGTTTTTGGCGCTTAGAGGAAGTCCATGTTGAACATTCTTTAACCATAGCTGAACAAAATGCTGAAGACCATTTTTCAACTACTCATTCGCGGAACTCTGATGGTCGTTACACAGTGCAAATACCCTTCAAAAATGTTGATAAAGTTGATTTCGGTAACTCGTTTGGTGTCGCTCTCAATCGTTTCTTGTCCACCGAACAAAGATTCAAATCGAATCCTCAAATGCATCAGCAGTACTCTGAATTCATAGACGAATATTTGTCTCTAGGACATATGGAAGAGATTCCAGAGGAGGAAATTATACAACCTACAACCAATTGTTTTTATTTTCCACACCATGCAGTATACAAGATGGATATCAGTACAACCAAAATTCGCATTGTCTTCGATGGTTCTGCTAGTGCTGCCAATTCAAAATCATTGAATGAATCATTACTTATAGGACCCATGATAGAGTCAAATATATTTTCTCTTTGTATGCGTTTTCGTCGTCATGCTTATACAATATCGGGCGACATCGAGAAAATGTACCACCAAATTTGGGTTTCGCGGAAGCATGTCGACTTTTAACGGATCGTTTGGCGCAAATCTTCGCAAGATCCATTAAGGCATTATCGGCTGCTAACAGTTACTTACGGCACACCATGTGCTCCATTTTTAGCCGTGCGCACTCTCGGGCAGCTTGCACTAGACGCGTCGGAAACCTATCCGCGAGCCTCAAGAGTTGTCTTGGACGACTATTATGTTGACGACGTTATATCAGGTGCTGATACAATTGAGGACACTATGGCCTTGCAGTCAGAGCTCGTTAGTCTTCTAAAAGGAGCTGGTTTTCATTTGAGGAAGTGGACAACTAACTGTTGGCTTCTGTTGCTTTCATTACTAGAAGACCAAGGGGAGCTGTCACCAATTGATTTTGAAGCGTCGTCCTCAATTAAGTTATTATGCAATGGTGTCCATCTAAAGATTGTTTTTTATACAAGGTGTACTTAAACAAATCAATTGTGTACACAAAGCGCCGGGTATTATCGGAATCGTCGCGTATCTTTGACCCGATCGGATTTCTCGCACCGGTAACCGTTGGAATTAAAATACTTTTTCAAGATCTTTGGCGCGAAATACTGAAGTGGGATGATGAACTTCCCAAGGAGATTGCTGAACGTTGGCAAAGGATTCGAAGTGAATTACATCTTCTCGAGAGTATTAACATTCCAGAATTCTATGGGCTCATAAAGAAGGCCTAGAGTTCCACGCGTTTTGTGATGCTTCACTAGATGCTTATTTATCGGTGGTATATTGTAGAAATGTAGATATCGACGGTACGGTAAACGTTTCATTAGTAGCAACTAAAAGCAAAGTCGCCCCTACAAAGGTGATATCTCTGCCACGGCTAGAACTTTGTGGTGCTCTACTTCCTGTTCGACTGTTTAATAAACTTAGAGAGTCTTCATTGTTCTTCATTGACTGTCCTCACCTCCCAAGAGATGATCGGTCTTCATAGCGAATCGGAAGTCAGAAATCCTCTCATCGACATCATACCAATGTTGGAACCACGTAAGACCCGCTGATAACCCAGCTGACAGCGCTACCCGTGGAATTTCACCATCTCTTTTATCAATAAACGAGATTTGGTGGAATGGTTCTTCATGGCTTTGGAAGGAACGCGATCAATCACCATCATCAAATCTTCATTTCAAGGAAGAATTCTGCCATGAATTAGAAGAGAGAAGTAGAGCAAAACTTCGGGTATTTGCATCTAATTATTTTGACTCACTCATCAAGCTGGTTAAGGTCAGTTCGTGTTGTAGCTTGCATATATCGGTTTATGCAAAATTCTCGTTCGTCAAACAAAGTTTGTCTTTATTGCCCATTGACTACGAATGAAATTTCTAATGCTAAGGTCCGTTTGATAAAATGCGCCCAGTTTTCACTATTCGCGTCTGAAATCGAAACTCTCAAAAAAATAAATGAAATATGTAAGGGGCAAAAACTAAATTCTTTAGCCCCATTCGTTGATTCGCATGGTGTTCTTCGGGTTGGTGGACGTTTGCAAGAATCGGACTTGTTGTACTGTGCAAAGCATCCAATTATTTTATGTAAATCGCATCCAATATCATATCTAATTGTCGAATACACTCACAAAAAATATTTACATCCCGGTGTGTCTCAAATGCTTGCACTACTCAAACAGTGTTATTACATTCGCGGGATCAGAAACCTAGTGCGTAGTGTGGTTCATTAATATGTCATTTGCTATCGTCAGAGGATTGGTGCGTCAAGCCAACTTATGGGTAATCTTCCTGCCGAAAGAACTCGTTTTTCGCGGCCGTTCAGTGAGGTCGGTTGCGATTATGCTGGCCCGATTACGTTACGTTTATTTATTGGACGCAACCCTCAGTTCGTTAAGGCATACATCGCAGTGTTTGTCTACTTGGTCACCAAGGGGATTCACTTGGAATTCGTCGGTGACGTGACATCACACGCTTTTCTAATGGCTTTGAATCGGTTAGTGGCGCGTCGTGGGAAACAGACTGAAATTTGGAGTGACAATGGCACGAACTTCCACGGGGCGTAGAGGTTGCTTGATGATATGTATAAATGTTTACGAAGTTAGAACCATCAGAATATTGTTGCTGATCATCTGTCGGAAAACAATATCTCTTGGTGTTTTATCCCCCCTTCTGCACCTCACTTTGGAGGTTTGTTGGAAGCTGGGGTAAAATCGGTCAAAAAGGACTTAAGGAGAGTCATCGGTGAAAATAAGTTAACCTATGAAGAAATGTACACCATCTTATCTAAAATTGAGGGTCTATTAAATTCACGACCAATGTGGTCTACTCCCGATAACGAACCCACGGCTTTGACATCTTTCCATTTCATGATTGGTGAAGCTTACACGGCGGTTCCTCAACCTGAACTTAACACAAACAATTTTACTTTGAAAACTAATTGCTATTTTTTACAGACGCCCATGCAAGGGTTTTGGAAGCGATCGCATCAAGAGTACTTGACGTCTCTCCAACAGCGTCCCTAGTGGCAGAAATCCCAGCCGAATATCCAAGTAGATGACATCATCCTGTTAAAGGAGCCGAACTTGCCACCCTCAAAATGGATTCTTGGTCGCATCAGTAACACCTATCCCGGAAAGCACAACAAGCATCGAGTCGTCACCGTTAAGACTCTATTCGGAGGTTACGTTCGACCCATCGTAAAGATTGCCCCAATTCCTGACCGTGTAATCTTTCAGGGGGGGCTGTATGTTCATGATTTTGCTATGTAAGTTCACAATGGATTATCTGCCTTATTACGTTCCCTATTTTTTTTTTCTTTTTTTGTTTTTCAAAACTTAACCGAACAATACATAATCTGCCCTAATATAATAGACACAAATTAATGTAATGAGAATCCAATGTTAAACACTTAATTTTACAGTCCACTCAATCTATTGTATGTTGTAACATATTTTTTGCATTTTGCTGAAGCTCTCGCTCTTGCTGTTGGACCATCGAAGTGATAACATCAATAAAACTTTTCTGTACAGCTGAAATTTTAGTCGTCTTTTTTTTTTTTTTTTTTTTTATTTTTTTTTTATTTTGCAAAGGTGTAATAAGTTCCTATTCCCCAAAAACATTTTTTGCTTCAATCCAACGTACAACTTCTGCTTCTTCACCAACTTGACTCATCACGTTTGATCAATCGCTAGACCCATGCCATCGGGGCATGCACAAGTTAAAGAGTTCTTTGCTGCCAGCAGGCATAAATGTGTACACCGTCGGTCCTTACAGGCATGCTCAATCCTCGGCTGATTCGCTGAGTGATATACGTGCACCGCATAGATCCTGTTATCTTTCGCGATCACTTCGTGACCTTTACCGGTGAACTTGTGACATGTGTGGACGCTCCTATTGCCCCAGTCAGACCAATACAGGTTTTATCCTCAAACACGATGAATCGGTCCAAAGGACCTTTCGGGAAGTGGCGACAGAATGTCCTTCAAGCACGGTTTTCATGAGTCTTGAACCCAAAACTGCGGCCTGAAGATCGGTACGAGGCACAGTCAACGGTTTCAGTGGAGTGCATTTCGTTTTCGCGCATATGAAAGCGATCTCGACCACGTCATCCTGATTCATCGCCCTCCAATATGCGACGGCTGCAAAGGCGTCCTCACTTCCATCGACAAAGATGTGAAGCTGAAGATCTTTAGGGGCACCAGCTTGGAAGTAATAGCGAGGAACTGTCATCTCGATAACGTTGGGTAACTGCAAGCGCCATTTGTTCCAGAAGTTGCCGATATTTTCCGGCAACTCTTCATCCGACAGCAAGCCCCGTCGCCAAACTTCACGCATCACCAACTTCGCGGCTACCACGAAAGGGCTCAGGAATCCTAACGGATCGAACACCGACATAACGATACTGAGCAGCTCCCGTTTTGTGGGACGTCGGCTTCCATCAATGACGTCCTTGCTCACTCGGTGGAACTGCAACTTTTATTGGAATTTGTTCTTACCTGGCTGCCAGAACATTCCTAGGACTTTTCCATCTCGCAGAAGAGTCTCTCCGTTGGCTGCTGTAGGACACTTCAGGGCTCTGAGGACGGCTTCCGAGTTCGAACTGAAGTTCCGCAACTCAAAAACCAGCGGCCTTATGTATTTCTCGAACTTGAGTTGCGATCCGGATTGCATGTTCGACGGATGGGAAGCTGTCGACGAAGACGTCAACATAATGAAAATCAGTGATGGCTTTGACGGCACGAGAATCATATGTGCTGCTGTGCTCCAATGCGTTTTTGAGCTTGACGTGCTAAGCAGCACAAGGTGAACAGGCGGCTCCAAACGTCATCACTAGCATCTCATAGACATCAGGCGGCTTGCTGTCATCTCCATCACGCCACAAAAACCTTTGGGCGCTTCTGTCCTCCTGGCGGATTCCAACCTGGTGGAACATATCCTTGATGCCTCCTCAGACTACGACTGATCTCTCGCGGAAATTGAAGAGAACAGATGGCAATGGTTGGTACTCCTGAGGACCCTTCAGTAGGCAGGAGTGATACTCCATTCATCTCGGCGACGGCGTCAAAAACTAGGCGAAGCTTCTGAGGCTTGTTGGAGTTAATTACCCCGAAGTGAGGTAAATACCACGTCCTTCTGTGGCGGCGGCTTCTGGCGGCTGAAGCTTGCGGGCATAACCTTTGTCCACATAATCCCTCATATTTGATTTATAGGCGGCGGCGAAATCTTCGTTCCTCTTCATTTTGCGTTCTACTCCGGCTAAGCGCTTCTGTGCTATAGAAACATTGGCAGGCAAAATGACAGGTTGGTTGGTTAACAAATCAAGCTATTCGTCTTGTGTCACCTGCTACTGAGGCTTCTCCTGCATCTCTAGCTTTTCTCAGCCTTTCTTCTCTCCGCAGCTCATTTGTATATTTGTTATGCAGTCGCATATTACCGTCCAGTTCTCTTCTGACTGCAACATGTGGTCGAGGAGTAACGTCGGTCTGGGTGAAGTACTTCTCCATGCCGTGAAGCGTCTACAGTAAAACACTGCGTGTTCCGTTACTTCGTCTTCATTAGGGCATTCGGGGCAAGATGGTGAACTGTTGTGTCCAAATCGGTGGGGATACTTGCGGTAGCCACAGTGACCAGACAGGAACTGTGTAAGGTTGTAGTTGCAGTTGTAGTGGTTCAAGACTCTTTTGTTGTATATCCTCAACGTTACATCTGCAAGGATATCGATAGGGATCATCCCAGCTATAACAAACGCGGCCTCGTCTGAGATGGTTTGGAAGCCGCTAATTGTCCGTAGCGCGCAGAGTCTGTATGTTGACAATATACTTCTTTTGGTCTCCTTCGTCCTTAATACCTGCGCCCAAACCGGGGCGGCATATAACAGGACCGATGTAATAACTCTGGAGAGTAGTATCCTTTTTGCGTATCCAGGGCCCCCAGTGTTGGGAAGTATGCGCGAGAGAGCTACCTGTATTTTCGCTGCTGTCTTGGTTACAAACCCGAAAGTTGGCAAACTGTACAATTTTTCGGCTGGTTATAAGGACCGCTTCTGTTTTATTGTCGGCCAGTTCTAATCCAGAGGCTGATAGCCAATCTTTTATTCGGTCAATATCTTCGTTTGTAGCTGATTCGACTGCACGAATCTGTTTAGCTACTGTCACGGCGGCTATGTCATCGGCGAAACCAATTATCGTTACTCTCCCGGGCAATGGTAATCGTAGGACTCCGTTATACATGATGTTCCACAATAACTCCCGCAGTGACGTTGAAGTATTTTAAGCCTTCATCTGTGTTGTATCTCAACTTCCTGTTGTTAAAATAGTTTGCCACCATACGCAGCAAATAATATGCCGTCTCCATCCTCGCAAGTTCTCTTCTAATGCACGACCAGTTCGCAGAGTTAAACGCGTTTTTAACGTCCAACGTTACTACTGTACAGTACTCCTTTGTGCCGTAAAGCCATCTTTCTCCTTCGATGGCACCATTTGCGATATCAACTACTGCTCTTATGGGGTCAATAGTAGATCGCATCTTTCTGAAGCCAAACTGGTGGTCTGAGAGAGCTCCTTTCTCGTCTGCCACTGCGAGTAATCTATTGTAGATATTCCTCTCGAGGATATTTCCTATGGTGTCCAGTAAACATATTGGGCGATAGGACGATGGTTCTCCTGGAGGCGTTTTGCCTTTTGGTAGCAGGACCAAATGCTGCATTTTTCCATTTCTCGGGAAAGATTCCTTCTTCGAGGCACTTCTTCATCGTCATTATGAAGAGGTCTGGTCTTTTTTTTATAGCGGTTTTTACTGCCTTATTCAGGATGCCATCGGGTCTAGGCACCTTGGTGTCGCCAATCTTGCTACATGCATTTAGAAGCTCCTCCGGAGTAATTGGTGTAATATCCGCTGGACTGACTTCTCTTACGATGTTGCACATAGTAGCTGGTATTTGGGGGAAAAGATGTTCTACTATGGATCTCAACATTATTGGACATGTTATAGCCCTTCAATTTAGTCATTACCATTCTGTAAGCCAAGCCCCATGGATTTATGTCGGCTTCGTCGCAGAGACGTTTGAAACATGCGTTTTTACTTTCTTTGATGGCTGTATTTAAATTGCGTCTTGCCAGTTTAAGAGGGTACAGGCATTGTCGGAATTCTGGTCGGCTTCTTGATCGCTGGACCTAGCGCCGGGCTTGTAAGCACCTTGCCCGAAGTGTCCTTAATTTCTCATTCCACCAGTAGCACGGTGATGCCCTCCTGCTGTTTGCTCTCGTAGGCATGGATGCATCGCACGCTGTGGTGATGGTGTTTATAAAGTGATATGCGAGGATCTCTTCGAATGCTTCCTTATCGAAAGTTGGGGAAGCAGGACTGGTTTCTTTTCTTTTATTTCCAGTATTATCACTTGGTAGTCGCTGTGTGAATATTCCTCACTGACCCTCCATTCTATTGTTCTCAAGATGGAGTTGCTCACAAAGGTGATGTCAATGATAGAGAGAATTCCAGCCTTCCCATACCTATCGATAGGGTAGTCAATGTTTCCAGTAGGGCCTATCCTCTTGTGTTGGCGAGTCTACTGCCCCATTCTGTGACCCACGCATTAAAGTCACCTTCTATTACAACTGGGTTTTTCTGGAGCGCATCTGCCGGCATAGCAGCTATAAAAATGGATCAAATTTATTTTCGCCCGCACAAAGTCGACTGTTTGGTCGTTTGTTTCTTGAAAGGCATAGCGTCCACATATCCATATCCCTGCCTGTTTTGCCTTATCGCATGTTGTTCTCTACGGGACAGTTATATAGTTCACTGATCATAATAACGTCCGCGCTTTCGTCCTTGGCCGTTTGAGCTAGGATGTCTTGGGCTATTTTACAGTGATTAGGATTTATCTGTAGAATTTTCATGGTATTTTGCTTGTAATAATTCTCCGGAATACTGGGCATTTGCTACTGCCGGCTACATGCTGCGCGGCGTCCGGGTGGACTTTATTGTAGAACATGCAGGATGGATCCTTGTTGCAATTCTTCGCTATGTGGCCTTCTGCTCCACATCTCCTACATAGCTTGGAGCGGTCTTCCTCGCTTTTGCATTGCCAGGCTAGATGACCAAACTCTAAACATTTGAAGTACTTTTTAAGGAGGGTTCATTCGCGCATGTGACAGTTAACCCAGCCGATTTTAATCCTTCCTGCTTCTAACAGCTTTCTTACGTCTTCTGCGGGAAAGCTGATCGTTGCTGTTTGGGTTCCTCCGTATGCCCCCCGCAGAGACAAGATATCTGCCGGTGAAACTTTCACTCCAAACTGGGCTTCGATTGCATTGATTACGTCGTCTATAGTCGTGACCTCATCGATGTCTTTGACCGCAAGGGTAGTGCGATGCGTAAGCGAACTTACATTTGCTTGTTCTGCTAGAGCTTCACACCTTTAAATTCGTTTGCCTTATTTCCCGTCTCCTTGAATTGTATAAGGAGGTCTCCCTTCTGAGTCCTCATGATTTTAGTTACTGCCTTTCCCACTGTTTCCAGTTTGGGGTCTGCCTTCATCTTGCGTAGTATCTCCGCTTATGAGAGGGTCCCCGTTGCTTTAATGACGATAGCGTCAGGTCTATATCTTATGACCTCTTGTTGCTTCTTTTTGGCGACCTTCTTTTTGGTGGTATTTACCCATTCTTCTTCTCCTGCCGCTTGCTCCTTGTTTGTGGATGTAACTTTTTTCTTAGGTCTGACCACTGGGGTCTCTACGCCGGTGGTCTCATTCTTCTGTGTTTATCAATGGAATGTGTTTTTGTTTACGCTTTGGCTCTGAGCGCTTTTTGCCTGCAACATCGTTTGATGTATTTTTCTGCGTCTGTTTTGGTTCCGGTGGTTCGTTGTCTGCCGTGCCATTCGGTGGCTGTTGCTGCTTTCGTTTTGGCTCAGGGGTTCGTCGCCTGCAACTTGTCTTCTCTTGGGCTCAGATGTCGTTTTTAGCCATGGCGAAGTTTGCGACGTGTTTTCATGGGTTGGTGGTTCGACCGTCACCTTTCGTATTGCGGCTGACTCGCGTCGTTCCGCACTTCTTTATGATGCTGCTACTTGGTCAATTGGTGACCTCAGCATCCTTGATCCCCTCTGGTAGGGGTTCTCCTCATTCTCCTCTACTTCAATTTCTCCGGTGTTTTTCTTTGTTTTTGTTGTAATCATTTCTAGTGGATCCCCACTCAAAGCCGCTATCAATGTTCGCATTTGTAGTCATCTAAGGATCCCATGGTTGTCTTTGCAAGCAGTGAGGCCATGCGAGGGTTGACACAAGCCCTTATGGGGTTTTGTGCCAAAGCCGGATCGGTGCTAACCAGGAATGTTACATCTGGACCTACACCACCAACTTAATGGTGACGAAACATTGAACGTACTTTTAGACCTTCCAAGGTTTTAACGGGATGGAGACGCACGTAGCATTAGCCTGAAAGCCATTTCCGCAGGATTTCACTCTCACTTACTCAGGTAACAGAATACTACAAACGTCAGCCCTCATAGCTGTCATTCCAATTCGTTTTCCAGTATGCCATAATTAAGACGTTACTGGGCTAAGTCTTAATGTTTTAGGGTAGTGGTTACGGCTATTTATATATATATATATACCTATGTATACACATTTATATATGTATGTATATGTGCAGCATCCCAGGTTTGTCCGGATCTTGCCATTTTCTCCTTTCTGTATCTCACCTAGCCACCTTGAGGTGGAAAGCACATATATGAAAGACGGTTCTTACTCGTCTTGTCGCAAAGAGTTCATAGGGGTTAATTTAACCTTTTCAGCCAAGCCCTCCTTCTCTGCCGCTCTTGGTCGGGGACTGCTTATTGGGTATTCGCAGTTAGCCTCCATTTCTGCAGGCCGTTCACTATGCGCCACTTGTGACCCCCACAGTCGCCTGAGCTTAGCCTCACCAGCCTGTCCAGCTTGGTGACTGTGGACGATCGTTGGGTATGACTAGATCATTGTTGCGTATCTCGCCCATTCCATTCGCTCGGTCATAGGCAGCTTGCAAACTAGTTCTTTAAGCAGCGACGGATTTGCAATGTGGTGTTGGCCGTTGACAGATTGTAAGAACACAGCCAAATTCCTCACCTTTGTTGCGAATGGAACGAGGCGAGTCATATTGGATTCGTTAATTGGCCGTATTTCACGAACTTGACTCAGCTGGCAGTTGATAAGTTGTTCTGGGCAACCAAGACGAAAGCGTAATTCCTCAATGATACTTCCTACATTGTTCGGATGAATCAAGAGGGATTTCACGGCTCCTTTCGCTTCACCTTGGAGAGATTTTTGAAGTCGCTGGTTATTCTCCAAATTCGAGTAGTTGAAGGCGGCATTTGTCCGCAAGAACGTATTGTAGAACATCGGCCAGTCGTCTGGATTCCCGGAAAACGTAAGAAGATCCTGGAGCTTACGTGGGGTCAAGGCATACACATCGGTTCCGGATGGCTGGCCTAGAACATTTCCTAAACTAGACGGCTGTGGCACTTGAGAAAACGGCGTCCGTATTTACACATGTGGCAGCGATGCGTACATATATGGCGGCTACGTATGCAAATATGGCTGCTGTACGTACGTGCTTGAAGTCGAGTGCATAATCGAAGGTGTTGCATATGTAGATGCTCGTAGAGATTCATACAGGACTGGCTGCGGTGCATACGTGGCTGGTTACAGCGCATGTGAGACTGACGGCAGTGTATATGTCCCTAGCGGCGATGCACAAATGGCTGACGGTTTCGCATAAGCATTAACGAATGACGTCGTTGCATGGGCGGCTAGTGGCTGACCACGTGTGACAGGCAGTGGTGCTTGTGTGATAGGCTGGTGCAAAAGCAATGACTGCATCGCTAATTTAAGCGTGTTGCACTGCGAGTCACTACTCCTTAACTGGGTTTGCGTGGCTTTGAGCTGTCCTTTCAACGCAGCAATCTGTTCCTGCAACGAACGAATGTACATTTGGTCCACCCGTGTAGCGGCGGCTCCTCCAGAATCCTCTGCAACTGTAGAAACTGAGGTGGCTATGGCGGCGGACGTACTGTACCCAGGAATCTCACTAATGGCTTTAGAGATTGTTCCTGAATTCACACTGTTTTGCATTTGCAAGGGCACAGTGCTCTCGGAAGTCTCTGTGGCGGCTTGTGCGTCGCTTTCAGCAATCCCTGTGGCGCTGACACTACTTACGGCGGCTGTGGAAGTAGTTGACATCATGGATTCCATGCTGTGGTTGCGTCGAGGCGGCATGCGACTTAACATGTGGTGCACGAGAAAACACAGCAATCACGGTAAAATAGATAACCACGCGGAATAGAGATGTTCACGATTGGAGGGAAAGGCATTCGCTTTTAACAGTGTGTTTACACGTTTATTCCTAAGAAAAATGATGTTACAGATATAAAGAGATTAATTTACAAATACAAAACTTACCGCGGTTTGCACCTCTCCCAGTTGGCTTCGAGAACTAAATGACAGAATAAAAAATGCCGGAAACAAAGATGGCCGATCATTGGAAGAAGTGCCAAGAAAAAGTGCGGCAAGAAAAAGCAGTGCCAAGTAGGTCTCTCCGTTTCGTCGGATAGATGGCGCTCTCTGGCTAATGGGTTTTCCACAGTGGTAATTAGGGTTTTTTTTTATTTTTTATGATTTGCAGAAAACACAAGAAAATGCATGGGTAAGGAGTGGAGTGCGAATGATGGATGAATGTAATTTAATTTAATTTAATTTAATTTATTATTTCTTTCATCAATCAGAAACATTTTCTTACAGACTGCGATAACAATTAGAATTATTTTTATTTTATGTAATTAAATTTACAAGTTATATACATTGACTAGATATTAATGATAAAACAATGGATTTAAATGTATCTCTTGAACAATTAATAAAGAAATCTATATTGTTGCAAACTAAGTTAGCTTCTCTGATGCAACGTGGCAAGGGTTCATTTCGACCGTAATTAGTGCGATGAAACTATTCGTGAAATATGAAAAGATCGCGTAGATTCCTAGAGGGAGAATGCACATTTAGCAAAGCGAGAAGTATAGGACATTTTATGTGATAGGCTATAATGTCTCTTACGAATATAATGGAGAAGTATTTCCGTCGTTTCTCGAGAGGTTGTAATCCAATTAATAAACATCTGGTTTTATAAGAAGGCATCTCAAGTCCCCAATTAAGCTTGTAAATAACATATCTCGTGAATTTTCTTTGAACTCTTTCAATTCTACCAGATGAATTAATGTAGTAAGGGTTCCAAACTGTACTACAGTACTCTAGAACAGACCTTACTAGTGAAATAAAGAGCGATTTCAATGCATAAGGATCAGAAAATTCTTTGGCATTTCGTTTAAGAAACCCATGCATCGAGTTAGCTTTATTGATAATATAGTCGATGTGGGGCAAAAACGTAAGTTTGGTATCTAAAATGACACCGAGGTCTTTTTTACAAGTTACTCTTTCTAAGTTAATCCCATCGACATTATAGTTAAAGTTGATTTGCGTATAATTTCTAGAGCAAAAGAAAGCCTGACATTTTGAGACATTCAAGTGCAGAAAATTTACTTTGCACCATTCAATCAACTTTATCAAATCTTCTTGAAGAAGAGCGCAGTCCCATTCCGAAGAAATTTGACGATACAACTTGAGATCATCCGCATAGCAAACAGTGTGCATTCTTAAAAATTAATGGAATATCGTTAATAAATAAAAGGAATAGTAAAGGACCCAAATGACTACCCTGAGGGACACCAGATGGTACATTAATGTGGTTTGATAAATTGTTGTCGATTTTCACTATTTGAATTCTATGAGTTAAATAGGATTCAATCCACTTCAAAAAATTCGAATGAAAACCTATGCAAGAAAGCTTATGCAGCAAAATCTTATTGGTTTACCCTGTCAAAAGCTTTGGCAAAGTCCGTAAATAAAATATCTGTTTGAGACTTATTTTCGAAATTTGTGATTATGTAATTTGTTATAATTGATAAATTGGTTGTAGTCGATTTTCCTGACATAAATCCATGTTGGAAAACGGATATGTGTTCCTTAATAAGAAAAAATAACTTATTATACGCAATTTTTTCAAACAACTTAGGAATTGCAGAGATTTTGCAAATAGGTCTATAATTTGTGATATTTTGTTTCGATCCAGATTTAAAGATTGGAGTCAGAAACGAGATTTTCCATTCGTCTAAAAAAATGCCACTAGAAAGTGATAAATTGAATAAGTAGGCTAGTGGTTTAGCTAACGTTAACGCACATTTCCTTAGCAATATAGGAGGGAAACCATCAGGTCCTTCTTTCTTAGTTGAATCAATTTTGTGTAATGCCTCTTCTACTTCAGATATATCTAAATAAATGGATCCTATGTTAATGACTTCGCATACAATAGGTAATCTTTGGTCAGAGGGAGATTCCGAAGAATAAACGGATTGAAAATAATCCGCAAACAAATTGCAAATCATCGGAAAATCACAAGTCGATGTGCCTTGATAACTCATACAGTTTGGAAGGCCATTCGTTTTACGCTTTGTATTAATATAATTCCAGAAATGTTTACTATTCGTTTTTAGTGTGGATTCTGCAGATAAACCATATTCACGATACAAGGCTCTGTTAAGAGAATTGAATTCACGTTGTTTAATGAGGTAATTATTAATTATTAATTTATATGCCTTATTTTTTTTTTTTAGGTTACAAAGCATCTTATTATACCATATTGCATTACAGCTGCGTTTTAACTTCTTTTTAGGAACAAACTGATCTATTCCATATTTCAGAAGTGAGACAAATGATTTAAATGAGTTTTCCAAATTAGAGGAAACAAAAATGTCTTCCCATATTTGAGAATATAAAAACCGGTTCATTGCATCAAAGTTTGCATTTTTATAATTATAAACAAAGATATTTCCTACACTCTTTCTTTTTATGTAATTAAAGAAATTTATATTTACATCTAAAGCATAGTGGAAAATAGAATTTTTTACAAGAGGAAAATCTGATTTCTCTACTGATACGTTAATCTCTTTGTCAACAAAAAGTAAATCGAGTATATGATCGAAATCATTAGGATAATTATTTGTTTGAATTAAATCATACTGACTAAAATAATCTATTACTGCCATTTCAATTTCAGTAGTAACATTATATGGTATTAAATGTTTATCATCTGAATCAAAGATCCATTTTATATATCCTATATTAAAATCGCCAGCACACAATACATGCTGCTTACTATTTAAATTATCTAAAACCGAACCAAAATTATTTAGATGTAAGTTATATAGTTCTAGTGGACTTTTTGGTGGAATGTAGCTAACCATTACAAATATCTCTGTTTTTTCATCGAGCATCATATTAACTATAACTTGATCCACGTCTAGGCAGGAGACCGATGGCAAAGAAGTTGATTTCAGTTCGATCTGTCTACATAGTAGCGTCGATCGAACTGCAATAAGCACACCGCCACCCTTTTCCTTCCCAGTCGCCAAGTAACTTCGGTCTTTCCTAAAGACATTATATATATTACAATACTATTAAAAATTTCAGATGTTAAATGACTCTGATTTATTCCACTTTCTGTTATAATAATTACATCATATAAACCTGATGAAGAGGAGACATATATACTATCTAGTTTGGTTCTTATACCACCTACGTTTTGATAATATAATAATAGAGAGGTATACTGTACTCGTATGTAGCATAAGTACTACATCCTCCTCCCCTTCGAAAAAGAAAATTAAGCTTGAAGAGGTGAATTTTCTGCAAAAGAGTTAACTTCAGAGTGTTTTAGTAACAAGGTTTACAAAAATTTTAAAATGTGAATCATATTGCTGGGGATATACACTTATTTTCAGTAGTATGCTCAGTTTAATTTACAGGATTATTTATTTAATAGAGTTAGTTTGAGTATATGTATATATTTCTGTGTATAGTGGGTTAAATTATTTTTACTATAATTTCAAATCCATCTTAAATCTTTTCTTTTTCTCTCGTTTTTCCTTGTTTTTACAATGTTCTTACATAATCAAAGATGGCTAAAATTTATTGTGGAAGATTTCTTACTAGATAAATTATTATGATTAGGCTTAAGTTACTAATTCAATATCTATATTTTTTTTATATAAGTATGCAAAATATGTACAATTTCTCTACTTTTTTTGTTTTATTCATCTATTGAGCAATCTAATGTAAGTGTTGGTTTTTCTTTTAACTTGGGCGTCTTTTCTTTTGTTATTATCTGCACTTTTGAAGTGGGTTTTATTTGGTACGTTTTGTATCTTTTGTAGCAAAATAATGGGAGTACTAAACTGATTAACAGGTAAATGAGGGAATAGTGGTGGAGGTTGTGTTGATCTAGGGGTATTAGTGGTTCCTTTTCTTTATTTTTGAGAAAGTTGATACTCTCGGAAATTAATTTTAAGTCGTCTTGACTTGAGAATTTTATGAAGGTTCCCTTTGTTGTTTTGTTTCTAATTTTGCTTGAATAATTTGTTAGGTTATGAGATATGTTGAGCGGAGGGATGAAAAAATTATGGATATATGTATGTGGAATTTTCCTTGTCTGTTCGTATCTTTAGGACATTTTTACCTTAGAACTAAAGTCTAAGGTAAAAATGACCTGTGATTTCTAGAGTGACTGTCTTTGATAATGTATTTCGTAAGAGTGTCTTGACAGATTTCATCTATTATGTAATTGGCGATGGAAAACAGTAATCAAGTGTTTGGCTGGGATTTTAATCAGATAATCCTGAAGGCGTGGAGAGAAATCGGGGGAGCGTACCTTTAAAGGAGGTGTACGCAGAAAAGGTACGTAGGCGAAGCATAGGAGTGCCTGTGGGCAAAATAATTAAACAAATTTAAAACCAATAGGCATTGAGAGTCGCTAGGCAGCGCAGGTCCCAGCGGAAATCTTGACGACTGCCGTTTCCCCGCTAGGACCGTTGTAAAGAAGATACCGGTGCAACCGGATAAGACCGGTGCAGGCGGTAATAGCGGTGGCGGTGGTCCGCTACAACGGCAGCGAGGGGTGCTCCCCCAAAGAAACAAAGTCAACGCTTCCAAGAGGGTGCTCCGTGGGACACAGTGCTAGTGTACACCAGTGAAAAAAAAATAAATTTAAGATTTTTAAATTTAAAAATTTAGTTCTTTGAAAGTGCTAAACATTACTCCTTCTGAGTCCCTTTTAAATCCAAGTGAACTTTTAAGGCTGTATAGCCGTCTTCTTGAATTTTTTGGGATTTTTAATTAATTTTTTTTTGATAGTGGAAATCTTAGTTCTTTAAATATTGGAATTTATCTCCGCAATAGGAGATCATCATCCCTCTTCGTGCTGCCGGCAGGACAACGGGGGACTGAAGAGAAACTAGAAGAAACCGTGAGTACGTTGATTTTTAAATATTTGCATACGATTCTTAGCAGAAAGGTTAGGTGGTTAGTTTAATAGTAGTTTTTAAGTTAATAATTATAATAAATTGAATAGGGCGATGAGCCAACCGAAGTTCATGTGGTATATTTATACTCAGACATGAGTGAAAAGGATTTTTTTTTTATTTGGTGTGTGGATGGCCAGTCAGGCTATCCTTCTGTAGATGAACGGTGACAAGACAGGTCGACTACGAACGATGACGACATAACATGACGACTGACTAACCTCCACTACAACAGACTTAGGTCGTGACTGGGGAGCGCGTTTAGGGACCATCTCTCGCAATCATTGGCCAGAGAGATGGCAATTGGTTGTGTGACTAGACACACAGGGTGGGCAGGCCAGCTTTTGCCACTTCCACCAGGCATACCACGGGTATTTGACGAACCCGTTTGGCGAGGAGAGAAAGTGGGAAGGACAAAGTGCACGATAGGGAGTAGCTGTAGGATAGTTTAAGATAGTTAGGTTTTAGATTAGGATTTAGTTTAAGACATTAGGTTAGTCTTGGTTTAGTTTAGGATAGGTAGGGTAAGCTACGCGGAGTCCTTCCCAATCTTTCTCCTGGCCAAGGGCATAAGTCCTTGAATTTTCCTTTTTACTTTCTTTTCTTTTTTTTTTATTCCGTCCGATGTCCAAAGTAGAGTAGCTTTCTTCTTTCTTTTGTTTTTTTATCAAAATGGCACGATATTTTGTGTGCTGAGCGGGTGGTGTGAAGTAAGGTGGACAAGAACCACCCCGTCCGACGAGCTGAGCCGAGAAACCGCGAGCGTGCCGCCGTCCTCCTTACTCACACCGAAGACGCCTCCGTGGCCAACCCTAGCTCACAACAATGGCGCCCAACGGTATTTTTACCAACACCGGCTATTAGAGGCACGATTGCGACTCCAAGGGGACGATTTTCTTTTTCGAAGGTCGTCGCCTTGGACTCATATCAATCAGCCTCATTCGCGATTAGTTATTTTCATTTCTAAATATTTTTTTTTACTTTCCTATCTTTTACAATCAAGTGCTGTAAATGCTCCTTGCTTAGTCAAAGACTGAAGACAGCTATCCAATCCTCAGGCTTTAAGCTAGTGGATCCTGTGAGGTAATTGGAGTTCTGTGAATAAGCAAAGTGCGGGACAAGGTGGAAAGGCCGAATGCTAGCTGCTGTCCTAGAATGGTGACCTGTAGTCATATTCTTCGTGAGGCGCGAGCATAAGTCACGAAGCTTTGTCTGTGTTGGAGTTGATCTGGGAAATCCTGGCCAGCCTTCTATTGGGTATTACCTGATAGCAAGTAGTGGTAAGGAAGGAAATGATCGACTTTAGCACCTCGTCAAGTATTCGAGGCGATACTGACATTACCCTAACGTGTACGGACAGGCTGGAGAACCTGACCAAAAATCCACACACCAAAGCATGAACATAAGACACCACATTACACATACATTTACAATTTTTTTTTTAGTTTCTGGATTTTTTTTTATGATACTGGGTTTTTTTTTTCATCCTTTTCTATTTTGTTTTTTTATTATCATTTTTTTTTACTATTGATTTTACCCCCTTTTATTACTATTTTTTTTATTATTCTTTGAATTTTTTTTTTTTATTTATTTTTTTTATTCTATAATTTTTACCTTTCATTTTGAATTTTTTTTTTATTTTCTTTATTTTTTTACTATTATCACCTCGTTTTTCTATTCACCTTTTACTGCCTTTTCTCTATTATTTTCATCCAATTTATTTTAATTTTTTTTTTAAGTTTACTACCTTCTTAGTAAGGTTTCGCCTTTATTTTTTTTGTTTTTGGGATTTGAAGTTGGATTTATTGAATTGCTTTTTTCATGGAGGGAGACAATAGGAGTTTAGGGGCAGTGCCGAAAAACACTGGGTCACAAGGAGTACTTCCGCCAGGAATGCGAGTAACACGTTTAAGGGCAAGGTTGGAACGCGAACAGGGAACTGACGGATATGACTTGCCACCTGCTACATTGACTGACGGCAATTACGCAAGACAGGGAACAAACGACGACTATCTGTTCTTTGGCCAACGCGACGGAAATTACCCGACGAACTTTAACATGACAGATCATACTGCGACGACCAGACAGAAGGTAACTCGATCCACGATTGAGCTCCGTGAGGACCTAGAGAAAAGATCCCTTCCAAATGAACATGACCTACTTGACTTGTACGACGTACAAAACGGACGAAATACAACGGACACAAGACTACAAGCCAGAGAACTTGTAGGACAAAGCAACCAACGGCTAAGTCTGTCGCTAGGCAACCAAGCGACAGCAACTGTAGCAGGGACCAGGGTCGGACATCAAATTTCTGACGGCGAAGACGACCTAACTGACCTGCGGAGTAAGACTGTGGAGTACACAAAACGTATTGCACAGGAGATACAAAAGGTGGTCTCTCAAGCGGTAAAGAAGAACCAGGTTGAGATAATGTCGGTGTTCGCCTAAAGTATGAAAGACATGGTGACTACTCTCCAGGAGAACATCAAGGCGATCAACGACAAGATCTGCAACCTGGAGCTCTCCGCAGCTGCGCAGAGGGAACCACCGACAACGAACGACCGACATCAAGACAACACTCGACAAGGACAGTCCACTCCTTCGCACCCACTCAACTGGACGGAACTCTTACATCAACCAACGCCGACACTAAACAGACCAACTTTCAACCCGCCACCACAAGGACGACCACTACATGACCCGCTGTGTGACCAGGCTCCACGATTCACCGAACCGTTCTCTTCACGGTTTTCAGAAAGGAAGGCGGATATTCATAAGTGGGGCATTAAGTTTGACGGGACACCAAAGACGATGTCTGTAGAAAGTTTCCTGTTTCGCGTGGAGACCTTGCAGCGCCAGAACCACCTCGTAAGTTGTCCGGCAGAGAAATGGTTCTGGCAGTTTCTGCAAGAAAATGAAGGCGATAGGGGCCTGAGCTACCAGCGACTCAAGGGTGAATTGCTGAAACAATTCAAAAATAACGTTAGGGATCATGAGATTTTGAGAGCGATCATGGAGTCTTTCGACGACCTATACAGCGACGTACGGACGATGGTTTTACAAATGACGAGTCGACCAAACGAACTAGACTTAGTGGACATCCTCCGAAGTAACATAAAGGACAGGGTAGCGACGCTAATTTTTGGGTGCTCTATTATGAGCATCCGAGAATTAAGAGACGAGTGTAGGCGCGCGGAGAAGTACTTGACGACTAGGGAGACGAAATTTAGAAGACAAGTTAACGAACTAGGAGAGGAGGAAATTTATAGAGAGAGGGAAGATTTTAGGGATTTGGAGGACGAAGAAGTAGCAATTGCTGCACTTCAATGGAACAGGACTGACAGACAACCAACTTACATGAAGACAGACAGAAAAAACAATACGAACTCGACTAACAGAACAGACCTGACTAGGAGTCCTGCTTCAACTCCGTCGGGGTGTCAGTCTACTTTCCATAGTCTGACGTGCTTTAGTTGTGGTCAAAGAAATATTAACTTTAGTTGCACACAGTGCCAGGGAAACCTGAGAGTCGGCAGTGCGACCGGGACGAACCAGCCGACAAAGACCACACTCCCGGAAAGCGAGGAGAAGACTTCCAAATTTTGAAGAGGATTCCAGAAGGTGATGATACCTCCTCGAAGAAGGAAATCCCTCAAAGGAAGAGTCTTCACCAATGTCTGCAGGAGTATAAAGCCGCCAGAAAGCGTATCTTTGGAGAGGAATTGACTGCGCCGGTGGAGAAGAGCAGCAACTATTTGAAAATTAGGAGGCTAAGGGAAATATCTGCAATAAATAGACGACGAAAGAGAGATATAGTAGCGACTGTGATAAATATTTCCGACGACAATAGGCCTTACGCTAAGGTTAGGATAGACGGTGAGGAGCTCATGGGCCTATTGGATAGTGGAGCTTCAATCAGTTGTTTAGGGAAGGGAGCGACTGACTTTTTAGACAAACATAACTTAGTGATGACTAGGATGAGTATGGACATGCGAACAGCAGACGGAAACCACCAACGAATACTAGGACGATTTAAGACAGTAGTCTCCTGGGGTGGCAAGTCTCATGAATTAGAAATTTTCGTTGTGCCAAACTTACAGCAGGTCCTTTATCTGGGGGTTAACTTCTGGAGAACATTTAAGGTCGCTCCGAACATAATCAACGAACTCAACATTCCATCGCGGACGGAAGAACGGTCTCCAGTCCAGGCACTCTCACCAGCACAAGCCCAAGAACTGGAGAGAATCAAGCTGCTGTTTCCCTCTTGCGCGATGTTGGGACTGGGTAGAACCAG
Organism: Pocota personata; assembly: GCA_963082735.1. Taxonomy (NCBI): domain Eukaryota; kingdom Metazoa; phylum Arthropoda; class Insecta; order Diptera; family Syrphidae; genus Pocota; species Pocota personata. The sequence goes on from OY720429.1 coordinate 132,285,701, forward strand.
CCTCGAAGAACATATAATCGTGGTGGACGACGAGAAGATTCTTATATGACGAGTTGGATAGGATGATCTCCCTAGGAGTGATAGAAGAGAGTAACAGTGCTTGGAGCTCCCCAGTGGTGCTGGTGAGAAAACCCGGCAAAAACAGACTGTGCCTGGACTCAGGAAAAGTAAACGAAGTAGCAAAGAAAGATGCTTACTCGCTTCCTCATATCGAAGGACTGCTAAGTAGGTTGCAGGACACCAGATTTATTTCAGGTATCGATCTGAAGGACGCATTCTGGCAGATTCCTTTGGAGCGCAAGTCAAGTGAGAAGACAGCGTTCACAGTCCCTGGAACTCCATTATACCAGTATACTGTTGTGCCGTTCAGACTGTGTAATGCCGCCCAGAGAATGTGTAGACTTATGGACAAGGTCATACCCTCTCGAGTATGTCTTTGTCTATCTCGATGACCTCTTGGATTGCTCTCCAAATTTCGAGTCCCATGCCAGATTGCTGCAGGAAGTGGCCAAGTGTCTGAGGGAAGCGGGTCTGACCATAAATGTGGAGAAAAGCAAATTCTGTTACAAGGAGATCAAATACTTGGGTTACATCGTCGGCGATGGTCGCCTACGAACTGACCCTGGCAAGGTTTCGGCGGTCGAGAATTTTCCAGTTCCAAAGACTCCCGAGCAACTCCGTCGATTTCTAGGGATGACGGGTTGGTATAGGCGCTTTATTCCAAATTTTGCGTCTATGGCAGCCCCAATGACCGACTGTCTGAAGAAAGGCAAGACATTCGACATGACAGACGAAGCACTGACAGCCTTTCAAAAACTTAAGACAACTCTAGTGACAGCACCGATACTAATGAACCCGGACTTCACAAGACGATTTTATATACAATGCGACGCATCAACATCTGGTGTAGGGAGTGTGCTTTTCCAGATGGACACGGAGAACAACGAACGACCGATAGCATTCACGTCCCAGAAGTTCAATTCTGCCCAGCGGAATTATAACGTAACGGAACTTGAATGCTATGCGGCCGTTCTGTCAGTGAAGAAGTTCAGGACCTATGTAGAAGGATTAGCTTTCACTATTATAACCGATCATGCGAGTCTTAAGTGGCTAATGACCCAAAAGGATCTACCTGGCCGTCTGGCTAGATGGAGCCTAAAACTTCAAGGGTTTGACTTCCAGATTGAACAGGAAAGGTAGCCAAAATGTAGTCCATGATACTCTCTCACGTGTTCACATGGATGAGCTCAATCCTGAGAGTGTAATGCTGGAGGTTGACCTTAATTCGCCATACTTTTCCTCGGAGGAGTACGACGAATTAAGGAAGACAATAAACCAAAACAAAGACCGACTTCCAGATGTTTGCGTTTCCGATGGGTTCGTATACAAAAGAACCGACATAAGAAGGAGTTGCGTAGTAGTCTAGTGGAAGCTGCACACAATTCACCATCTGCAGGTCACGGGGGTATCCAGAAGACTCTGTCGAAACTGAGACAGATGTTTTTTTGGCCAGGCATGGCTACCGATGTGCAGACTTTGGTCAAAGCCTGCGAAATCTGCAAGTGCAGCAAACCCCTCAACATCGTTTCTCGACCGCCGATGGGACAACAGACAATTACGAAGCGGCCTTTCCAAAGACTGTACATTGATTTCCTAGGACCATACCCACGTACTAAGAACGGACACACACACATTTTTATAGTCCTAGATCATTTTTCTAAGGCAACGGCTGCTGAGGTAATGAAATATCTTGAAGAAAGCGTGTTCCATATCTTTGGCGTACCGGAGTTTATCCATTCGGACAATGGGAAACAGTTCATCTCAGAAATGTTTGCCAGCTTTCTGGGAAAATACGGGGTCAAACATATTCGCACTGCAATCTACTCGCCTCAAGCCAATGCTTCAGAACGGGTTAACCGCTCCGTGCTGACGAAGATAAGATAGTACCTAATCGGTGATCAGAAATCCTGGGACATCCACGTCAGCAACGCGGCTTTCTCACTGAGGAGTGTAGTTCACGATGCGACTACGTTTGAACCTTATTACGCTGTGTTTGGTACCCACATGGTACAACACGCGGGAGCGTATGATGTCCTCCGCAAACTAGGCACGGTCAAAGATATGGACATGGAAATTATCGACAATAAGGACAAATTAGAGCTAATAAGGAATAAAATATTTGACAATCTAAGGCTAGCACACCAGAAAGCAAGAAAGATTTATGATACTCGAAGCAGAGACATCAAATATAGGGAAGGACAGATAGTCTACAGACGAAATTTCAAACAGAGCAGTTCACCGGACAATTATAATGCTAAATTAGGGCCCAAGTTCCTAAAATCAATTATTTTGAAAGCCAAAGGGAACTCCCTATATGAAGTAGGTAACCTATGATTCGAAAGGTGGGCGTATACCACGCTAAGGATTTGCACATCTAAGCAAGTGATATTAAACACTCCTGACGCACTCATGTATGCCGTTGCCGGATTAGCTGTGATATATATGTATGTATGTATTTAGTTATGTTCTACAGGTAGAGTATTTATTTATTTATTTATTTATTTATTATAGAGTATATTTATTTATAGAGATAGTTTATTTATTATAGAGTATATTTATTTATAGAGATAGTTTATTTATTATAGAGTATATTTATTTATAGAGTTTATTTATTTATAGAGATTATTCATTTATATATATAGAGTCTATTTATTTATTATATAGTTTATTCACATATAGAGTTTATTTATTATTGCGTATTTATTTTATAGTTTATTTATTAGTGTTAGGTGGGGCGACCTGGATGTATCCAAATGCATCAATATGATGGATTTGTAGGTAGCATACGGGTACATCCACTTATGCCCCTGTGATATAGAAGATGTGATACAAAAACCTGTGATATAGGACGTGCTTGCTAGCGAAAGTAGAAAGAGTGCCCAGCTAACATCAGTCGGAGCATATCAGGGCGTAGGCCCTTGCCACACATTGGGCAATAACACCAAATAGATATAAGATAGCCTAAAGCACTTGAACAAGCCGACATAAATACAGCAAACCAGGCCCCCTTTTTTTTACCCAATCCAAGGGTGGGCTTTTATTTATTTAAACAAAAAAATAGGATAATTACAAAAAAAAAAAAACAGCGATTCGCCTCGCAAAATTAGAAAATAAAAGAAATGTCAACAATCAGCTGACATGAGGGAGGGAGATACACCCGTCTCTCTCTCGTGAAAATATTAATGGCGATCGGGAAATTATCTGTGGTTCAGGGCTAAGAAAAATATCATAGAATTCGTTCGGTCAATATCTTTATATTATATGTCTATATGGGTTTTTGTTAGTCAGAAATTTTGTTTTTGGGTTACGTAGGTAGGGTCGTAGGTTATATTAGTTATGTTAGGTAAGTTAGTTAACAATATTATATGTCAGGTTAGTGTATTTATGTATGTTATCGCTCAGGAATTTTTTTATTCAAACGAAAATTCTTGTAACTGACAATAACGAGACGTAGGACATTGGAAAGGGAAATTTCTCATTTCAATGTCACGAAAGAAAAAAGGAAAACACTACTCATAGCTGACAAAGACAAAACATGACAAAGAAAAGGGGGAAAAGACTGACGAAGAGAGGACAAAGTAGAAACAAGAAAAGAAGGTGAAAAGTAGGACAATGGGAAACAGATAACCCAGATTGATCATTTTGTAAAGTCAAGTGTCGAACAGCTGGTCGCTGCCGCTAATAGTGAATTTTTTTGCTGTACAAAAAAAAAATTAAAAGGAAGTCAAATACAGTGAGGCGGAGACCCTCTATAAAGAACATTTTCTGTAAAGAACAATTTTTTTTTTCGTCAATTTATTTTCTAAGGTGAGTTTGGCACATAGGATAAGTAATTTTCAGCAGTATAAAAAAAAAAAAAAAAAATTAATTTTAATCAGATAATCCTGAAGGCGTGAAGAGGAATCGGGGGAGCGTACCTTTAAAGGAGGTGTACGCAGCCAAATACTCAATATAAAGGTACGTAGGGCGAAGCATAGGAGCGCCTGTGGGCAAAATAATTAAACAAATTTAAAATCAATGCGTTGAGAGTCGCTAGGCATCGCAGGTCCCAGCGGAAATCTTGACGACTGCTGTTTCGCTGCTAGGACCGTTGTAAAGAAGATACCGGTGCAACCGGATAAGACCGGTGCAGGCGGTAATAGCGGTGGTGGTGGTCCGCTACAACGGCAGCGAGGGGTGCTCCCCCAAAGAAACAAAGTCAACGCTTCCAAGAGGGTGCTCCGTGGGACACAGTGCTAGTGTACACCAGAGAAAACAAAAAAATTTAAGATTTTTAAATTAAAAAAATTTGTTTTTTGAAAGTGCTAAACATTACTCATTCTGAGTCCCTTTTAAATCCAAGTGAACTTTTAAGGCTGTATAGCCGTCTTCTTGAATTTTTTTTGGATTTTTAATTCATTTTTTTTTTTGATAGTGGAAATTTTAGTTCTTTAAATTTTGGAATTTTAGTTGAATTTTAGCTGTGTAATTTTTTTTTAAAAATTTAGAGTAAGGCTAGTATGTAGTGGAAATTTGTGAATTTCGGCTGAGAATTGTGACGGTGTTTTTTTTTTTCTTTGCGGTCGCGAATTTTTATCTCCGCAATAGGAGATCATCAACGTTCTTCGTGCTGCCGGCAGGACAACGGGGGACTGAAGAGAAACTAGAAGAAACCGTGAGTACGTTGATTTTTAAATATTTACATACGATTCTTAGCAGAAAGGTTAGGTGGTTAGTTTAATAGTAGTTTTTAAGTTAATAATTATAATAAATTGAATAGGGCGATGAGCCAACCGAAGTTCATGTGGTGTATTTATACTCAGACATGAGTGAAAAGGATTTTTTTTTTATTTGGTGTGTGGATGGCCAGTCAGGCTATCCTTCTGTAGATGAACGGTGACAAGACAGGACGACTACGAACGATGACGACATAACTTGACGACTGACTAACCTCCACTACAACAGACTTAGGTCGTGACTGGGGAGCGCGTTTAGGGACCATCTCTCGCAATCATTGGCCAGAGAGATGGCAATTGGTTGTGTGACTAGACCACAGGGTGGGCAGGCCAGCTTTTGCCACTTCGACCAGGCATACCACGGGTATTTGACGAACCCGTTTGGCGAGGAGAGAAATTAGGAGGACAAAGTGCGCGATAGGGAGTAGCTGTAGGATAGTTTAAGATAGTTAGGTTTTAGATTAGGATTTATTTTAAGGCATTAGGTTAGTTTAGGTTAAGTTTAGGATAGCTAGGGTAAGCTTCGCGGAGTCCTTCCCAATCTTTCTCCTGGCCAAGGGCATAAGTCCTTGAATTTTCCTTTTTACTTTCTTTTCTATTCTTTTTATTCCGTCCGATGTCCAAAGTAGAGTAGCTTTCTTCTTTCTTTTGTTTTTTTATCAAAATGGCACGAGATTTTGTGTGCTGAGCGGGTGGTGTGAAGTAAGGTGGACAGGAACCACCCTATTCGACGAGCTGAGCCGAGCAACCGCGAGCGTGCCGCCGTCCTCCTTACTCACACCGAAGACGCCTCCGTGGCCAACCCTAGCTCACAACATAGTTGTAGATTGTTATTGTGTACGAGTTTGGACTTTTTGCCGATTTGTATTATAGTATTTTCATATGAAAATATTTTGAGTACCTTGTATGGGTCATCTCAAAGGGTGAAAATTTGTTCTTTCTTGTCTGGTTCTTTGTCAGAACTCTGCCCCCCTATGTTGAATCGTTTTGTGTTGCCTTTCTTGTTGTACAGTTTTGATTTTTTCTTCTTTTCATGTAGTAATTCTCTGGCAATTTTGTATTCGTGATTAATCGAGCTTTCAGTTCATTAGCGAAGTTGTCGTAGTTGTAGAGGGTCTGTGGTTCTCTATTGAGGGAACTAGGAATTCGTGGAGGATATCCGTATAAGAGTTCATGCGGCGAGTACGTAGTATATGGGGTATAGTATTATATACGAACACGGCGTAGGGTAACCATGTATCCCAGGTGAGTGGATCTTTGTTAATACATTGTTTGAGGTATTCTGCCAATGTTCTATGACTACGCTCAAGAGCTTCATTCGTTTGGGAATGGTAAGGGGTCCTTGGATTGTCTTCGTTTATATTATTTTGAACACCTTTTTAAATAAGTTACTAAGAAAGTTTGTTCGGTCCATTAGGATTAAATCTGGGATTCCAAGATGGTACACTAAACGCTCGACTAGCATACGGGCTATAGTTGAGGCTTCAGCGTTGTATATTGCCTCAGAGAATTTGGTTAAATCATCTTGAAACGTAAGTATATATCTGTTATCTTCGTGGCTGACTGGTAATTGTATTACGATATCCAAAGCTACTCGTTAAAAAGGCGTTCTACTTGAAGTATGTAGTTATTTTCATTGGGATTTTTGTATTTTTGAATAGTTTACTCTTCTGACATGATTCGCATTTGTGAATGTACTCGGTAATGTGCTTTGTGACAGGCGGCCAGTAGTAAGTCTGTTTTATTATTTTTGCTTCTCAAGTTACCCCTTGATGTCCTCCTAGTAGTGAGTCGTGGTATTCGTATAGTAGTTTGGCTATATCTTCTGTGTCAGTTAGAAATATTCTGTTATCGGTAACAAGGTCTATCTCTATGTCGTGGATTTGAGAAACTTTTTCAAGAAGTAGTTTGAGAGCTTTCTTTGACTTATTGTCTGTTGCTGCTGAAGCAAAACCGACTGATCTGTGTACTATGAGTTTTATCTTTTATGTCGTTCAGACAAGATTTTATCTTTTTAGCTTCTGAATGGTATGGACAAAGTAGTGACTAGGAGATCTGCGTTTCCGTTAAACTGGAAAGAAGAAATTTTTCTTACCTAAAGGTTTAATAAAATTAGGTATTTTCATTTTCGGGTGTTCTTCTTCTAGGGACTCTATTAGTGAAAGTGTTATTACTTTTCATTGGACCTGTTTGTCCGAGTAAATTGACTTTCTCTCTTCTAGTAGCTTGAACCTGGAGAGAATCTGTATATCTTCAGGGATTTTTGAATGTGTTTCTAGTGGTGATTCTTTATTTCTATTTTGGCTACGTGTAGTTACCAAAACAGTATTTTTGATTGGGTTATTTTCTTCGCTACTAATAATGTGATTGAGTGCGTCGGCATTTGTTTTAAACTTGCCTTTCTTATAAATGATTTTATATTCGTACTCTTCCATTAGGATTCTCTATCGCATTAATAGGGATTTCGGATTCTTGCGGCCTATTAACTATTGTAAAGAGTTATGGTCGGTAACAATAGTAAATTTTCTCCCATGGCGCATATACGATGGTAAGTAATTCCTTTTTGGAAGTAGTATAGCGAGTTTCTGCGTCGTTTAAAGTATGACTGGTGATAGCACGGCACCTAATGCTATATCACTGGCATCCGTGGTTATGAGGAATTCGGTGTTGAAATCAGGATATGATCATCCTTTTCCTTTAAAGACCTGAATGCTTCAGCACAAAAGGCGTCCAAGTGGTAAGGGGTGTTCTTTCTTAGTAATTTCGTTAGTGGTTTGGCCAGCTCGGCAAAATTAGGGATAAACTTTCTGTAGTAACCTCCGAATCCAAGAAAAGGTTTTATATCTTTTGGTCTTTTAGGTACAGGAAATGTTTTCACGGCCCTGGATTTTTCTGGGTCTGACTTTATACCATCTTCAGAAATGACGTGCCCTAAAAAGGTTGTTTTTCGAGAGTTTTCTCAATCAGGTCAGTTATTTTGTGGACTTGGTTGATTTTAGAATGTTTGATTCTAAATCCAAACTGATGGTCAGGAATGAAACGTCTTTCGTCGATTACGGGTTGTAGTCGTTTAGAAAGTAGTTTTTCGAATATTTTAGAGATAATCGGCAGTAGGGAAATAGGCCGATATGATTTTTTCTCATTCAGATGTTTGAATGGTTTCGGAACTATTATAATCTTGGCGACTTTCCATTGTTTCGGAACGTAGAGCAATCTGAACGAAGCTTTAACCAAATTTAGCAGTTTGATAAGAGCTTTATTCGGTAATTCCTTGAGCACCTGCGCCTTTATCAAATCGTAAACCGGTGATTTTTTCATCTTTAGATTTTTAATCACTTCCCTCAGTTCAATCAATTCAACTTTTTTTATTTTAAAGTTGTCAGATGTCGTGACTGGGGAGTCGGACGTTATCAAAGGGCTTAAACGTTTCTTCTAAGTGCAAAGCAAAAAGTTCTGCCTCTTCTTTGTCGCACTTGGTCGAAGTTCTATCGGTTTTCCGAATTGGTGGCACTTGCATTTGAGGTTTAGGGATGCCTTTTAACGTTTTCCGAAGTGAATAATTCGATTCTCTTTCAGCGGAGAGATTTCTTATTGCTTTTAAATTCCCGAATACTATCTCTAAAGCGATTCCATAGTCGGTTAAGGAAATTTTTATGCTGCGATGCACGAGTGATTTGCCATTTCTTTCGTGCTTTTCTTTTCTCCCTCACCAGTTCAATGATTTCTCTGGGATACTTTTCGTTGCGGTTAACCTTATAGCTTCTGAAAGGAGTGTTTCTCCATGCCGCTCTTTGGATTGCTTCCACGAAACGATCAACTTCGTCCTCCATTTCACAAGGTGTTTTAAGTGATATATTTAGGGCGATATTTCTTTCGTAATTATTTCTAAAGCCCTCCCAGTTTGTTCTATTGGTAGTAAGTCTTGGAGGGCCTTCTTTCTTGATCAACGCTTCACCAAGTAATACAATTACCGGAGAGTGGTCAGAATAGAGATTAAAACTTTCATCGACTGTAATAAACTTCTCATAAATGCCTTTTGAAATGAAAAGTTGGCCAATACAATTCATTTCCCACTTGGTAAAGAATTTTTCCTTTAGAAGATGTACACCTTGAACCCCAGAAGGTGTTTTTCGCGTTAAAAACTCCACAAGTAAGGAAATTTGAACCAAGCAAATTAAAGACACGAAAGTAGTCGTCTTTTTCGAGCGAGCATCGCGCCGGACAGTAAACTGACGCTATATTGTAGTTTAAGTGTTTATTTTTAACCCTTACCGCGCACAACTGAAGTTTTTCCAGCTCGATGTCTATATCGACCGAGTGTTTGATGTTAGTTTTAATGAATAAGTACGAACCGCCCTCTATTTTTTTTTTTTTTGATTCCCTTGTTAGATGGGTTTCGGAGGTCAAAAATATGTCGATAATTTCTCTCATTAGGAAAATTTCTAAAATTTGGAAACATATTGACATTGAAACAGAACAATTCATTGCCGATGTAAAACAGGCAGCAGAAGATAGTACACCGACACCGACAAAAAAAACAGGCTTCGGTGGAATACCCCTCGGAAATCAAGCAACTGATACTTGAAAAGAGAAGAGCTCGTTTAGCTACTTTGCAATCTCACGGCTGACAAAGTCACGGACTACTCCCTTTGGAAGGCTGCTAAACATTTAAGGAGAACTCAAACGCAAGATCCCCCGCTGAAAACACCTGATGGGAAATGGATCGGCGATGCAAGGTTAAACTCTTTTGCCAGCACCTTTCAAATGTTTTCAAACCTTTTCCACTTATCGTAGCAAACGAAAAACTTGATTTCTGTAACAGAATAGATGAAAAGGAAATTCCTTATGTTTCGTTAAGAGAGATCAAGACATGTATTCATAAACTAAATAATAGAAAATCAGCAGGTTAGGAACTTATAACTGCTTAAATCTTGAAAGAACTGCCCTCCACTGCATTGTTAAAATTCAAGCTTATAATTAATGCTTGATTTAAACAAAAGTATGTCGCACATTACTGATGAGATAGCAGAAATAATTGTTATACCTACCTAACTAAGGTAAGCCTATATCAAAAGTTACCTCATATACCCCAATCTCACTTTTACCGATATTATCGAAACTTTTCGTGAAAATCCTTCTTAAAAGACTAGACCAAATTATAGAGCAAAGGAAGTTTATCCCCATCGACCAATTTGAGTTTAGAAATAGACACTCGACGATAGTGTATCGTGTAACTAATGTTATGGAAAAGGCACTGGAAGGAAAACAATTTTTTTATTATTATACAGGGGTGATATACCGCATGTGAGTGATACCATGATAGCCACATTTGCAGACGACACTACTTTTCTATCAACAGATGGATATGTGGCTGAAGCAACAGTCAAAGTCAACCCATATCAATTTTACAAATAAAAAAATAACGAATATACCCATGGTTATTAATAACCAAGTTGTTCCTTACATTAACACACCTAAGTATCTGGGTATGAATCTAAACTGAAATGTTACGTATTGAAAACTTTATTGGTTGTTAGGATATAATTCAGAACTAAATAGAATAAAATCCTATTATATAATCAGATACTAAAACCCGTTTGGACATATGGTATCCAATTATGGGGTTGTACAAAGTAAACGAATGTACAAATAATACAAACATTTCGAAATAAGGTCCTTCGGGGAATAGTGAATGCCCCACGGTATATTAGAAATAGTGACTTGCATCGAGATTTGCAGATTGTCATCGTAACAGATGTGCTTAAAAAGTACGCAATGCGTCACAACGAGCGTTTGTAGGTGCATATTCATCCTGAGATAGATGACGTCTTAAATGTACGTTATAATATTCGTAGGTTAAGAAGTAAGTTCAATCAACCTATACGAACTCTTTGGTTCTCCGTATCTTGGGCTCCCTAGAGAATTTTTCTGATATCTTCTTTATCCACTCTGCCTTTCCCCTTTGTTGCTCGATCTAATCGTCTGGTTTGATTAATATCGTAGCTCGTCTTGGACTTATATGTATCTGCTGTACAGTTTACCTCTCGTAGTTCGTAGTTTTACATCTTTTAAAAGGACCATTTACACATGGGTTCCTATTGCTCGAAGGACCAAAAGTAGGATAGTGTTCCTATGATTGCAAACTTGAATAGCCACCTTACCTCTGCTGGTGGGATAGCTATTCAATAGCTGTAGGATTCTTTTCCTACGATTGTACTTGAATAGCCATCTTACTCTTGTGGGGGGATAGCTATTCAATGAGACCAACTTCTGTAGTGTTTGAAATTAATCTGCTTTATTATTAAAATGATTTCTTATTTATACAATATTTTTGCTTACTTAGTACTTTCGTGATCTATGTTCGATATGGGTGAGAGTAACAGAAATACAATATGATATGATAAGAATACAAAAGGTGCTTATGCTAAACTACCTTTGAGAAACATAGAATTGTTTATGTAATTGGAGTTGAAGTGCAGTGATTATGTGCAATGCATGTAAATTTCACAGTGACTCTGTACACCTCTAATTTCCAGAAAATATTTTATTTGTTTTATTGTTTGAGGTATTTTAATTTGCTTTATGATTTCAATTTTATTTGGATTGGCTTGTATACCTTTGTCGGAAATTATGTGTTCAAGGTATTCAAAATGCTCTTGGAGTGATGTTGAAAGATGAGTATGTCATCCACATATACCATGCAAATTTTCCCAATGTAATCTTGTATAACCTAGTTCATCATTCTTTTAAAGTAAGCGGGAGCATTTTTCAGCCCGAATGGCATACGTGTAAATTCGTAGTGGTCGTCTGCAGTTGAAAAAGTAGTTTTGTGTCTTTCTTTCTTGTCAATAGAGATGTGATGAAAACCCTTTGCAAGGTCGTGTGTTCAAAAGTATTGAGCATTACCCAATTTGGAAACAATATGATCCACCAATTTGTCATCTGTTGTTGCATCGTTTAAATTACTATAACCAACAACGATGCGCCACTTTTGATGACCCGAATTATCAATTTTTTTGGGGTCAACCCAAATCGGGGCATTATACGGGCTGGTGAAATTAACGATGAATTATTTTGTAAATATCTCTCATTGCTATTAGAGCTATTAAAATGTTGTCTTGTATGATGTCCTGGATTGTTATTTAAATTTTAAAAATTTCCTGAATTCTGGTTTAATCCAAAATGAGTACTGGTTTTATGTACCTATATATATGTTTATTTCCTAAAGAACAACATTCTCGGAATTGAGTGTAAACGAACTTTGAAAGCTACCTAAGTTAGTGTTTACGAAATTTCTTGACTTATCATATCCAAAATTTTGTGGGGAATATTGTCTTACATAACCCAATGAACGTTCAAAACGGCCCATGCTATTATTTCCATAATTTTCGGTAATAACTCTTTTGGGTCCCTACGTTTGGGTTATTGTTATGAAGCATAATATAACTTCACTTCATAGGATTGTTATTATTGATTAAAGTAACGTTTGCATCTTTTTTAATGTCCTGTTTTCTTCTTAAATCTAATATTCTCTCATTATTTGCGGAAAATCTCATTATTTACCTCGAGATTTTCGCTAATAAATAAATATTATAAATATACTTAATAAAAAGTTCCAAATCCTCTGGTAGTCCAGTAAAATCAGAGACTCCATCAACTAAACTAAGTGATCCGCCATACCTTTCCTTGTTGCACGAACTGTTTGTCTTCTGCACCACTTTTTCCTTTGTTTCAGATTTTTTTAGTCACTTTGTTGGTGCCATGAAATAAAGTCTTATGCAAAAAGGTCCAAAACGTAATTTTGGACTTTATTGTACTTTTGAAATTGCAATAAAATCCAAAACGAGTTTTGGACTTTATTTAATTTTTGAAAGTGCAATGAAGTCCAATCGAAGTGGAAATAAAATCCAAATAACAAATATATGGGCTACATACAAAAAAACCCCATAGATATTCTACTGTTTATGTATTGTGGGTATAATGCATATATATATACATATATATATATATATATATATATATATATATATATATATATATATATAACAGTGGAATATGTACGGGGGGCATGCTGCCCTCCTGCAACCCCCTCGCTTGGGATCACTCTAGGATTTGGAGTGGGTGCGAGGTTTCTTTTATGTAAAGTTCGGAACTGCACCCTTTTTTTCACAAATTTAAAATACAAAAAATATGCTATTCGTCTTTTTCTTTTAAATAGTTGAGTGCAATAATTTCCAAGGACTTTATTGCACTTTTGAAATTGCAATAAAGTCAAAAACGCCTTTTGGACTTTATTTCACTTTCGAAAGTGCAATAAAGTCCAAAATTATGTTTTGAACATTTTTGTATAAGACTTTATTTCGTGACACCACTTTGTTTAGCAATTTTTTTTTTTTACATTTGAAAATACAATTTAAGTGGATTAATATATGTAGTTCACTGTTAATTTTATTTTTTTTTTTTTTATTTCACTAAAGCTTGTCTATTTAATGATAGTTTTTTTCAGTTTTAAGGCTTTATTTCTCCGGCGCGACTATCCACCTTGTCGTGGTGTCGGAGCTTAAGTAGGTTATACTAGAAATCACATCGAGCGTGCTTCCCCTGTCGGAGCATACTTTCATTTCCGTCCGTACTCGTCGGAACAACATTTCACAAAAAAATATAAAACAACCCCATAAAAAAGAAACCAACTGTAAAAGCGATGAACTGTCGCTAGAGGCAATGGCAGAAACCATCAATGCCATAATCTTAGTATCCGGAAAGCTCCTTCCAGTACTCAACGAGCGACTGGGTCAAATGCAGAGGACTGGAAGTAAATCCGGCGAAACTCGAGTTAGTGCTATTTTCGATAGAGAAGATTGATACCAGAATACAATTACCCTTGTATACTGGTGGAGAAAGGTATTCCCTCAAAGACAACATCAAGAAAGACGCCTTGACGAGACCGAAGACGGAAAATAAAAACAACGCAACAGCTAGCGGGGGTGTCATCCTTGAATTGAACCCCATCAAAAAGCTGCCACGGTTGTTACACGCACAAAGACGCATGGAACCGAAACTAAGAAGGCGGGTCCCAGCGCAACCAAAATACGTAGCGCTGATGAGAGGCGGAAAGTCACACCAAGGATCGAAGCTGTACAATGGACTTATTTTTGAGTCTGAGTGCTCCAGTAGGGTGTACCCGCACCGACAAAAACAAGGATCGAAGCCGCTAAGGCGGATCCGGGGAAAAAACCCTTAGCGACTGCGGTGCTAAGACGGGCAAGGGCAGAACACCAGCGCCATCGAAAATAAATAGGAAGGTGTTTGCTTCCAAAAGGGAACAATCCCAAGAAGAAACAAATAATCAACCTAAAATTAAAAGGGCAAACCCAACTGTTCAGTTCAGCGGGGATACACGAAATGACCTACGGCTTGCTGTAATGGATATCGGTAAGTCTTAGAACTATGGCCAATGCGATCTTCGACCACATTTGTAGGAATATTAGTACCACTGCTCCTACCTTCGGCCTAACTAATTGGAAGCGCGGAAAGACCAGCTCTCCTATGACTTCGCGAAGAAGATTATAGCAACTCCCAAACCCTGGGAAGGAGCTGCTCTCAAGGGAGTTCCCCTAGACGAGGCACCAGAGAGGCCTAAGGCCAGACTGAACATACTTAATCTGAGCGTCGAGAAGGAGCAGTTCCTCTGCTTCTTGAAACCATAAAACCTAGCGCGCCCTATGAATGACTGAGAAATTGTTGCAGTAGAAGAGAACGAAGATGGTACTAAGGGGTTAATCTTCGCCATGGAGGAACCTCCAGAGAAATGAAGAAATAACAAATGTTGCGGCTCTCCTTTGGAGCTGGTAACGTCTCACTGAGACTCACGAGGAAGCCGCAGCCTAGTGAAACGGCAATCACTGTGAAGAATACCTTGACTCCCAATGAAGGTAATACTTTTATAACAACCAATAGAAGGGAGGTTCTTGATATAACACTCTTATTTGCAAATAGCACCGCAACAATCTCGAACTGGAGGATATCCGACAAGACATCACTGTCTGATCACTGTTGGATACTCTTCGATTTGAATTCCGGGCTACGAATAGGAATGCTTTTCGAAACCCGTGCAGACCTAACTGGAAAGGATTCAGCGAGAGCTGGGGAGATCTCTTGGACCTTACCCTGGGGAGAACCCCAGGTCCACGGAAGACATCGATAAGGTGGTAGATGATCTTACAAGTAAGCTCAACAGCTCTTTTGGAAGGGCCTGTCCAGTCAGACGCGCCAGCGGAAGAAATCACCCACCCTGGTGGAATTCGAAAATAGCAGAGCATCTGGGCACCTCGGGACATAGCTGGCACCTCGCTAAAGTGGGAGCTATTGAGTGGTCAACACATAAGGAAAACGTTAAGCTTCTCAAAGAGGAAATATGATTCGCTAAGAAAAGTTCCTGGGGAAGCTCGATTGAGGAAGGTTCTCACCACAGCTCCATTACATGGGTCTTCTATTAAGAACTGTGATGGCGGCTCGACGGACTCTTACGAGAATATGCTTGAGGCTCTCTTGAAATGTCACTTTCATGGCTGTTAAGAGGCAGAGACATACTGTAGGGCAATCACATCTATGCCAGCTAACATTGAGACTGAAACTATCGACAATTTAATTTCGTTGGCAGTCAAATCGTTTGCACCTTATAAAGCACCCGGTATTGATAAGATACATCCTATAATGCTACAAAAATCGGGGTAATATATTATTCCATGGCTCAAGTACATATATGGTCGGTGTCTCAGATTGGAATATGTTCTAAAAGCTTGGCGAGAAATTAGAGCGGTTTTCATACCAAAGGCGGGTGAAATAAACCACGCTAATGCCAAGGGCTACAAACCGATAGACATGCACATCAGAGATGAGATTGGGGATAACTTTTTATCAAAACATAATGCGTAGAAAACACTCTACAAGTGAAGGAACACACGATGGGTGCACTCCTTGATATCGAAGGGACTTTTAATAATGTAAGTACCGAAGCTATAGTAAACAGTTTGCGCAGGGCCAAAATACAATTAGATATATGCAAGTGGATTGAACTAATGCTTAGTACCCGCATAATCAGAGGTGGCCACGGTGTACTTGTTAGTGTGTTCGCTTGTGACCCGAACTATGCAGGTTCAAGCCCGGATAGGGACAGCAATCATAGACACCCGAACACAAAAGGGAAATTAATGAAATCTAAGTTTTTCCAACCACTACACTGAAAGGAGTTCTGCCTGGTAGTACAATGGACACAGAAAATTGAGTCTGAGTGCCCCGGGATTTGGAAATTTCTTTTTTATAAAAAAAAAAACGCATAATCAACTCCACATTAGGGGGCATAAGGGAAAGAAAGCGGGGCACCCCCAAGGCGGAGTCCTTTCACCACTCTTATGGCTTCTAGTAGTGGACGAGATGTTAGCAGCCTATGCTATTTTCGATAGAGAAGATTGATACCAGAATACAATTACCCTTGTATGAATGGTATTGAGCTGATACCTCAAGTAACTGCAAAATATCACGGCGTAATATTGGATTCCATTAAACTGGAAAGCTAACATTAACAATCGAATCAAGAAGGCTTATGTTGTACTATATGCATATAGAAGTCGTCATTTACAGACCTTCGTGGAGTCTTACAGTAAGTGCAAAGTAATTTTTCAAGTGGTGAAAAAGACGTCAATAATAAGCGATAGCTTGGTCTAGTGGTAGTGGCAGTGGTTCATATACTAAGTTTTTGTCTAATTTTCT
Source organism: Pocota personata (assembly GCA_963082735.1). Classification (NCBI taxonomy): domain Eukaryota; kingdom Metazoa; phylum Arthropoda; class Insecta; order Diptera; family Syrphidae; genus Pocota; species Pocota personata. Next base: position 132,302,245 of record OY720429.1, read on the forward strand.
CAGTTACAATTAAAATTAAATAAATAAAATAAATAAAAAGTATATATATATATATATAAGTATAAATAAAATAACTAGAAGTATTAGGTTTAGCTTAGAGCGCCCGTATAGGGCCAGTAAGTTAGAATAAGATAGTTTAGTTAATTAGCTAGTTTTAAGCTTTTTTTGTCTAGCTATAAGTTTAATGAAGTAATAATAAAAATGCACTAAAAATTAAAAAAAAAAAATGTAGTGGCATTGGACCGTCGATCGGTGGTCACGGGTTCAATTCCCGCAAATATTAAACTTTTTTTTTTTTCATCAAAAAAATCACTCTACAAGCTACTCGACGACCAAAGCCCTGACGTGTGTCACAGAAACTCAAGTTACGGCATAAAAACTATAATATAGAAAGAAGGGACCTACACAACTTCACACAAGTAGGAGGTGTAGCGATCTTCATTCGTAAAGAACTAAGGTATTAGGCCGTGTACAGTGGTGAAGTGCGAAGGTTGCAGGTGTTAGAAGCGTGTATTGTGTACATTTCTCTCCATAGTATAAAGAAGATGTACGTGGTCGCGCTTTACGCTGCTGAAGCTGCTCAATCTACTTTATTCATGTCAGAGCTCGAAACATTGTTTCGATGCCTAAGGCTGGAGTCGGGGGAGAATTATTTCCTCCTGGCCGGAGATCTAAACTCTAAGCATAGATATTGGGGGAATAACACACCAAATCCTAGAGGCAACTCACAAATCAATTGGTGGGGTCAACACATTGTTGAGTTTCGGCTCGATTTGAAAGCTACAGATAATCTGTCGTTTCCCAGAAGCGGCTCCTATCTGGATCTACTGCTGTTCGACGAACGGTTACAACTGACCAACGTGGACCGACAAACGGTAAACTGTCTGCGCACGTTTGTGCATGACAGTGACCATTGCGGACTTAGTGCCGAAGTAACGATTCCCAACGAAATTGCGGAATTGGAAGAGTTTGTTCAAACGTACACCTACAACTACAGTAGGACTCGTTGGACTCGCTTCTCCCGAAATTTGACAAGAGCGTTCTCCTTGAACTCGCTCTACCAACCGGTCAATAGGAATCTGTCAAATGAGGAGATTGACAAGTACTTTAAAGAAATGGACCAGGCAATCGAACGAACGATGGACAGTACGATACCTCGGTATCAACCAACTGACAACGTGTTGCGCAATACAACAACCGACACACTGCACGTACAAAAAAGTAGGAGGTTAGGACGCTGAAATCGTTGATAAAAAACCTGCGAATACTAATTAGAGCAAACTGTAGGCGGTCGGCTAATTTGCACAGGGGCAACAAGATTCTGGCTATAAAGTCTGATAACCCGAGTATGTTCCCTCAGATTAATAAAATATTTCGGGGGAACGATGTCAACAAACTTCCGTGTCTGAAAATTCCCCGAACAACGAACAATGAAAGCTTACTTACAGCAGCAGGAATAGATCCAAGGGACGCTGTCGATGATGACGACTTTTTTTGTGATCGAAGATCCGCAAGAGAAGGTGGAGGCTATTGGAACTATTTTCGAGGACGTGTACAAGGTAGCATTCGCCCGAACCACGACATGGAGAATAGAGTCCTTGGGCACAACTTCTACTTTCGAAATGATGTAGAGCACTGACGATCAGAGAATACTGGTTTTCGTGGAAATCTACGCCACCCCGTTCAATAATGCTCTGAATAATGCCCATTATCCAGAGCATTGGAAAACAGCAGTGGTAGAGCCGATCCCCAAAAGGGGAAAGGACAATCCGGCAAAACTCCGGTCGATAAGTCTCCTTGCGAATATCAGCAGGGTATTCGAAAAAGTGATCAATATAGCCTTGACTAAGTGGATTGAGGACAATAATGTAGTTCCGGATAACCAATTCATCTAAACTGGTATCAGATATTCAATGGAACAAAAGCAAGAACCAATGCAAGAGGGCCTGCCTGACTTACTTGGAGAAGGCCTTCGATACCGTATGGTTGGAAGGGCTCTTTTACAAGCTGAGCAGGTTGGGTATAAGCAAACCACTGCTGTACATGTTGTTTAATATGCTCACCGGTAGAAATTTCGTTGTGAAAAATGGCAATGTGACTTCTGATGGGACGTTCGAAATTAAAAATGGTCTGCAACAGGGTGCGGTTAATTCACCGATACTTTTCAATGTTTGCGCGTCAGATCTGATAGGATCTCTTCAGCACGCAATAGCGTACGCAGACGATTTGATTGCGTACAGATCAGGACCTAAGATAGACGTCATTGCAACACTCTTCCAGAGTGACTTCGATAAGATTCAGCGATGTTGCGAAGACTGGAAGTTGAAGATCAACCTTCAGAAGTCGGAAGCCATTCCAGTCAGAACGCCGTTATCTCGGGCCTCTAGGGATACCAGAAAGAATTGGCGAAAGTTCTCTATAATTGGACAGCACGGGCGTCCAGTTGCATGTCAAAAAGTGGTGGGATACCTTGGACTTTTGCTAGACCAATATCTCTATTTAAACAAACATGTAGATGCTGCTCTGGCCAGAGCCCGAGCTGCCTTCGCACTTGCAAAGAGACTTTTCTATAGCGAGCAACTCAATGCAAGGGTAAAGGTAATCTGCTACACGGCCCTCATTCAGCCCATGCTCGCATAGGGATATCCCGTGTGTTTCAACATAGGGGCAGGTAGGATGGAAAAGATTCGGGTGTTTGAGAGTTCCTGCCTTCGGACTTGCCTTCACTTGTACAGAACACCAAAGTCTCAGTACATTAAATTCTATTCTAATGAGGTCCTATACAACGGGGCGAATCTGATAAGAGTGAACAATTTTCTGGTCAAGATGTCTCGAAAGCACATTGCAAGAGCAATGACCTCGACGAATAACCTGATCTTCGGGGCTTATTACTCCAACTATAGGTACCATGAGAGTGCGCGCCTTAACTGCTATATTCCCCCAGAAGCATTCCTCTATTTCGATCAGACAGGTCTGATCCGGGATAGATCAGCGGTGCTGCTAATCTTTCACGTTGCCCAGACAACTGTGGACAGGCAGCTCAACTACAGCCGAGGCGTCGCACAGAGGATTGAGGAGCGTCTTCGATTCAAATACAAATTTTTCTTAGTCGTAATTTTTTTTGTAAATCAAATAGTAATAAGTAGTAGATTAAGTTGAAAGACCTAGATAAGAGTTAAGGTTAGCTTAGAGCGCCCGCATAGGGTCAATAAGTTAGAGGAAGATAGTTAAATTAGATAAGTTAGTTTTAAGCGTTTTTGTCTTTAGCAAGAAAGTATGAAAATGAATTGAAATTAATAAAAAGCAAAAAAAAAAATTAAAAAAATTTAGAAATCGGGAATCTTGGGGTTTTAAGTTAAAAGTGATACACTGTGATAGTAAGACCCATTTTAATCTATGGTTCGATTGTCTGGTGGAAAACGATCGAGAAGAAGATGGATAAATATATTTTTATTTTATTTTTATAGTTAAAGATTTACATTAATTTTTTTTTAATGTTGTTGTAGCTCGGCTTGCACTGAGATATGATTATTGATACCTTACTACTGAAAGTTACAATTGATTTTTAAATGTATTTTGTATTAACAAATATGTTGGGAGAAAAAACTATAAAAAAACGACCATATAAAGGAATAATATGATATATGCTATATTATTTAGATATTAAAAACAATATTATCACAGCAGAAGCCTTAAGACTACATAGATAAACAAATACTTAAAATAATCAATATTTAAATCAATAAATAAATAAATAAGTAACTAAATATATAAATTAATAAATTAATAAATTATTATAATAAATAAGTAAATAAATGAAAATGGATAAACAAATTTACGAATTTACCAAAAAAAAAAACTTCAGGTAAATAAATATGTAAGTACGAGACTTGATGCACAAGTAAATAAATAATATAACAGATGCATTAATTAATAAGTAAATAAATAAATTGAGTTTAAGCACAGTTCCCCCAAACAGGAGAGCCATATGTCATCAATACTTGGAAAACAACTTTAAAGATGATCATTTTATTTTGTTTACTCAGCAGTGACTTGCGATTTATCAAGGTATATAGCATTTTAATTGGAATATTAACATTTTCTAAAATATGTTTTATGTGAATGGCGAAGGTCAATTTCTGGTCTATGTACACCCCCCGGGTACTTAACACAACCAACCCACGGTATATCACAATTGTCCAAGTTAAGAGTGCCATTTGGAAAAAATGAACTTAGTCTTTTTCTCATGAAAAAGATAGCTTGGCTCTTTTTGGCATTTATTTTGTTCTTCTAATGCTTGTAAATATTACGAAAATTGCATTTAGACCGCTTTGTAAATTACTTTCAATAAGTAAACCCAACTCGTGTGATAAGTATATAGCAGAATCATCGGCATAAAGTACTATATCACAGTTAGATATGCTATACAAGTGTTAAATAATATTGTAGCAAGGACTGATCCTTGAGGAATGCCAGCTTGTACAATTTTTGCCGAAGAAAACCCTTCTTTTAATGACACTATGAATGTCCGATTACATAGAAAACTTGGTATAATTTTAATTAAATATTTCGGACAACTAAATTTAATCAGCTTGTAAATTAGTTCGTTGTGCCAAACTGAATCAAAAGCATTTTCGATGTCAAGTAAAACTAAACCAAGCGACTTTTTTTTATTAAGCTGTTACTTATCTTCCTTACAAGTCCTTAAAATTTAGTGAAAAGGGTTGTGGCGTTTTCTAAAACCAAGAGGCCGGCAGTATGGTTTTCGTAGCAACAGATCCACTGGTGATTTGATGGCATATCTCACCGAGAAGTGGAACCAATCTCTCCATCACTTCGGCGAAACCAAGATGGTTGCGCTTGATATTTCAAAGGCATTTGACAGAGTTTGGCATCAGGCTCTTTTGTCGAAAATGCGTGCATATGGCGTCGTTGAGTCTCTTCTTCAATGGATTAGAAATTACCTTTCGGGGCGTTCAATACAAGTTGTTTTGGACGGCTTCAAGTCTGCAATTCACCAAATAAATGCTGGTGTTCCCCAAGGCTCTGTTTTGTCTCCGACTCTCTTTCTTATTTTTATAAATGATCTCTTGTCTGCAACTTCTAATCCAATCCATTCCTTCGCTGATGACAGTACCCTCAGTTTTTCATATTCGTTCCCTAACTCACGTCCTTGCTCTTCGGCCGTAGAAGGGGAACGGCAACGTATGTTAAACACATTAAATTCCGACCTGGACAGCATAATTAAATGGGGTTCAACCAACAGAGTGGAATTTAATGCTTCCAAAACACAATGCTGTCTTCTGTCTCTCAAGCGAAACCAAAACCCTCAACCATTATCCATGGATGGTACTTGCATCATTGAAACCGAAAGACTTGCCATTCTCGGTATGTGTATTAATAACCATCTTCGGTGGAACGATCACATATTCGAGGTCGCCAAAAATGCTGCAAAATGTCTAGGATTCCTTAAACGGTGCAAGAAATATTTTACCCCGTCTGATCTGGCCTCAATTTATAAGGCTTTCATTCGCCCTAAGCTGGAATATAACGCCCATATCTGGTCTGGTGCACCCAAGACCGTTCTGCACATTCTTGATAGGGTACAAAATCGCGCGTTAAAACTTATAGGTGATAGAGACTTTGTGAATTCCATTCATTCACTAGAACATCGGAGAAATGTCTCATGTCTCTCCCTGTTTTATCGTTTTTTTAATAAAAAATGCTCCAGCGAAATAGCCAGTTGCATTCCTCCCCTTCAAAACTTCACCCGCAATACGCGACATGCTTCGAATGCACATCAGTTCACCCTAAAGCCTAACTTCGGTCGTACTGTTAAATATAGGGATTCGTTTATAAGCCGAACGACACGAATGTGGAATGATCTACCAAGCTCTGTATTTCCCCATCACTACAACCTTCAAACATTTAAAGCCAACGTGCATAGGCTTCTCCTCTGTTCCTCTTCTCCCTTTCCTTAAAAGCCCGTGCCCTGTAACAGTATAAAGGTATTCATATTCCTTTTGGCGCGCGCGAATTATAAAAAAAAAAAAAAAAAAAAAGAGGCAGTATATTTCTTAGCCCCATGAAAGCATTAAGCTTTATTTTGATGACTTTCTCAAGAATTTTGCTGATGGTGAATTAAGAGGGTGATGGGTCTGTAGCTGGTTGGATTAGATAGGTCCTTTCCAAATTATTAGTATTATCCAAACCTAGTGGTTTTCTATTTTTAAGATCCGAAACTGTAAGTTTAATATCATCAGCGGACACAAGTTCATTTGTTGGAAGTTGAGTATCAGTTACATTAAAAACAGAGAGCTCGTTTACGACAGTTGTGTCCAGAGTGGATATTGTGTTATTTCGAGAGACATTATGGTTTTGTAAGAATGTATCTGCTAGTAATTCAGCTTTATGTTCAGTGGATGTTATTAACGATCCGTTCACTTGAAAACTTGGCATATGAGTATTTTTCTTTTTCAATATTTCGGCAACGTTCCAGAAAGGCCTAGAATTGTGATCGAGTAAACTTAATATCTGAACTCTGAAATTTTATCTTTGATTAGGCGATATAAATATTCACTGCTTTGAAATCATTAGCTAATCTATCCCTCTGCCAATTCCTTCTATAGCACTTTCTAATTTCAATTAAGTTTAATATTTGGCGAGGAAGTACGATTACTCTTTTTAGGAGATTGGTTAACGAAGTATTTATCAAAAAAAAATTCAATGCAGATGTAGAAAATCTACTAGAGGCTGGTATATGAGTAGGACTAGAAGGATATATTATTGCAAGGTTATGTCTCACTGATATATTATTAAGCACATTTCCCCAAGAATTTGCTCTTAAACAACCCCAATTGCGGTATCTGCAATTTAGATCACCTCCTTTGATAAAATGATGCGGTGCAGTGATTGGTTCCGTCGCTTCAAATACGGTGATCTTTATATTGACGACCGTCCGCATGAAGGAAGGCCAAAAATCCTTCGAAGACCCTGAATTGGAGGCATTGCTCGATGAGGATCCGTGCCAAATGCAAGAACAGCTTGCTTCAGCATTAGGAGTTACCCATCAAGCAATTTCCAAGCGATTGCATGCGTTTGGAATGATGAAGCCAAGGGACGTTGAGCATCGTTTTTTTTTGTCTGTGAACAACTGTTCCAGCGACAAAAAAGGAAGGGTTTTCTTCATCGCATCGTAAAAGGTGATGAAAAATGGATTCATTAGAGCAACACAAAGAAAAGAAAGTCATGGGGACTGCCCGGTCATGCTTCTACGTCGTCGGGTATGCCGAATATTCACGCTGCGAATTATGCTGTGTATTTGGTGGGACCATTTCGGTGTCATTTATTATGAACTGTTGAAACCCAACGAAGCCATTACTGGGGTACGGTATCGACTTCAATTGATGCGATTGAGCCAAGCACTGCGTAAAAAATGCCCACAATACGAGCAGAGGCACGAAAAAGTGATTCTACAGAATGACAACGCTCGGCCTCACGTTGCCAAACCCGTTAAAACCTACCTGGAAACGCTGAAATGGAAAGTCCTACCCCAGCGCCACATTCCCCAGATATTGCGCCATCCGATTATTACTTGTTCCGTTAGATGGCACATGGTCTGGATCAGCAGATCCGCTCATATGTAGACATCAAAAAATGGCTTGATTCGTGGATAGCCTTAAAAGATGAACACTTTTACCGTAACGGTATTTGAGCTCTGCCAGAGAGATGGGAAAAAGTTGATGCTAGCGATGGGCAATACTTTGAATGATTCATTTGTAACCATTTTTTCGCAATAAAGTTGCATTTTCATCAAAAAGAACTTAGTTGCGCACATAATAGAATCTTTCGATACAGAACTATTCTCCTACGTCATTTTTGGAGAAATACACATGACTGGACCAGCTTCCCCTAAAGCAACACAGGGCATGCGTGAAGTCACTAGAGCTTGCGATGCATCCATGATCAGAAAAATATCCTCAAATGACCGTCAGCCAGTCTACTGGACGTGCCACAAAGCGCAAGAAGATTGTACACCGGTGCCATACCAACTGTGATAAGTGATTCAGATAAACTCTGACAACGCTACAAAACTGTTCGAACCGAGTTTAAAAGGGCCATCCAAAGAAGTAAAGGAAACAGTTTCTTAGAAATGTGTAACGAAGTCGATCAAAATCCATGGGGGAGAGCATATTAGGTTGTTATGAAAAAGTTTAAAAGTTAGCAATGATATTTGCCGCAAGATCGGCGATAAAAAGGCACCTGGGTTTGACAAGCTCCCAATCAGAGGCCTTAAGATGCCGCTCAAGGCGCGTACAGACATATTTATCGATGTGTACAATTCATGCTTGAAAGAAGGCGCCTTCCCGGACCAATGAAAACAACAGTGACTGGTGGTTTTTTCCAAATGAAACTACAAAACACCAAATGAGCCGTCCACTCTGCATGCTTGATACGGCCGGAAAAGTCATGGAACGTGTCATTGGTAACAGATTGGGTTTTATTACATTTTTCATTCATTTCAGTTAATAGATTTGTACATTAAGATATGATCTTTAATAGTACTTAGTATTTTGGCTTAAAAGAATTTAATAAATGTCTTAAAGCTAGTTTACATTATGGAGAAACAGAGTTGAGAAAAATTATCAAAGAGATTAGATAATGAAGGTTCAGGTTTGGTGGGATAAGTTGGAAAAATGTTGAAGGATTGCACTTTTAAAATTGTAAGGATTTGAAATATTTTTGATTTGAGAAGGTAAAGAGTTCCAAAGTCTAACAGTGCGGATTAAAAATAAAAGCGAGGAGTTAAGGTAATTATAACGAGAGGGAATAAAATTGATGGTTCTTGAAGAGCGAGTGAAATTAAGTCTGTTATACAGATGAACATTGAGTATTCATAATTTTGTGTAAAAATAAACAATTCCTGGCGTTGATATATTTTTGGAAAGTACAACTAATTAAACCTCTGCCTAACACAGAAATGGTCACATATACGAATCTCGTAAATATAACGCACTGCAGTTTACGCTGGGTTAACGAATCAACGCTGCTGTTGATCACCTCAGCATATGTTACGAGAGGTAAGACTAAGGTCAATACCAGCTTCCGTTGTGTTTCCTATGGAGTACATCCTTAGATATTACCAGTGAAAACTTTGGCGTGGTTATAGCCAGATAAATTTCGATTTATTATGTAGACAAGACTAATGACACTCAACAGGTTTAATATTATTGTTATTCAGATTTATTTATTCTTTTCTTTTATAATATGCACGTGTGAAAGGGGTTATGAATACTGTTGGGACAGAAAAGCTTCCCAAATTGTCTATTTTATAGGAATTTGAATCTGGCGCCTAGTTTCGACCAATCGCCATAATTTATTGTATAAGAGCAAACTTTATAGAATCATTTGCGGTGATTTTGATTTTTATATTCCACTCTCTTGGAATAAAACCGATAATTTAAAATGTATAAAAGCGAATATGAAATAAAGCTTAACCCTCTTTTTTGTCAAAACCATCAGTGGTCGAAACCTCGTCTTTCTTTTCTCGTCGCCGTCGTTTTCGCTTAAGAAGTTCGTCGTCGCTCAGTTTCGTCCACAAGAACGAAAATCAACGTCAACCTTCCTACGATTCAAGTAGAGGTTGATAGTTGACGGTTTGTAAAAATCTACGACCGTACATTTTGGCCCCCATACGTGTAAGGGAAAGTATCCCACGGGTTAATAAAATCTTTAAAATTTAAAGTGGAAAAAGTTAAATTAATTGTTAATAAACCAATACGAAACATTCGGCGTTTCGAAAAGACAAAGTGAAGTGCATGTGGAACAATTAATATAGTATATTAGACAATAGACGTACAAACATACTGTTACAAAAGTGGGGAACGACCAAGTCGAACCACCACCACTACTAGTACTACTACTAGAAACTACAAGAAAAGAAGGAAAAAAGACTCACATCAATAAACCGCTGTCGTCAACCGCTGCCATCATCCGCTGCCATCAACCGCTGCCTTCGCCGCCCACAGTTGTCCAATACACCCGTCCGGTTGTCTGCAGCCATTCGCAGCGAAATGCTCCTCTCGCCTACACTTCACTTCCTAAAGAGACACGAGATTAAAATAAAATTAACACACAGGTAATGAATCTCACCTCCAACCTTAGGCACCTTCCAATACTCCACCAACACACCACCTCTCCAGAGTCATCTTGCTTGCCCTAGCAAGCATCATCATCAACCCCCAGCGCTGAACCAGCGGGTTACCTCCAGCGCCTCCGTCATGTCCATCAGCCGTCACCTATTGAAAGAAAAATGAATTAAAAAGGTAATTTCACAAGTACCTCACTACTCACCTGTTCTCTTCCAGTATCCATCACACCATCGAAGCGCAGTCGCCTGAAAAGAAACCCACCCGCAATATCTACCTGGGAAAAGTTTCACCGCACAAAAGTAAACAACCCCGATTTCAACTTGCGCAATTGTACACGGCTGCACCTGCGCTGGCACAACCGCGGACCCCTCGATTCACAGCAACGATGTCGGCTTTCCCCATGGCATAGGCCACCGAGGAATCCAGTTTTGTTTACTGGAACAAAGGGATCGAATACACCCGCGAAAAACACCACCGAGAAAGGCAATAATGGCTACAAAAAAAAAAGGTAAACAAAGAGCTTAATCACTCACCTGTTGCAGAGGGTATCCAACTATAGCCGACAACAAGTTGTGGCGTGTGGACAATTGTCTTCATTGGAGTGCGGGTGGACTTCGCACTCCTCCCAGACGGGAAAACATCTGGATCTATCGACCCAAGAACACTAGAATCCGAGGAAGTACACGGCGCGTAACTGCTGTCAGGAGGAACCGCACTCTCCTGGAACTGGTGTCGGACGAAGAAGGAAATGATCACACACACGACCGAATCAAAAGAAATCACTTTTGTGCACCGAAAAACGCCCGAAAAATACAAAAAAAAACACGGAAAATACCCGGTGCGGTGGAAAAAAAAAATAAATTGCCGAAAAAAAAAAGAATGGGAATTCTGACGTCTGTCAGCAATGTCATCCGGGGCACGTTCAGTACACTTTTTGATGCGGCGCTCCCATTCAGACATTCTGCGGGTTGGGTTACATTGGTGTGCTATAGGATAAAAGGGAAATAATTGGGAATGGTTGGGAAAATACAGGAGCGCGTTTTAATCGCAAGAAAGCGACGAAAAGTGGCAAAAAGAGGAAAAATGCAATTACAAGAGTAACTCCAGGTTCTCCGAGACGATAGACCCCTCGTTGGAGAGGGAAAATTACGGGCAATCAGGAAAAATGGGTGACGATGGCAAGGAAAAGGTGGACAAGTGGAAAATTGGGATAGAAAATTTACCAAAATGGCGGAGGAAAAATCCGAAAGGCTGGAAGGTAATTGGAAATTTTCATAATTTTTTTTGGAATCTTTCCAGGCGCGAGTGAGATGACAAGAGAGGATGGATAGATTCAACGAGGGAAATTTTGGTGGAGAGTTGGAAGCGTTTAAAAGGAGCGCGTTCGGCAAGAGAGATTGGCTTTTGCTGGTGATAGTCATCGTGTCATATTCGGAAGTCCGTCGGGATTTTAATCGAAGAAATCGATCGTAATCGAAGAAATCGGAGAAAGGCCGAAGTAACGCGGAAGTACCGGACTAACAGAGCAACGCGGAGAAACGAAGACAGCCGGAGAAAAGACGCAGCACAGACAACAAATTCGAACAACAACAACATTTCTAAAATTAACAACAACAAAATAAAACCTCTCGGGAACCAGAAATAAATCTGCTGAAATTGAATTAAGAAGTGTCTTTCTCTTTTCTTCGCCTGCGGGTTTTCTTGATTTTTGTGATTCAATCTTGCTTTTTCCTCCCTCTTCCAGCTACAGCCCGGGGTCGCCATCGATAACCCCCCCAGAAGTGTAACAAAACGTACATATGCATATAGACAAAAACTATTAAAATTGACAGTGTCGGTTGTCGGTTCGGTTTTTCGCGTGTTGTAAGTGCAGAGTGCAATATCATCAAGCATACAGCAGGACAAACTACAGGTTGTCACCTAGACAAAGGAAATAGGGAAGATAAGTATATACATCTCCCAACCAGGTACGTCAAAAATCGCCTTTCAGTCGAAGCTGCGCATACCATTAGCCACAATAAATTCACGTACAAGCGATTGAATAAAAAATAAAAAATAAAAATAAAAAATATATATATATATAATACATACATAGAAAAGACAAAAACAAAAGCGCATCTTCGACGGAATTGTGATATGCATGCAAATAATTATTATGTTCAATATTAGAAGACAAAATCTACATTTCGTACATATTGTAACATAATGTAGCATAATAACTACGCCCTCGAACAGACAACAAATTCCGAAGGGTCTTTTCACTGCTTCTTCTGAGGTTCGTGTCTGAAATTAGTCACCACAGCTCGGATAATATCGCGGATAAAAGAGAACAAGAGAGAATTATAACTGCACGAAATGATTGTCATCTTGGAATTATTATATCAGAATTTTTCTTTGGTCATCGAGCTTATGACTTTGATCTTCTATTGCTTTCTTTTGTTCGTCCATGACTAACTTAAGTTGCAGGAGCAGACTTGTTATACCCGGGTCGGCTACTGTACTTGCTGGTTCCTCTTCCACGTCAAACTCTATGTCATGCGGATTTTCACCTTCCTGCGTTACTGCTTCTTCCAGACGAATCAGTAGGGCATCTTTTCCCCCAGTTGTGTCGAGATTCCGCTTACTGAGTTCTGCCTTTAGTTGAATTATAGTTAGTTTTCCCAACTTGCGACCCATTTTTGCGCAACTAATTAACTCAACGCAGAAATGGTTTTTTTTTTTTTTTTTTTTTTTTTCTTGTGCAATTTCACACCACGGAAATAGTTATTCACAGAATAAGTTTTATCCCACTTCTGACACCAATGTAATATGCAGGCTACGGCTCGAGTAGATAAAACGATATTCTGTGAAATTTATTTCTTTATTTTCTACTCTATAGAACAATTCAAGTTCACACTATACTATTCTTCGCAAATTCTTTTCTTACAATGTCTCTTTCCTCTCAAATCACTTTATCTCCTTTCAATTACTTAATTCACAAATCCAAACTAATTACTTTTTCTTGTTCACTCTCAACTTTCAATTTATCGCCAAATTACAACTTCGCCCATTATCACTTTTCCAATCTCTTCGCCACGGTTCTAAACCAACTGTCTCTTTTTTGATCGCCATCTGTCCTTATATAGCAGAAGTTTCTGATAGCCAGAAACTTCTAGCAAATTCTTCGACCTCTGGAACAAGAAAAATTCTGATATAATAATTCCAAGATGACAATCATTTCGTGCAGTTATAATTCTCTCTTGTTCTCTTTTATCCGCGATATTATCCGAGCTGTGGTGACTAATTTCAGACACGAACCTCAGAAGAAGCAGTGAAAAGACCCTTCGGAATTTGTTGTCTGTTCGAGGGCGTAGTTATTATGCTACATTATGTTACAATATAATAATATTCAAAAATAAGAATAAAATAAAAATACATAATTGCTGCATTCAATTAGGATTTGGCCATTGTCGTATAAAGTTATCCGTAGAAGCTATCATGGGAAATTCAAATTTAGAATCCACGAAAGCCTCTTATTTACAATACACAAAGCTTTCTTTTGTCGCTACACTGCGTGAACTTTTTTGCTTTATTCCACTTTGGCTGTAAGCTAAAAGCACACACACATTATTTCTGCTGCACTTTGTCATCGTCGTACTCTCGCTTTTAAATCACTGACGCTGAAGTCAACTCTTATCGTGGAATCAATTCATGGTTGCTGTCGCTGCTGTTATTGTTGGAATTCGCCGTCCACTTAAAACTTCATATGTATATCATTGCATAGACCTACATTTCGCTCGATCATATAAAGCTGTTAAAGTTTTTGTCGTCGTTGTCGTCGCCGGAGTGGGTGCTGCATTGATCATATGCAATGAAAGGAAGCTTTCGCTTGGTCGTACTCTCGTTTTCAAATCACTGACGCTGAAGTCAACTCTTATCGTGGAATCAATTCATGGTTGCTGTCGCTGCTGTTATTGTTGGAATTCGCCGTCCACTTAAAACTTCACATATATATCATTGCATAGACCTACATTTCGCTCGAACATACAAAGCTGTTAGAGTTTTTGTTTTTGTCGTCGTCGTCGCCGGAGTGGGTGCTGCATTGATCATATGCAATGAAACGAAGCTTTCGCTTGGAAAGTAATTTTTTGTTGGCAGTTTGAATCTATGGTATTTTGAATTCTTTTAACACATGCACTACAAATCAAATTGAGTACCACTATTCACAATCACATTTGAAAGCAATTTATTTCTAATTAAACATTCACTTCGTCGATTTTTGAATTTTTAACTCATCTTACACAACTTTCGTCGTTGGATTTATTTCGTCGTTTCATCAACGGAGTAATTTCGCCATTGCATCAATTTTTCGCCGCAAGATTGAGCTCTGCCAATACGTTTTGCAATAGGGTTGCCAACCACTACATCTTTCTAATACTTCTTGCAATAGGGTTGCCAACTGCCTTCGCCTTTATAGTTTTTTGCAAAATCTTTTCTACACTCGTTGCGGGAAAAAATAAAATTCTGTTTTTAAATTAATAATCAGACAAGATGACAACTGAGTTATCCATTGAGGAGCTAAAGCGGTTGCGGTCTTCAACCAAAGGCAACATTACTAGAATTAAAAATATTGTTGATGCTAAATCAGATACTCTTTCGGCTACGGAATTGGAATGCCGTCTAGGAATTTTGGAATCCTATTTTAAGCAAGTTTTAGCGTGCCAGACTCGAATTGAGCGTTTAGAACCAGGTCGAGGTGAATTGGAAGACCTTTATATTTCAACGAAAACAAAAATTCAATCTCTTCTAGGGCCTACCAGACGCAAGAGCTCCACAGACATGACCTTTACAGTTCCTCATCATACAAACAATCATTTGTCAAACCTCAAATTACCACGATTTAATGGAAAATATTCGGAGTATAAAAATTTTATACATTCTTTCAAAACTCTTGTCAATAATGAACCGAATTTGACAGCAATTGAAAAATTTAATCATCTATTGATCTGCTTGAGTGACCAAGCAAACAAACAATCATTTGCCAAACCTCAAATTACCACGATTTAATGGAAAATATTCGGAGTATAAAAATTTTATACATTCTTTCAAAACTCTTGTCAATAATGAACCGAATTTGACAGCAATTGACAAATTTAATCATCTGTTGAGCTGCTTGAGTGACCAAGCTCTAAGTACAGTTAAAGCCTTTCAAGTCACTGAGGAGAATTACCCAAAGGCATTAGCACGGCTGAAGGATCGTTACGATAATGATTGCCTTATATTTTCACAATATATTTCCGAACTTTTTGAGCAACCAAAGGTCTCCAAGGCTTCTGCGTCGGAACTTAGAGGTCTAGTAGACAATACATCTGCTGTTTTTAATTCGCTTCAGTCGATAGGCTCGTTCGAAGATATCTGCAATACCATTGTAATCCACATCGCCATGTCCAAAGTAGATCCGGAAACTCAGTCGAAGTGGGACGAATATCTGGACTATAAGAAGCTGCCTAAGTGGAGTGAATGTCCAGCGGTCCTTAGCAAGAGATGTCAATATCTTGAGGCTCGTAATAGCAAGCAGTTGAGACCGCATTCCGATCAACGAATCTCTAGCAAGCAGAAACCATCGCATTCAGGTTATCGTCCACAATTGTCGCTAGCAGTTTCACAAAAGGCCTGTTTGTTTTGTCGAGATAGTGGTCACTCTATTCCGGGTTGCTCAGCTTTTAATAGGTTAACTGTAATGGAAAGGTTCACAAATGTTAAAAGGCTAGGACTTTGTTTAAATTGCTTGGGAAAAGGCCATAGCGTTTCAAAATGTCCTTCGTCGTACAGGTGCAAAGTTTGCAAACAAATGCACCACAGCCTTTTACATCGACCTCAACAATCTGAAACTAATACTAGGAGTGAGGAACACGGAAAACAATCACCACCAGTAGCAACAAGTCACACTGCATTGGAAAGGGAGCAGCCTTCTATTGCTCAGATAATCTTAGCTACGGCATTGGTTCTCATTCAGGATTCAAGTGGGAGTTTTCAATTGGGTCGAATGCTGCTCGATTCTGGTTCCCAAATTAACTTCATAAGTGAAAGGTTTGCTAATTCCCTTCATCTAAAAAGGCAAAGAAAGAATGTTGACATAGTCGGAATAGGGGTAGCTGAAACAAAAATTAACTTTCAGACACAAACGACGATTCGGTCGCGTTTCAATAATTTTGAAAGATCGTTGGAGTTTTTGGTAGCACCTTCTATCACTGGGTATCAACCGGAAGCCGCTCTCAACATCTCAAATTGGAATCTGCCTCAAAATTTAGAACTCGCAGATGAGTATTTTAATAAGCCATCACAAATTGACTTGCTGCTAGGGGCTGAGTCGTTCTTTGATCTTCTTCAAGTAGGCCAAATAAGGCTAGGCGAAGGACTACCCTCTCTACAAAAAATGTCTTTGGGATGGATCGTGAATGAATGAATCCCCGAAAGCTCAATATGGACATATGACACTGGTCAACGATCCCAAGTTAGATGAACCCCACTACTACCTACCTCATCACTGCGTTGTTAGGCCAGAAAGCACGTCCACAAAGGTTAGGGTGGTTTTCAATGCTTCCTGCTGCACTTCGTCTCATCTGTCATTGAACGATACGCTCATGGTTGGTCTAACTATTCAGACCGAACTGTTCATAATTCTTCTTCGCTTTCGTTTGCATAGATTTGTCCCCACCGCAGTCATGGTAAAAATGTTTCGTCAATTTTTGGTTCACCCGTCTCATCGTAGGTTTCAATACATCCTTTGGAGAAAAGACGAAACTACTCCAGTACAAACATACCAATTAAATACCATCACTTATGGTACATCGTTGGCCCCATTTGCCGCTGTTCGTTGTCTTAAGTACTTGGCAGAAACAAACAAAAATAAATTTGAAATAGGTCCTTAGGTAATAGAAGAAGATTTTTATGTTGACGATCTTATTACCGGAGAGGATGATCTGGACTCATTGCTTCGGAAACAAAGGGAAGTTGTTGCCATCTTACAATCAGCAGGGCTAGAGCTATCCAAATGGATGAGCAATCACCCCACTATAATGAAAGCTGCCACCTCGTTGCAAAAGGAGATCAAAGTTACCGAACCTGGTCTTACTAGTACGTTAGGCATAACCCGGAATCCGCTAGTAGATGTATTTAGTTTTTCGTACAACTCAAACGGAAACTACTCCAAATACACAAAAAGGTCTATTCTCTCCCTTTCATCTTCGCTCTTCGATCCGATGGGATTGTTAAGCCCAATAATTATCAGAGCAAAGGTAATACTTCAAAGGCTGTGGATTGAGAAAATAGACTGGGATGCATCTATTCCCCAAAGCGCCGATACCGAATGGCGGGAGTTCATGAGTGACCTGCATTCCTTACAAAATCTGTCTGTTCCTAGATTTGCCTTGATAGCAAATGGTCAAAGCTATCAGATACATGGCTTCGCAGATGCCTCTATGCATGCATATGGTTGCTGCATATATCTCCGAGCTAGAGATACATCCGGATCGGTACAAGTGAGGCTTCTAGTTGCTAAGTCTAGAGTAGCACCGGCAAGTAGGAAACAACTTCCGCGGTTAGAACTTTGCGCAGCTCATTTATTAGCGAAGTTGTGGGACAAGATAAAACCTCTCTTTAGGGGAAACCAATCAGAGGTCTACTTTTGGACGGATGCTGCTATAGTTTTACACTGAATAGCCACACACTCTTCAAAACTAACAACCTTCGTGGGAAATCGAGTAGCCGAGATCCAGGAAAAGACAAAGGTGTCGTGTGGAAGCACGTGCCCACCGACAAGAACCCAGCGGACATTGTTTCGAGAGGTTGCAAGGTTGAGGAACTCCTGACATCAATATGGTTCAAAGGCCCACAATTTCTGCTACGGCCAATGGAAAATTGGCCAATCAATTTTGAAGTTTCTCTTTCACAAGAAGATCTTTTGCTGGAAAAACGACGAACAGTGCTGATCTGTAAAAAATCAGAACCTAATTTTTCATTTGGGATAGTCGAGCGTTTCAGTTCTTATCTAAAAATTCTTCGTGTACTCGCGTATGTAATACGATTTTGTAGAAGAAACGGAAATCGTAAGTTACATACCACCTTGGAAGTTTCGGAGTTGGATGAAGCTCTGCTGAGAATCGTAAACCACATCCAAGTTAATTCGTTTTCGGAGGAAATCAACGACATCAAAGCACAGCGACCTCTAAAAGGATCAATGAAATGTTTAAATCCTTTCCTGCAGGATACAGACGGCATCGAACTACTTCGTGTTGGAGGGCGGCTGAAGCACGCTTGTATTCCCGAAGAGAGTAAACACCCCTTGTTGCTTCCCAAAAATAACAGTTTCACAAAGGCGCTTGTTAGACATCTGCACTTAACCAACTACCACGCTGGTCCAAAGGCTCTAGTTTCATTGGTTAGGCATAAGTTTTGGATTGTCAACGTTCGGGACATCGCTCGGCAGACTGTTCGGCAATGTGTTCACTGTGTCAGGTACCACCCAAAACTATTAGAGCAGGTCATGGGAAACTTACCTCAGGAGAGATTAACTTCTTCACGTCCATTTTTGTGCTGTGGGGTCGATTTTTGCGGACCAATCCTCACTTATCATAAAATCAGAGGAAGAGTACCCTACAAAACTTATATCGCCGTTTTCGTATGTTTCTCGTCTAAGGCGGTTCATTTAGAAGCCGTATCCGACCTCTCTACGGACGCCTTTCTTGCCGCCCTAAAGCGAATGATAGGTCGTAGAGGTCTCCCTAGAGACATATATTGCGACAACGCAACGAATTTCGTTGGAGCCAAATCCAAACTAATTGAATTGCACAATTTGTTATTCAAAAATTCATCGCAAGAAATTATTAAAAACTTCTGTTCTAATAAAAGTATCAATTTTAATTTTATACCCCCCAGGGCACCCCACTTTGGAGGAATTTGGGAGGCGGCCGTCAAGGTCGCAAAGGGTCATTTGCACCGTAGCCTTGGAGGTGCTAAACTCAACTTCGAAGAGCTGTCAACAGCGCTGGTGGAAATAGAGGCGGTGATGAACTCTAGACCAATCACCCCGATGTCATCCGACCCCAACGACCTCGAAGCACTGACCCCTGCCCATTTTCTCATCGGTTCTTCTCTTAAGGCAATTCCCGAGCCTGCAGACGAGGTGGCGGAAATCAGCTTCATTCAGAGGTGGCGACGAATCAATGCAGTCAAAACGCACTTTTGGCAAAGGTGGTCCACCGAGTACATACAGGAGCTGCAAGGTAGAGGAAAGTGGGCATCACCAAGTCCAAACATCAACATCGGCGACTTAGTCATCATCCACGAAGACCATGTTCCTCCCCAAAAATGGCTAATGGGACGAATCATAAGCACTATCCCGGGTTCTGACGGACGGGTCAGAGTAGCTGATGTGAGGACCTCAAAGGGAACGACAAGACGTCCGATTCGCAAGCTGGCAACCATACCCTATTGAAAGATGGTACTTTCAAAGGCGGCGGAATGTTGGGACAGAAAAGCTTCCCAAATTGTCTATTTTATAGGAATTTGAATCTGGCGCCTAGTTTCGACCAATCGCCATAATTTATTGTATAAGAGCAAACTTTATAGAATCATTTGCGGTAATTTTGATTTTTATATTCCACTCTCTTGGAATAAAACCGATAATTTAAAATGTATAAAAGCGAATATGAAATAAAGCTTAACCCTCTTTTTTGTCAAAACCATCAGTGGTCGAAACCTCGTCTTTCCTTTCTCGTCGCCGTCGTTTTCGCTTAAGAAGTTCGTCGTCGCTCAGTTTCGTCCACAAGAACGAAAATCAACGTCAACCTTCCTACGATTCAAGTAGAGGTTGATAGTTGACGGTTTGTAAAAATCTACGACCGTACAAATACCCTTATACTAATTTTAAAACACGGGCGTTTTGAGGAAAGGGGAAGAGACAGAGAGAAAGACAGATTGGTGTAGTTGATTTGAAACTCAGCTGGTATTAAGTTTCAGTGAACTCCAAGGGTGGCTGCCCAGATAACTGGGGAGCTTGTTTGTTTTTGCTTTTGTCGTTGCTCATGATTCGCAGTATTTTTTTCCGTCCTCCGGATGTCATCATCACGATCAAGTTGCATTTTAGGCATATGACCACCCTACTGCCAGTGTTATGCCTTCGCAGTAGAGTTGACATAAGCTTTCGCCATTGATCGACTTTTTTATTTATTTCATGCGAAATATTATTGACATCAGGGTTTGAACCGTGAACCTGTAGCGTGACAAGCGATGATGTTACCACTACACCACGGCCACCCTCAGGTAAGAGACACAAATTAAAATGGTTTTTTTGAAATGGGAATTACTTGGGATTTTCATGGATTTAGTAGTAACCCATTAGCTACTGGCCAAGTGTAAATACATTTTATAACTCCTAACTAATAAGAACAACTAGTTCCTTTAGGTTGCTGAAGAGTTTCGCTAAAGCTAGTTGGACATCGTCTGCATATAGGTGTACCGAAGCACATTTACAAATTGACGAAAGTACTTTTATTTACATGCAAAAGAGTATTGGTCTAAAATTGGGTCTTGAGGAACTCCCTGCTTAATTTCTTTCAAGGAAGAAAAATGGGATCTGCCGGAAAGTAAACTATTTATGAATTTAGCTGCTCTTTCGCTGAAACCAAAGTTATTCTTAATTTTCCAACACAAAATTTTATGATTTATATTATCATAGGCCTTCGAGAATTCTAGCAAACAAAGCAGCGAAACATAAAACCTGCCATATCCTTGCCTTATTTCTTCTAGCAAATTAACCACAGCTGTTCTACAGCTGTAGAACAGCTGTGGTTAGCTCTAAAACCAGATTGCTGAGCATACAGCAATGTATGCCATAATTTCTCAAATGCTTTTGACAGACAAGGTAGAATGCTAACCGGTCTAAAATCAGCAGGAGAAGTGAGTTAATTTCGTTTGCTATTGGCAAAACTCTTCCAATTTTCCAGAACTGAGAAAAAGTTTATGTTGTTATGCACTAGTTAATCACATGAGTGAGATGGAAGATAATTTAAGGTAAGATAAATTTGATGAAACGTATTGGAAGGCCATCTTCGCCTATGGAATTGGACTTTATAGCTGTAACACATTGACTGATTTCGACTTCTGTGGCTACTACAAAGTCTTCAAGTATTGGTACAGAGAATTTAAAGAACAACTAGCAGTGGGATCATCAACCAGAAAAAAAATTTGTTAGTACATCCGGATCAAGAACACATTTAGAGTCATTGCTTCCACTGCAGATACCAATTTTTCGTGAGTTACTCCAAACTTTCTTCGCAGGGAAGGAAGTATTTTATTTAGAGGCATAAAGGTTATTTTTTGATATACGCAGGATGATGGTTGAGTGATTATGTGCCGCTTTGTATGCAGACTAATTATCATCAGATGGTCTACGCTTCCATTTGCGGTATAATTTGTGCCAACTTTTTGTATCTGCTAACTGCCTCAGACGTAAACCAAGGACACGCTTTATTCTGAATCTTAACCGTTTTGGTTGGAACACATCCGTCATACAATTGCACTAATATTGATTGAAACACTCTAACATTTTCATTAGGATCAGTAGATAATCGGCATTGCTCCCAGGGAGCCGAAAAAGTTGCGATTTAAAGGACATTGGCATCAATGGCATTGAAATCTTTAAATGTAAAAGTGTCTGGGACGGCAGTTTTCGACAAATTAATGTCATAAGTACAGTACATCTGAAACATCAAATGATAGTTGATCAAACAGAAAAACGAGCGATGGACACGAAACTGTGAGATCTATAAGACTGGGTAAATTGAATTCTTCAATTGGAAGGCAAGCTAATCATTTTTTAATAAATTGGCATTAAAATCACCAGAAATGATTAAGTGTTCGTAGAGTGCACAATATTCAGAAACAAATGAAAAAAGGGCAATAAAGAGCACCTTCTATTATTGCTATAAGCACAAGCACCACTAGACTTAGTAATAGTGTCACATCTTATATTTGATTTACAATAAATTGCTACCCCGCCACCCGTAATATCAGTAACTAATTGGAAATTTTATAGAACAAGTCAGTTATATTCGGATTAAACCATGTTTCACTTACACAAATGACATCAACACAGGCACTAGAAAACAAGTACTTTAAATAATCTAATCTTCGATTGATTAAACTCCGCGCATTTAAATAACAGACTTTGAGTTCCTCGTAACACTTTGAGAGAACATTTACCATAGCGTACGTTGGTATCTCATCAATACTGTATCGGTTTCCCAACATTGTGATATCAATTTTAAACAGCAAAAATAAAAGTGCATTCCAACTAACGAAGGGGTAAAAGAATGTGGAGAGTTTTAAAGAGAGAGGGATAATACAGAGGAAAAGACAATAGAATTACAATAGTAAGCTTACGCTATGAATAGATAGTAGGAGCAAGTATCTTAAACTGGCGATGTACCACAGGGATCTGTGGTAGGCCCTCTACTGTAGAGCATCATGTATGATGACGTGCTGAGGCTTTTAATACCCAAGGAGTCGGAAATGGTTGGTTTTACTGATGACATCGCAACTGTGCTTACCGCCAAACTGTTATAAGAAGTCGAACATATTGGCAATGCAAGCACAAGGATCATTCGACAATAGCTAACCTTGGTTGGCTTGGCATTAGCGGAATACAAGACGGAGGTGGTCCTTATAACCAGCAGGAAAGCAATGGAGAGATGGAGTGTCGTTCACAGTCGGCCGTCACACCATGACTTCGAAACCGCACCTCAAAGACCTTGAAGTCGCGCTAGATACAAGACTTTCATTCAAAGAACACCTGTCGAATATTAGTAATAAAGCAGCAAATACGAGCGGTGTTCCAGCGTGCATTATGCCAAACACCAGAGGACCAAGGCACAACCGTAGGTTCTTATTAGCAAGAGTAGTAACGTTCATTATTCTATATGCGTCACCACTATGAGCAAGAGCTACAAGGATTAAATCATACAAAAGTAAAATTGCACAAGCATATCGAAACGAAAGAGATTCACTCAGAAATATCCTTGGAATACAACAAACCTCTGAAAATATCGTTGGGGAAAGGCTTAAGGAAGAATGTACATGGATTGTGGTGACTGAAAAAATAAACCGCATAATGAAGGAACTGCGTGCCATTGAAAGGCAGAGCAAAGAAGAATAACGAGCAATCAAGAACAGCTTGATGAACAGCCGAGTCTGAAAAAAGAATCACGTATACACTTAGAGAGAACCAAACCGGCATAATACAAAATGATAGGCAGGGAAATGTTGAAACGGCTGTACCGCAGAGAACAGGTTAGTGGAGGGGAGGTGGTTTTAGCCGGTAGAAATCAGGCATGCTATTGAACTGAAGTACTACAGTATCTTCAGAAGAATTCCACCGTTTGTAAAAAAAAGCCCTATCAACTGTGACATTGGATCCGATTTGATGCACCAATGGTTCTCTTAAGATGATGCTTGATCGATTTGGCCCCTGCCTCCCAAAGACCTCCAGAATGTGGTGCTGAAGGAGGGTTGAAGTGCCACTTAATATTTTGAGATGCAAGACCTTCCGAAACCTTTGATGACCAAATCTCCTATATGTTGCTATGAAGTCTGATGAACTGAGATCGCTAACCAATTTAATATGTATAGCCTTTGTAGATAGGTAGACAAATACAGCTATGTACCCCTTGGCTACTCGGTTACATTTGCCCCGCCACATTTGTATCTCTACTGGTCCAGCATAATCGACCCAGTGTTGGTAAAAGGCCTAGAGATGATGACCTGTTCTACTGCAAGGCTGCCCATTAATTGCCTTTGCATTTTAGCATTACAACGATGGCATCGAACACATTTGTAAGTAATTGATTTTACTAGCCCTTCCAAATTTGTGATCCAATAGCTGTTTCGCAGCTCAGACATCATCAGTTGTTGACTACCATGAAGGGTGCGTTGATGTGCATCATTTGCGATCAGCTTTCACAGCCTGTGCGAATCCTTTAGAATTAAGGGATGTCGCTGATTAAATGGAAGTGGTGACTTGGTCGACCTCCTACACGCATAAGATCATCTGAATCGAGAAAGGGATTTAAGCTAAGAATACCACTTTGCTTGGAAATGGGTTTTTTCACCTTTAGCGCTTTAATTTCCTCACTAAATATTTCAAAGGGCATTGCGAAAAACCCTCTAAATATGTGTGCACGTTGTTTTTTATTAAAATTTCACCAGATTTGATATCCTTCTCTTTTCTTTTAGATTCCAAATCCATTTCGATTGGGACTACATCTGGCAACTCCTTTGAAGAAAATGTTTTTTAAAACGGAGGGCCCATACCACCATATTTGGTTGTTGATAAGATCCTCGGGGGACAATCCGCGTGAACCAAGATCTTTGGGATTTTCCTTGGAGCCCACGTGTCTCCAAACATCTGGATTAGTAAAATTCCGAATTTCTGTGACTCGATTAGCTACAAGGGTGGTACGAGTGGATGGGTTGCCCTTGATCCATGCTAGGGTTATCATGGAATCCGACCATGCGAAAACTTCATAGTCCTCAATTTGCATAGCCCTTGAAACGCGATGCAATAGTTTTGCTAAGAGAAGTGCAGCATAGAATTCTAGTAGCGGCAGTGACACGCATTCGACGGGAGATGTCTTCGAAGCGATTAACTGAATTCTTTCTCACCCATTTTTGAAAATACGTGCATATACGGCAGCTGCATAAGCCATGTAGTTGCACCTGAGCAGCTTCTTCAAATTCTAAAAGTGTTTCGAGGTCCTGAGGAATAGGTGAATCCCAAAACAGTTCCCGAAGCCACAATTGTTGCAGTATTAGTTTTGCTCTAATAACGCATGGAGATACCCAACCTAAAGAATCAAAAAGATGTCTGCTAGTACTGATCGTTTTGTGTGTGTCGACACGTCAGCTAAATTTCTTTAGAATTGAAAATGTCTTGACTTGACTTCCCAATCCCTTTGAGTTTGTGGGGGAAGTTTATAAAAAATTATGTATATAAGTATAGCGTCCCAGGTTTCCACTGCAATTTTTAGATTAGATAGTGCATGGAAACATTTTGCACTCGTATCGTGTAATGACCTTAAAGACGCGGCGGACTCATGAGTGAGATTATCTTGTTCTATTAAAATTCGTAATTGTGTACTAACCAATTTACGTTTGTTTTCGAATCTATCAGTTGAGATTTCCCATGCAGATGCATAGTTTTTTTCCGTCAAGAGGTATATGCTGAATTAGACGTGCCGCTTCTCCAGTTACTAAATTTTTAAGATGCTGAAGTTTCTGAACATCAGATAGATCCTAATTTGGAAAATTTTAAATTTTCAAAGAGATTGTGAGACTCGCACCACTCTTTGAATTTACCCGAGAACGATTTAATTTGTATACGCGGAAGTCGATTATCAGAGGCAGAAGATTTTAATAAATTTAAATGTGAGGTATCTAATGGCGGACGTCGTCCTTCCTCGAATTTGTCAAACTCATCATTAATCAGTCCACTAAATTTAAAATAAACTTGCTTGTTATTGTAGAATGTTTCGTCCTTGAGATATTTATCCTTGATTTCATCGGCATCAGCTTTAAAATTCAAACTATGTTGAGCTTTAGCCCGTTTGTAAAAATCTTCTATATCGACTAAACACGCTTTCACAAAACCCTTTGACAATCGCGCCGCGATTGCATTTTCATATTCTGTAAAATCTGTTTGCATTTCTTTAAGAATTGTATCTTGCGTTTCTATGGGCTTCACTAATGTAGACATATGAGTTCGTACTTATTTTATATTCATATGTATATACTTATTTTTTTTTTTTAGAAAGTGTTTAAATTTTTTTATACTACACTATCACTTCAAAATTGACTGTATTTTTGAAAAATATGTACGTCTCCTAAATTTAATGAATTTATTTAAACTTTTTCTTTCGGTTCTTTAATGGATCGAAAGACCATGTTCGGGCTAATATGTTGCCGAAAATATTTTGTTGGTTTAGCACAATATGACGACTGTCTGTCATGTTCGGGCTAAGATGTTGCCGAAAATATTTTGTTGGTTTAGCACAATATGATGACTGTCTAACTTTGATTTTAAATCACAAAAAATGAAATTCAATCTTTACCACGTTATAAATTTATTGTGCGTACTTCCATTTTGCTGGACTTTAGACGAGTGTCGAAAGCCATTCTCTCATGTTACCAGTTAGCCTCGGTTCAAACAGTTGTTAAGCTTTATATAACATGTGGAGTTGATAAACCCTTGTACATAATTTTACAATTTTAGATTTAGTTTGACTGTGTGAATATTTACTTTAACATTTTTACATCTGATTTGACTGTATGAATATTTACTTTACTACTCATACATTAACATGAATATTTATTAATGCCCCATATTTAATACCAAGTAGTTAGAAAGAGATGCCACTATTAGTTTTTTGGAGCCATCAATGCATGTTATCCCTTTCTTCAAGTCGGCCATCATTAAAGATTACCAACAGCTTGGTTTTGAATATATATCTCTTTCTTACGAGTTAAGCGAGTAGATGGAAAGAGATGGCATGCATCTATTTTAATGATCTAGCATAGCACATTTGACATTTCAGTTTTGCTTATAGTGCGAGTGGAATTCGCGGTGTTTTGTGTAACCTGGCTTAAATATTAAGTTTATTTTCTTATTATTAATTGTTTGTAGTGTTTGAGGTGTACGTCGGATTGATTATGTGTGATATGGCGGCTACCCCTGTTGCCGGATTCTTCTTATATCCATAATCAATCCAAAGCACAAAAAACACTTTCCACCATGTCAAATGTGTTAGGTTAGTTACAAATGCAAGTTTTAGATGAATCAAGAAGTTAAATGAAGTTCGTTTTTGTTGAGAACCAACACGCATAGTGTATATGTATATAAACTTTGATATATAGCTCGCAATGACAACAGTAGACCCCAAAAGTATATATAGATTTTATTGTTATCACATAAAAATTAATGTTGTTGCCACTTTTTTGGGACTTAAATTTTGAGTAAGGAAGAAGAAATTTGGTATATAAACAAGCAGTACAAATGTAGGGTGTTTATTTCCTATCCACGGTATATTAATTTTGACATATGGCTTGTAACAAAGAAATAATAACAGTAGACCACCAAAAGTATATAAATTTGTGATCGTCTGACTCTCCGTATGTCACCACTTTTTGGGAATGCAATTTTGAGCTATGTAGACGAAGTTACCTTGTTAGGACCAAAGCAGTACCAGTGTACATACTCTTTTATGAATGTACTCTACAATTAGGCCTTACATTATATAATGCCACTCCCACTTTGAGGAGCGTTTTCCTCAAATGTACATGTTCTGCTTTCTCAAAGCTGAATATTTCACCAGAATGTTTGTCCTTTGGTTACAAATGGCAACCACCACGCCCACTTTATTCTTAGAAGAAGACTTAGCCACAAATTATATTGTAAAATCTCTTAAAATTCGCAAGATTATTTTTAGTCGATAGATGTCATCGCATTTAAGTCAAAAAGTTGACAGCACCACTTCCACTTTATTATGGACTAGCTGACCCGTGCTCGCCTTGTTTCACCCAGCTGCCACTTTTAAGACAAAAAGTATTTTCATCGAACTACATCGAACAGTTTTTTATAAATATGTTCCTACACTTGGACCTTTCTGAAAGCAATATAAAGCAAAAACAAAGACAATAAAAACAACAACAATTAAAAGTCTAGACTTATTTTATTAGTTAAGAGGTTAAGACTAACCCAAGGCTTCTCTATACACAATGTTAGCCGTAGAACGACCAGGGAAGTATACATAAAGATTGCTGGAGCTGCTAACACGGGATAAAGCAACGCTTAGCGCCTGGCTAACTGGGAACTGTACACGCTTAAAACAGAATGGGTAATTATTTGGAATTAGAGGGATTCGGGGTATAAAGACGGTATCACCTGCGCCGCACCCTGTTAAAATCACGGCTTCTATCACGTTTTATTGTAGGTTCGTGAGTTTTAGTCGTGTGCCGTTACATAATTTTGGTGGGCTTAAATTCCGAAGGAGAATTATGGGGACGCCTACATAAATTAGTAGACAAAGAAAGTTTTCCTTCTTCCTGCGGATACGTGCCGTCACCAATTTTTAGTAGTAAATCTGAAAACTTCTGTGCTTTCGGGCTGCCTCCTGTCCGCGCTCGCATATATATTGTTAAACGCATCAGAATAACTTGCGCCACAAACTTGAGCTCTTTAGGCAGGCTCTAATTTCATCAGCCCTCGTTCCTCGTCGTATTACTGGCAAAGTCTGTCTAAAATCGCCACAGAAAAGCACTGTCATATCACCCATGGGGCGGTCGTTTCATCTGATATCTCGCAAGGTTCTATCTACCGCCTCTACCGCTTTACGGTTTGCAATGGTGCACTCGTCCCATATCACTAAGCAGGAATCGCGTAGAACCCTTGCTTTGTCGCTATTTCTGGAAACGTTACATACTGTGAGAAATATTTTTCCCGTCCCACCTGGTGCATCTAAAAACAGGATTTGTCCCAAAGCACCATCTACGCTGTGACACACGCGATCGAATACCAGACGCTGTTCCGCCGTCAGACTCAAGATACTGTTTTGCAATATTTCGGCCAGTTCCGCTGGATTATATTTTGTTTCCACCGCATATTCCCTAATAATGCATTCCCCGTCTAAAGTTGGTGCGGGCATACCGTATTGAGAGAGAGCATTACCCCCTATAGATGTAACTATGTCTTGAATAGTCAGCAAACATCGATTCAGATTATTCTCACGCAACCTGTCGTTGAGTTCGCCGTTAGTTTGATTGTTGCGTTGTGCATTCGAAAAGTCTTCAGCTAATTTTTCTTGATATTTTTGCCGCAACTGTGCAGCATCAGAAAGACCACAAAATATCAGAAAAATAGCAAACAAATATCGCTGATGCATGCGTCGGATAAAGCATCGTCCCAATGCTGATCACCATCTAGCAAGTGACGCGCTCGGCAAGTAGCCTGGTAAGCGGGATATTCAGTGCAGTCAAACTTTCGCAGTTCCTTAAAAGAAGAAGGTCCTCGCACTCTACATAGAAGTAGGAGTAAATAATAGCATTCGGAGTTGTTTGGATGCACCGCGTAGACCCTTCCAATGACGTGGTCCCTGTAAATGCCGGGTTTGCCAGCCACAGCACGTTTTCTACGATTGAAAACACATTGGTGCTTGTTATAAGTATAATATGCTGGAACTTCGTCATATAAGAGTGTTTTTGCGAAACCATCTGTTTCACAAAGATGAAAGAATGCCAGCAAAGTGGTCTGTCTCGGGTTTTCTAAGCGCTCGTTCACATTTTCAAGGTTGAAATACACCCGTTGCCCGCCTTCAAGGTGAACATCCAGATGCATCACTAGTGGATATCTCTCGTGAATGGCGAAGCTCAAAATACGCCAAATCGCCTCAGAAGAACTTATGTATCGTCCAGATTGGAACCTCGTGACTTCGTCGTATTCATTATTTCTCAAAGCAAACGTGGCCTGGTCACTGCCTTTGTTGACGTATTTATATATATATTTGATGGACTGGACATCACACATTTCGACGTTTATGTGGGCTTGAAATGTTCTTGATAACACGGGTGAATAGGGTACAACCCATCTATTATCCAAAACAATTTCTTGAACATGTAACCTGACTGTAGCTGCGAAACCGCCTTGCTGGTGTGATCTTTGACAATACAAAGGATAACCGTTTTCCCCTGACACCGTGTGCTCTATTAGTGCTCTAGGGTATCTTTTAGAACAGTGACCTTCTTGCATGCAAGGAGAGTTTCTATTTAAAGAGCCACATGGCCCATGAACCATGTGTGTCTTTATAATCTCGTGTAATACTGGATTCTTGTTGCGGTCAGGAAATTCAGCACTTATGACCGTATCAACAGCATCGGGACGAATTTTTTCTTCCAGCCACAAGAAAATGTGAGCATGTGGCAAGCCACGCTTTTGCCACTCAACGCTGTACATAAAACAAAGAGCTGAACCAAAAGCTTTTCCTTTTGTAACCAGGTCGATCATCAGCTTTAGTTTTAAGTGAAATACTCTGGCTATGATATCATGCCTATCATAAGAAGCCTGTCCTGGGAGAAGTTCTTGGGAAATTTCAGTCCACTGTAGATTAGTTGTAAAAGTTATGAAAAGGTCAGGTCGGCCGTATTTTCGGACGTAACAAAAAGCATTTTACGTACGTTCATGCATATGGATGGCAGGATTACTAATCGTCCTAAGCTTTCCACGTTATTATCTTGTTGCATGGCGTCCCGCAGATGCACGTATAAACGCTCCGTCTCTATTTTAGCATACATGTCCACAATAAATTGGCTGAACAATCCTCGAAATCGATGCAAATATACAAAACGATTGCAGCAGATATGAATAAAATTGTAGGGCTGATGTTTTTTTTATTAAAATTTGTAACCCTAGTTGTTGGATTTACTTGACGGAGTCCGAAATTATAACCATCTTCGCCGTGGTAATAAATTAAAGGATTTTGTAGGGCGTCGTATGCTCGGTGTGTTTCGGAAATGCGTTGCGACCAACTAAAACCACTGCAACTTCATCTGTGACGAGGGTGTTGTACCGGCCGCGGTGCTCAGCAACAAGACGCCTATCAGCGCTGATGATCATTTTGTAATCATTGATTTGTCCCTGTGGAATAGACTCCAATGCAGCTTTGAAACTATGCACGTACGGATTCAGCTGATGCAGCATGTTTTGGAGTAGAGATATAAGGTTACTATTTAGTTGAGGAAAGTTAAGATTTCTGATATTGGCCTGTTCGTTATAATCTGAAACGAAATAAATCTGAAGAAATTTTGGCTCATCTGAACCAAAGATCCGATGAGATGATAAATTTGGCCTTGCACCTTAAAGGTCGGTATAAATGGTCCTTCTGTAATTCGCTTCGCACCAAAAGATGTCATTTGAAATGCGCTGTTATGTGAACGGATACTGTCTAAGAAGTGCTTTGATTGTGGGTGGTCACCATTTAAAAGAGATTTTATAAGTTCTGCAGGTTCTTGAAATTTTTCAATATGAACTGAATGAATAACAGATTCCATTTGGTTTTTTTCTCCATATAAGAGCGCCGCAAAAATTACAACTTATGATCATACCGCCTATGGAAGCAAACTCAGCATATTTAATCCTAGGCGATTTTCCTTGTTGACCCAAAGAAGAACATTGCTTGCTGCGCCATGTTCCTGAAATATATCACAAACTACTGGCATTCTATTAAGAGGGTGTCGATTTCAATCAGTCTCAAAACGTGACTGATGTTGTTCTGGTGTTTCTGCCTGGTGTGTTTTATTTACTCTTTCCCTTTCAGCCGCTGTGCAAGCTCTCAGAGAACTCAAGTGCGATTCTCTGTTGGTGAAAGTTTCGGGCTCACGCGTCAATGCAAGGCGCTGATAGTTCTTCGTTACTCTCCAGACACCGAGAGACCGCCATGTGAGCACGTTGTGTACTTAACCGAGACTCACGTTGGGTAGAAGAATGTGATGCGCTAGTTCTGGCCTGATGTTCTCGAGTTGCAATAAGTCCTGCCTCACAATTTTCTTCACATTCTTGAGACTTTTTTAGTCTAATTCTTTTAGCATTTCTGGTATATCGTGAAAGATTTGATTTTTTTCTTGAAGGCATTTTCAACGATATATGTATGTAAGTTTCCCAATCAAAGATATATAAGTCGTATCCTATTTTCTTTTTCTTTATAATTCTTTATAAATATAACTTATAACTATGTATAATAAAACATAAAAGTAAATAAAACTTGATTAACTTACATATGCATGTGCACATATATTTATATATCGTACACAGTATCGAATAATTTTATATGCGGATGACGACCGACAACGCCCACTAAAAGAAGTTAGTGTAGTCACTGAAAGTTAATAACAAAAATTTTCGAGCAGAAATTTATACTTTCAAAAAGCACTACATATGTTCAAACACTGGCACTAATTTTAATTCCTACTAAAAAGTTTACACAAAAAGGTTTTCGCAAAGTTCTGTTATTTCCCTCTTACTCACCTCAAATGTCGACGAAAAGGAAGCAACACGAATGAAACAACTTGACACACGAATCCCACCAGCCCATTTCCAAACTTTTCCCAATGAACAACACCTGAAAATGTGTTCAACCTGAATGTGTGCGCTGAAAAGAGACGACTGCTCATTGAAGTGCAAAACATATGATCACGTTAGAGCGCGCTCATATACTCACACACACACTACTGCAACGATACTCACTGCTGCATGACTACTAGCAGTAGTATCCACTGAAGGAAAATTGTGGGCGATGTTTTGAATAATTGTTTTGAACATTACTCAGCTTCAGGACAACACAGGAGGATATTTTATATCTTAAATGAATCAGGGGAAAATTTACTAAATTCATCTATTTTTCATTTTTCAATCCGATAAGCCATTACTGAGCTAGGTCTGTATAATTAGAATTTTCCTTACAGATATACAGTTTTTTGACTATTTTGTAAGAACCACGTTATATTCCGGGATAAAAAGTATCCGAAGTCCTGACCCAGAACATAAGCAATCACTATGTCTTTCATCAAAATCCGTCCAGTAGTTTCCGCTTGATGCGTGGTCCAGCACGTTTTATTCTACAGTTTTATTATATATAGAGATTGTTAGAAATTTAGAAATAGGGTAGGTTTTGCTTTTTTTTCTTACAGATGTTATAATTTATTTTTACTTGTACAAAATTTAAGTTGAATTCTTAAAATGTTTGTTTAGAAAAACTGACCTTTCATTGAAAATAAAGGAAAAAATATGTTGGGTGTAAGTGGTTTGAGAAAAAAAAAAAAAAAACTTCGAGCACCAATCGCCAAAAGGATGGTGTGGTGAAAAATAGATGGGGAAGGGGAAGTTGGTCTATTCTATCTCATAAATTTTTTTCTTGCACCTAAGAGGGCAAGAAAATTCTCAATCTCGAGATTTTGATTAATTCTGGGTTTGCATGAAGGTGTACAAAGAAAATTTGGTTAAATTTTAGTTCTGAGTGAAATTCAAATGCAAGTCATCTCCTAAAGAAGTCTTATGGTTTGAAGCAGAATCACCCTATAGAACAGTTGTGTACATACCTAAGTGCGTAAATCTTTTAAGACTCAAGTAGAGATCAAACAGTAATGTTCCTCTTTCAAAATCATTTACATTTGAAACCAGTACTATTTCTTCATCCAAGACATTTAGTTGGTTCAAGTTACTGCATAAGTCGATAATTTTTGGGGAAAGTATGTCCGTCACATTTTCCTGGTACATACTGTATAGTAGTGCCGCGTATTTTATTTCATTTTTCCTAAAAAAAATAAATCGTTTTCAAATTGAAAGATATTATTACAGTAACATGTATTTCTTACAAATAAAAATATTTATCGTAAAACTCAACGGCTGCCTGTAAGTCATATATTATGCATCGCATTACAAAAATTAAGTGCTGCAATGCATTTTCCGATAACGCGGTGCTGCTCTCGAATATTTTATTTAAAAATTGTAATGCACTTAATTTGATTGTTTCCCTTAGAACAATATCAGCATTTAATTTCTTATGCTTTTCTATTTTACCAAGCCATCCATAAATATGTTTCGGAAAAAGATCAATATCATAAAGCATTGTAGGTGGTTTAGCCTTCTTAATAATCTCCAAAGCATCGCTTAATTTGCAGATCCCGTATGTTTCTTCAAACTTTTCGGATCTAATAGAACGTACAACTAAAAAGCAAGAGGGCAATATTCTTTTATATGCTTCCCAAAACTGAATTATAAAGCATCCATCATTATCTGACATCCTTTGCACTTCGGGCATTAGTTTTCTCAGAAGTTTGTTAAACAATTTCAAAGATAAGCAATGAGATTCATGAACTTTTGTATATACCTCCCATTGAGACAAGCCACAATCCTTTTCCGAAAGATTACTCTGTATGCGATGTCGTGTTATTATTGTATCCGCTTTAGTATTGAAAGTACCACACCATGTATAGGGCGCAACATTCTTAAACTTTAATTCATGCAAAAGGAATATTTTAAGTAAACTTCGATGTTCATTGATTGCTGTCACTTTGTTCTTTTCGGTTGTGAAATATAAGTGCAATAAGATGGATCCTCTGTTTCTATTATTGGATTTGTTTCTTAACGTATGCCAAGATTTAATACCCATTGGTGGAATATTCTAAAGTAAAAGTAAGCAAGATCGAAAATTAGTACTTAGTATTTATTTATTTACCAAAACAACATTTACAAAATATAAAAAGCAACCTATAAGTTAGTTATAAATGTGTCACAAATTAAGAGTATTCACAAATTTCAATTTACAAAACGTTTATTCAGGTACGCAACCACTTAAAATGTAAATTTGAATTAAATTAAATGATTAAAAAATAATGAGAAAAATTCATTTACATTGCTAACCTACCTGAAATTGTCAGCCAAGTATGATACGATGATAGAGAAACCCCAAAACTACTTTTAAAACAAAGTCTTCGGATGCCAAGAGGAATATAACTTCATGAACGAATGGCATGCAGAAAGTGGTCGCTCAGTGATTAAGCACTTGAAACAGAGAACAATACAATTTAGGTAACCTGATCAATTTAAAACAATTATCTATTTGGAGAGGCATGTTGTTCGCTGAGTTACAATGACCTTATGCAAGTATTTTATTGTGATATATTCTAGATACACATCGGAATGTGATGCGGAATGTCATTTACGTCCTTTTGGATTCATAACTGCTGTTGTTTTGAAATAGGTGTGAAATTTTCTGTGCACTAGAAATATAACACAAAATTTAAAATTTCACACCCAACAAGTACCTTAGACATCCATATACATATTTTGCCAATGACTGCCGATACATGACATTCCAATGCAATTCTTTATCCAACCAAGCTTTTTGTAAATATCTATTATGTATGTATGTAAACAATTTAGAACACCATTCGAAATATATTGTTCCGTGGGTACCAGAGCAATTACAATAAATATAATTCACAAGCAGGTAGTATTGTTAGGAATTAGAACACACTTTCCAATTATTTCAGTAATCCCTAACCTAGCTTAAAATAAGCATTCACATTTCAAATCCAATCCTCTATCTTTCATCTCACACTCTTCCAATATAATATATCATAATTCACATAATAATATAAGATATCATAATTCACATTGTCCATTCACCTCATTTTCAAGGTGAATGGACAATGTTCACATCAAATGTTCTCATGCTCAACACATAATTTTCCATTTCCATTTTCCCATTAAATTTCAGGTCGTGTCATATTGCGTCCATGTGCACTATGATTCGAACAAATGACAATGCCAGCTTGCCAAACTTCTCACTACTCAAATTATTTTTTCACTGTTGTTCAGATCAAGAGAGAATTGTTTTAATTATTTGCTACCCCCCACTTGAGGTAAGGAGCAAATGATCCATAAATAAACAAAGGTTTAAGTGGTAACAAGTGCCGGTTCAACATCTTCAATTCGCTAGGGTGTTACTGCCTTGACAAAGTCTCATTATTAGTTCATACGGGAATCAAAAGAGATTCTCCTCAAATATTGGTGAGCCCGACATGATCAAGTACATTACTTGTGTCTCAACTACAATATTTGCTGCCTCTCATTTTGTTAGAGTAGCGTTGCCAGGGCTAAAACATTGGTAGTTATATCCACATAAATCGCGCACAGCGTTACCAGGGCATACACTGGTAATGAACACTTAATTCAAAACGAGTAACCAGGGCTATAGGGAAAATACAGCGAGTCATCACGAATTATCGGAAATATGGACTCTCGAGATGGACCTCCGACAATCTGCAGAAAAGGATGCTGCAGTTGAGACACTGTAGGAGAACTTCGAGAAGGTCGACTCGGGAATTCGAGGCAATTATAGCACGGCATTGGAGCACCACTAATTTGCTAAGAAAATTGCGCTTTCGAAAATCATTTCGCCACAGCCCAGTGATTCAATATTTTTCCAGTCTGATGACATATGTATATCTTATGCTTAGAGCAGAATTCTACAATGATTTTCTTGCAATCGGACAAATAAAACAATCCGACGAACTGCCAACCTTGTAGAATACTGTTCTCAGATGGATATTAGTGAGCAGAATTCGGAGGATTCTTTCCACCACAGTAAGCTGCAGAATTTGCACCAATGACCATAGCGGGGAAGAAGCAATTCAAAACTTTTGGGACACAGAAGATCCAGAGGAAACACAAAGACAACTATAGGAGAACTACACTACAACAAATCTGTTAGTAAGGATGACAATAACCGATTTGTGTTAAGCCTTCCGTTCTCTGATGATCCACAAACCTTAGGAGTTGGCTTTTCTCCGTTTCATGGCATTAGATAGAAAATAGGACAAAAATCCCGATCTGCGGTATCATTGCACAGTCTTCAGGAAAGAATACTAGCAGCTAGGCCATATCAGTAAACTTAAAGCATAGGCTTCTTTATTCTTATTTATAGACAAAAATTTATCTCTTACATCTAGAAATACAACACCATTTTTAACTTTTTTTGGAATAGCAATTGTCTCATAAATTTCGAAATGTTCATTACTTACTGTCGAAATGTTCATAATGACAATAATTTTTCGCTCTTTAATAAAAGCTTTTAATTTCAGTGTTTTCAGAATTTCGGCATAATTTTCCATACTTGGTTCTATTGCGAATGTTTTGTCATTTTTCAAATCTCGAAGTTCAATTAATAAATCTATAGGTTCAATAATTCGTGGATGTAATATCCCTGCTAGTATGAATAAAAGACTATCTATTATTTGTTCTATCTCCATTTCTAACTGTAACATTTTAAAGTTTATTTTATTAGATATTTCCTCATAGTATGATTAAATGAAAATAGTTCTGTTTATTTATATAATTTCATCTACTAATTCATTGCTTTTGACAAAAGCTGCATTAGTCTTCTTGATACTTACTACGACTTGTTTATTTAACTGGCTAACAATCTTTACACTATCTTCCATGCCATTTTTAATTTGTTGCTCATTATTATTTATATTTGGAATAACATCATAGTAGTATTCTGCGTCTTCATTGTCCATTGTACCAAAGAGAGCTTTGAATCCTTAACCTATCATGTTAACTAGCCCACGTTTCTGTCTTCTTGGGCTACCCATAATTTCTGAAATAATCCTATTTCTATTGTCAATCTTTAAAATTGTCCTTTTTGCTATTCGCTGGAATTCTTTACATTCAATTTTTGATTCTAGGCAAACGACATCCATAGTGTTAATCATGTTTCTAATTAATATCTAGTTCTACAACAAATGCTATATAATTATTAATTTCTCTTGCTTCTCCTAAGTGATTAAAATATATTCCAGTATTATTTTGTAGATCTTTTACCCACAACTTTGCTTCGGCGATGACCCGCCCGATGAATAGGGACCTGAAATATATGGCTTAACATTAGCTTTGGTAAACTTTTATTTCTTGTTATTCATTTGTATGACTATACTATTTTCATTAACTTCTAAAATCGTAAATGATCCTTTATACTGGCTTTTTAGTTTTCCTTTTTTTTTTCATTTCTAACTAAGACTTTCTGACCAACTTTGTATTCTATAGTTCTTCCTAATTCCTTGTCATATTTAACTTTAGACTTTTCCCTATATTTTTTCTTATTTTTCTAAGAGATTGGCTCGAAGTTAGTCCACATAATCAAAAAGAGATTTTTCATCATGCGGGTCTACGCCACTAGGCTAAAGCGCTACATTCTTTTTAAATTACATACGAACATCTTTTTTCAAAAATCACGAGTCTCGTAAGTGAAAATAAAACTGCTGGATAAGCGTCGGCTTAGTTATAGTATTAATTTTGAAGAGTGGTGTTTTTAGTTAGTAAAAATCTCACACTAGCACGCGCGGTCAGGCCTTATGGTGTCTTTAGAAGACTTTCACCCTCTCGGCAAAAAAAAAACATATGTGGCTTTTTGACCCGTGTGACCACCTATTAACCCTTCGTGATATTCCTTCATTATGTCATTCTTTTTCTCTATATCAGTAACCAGGCAACACTAGAAGAGGTGTTGACAAGGGGTAAACTTGTCAACACCTCTTCTTCTATAATACTAGAAGTTTCACTTTCTACAGCTTCATCTTCTTCAACGATGTTCTCTACAGCTTCTGTGGAAATTTCGTTGTTGATATTCAACATGTTTATTTCTATAGCTTCGTCGCTTTATTCTCTGCCTTCCCTAGTTTCGTTACTGATTTCAATTCCTTCTTCTTCTATCAGACTCAATAAGTCTTCCCTTTCCTTCTCTGTTATTCTTACGTTTCTACTAAGTTCGTCAGCGACAACATTTTCTTTTCCTTTTCTATAGGTTATGACATAATCACACTCTTCAAGTTTGAGTCGCCACTTCACCAATCGGCTGCCGGGATGTGAAACAGCCAGGTTAACGGTCTACGGTCTGTGTGAATTATAAATTTAGTGAATTTCTTAGTGGCCCATACAATTGTCAGGCACTGTTTTTCGGTGATGCTGTAATTCACATCGGCCTTGTTTAACGTACGACTTGAAAAATGTATAGGCAAGTCCTTTCCATTATGTTCTTGGCTGAGCACCGCACCAATTCCTCGGTTGGAGGCATCTGTTGTTATGATGAATGTGTTACTGAAATCAGGATATTGCAAGATAGGATCTCGGTTTCTAACTTCCCTTAATTTTTCAAAATTATGTTGCTGGTTATTATTCCATATGAATTTAGGGTCTTTTTTGAGAAGACGATTTAATGGTTCCGCAATTTGGCTGAAATTCTTCACGAATTTTCGCTAATAGCCTATCATTCCAAGGAATGCTTTTATACCTTTCGGATTTTTTGGTGCATCCATTTGCACAATGCATTCTAGTTTCCTCGTGTCTGGTTTTACCCTCTTGTCAGTAATTTCTCAGAAATTCACATTTATCTGGCTGGAGTTTCAAGTTAGCCTCTCTGAGTTGTTGGAATACTTCAACCAGTTTTTCGTTATGTTCTTGTCAGTTTTTGCCATATACGACAATGTCATCTAGGTAAACAAAACATTTGATTCCTTGTAATCTAGCTAATACTGTGTTAATCAATCTCTGGAAGCAGGCTGGAGCATTCTTCAGTCCAAATGGCATTCTGGTGAATTCAAAATGACTGTAGGGATTACTGAAGACTGGAACGATCCACAACGGTACTTCAGGGAGAACTACTCTCACGAATTATCCCATCTTTCTTCAATTTACTGACTTGTTCACGGACTTCCTCCTCGTGAACCTTCGGGTATCTATAGTTTTTGGTGAATGTAGGCTCGCACAATGGATCTGTTCGTACCTTATGTTTTGTTACTGATTCCCTAGTCTACTTTTCATTCCCTACGCTAAATATATCACTATATTCCTTCACTGCTTCTAATAGGCTCACTCTTTCTTCATTCTTTAAGGGATCTACTCTAATATTGCCAGACACTCTTTGACTTCATTTCTTTTCTCCTATTTCAAATTCGCTTAGATTAATACTAACAATTCTTATATTTTTAAGATTGAATGGCCTATCTGTAGTGTTAATTATTGAAATTAGACACTTTCCTTTATCATTGAGTGTAACGGAATTTGGAATAACAATACCTTCACTAATTTCTTGTTGATGTATTACAATTTCCCTATTTAGATTTCCTCTAACCTCAATTACTCTAAATATTTCTGATCTTGCTCTTATGAAACTATCCTCATTTAGATTCAGTAATAATATCTCTCCCAATTGCCCGCTAATGACGCTTTCTTCATAGTTTGTGAATCCACCCTCTCGTAGGAAATGATTTCCAATTAGCCCGTCATATTTTCCTAGCAAGTCATTTTCTATTACTTGGAATTTGATGGGTTTAGGTTTTCCGGCTAAGGGAACAAATCTAATATGGGATTCCGTTCCACCTAGAGTGTTACGTGTCCTACCACCTATTCCACTAAATTTTATAAATTTCTTTGTATCGACAACTTCTTCATAAACGCAATTAGCTTTGATAAGGGACACCTCTGCTCCCGTATTAATAATTAGCTTTTTCCGTTCAAAATTATTTTTTACTAACACATGAAAACTTTCAGAATTATCCAAGGCCCTAAGCTTCATGGGTGCCTCAATTACCATACAGCTTACCGACAATTTTTCTGCTTAAAATTCTTGTTATCATTATTTCTATTATTACTACTGGTACTCGGCCCAGCTTAATTTTCATTCTCCCGATTACCTATCTCATTAACCTGCAAAACTTCGCAATATGTCCCGGTTTTCCACAGTTATAACAACGTTTTCCCTGATAATTTATTTTGGCAAGATTTTTGTTGCTATGCGCTTTCTGAGTGTTGGTCCTAAAAAGATTAGTCCTTTGCTCTTCTTCACAGGTGAATCTACTTGCTCTGCAAGATCCCTAGGACGTTGTGTAATGACATAAGTGGAAAGTCTTTCGCGGAGACCATTGATAAACACCGTTAAGGTCTCATTCTGGATGTTCTCCAGTTGACCTTCTTTGTGCTCTTTTTTTACGTCTGTAAATTTGCATTATAGAAGACGCTTTTGTAGCGTTTCAACTCATTGTAGATAATGTACAACCATTTCTTCTCTATTCTGCCTAATGGAAATTAATTCCCTATGCAACTGGAGGACACTATGAGGTTCTCTGAATATTAACGTTAGTTCTTTTTTCAAAGTCTCCCAGTCATTTATCTCTCTATTCATGAGAATAGTAGTGGCATTGCCACCAATTTTAGTTTTAATATACTTAAAGAGTATATTTTTTTGAGCATCAGATGCTCGATGGCATCGTTGCACGCATCGATAAAAGTGAACACTTCGTCACTAGTACCGTTGAAAGTGGTTAATCGCGATTTTACTCATAGTTGTAACCGTACTATAACTACTGATATTGTTCTCGCTATTATTTCGACTATACTTGTACTCAGTATTATCTTCTGAAATATCACTATCTTCACTTTCGTTTTTCGCGTTAATATTTAGACCCCATGCTCGAAATTTTGAAAACATCAATGCTTAGTTCTTAATATTTCCTAGTTTTAAAATTTGACTTTTATGCACCGTATGAAACAATAACTTTACAATAATAAATTTACTCCATCGATGGTCTCTTCAAGTTCTTCTTTTGATGAGGTATCCCACCGGTGCCACCAGAAAAGTGTTGTGGCTTGAATCGGGCTTTACACACAAAAAAGTAATTAAAACAAGTCACCGTCAGACCAGTTGATGTCGTTGTTCCTCGACTCCGGTTTTTCCGTCAGGTATTATGAAGATCCCTTGATGGACATTTTTAGCTATTGCATTTTTCTTTCCATACTGTTGGTTTTTTTCGCTAATTGGCGTCTCGTCTCGGTCGAATGTCACACTGTAGATATGGGGTTGTCGTTCTCACGCGTCACCTGATACGCATCCATAACAATATACAATTCTCATTTAATTATTGTGCGTAGGATTTTTGATTGCTGCCTTTGAATAATAGTTATGTTCGATTCTTTTGATGTTCCCAAAGTTGGATGCCGTAGAACTAATCGGTTTTATGATTGAATTGTATAGAAGGGTTTTATTGTTTGTCGATAGTTTTGAGTCCTTTCGAAGCAGGAAGTGTAGTTGTCTATATTTTAGGTTAATCTGGTTTAATTTTTTTTTGTATATGGTATCTATATGTGTGTTTGCTGTCGATTGCATTCAAAGATATTTTGCTACTTTGTCAATGGGAATTGATTTGTTATTGAATTTAATTGGTACTGGAGTGAAGTTCGATCTCGTTGGCAATATCACTTGCGTTGTTTTGTCCTCGTTAATTTATGTACGACAATCGTCAAACCATTTGTTTGCCCTGTTAAGCATGAGTTGTAGTTGTGCGTGTTGAGATTGCTCAACTTTATCTTTGCTCTTGATTTGGACTTTAAACAAAAGAAGGAAACCGCACACTTTTTTTGCCGTAAATTATGTAAAAAATTTCAGTAAATGAAACGACCGTTCTAAAAATGCGAATAATTCTTTATTTTAAAAAGTGTTAAATATAGTTATATATACGTTTTATAATGTAAAATGTCAAACTGACTTTTTGTTACGTAAAATTTAATAGTTCACAATAGTACCTTCTACAATTACAAATTTTTGTTTGAAGTTTTTATTTTTTTAGATGTTTTATCGCCTTCAACATTCACCCCCGCCGTGAACTCGTTCGCAACAATTTTCTGCAACCTTTCTTCCCACGCAGACTGACAACACTGTTTCTTCTCGCTGTGAATTCGCCGTCCTGAATTTGCAATTATTCTTATTCATCTTAGATTGTTCTGTTGAAAAAGCAATTAGTGGGACAGAGAAGGACATAGTCGCAAACAAAACAAATAAATACCCTACAGAATCAGTGAAGTGAGTAGCCTATACATATTGCCCTTTACCAATTGCCACTATTGTATACGCCGCTCTCTTTTCCTCTGTATGAATATCGTCTCCTTGCCTACGTGCTGACTGATTTACTATCAGTAATAAGCGTCGGATCTAAATGACCGATTTTGTGTTTTTTTTTTTTTTTTTTAATGTAAGTAATGTAAATTCGTGTGTTCTTAAGTGTTTGCTGTGTGTAAAGGAACTGTCTCAGTTGCAGTCATGCGGGAATATACTCGTACAGGTGAGCAATTA
This sequence comes from Pocota personata, assembly GCA_963082735.1. Taxonomy (NCBI): domain Eukaryota; kingdom Metazoa; phylum Arthropoda; class Insecta; order Diptera; family Syrphidae; genus Pocota; species Pocota personata. The sequence continues at coordinate 132,345,161 of OY720429.1, forward strand.
ATCATTTATTTTATTTGAAAATATTATCAAGGAATGAATTTCTGAATGTGTGTGTGGATGTGTTGTGTGTTTTTATTTCTGTGTGTGTGTTCTCTTCATTGAATGGACTGTATGAGTGATTTGTTGTTGAGTAAATTCTATGTATAGTGTTAAATGAGGGACGGGAAATTTGATTTGTTAAATTTCCCAAATGTAATTTTTTTGTGTTGATTAGGGTATATTGTTTTAATAGGGTTTAATTTTGAAAATGTTTGTTTTAATTCTATTTATGGGTGTTGTGAAATTAAATTAATATATAACTTTTTTTTAATATTTTACTTTGAGAAATGTGTATGTATGTATGTATGGGTAAAAGACGTGTATATACGTTTTTCGAAATTGCATGTTTGTAAATCATAAATTTAAATGTGTTTAAAAATTCATTAATTTAGGGTGTGAACGTGTAAGAATTCATTAATTTAGGATGGTGTGTGTGTGTATGTGTATGTAAGAATACACTAATTTAATGGAGGTTAGATTAGAGATTGATCGGCGTTTATCTTGTTGCTCGCAAGCAGACAGATCTTTGCAATAGGTCGTTTCAGTTCTCCAGCTTGCATTTTTAGGGTGACGAAGCGAATTAGTTTGTCTACTCCAGGGTGTAATTATATAACGCGGCCCATCATCCATTTTGAAGGTGGAATCCTCTCATCTTTTAGAAGAACCAAGTCTCCTAACTCCAGTTGTTCTTCGGTCTTCGGCCATTTTCGGCGTTGCTGGAGACGCGATAAGTACTCCGAACTCCACTGTTTCCAAAAGTTTTGATAGAGTTGTTGAATCCTTTTCCAATGATCGTTGTAGCAGATGTTTTCATCGTCGGTACTTGGTTCCGGTATACTTTGCATGGGTTCGCCTATCAAAAAGTGTGCTGGGGTTAAGGTGGTGAAGTCTTCAGGATTGCTGGTGAGTGGACACAGAGGCCTTGAGTTTAGGCACCCTTCTATTTGTGTCAAAAGGGTTGACAACTCCTCAAATGTAAGCGTAAAGATCCCAGCAACTCGTTTTAAATGGTACTTCACCGATTTAACTCCAGCTTCCCATAATCCGCCAAAGTGTGGCGATGCTGGAGGGATGAGACTCCATTTAGTGCCGTCTGTAAGTAGAGTTTCTGCTACCTTCTTCTCGGAGAAGTTTGCTGCTTTCTGCTGAAGGTTATGCATTTCCTTAGCGGCACCCACGAAATTTTTGCCGCAGTCGCTAAATAACTCCTTGCAGATTCCTCGCCTCGTAGAGAATCTTTTAAAGGCAGCGATGAGAACCTGAGTCGTCATGTCGCTAACCAGTTCCAAATGAAGCGCCTTGGTAGCTAAACAACCAAAAACTGCAAAATATGCCTTAAAGGTTTTCGACCCTCGACCCTTCCATGCCTTGACCTCAATAGGACCAACATAATCAACCCCGGTGTAGGAAAAGGGTCGGGGAATCCTTACCCACGGTGCTGGCAAATTGCCCATGAGTTGGCCAATGGGTTTTGCCTTTTGCCTAAAACAAATGTTGCAGTTATGGATACATTTTTTTTACAGCGTTTTTGAGGCTTAATATCCAAAACCTTTGACGAAGCTGAGCTACCATCTGATGCGTTCCACCATGGTACGTTGTAGTATGCGCGTCCCTTACAATCAGTAGAAAATGGTGACTTGGTTTCAAGATGATATGATGTTGTTGCTCGTAGCTTAGACTTAGGTTCTGTAACCTACCTCCTACTCTTAAAATTCCAGCCTCATCAACAAAAGGGTGTAATGCCTTTAGTCCCTTCATGTTAGGTTGGGTTTCATTCTCGTTAACAAAACATGCCCCTCTGGACGATTTTTGCGGCAACTTTCAACGCTGAATCCATCTCCGTTGGCGAAAGTGTCATCGGATACTTTTCCGTTCGACTCATGTTGGAGATAAATCTGGAACAATATGCCAAAATCCGCAGCAGCTTCCGAAGATTCGAGTGGCGATGTATCAGCAGATTGATCGCATTTTCGCCTGTGACGACGCAATGAGATTGAATCTTTCGCCCCCTTCATCAGTTGTCACCGCCGTTGGTTGAGTCGGGGCCTCAAAGCTCCGTTCGGACCTAAGGAACTCTGGTCAATTCTACCAAAGTGAATTGCCATTCAAGTGGGATGGCAATATTCCACGTGATGCGAGATCTGCAGGATTGTACTGAGTTGGGGCGAACTGCCAGATCCGACAATTTGTAAGACACTGGATCTCTGCAACACAATTACTTACAAAAGTTTTCCATTTTGCTGGAGGTGCCATGATCCATGCCAACGCAATCTTGGAGTCTGACCAAGCATACGTCCTAACGTTGTCCGAACTCAAGACTCTCGAAGTGTAGTCCGCTAACATGGCTGCTCCACAAAGCTCAAGCCTGGGAAGGGTTACAGTCTTCAACGGAGCAACCCTTGTTTTGAACATCAAGAGATGAGCGTGAAAGTTGTCTCCGTCATCTAAAACACGTAAGTAAACAACCGCTCCATATGCCTTCTCTGATGCATGACTAAAACCGTGTAATTCCAGGTCTCTTCGATTGTCTCCTATACGAATCCACTGGGGTATCTGAATATTCTCTATGGATGGCAGTTCACGTCGACAATCCTCCCACTGGGCCTTCAGTTCCGTTGGAATTGGGTCATCCCACGCCAATCCGCAGCACCACAGCTGTTGCATCAAAATTTTCATCAAAATTAAGCACGGCAAGATCCATCCAATGGGATCAAAGAATTTGGCGATAGTTGACAGCATCGATCTTTTTGTTGGAATTTCAGATGAATCTACGAAGACATTCTGAAAATAAAAGAAGTCTCCTTCGGGGGACCACCTAATACCTAACGTCTTAATTTGTGGAGTAGAAGCAGCTTCGAAAGGTAAGGAAAACGCAAATTCCCTTTGATCCACAGGAATATCTTTTAAAACCGCATCATTATTGGCCGTCCACTTGCGCAGGTTGAAACCAGCAGATGTCAGCAAATGACTCGCCTCATCACGTATTTTTCGTCCCTCCTCCAAAGTGTCAGCTCAAGCTATTAGACCGTCGACATAGATATGTTGGCTAGATATGGTGCACTGGTTGTTCCAAATGTGACTGGCTGCAAGCGATAAATCCGTATGGGCAGAGTTGGGTTGTCACGCCACATGATAAGGTGGTAATACGAATCATCATCCCTCATTCGTATCTGCCGGAACATTTGTTCTATGTCCGCGGTGAAGGTAAATTGATACGTTCTCTATATTAACGCTATATCATTAATGCTGTTCTGCGTTTTAGGTCCCATCAATAAGTTCTCGTTCAACGACGTACCATCTACAGTCTTCGCAGCTGCATCGAAGACCACTCTTAGTTGAGTCGTCGTGCTGGATTCCTTCAAAACAGCGTGATGCAGAACAAAATAATGGTAAGGTGTATCGAGAACATCATCGCTGAAGCCATCATTCTCGGACATCTGCCCCAAATCCAGGTATTCCTTAATGCACTTAACATACTCCTTGTGTAGTGTCGGGTTCGCCTGAAACCGTTTCTCCAATTGATGAAACCTACGCAATGCACCTTGCTTCGAGGGTCCAAGCGCAAGTATCAATCTATCCTTAAAGGGAAGAGACACTTCATATCTTCCGCCGGGTAGGCGCGTCGTCGTTTCTAGGAAATGCTTCTCACAAGCGATGTCTTCCTCGGGTTCAGCATCGGCATAGGGTGCTTCTTCAATTTCCCAACACTTCCGTAATTGGGTGTCTGTAGAAAACAATTTTTTAAAGCTTTTGGTGTCTCTATAGGTACTTTACCCAGTATAATCCATCCCAATTCCGTCTTTTGGGCTATTGGGCCCATGCCATCTTCGCCTCGTATAATATCCGGTAGTATGAATTTGGCAAATGCGTCACTCCCTAGTAGCAAATCTAGTTGCAAGCCATTGAGGTGTTTATAGTTGTTGAGTGTCAGTCCTTTGGCCGGGAGAAGCCCCGTCAGTGACCGGAATGCGAAGGCTTGTGTACTGGACTCATAGATAGAGCTCAGATATGCAAAAGTTATGTCAACACACTTGCGACATCATCCGCTGCTGACTTTTCCCAGCCCTGACACTTCAACTATCGCACTCCGCGTCCTCAGGTTGAGCATTTGTACTGCTGCCTCCGTGATGAATTTCGCCTCTGACCCTGGATAAACTAAAGCTCTAAGATTGAAACACCTCCCCCTAGATGGCCTGACCTTAACGATTGCAGTAGCTAATAAGACTTGGGAAGTTGAGGCCTGTTGTGCATAGTAATTATTTACTGTTGGGTTGTCTGCAGTACCGAAGTGAGAAGTATTTGTACCCACTGTAGAGATCATTGTACCGTCTTGTTGTTGGGATGTAGTAGGATTAGTGGCAATTTTAAACGCATGTGTTTTAGTATGTGTATTTTGTGTGGGGTTGCAACGGAAATGCGTTAAATTTGTGTGACATGACGGATTAGCATGTGGTTGTGACTGAGAATTTAGTATGTGCGTACTATTCGGGTAATTTTAAGACGAAACGGAATGCAAAAGAGTGTGGTGTTTTTGTTGGGAGTAGTAGCAACGTGCCTGGCTAGCACATAGTTTAGTAGGGTGACTATAAGCAAGGCAGTTGCTACAAGCACCTATTTGGCTAATAGTATTGCATCGTTCGGCGGGACTCATTTTACTAAACCGATTGCATTTACGCAGCGAATGTTGCCCCTTACTACATACCTTGCAATTGTATTTGTCCTGTGGCTTTTGTTGTTGGTGAAACGAAACTCCCGCACTATAACTCCTGGCGAAACCTTGGCTGGATTTGATCTTTTGCTGATCGACTGCCTCTAACGTACGGAGTATTGTTTCAAGAATCTCGGAAAATTTCTTAAAAGTTGGTAACTCCTTGTCCCATCCTAGTTTTTCTTCCCACAATTGTTGGGTTATGGGCGGCAGCTTCTGCAACATACTATATACGACCATTTGTTGTGATCTAGGGTTGGCCACGGAGGCGTCTTCGGTGTGAGTAAGGAGGACGGCGGCACGTTCGCGGTTGCTCGGCTCAGCTCGTCGGACGGGGTGGTTCTTGTCCACTTTACTTCACACCACCCGCTCAGCACACAAAATCTCGTGCCATTTTGATAAAAAAAAGAAAAGAAAGAAGAAAGCTACTCTACTTTGGACATCGGACGGAATAAAAAAAATAGAAAAGAAAGTAAAAAGGAAAATTCAAGGACTTATGCCCTTGGCCAGGAGAAAGATTGGGAAGGACTCCGCGAAGCTTACCCTATCTATCCTAAACTAAACCTAAACTAACCTAATGTCTTAAACTAAATCCTAATCTGAAACCTAACTATCTTAAACTATCCTATAGCTACTCCCTATCGCGCACTTTGTCCTTCCCATTTCCTCTCCCTGCCAAACGGGTTCGTCCGGCACCCGAGGTATGCCTGGTGGAAGTGGCAAAAGCTGGCCTGCACAACCAATTGCCATCTCTCTGGCCAAAGATTGCGAGAGATGGGCCCTAAACGCGCTTCCCAGTCACGACCTAAGTCAGCAGTGGAGAAGTTCGTTTGTCGTCACGTTACGTCGTCATTGTTCGTAGTCGTCCTAACCTGTCACCGTTCATCTATAGAAGGACGGCCCGACCGGCCATCCACACACCAAATAAAAAAAATCCTATTCACTCATGTCTGAGTATAAATACACCATATAAACCTTGGTTGGCTCATCGCCCTATTCAATTTATTATAATTATTAACTTAAAAACTACTATTAAATTAACCACCTAACCTTTCTGCTATGAATCGTATGAAAATATTTAAAAAAAGATTTTTACGTACTCAAGGTTTCTTCCTCTTTGTTTCTTCAGTCCCCCGTTGTCCTGCCAGCAGCACAATGAAGGATGATATTTTGCTCCTATTGCGGAGATAAAAAAAAGCGACCAAAAAAAACCCACCGTCACACTTCTTAGCAGAAATTTACACATTCTAATTTCAACCACTAATTTAATTCTAATTTAAACACTAATTTAATTCTAATTTAACCACTAATTTAATTCTATACACTTAAAATTCTATTAAAAATTAACCCCCCGAATAATATATACGTGGTCGAGAACTCGAGAAAATAAAAACAAAAGAAAATGCTTAAAAACAGAAAATGTAAGTTTTTATTTCGCGTGTTTAATTCTCGGTAGTCTGACTTACAGTGGTTGCTTAATTCTAAATACATTTAACAAAACGACGCTTCCTTATCGCAAATGCAAACCGTTCATTCGGTTGTTTACAACATGTGGCTTGGCTTGGATTCGCTTAGCTTGGATTCGCCTTTTATACAGTCAACGCCTGCAATGCACACACATACATACGTGACTCCTGGGTCTCTCTAAATTCAAAAAGTTAAATCACTGGATCACCAAAGAAAATGCCAGCAAAATTTGTAATAGCAGGGCTATGCAACTTTGGGAAATTGACTGTTTTACTGTCTTAACAAAACTCAGAAGGAGTGTTAGCACTTTCAAATAAAATAAATTTTTAAATTTAAAATCTTAAATTTTCTCCACTGCTGTAGACTAGCACTGTGTCCCACGGAGCACCCTCTTGAAAGCGTTGACTTTACTGTTGGGGGAGCACCTCTTGCTGCCGTTGTAGCGGACCACCGCCGCCGCTATTCACTGCCTGCACCGGACCTTGTCCGGTTGCAACGGTGTAGTCCTCAACCGGCCCTGGCAGAAAACTGCAAGCGACAGAATTTCTGGGGCCTACGCCACTCCGCTACACTGCCTTTATGTCTGCTGTCTCCTGCGTTTATCTCCTGTACTATATGCTCCCTCGGTTCTATCTGCTGTCCTCAGGTTTGTTATATTCTCATTAAAGGAAACCAAAAAAATTCACTACTGACGGTCTCAGACCCGCTGTATTTTACCGACACCAAAAAAATTCTTTCCTCAGCTGTGGCGACCAGCTATTCGCACTTGACTTTCAGAAAATGATTTTCTTGGGGTCGATGCACTAACCCGTTGTCATTTATCTGGGTTATCTGTTTCCCATTGTCCTACTTTTCCCCTTCTTTTCTTGTTTCGACTTTGTCCTCTCTTCGTCAGTCTTTCTCCCCTTTTCTTTGTTATGTTTTGTCTTTGTCAGCTATGAGTAGTGTTTTCCTTTTTTTATCGGGACATTGAAATGAGAAATTTCCCTTTCCAATGTCCTACGTCATTGTGAGTTACAAAAATTTTCGTTTTGAATAAAAAAATTATTGAGCGATAACATACATAAATACGCTAACCTGACATATACTATTGTTAACTGACTTACCTAACATAACTAATATAACCTACGACTCTACTCACGTAACTCAAAACATAATTTCTGACCAACAAAAAAAAATATACAATATAAACACATAATATAAAAATAATGGACAAACGAATTCTACGTTCTTTATCTTATCCCTGAACCACAGATAATTTCCCGATCGCCATTAATATTCTTGCGAGAACGAGACGGGTGTATCTCCCTCCCTCATGTCAGCTGATTATTGACATTTCTTTTATTTTCTAATTTTGAGAGGCGAATCGCTGTGTTTTTTTTTGTAATTACTTCTTTTTGTAATTTATTCTAATAAAATAAAAGAAATCCCACCCTTGGACTGGGGTGGGTGTGTGCGGATCGCTTCCTGTGCACAAAAGGTGCACAAGGAAGCAATATAACACCAAAAAAACCAAAAGGAATCTGGCTGTGGGAGGGATGCTATCTGTAGGTACCACGGACAACAGGTATGTTGGAATTTGTTTCCTTTTTTTTTCTTTTGTTATTAATTGGTCCTTGGGAATTCGGACAACACCAATCAAAACCCCACCCCTGAAATTGGGTGTGTGTGTGCGAGGATGCACAGGAACCGGTAGGAGAGGACGAGAGGACGACTACGACAAATACCATCGCGGGATCGCTGGAGAAATCATCTGAGTTCAGGTACCTCTTTTAATTTTTCTTTTCCTTTTTTTTTTTTTTTTTTTTTTGTTATTGTTATTGGACGAGGTACAGGCCCTCGTAACAGGCTCGATGACCGTTGGCGAGTGGTCGTGAGCCAACCGGCTTCGTAAAAAAAGGGGCCTGGTTCATTATCTTTATGCTGGTTTGCTCCAGTGCTTTAGTTTATCTTGTATTTGTTCATTGTTATTGCCCAATGTGTGGCAAGCGCCTACGCCCTGAGATACTCTACTTCAACCGTTGAGGGTAGCTGGGCACTTCTTTATATTTTCGCTAGCAAGCACGTCCTATATCACAGATCTTTGTATCACAGCTACTATATCACAGGGGCGTATGTGGATGTACCCGTATGCTACCTACAAATCATTATAGGGGTGCATTTGAATACATCTAGGTCGCCCCACCTAACACTAATAAATAAACTATAAAATAAATATACAATAATAAATAAACTCTATATGTAAATAAACTATATAATAAATAAATAGGCTCTATATATAAATAAATAATCTCTATAAATAAATAAACTCTATAAATAAATATACTCTATAATAAATAAACTATCTATAGGACATAACTAAAAACATACATACATATACATCACAGCTAATCCGGCAACGGCCTACTCGAGTGCGTCAAGAGTATTTTCCTAATACTTGGCTTATGTGTGTAGGTCTTTGGCGTGGTACACACCCACCTTTTCGCCTCTTAAGCTGCCTATCTCATATAGGGAGTTCCCTTTAGCTTTTAAAACTATTGATTTTAGGAATTTGGGCCATAATTTAGCATTATAGTTGTCAGGTAAACTGCTTTGCTTAAAATTTGGCCTATATACTATCTGCCCTACCCTATACTTAACTTCTCTACTTCGCGTGTTGTATGTTTTGGATGCTTTTTGGTGTGCTAGCCTTAGATTGTCAAATATTTTACTCCTTATTAGCTCTAATTTGTCCTTATTGTCGATAATTTCCATGTCCATATCTTTGACCGTACCCAGTTTGCGGAGGACATCATACGCTCCCGCGTGTTGTACCATGTGGGTACCAAACACAGCGTAATAAGGTTCAAACGTAGTCGCATCGTGAACTACACTCCTCAGTGAGAAAGCCTTGTTGCTGACGTGGATGTCCCAGGATTTCTGATCACCGCTTAGGTACGATCTTATCTTCGTCAGCACGGAACGGTTAACCCGTTCTGACGCATTGGCTTGAGGAAAGTAGATCGCGGAGCGATTATGCTTGACCCCGTATTTTCCCAGAAAGCTGGCAAACAGTTCTGAGATGAACTGTTTCCCATTGTCCGAATGGATAAACTCCGGTACGCCAAAGATATGGAACACGCTTTCTTCAAGATATTTCATTACCTCAGCAGCCGTTGCCTTCTTAATAGGTTTTAAAAATACAAATTTAGAAAAATGATCTAGGACTATAAAAATGTGTGTGTGTCCGTTCTTAGTACGTGGGTATGGTCCTAGGAAATCAATGTACAGTCTTTGGAAAGGCCGCTTCGTAATTGTCTGTTGTCCCATCGGCGGTCGAGAAACGATGTTGAGGGGTTTGCTGCACTTGCAGATTTCGCAGGCTTTGACCAAAGTCTGCACATCGGTAGCCATGCCTGGCCAAAAAAACATCTGTCTCAGTTTCGACAGAGTCTTCTGGATACCCCCGTGACCTGCAGATGGTGAATTGTGTGCAGCTTCCACTAGACTACTACGCAACTCCTTCGGAAGCCAGAGTTTCCACGCTCTGTCTTCTTGTATCGCGTCACCTGTTCGTATGTGGGTTCTTTTGTATACGAACCCATCGGAAACGCAAACATCTGGAAGTCGGTCTTTGTTTTGGTTTATTGTCTTCCTTAATTCGTCGTACTCCTCCGAGGAAAAGTATGGCGAATTAAGGTCAACCTCCAGCATTACACTCTCAGGATTGAGCTCATCCATGTGAACATGTGAGAGAGTATCAGGGACTACATTTTGGCTACCTTTCCTATGTTCAATCTGGAAGTCAAACCCTTGAAGTTTTAGGCTCGCATGATCGGTTATAATAGTGAAAGCTAATCCTTCCACATAGGTCCTGAACTTCTTCACTGACAGAACGGCCGCACAGCATTCAAGTTCCGTTACGTTATAATTCCGCTGAGCAGAATTGAGCTTCTGGGACATGAATGCTATCGGTCGTTCGTTGTTCTCCGTGTCCATCTGAAAAAGCACACTCCCTACACCAGATGTTGATGCGTCGCATTGTATGTAAAATCGTCTTGTGAAGTTCGGGTTCATTAGTATCGGTGCTGTCACTAGAGTTGTCTTAAGTTTTTGAAAGGCTGTCAGTGCTTCGTCTGTCATGTCGAATGTCTTGCCTTTCTTCAGACAGTCGGTCATTGGGGCTGCCATAGACGCAAAATTTGGAATAAAGCGCCTATACCAACCCGTCATCCCTAGAAATCGACGGAGTTGCTTGGGAGTCTTTGGAACTGGAAAATTCTCGACCGCCGAAACCTTGCCAGGGTCAGTTCGTAGGCGACCATCGCCGACGATGTAACCCAAGTATTTGATCTCCTTGTAACAGAATTTGCTTTTCTCCACATTTATGGTCAGACCCGCTTCCCTCAGACACTTGGCCACTTCCTGCAGCAATCTGGCATGGGACTCGAAATTTGGAGAGCAAACCAAGAGGTCATCGAGATAGACAAAGACATACTCGAGAGGGTATGACCTTGTCCATAAGTCTACATATTCTCTGGGCGGCATTACACAGTCCAAACGGCATAACCGTATACTGGTATAATGGCCTCCCAGGATCTGTGAACGCTGTCTTCTCCCTTGACTTGCGCTCCAAAGGAATCTGCCAGAATGCGTCCTTCAGATCGATATCTGAAATAAATCTGGTGTCCTGCAACCTACTTAGCAGTCCTTCGATATGAGGAAGCGGGTAAGCATCTTTCTTTGTCACTTCATTTACTTTTCTTGAGTCCAGGCACAGTCTGTTTTTGCCGGGTTTTCTCACCAGCACCACTGGGGAGATCCAAGCACTGTTACTCCCTTCTATTACTCCTAGGGATATCATCCTATCCAACTCGTCATACAAGAGCTTCTGGATCGCAGGTGAAACTGGGTAGTGCCTCTGCTTGATGGGAATCTTCTCGTGGTCCACCACGATTATATGTTCTTCGAGGCTGGTTCTACCTAGTCCCAATATCGCGCAAGAGGGAAAAAGCAGCTTGATTCTCTCCAGTTCTTGGGTTTGTGCTGGTGAGAGTGCCTGGACTGGAGACCGTTCTTCCGTCGGCGATGGGATGTCGAGTTCGTTGATTATGTTCGGAGCGACCTTAAACGTTCTCCAGAAGTTGACACCTAAGTAAAGGACCTGTTGTAAGTTTGGCATAACGAATATTTCTAACTCATGAGACCTGCCACCCCAGGAGACTACTGTCTTAAATCGTCCTAGTATTCGTTGGTGGTTTCCGTCTGCTGTTCGTATGTCCGTACTCATCCTAGTCATCACTATGCCATGTTTGTCTAAAAAGTCAGTCGCTCCTTTCCCTAAACAACTATATCTTTCCCTAAACTCCACTATCCAATATTCCCATGAGCTCCTCACCGTCTATCCTAACCTTAGCTTAAATCCTATTGTCGTCCGAAATATTTATCACAGTCGCTAAGATATCTCTCTTTCGTCGTCTATTTATTGCAGATATTTCCCTTAGCCTCCTAATTTTCAAATAGTTCCTGCTCTTCTCCACCGGCGCAGTCAATTCCTCTCCAAAGATACGCTTTCTGGCGGCTTTATACTCCTGCAGGCATTGATGAAGACTCTTCCTTTGAGGGATTTCCTTCTTCGAGGAGGTATCATCACCTTCTGGAATCCTCTTCAAAATTTGGAAGTCTTCTTCTCGCTTTCCGGGAGTGTGGTCTTTGTCGGCTGGTTCGTCCCGGTCGCACTGCCGACTCTCAGGTTTCCCTGGCACTGTGTGCAACTAAAGTTAATATTTCTTTGACCACAACTAAAGCACGTCAGACTATGGAAAGTAGACTGACACGCCGATGGAGTTGAAGCAGAACTCCTAGTCAGGTCTGTTCTGTTGGTCGAGTTCGTATTGTTTGTTCTGTCTGTCTTCATGTAAGTTGGTTGTCTGTCAGTCCTGTTCCGTTGAAGCGCAGCAATTGCCACTTCTTCGTCCTCTAAATCCCTAAATGTTTCCCTATTTCTAAAAATTTCCTCGTCTCCTAGTTCGTTAACTTGTTTTCTAAATTTCGTCTCCCTAGGCGTCAAGTATTTCTCCGCGCGCCTACATTCATCTCTTAATTCTTGGATGCTCGTAATAGAGCACCCAAAAATTAGCGTCGCTACTCTGTCCTTAATGTTGCTTCGGAGGATGTCCACTAGGTCAAGTTTGTTCAGTCGACTCGTCATCTGTAGTACCATCGTCCGTACGTCGCTGTATAGGTCGTCAAATGACTCCTTTGGTTGCTGCCTCCTATCCATTATGGACCTCAAAATTGCATGGTCCCTAATATTATTTTTAAATTGTTTTAACAATTCCCCCTTAAGTCGCTGGTATCTCAGGCCCCTGTCGCCTTCATTTTCTTGCAGAAACTGCCAGAACTACCTCGCTGCAGGACCGCTTACAAGGTGGTGGAAGTGGGTGAACAGCTGTTGGTCGCTTATACCGTTTTGGCGTTGCAAAGTCTCCACGCGAAACAGGAAACTTTCTACGGACATCGTCTTTGGTGTCCCGTCAAACTTAATGCCCCATTTGTGGATGTCCACCTTCCGTTCTGAAAATCGTGAAGAGAACGGTTCGGTGAATCGTGGAGCCTGGTCACACAGCGGGTCATGTAGTGGTCGTCCTTGTGGTGGCGGGTTGAAAGTTGGTCTGTTTATTGTCGGCGTTGGTTTATGTAAGAGTTCCGTCCAATTGAGTGGGTGCGAAGGAGTGGACTGTCCTTGTCGAGTGTTGTCTTGATGTCGGTCGTTCGTTGTCGGTTGTTCCCTCTGCGCAGCTGCGGAGAGCTCCAGGTTGCAGATCTTGTCGTTGATCGCCTTGATGTTCTCCTGGAAAGTATTCATCATGTCTTTCATTCTTTCGGCGAACACCGACATGATCTCAACCTGGTTCTTCCTAACCGCTTGAGAGACCACTGTTTGTATTTGTTGTGTTATTCTCTTTGTGTCCTCTACAGTCTTACTCCGCAGGTCAGTTAAGTCGTCTTCGCCGTCAGAAATTTGTTGTCAGAAATTTGTTGTCGCTTGGTTGCCTAGCGACAGTCTTAGCCGTTGGTTGCGTTGTCCTACAAGTTCTCTGGCTTGTAGTCTTGTGTCTGTTGTATTTAGTCCGTTTTGTACGTCGTACAAGTCAAGTAGGTCATGTTCATTTGGAAGGGATCTTCGTTCTAGGTCCTCACGTAGGTCTACCGTGGACCGAGTTACCTTCTGTCTTGTCGTCGCAGTATGGTCGGTCATGTTAGAGTTCGTAGGGTAATTTCCGTCGTCTTGGCCAAAGAACAGATAGTCGTCGTTTGTTCCCAGTCTTGCGTAATTGCCGTCAGTCCCTGTAGCAGGTGGCAAGTCATATCCGTCGGTTCCCTGTTCGCGTTCCAACCTAGCTCTTAAACGCGTTACCCGCATTCCTGACGGAAGTACCCAGTGTTCTTCGGTACTGCCCCTAAACTCTTATTGTCTCCCTCATGATAAAAAAAATTCAGTAAATTCCCTACTATGCTAAATTCAAATTATGCGAAATTCAAAAAAAATTCAGAAAATAAATAAGATATGTAGTAGTAGAAGTAAAAAAACGCGAAACCCTAATAAAATAATAAAAAAAAATAGTAAAAAAATTCAAAGAAAAGGTAGAAAAGAAATATAGAATAAAAAAATAAATAATAAAAAAAAATTCAAAAACAGGAAAAAAAATAGTAGCAAAAGGAATAAAATCGATAGTAAAATAGTAAAAGAAATCAAAAAAAGGTATATAAAAAAAATAATAAACGGGTGGAAAACGAAATGCTAAAAAAAATCAAAATCCTAAAAATAGTATAGATGTAAAATGGGTGTATTATGTGCTTTGGTGTGTGGATTTTTGGTCAGGTTTTCCAGTAACAGTTCTACAGATGTGAATCTGTCTGTTCTCGTCAGGGTAAAGTCAGTATCGTCGGGTAGTGACTGGTGCCTCGGATACTTGACGAGGTGTTAAAGCCTATCCTTTCCTTCCTTACCACTACTTGCTATCAGGTAATACCCAATAGAAGGCTGGCCAGGATTTCCCAGATCAACTCCAACACGGACGAAGCTTCGCGGCTTATGCTCGCGCCTCACGAAGAATATGACTAAAGGTCACCATTCTAGGACAGCGGCTAACATTCGGCCTTTCCACCTTGTCCCGCTCTTTGCCTATTCACAGACCTCCAATTACCTCACAGGATCCACTAGCTTAAAGCCTGAGGATTGTATAGCTGTCTTCAGTCTGTGACTAAGCAAGGAGCATTTATAGCCCTTGAATGTAAAAGATAGGAAAGTAAAAAAAATTATTTTAAAATTAAAAAAACTAATCGCGAATGAGGCTGATTGATATGAGTATAAGGCGACGACCTTCGGAAAGAGAAGATCGTCCCCTTGGAGTCGCAATCGTGCCTCTAATAGCCGGTCTTAGTAAAAATACCGTTGGGCGCCATTGTTGTGAGCTAGGGTTGGCCACGGAGGCGTCTTTGGTGTGAGTAAGGAGGACGGGGTGGTTCTTGTCCACCTTACATCACACCACCCGCTCAGCACACAAAATCTCGTACCATTTTGATAAAAAACAAAAGAAAGAAGAAAGCTACTCTACTTCGGACATCGGACGGAATAAAAAAAAATAGAAAAGAAAGTAAAAACGAAAATTCAAGGACTTATGCCCTTGGCCAGGAGAAAGATTGGGAAGGACTCCGCGAAGCTTACCCTATCTATCCTAAACTAAACCTAAACTAAATTAATGTCTTAAACTAAATCCTAATCTAAAACCTAACTATCTTAAACTATCCTATAGCTACTCCCTATCTCGCACTTTGTCCTTCCCATTTCCTCTCCCTGCCAAACGGGTTCGTCCGGCACCCGAGGTATGCCTGGTGGAAGTGGCAAAAGCTGGCCTGCACAACCAATTGCCATCTCTCTGGCCAAAGATTGCGAGAGATGGCCCCTAAACGCGCTTCCCAGTCACGACCTAAGTCAGCAGTGGAGAAGTTCGTTTGTCGTCACGTTACGTCGTCATTGTTCGTAGTCGTCCTAACCTGTCACCGTTCATCTATAGAAGGACGGCCCGACCGGCCATCCACACACCAAATAAAAAAAATCCTATTCACTCATGTCTGAGTATAAATACACCATATAAACCTTGGTTGGCTCATCGCCCTATTCAATTTATTATAATTATTAACTTAAAAACTACTATTAAATTAACCACCTAACCCTTCTGCTAAAAAAAAAGCGACAACAAAAACCCACCGTCACACTTCTTAGCAGAAATTTACACATTCTAATTTTAACCACTAATTTAATTCTAATTTAAACACTAATTTAATTCTAATTTAACCACTAATTTAATTCTATACACTTAAAATTCGATTAAAAATTAACCCCCTGAATAATATATACGTGGTCGAGAACTCGAGAAAATAAAAACAAAAGAAAATGCTTAAAAACAGAAAATGTAAGTTTTTATTTCGCTTGTTTAATTCTCGGTAGTCTGACTTACAGTGGTTGCTTAATTCTAAATACATTTAACAAAACGACGCTTCCTTATCGCAAACGCAAACTGCTCGTTCGGTTGTTTACAACATGTGGCTTGGCTTGGGTAAGAAAGCGACGCTTTCATGTCATGTGTGTGTGTACACTGCAATTTCTGCTTTTTATACATAGACTGCGTCGTATACGTAACATTTCTTGTTTTAACATTTGTTTAAATTAAATACTTTGAATAACTATAGCTATATAACGGGTGGTTAAATTTTAAGGGCCGATGTTGAATGTGAACCACACCTAAACGTCAAGTTTTTTTCTGCATTTCATTTGGCATTTCTCAATTTCAGACTAACTCAATTTGAACCATGGAAAGATACACAATCGAGCAACGCGTTAAAGTTATTCAGGCTTATTATGAAAATGGGCGTTCAAATCAAAATGCATATCGTGCATTTCGTGATTTTTTCGGTCAATTTAATCGTCCAAATGTGCGTACAATCGGAAAAATCGTGCAAATATTTGTGCAAACCGGGTCTGTAGGAGATGTGAAAACACCAGTGCATGCTCGTACAGCTCGTACAGCTCGTACTGCAGAAAATATTGTTGCTGTTCGCGACAGTGTGGCTGAAGAGCCGTCCACCTCAACTCGTCGTCGTGCCCAACAATTGCACCTCTCACGCTCGTCGTTGATGAACATTATGCATAAAGACTTGCATTTACGCACTTACAAGGTGCAATTGACTCAAGAACTAAAGCCTCTTGACCATTTCAAGCGTCGTCAGTGGTCACAATGGTGGCAAGAAATGGCAACAGTGGATGATCAATTTTCGAAGAAAATCATCTTCAGTGATGAGGCACATTTTCACCTCAGTGGATTCGTCAATAAGCAGAATTGCCGCATTTGGGCGAATCATAATCCAAGAGTGATTGTCGAAAAACCAATGCACCCACAAAGAGTGACTGTTTGGTGCGGTTTATGGGCTGGCGGCATCATCGGGCCGTATTTTTTCCAAAATGAGGCCGGTCAGGCAGTTACTGTGAATGGTGTTAACTATCGTGAGATGATATCGAACTTTTTATGGCCTGAATTGGAAGATATGGATGTGGACGATATGTGGTTTCAACAGGATGGTGCCACTTGCCACACAGCTAACGAAACAATGGCTCTTTTGCGCGGCAAATTCAATGTCCGTGTTATCTCACGTGGTGGCGATGTCAATTAGCCGCCAAAATCATGTGATTTGACACCGTTGGACTTCTTTCTTTGGGGTTATTTGAAAGAAAAGGTGTACATCGATAAGCCACCAACAATTCAACAGCTAAAGGATGAGATAATTCGGCACATTAACGGCATAAAACCTCAATTATGCCTCAGCGTCATCGAAAATTTGGACCATCGGATGGAGGTGTGCCGCCGAGGTCGCGGCGGCCATTTGGCCGATATTTTGTTCCATACATAATTGAACCATATCAGTATTATCATAATAAAAAGAAATGACAGTAATTTCCTAAATAATTTGTGTTTTATTCAAAATCAACATCGGCCCTTTAAACTTAGCCACCCTTTATAAACACAATATTAGTTGCAATAGAATATGGGAATATAAGATTTTACATTATCATCGTTTGCTTTATTAGAGTATAGTTTATCAATTGGGTTAAGTACTAGTATAATTGAATTAAAAATATAATGAATTCGCTTAGTAACTATTATGACATGTGTTTCATGTAACAATGTATGTATAGAAAAGTGAACTAAGTGATGGATATTTAAATATTTAGATATTAATCTATGCAAACTCAATAATAATTCGTATTAAAAAAAAATAATAATAATAGATAATGAGAAACTATTTTCGTTCATAAGGAAAGATTTGATCAATTTTGAGGGTTCATATAAATATTATGTTATGTTAATATCTCTGTTCTTGGATTTTTTTTCTAAGTGTGTAGTTCATTCCTGTATATTTTCTGTCGAATTCTATGTTCTTAATTGAATTTTGATATTTGTAACGTCGTTTAATTATTTGTCTATCTCGCTTAATACCATCTTTATCTTTAAAATAAGTTTTACCTTTTATTTTTACATCTTTTATAATATATCTGGGTAAGTGCTTTATATTATGAAAACCTAAGTTCTTAACTAGCTCCCTCTCTTGATAATCGAAATTTTCATTCTACTTATTTGTTTTTCTTTAATTTCATGTACCCTTTGTCTTAGGACGTTCCATTCTGTCCCGGTTAATGAGCTGTGTAATAGATCGTTTGGCTTGTATTTCGTTACTCTTTATTTTCTTTATTAAGTTAGAAAAGTCGCATATGTTCGTTAAGGGTTAAGTGAAAACGTTCTATTACCGAATTACCTGTATGTGTATTGGGGGAGGTAAAGTGGTATAATACTTTCTCTTTATTTAGATAATTTTTAATGTATGCAGTATTGAACTCGTTATCGGCTACAATCTTAAGTGGTTTTCCTAAGTTTGCGAATCTGTGTTCTAAACTCTCAACAATAGTCATCGAATTTCTGTCTGTCAAGGGATGGATGGAAACGTGCTTAGTTAACTTGTCGATACATGTCAAAAACATGCTATTTTTGCTAAAAAACCATATATCTATGTGCACTATTTCGTTCGGATTATTTGGTGCTTCAGAAATCATTAACGTAGGTTTTATTGGATTTCTATCATATTTGCACATATTACAGAAGATACAGTTGTTGATATATTTATAAATTTCGAGTCTCAGGTTTGGAAAGTAGCATGCGTCCTTTAATTCTAAATAAGTTTCTTCAATCCCCCTATGATTATTCGCCAGATGCGTTTTTTCAATTAGTTCTAGTACTGTTTCTTTGCTTGTAACATCTTTAAGGAACTTTGTGCACCGAAAAATCTTCATTTTTGGTGTATTTGAAAAATACTTGACCACTGTTCTTTGGAACTCCACAAACATGTCATCATGTGCACAAAAAATTCCAACTACTCCTTTAATCGGAGAAAGATCTTTCAAAATGTTTAAAATGAATTCTTCGTCATATTTTGGTATGCAAATGGTGGATCTTCTCTTTTTCCTAAACAAAAACGTATTAGTACATGTTTTAGAATTCCCTTTTTCTAGTATTAGTTGGTTTTTATAGATATTAATTGGATTTTCAGTAATAAAAATGTGGTCGTTGAGGTTTTCGATACCGGTATGAATCATCGCTAAGTCCGATTTAATATCTTCTTGTTCTTTTTCCACAAAATTAGTTTCTAAACGGCTCAAAAAGTCAGCGTCATTATTTTCCTTACCTTTGATGTATTCTATATCGAAATCATATTCGTTTAATTTAATTTTTCAGCGCTGCAGCTTAGAATTGGGTTCTTTCAATGAATTCAACCATACTAGAGGCCGGTGGTCCGTTTGAACTTTGAACTTGCGTCCGAACAAGTATGGTCTGAAATACTTGGCAGCCCACACAATCGAAAGAAGCTCCTTTTCCACTGTGCTGTAGTTAGTCTCGTGACGATTTAAAGTCCGAGAAGCAAAAGCTACAGGATGTTGGTTTTGGGAAAGAACCACCCCTAAAGCCGCATTGCTTGCATCTGTTGTTAAGGTGAATATTTTTGAAAAGTCCGGGTAAACAAGAACTGGACAAGTGCATATAAGTGCTTTAAGCTTGTTAAAGGACTCAATGTACTGCCTGTCTTTAACATTTATCTTAGAACCCTTCTTAAGACATTTTGTCATTGGTAGGGTTACTTTGGAGTAGTCCCTAATGAATTTTCGATAAAATCCAGTAATACCTAGAAAAGATTTTATCTGTTTGGATGAGTGAGGTAATTGAATTTTTTTGATTACTACCACTTTATTGGGATTGGGTTTTATATTTTTAATAACATGTCCTAGATACTCGGTCTCTCGTTTGAAAAAATTGCATTTATTTATTTGTACCTTAAGGTTGAATTGCAAAAGCCTTGTAAATATTTTACTAAGAGAGTCGATATGCTCTTGAAGCGATGTGGAAAATATTAGTATGTCGTCTAAATATACTATGCATATTTTATTTATATAGTCGGAAAGCACTTCATTCATCATTCGCTGAAATGATGCTGGAGCATTTTTCAATCCGAATGGCATTCTTGTGAACTCGTAATGTCCGGTTGCGGTTGAAAATGCTGTTTTATATCTATCTTTCGTAGTTATAGGGATTTGATGAAATCCTTTTGCAATGTCAAGGGTTGTAAAATATTGGGCATTACCAAGTTTTGAAAATATATCCTCAATGTTGGGGATTGGAAATTTATCGTCAGTTGTTACTTCGTTCAACTTCCTATAGTCAACGATAATGCGCCAACTTTCTTGACCTGTATTATCAACCCTTTTAGGGACGACCCAAATTGGCGCATTGTATGGGCTCGTTGATTTCACAATAATACCAGACCTCAACATTTCAGAAATTTGTTTTTCTACCTCTTCCTTGTGTGCTTCGGGATACCTATATGTTTTAGCAAATATAGGAATATCGTTCTTTGTTGGTATTTAGTGACTGTATTCAAGAACACACAATAGATCTTCACCTTCCATATAAAACACCTTCTTAAATTTTCGGATAATAGCAGTTAAATGTTCAATTTCCTCTCTGTTTAAGTTAACAATTTTAAGCTTATTTACTATAATATTTACAACTGGTTCGATGAAGTTAATATCTATTATGTTTTTACATAATGAATGAACTTCATCATTAGTCTTAATGTTAGAATGGCTAAATATCAACGGTAAAGTTGCAGCCAATTATACCATCAAAGTCACTTTTCAACTCTGTTTCCAGCATATCAATCGTAGTGGACGGTCTGTTAAACTCTTTAAACAAGGGGATTGTTATTTTTGAGTTAACGCTAATATTTGCGCTGACAGATTTCAGTGTCACCGGCTTTTTTATTTCCGTTTTGAAGGACTTGTGGAAAAGACCGCTTTTGATTAGCGAAGTGCTGGCTCCAGAATCTATGAGTAACTTAATTGGCAAAGATCGGTTTTAACAATTATACAGGGAAGTGTTCTGAGGTGGCTGATGGAAAATTTTGAAAAGGTAAGTTGTCGTTATCGGTTTGAACGTGATCAACTTCCATTGTGCGTCTAAGGTTACTAT
This sequence comes from Pocota personata, assembly GCA_963082735.1. Lineage (NCBI taxonomy): Eukaryota > Metazoa > Arthropoda > Insecta > Diptera > Syrphidae > Pocota > Pocota personata. The sequence goes on from OY720429.1 coordinate 132,365,990, forward strand.
TTCTTGTTCGGCCTGAATTTCTAGAGTTATGCTGAGGATTGCTGATTCTGTTATTTTGTTGAGATTGGTTTAGGTTATGAGAATTAGAATTTTGAAAAGCTTGGGGATTATTTTGCCTAAAATTTCCTGAATACCTTCGCGAGTTTCCTGAACAATTTCCTGGTCCATTATCTGTAAAATTTTGTGAATTCGATTGCCGAACATTAGGATTTTGAAAATTTCTTCTTGGATATAGCATATGGTTATGATAGCTTTGTGAATTATTGTTGGGTACGTAATTTGAATTGAGGGTATGTTGGTTGTTATAATTAGGATTAGGGACAGTGTTATAAAAATTGTCTGTATCAATTAAAATATCCTTTGCTTCTCTAAGAGTGGATGGGTTTCTAGCTTGAAGTATTAGCTTTGAGTTACTAGGAAGTTTATTCATAAATAGTTTAAAGACTATTGCCTCGTTTTGGTCGCTATTAAACCAAGAAGGAGTTTCTGGTTTATATTACAGTTAGATAACAGTACAGTTTTTATTTCCGGCCAATTTGTCGGATTGTTATTATTTATTAACGCAATGCTTGCTGATTCTTTAATTTATTTGCCTTATCTTAAAATGTATAATTGTTTTCGAAATTTCATTAAGATGACCAATAAAGGCATGTAAATAATCAACATGTTTTATAAATAACTCTAACTCCTCCGGTAAGCCCGTGAACTCAGGGACTTCCTTAAATAGCTCCAAAATATTACCATTTTCCATACTGTGTTCACTGTTTTTTTTTTTATGTGACTAGAGATGTATACTTTATAGATGTCGTCTTGGAAGGAGTTGTATTTTATTTTTTTATAAAATTGCACTGTTCCTCTTGATATAAATTTCTTTTTTTCCCTTATCGCAAGATCTTATATTCTTTTTTTTTGTTGCACTTTTATTCGCTACCTTTGTTTTTCGGATAATTTTTTTTTTTTGATAATTAATAAATAAATACGTGAGTATTTTGCTGTTTTCTTTTTAGATTTTAGATTTTTATTTAATTTTTTTTTTATTTCACTACAGCTTTCTATATTATTACAGTTTTAAGCCAACATATATGTAGTTATGTATATATGTACAATATATACTATTTCACTATAAACTTTATAGACTTCTCGTCTCGAATTCAATATTTATTTATTATTATTTTTTTTTATTCTTGGTTCACTTCTTTTTTTTTCCGACTGCGCCAGTAATATATACATGGTCGAGAACTCGAGAAAATAAAAACAAAAGAAAATGCTTAGGAACAGAAAATGTAAGTTTTTATTTCGCGTGTTTAATTCTCGGTAGTCTGACTTACAGTGGTTGCTTAATTCTAAATACATTTAACAAAACGACGCTTCCTTATCGCAAACGCAAACTGCTCATTCGGTTGTTTACAACATGTGGCTTGGCTTGGATTCGCTTAGCTTGGATTCGCCTTTTATACAGTCAACGCCTGCAATGCACACACATACATACGTGACTCCTGGGTCTCTCTAAATTCAAAAAGTTAAATCACTGGATCACCAAAGAAAATGCCACCAAAATTTGTAATAGCAGGGCTATGCAACTCTGGGAAATTGACTGTTTTACTGTCTTAACAAAACTCAGAAGGAGTGTTAGCACTTTCAAATAAAATAAATTTTTAAATTTAAAATCTTAAATTTTCTCCACTGCTGTACACTAGCACTGTGTCCCACGGAGCACCCTCTTGAAAGCGTTGACTTTACTGTTGGGGGAGCACCTCTTGCTGCCGTTGTAGCGGACCACCGCCGCCGCTATTCACTGCCTGCACCGGACCTTGTCCGGTTGCAACGGTGTAGTCCTCAACCGGCCCTGGCAGAAAACTGCAAGCGACAGAATTTCTGGGGCCTACGCCACTCCGCTACACTGCCTTTATCTCTGCTGTCTCGTGCTTTTATCTCCTGTACTATATGCTCCCTCGGTTCTATCTGCTGTCCTCAGGTTTGTTATATTCTCATTAAAGGAAACCAAAAAAATTCACTACTGACGGTCTCAGACCCACTGTATTTTACCGACACCAAAAAAATTCTTTCCTCAGCTGTGGCGACCAGCTATTCGCACTTGACTTTCAGAAAATGATTTTCTTGGGGTCGATGCACTAACCCGTTGTCATTTATCTGGGTTATCTGTTTCCCATTGTCCTACTTTTCCCCTTCTTTTCTTGTTTCGACTTTGTCCTCTCTTCGTCAGTCTTTTTCCCCTTTTCTTTGTCATGTTTTGTCTTTGTCAGCTATGAGTAGAGTTTTCCTTTTTTTATCGGGACATTGAAATGAGAAATTTCCCTTTCCAATGTCCTACTTCTCGTCATTGTCAGTTACAAAAATTTTCGTTGTGAATAGAAAAATTCCTGATCGATAACATACATAAATACGCTAACCTGACATATACTATTGTTAACTGACTACCTAACATAACTAATATAACCTACGACTCTACTCACGTAACTCAAAACAAAATTTCTGACCAATAAAAAAAATATACAATATAAACATACAATATAAAAATAGTGGACAAACGAATTCTACGTCCTTTATCTTATCCCTGAACCACAGATAATTTCCCGATCGCCATTAATATTCTTGCGAGAGTGAGACGGGTATCTCCCTCCCTCATGTCAGCTGATTATTGACATTACTTTTATTTTCTAATTTTGCGAGGCGAATCGCTGTGTTTTTTTTTTTGTAATTACTTCTTTTTGTAATTTATTCTAATAAAATAAAAGAAATCCCACCCTTGTACTGGGGTGGGTGTGTGCGGATCGCTTCCTGTGCACAAAAGGTGCACAAGGAAACAAAATAACACCAAAAAACCCAAAAGGAATCTGGCTGTGGGAGGGATGCTATCTGTAGGTACCACGGACAACAGGTGTGTTGGAATTTGTTTCCTTTTTTTTTCTTTTGTTATTAATTGGTCCGAATTCCCAAAACACCAATCAAAACCCCACCCCTGAAATTGGGTGTGTGTGTGTGCGAGGATGTACAGGAACCGGTAAGACTGGACGAGAGGACGACGACGACAAATACCATCGCGGGATCGCTGAAGAAATCATCTGGGTTCAGGTGCCTCTTTTAATTTTTTTTTTTGTTATTGTTATTGGACGAAGTACAGGCCCTCGTAACACATTATATCCCAATCCGTAGTCGGCACAGCAAGATTTTTAATATAATGCAAGCACTCCTCAGTGGAAATATCCAGCAATTGCTTCACTCCTTCGGCTGTCTCGTTCTGCAAAACCTTCTGATTGAAGAATATCCTCAGCTCCGCGTTCACTAGGATTCGCTTATGGTCGTAGCGCTTAGTGGACCATGTCTTGCCATAATTACCCTTATTGATGTTAAGATGGTGGAGCAACCGTTCAGTGGTGGTCGTGGTGTAGTTGTAACATCATCGCTTGTCACTCTGTTGGTTCACCGTTAGAATCCTGATGTCAAGAATCATCTATTTATTTCGCATGAAATAAATAAAAAAGTCGATCACTTGCGAAAGCTAAGTCAACTCTACTGTGAAGGCATAACACTGGCAGTACTTTGGTCATATGGCTAAAATGCAACTTGATAGTGTTGATGACATCAGGAGGACGGAAAAAAGTACTGTGAATCATAAGCAACGACAATAATAGCGAAAACAAACAAAATACTCCCCAGTTATCTGTTCAGCCACCCTTGTAGTTCACTGAAACTTAACTACCACCTGAGTTTCAAACCAACTACACCAATCTGTCTTTCTCTCTGTGTCTTCCCCTTTCCATAAAAAACGCCCGTGTTTTAAAAATTAGTATAAGGGTATTCATATCCCCTTTAACACGTGCAAATTATAAAAAAAAAATAACTGACAGGCTCGACTTTAAGTGGTGTAGTTTTTGCACTTCGATTAATGACGAATTTGTATGCACTGACGACTCAAATAAATCATGGAACGCCCGCCAATTCTCATAATTACCAAAAAATGTTGACGGGATGATTTGGCAGACGCAGTTCACTTTGAACAGAGGCTGCGTGAGCGGTACTTGATTTAGCAGCCGCCGGTACCTTCTCCAACGCATCAAAGAGAGCCGTTTTGTACTTAAGGTAAGTTTCACTTATATCATCAAAAACAAATTTATTTGCTTCAATAAAGCCCTTATTTTTATCCTCAGCTGCACCAGCCACCTTTTCATTATTTAAGACAGCTTGATGGAAGTTGTCCTCAAGAACCGCAAGACTACCATTCAACATATTTTTGGTCCTTTTGTCTTCTGAAGTGTTCTGGAATTTGGCGAAATCCGCACCAATAATGACTAAAACATTTTTCAATAACTTGACTTCCCTAGCGCTCATTTTCCCAATTTGTCAATAAAGTGGCAAAGGTATATGTAAAAAAAAGTGCAAATATGGCTAAACTCACTCACCTTTATTAATTTGTGGTACTCCTCAGGCGTTTGTAATGTATTTCACGGCGCGGGAATACGTTTATATTGCAGAACTCTTTAATTACACGCCGGGGGAGAACCGATTTACACAAATAACTCACAAGGAATTGTCTTTGGGTAAGGGCTTTATGTCTTTTTTTGTTAAAATAATGTCACTATAATTTTTTTTTTTAATTTTTCAGACATGAAACACATACACTGTCACTGGAAACTGAGTTAATTTGACTCGAATGGATCAAATGTTAAGATTGCTCAACTGTGTCTTTGTTCTTGATTTGGACTTTAAACAAAAGAAGAAAACCGCACATCCTTTTCGCCGTAAATTCTGTAAAAAATTTCAGTAAATGAAACGACCGCTTTTCAACGTTATAAAAATGCGAATAATTCTTTAATTTAAAGTGTTAAATATATTTATATACACCTTTTATAATGTAAAATGTCAAACTGACTTTTTGTTACGTACAATTTGATAGTTCACAATAGTACCTTTTACAATTACAAATTATTGTTTGAAGTTTTTATTTTTAGCAAAAAAAAATGTTTTATCGCCTTAACAGTGCGGTTGCTGTTGGTAATTTCTTGTGAGAGTTTAGTAAAATTGTGTCATCCGCAAAGGTTGCAATCATATTGGATTTATATTGAGAGAATAGTATGTCTGAAGTATATAAAACAAAAAGCAATGGACCTAAAACGCTTCCTTGGCTCTCGTCTGAAAAATCTTTGAAAATACGTCTTTGTACTTTACATAGAAGCAGCTGTCAGTTATATAGTTCTTGATTACTGAGTAGAAATCCTGTGGAAATAAGTTTTATAGTTTGAATAGAAGTCCTTTGTGTCAGACTCTGTCAAATGCTTTAGCCACGTCAAGGAAGACCCCTACACAATATCTTTTCCCCTCTAGGTCTGCTGAGATTTTATTTGTCGCTCTATGGATTTGCTGTAATGTAGAATGCAGTTTACGAAAGCCAAATTAGTGGACAGGGATGAGATTGTTACTTGTTAGAATAGGTTCTAGTTGGTCCAGCAGTAGTTTTTCAAAAATGTTCGATAAAAGTGGAAGTAAGCTTTTTGGTCTGTAGGAAGATGCGTTCGTCAGATCTTTGCCAAGGTTAGGAATAGCTACAATTTCTGCTACTTTCCATACTTTAGGAAAGTAGTTAGGTCTTATCATTGAGTTGAATGCGTTTCTTGGATGTTTTAATGCTTTGTTGGGCAGCTCTTTAAGTAGAGTACCAGTCAGTCGATCATATCATGGGGCCTCCTTTTGATGCAGAATTCTATTTTGTTTATTGTTAATTTTTTGATTCTAGTACTATCAGTTGTCGTATTCAAGAATTGTGGTAGAATATTAGCATTGCTCTGGTTATTTGTGAAGGTCTCTTCAAAGTATTTTGCTAACGTATCTGCCCACTATCCGGCTTTTTAGAGGAGGTTGGTGCGCAGTTACTTTTTTCAGGTTTTTAGTAGCCTTCCAAAGTGAATAATTGGTTTCAGATGTAGGCGATGGGTTTTCCAGGTATTTTGTGATGTCTTTATTTTTAATTTTTTGCAAGCTTTCCTTACGGTCCTTAATTGCTTTGATCACTTTCCTTTTGTCGGTAATCTTGTAGATTGCCATTTTTTCCTTAGTTTTCTTTTCTCCTTGATTTGATTGCTTATGATAGGAGGAGTTGAGTAGCCGATTGTCTTAAGTTTATTTTCTGGCTTCGCTTACGACGTCATTAAAGTGGATTATCGATCTTTCAATATCGTAATTAGATTTGAGAGGTATGTTAATATGTAACTTCGGGTTTACAAAGTCGCGGTAAGAAGGGTGAGAGTTATTTCCGATGATTAGTTTAGTCGGACTGGAGAATGATCAGAAGTTAATTCAAGGAGAGATTTGATTTTGAGTTCCTTGAGATTAACGTTTCTTGTAATGCAAAAGTCAAGAGTTTTTTTAAGAATCTGTTGGCCAGTATGTGGGTTCCCCAGTACTTAGATGCATGCAATTGTTGATCCGTATCGCGTCCAGTAATTTCTTTCCTTTGCTGTTTGTTTTTCGTGAACCCCAGTCAGTGTGCTTTGCATTGAAGTCGCCTCCTGCTATCAATCGTGTTCCTAATGACTTAAAGTAGTGGTCAAATTGCGTTGTCATTATTTGATGATTAGGGGACAATAGAGGACTGATATCGATATTGGCCCGAGTCTGTCCATTATTTCGATTGTCGTAGATTGGATGTGGTCAGTATGGTATTTTTGCTGTTCGATGCATTTTATTTTGTTTTTGATTACGATGGCTTAGCCTACATGTGCTCTATCGTCGCGATGATTGGTGTTATAAATGTCGTATCCAGGGATTTTTAATCAGTTCTTATTTGTGAAGTGAGTTAGACAAAGTGAACAAAGTGGATTTTTTGAGGTGTGAGCCTTACCTCTGGTGGAGGGTCTCACAATAAACAAACACTTTGTTCAATGGGTTTTCAACGAATCACTCATTGCTTTAATTCTAGACTATTTATGTACGAATTTTATAAAGAAAATGACAAACATAAAACTAGATAATTCCACTGTCTGGTGACAGATGTGTTGGATGGCCAGCACTCAGACGGTGATATGACAACTTCGATGCCCACTGTATACTGCTGATTGCGTGGAAATTATGTTGTTCACAACATGCTGGGGCCACGACTTGTTGCTTACACCCTCAATTTTTCATCCGCAAACATTGTTGGTTGTTCAATTTGATTCACTGATGAGCGTCTTCTGGTCAGTTCCCGAGGTGTTGGTTCGGGCTGCTGCTTCAATTGAATGGTTACTGCCTACTTCGACCGTAGCCTTTTGATTACTATGTTGATCACTGCTGTAATTAGTAGAAACACTACGCCTCCGGTCAATGAATGTTGGTGAATTTTGTAATTCCTAATCTCGTTTAATAGTACCTCCTGGTTCCTTTGAAGACTAATATCGAGCTGAACCTTCACGATTTGATTAGAGATGTGTGATGCCAAATCAGGATCTTCTTCTTTTTTATAGTTGAAGTTAATTAGCTGCTCCGAAATGTTTTGAATGGGAAGATTCGATGAATTCAGTCTTGTTGTTATGGTTTACTTCCCGAAAAGGATCATAGTTGGTTGGTGTATTCTGCAGTTTGGTTGAAGTTTTAGAATCCCAGTCTCCTTCAGTTTAGCAGGGTTTATTGCCGAACCACAGGCAATGTCTATTTTGACTTCATAAGGCGCACTAAATATCCATGTATTAGTGTGGTGCATTTTTACCCAGTAAAATTGTGGCTGAACGGTTCGAGGGACGCATGATGATGGTAACATTTGTGTATGCCGCAGAAGGTTTATTTCGCAAGAGCTTACACTCGATCCTGCTGTATATATTGGATGCTGCATTTCACACAAATATGTGTCTGAGGACCTTTGTTTACATGGAGAGAAGTGACCTTCGCTTAAGGGATAATAGTGATCTCCCTGAATATTGACTATTAGATATTCCGCTGATGGAACAATATATGTGAGCTTCTGATCATGCAAGTGGGGACAGGAAGAATCTTGTACATTTTGAATTCTTCGCCGTAGAGGAGAAGTAATGTTAGTTCCATTATGATGTTTCGCCCAGTTACTCTTGCTCTTGGTTGTAAAGTCTTGTAGAATTGAATTACTGACTCATGATGTCAGTCTCCAGGTATCATCATGTTCCTTGGTATGCTGTCATGTATGCGAGATAATTCTATTTCAAACTGCTGCACTGGAAAAAGGATGTATTTGACCGTGATGTGTTACCAGTATTATGTTGAGTAGTATGGTTTGTGTATTATGGTAGTGAAACATTATAGGGATGCTTGGAAAGGCGGCAGAGATGAATACTTGAAATGTATGCTCATTATTATTCTGATTTTCCAGCCTTAAAATCATATTCAACAACGTCTGTAGGTGTCTTCGTGAAGATGAGTGTTCTTCTTTAAAAATGTTTAGTGTAGAGTCTATAATTGTTGTCTGATTTTTGACTTAATTCAACAGATGTTGCTCATTGATTCCGATTTTGTCTACTATTTCTTCGTAATGATTAGCAAAGCGTTGATCTAATATTCCGAACAATTCATTTGTGATAGTTCCAACGAAATTGAAGGGTGAACGTCTGATTCTGCGTTGTGGATCGTTGTTGGCATGGAGTAATACTTCATTGTTTAGTTCTATTTGTTGAAGTTGACTTTCGAATAAATTTAATGTAATGTTGCATAGGCCATGAATTCGATTGAGTCAGATTGGTGGTGGAACAAATTTCATTCATGTGTCTTAGATATTTCTTGTACACATTGAATTAAAACCAATAATTAGCTATGTTGAAAAATACTACAGTCTCAGAACTCACTATTAAATTCGCTCGACTTATATCCTCAAAATATATGCCTAGGTTTGTCGCGAATGGAGTTATATCAAATTGATCTGTGGCTCCTCGAGTGGTTATTAGACTTGTCGCTATTGCTATGATACACATCAAAAGAATCCCACGGAAGATGTTATATCTTAGTACTTGCGAGAAACTCAAAGAGTTCTTCTTGCGTTGGTACCTTATTTGGCCTCTTTATGCCTTGCTCAAACAGGTTTCAGCTCTCTGAATCCAGTGCCTATACAACTAGGTGAACTATGATTGGTCCCCAAGAAGAAGTCTCAAAACCCATGTTTTTGAGAGCCGCAAGACCTTCCTTATTTGCATCTAGAACGGCTTTTAAATCACTTTCTGTAGATTGGCTTCATTGATGGCTTGTTTGAACATCCTGTTCAGGTGCAATGATACGATTTTCCGTTCGTTGTCTTAACGTTTCTTAAGACCTATCAACCAACATCACTACTGTGCCTCAACTGGAGTTCAATTCTGCACCAGTTACACTTGAAATGATCTATGCAAAAATCATTTCAATTGAAGATAACCAAAAAAACAAATCGATGCACTCATCGCCAAAAATGAAGATTGCGAAAAACGAATTCATTCTCTAGAGGAAAAGGTCAACAAACTGGAGCAACAGCTAATCGAAAACAGTATAGAAATATTCAACGTTCCCAACAACAACACAGCGTTATCAAACACTGATGTCGCACTCAAAGTGTTTCGCGATGGCTTGAACGTGAATATAAATAAAAGAGACATCGACAAGTGCTACTTGAAAAAAATAAAGTTGGCTAAACCACCTACCTACAGCAATAGCAATTCAGCGAGCTCAAAAAATATTCTCCATGTAAAATTTGTTTTTCATCTATGCAAGGAGGTAATCATGAAAGCAAAGCGAGAAAAAAAGAGCAGCTGACCACCTACTTAATCAACGCACAAGCAAAATCGGAGAAGATGTTTATCAACGAATGCTTAACTCATCAAACAAGACAATTATTGAATATTGCAACGTCAATGAAGTCCACGAAGGAGTATAAATACGTATGGACGAGAAATGGGACTGTTTATTTGCGGAAGAAAGAGGGTGACAATTGTGTGAAAATAAATTCTGTTGCTGATTTCGTTAAAGTATGAATTCTGTTAGTTCTGTCCCATTCTTAGTTACAAATGTATGTGAATACCCAGTCGATCCAACTTGTCTTGTAGATTAGTTTTTGTTTACATCAAAACATACGTAGTATGAGAAAAAATTTTTCTGTTCTCGCAGCTCATATTGAGTCGATGGCTAATCTACCTGTCGTTGTAGTTTTAAGTGAGATATGGATATACGAAAATGAACTTAGTCTCTATAATATACCGGGTTATACTCCTTTTGGCAATTGTAATAATTTATATTCTTCTGGTGGTGTAGCTGTCTTTGTTAGAAATGATTGTGTGTTAGATTTAAATTGCTTTAGTTTGAAATTGACAAGCGCCGATTTATTAAAATTGTCGTTTGAATATGAGAATGATTATTACACTATTCTGTGCATATATAGACTACAGGAATTCAGTAAAAGTATTTTCATTGATGAATTTAGCAACGTTCTAAACGCAGTTAAGGCAAAGAATTTAATTGTGTTGGGTGACATTAATATTGACATACTCAATGAATTTGATAAAGATACGGAGAACTACTTATTTCCTATGGCTTCTAATGGTCTTGAGAGTCTTATTAACGAACCAACCCGTGTGACCGATTTTACCAAGAGCTGCATTGATCACATTTTTCTTAGATCTCATAAAAATAACAAAAAAATGTTTATTGGTAAAGTTTATGATATGAAGCTTACAGATCATAGTATGACTGCCCTTCATTATTTCATTGATTACAACCGTACTGAAAGCCTCTCACCCTTATCCACATCACTGAAAAAGTGCGTGGATTTCAAACTATTGAAAAAATGCTTAACATATGAATTCACATATGAATTCTGGGAGTCGGCTTATTCCGAAAGTAATCATTCTGTTGCTTTCGATATATTTATTAACATTTTACAACGCCACATTAAGTTTTGTACTTTTTTGTCAAAACAAAAATCGAATAACAAGAAACGTTTAAAGCCTTGGATGAGTAATAATCTTCTAAATCAGATTAGAAAGAAAAAAAAGATAAGTTTAAAATGTAAAAAACATCCCTATAATTTAAAACTAAAAAAAAAGTATGTCACTATGTGCAAAAAAATTCATACAATTATAGAAGACACTCGTAACAATTACTACACTGATCTATTTGCAAGAGCCGACGGTAATATTCGCGAAGAATGGAGAGTGGCTGATAATATTTTGGGAAAGAATAGAAATCGTGTCTTAATTGATAGTGTTGAAGTTGATGGAATTATTGATTCTGACTTATGCAGCATCTGTAACAAATTCAACGACTATTTCACTGAAGTTTCTGAAAAATTAAAACCAGTTGTTGAAACATATGTGAACTGTGATTGCTTCCTTTCTTCAAGTTTACCGGACGAAGATATACTACCAAACAGTTTCGTTTTTGAGCCGATAACTTCGAGAGAAATGTACAGTGTTATCATATCCTTAAAAAATAAAAACTCTTGCACGAGTGATGGTGTTTCAAGTGTGCTTCTGAAACATATTGCATTGTATGTTGTTGATGTACTGAGTGTCTTATTTAATCGTAGTGTTGAAAGGGGTTGTTTTCCTGAACATTTGAAATGTGCTGAAGTTGTACCTCTTTTTAAAAAAGGTAACAGAAAAAATGTTTCGGATTATAGGCCTATTTCACTTCTTTCCACCTTTTCTAAGATATTTGAAAAACTGCTTAAAGTTCATATTTTGTCGTTCCTCGACAAGTTTAATTTCTTTTGTAGCAACCAGTTCGGGTTTAGAGCAGAAATGTCAACAGAGGATGCTATTTTGAGAGTATGAAGTCAACTGTATGGTGGTTTAAACTGCAATAAATCTACCATGTGCATATTTATAGACATGAAAAAAGCATTTGATATGGTGGACCATGATTTGTTACTAAACAAACTTTATAGTGCTGGTTTTCGAGGAAACATTTTTAAATGGCTGCAATCGTTTTTAAAATATAGGAAACAGAGAGTTAATGTCAATGGTGTCTTGAGTGAGTCTCGATTTTTGAAAAACGGTGTTCCTCAGGGTTCTGTACTTGGCCCTTTGTTTTTCCTAATATACATAAACTCCCTTTTCAAACTCAAGTTAAATGGTATATCAACTGCATTCGCAGACGATATAGCGTTTACTTATGAGTTCAAAACTGTATTTGAATGTGTCACAAGGATCGAGGAAGATCTTGAAATATTAAGGTTGTGGTTTACTGCGCACAAATTGATCATCAATGAGAAAACAAAGTTGATGTCTTTCATGACAACTGGTAATAATCTATATGATTATAACCTCTGGTTTCACGCATGTGGCTGTAAACTGTTTTCTTTACCTGTTCATAAGTGTGGTAGAAGTAACTTCGCAACTAATATGCAATGCTCCAAAAATTGTTTCAAGATTGAATCAGTACAACATTTTAAGTACTTAGGCGTTATAATTGATATCAATCTAAATTGGAAAACTCATATCCAAGCGATAAAATCGTATATGATGTAAAATGTATCTATTAAAGCCGTTTTGCTCCAAGAAAGTGTTAACCACTATTTACTATGGTCTTGCGCACTCAAAGTTACAATACGGCATCACTAGCTGGGGTGGTTCGCATGCTAATTCCTCTAAGCCTTTATTAATATCCCAGAAACATCTAGTTAGAATTATACTTAACAAAAATCGACTTGCTGAGAGTTGGCCTTTATTTAGAACGTTGCAAATTCTACCAATCAGACATTTATATGTTTTTAAAGTCTTGAGAGAGTTCTTTAAACGAAGTGGTAATATACCGAGCAGAAATTCCCAAATGTATAACCTACGTATAAATAATATGAGCTTATTCATTGCACCATTTGCACACAAACACTTTTTTCTCGTTTTTATACTTATACAGCTGAAAAGTTTTTTAATAAATTGCCCTTTTCTATTAGAGAAATAACTTGTTTTTCCGCTTATATCAGAAAAGTAAAAGACTGGTTGTTCACTTTAAACTATGATTGCATTGAAACACTTTTTTAGATTCTTTTTTTTTTTTCATCAGCACATAATTATAAATTTTGTAACATCATTAGTATATTTTATCTCTAAATTGTTACGTTTTTATATATGTTTGCTTTATTTTTTAAATGTGCATAGATTTCTTGCCTTTGAGATTTTTCATAATTATTTTATATTTTAACCAATACACTGATTGTCACCCCACATCAGTTATTATTTGAATTTTTAAATCTTTGATGTGTCATTCACCACTAACTTTTAAGTTAAAGAATGATTACTATTATTCCTTTTCATTCTTTCATGAATATTGTTACTAGTTTAAGTATGAAATGAATAAAATCAACTATCTATCTCTCTCTATCTAGTTTCCCATGCGCTCTGGTAGTTTTCACTAGATATTGTGAAATGTTGGATGAGCTGGAGTGGTTCACCTTCTAAATGTGTTTTCAAATACTCTATCTTTTCAGTGATACCAAGCGTTGCCTTGTTGTGTATTATTGTTGCGAAAATATCACAAAAGGACTGCCACTCTAAATAGTTTCCTTTGAATATGGGGATTTTGAGTTGAGGAAGTCGAACCTCTAGATTAGATGACGAATCCTTAGCTTATGTTATTTCTGACTTTTTTGAAGCCATTTGAAATAGGCAGTTGTTTATGTCTTCTTGAACTCATATACTGTATACTGCTGATTACGTGGAAATTATGTTGTTCACAACAGTTTCTGAAATCATTAGTATATCAATTTGATTGTCCTTAATCAATTGTTTTAGCTCCAGAGCATGTTGGTTTAGGCTATTTGCATTCCAGATGATTATTTCGAAATTATTGTTCATGTTGTCCATTGAATTTTGTTACAAGTATGGTAATGATGTTCGTTTGAGAGCTTTGTAGATTTCGCAGCCCTTATTATTTTATTTTTTTTTATAATTCGGCGCAGTTAGGTTTTATCGTAAATAAAAAAACTTTCCTTTGAACTCAACTTATTTTATTCACGGCCACACAGAAAGTGAATGGTATCAATATTTTTACATCGAAGGAAGCTTAAAACTAACAGAATCTATGATAAGAGACTATGTACAAAAATAAATTATGTAAATACTCTGCTTAGCAACTCTCACTCGGCGTCCTCTTACTGTTGGCCACAGAGAGCTTGGCTTGGTAATATCAGTGAATGCACAGCATCTCTTTATCGATAATCGTTATGGGTGGATAAGAGAGAAAGAGTGCTGTTGTATAATAACACTCGGCTATGTGTATGATTGACGTTGAAGCAGCTGTTACTAGGTGCAGATGTAACTTCTTTGATGCAGATGTACGTAAGTTCGCGCGAATATGAATACCTTACCTTTTTAGTGTTACATGGCACGGACTTTTAGGGAAAAGGGGAAGAGGAACAGAGGAGAAGGCTGTGCACGTTGGCTCTAAATGGTTGAAGGTTGTAGTGATTTGGAAATACAGAATTTGGTAGATCATTAAACATTTGTGTCGTTCGGCTTATAAACGAATACTTATATTTGACAGTACGACCGAAGTTAGGATTTTGGGTGAACTGATGTGCATTCGAAGCATGTTGCGCATTGTGGGTGAAATTTTGAAGGGGAAGAATGCAACTGGCTGTTTCGCTGGAGCATTTTTTGTGGGAAAAACGATAAAACAGGGAGAGACATGAGACATTTCTCCTATGTTCAAGTGGATGAATGGAATTCACAATGTCTCTATAACCTATAAGTTTTAACGCGCGATTCTGTACCCTATCAAGAATGTGCAGAACGGTCTTGGGTGCACCGGACCAGATATGGGCGTAATATTCCAGCTTAGGGCGGATGAATGTCTTATAAATTGAGGTCAGATCAGAAGGGGTAAAATATTTCTTGCACCGTTTAAGGAATCCTAGACATTTTACAGCATTTTTGGCGACGTCGAATATGTGACCATTAAATCGAAGATGGTTATTAATACACATACCGAGAATGGCAAGTCTTTCGGGTTCAATGATGCAAGCACCATCCATGGATAATGGTTGAGGATTTTGGTTTCAGAGACAGAAGACAGCATTGTGTTTTGTAAGCATTAAATTCCACTCTGTTGGTGAACCCCATTTGATTATGCTGTCAAGGTCGGAATTTAATGTGTTTAACATACCGTAACAAATATTGCGGACTCATTTGACCTGACAGCCAATGACAGGGCAGTTAGGGAACTTACAGGAATTTTTGGCAGTAAGAAAGGACGATGAGTATTACGACGAGAAGAAAAGAAGTTTAAGAAATTAAAAAGGGTTAATAAAGAGAATTCTACTAATAAATTAAGTGTGACTGAGTTTTCTTCTGCATCTCGATCCGAAAAGTAATTTTCATTACATTGGTGTCAGAAGTGGTATTATCGAGCTGATATTGATACAGAATGCTGAAATCGTCCAGTTAAAGATGAGCAGCAGTGCCAAATAGAGTAATTGTGCACCATGGATGCTAATACGTTTGCCCAAAGGAGTTCCAGTGCTCTACGCCAGATGTTGGCAAAGGAATGGATAATCCCATAGTCGCTCAAACGAAGTCTCCCCCGTACCGGACAATCCTGCAGGCACACCATCGGCGAACATTATCTGCAAAATTAGAGTTGACCCCCAGCCTTTCGATAGTGATACAATTTGATATCGTCGAAGAAGCCAACGAGTGAAATGATAAGCAAAAAGCACAAGTTCTTGCCTCTTTACTTCGCTGTATCCGTCTTGGGAAATCTAAGTCCGACGATCGCGTGGATTACACCAAACTGATATAGGCTTTGAAATTAAGATTTATTTCCCAAAAGAAACACATTTCTCATTCTTCATTTCGCTCCAGGAGACAAAGATATCTAGGAGATCTTGGTTGTTTTGCAAGTGATATTCGGCGACTAACTCAACTAGTCCTTGGCGACTGCCCCCCCGCTGCTCAGGAGCGAATTGCAGTGATGCAGTTTGTTGATGGGATCGCGGATTGCTCAAGTCAAGAGCTGTGCAATTGGCAGACCCAAAAACGATGATTGACGCAGTAAATAAGGCTAGCTCTGCGGAAGCAGCCTACCTGTGACAGATAGTCCACTGGATTTACTATTCCCGTTGTTCCCGGTATTGTCCCTAACCAAATGCTTGTCGATACTGGATCATCAGTCACGTTATTGTTATACCTATATATATATATATATTGTAATATGCAGGCTACGGCTCGAGTAGATAAAACGATATTCTGTGAAATTTATTTCTTTATTTTCTACTCTATAGAACAATTCAAGTTCACACTATACTATTCTTCGCAAATTCTTTTCTTACAAGGTCTCTTTCCTCTCAAATCACTTTATCTCCTTTCAATTACTTAATTTACAAATCCAAACTAATTACTTTTTCTTGTTCACTCTCAACTTTCAATTTATCACAAAATTACAACTTCGCCTAGTATCACTTTTCTAATCTCTTCGCCACAGTTTAAAAATCACTGTCTTTCCTATTGATCGCCATCTGTCCTTATATAGCAGAAGTTTCAGATAGCCAGAAACTTCTAGCAAATTCTTCGACCACTGGAAATAATTCCAAGATGACAATCATTTCTTCCAGTTATAATTCTCTCTTTATCCGTGGCATTGTCAGCTATTGCGAACCTCGAATGAAAGTACAGTTTGGAATGGGCTGTAGGAGCGTAGTTATTATTCTACATTATTGTTGCATACTTTTAGACGATGTTACACTGCCCCCCTCTTAGACTTGTTCGTCCCGAACAAGTGCGTCCTCACTTCGGCCATTGTATCGACTCAGTCGGTCCACATGAACCACTTTCATTTTGGCCCTTGGTCCTCGCTGGATGCGGTAGACAACATCGTTGATGCGGGTTACTATTCTGTATGGACCCTCCCAGTTCCGCTGCAATTTAGGTGATTTCCCCTTTTGGTGTTGGGGATTATACAGCCACACTAGATCTCCTTCCTGGAATCCTGACGTTGTTGCCTTGGCATCATACCTGGTCTTCATGCGGTCGCTCGTTATCTTAATCTGGCTTCTGGTCCTTTGGTGTATGTCCCTAAGCCTTTCCCTAAGGTCCGCCACGTACTCTTCTTCATTTCTGGGCTCATTGGTAGGAGATCCAAATTTCACCTCACTGGGTAAACGAGCTATTCCACCAAATAAGATTTCGAACGGCGTATGTCGAGTAGTGCTATGCACGGCACTTCTATAGGCCATCAAAAACAAGGGAATCTGCCGGTCCCAATCCCGTTGGTAGTCACCTACGACCTTCGAGAGATGTTCGTCCAAAGTCCTATTGAAACGCTCCACCATACCGTCCGACTGTGGATGAAGCGGGGTTGTCCTTGTCTTTTTGATTCCGAGTAGTTGACACATCTCTTGGAAGATTCTTGACTCGAAGTTCCTCCCTTGGTCAGAATGCAATTCCAAGGGCACACCGAATCTGCTAACCCAATTGTAGACGATCTGCTCCGCCACGGTTCTGGCTTCCTGGTTAGGGATCGGAAACGCTTCCGGCCACTTACTGAAGTAGTCCATCACTACGAGTATATACCGATTACCATTGTCGGTTTCCGGAAAGGGCCCTGCGATGTCAATGGCGATTCGTTCGAAAGGTGCTCCCACGTTGTATTGGTGCATCTTACCTCGAGTTTTGGTTCTCGGACCCTTACTAGCTGCACACACGTCGCATTCTCTGCACCAGTCTTCGATATCTTCCTTCGCTTTTAACCAATAAAAACGTTCTCGTACCTTTTCTAGCGTCTTATTCACTCCCAAGTGGCCTCCGGACGCCCCGCCATGCATTTCCTGTAACACCTCCTTGACCCTCGTCCGCGGTACTACAAGCTGCATTACAAACGACTTTCCGTCGGAGGATTCCCATTTTCTTCTCAGAACACCTTCTTGGACATGGAGGGAGTCCCACTGCGCAAAATATGCCTTTAAGGTCGGGCTTCTGTGAGAGATGTCCTGATGATCCGGTTTCTCCATGTTCTCCTTCCAGGCCAGAATCGGCTCGATATCCGGGTCTTCCTTCTGAGCGTTCCGGATCTCATCTACGCTCCAGCCGGCGATAGGTTCGGCTCTCATTCTTTGGATGGAAACCAGCTCCCGTTCTTCCTGACGCGCACAATGTTTACAATCCGTTCTGCATGGTCTCCGGGACAGTGCATCCGCATTAGAGTGGAGTTTTCCTTTACGATGCTGTATTTCGTAGTCGTAGATTTGCAGCCTTTCGATCCATCTTGCGACCTGACCCTCAGGACTCTTGAACTGTAATAGCCATTTTAAGGCTGCATGGTCTGTGCGAAGAACGAACTTCCTCCCATAGAGGTATTTGTGAAAATGCTTCGTAGCCAAGATCAAAGCTAGAAGTTCTCTCCTTGTCACGCAGTAGTTCCTTTCTGGCTTAGAGAGCACCTTGCTGAAGTACGCAACCACCTTCTCTTGGCCGTCATGCACCTGGGAGAGTACGGCTCCTACCCCAACATTACTAGCATCTGCATCCACAATGAACGTTTCCCCGGGAGTGGGGTAAGCCAGTACCGGGGCATCGCATAGCCGTTGTTTAAGTGCCTTGAAGCTCTTCTCGCACTCAATTGTCCATTTGAATTGTTTTCCCTTTTCCGTCAACTGGTGCAGGTTCTTTGCGATCCCGGCAAAATCCTTCACGAACCGTCTGTAGTAGGTGGCTAGGCCCAGGAAGCTCCTTAGTTGGTGTTTATCCTTGGGGACTGGCCAGTTTTTCACCGCTTCGACCTTCTCTGGATCGGTTCTCACTCCTTTCGCTGAAATTATGTGCCCCAAGTACTTGACTTCCGCTCTAAACAGGGCGCACTTCTTGGGGTTGAGCTTCAGGTGGGCACTTCGAAGCCTTTGAAACACATCCCTTAGATTGTCTCGGTGTTGCGCAAACGATTTTCCTACGACGATGACATCATCCAAGTATACCAAACAGGTTTTCCATGTTAACCCTTGCAGGACACATTCCATCAATCGCTCGAAAGTCGCCGGAGCATTGCACAGCCCGAATGGCATTACCGTGAATTGCCATAGCCCATTTCCTGCGGTGAAGGCGGTTTTCTCCCGGTCTTCTGGATGGATCTGTACCTGCCAGTAGCCACTCTTCAAGTCGAGAGTGGAAAACCATCGGGCTCCTGATAGTGTGTCTAGCGTGTCGTCAATCCGTGGCAGAGGGTAGCTGTCTTTCTTGGTGACGTAATTGAGCTGCCGATAGTCCACGCAGAACCGCGTGCTGCCATCTTTCTTCTTAACCAGTACAACCGGTGATGCCCACGGACTTTTGGAACTTTCAATCAGACCTTCTTTCTCCATTGCCGACACCATCTCTGCAACTTCTGTCTGCTTTGCCAATGGAAGGCGCCTAGCAGGCTGACGAATTGGTCTGGTATCACCAGTGTCTATTCGATGTTGTACCAGGTGTGTTCGGCCGTATTCTCCGTCCTGTGAGGCAAATACATCAGCGTACTCATTGATAAGATTCTCTGCCATAGTTCGCTGCTCCTGATTCAGCTCACTGGACTGGAGAATCGTCTCTCTCGTTTCCGCTGTCCAAGGTGATGGGAGAGGTTTTGTAGGACCACGTTCAGATATTGTTGCGACGGCGGTAATCGGCGTGCATTTTCCAGTCACCTCCCCTCGCCTTAGTTTGACAGTGTGTGGTCTTGCGTTCAAAACTCTCACTGGAACCATGGTGTTCTTTGGTTCGACTAACGTCTTTCCCACGATGTAGTCTTGAGAATTCTTCTCCGGGTCTGGTTCTACTATGTAGAATCGGTGGCTCCCAAGATCACCTTCCAGCTTCGTCCAAATGATTGTCTCTGAAGACGGCGGCAAAACTTCGTCTTTGCTGATTACTTTCCTGAGAATTACGGCATTCTCGTTTCCGTACACCATCGGAATCTCCACATTTCGATACCTCAGTACTTGCATCCCGATGTCCAAGATTACTTCATTTGCTTTCATGAAGTCTATTCCGATGATGCACTCGTCGCATATATCTGCCACCAGAAACGCATGGGCGAACGTCAGTCCTGCCAGAGTAATCGTAAGACGAACTTCTCCAAATACCTTCGCCATTTCCCCTGTGGCAGTCTTCAGGCAGTAGCTGTTGGTGTTGTGCAGCCAGGAGCCTTTGACGATATCTCTTCTTACAATGGAGGCGGTGGCACCTGTGTCGATGGTGGCTACGCACTTCTTCTTGTTGATTAGTGCCTCCACTGTCAGGCTCTTGTTACCCCGTTTGGTTTGCGAAACTTGAATGGTGGTCCTGGGGGCCTCGATTCCAGTAACCAACTTCTGCCCCGCGAAGTTGGTCCTTACGCATCCCCCGACTGCTGGTTTTGGGAAGTCTGACCGACACAATGCTTCCTCTCTGCTTCTCCTACTTCCGCAATGTGGACAATTTCCTCGTCTAGGTGCACTTCTGCACTGCCGTTGTAGGTGTCCGGTTTGGTTGCAATTCCAGCAACGGATTTGACTTCCGCGAGCTCTGTCTTCATCCATGACGGCTGTTCTCTGGCATGAGCATTCCACGACGGACATTTCCCTGACACGGTGTATTCCCTGGTATGCTTGGTCCGCAGCCTTCATTGACAAAGCGAATGCCAATGCCTCGGGGAGTGTTCGCTTTTCAGCCATCCTTACAGCCATTTGCAGTTGTCTGTCCTCTATGGCCTGAATAAAAGCTTCCACCGCCATTTCGTTGATAAGCTCCTCACCGGCTTTAGGGTATGAAAGATGGGCTAGTCGCTCTATATCCGCTTGCAACTGTTGGAGCGTTTCCCCCCTTTTTTGGACTCGACTACGCAGCTGAACCCTGTACACCTGCTGCACGTGTTCATCCCCAAACCGCATTTCGATAGCCTGAACCAGAGAGTCGTAGTTCTGCTGTTTATCTTCCGGGATGGTCTGCAAGAGCTCCGCAGCTGGACCCCTCAGTGCAAGTGTGAGTGCAATGGACTTCTCTTCATCGTCCCAGCTATTGGTCATTGCGGCCGCTTCGAATTGCCTTTTATAAATTGGCCATGATGTTTGACCATCGAAGATAGGAGGCTGCATCTCCTTTCTTCTCAGACCGTCGGTGGAATATTCCCGTGCTTTCTGTCTCTTCACGTTGCTGAGTTCCTTAGTAAGATTTTCGACTTGTTTTTCTACTTTTTCGAACAGAGTCTCTATTTTCCCGAACTGAGTTTCATGCTTCTCAAAGTTTTCATCGAATCTAGTTTCGACTTTTTCGAGTTGCGTCTCTACCTTCTCGATTTTCTCTTCGATCACTTCGAATTTGGATTCCAAGTTCTTGTTTTGCTCATCAAGTTTACTTTCCAGAGCATCTAGAGAATTCTTTTGTTCGTCCATTGCTTTCTTTTGTTCGTCCATTGCTTTCTTTTGTTCATCCATTGCTTTCTTTTGTTCATCCAACTTAAGTTCTAGAGAATTCCTTTGGTCATCGAGCTTATGACTTTGATCTTCTATTGCTTTCTTTTGTTCGTCCATGACTAACTTAAGTTGCAGGAGCAGACTTGTTATACCCGGGTCGGCTACTGTACTTGCTGGTTCCTCTTCCACGTCAAACTCTATGTCATGCGGATTTTCACCTTCCTGCGTTACTGCTTCTTCCAGACGAATCAGTAGGGCATCTTTTCCCCCAGTTGTGTCGAGATTCCGCTTACTGAGTTCTGCCTTTAGTTGAATTATAGTTAGTTTTCCCAACTTGCGACCCATTTTGCGCAACTAATTAACTCAACGCAGAAATCGTTTTTTTTTTTTTTTTTTTTTCTTGTGCAATTTCACACCACGGAAATAGTTATTCACAGAATAAGTTTTATCCCACTTCTGACACCAATGTAATATGCAGGCTACGGCTCGAGTAGATAAAACGATATTCTGTGAAATTTATTTCTTTATTTTCTACTCTATAGAACAATTCAAGTTCACACTATACTATTCTTCGCAAATTCTTTTCTTACAAGGTCTCTTTCCTCTCAAATCACTTTATCTCCTTTCAATTACTTAATTTACAAATCCAAACTAATTACTTTTTCTTGTTCACTCTCAACTTTCAATTTATCACAAAATTACAACTTCGCCTAGTATCACTTTTCTAATCTCTTCGCCACAGTTTAAAAATCACTGTCTTTCCTATTGATCGCCATCTGTCCTTATATAGCAGAAGTTTCAGATAGCCAGAAACTTCTAGCAAATTCTTCGACCACTGGAAATAATTCCAAGATGACAATCATTTCTTCCAGTTATAATTCTCTCTTTATCCGTGGCATTGTCAGCTATTGCGAACCTCGAATGAAAGTACAGTTTGGAATGGGCTGTAGGAGCGTAGTTATTATTCTACATTATTGTTGCATACTTTTAGACGATGTTACAATATATATATAAGTCATATATATATATATTATTTATATATATATTGTAATATGCGAGCTACGGCTCGAGTAGATAAAACGATATTCTGTGAAATTTATTTCTTTATTTTCTAGTCTATAGAACAATTCAAGTTCACACTATACTATTCTTCGCAAATTCTTTTCTTACAAGGTCGCTTTCCTCTCAAATCACTTTATCTCCTTTCAATTACTTAATTCACAAATCCAAACTAATTACTTTTCTTGTTCACTCTCAACTTTCAATTTATCACAAAATTACAACTTCGCCCATTATCACTTTTCTAATCTCTTCGCCACGGTTTTAAAACTACTGCCTCCTTTCGATCGCCATCTGTCCTTATATAGCAGAAGTTTCTGATAGCCAAATTCTTCGACCACTGGAACAGAAAATTCTGATGCAATAATTCCAAGAAGACAATCATTTCTTCCAGTTATAATTCTCTCTTTATCCGTGGCGTTGTCAGCTATTGCAGACACGAACCTCGAATGAAAGTACAGTTTGGAATGGGCTGGAGGAGCGTAGTTATTATTCTACATTATTGTTGCATACTTTTAGACGATGTTACACTGCCCCCCTCTTAGACTTGTTCGTCCCGAACAAGTGCGTCCTCACTTCGACCATTGTATCGACTCAGTCGGTCCACATGAACCACTTTCATTTTGGCATTTGGTCCTCGCTGGATGCGGTAGACAACATCGTTGATGCGGGTTATTATTCTGTAGGGACCCTCCCAGTTCCGCTGCAATTTAGGTGATTTCCCCTTTTGGTGTTGGGGATTATACAGCCACACTAGATCTCCTTCCTGGAATCCTGACGTTGTTGCCTTGGCATCATACCTGGTCTTCATGCGGTCGCTCGTCATCTTAATCTGGCTTCTGGTCCTTTGGTGTATGTCCCTAAGCCTTTCCCTAAGGTCCGCCACGTACTCTTCTTCATTTCTGGGCTCATTGGTAGGAGATCCAAATTTCACCTCACTGGGTAAACGAGCTATTCCACTAAATAAGATTTCGAACGGCGTATGTCGAGTAGCGCTATGCACGGCACTTCTATAGGCCTTCAAAAACAATGGAATCTGCCGGTCCCAATCCCGTTGGTAGTCACCTACGACCTTCGAGTGATGTTCGTCCAAAGTATTATTTAAACGCTCCACCATACCGTCCGACTGTGGATGAAGCGGGGTTGTCCTTGTCTTTTTAATTCCGAGTAGTTGACACATCTCTTGGAAGATTCTTGACTCGAAGTTCCGCCCTTGGTCAGAATGCAATTCCAAGGGCACACCGAATCTGCTAACCCAATTGTAGACGATCTGCCCCGCCACGGTTCTGGCTTCCTGGTTAGGGATCGGAAACGCTTCCGGCCACTTACTGAAGTAGTCCATCACTAAGAGTATATACCGATTAAAATTGTCGGTTTCCGGAAAGGGCCCTGCGATGTCAATGGCGATTCGTTCGAAAGGTGCTCCCACGTTGTATTGGTGCATCTTAAGTCGAGTTTTGATTCTCGGACCCTTGCTAGCTGCACACACGTCGCATTCTCTGCACCAGTCTTCGATATCTTCCTTCGCTTTTAACCAATAAAAACCTTCTCGTACCTTTTCTAGCATCTTATTGTCATGATGATCCGGTTTCTCCATGTTCTCCTTCCAGGCCAGAATTGGCTCGGTATCCGGGTCTTCGTTCTGAGCGTTACGGATCTCATCTACGCTCCAGCCGGCGATAGATTCGGCTCTCATTCTTTGGATGGAAACCAGCTCCCGTTGACGCGCACAATGTTTACAATCCGTTCTGCATGGTCTCCGGGACAGTGCATCCGCATTAGAGTGGAGTTTTCCTTTACGATGCTGTATTTCGTAGTCCACAATGAACGTTTCCCCGGGAGTGGGGTAAGCTAGTATCGGGGCATCGCATAGCCGTTGTTTAAGTGCCTTGAAGCTCTTCTCGCACTCAATTGACCATTTGAATTGTTTCCCCTTTTCCGTCAACTGGTGCAGGCTCTTTGCGATCCCGGCAAAATCCTTCACGAACCGTCTGTAGTAGGTGGCTAGGCCCAGGAGGCTCCTTAGTTGGTGTTTGTCTTTGGGGACGGGCCAGTTTTTCACCGCTTCGACCTTCTCTGGATCGGTTCTCACTCCTTTCGCTGAAATTATGTGTCCCAGGTACTTGACTTCCGCTCTAAACAGGGCGTACTTCTTGGGGATGAGCTTCAGGTGGGCACTTCGAAGCCTTTGAAACACATCCCTTAGATTGTCTCGGTGTAGCGCAAACGTTTTTCCTACGACGATGACATCATCCAAGTATACCAAACAGGTTTTCCATGTTAACCCTTGCAGGACACATTCCATCAATCGCTCGAAAGTCGCCGGAGCATTGCACAGCCCGAATGGCATTACCGTGAATTGCCATAGCCCATTTCCTGCGGGAAGGCGGTTTTCTCCCGGTCTTCAGAATGGATCTGTACCTGCCATTAGCCACTCTTCAAGTCGAGAGTGGAAAACCATCGGGCTCCTGATAGTGTGTCTAGCGTGTCGTCAATCTGTGCCAGAGGATAGCTATCTTTCTTGGTGACGTAATTGAGCTGCCGATAGTCCACGCAGAACCGCGTGCTGCCATCTTTCTTCTTAACCAGTACAACCGGTGATGCCCACGGACTTTTGGAACTTTCAATCAGACCTTCTTTCTCCATTGCCGACACCATCTCTGCAACTTCTGTCTGTTTTGCCAATGGAAGGCGCCTAGCAGGCTGACGAATTGGTCTAGTATCACCAGTGTCTATTCGATGTTGTGCCAGGTGTGTTCGGCCGTATTCTCCGTCATGTGAGGCAAATACATCAGCGTACTCATTGATAAGATTCTCTGCCATAGTTCGCTGCTCCTGATTCAGCTCACTGGACTGGAGAATCGTCTCTCTCGTTTCCGCTGTCCAAGGTGATGGGGGAGGTTTTAGAGCATCACTTTCAGTTATTGTTGCGACGGCGGTAATCGGCGTGCATTTTCCAGTCACCTCCCCTCGCCTTAGTTTGACAGTGTGTGGTCTTGCGTTCAAAACTCTCACTGGAACCATGGTGTTCTTTGGTTCGACTAACGTCTTTCCCACGATGTAGTCTTGAAAATTCTTCTCTGGGTCTGGTTCTACTATGTAGAATCGGTGGCTCCCAAGATCTAATTCCAGCTTCGTCCAATTGATTGTTTCTGAAGACGGCGGCAAAACTTCGCCTTTGCTGATTACTTTCCTGAGAATTACGGCATTCTCGTTTCCGTACACCATCGGAATCTCCACATTTCGATACCTCAGTACTTGCATCCCGATGTCCAAGATTACTTCATTTGCTTTCATGAAGTCTATTCCGATGATGCACTCGTCGCATATATCTGCCACCAGAAACGCATGGGAGAACGTCAGTCCCGCCAGAGTAATCGTAAGACGAACTTCTCCAAACACCTTCGCCATTTCCCCTGTTGCGGTCTTCAGGCAGTAGCTGTTGGTGTTGTGCAGCCAGGCGCTTCTGACGATATCTCTTCTTACAATGGAGGCAGTGGCGCCTGTGTCGGTGGTGGCTACGCACTTCTTGTTGTTGATTAGTGCCTCCACTGTCAGGCTCTTGTTACCCCGATTGGTTTGCGAAACTTGAATGGTGGTCCTGGCGACCTCGATTCCAGTAACCAACTTCTGCCCCGCGAAGTTGGCCCTTACGCATTTCCCGACTGCTGGTTTTGGGAAGTCTGACTGACAGGATGGATGTAATCACCTCCAGATGCTTCCTCTCTGCTTCTCCTACTTCCGCAATGTGGACAATTTCCTCGTCTAGGTGCACTTCGGCACTGCCGTTCTAGGTGTCCGGTTTGGTTGCAATTCCAGCAACGGATTTGACTTCCGCGAGCTTTGTCTTCATCCATGACGGCTGTTCTCTGGCATGAGCATTCCACGACGGACATTTCCCTGACACGGTGTATTCCCTGGTATGCTTGGTCCGCAGCCTTCATTGACAAAGCGAATGCCAATGCCTCGGTGAGTGTTCGCTTTTCAGCCATCCTTACAACCATTTGCAGTTGTCTGTCCTCTATGGCCTGAATAAAAGCTTCCACCGCCATTTCGTTGATAAGCTCTTCACCGGCTTTAGGGTATGAAAGATGGGCTAGTCGCTCTATATCCGCTTGCAACTGCTGGAGCGTTTCCCCCCTTTTCTGGACTCGACTACGCAGCTGAACCCTGTACACCTGCTGCATGTGTTCATCCCCAAACCGCATCTCGATAGTCTGAACCAGAGAGTCGTAGTTCCAGCTATTGATCATTGCAGCCGCTTCGAATTGCCTCTTATAAATTGGCCATGATGTTTGACCATCGAAGATAGGAGGCTGCATCTCCTTTCTTCTCAGACCGTCAGTGGAATATTCCCGTGCTTTCTGTCTCTTCACGTTGCTGAGTTCCTTAGTAAGATTT
The DNA here is from genome assembly GCA_963082735.1 of Pocota personata. Taxonomy (NCBI): domain Eukaryota; kingdom Metazoa; phylum Arthropoda; class Insecta; order Diptera; family Syrphidae; genus Pocota; species Pocota personata. The sequence continues at coordinate 132,392,781 of OY720429.1, forward strand.
TCGACTTGCTTTTCTACTTTTTCGAACTGAGTCTCTATCTTCCCGAACTGAGTTTCATGCTTCTCAAAGTTTTCATCGAATCTAGTTTCGACTTTTTCGAGTTGCGACTCAACCTTCTCGATTTTCTCTTCGATCGCTTCGAATTTGGATTCCAAGTTCTTGTTTTGCTCATCAAGTTTGCTTTCCAGAGCATCTAGGGAATTCTTTTGTTCGTCCAGCTTAAGTTCTAGATAATTCTTTTGTTCGTCCATTGCTTTCTTTTGGTCGTCCAGCTTACGTTCTATAGAATTCCTTTGGTCTTCTATTGCTTTCTTTTGTTCGTCCATGACTAACTTAAGTTGCAGGAGCAGACTTGTTATACCCGGGTCGGCTACTGTACTTGCTGGTTCCTATTCCACGTCAAACTCTACGTCATGCGGATTTTCACCTTCCTGCGCTACTGCTTCTTCCAAACGAATCAGTAGAGCATCTTTCCCCCCAGTTGTGTCGAGGTTCCGCTTACTGAGTTCTGCCTTTAGTTGAGTTATAGTTAGTTTTCCCAATTTGCGACCCATTTTGCGCAACTAATTAACTCAACACAGAAATCGTTTTTTTTTTTTTTTGTATTGTGCAATTTCACACCACGGAAATAGTTATTCACAGAATAAGTCTTATCCCACTTCTGACACCAATGTAATATACGAGCTGCGGCTCGAGTAGATAAAACAGTATTCTGTGAAATTATTTCTTTATTTTCTAGTCTATAAAACAATTCAGGTTCACACTATACTATTCTTCGCAAATTCTTTTCTTACAAGGTCTCTTTCCTCTCAAATCACTTTATCTCCTTTCAATTACTTAATTCACAAATCCAAACTAATTACTTTTTCTTGTTCACTCTCACGGCTTTTGTCACGATAGATGGACTGTGGCAATTCAAGGTTATGAGCTTTGACTTGCCGAATGCGCCCGCTACATTTGAACGACTCATGTCAAATGTCCTACGAGGATTATCGTTGGAAACTGTCTTGGTCTCTCTGGACGATATTTTCATTCACGGTAAGAGTTTTGATGAGATGCTTGCTAACCTTCGCTCTGTTTTCAGTCGTTTAAGAGAGGCTGACTAAAAATTAATCCCGCCAAATGCAATCTGTTTCAAAAAGTGGTTTGTTTCTTGGGCCATTTAGTTAGTGAGAGATGAGTTTCGCCTGACCATTCCAAGATCGAGGCTGTTCGGAGTTGGCCGATAAAGAAAAATGTATGTGAGGTAAAAAGCTTTATTGGATTATGCACTTCCTACCGCCAGTTTATACCCCAATTCGCTGAACTTGCATGTCTATTACACCAGTTAACCGAAAAAAAAAAACATTTCATTTGAGTGCAATAAATCTTACAATTCATTGAAAGCCTGTTTAACGTCACCACCGATTTTGGCTCATGTTTGACCGGATTGCGATTTTATTTTGGACATTGATGATTGTGATTACGGAATAGGCGCAGTGTTGTCTCAGGTTCGAGATGGATCTGAAAGAGTTATTGACTATTTCAGTAAAGCTCTAAGCAAACCTGAGCGCAATTATTGAGCTATTGAGCATTTCCACATTTATTTTTAATTCTTACTGACCACGCAGCTCTTAATTGGTTACTCTCATTTAAGAACCCCGAAGGTCAAATTACGCGTTGGTTAGAGTGCATTCAGCAGTATCATCATAAGATACAACAACGTAGTGGCAAGGCTCACCTTAACGCCGATGGTCTTTCACGGCGGCCCTGTTGTGGTAAAAACTGCAACTACTGCGAATCCAAAGAGAAAAACTATGGTGTTAATATTGTAAACCCAGTCAACGTAGTCATTCAAATTGATAATGAATTCGATTCAAATAAGTTGCGGCAGGCCCAAGAAGGTGTTTTAGTTGTAGTAATCCAGTGGATAAAAGACGGCATTCGTCCTGAGTGGAAGACGGTATCTGGAGAGTGTAATCTTCTGAAAGCGTATTGGGCTCAGTTTCGAGCTTTCTTTCTCCGAAACCAAATTCTTTGCAAGAGATGGATGCCAATCACACACACGTAAACAGCCTGAGCGTATGCTGCCAATTGTCCCGAAGCCATTAACCGGCGAGCTTATCAAGATGTTCCACGACACTCCGTTCGCTGGACATTTCGGTTCTAACAAAACGCTTAAAAAATTGAGATCACGATTTTATTGGGTCGGAGCCAGGAAAGATGTGCAGCAGTACTGATCCGAATGTTATACTTGTGCATCTAAAAGTGGTCCAAAGAGGAAAACTAGAGAAAAACTAAAAAATTTATCTTTCTGCCGAGCCCTTTCAACGCGTTGCAGTGGACATTTTGGGACCGTTATCATTAACGAAACGGGGCAATAAATATGTCTTAGTGTTTATGGATTATTTCACAAAATGGTTGGAGATTTCTCCCATTCCGGATCAGGCTTGTGATACTGCCGCCAGGGAATTAGTAAAGGAAGTGTTTTGTCGTTTTGGGATTCCGCTAGAGTTGCATTCGGACCAAGGCAGAAACTTTGAGGCCGAAGTTTTCCGGAACGTAATGGAGATTTTGGGTATCCACAAAACGAGACTACAGCATTACATCCGCAATCCGATGGCCTTGTAGAACGAATGAATAACATCGTGTTACACTACCTTTCCAAATTCGTCAATGAAAAGCAAGACGATTGGGATGACTGTCTGCCTTTGTTAGCTATGGCATATCGTGCAGCTCAGCATTAGTCTATTAGGCAATCACCTTTTGCTATGCTTTTTGGTAGAGAGATGAAGCTACCACCGGATCTGCTGTTCGGAGTTCCGCCCGATGTGGTTTCGTTAAGTGGATATGCTAAGCAGCTACAGGAACAATTGCAAGAAGTTCAAGAACGACCTAGAGTAGAAATGCATCGAGGTGCCACCAGAATGAAAAACTGGTACGATCTAACATCTAACGTACCCCGATTTCAAATTGGAATTTTCGTCTTGTTACATAACCCATAAAGAAAGGCACGCGACTCTCCAAAGCTTCGGTCTGACTGGGACGGTCCCTATGGCGTTATGGAGCTAATCACCGATGTAACCGTCAAAATCCAGAAGACGCCAAGATCTAAGCCAAGGATTGTTCACATGGATAGAATAACAGATTACCGAGGTACCGATCATCGAGTGTGGGAGTCATAGGAGATGCATCCTAGAGGGGGAGCGGTTCAAGAAGGGGAGAGTGTAACAAATATTGCACTTGGGAACGCGGACTCGTTTGTCTCTGACAGCCAATGACAGAGCTGTCAGGGAACTGGCAGGAGTTTTTGGCGGTAAGAAAATACGACGAAAATTACGACAAGAGGAAAAGTAGTTTAAGAAATTCAAAGGGTTAGTAAAGAGAATTCTACTAATAAATTAACTGAGACTGAGTTTTCTTCTGCATCTCGATATATCCGAGAATTAATTTTCATTACAATACGTTGCCGTTCCCCTTCTAAGGCCCAAGAGCAAGGACGTGTGTTAGGGAACGAATATGAAAAACTGAAGGCACTGTCATCAACGAATGAGTGGATTGGATTAAAAGTTGCAGACAGGAGAACACCAGCATTTATAAGGTGAATTGCAGACTTGAAGCCTTCCAAAAAAACTTGTATATAACGGCCCGAAAGGTAATTTGTAATCCATTGAAGAAGAGACTCATCCATTCCATATGCGCGCATTTTCGACAAAAGAGCCTGATGCCAAACTGTCTGTCAAATGGCTTGAAATACAAGTGAGATTGGCTTCACTTCTCGGTGAGATATGCCATCAAATCACCAGTGGACCTGTTGCTACGAAAACCATACTGCCGGTCATTAAGGAGTTTTCGTGAACCGAGATATTTCATAAGCTGATGAAATATCACCACTTCCATGACCTTGGAAAGAAGGGACGTAAGTGCAATGGGTCGGTAATTGGACAGGGAGGAATATTCGGAAAATTTAGGGACGGGCTGGACAATTGCTGTTTTCCATCTACTCGGAAAGAGCCCTGAAAAGTACTATAGACAGGAAAGATTACGCAAAGATTTTGCCAGCGTAGAAGAACACCTCTTCAGAACTATGGGGGGGATACCACCTGGGCCGCATATTTGTATATGTTAAGACCTTTGAGTACTTCTGCAACTGTACGAGTGCGAAACTGGACTTGTCCCATGGAAAATTAGACGCTCTCAAGGTGGCGACAAAGCATTATCTGGCAGCATGGAGTTGGCAGCAAAGTGAGTAGCAAGCAGATTGGCTCTGTCTAAGGACCTGACAGCTGGAATGTCATTGTAAATGAGCGTGGGAGTGGCAGACGAGGCAGAATTTTTAGTATTTTTGACGAATGACCAAAATTTGTACTACCTTTGGGACATTGTAGGATTTTTTGCCTCAATTTTTGGTCACTGAAGCATTTTACACATCGAATATGGGCATTGCAGTCTTTTCTGGCTTGTTTAAACTTCTTTCGGTTTTCCTCAGATTTGTTTTCTTTATATGAGAGAAAGCTTATTTTTTTCAACCTGATAGCCTCTTTACAGCTCTGGTCAAACCACGAGATTGCCTTAGGTTTAATGCTCTTTATTCTGTTAGGAATAAAGTCATTCATACCTAAGACGATAGTGTCGGTGATCATATCAGCTGCGGCATCCACGTCGCTATTGAGGAAGCATAGCGACCTGTTAAAACTCCTAAAGAAGCTATTGAGGCCGCTCCAGTTGGCTTTCTCGTATTGCCATACTCTTCTTTTAGGAGTTTTTTTTTTAACTGAGTGGTCGGAGTACGAGAATTTAGCTGATACGATATTATGGTCAGACCGACCTAGAAGCGCTAAAACATCAATGGTGTATTTATCAGGGAAAAAACAAGTCCAAGAAACAAGTCCAAAGTTTTGGCGGAATGACTTTCAATATCCGGTATACGTGCAGGCTCATTTATAAGCAGTGTGGTTTCCTTCGCATGCTGCACACTTTACTTTTCCTTTTTCTGGTGGCATTGGACAATGTATGGTCTTGTGCTTCCCCGCACATTTGACGCCCACCGGATCCTTAGTGCAATAGTTTTTGGTGTGACCATATTTTTGGCAGTTTGTGCATTGTGATATTGTCCTTTTGTGGTGTGGTGGTTCAAAGGACACTTTGCATCGGAGATTATAATATATGTTATAGATGTTTTTATTGTTTTCATTGCTTTTAAGCTCTAGAGCGAAGAATGGGAGCGACTGACCGATTTGACCGATTTCCTCTAGTTCATTTTTGATTTCTTCTTGGTCATCAGAGGAATGCATGTTACGGAGCATTACTTTGAACCCTCTATCTTCTTTTGGCTTATATGTATTATATTTAGTAAGTTTCTGACGTAGCATTTTAGTAATTGCGGTATAGTTAATAGAATCTTTAGGTATGATTCTGATTTCATTGCTTGTAAGAACTTTTAGTTCATTATTTTGTTTAGCCACTTCATTGAGCGCATTGTTTAATGTTTTGATACACTCAAAATCGTGTACGTAAATTGGAGTTGGTTTATTAGTTTCAAGCAGTTGATTTGTACTTTGGTGTTCATTGTTCTCTTTGGAGATGGTTTCTTTTATGTTGTCGTCGGTTTCATCATCTGTTGAGAGAAGGTCAAATCGGTTGGACGAAACCATGTCTTCCGGCTTACTTAGTCAGTATTTGAGGGTAGATTGATTCTTCGATCTGAACTTTTTAGTCTTATTTTTATTGTCTGTGTTTTTACTTGGTAATGTTCTATTTCTCTTTTGGCGTGTAATATTTTGATATGTATTTCCTACTGGAGTAGCTTTGGTTAGAATTGGGGGTTTGCTTTGGGTTTCTGGATACGCGATTGGAAGATCGCGACTGAAGGTGATGGTAATATAATTTGTTGATGTTGTTGTTGTCGACGTCATAGTAGTGATGTAGTCGTTGTATATGTTTTTGTTAATAGGTAGTACATGATCGCTTCCCATTGGGGGCGACCTGTGAACACTCATTTATTAATTAATTCTTTGTTTTTTTTTAATTTGATTTTTAAAGGAATGTTGCGTACATTTGGACAGCAAGCTGAGCTTTACCAAAATGGCATTAGTTGCCGTGCTTAGTTAAGGCATAAGCCGCAGATTTTGTAGTTAACGATTTATTAATGATTTATTCTGTTTGCTTTCGGGTCAAGTCCAATTAGTGAGTGGATTTGGTAGCGAAAGAAACAAGGAACTTTGTAACTTGAATATACTTGGGGGACTTCTCACCTGACAAAAATACACTTCCCGTGTTGAAATTCTGTTGAACTTTATTGTTTAATAATGTTAATTTACATTTACTAATTTGAATGTTAATTTTGAATGTTAAGTTATAAAGTTGTTGTGAGTCACTGTATATAAATGCATCGCACCATCCTAGCCAAAGTTCATCATCCAACAGCCGACCATCTGCAATACCAAATAAACAAGAATTCACCATCACTCCATCTCACACACGCATCCATCTCACACACGCATCAACTAACACACTCACACTTGAATGCATGCATGTATGCATTTCTCTCTGGTGCAACACACACACTGCTCGTGGTGAATATTGGTTCGGCTGCTGATGCTTGCTGATGGTTGGCCATCGATGATCTCGTCCACTTGGATTTCGGACTCAGGACAATCTACATCTTGGAGATATACTTGTATACATATCTTATATTTATATAAATACATATATTTTTTGTTCCTAATTGGTCTTGGGTCACAGTCATTCGTTTCTGGGTGCAAATTCACTTAATCTAACTTCTACCCATTCATTAACTTTAGTGTTTTCTCGTTTTTCGTTTGGCGGGTTTGAAGTTGTTATTTAGGGTGTATATCTTGAGAAAAAGATTAAGATTGTAGTACAAACTCACTTTGAGTATTAGTTACTTAGCAGCATTTATTTTAGCGATAAAAAGTTTGCAACGTCTGGCCCAAGAGGAGAGCGCTAAGTTACCTAAAGGAGCTAAAGTACTACAACGTAATTGTTATGTAGATGATATTATGGCAGGAGGTGATAGCATCATTACAGCTCGTGATAAGCAATCGCAGTTTAATCATTTCTCGACATGGCAGGCTTCAAACTACAGAAATGGTATGTAAATTATCCTCAACTACTATGCGATATTGCACCAGAAGATCATGCAGTACAAATTGACTTTTCAGATTGAGGTAATTCATCCATCACTACTCTCGGTTTAATATGGATGCAAAAATATGATCACTTCTGCTTAAAGAACTCATTTCCAAGGCCGCAGCGTATTATAGCTTACATGGCACGGTTTACCAATGCAATTCGAAAAAATTAAGCTCATTCACTGCAGTTACAAGCTGGGGAATTGGAGGATGCACGAATTCTCATTTTAAGAACTGTACAGAATTAGGAGTCTGCGACAGACTTGGCGTAACTAAAAGGGTACGGTGAAGTGCCAAAAACTGGTCTTTTCTCTGGACTTACGCCGTTCATTGATCACCGAGATACAACAAGAGTTGGTGGCATACAAGAAGCATCAGATCTATCCTATGACTCAAAGCACCCCATCTTTGTTTCTGGCAATAACCTGTATTTATATTTGCACATTAAGGGAAAGATTTTAACAAGATCTGCAGTTCAGCATTGTGTCTTCTATGCAAGGGAAATATTTCTGTACCTGTGCGACCGTTTGTAAATTCAGGTGTAGATTTCTGCGGACCCGTATGAACTCATTTCAAGGTCCGAGGAAAACACCCTCAAAAGTTCTACATCGCATTTGTTTCTCTACGAAGGCAATACATTTGGAGCTGGTCACTGATCTCTCCGTGGAATATTGGTTCGGCTGCTGATGCTTGCTGATGGTTGACCATCGATGACCTCGTCCACTTGGATTTCGGACTCAGGATAATCTACAACTTGGTGATATACTCGTACTCATACATATCTTATATTTAAATAAATACATATATTTTTTGTTCCTAATTGGTCTTGGGTCACAGTCATTCGTTTCTGGGTACAAATTCACTTAATCTAACTTCTACCCATTCATTAACATAATTAATTGGTCCTTCAATTCCGGATTTTGTGAACCTTTCATTTAAAACAGATTTGATACCTTTATAGACAAAGTAATATAGACTCAGATTTTGATACGTAGGATACGTATAAGTGAAGTGCTGTTGTAATTCTCTATCTCGGTCTTTTGTACAATCTCGGTTAGGAAACAACCCGCATCGGTGCAATGAGTTTGTGTAATCTTAAGCGCGGAAATGCTAAAGGTCGTCTGACACGTGCAGTGGTCTTCGTCGGTTCAATCAACTCCGCGACTACTCTAGAAATGCTAGAGATTCGGCTGACCAAGTTACACGAAACGTGGTCAGAATTCTCATCATTGTATGAAGAAACGTTACAAAATGTAACCGAGGAAGAGTTCAAGGAACTTGAACTCGAATTTGCGGATTACGAAAATCGTTTTTTTATTGCCCATTCAGCGATGAGGAAATCGAATCCCGAAAGACAAACTATCGATAAAGAACATACGGGTGTTCAGCAATTAGCGAAAGAACAATCCAAGTTTCTAGAGAAACTGAATTCGGCCTCTAATAGTGCTTCATCGATATAGTTAACCAAATTGATAGTCCCTTCCTTTTCAAGAAATTATAAGGATTGGCCTTCGTTTCGGGACACGTTTACGGGTACAGTGGATAATAAGCCAAACCTGACCGCGACTCAAAAGTTCCACTATTTAAAATCATTCCTTCGTGATGTCGCGGCCAAGTTAGTCCAACACTTTCCGATTTCTGAAAATAATTATTGGGAGCTTGGGACCGCTTACAGAAACGGTATGATCGCGTGAACTTCATATTGCAATCGTTTATCCAGATCTTTTTGTTCCTCCCATCAACATCGGTTAGTAATGCACAGACATTATACAAAATTACCGACGGTGCTGATGAGGTCGTTCGTGGTCTAAACGCGCTCGGATCGAATAATCGTAACCCGTGGTTAATTTATTTGTTAATTAACAAACTCGACGTGGACACTTGTCAAAGTTGGGCAGAAACGGTCGGGTCTCGTGACGATTGCGACGAACTCCTAAGTTTTTTGCAATTAAGATGCGATGCGTTGGAATCGGCTCACTCAACATCGCGACCTAGTGCTTTACGTGTTAAACCACAAGGACAGATTCGTACGCAATTTGCTGAAGCGCCTTCTCCCTCGCAATCATGTTCACAGTGTCCTAAATGTAAAAACAACCACATTCTACCACAATGTGAACAATTCGTAGCCCTTGATGTGGAATCACGTCGCGCTCTCGTAAAATCGAACTATTTGTGTTTCAATTGTCTTCGGGCAGACATCCTGCAAAAAAAATTTAGCTCATCGTTTCGTTGCCGCAAATGCAACTCACGACACCATTCGTTGGTGCATGCGGATTCTTACAACCCGTTATCTTCACATTGTACTAAGACATCTTCGCCTCAAACACGACAACCTACACCCACCCCATCAGCCTTGATGTCGGTTTCCCCGCCTGTGAAAACCGAGGTCGGCCTATGTAGGCAAAGAATTCTACCCAATGTGTTGGCTCAGGTTCAGAATAATGTAGGCAATCAGATAAGCTGTCGAGTGTTGATCGATTCGGGGTCGCAAATTCCATTTATAAGTGAATCCTTCGCCCAACATCTAGGTCTTCCTCGTAGGCATGCAAGGATTCCCATTCTCGGGTTGTCATCAGCAGAAGCAGGGCAAACCAGAGGTTGTATCTCAATCAAGTTGTGTTCACGTTTTAACCAGACCCATCTAGTTGTCGACGCCTTTGTTTTACATAAGTTGACGTCGAACCTTCCTTCGCAGTCCTTTGATGTATCCGCCTGGTCTCATCTTCGGAATCTGGACTTGGCAGATCCCAACTTTAACGTACCTGGTCCTATTGATATGCTACTTGGAGCTGACAAGCTATGGTGTATCCTTATGGGAGATCAGATTCAAGGGTCACACGGTCTGTCTATTGCCCAGAATACATCGTTTGGCTGGGCAGTATTAGGTGCGCCACTAAGTTCTCGCTGTTTGTCAATAAAAACGTCATGAACCGAGCTTAGACATATGGTAAGCAAACTGTTTTGACACATTAGTAATTTTGTTTTGGCGTCATATACTTTTGGTTGTTGTGAAAATGTCTGATTTTTGCCAAATAATCGTTATTTGCGGGAAGGGTTGATTTTTTTCTTTCATTCGAAGAAAACGGCGGGTGAAGCGCATCGAGAGCCCCAAAAAATTTACGGAGGTGAAGCTCTAAGTGAAGCAATGTACCGTGATTGGTTCTGTCGCTTCAAAGATGGTGATTTCGATGTTGACGACCGTCCGCGTGAAAGAAGGCCAAAATCCTTCGAAGACCCTGAATTGGAGGCATTGCTCGATGAGGATCCGTGCCAAACGCAAGAACAGCTTGCTTCAGCATTAGGAGTTACCCGTCAAGCCATTCCCAAGCGATTGCATGCGTTTAATTCAAACACAAGGAACTTGGGTTCCTTATGATTTGAAGCCAAGGGAAGTTGAGCGTCGTTTTTTCGCCTGTGAACAACTGCTCCAGCGGCGAAAAAAGAAGGGTTTTCTTCATAGCATCGTGACGGGTGATTAAAAATGGATTCATTACAGCAGCCCAAAGAAAAGAAAGTCATGGGACTGCCCGGTCATGCTTCTACGTCATCGGCTCGGCCGAATATTCACGCTGCGAAGATTATGCTGTGTATTTGGTGGGACCAGGTCAGTGTCATTTATTATGAACTGTTGAAACCCAACGAAACCATCACTGGGGAACGGTATCGACTTCAAATGATGCGACTGAGCAGAGCACTGCGCGAAAAGCGGCCACAATACGAGCAGAGTCAATTAAAAGTGATTCTACAGCCCGACAACGCTCGGCCTCACGTTGCCAAATCCGTTAAAATATAGCTGGAAACGCTCAAATGGGAAGTCCTACCACACCCGCCATATTCCCCAGATATTGCGGCATCTGATTATTACTTATTCCGTGCGATGGCACATGGTCTCGCTGATCAGCAGTTCCGCTCATATGAAGACATCAAAATATGGCTTGATTTGTGGATAGCCTCAAAAGATGAACACTTTTACCGTAACGGTATTCGAGCACTGCCAGAAAGATGGGAAAAAGTTGTAGCTAGCGATGGGCAATACATTGAATGATTCATTTGTAACCATTTCTTCACAATAAAGTTGCAATTTCATCAACAAATCAGCGGAAACTTAGTTGCGCACCTAATAACTGGAGAGCTTTTGGATGCCAAACAACTGCAACATGTACCAGTGTCATCGCTCCATTCTACTTTCGACGTCGACGTTCTGTTGCAGCGTTTTTGGGGGCTAGATAAAGTGATGCCTTTGAAGGACGAATCGTTTGCTGATGATGAAGCTGAACAACACTTTCGAAATACGATTTCACGTTCTCCTGATGGAAGGTATGTCGTTCAGTTACCTTTCAAAACCCCTTCGCAAGTTTTCGGTAATTCACTTAAACATGCTATCAGTCGCCTGCATTCGATGGAATGTCGTTTTCTCAATGACCCCAATTTGCATAGCATGTATGTTAAATTCATGCAAGAATACGTAGCTTTAGGTCACATGGTCCGTGTATCTCCAGCTGATTTGGAAACTGAACCCGGGAAGGTATTTTATTTACCCCATCACGCAGTGTTGAAGCCAGATAGCTCGACAACCATACTACGGGTAGTATTCGATGGTTCGGCTAGGGATTCATTAGGAACGTCACTTAGTAGTCAGTTATTGATAGGTCCACCCATTCAGCGCGATTTATTTGGAGTTTGTTTACGCTTTCTGCAGCATAAATACGTATTAACAGCAGATGATGTCAAAATGTTTCGGCAGAGGGTTGACGATCTGCATACCAACTTCCAACATCAGTCATTTTCGTCTACGCACAGTAACCTATGGAACTGCATCAGTGCTTTTTTTGTTGGTTCGAGTCTTGAAGCAGGTAGCGATGGACTACCACACGAAGTACCCAACTGCAGCGCGCGTTTTGTTAAATGATGTGTACGTAGATGACATCATGACAGGAGCGAATTCATCAGATGAACTTATAAGTTTAGCGTCTGAGCTTGTTTCCTTATTGTCAAATGCTGGACGTCAAAAAACCCAATCAATTCCAGATAGTCATTGTCGCGGCCAAAACCAAGGTTGCGCCAGTTAAACCTGTCTCGATCCCTCGGTTAGAGCTTTGTGGAGATCTACTTCTCTGTCGCCTAATAACCTCGACTAAATCATCGATTACCAGGAGTTTCAAGGTTTTTGCTTGGTGCGATTCACAAGTCGTACTTCACTGGTTGTCTTCGTCACCTCGTCGTTGGACTGTATTCGTCGCCAATCGTACAGCTGCCATTTTTGAACAGATGCCACGATATGCATGGAAGTATATTGCATCGGAGTCCAATCCGGCAGAATGTGCGTCACGAGGATTATTGCCATCTCTTCTTAACACTCATCCGCTGTGGTGGACAGGTCCTCCATGGCTATCGCTGCCACTCGAACATTGGCCCGAATCAACGCTCTCAGTGTCACAACAGGATGAAGCAGAAGTAACATTGGAATAACACCAAAAACTAAAGCAGAGTCTCATTACTAAAGAAGAAACTGATGCTTTAAAATTGCTCATCGCCAAGATTTCGTCGTGGATTCGGTTAGTTCGAATCGTCCCGTATTGCGTTCGGTTTACAAAAAATTGTTGGGCTATAAAATTTGACGAAACCGTGGTGGTTTAACAGTCTCTGAACTACATTTAGCAGAACTCCATATCCTAAAACCTGTACAACAAGAATCGTTCAGGAGTTGCATTAGTCATCTGTGTACTAATCGCCAACTTACCCCAAAATCTAAACTTCTAAGGTACTCTCTATTTATTGACAATGAGGGTTTACTTCGTGTAGGGGGGCGAATAAAACAAGCTTATTTGTCCTTTAATCTCAAACAACCCATAATCCTACCCAATAATCACGTTTCTCTACCTTTAGTAAGCCACATACACAATATCCATCTTCACCCAAGGGTATCCGAGACATTCGCCATAGTTCGTCAACGTTACTGGATATTTGGAAGCAGAAACCTTATTCGAAAGGTTGTACATCGATGCAAACCATGCTTTCTCCAGAGGAAGATGACCAGTACCCAGCATATGGGTGACTTGCCGCCTCAACGTGTTCACCCAAGCTGTCCATTCTCCAACATAGGGTGCAACTACGCTGGCCCCTTTACCATAAAGTTTTCTCGTGGACGGAATCCCAGACTATCCAAGGCCTACATCGCTCTATTTGTGTTTATGTGCACCAAGACAATTCACTTAGAGCTAGTAAGTGATTTGACGACCGACGCCTTTCTCGCCGCCTTTAGACGATTTGTTGCTCGACGAGGCAAATGTTCTAACATTTACAGCGATAATGGAACTAATTTCAAGGGTGCTCGTCGCAGTCTCAATGAGATGCAAAAGTTGATCTTGTCACAGACGTACAACGAAGACATTGCCAGAACTCTGGCCGTGGATGGAACCACGTGGCACTTCATACCCCCTTCTGCACCACATTTCGGCGGATTGTGGGAGTCAGGGGTAAAGTCAGTAAAACAACGTCTTCGTCGAGTCATTGGAAGCTCCATACTTACATTTGAGGAACTTTACACCATTCTTACTCAAATCGAATCAATTTTGAATTCTCGTCCTCTTAATGTTTTGTCCGATGAAGATTTAAATCCACTAACCCCTTCGCATTTTCTTATAGGAGAGCCCTACCCTGCTGTACCCGAGCTAAGCCACCTGGATGTATGTACCAACCGCCTATCTCATTGGAAACATGTCCAAGGTATGGTCCAAGGATTTTGGAAGCGATGGCATGTAGAGTACATCACCAGTCTGCAGGAACGACCCGAGTGGAAAAAGACGCAGTGCAACCTCAAAGTTGGAGATTTGGTCGTAATCAATGAACCCAATCTACATCCAGCAAAGTGGCTCATAGGAAGAGTGGAAGAAGCTCATCTGGGACCCGACAATTGCGTAAGAGTTGCAACAGTGAGGACCACTCGTGGACAATTTGTTGTCCAGTTACCAAATTGGCTGCACTACCGCTGTCCTGAAACCTTGTTCAAGGGGGGGCGGGATGTTTAATAATGTTAATTTATATTTACTAATTTGAATGTTAAGTTATAAAATTGTTGTGAGTCACTGTATATAAACGCATCGCATCATCGTAGCCAAAGTCTAACATCCAACAGCCGACCATCTGCAATACCAAATAAACAAGAATTCACCATCACGCCATCTCACACACGCATTGGGCAGACATGCAGTTTTTCACCTCTCTTCAACTAACACACACACACTTGAATGCATGCATGTATGCATTTCTCTCTGGTGCAACACACACACTGCTCGTGGTGAATATTGGTTCGGCTGCTGATGCTTGCTGATGGTTGACCATCGATGATCTCGTCCACTTTGATTTCGGACTCAGGACAATCTACATCTTGGAGATATACTTGTATACATATCTTATATTTATATAAATACATATATTTTTTGTTCCTAATTGGTCTTGGGTCACAGTCATTCGTTTCTGGGTGCAAATTCACTTAATCTAAGTTCTACCCATTCATTAACTTTAGTGTTTTCTCGTTTTTCGTTTGGCGGGTTTGAAGTTGTTATATAGGGTGTATATCTTGAGAAAAAGATTAAGATTGTAGTACTAACTCACTTTGAGTATTAGTTACCTAGCAGCATTTATTTTAGCGATAAAAAGTTTGCAACGTCTGGCCCAAGAGGAGAGTGCTAAGTTACCTAAAGGAGCTAAAGTACTACAACGTAATTGTTATGTAGATGATATTATGGCAGGAGGTGATAGCATCATTACAGCTCGTGATAAGCAATCGCAGTTTAATCATTTCTCGACATGGCAGGCTTCAAACTACAGAAATGGTATGTAAATTATCCTCAACTACTATGCGATATTGCACCAGAAGATCATGCAGTACAAATTGACTTTTCAGATTGAGGTAATTCATCCATCACTACTCTCGGTTTAATATGGATGCCCAAATATGATCACTTCTGTTTAAAGAACTCATTTCCAAGGCCGCAGCGTATTATAGCTTACATGGCACGGTTTACCAATGCAATTCGAAAAAATTAAGCTCATTCACTGCAGTTACAAGCTGGGGAATTGGAGGATGCACGAATTCTCATTTTAAGAACTGTACAGAATTAGGAGTCTGCGACAGACTTGGCGTAACTAAAAGGGTACGGTGAAGTGCCAAAAACTGGTCTTTTCTCTGGACTTACGCCGTTCATTGATCACCGAGATACAACAAGAGTTGGTGGCATACAAGAAGCATCAGATCTATCCTATGACTCAAAGCACCCCATCTTTGTTTCTGGCAATAACCTGTATTTATATTTGCACATTAAGGGAAAGATTTTAACAAGATCTGCAGTTCAGCATTGTGTCTTCTATGCAAGGGAAATATTTCTGTACCTGTGCGACCGTTTGTAAATTCAGGTGTAGATTTCTGCGGACCCGTATGAACTCATTTCAAGGTCCGAGGAAAACACCCTCAAAAGTTCTACATCGCATTTGTTTCTCTACGAAGGCAATACATTTGGAGCTGGTCACTGATCTCTCCGTGGAAGTCTTCATCGAAGCTTTGAAAAGATGTACTGCAAGAAGAGAATCCTGTCGACACATTTATTGTAAGAACGGAACTAACTTGGTAGGTGCAAAAAATTAGCTGCATGAAGTGAATAAATTTATTGAATCCCAGTACGCCTTAAACAAGTTCACATCATTATGCAGTTCGAAAGGAACGGATTTCCATCTCATACCTTCAAGAGCACCACACTTCGGCGGCCTTTGGGAAGCTGCTGTTAAGTCGGCCAAATACAACGTTAAAAGCAGCAATATTAGAATACGAAGAAACAGAAATAGTTGCCACTGAATGTTTTTACTAAACGAAATAAAAATTAAAACACACTCGTCACAATGGTTAACAAAGACTAATTTTTATTGGACTTAGATCTCTTTTTATATACAGTGGGGAGCACAAATGAGTACATGTTTGTACTTCGTGCACTTATTATTGTATAAAGTTAGAAATAACAAAACTAATTAGAAAAAATGTTGAGACCTTTATTTCATGTTTAATTCTTAAAAAACAATTTAGAAATCAAAACGGAAAACAACAAATTCGAAGAAAAAAGAAAAATTAAAACAAAAACAACTTCAATATACTCAATTGTGCACCCTTCAGAAACTTTAGGTTCAATTCTTAAAAAAACAGTTTGGAAATCAAAACGGAAAACAACAAATTCAAAGAAAAAAGAAAAACTAAAACAAAAACAACTCTAATATACTCAATTTTGCAGCTTTCAGAAACTTTAGGGCTAGAGCTTATTTTTAGTATTTCATCCATAGCCCTTTATTACGTAAAACATTTTCTACACGTTTTGGCATACTTTCCACCAATTTCTCTATAATTTCATTTGGAATATTCTGCCATTCCCGCTGTCCTCATTGATTGGTATTGTCCTAACCGTCTTTTCTTTTTTAGGGGATCTGCATTGCGATTGATCCAGTAGCGCAAGTAGCGCAACAATCAACTTCGAGATGAAGTGCTTGCTTTACCTCCTAGTGGTGGTCCCCGGGTAACTATACGTATAAACCCTTATGAGTGTAGGCTAAAATTGCAAGTGCGGGTTGTCTAGGGCCTTGATTCTAGACAAGGTAACGTGACCCAACAACCTGCGTTACCGAACCCTGATCGTTACAGAAACCGACACTATGCCTCGGATAAGGAATGACCACATGTTGACGACTTTTGGCTATTGTACCCGGACAAAGATAG
The DNA here is from genome assembly GCA_963082735.1 of Pocota personata. Taxonomy (NCBI): domain Eukaryota; kingdom Metazoa; phylum Arthropoda; class Insecta; order Diptera; family Syrphidae; genus Pocota; species Pocota personata. The sequence goes on from OY720429.1 coordinate 132,409,671, forward strand.
GATTCTGGAATATGAAGACGCTCCTCGACTCGGGAAGTGAAATAGCTCGCAATGCCAGATTCCTTCTATTGGAAAAAGAATTCATGCGATACAGACTGGACATTTTGGGGGTAAGCGAAACAGATGGTTAGAAGCGGGTGAGTACCAGTCCTCAACGCATAACACTGTACTACTCTATTCCGGAAGACCATCTGGAAGTCCGCGGGAATATGGAGTCGGACTGCTGCTAACACCAACAGCACGCAAAGGCCTAATTTCCTGGCAACATTATGATGACAGGATTATGTCGGCCAGATTCCGGACTAGAGTACGACGCGTCATCATCATACAGTGTTATGCCCCAACGAAGGGCTCGTCTGAGGACGAGAAGGAGAGCTTCTACAATCTCTTAAGCGCCGACTTCAATACAACACCAAATGGAGACATTGTCATAGTGATGATGGATTTGAATGCCAAGGTAGGCAACGACAACGAAGGGCTCAAACATGCAATCGGGAAGAATGGACTAGGCAACCGCAATGACAATGGCGAAAGGTTTGTGGATTTCTGCAATGCCAACCCCATTGTGATAGGTGGCACCATGTTTGAGCACAAGACCTGCCACAAAGTCAGTTGGGTTTCCAACGACAGGCAAGCAACCTTCAATCAAATTGATCATTTTGCTATCAGCCGCCGCTTTAGAAGTAGTCTCCTGGACGTCCGAAACAGGCGAGGGGCAGATGTGGGGATGGTACTAGATCACAATCTTATGATAGCTACTCTTCAACTACGCACTGCTGCCGTTCGAAGATCCCACGAAAATACAAGAATGCCCAGGGTTCAACATCGATAGACTTAGTGATCCCTCAGCGCGCCAACAAGTAAGGGAGCACATTTCGCAAGGTGTGGAAGCAATCAGCAGCTCACTGCCCACAACCATCCAAGACCATTGGTGTGCTGTGAAAAATGTTATTACATCTGGTGCTGAAAGAATTGTCGGTCGATCACAGGAAAGGCATAGGGCGTGGCTTTCCGAGGATACCTGGAGACGGATTGACGAACGGAAACAGCTGAAAGCTCGCATTGCAGCCGCTCCAGCAGCAGGGGGCAATGAGCTAGAGTCCCTATATCGCATGAAGATGAGAGAAGTTCAGCGTAGCGTGCGACGTATCAGGCGCAACTACATCAACGCGCTGGCTACAGAAGCAGAAGATGCTGCACGAAGGTGCGATAGTAGGACCGTCTACAGAATCACTAAAGAGCTGACAGGTGGTCGCAGCTCCAACCAACACCCAGTGAAAAGCCTAGACGATTCCCTGCTTATTTCGGATGAGGACCAGCTTAAGAGATAGAAGGAGCATTTTGCTACTGTTTTAAACCGTGTATTCGCTAGCGATATGTTCCCAAATCAGAATGAGGTGTCCGAGGTAAGAAATGCCCGAATACGCATCGCGCCTCCCAGTAAGGATGAGATCACTACCGCGATCAAAGGACTTAAAACGAACAAGGTGGTCGGACTTGACGGTATTCCCGCAGGGCTCTTACGAGCAGCGCCAACAACATCGGCTGAACTTCTGCTTCCACTTATAGAGAGAGCTTGGGAAGCGGAGAAATTTCCTGACGAGTGGAAAAAGGGAATGATCGTCAAGTTTCCTAAGAAAGGTAGTTTAATGGAGTGCGGAAACTGGAGATTATCTGCGTGCTGCCTGCTGTAGCTAAGATAATAGCTAAAATCATCCTGGAGCTAATCAAACAACATCTCGAAGATACACTCGATGCCGAACAAGCAGGTTTCCACTCTGGATCCTCCTGTGTCGACCACATCAACACCCTGCAGATTACAATCGAACGGTGTGTTGAATATCGATCGCCATTTCACCTGCTGTTCATCGATTCCTGATAAATTAATTGCTATTGTCAAAGCTACTTACGAAGGGTCCAAATGTCACGTTCGGCACAGAGAAAGGTTGTCTGAGGAATTTGAGATCCAAAGTGGGGTAAGACAAGGCTGCATTCTTTCACCAATACTATTCCTATTGGTGATTAGCGATGTGCTTCCTGCAGCTTTGTCGACGGGAAACGGAGGAATTCGATGGACTCCCACATCCCAACTTAAATATCTCGACTACACTGACGCCGTATGCTTACTCTCTCATAGAATTATGGACCTCCACCAAATGACAGCAGATGTGGAGAGGGAGGCTGGCGTCGTCGGGCTGAAAATTAATACTCCAGAAACTAAAATTATCAGTCTTGGAACGAACTCATCGGCTCAAATATGCATTGCTGGACAACCGGTAGAGAAAGTAGAGGATTTCCAGTATCTTGGGAGTATTGTCTCGACCGATGGTGGAACCGAACTGGATATAGCCAACAGAGCAAAGTTCGCGTTCGGGATGTTGTCCAAAACATGGCGAAGCAATGCAATCAGTTTGAACACCAAGCTAAGACTACTCCGCTCCAACGTTGAATCCGTACTGTTATATGGATGCAGCACGTGGAGAGTGACCACCGCTATCACCAGAAAGCTGCAAACGTTCGTTAATAGGTACCTGTGCAACATCTTAAGGATTTTCTGGCCCAATCGTATCTCTAACGAACATCTTTACGAGAGAACGGGTCTGGAACCAATTGGCACAACCATCCAACAACGGAAATGGCAGTGGATTGGTCACACGCTCCGAAAGGGTGACGGCTCCATAGCGAACCATGTTATGCAATGGAACCCCTTAACTCAGGAAGGCAGAAGACCTGGTGGTCCAAGGAGAACATGACGTAGAGCAGTCGAGAAGGAAGCACGGCAGTTGGGGAAAAGCTGGGGAGAGCTGAGACACATTGCCAAAAACCGTAAACTATGGCGCGTAGGCGTAGTCGAGGCCCTAGGACCCGCAAGGTGATTAGGACATAAGTAAGTAAGTAACCGTCTTTTCACGATTGACCACAAATTCTCAATCGGATTGAAGTCGGGACTTTGTGTTGGCCACTGCATCAATTGGAAATTTTGATCGGTAAGCCATTCCTTCACGATCTTGGACGTGTGCTTTGGGTCGCCATCATGTTGAAATATGACTTCCTCCTCAGGATAGGCGTTCCTATCTACAAAATCGGATAGGTAAGTCTGCAAAATGTTCAAATAATCTTCTTTCTTCATTATTGCATCGATTTTGTGCAGTGGTTCACCACAACCCATACCATGACACTCCCTCCACGATGCTTCACAGTTTCTTTGACATGGTGCATTTGAATGGTCTCCTCAGGGCGGCGCCAGCAGTATTGTTTTCCGTTGGACTGAAAGCGATTCAATTATGATTCGTCTGACCACATTACTCGTTTCCAGTCATCTACTGTCCAATTTCTGTGATCTCTGGCGAACTTCAACCGTGCCTTAACATTTTTTACCGATAATACAGGTTTTTGTTTTTTTACCGCTGAGATGTAGCCAATGTCGTGGAGGGCTCTTCTTGCAGTCCATCGACTAACGGACTTATTTATTGCTATAAAAACATCTTTTGGTGTTAAACACTTGTTCCTTTTCATTTGTGTTATCATAAGACGAGCGTCCGCTTCCGTTAACATTTTTTTACGGCCTCTGACTTGTGGTTTAGGTATCGTTCCTCGCCTTTTCAGGACTCTTATGACCAATGATTGGCTTACTTTAAGCTGCTTAGCTATCAATCGCGTCGAGGAGCCAGTCGTTGCCATGGCTTCAATACTATTTGCAATATCTCGTGATAGTTTCTTCATTATTTTAAAGAGCTATGAAATTATTATATTTATTTATTTTATTAAGTAAAATGTTTTGGAAAAATTTCTTACCACACGCAATAAAACACATCCCAAACTAAAACATTTAAAGCAAATCATAAACAAACCAAAAAAATGCAGTTCTAACGTTAAATTTTGATATTATTGCTGAAAACATACCGAACAACGCACGGATGCAAAATTGAGTACATTCAAGTTGTTTTTGTTTTATTTGTTTTTTTCTTCGAATTTTTTATTTTTCGTTTTGTATTATATACCGTTTTGTTTAGAATGGAACATGAAAGAAAGGGCAAAAAAAAAACTTTTCAATTTTCTTTATTATTTCTATTCTTAAGCTCTCCGCTAATGTTTTTAGAGTTACGACACGAATCAAATTGTCGGCTTCAGCATGTTTGGTGATGATGCGACCTAAAATTCATTTAGTTGGTCGCAGTCACTCGTCCTTAATTAAGGCAAGGTCTCTAATTTGGGGTTGTGCCTCAATATTATGCCACATGCATAATTGGGTACATTCAAGTTGTTTTTGTTTTATTTGTTTTTTTCTTAGAATTTTTTATTTTTCATTTTGTATTATATACCGTTTTGTTTAGAATGGAACATGAAAGAAAGGGCAAAAAAACTTTTAAATTTTCTTTATTATTTCTATTCTTATACAGTAATAAATACATCAACACTGCTGTGTGCAACGTCTCTGTCGTAGTAGAGTCGCCTATCCACAACTGTCCGAGCAACGTGGAAGATTAGCGGCACTGACAATCTGTCCTGGATCAGACCCTTCTTATCAAGATAGAGGAACGCCTCTGGGGGAACAAAGCCATTAAGGCGCACTCTTTCGTGATACTCATAATTAGGGTAATAAGCCCGGAGATCAGGTTGTTCATCGAGCTCATTGCTCTTGCAACGTGCCTTCGAATCGGCTTAATAACGAAATTATCCACTCTTATTAGGGATAGAATTTTATGCGCTGGGACTCTGGTGTTCTGCATAAATGAAGGCAAGCCCGAAGGCAAGTCCTCTCAAACACCCGAATCTTTTTCAACAAGCTTGCTCCCACGTTGAACCACACCGGGCACCCATATACGAGCATGGGACAGATAAGGCCCATGTAGCAGATTACCTTTACTTTTTCATCGAGTTGCTCGCTATAAAAAAGTCTCTTTGTAAGGGCAAAAGCACCTCTGACTCTGGCCAGAGCAGCATCTATATGTTTGTTAAAATATAGATATTGCTCTAACCAAAGCCTAGGTATCTGACTACACTTCGACTCGCAAGTGGCTGTCCGTGCGGTCCAACGATTGAAAACTTTCCTCAATTCTTTCTGGTATCCCTAGAGGCACCAGACAACGGCGTCCTAAAAAGAATGGTTTCCGATTTCTCGAAGTTGATCTTCAACTTCCAGTCATCGCAATATCGCTGAGCAGTGGTGAAGTGATCCTATGAGATCGCTCATGTATATGTTGAAAAGGATCGGTGAATTCACCGCACCTTGTTGCAGACCGTTTTTGGTTTGAAATGTTCCAACAGAGGTCACATTGCCATTTTTGACAATGAACTGTCTACTGGTGAGCATGTTATAAAGTATGTACAGCAGTGGTTTGCTTATGCACAGAACGTTCAGCTTGTAGAAGAGTCCCTCTAACCATACGGTGTCGAAGGCCTTCTCCAAGTCAATCAGGCAGGCACCCGTGCACTGTTTCTTGCTTTTGTTCCATTGGATATCCGATACCAGTTTAGACGCGGCATGTATTGTATCATGCCCCGCCTTAAAACCGAATTAGTTATCCGGAATTATTTTACTGTTACTCAGCCCACTTAATCAGGGCTCTATTGATCAATTTTTCGAATACCTTGCTGATGTTCGGCAGGAGACTTATCGACCGGAGATTTGCCGGATTGGAGTTGTCCCTACCCCTTTTGGGGATGGGTTGTATCACTCTTGTTTTCCAATGCGCTGGATAATGTGCATTAAGCAGCGCATTGTTAAACAGAGTGGTGTAAATGTCCACCGCTTCTGGAAGGAGATGTCGAAGCACAATGTTCGACACTCCGTCGATTCCCACAGATTTCTTCCTTCTCAATGATTCGAAGATCGCTTGCAGCTCCACCTTCGATATGTACGGGGGATGAACCCTTTCATCGGCGATGACATTATTTGCCATAATATCGTCATCGAACTCGGTAAAACCTATGATCTCGGATCGCCAGTGCTCTATATCGTTTCGAAGGTAGAAGTTGTGCACAAGGACGCGATTTTTCAGGTCGTGGTTCGGGCAGATGGTATCATTCACCTTGTAAACTTCCTGGAAAGTCGCTCCAAAAGCCTCTACTTTCTCCTGTGGATCTTCGATCACAAAGAAGTTGCCATCCTCTACTGCGTTATCTGGATCTATACCTGCTGTTATAAGTATTCGTCCATTGTTCGTCGTTCGGGGGATCTTAAAGACTCTTAGGTCATTTTGATTGTTTTTCCGAAATATTCTATTTATTTGCGGGAACATACTCGGGTTGGTGGCTTTTACAGCCCGAATTTTGTTGTTCCAGTGCAAATTTACAGAAAGTCTATAGTTATCGATGACTAATTTCTGGAGGTTTTTAATCAACGATTTCAGCATCCTAACCTCCGAGTTTTGTCTGTCAGTAAACCGTCTGTACAAGGTTTTTAGTCTCGACAGCAGTCTACTTTTGTGTTGGTGTAGTGCGTCAATTGTTGCATTACGGAATATGTCTGCGTTGTCAGTATGTTGATACCGATTTATCGTATTGTCCATAGTTCGATTAATTGTCTCGTCCATTTGTTTTAGGTACCAGTCAATCTCCTCGTTTGACAGATTCCTATTGGACGGTGGGTAGAGCGAATTCGAGGAGAAGCGAGTTCAACGCGTCCTACTATACTTGTAGGAGTACGTTTGGACAAACTCCTCCAACTCCGCAATTTCGGTGGGAATCGTTATTACGGCACTGAGTCCGCAATGGTCACTGTCATACACAAATGTGCGCAGGCAGTTTAAAGTTTGTCGGTCCATGTCGGTCAGTTGTAACCGTACGTCAAACAGCATAAGATCCAAATAGGATCCGCTTCCAGGAAACGACGGACTATCTGTAGCTTTCAAATCGAGTTTATACTCGACACTGTGCCGACCCCACCAATTGAATAGTAGATTCCCTCTAAGATTAGGTGTGTTATTTCCCCAATCTCTATGTTTGGCGTTTAGATCTCCGGCCATGATGAAATAATTCTGCTCCGACTCCAGCCTTAGGGATCGAAAAAGTGTCTCTAGCTCTGAAATAAATAACGTAGATTGAGTAGCTTCAGTAGAGTGCTATCATGTACATCTTCTTTCCACTACGGAGAGGGATGCACACGATACACGCTTCCAGCACCTGGAACATTCGCACTTCACCGCTGTACACTACCTTAAATTGCAGTTGTTTTTTAATGAAGATCGCAACACCTCCTCCTTGTATCGAGCTGGGTCGGTCTCTTCTGACAATATTGTATTTATTGTGCCCCAATTTGTGTTTCTGGGATAGCTTTGTTTCGCTAACCATAAGCAAATCAGGAGTTTGGTCATCAAGCAACTTAAACAATACGGCTCTTCGCTCGATCCTAATCAGTGAGTTCACATTCACCGCAAGGATCTTCAAGGATGTTCGTACCCATTACGACTGGAGGTGCGTTAGGCTCGGCAGAAGTGCGTAGATCTGGTCCACCCGCTTCGCCTGCTCCTGTACCTGCCGCTGAAGCTAACCCATCTGCCCTTGGATAGCGAGCAAGATGGCCAGCAAGTCAGTTTGATCCTCCAGTGCTCTAGGCGCTGGGGTCTGAGAGGCAACCTTCGGTCTTTCCTGGTCCGTATTTCCCCGACCTACCGCCATTTGTGCGTAGGTCATTTGGGGAGTCACGGATTGTGTTTCAATTGGAGCAGGTGGCCGTTCACTACGACCTTCTGGTGATGAACTAGATTTACTTTCTTAATATACTGGAACTTAGGACAACCCCGATGGTTTGCGGTGTGCCCCGAATTCCTGCATAAAGCACACAAGAGCTGGCTCTTGTCTGCAACTCCATTCTTAGCCAGAGTGCATTCTTCTGCTGGTGGTGACTGTGTTGAATATTACTTTAAATTGCATCTGGTGAAAATTTTTTACTGGGAAGTAGACATATCTTTGTAATGGGTCGTTCGAGCTCTCCGCTTCTGTTTTTAGCGTTACGACACGAGTCAAATTCTCGGCTCCAGCATGTTTGGTGATGATGCGACCTAAAATTCATTTCGTTGGTGGCAGTCACTCGTCCTTAATTAGGGCAAGGTCTCTAATTTGGGATTGTGCTCCAATATTATGCCACTTCGGTCTTTGTTGTAGCCGTGTCAGAACACTTGGTGGAGCTGCTGAATCCTTTGCTATCTACCGAGACATCCAACGTTTTGATCAATGAGGTCGGAATGAGGAATTGTATTCAGCGGCTCACTGATTAAGAATTGCCCTGAGGTTATGGCTTTGATATCAACTTGATCACTGTTCATTGGACAAAGGGGTCTCGAGTTCGGGTAAGAAGCGTTGTGAGCTCTTCAAACGTGAATGTGTCCGTTGTAATGATTCGCTGAGATAATATTTAATAGACTTCACCCCTGCTTCCCATAATCCTCCGAAGTGAGGGGAAGCTGGTGGATTCGAGAATGTGTCGGTGATCTCCTTCCAGTCAAACTTTGCGGCTCTCAGCAATTTCTTCAGCTTCCTTTCTGCACCGACGAAATTCGTGCCGCAATCGCTGAAGATTAGGGTGCATCTTCCTTTCCTCGACGTGAGTCTTCGAAGTGCGGTTTGACGATTGAGTGGTCACTAGGCATACACAAATCGCAAAATGTTTTAAATTGTTTGGGCCTCCTACCTTTCCAGGCCTTAACCTCATAGGACCGGTATAGTCCACTCCGGTATTGGTGAATGACCGCGAGATCCGGACTTTAGGTGCAGGCAAATCGGAAACATATGTTGCAGCTCTTCATCTTGAGAATCCAGAAATTTCTCTTCAAAAATTATGCCATTTGTTGGATTTATCCATGAAATGTTTTCTCACGGGCATCCTGCACGAGAAGTTTTGTAAAATTAAATTATGTCTGAAATTCAAGATAATTGGTGTTGCTGTTCATCCGAGAGCTGTAACCTACCTCCTCGTAGAATACCACCAGCATCTAGTAAACGATGAAGAGAGATAATTGATTTTGATGGAAATCCTTTCTTGATTCCAACAATTTCTACAGAAAATGATTCCTCCTGCACTGTCTTTACTGCAAGCATTCTAGCCTGGATTTCAAGCGGTAATAGTGTAGTAAAGTCCCTATTACCAGGTAGATGTTTGCACTTATTGATAAACCTAAGGGTGTATGCTAAAATTCTTAAAACCCTTGTTAAATTTGAATGTTTGTATATGAGTGTGTTGATTGCATTTTTCCCTACTTCTCTATTGACGCAGTGAGCACGAATAGTGCGTTTTTCCTGTTCGGTGGATGTAACTACTAGCTGAGGTTGAAGAGGAAAACTCCAAGAACTCCAAGTGTTGTGTAAGAACTCTGGTCCATTCCACCAAAGACTGTTTGTCCAGAACCGTGAATGTGACTGATAGTTTTAAGGGGAGCTACCTTGGTCTTCGAAAGCAGCAGACTCATGTGGATGTCGTCGTGTTAATCCAGCACTCGCAGGTAATTCGCAGTCCAGAATGCTCTTTGCGATTGTATTTCTAACTCCCATGTATTTCTAACTCCTTTTGCAGATTTTGTGTTCGAATCCGGAGTTGCTTAATGTAAGGGATTTCTTGATGAAATTCGCTCCAATTCTTTTCGAGCTCTTCAAGAATTAGACCATCCCACTCTCTTCGATCTTACCAAAGCTGTTGCATAATCATCTTAGCCTTAACTACACAGGGTAACATCCAGCCGAGACGATCATAGAGTTTGGCGATCGTAGAAAGAATTGTAAATTTCGTTTATTCGTATCAACGCTCTGAAAAGAAAATACCATCATCAAGAGGAAACCATGTTATACCCAAGGCCTTCACGTGTTCGGACGACTTGAATGGTAACGAAAAATGACATTCTTGCTGATCCTCCGGAATATCTACCAAAATTTCGGGACAATTACTGGTCCACTTCCTGAGATAAAATCCTGCGGACCAAAGCAATTTTGCGACATCGTTCCGACGAAATAATGCTTCTGCAATAGAATCGGCACCAGTGATCAAATCATCAACGTACATTTCTTCTAGTACCAATTTTGCACCAAGAGGGTACGTCTTCTCTGCATCGGATGCGAGCCTGTGAAGCGTTCGGATGGCAAGACGGGGCACTAGTAGTGCCAAATTTCACTTGCATGGACTCACGATGTCAGCTGTGAAGATAATCCTGTGAGTTCTCCACCTGAAGAGAATGTCTAATATATTGCTTTGTATCCTAGGTCCAGCTGGCAAGTGGTCGTTGAGTGAAGTTCCGTCGGCAGTTTTCACTGCAGCATCGAAAATGACTCGCAGCTTGGTGGTCGAGCTGGTCTCTTTAAAGACAGTATGATGCGAAACGAAATAGTGGTATGGTATTTTCAAGGCTTCATCCGCATTCACGTAGACTTCTTCCATGTGACCAACCTGTAAGTATTCCTTAGTACACCTTGTGTACTCACTGTGTAGTGTGGTCTCTCCAGTTAATGGAACCTTGGAAAGGCACCTGACTGCGGGGCACCTAACCCAGGTTGCCTTCCTTCCTTAAAGGGTAGCGTTACCTCATAACCCCATCTCACCTCTTTAACGTTGTCGTGCGAAATTGTTCCGCACAGGCCCCGTTGTCTGGAGTTTCGTCAATTTGATAGGGGGTCTCCTCAACCTCCCAAAATTTCCTCAACTGAGAATTCAAACTGAGGACTTGCATGAAACTCTTGATTGGTTTTTGGACTTCCACGCTGATTCCCAAACAGAATCCAACCGAGCAGTGTGTTTTGGGAAATCGGAGCTTCAAATTTGTCTTCTCTAACAATATCTGGGAAAACAATCTCAGAGTAGATGTCGCTCCCCAGAAGAAGGTCGACTGTAGCAGGGGTGTGAAACAGGGGGTCCGCTAACGCAAGTCCATTTAGATATCTTCATGGATTGACATCAATTTTCTGGACCTTGAGGTGCCCAGTCATGGACTTTTAAATGAAATCGCGGGTGCACCCTTCATAGTCCGAGTGTAGCGAACCGAGAACAAGATCAGCATATTTGTAACATGCTCCGCTGCTGACCTTCTCAAGCCCAGAAACTTCAACAAAGGTGCGATTTATATTTAACCCTAATAATTTCGCCGCTTTCCCTGTTATAAAGGTAGCTTCCGCCCCGGGGTCCACGAGTGCAATTAGATTGTAAAATTGCCCTAATAACCCTCTGACCACAGATAATAAATATACTTAGATGTCTCATTCATATGGGAAGAAGTGAAAAATTGAAATCGAAATTCACTAAAAAAAAGCTTTTTAAAATAAACTACAGAACATTTGTTTTTTCTGCTCACTTTTTAGTCCATCGTGTCACTCACACATACCGTTGTTTACCTTCACTGCAAAAAAGAAACAAAAAAAATATTTTGTGCGACTGCGATGACGGAGTTCTGATCCCGACACGTTGGTAGGATGAATATGGAGTATAGATATAGATAGATAGGAGATCTTGGTTGTTTTGCAAGTGATATTCGGCGACTGCTCAGGAGCGAATTGCAGTGATGCAGTTTGTTGATGGGATCGCGGATTGCTCAAGTCAGGACGCTGTGCAATTGGCAGACCCAAAAACGATGATTGACGCAGATAGATAGGAGATCTTGGTTGTTTTGCAAGTGATATTCGGCGACTGCTCAGGAGCGAATTGCAGTGATGCAGTTTGTTGATGGGATCGCGGATTGCTCAAGTCAGGACGCTGTGCAATTGGCAGACCCAAAAACGATGATTGACGCAGTAAATAAGGCTAGCTCTGCGGAAGCAGCCTACCTGTGACAGATAGTCCACTGGATTTACTGTTCCCGTGGTTCCCGGTGTTGTCCCTAACCAAATGCTTGTCGATACTGGATCATCAGTCACGTTATTGTTATACCTATAAATATATATATATATGTCATATATATATATATTATTTATGTATATATATTGTAATATGCGAGCTACGGCTCGAGTAGATAAAACGATATTCTGTGAAATTTATTTCTTTATTTTCTAGTCTATAGAACAATTCAAGTTCACACTATACTATTCTTCGCAAATTCTTTTCTTACAAGGTCGCTTTCCTCTCAAATCACTTTATCTCCTTTCAATTACTTAATTCACAAATCCAAACTAATTACTTTTCTTGTTCACTCTCAACTTTCAATTTATCACAAAATTACAACTTCGCCCATTATCACTTTTCTAATCTCTTCGCCACGGTTTTAAAACTACTGCCTCCTTTCGATCGCCATCTGTCCTTATATAGCAGAAGTTTCTGATAGCCAGAAACTTCTAGCAAATTCTTCGACCACTGGAACAGAAAATTCTGATGTAATAATTCCAAGAAGACAACCATTTCTTATAGTTATAATTCTCTCTTTATCCGTGGCGTTGTCAGCTATTGCAGACACGAACCTCGAATGAAAGTACAGTTTGGAATGGGCTGGAGGAGCGTAGTTATTATTCTACATTATTGCTGCATACTTTTAGACGATGTTACACTGCCCCCCTCTTAGACTTGTTCGTCCCGAACAAGTGCGTCCTCACTTCGGCCATTGTATCGACTCAGTCGGTCCACATGAACCACTTTCATTTTGGCCCTTGGTCCTCGCTGGATGCGGTAGACAACAGCGTTGATGCGGGTTACTATTCTGTAGGGACCCTCCCAGTTCCGCTGTAATTTAGGTGATTTCCCCTTTTGGCGATGGGGATTATACAGCCACACTAGATCTCCTTCCTGGAATCCTGACGTTGTTGCTTTGGCATCATACCTGGTCTTCATGCGGTCGCTCGTTATCTTAATCTGGCTTCTGGTCCTTTGGTGTATATCCCTAATACTTTCCCTAAGGTCCGCCACGAACTCTTCTTCATTTCTCTATCTTCCCGAACTGAGTTTCATGTTTCTCAAAGTTTTCATCGAATCTAGTTTCGACTTTTTCGAGTTGCGTCTCGACCTTCTCGATTTTCTCTTCGATCGCTTCGAATTTGGATTACAAGTTCCTGTTTTGCTCATCAAGTTTGCTTTTCAGAGCATCTAGAGAATTATTTTGTTCGTCCAGCTTAAGTTCTAGATAATTCTTTTGTTCGTCCATTGCTTTCTTTTGTTCGTCCAGCTTAAGTTCTAGAGAATTCCTTTGGTCTTCTATTGCTTTCCTTTGTTCGTCCATGACTGACTTAAGTTGCAGGAGCAGACTTGTTATATCCGGGTCGGCTACTGTACTTGCTGGTTCCTCTTCTACGTCAAACTCTACGTCATGCGGATTTTCACCTTCCTGTTTTATTGCTTCTTCCAGACGAATCAGTAGGGCATCTTTTCCCCCAGTTGTGTCGAGATTCCGCTTGCTGAGTTCTGGCTTTAGTTGAATTATAGTTAGTTTTCCCAATTTGCGACCCATATTGCGCAACAAATTAACTCAGCACAGAAATCGTATTTTTTTTTTTTTTTTTTTTGTATTGTGCAATTTCACACCACGGAAATAGTTATTCACAGAATAAGTTTTATCCCACTTCTGACACCAATGTAATATGCGAGCTACGGCTCGGGTAGATAAAACGCTATTCTATGAGATTATTTCTTTATTCTCTAGTCTATAGAACAACTCAAGTTCACACTGTACTGTTTTTCGCAAATTCTTTCCTTACAAGGTCTCTTTCTTTTCCAATCACTTTATCTCATTTCAATTACTTAATTCACAAATCCAAACTAATTACTTCTTCTTGTTAACTCTCAACTTTCAATTTATCACAAAATTCGCCTATTATCACTTTTCCAATCTCTTCGTGCGGTTTAAAACCCAACTGCCCTGCCTAGATCGCCATCTGTCCTTATATAGTCGCAAACTTCTAGCAAATTCTTCGACCACTGGAACAAGAAAATTCTGATGTAATAATTCCAAGATGAGAGCTGCAGCCAATAATCTCTTGTGGTTATAATTCTCTTGCGGTTATAATTCTCTCTCTTAATTCTGCGACGTCGTCTTAGCCATAATCCGTACACGAGCCTCGAATGAAAAGACACTTCGAAATGTGTGCATACTTTTGGAGCGTATTATTATGCTACATTATTGTTGCATACTTTTGGAGCGTAGTTATTATGCTACATTGTGTTACAATATATATGTGCAAATGGTTGGACTTATGTTGTGTGCTTGTTATTTTTTCTGTATATATGTACCTTATTTTCAGCACTTGATTAAATAAATAAAAACTCTGTAAGCTTTGTGGACACAAATTTGCTCTGAAAATGGGTATTTATATTTTTGCCCTTATAATAACTGATCACTGCTTTTGTCCTACTTAAGTAAAGGTGACTAATGTTCGAAATTATTATGAAAAAACTAACTAACTTAACCAAATAATCATTAACTTGAATTAGGTTAGTATTAAATTAACTGCAGTAGTTTCCAGGGGACACGAACGAGGACGTGGCAGGATATCGACCCCCACCCTCCCAACCACCCAATAATCACTAACAATTTATCTGTCGAGTTTACTTTTTAAGCATTCGTTACATTGTTCAATTTTTTTATTTTGTTTCTGGAAATTCAACTTATATTTATATGAGCATCTAACCTATAAGCTTAAGTTAGATGCAAAAGGTAGTTTTCGAAAGTATTCGGAAAATATTTGTACATGAAGACGGCATACTTGAAAATATTTTTCCGACGGCCATAAGATCGAAATTCTGTTTGTCCTTTAACATTTCTTCAGCACAATTTTCACAGATTTTGTTTGCTTTTTTTATTGTTTTAAAGAAGCAGTATCCCGCAAAGTATCTTGTAGCAAGGTCGAAGACCTGCGGTACCTTGACTGATATTGCGTCTTCATCTGGTGGATTAACTATATTGTTCGTATTCATGTTATTTTCAAAACATTCCTCATTCTTCAGAATGTCGTGATTTTGCGATAGCTCTTGGGTAAGTATTATTTGTTCTTCTATATCACTCTGCAAAATAGCATTCCAATCCACCTGTAGATATTCCGAATCGTCCTCTTCACAGTTGGAACATATCGATTTGAATAAAAATTGTATCGATATAACTTTGGCTAGCAGGGAGTTAAATTCGGAAACACTTGGATTACTTTCATTAATATTCCGCGATCTTATTTTACCAAATAAGTTCTCTAACGGATCTTGATCAAATTTATTTATATAAATGTAATATAAATCATTATGATCCATGAATAATGTGTCTCTTATTCTTAAAACGCTTTCTATAGTTAAGGCCAAGCCTTTGAAACAAAATGATCTATTTCTTGCGTTTATAGGTTCGATGTTTGATATATAATCCTCCATTTCTTGTATAAAATGCATATTTTGATCATTCCGCATAAGTGCTGGTTTTCCATTTAATAGGTCGAAAAATCGATCTATTTTTTTATGAATTCAGCTTTCGATTTTGCAAACTGGGCTAAATGACTTGGAAATTTGTTGAGTTTTATTAAAGCTTCAATGCCGCATGCTACAGATCTGCTTAGAACTTGAGCAGCCAACTTCACGTTCATTTTCTGAAACTCAGTAGGATCAATGTGTGCCGGTGTAAGTTTTGGACATATTTTGGTAATATTACTTTTCTCTGTGTTATAAAGGCATTCAATTACCTTCCAATTAACAATGATGGAGAATATCATACAATACATTCCATATATGGATTTATTTTTGTAAGTGAAGTAAAAGTTTTTTTCATTTAGATTAAGTTTACTATATAAACTACGATTTGTGGGTCCTTGATCACAGCAAATAGCTCTAACGGTTAGTTTCAGCTTCGCGCATATATCAAGACAATTATATACCTCAAACTCAAGTTGTTTCATAGGTATATTACTTTGACAAACGACATGATATTAAACTTGCTTAAATTTTCGCATACACTCCTAATCATAAAAACGCACACGTAGCGCATATATTAGGTCTTTGATTCCTTCCGTAATCAACAATACCTTCAATTTCATCTTTGAATTTATTGTAGGTTAGATTCTTCTGAAGGCTCATCTCATCAAATATAATCACGACTTCTTTTTATTTGGGTGATAATGTCGAAGTTATTTTCTTTATTTCCTCTAGAACATTTCTATTAATTCCAGGGGACAGACTTTTAATCTTAATGCACCTATGTAATGAAGACGGGTGCGGCAAGTGTAGTCCAAGCTGATCCCGTAAAAATTTGTATCCGGAGTAGTATTTTAGCAGTATTGTCTAAAGTTTTAATAGTTGTTTCATATGTCTCTAATTTACAATTGCTACTTAAAACTATTATACCTGTGCCAACAAGTTTTCCTATATTTATGCCATTATTACATTTAAATTTATAGCTTCTTTCATCAGTGGTTGTATACAAAAATTAATTAGTTTTAATTTTATGTGAAATTTCTACCTTTGAATTTATTATTTTAA
This sequence comes from Pocota personata, assembly GCA_963082735.1. Classification (NCBI taxonomy): domain Eukaryota; kingdom Metazoa; phylum Arthropoda; class Insecta; order Diptera; family Syrphidae; genus Pocota; species Pocota personata. The sequence continues at coordinate 132,426,019 of OY720429.1, forward strand.
TGTCACATTTATATGATCTCTTTCTCATAAAAATATTTACTTCACAATTGGAATCGCCATGGTTCTCTTAAGTAGTTGCGGTTTACAAACAAACATTTTATTAACAAATTTACAATCTTTTAAGTTATCTTTTACGCTATATTCTACTCTATTTTTACGAACTATTAAGTATTTATAATTTAAGGTTAAGATCAATATTCGATCAACAACTTTTGGATTAGTGATTATTTAATATATGTCATAATTTTCTTTCGTGACTGTTGGTACACTAATAATGATGAAATGATGAATTATGTTTTGTTCTTGAGAGAATGCGTTTAATTCTAACGTTTTCAAGATTTCTGAATAAGTTTCTGTATTTAGTTCTATTGGAAATATGTTCTATGATAGATCCCTAAGTTCACTTGTACGGGTAAATAGCTGCGTCGCTCGTGGGAATAAAAAACGTGTAACTCCTTTCGGTTTTAAATATTATTCGTAAAAAATGTTAGTATTGTAATATGCGAGATACGGCTCGAGTAGATAAAACGATATTCTGTGAAATTTATTTCTTTATTTTTTTTTAGTCTATAGAACAATTCAGGTTCACACTATACTATTCTTCGCAATTCTTTTCTTACAAGGTCTCTTTCCTCTTAAATCACTTTATCTCCTTTCAATTACTTAATTCACAAATCCAAACTAATTACTTCTTCTTGTTAACTCTCAACTTTCAATTTATCACAAAATTACAACTTCGCCCATTATCACTTTTCCAATCTCTTCGCCACGGTTCTAAACCAACTGCCTTTTTTTTGATCGCCATCTGTCCTTATATAGCAGAAGTTTCTGAAAGCCAGAAACTTCTAGCAAATCCTTCGACTACTGGAACAAGAAAAATTCTGATGTAATAATTCCAGGACGACAATCATTTCGTGCAGTTATAATTCTCTCTTGTTCTCTTTTATCCGTGATATTATCCGAGATGTGGTGACTAATTTCAGACACGAACCTCAAATGAAAAGACACTTCGGAATTTGTTGCCTGTTCGAGGGCGTAGTTATTATGCTACATTATGTTACACTGCCCTCCTCTTAGACTTGTTCGTCCCGAACAAGTGTGTCCGCACTTCGGCCATTGTATCGACTCAGTCGGTCCACATGAACCACTTTCATTTTGGTATTTGGTCCTCGCTGGATGCGGTAGACAACATCGTTGATGCGGGTTATTATTCTGTAGGGACCCTCCCAGTTCTGCTGCAACTTAGGTGATTTCCCCTTTTGGCGATGGGGATTATACAGCCACACTAGATCTGCTTCCTGGAATCCTGACGTTGTTGCCTTGGCATCATACCTGGTCTTCATGCGGTCGCTCGTTATCTTAATCTGGCTTCTGGTCCTTTGGTGTATGTCCCTAAGCCTTTCCCTAAGGTCCGCCACGTACTCTTCTTCATTTCTGGGCTCATTGGTAGGAGATCCAAATTTCACCTCACTGGGTAAACGAGCTATTCCACCAAATAAGATTTCGAATGGCGTATGTCGAGTAGTGCTATGCACGGCACTTCTATAGGCCATCAAAAACAAGGGAATTTGCCGGTCCCAATCCCGTTGGTAGTCACCTACGACCTTCGAGAGATGTTCGTCCAAAGTCCTATTGAAGCGCTCCACCATACCGTCCGACTGTGGATGAAGCGGGGTTGTCCTTGTCTTTTTGATTCCGAGTAGTTGACACATTTCTTGGAAGATTCTTGACTCGAAGTTCCGCCCTTGGTCAGAATGCAATTCCAAGGGCACACCGAATCTGCTAACCCAATTGTAGACGATCTGCTCCGCCACGGTTCTGGCTTCCTGGTTAGGGATCGGAAACGCTTCCGGCCACTTGCTGAAGTAGTCCATCACTACGAGTATATACCGATTACCATTGTCGGTTTCCGGAAAGGGCCCTGCGATGTCAATGACGATTCGTTCGAAAGGTGCTCCCACGTTGTATTGGTGCATCTTACCTCGAGTTTTGATTCTCGGACCCTTGCTAGCTGCACACACGTCGCATTTTCTGCACCAGTCTTCGATATCTTCCTTCGCTTTTAAACAATAAAAACGTTCTCGTACCTTTTCTAGCATCTTATTCACTCCCAAGTGGCCTCCGGACACCCCGCCATGCATTTCCTGTAACACCTCCTTGACCCTCGTCCGCGGAACGACAAGCTGCATTACAAATGACTTTCCGTCGGAGGATTCCCATTTTGTTCTCAGAACACCTTCTTGGACATGGAGGGAGTCCCACTGCGCAAAATATGCCTTTAAGGTCGGGCTTCTGTGAGAGATGTTCTAATGATCCGGTTTCTCCATGTTCTCCTTCCAGGCCAGAATCGGCTCGATATCCGGGTCTTCCTTCTGAACGTTCCGGATCTCATCTACGCTCCAGCCGGCGATAGGTTCGGCTCTCATTCTTTGGATGGAAACCAGCTCCCGTTCTTCCTGACGCGCACAATGTTTACAATCCGTTCTGCATGGTCGCCGGAAAGTGCATCTGCATTAGAGTGGAGTTTTCCTTTACGATGCTGTATTTCGTAGTCGTAGATTTGCAGCCTTTCGATCCATCTTGCGACCTGACCCTCAGGACTCTTGAACTGTAATAGCCATTTTAAGGCTGCATGGTCTGTGGGAAGAACGTACTTCCTCCCATAGAGGTATTTGTGAAAATGCTTCGTAGCCAAGATCAAAGCCAAAAGTTCCCGCCTTGTCACGCTGTAGTTCCTTTCTGAACAATGAACGTTTCCCCGGGAGTGGCGTAAGCTAGTATTGGGGCATCGCATAGCTGTTGTTTAAGTGCCTTGAAGCTCTTCTCGCACTCAATGGACCATTTGAATTGTTATCCCTTTTCCGTCAACTGGTGCAGGCTCTTTGCGATCCCGGCAAAATCCTTCACGAACCGTCTGTAGTAGGTGGCTAGGCCCAGGAAGCTCCTTAGTTGGTGTTTATCTTTGGGGACTGGCCAGTTTTTCACCGCTTCGACCTTCTCTGGATCGGTTTTCACTCCTTTTGCTGAAATTATGTGCCCCAAGTACTTGACTTCTGCTCTAAACAGGGCGCACTAGTTGGGATTGAGCTTCAGGTGGGCACTTCGAAGCCTTTGAAACACATACCTTAGATTGTCTCGGTGTTGCGCAAACGTTTTTCCTACGACGATGACATCATCCAAGTACACCAAACAGGTTTTCCATGTTAACCCTTGCAGGACACATTCCACCAAGCGCTCGAAAGTCGCTGGAGCATTGCACAGCCCGAATGGCATTACCGTGAATTAGCATAGCCCATTTCCTGCGGTGAAGGCGGTTTTCTCCCGGTCTTCTGGATGGATCTGTACCTGCCAGCAGCCACTCTTCAAGTCGAGGGTGGAAAACCATTGGACTCCTGATAGTGTGTCTAGCGTGTCGTCAATCTGTGGCAGAGGATAGCTGTCTTTCTTGGTGACGTAATTGAGCTGCCGATAGTCCACGCAGAACCGAGTGTTGCCATCTTTCTTCTTAACCAGTACAACCGGTGATGCCCACGGACTTTTGGAACTTTCAATCAGACTTTCTTTCTCCATTGCCGACACCATCTCTGCAACTTCTGTCTGTTTTGCCAATGGAAGGCACCTAGCAGGCTGACGAATTGGTCTAGTATCACCAGTGTCTATTCGATGTTGTACCAGGTGTGTTCGGCCGTATTCTCCGTCATGTGAGGCAAATACATCAGCGTACTCATTGATAAGATTCTCTGCCATAGTTCGCTGCTCCTGATTCAGCTCACTGGACTGGAGAATCGTCTCTCTCGTTTCCGCTGTCCAAGGTGATGGGAGAGGTTTTGGAGCATCACGTTCAGATATTGTTGCGACGGCGGTAATCGGCGTGCATTTTCCAGTCACCTCCCCTCGCCTTAGTTTGACAGTGTGTGGCCTCGCGTTCAAAACTCTTACTGGAACCATGGTGTTCTTTGGTTCGACTAACGTCTTTCCCACGATGTAGTTTTGAGAATGCTTCTCTGGGTCTGGTTCTACTATGTAGAATCGGTGGCTCCCAAGATCACCTTCCAGCTTCGTCCAAATGATTGTCTCTGAAGACGGCGGCAAAACTTCGTCTTTGCTGATGACTGTTCTGAGAGTTACGGCATTCTCGTTTCCGTACACCATCGGAATCTCCACATTTCGATACCTCAGTACTTGCATCCCGATGTCCAAGATAACTTCATTTGCTTTCATGAAATCTATTTAGATGATGCACTCGTCGCATATATCTGCCACCAGAAACGCATGGGAGAACGTCAGTCCCGCCAGAGTAATCGTAAATCGAACTTCTCCAAACACCTTCGCCATTTCCCCTGGTGCAGTCTTCAGGCAGTAGTTGTTGGTGTTGTGCAACCAGGAGCTTCTGACGATATCTCTTCTTCTAGTGGAGGCGGTAGCACCTGTGTCGATGGTGGCTACGCACTTCTTCTTGTTGATTAGTGCCTCCACTGTCAGGTTCTTGTTACCCCGATTGGTTTGCGAAACTTGAATGGTGGTCCTGGGGGCCTCGATTCTAGTAACCAACTTCTGCCCCGCGAAGTTGGTCCTTACGCATTTCCCGACTGCTGGTTTTGGGAAGACTGACCGACAGGATGGATGTTATCACCGCCGGATGCTTTCTCTCTGCTTCTCCTACTTCCGCAATGTGGACAATTTCCTCGTCTAGGTGCACTTCTGCACTGCCGTTGTAGGTGTCCGGTTTGGTTGCAATTCCAGCAACGGATTTGACTTCCGCGAGCTTTGTCTTCATCCATGACGGCTGTTCTCTGGCATGAGCATTCCACGACGGACATTTCCCTGACACGGTGTATTCCCTGGTATGCTTGGTCCGCAGCCTTCATTGACAAAGCGAATGCCAATGCCTCGGTGAGTGTTCGCTTTTCAGCCATCCTTACAGCCATTTGCAGTTGTCTGTCCTCTATGGCCTGAATAAAAGCTTCCACCGCCATTTCGTTGATAAGCCCCTCACCGGCTTTAGGGTATGAAAGATGGGCTAGTCGTTCGATATCCGCTTGCAACTGTTGGAGCGTTTCCCCCCTTCTCAGGACTCGACTACGCAGCTGAACCCTGTACACCTGCTGCATGTGTTCATCCCCAAACCGCATCTCGATAGCCTGAACCAGAGAGTCGTAGTTCCGCTGTTTATCTTCCGGGATGGTCTGCAAGAGCTCCGCAGCTGGACCCCTCAGTGCAAGCGTGAGTGCAATAGACTTCTCTTCATCGTCCCAGCTATTGGTCATTGCGGCCGCTTCGAATTGCCTCTTAAAAATTGACTATGATGTTTGACCATCGAAGATAGGAGGCTGCATCTCCTTTCTTCTCAGACCGTCAGTGGAATATTCCCGTGCTTTCTGTCTCTTCACGTTGCTGAGTTCCTTAGCAAGATTTTCGACTTGCTTTCCTACTCTCTCGAATTGCGTATCCACTTTTTCAAACTGAGTCTCTATCTTCCCGAACTGAGTTTCATGTTTCTCAAAGTTTTCATCGAATCTAGTTTCGACTTTTTCGAGTTGCGTCTCGACCTTCTCGATTTTCTCTTCGATCGCTTCGAATTTGGATTCCAAGTTCCTGTTTTGCTCATCAAGTTTGCTTTTCAGAGCATCTAGAGAATTATTTTGTTCGTCCAGCTTAAGTTCTAGATAATTCTTTTGTTCGTCCATTGCTTTCTTTTGTTCGTCCAGCTTAAGTTCTAGAGAATTCCTTTGGTCTTCTATTGCTTTCCTTTGTTCGTCCATGACTGACTTAAGTTGCAGGAGCAGACTTGTTATATCCGGGTCGGCTACTGTACTTGCTGGTTCCTCTTCTACGTCAAACTCTACGTCATGCGGATTTTCACCTTCCTGTTTTATTGCTTCTTCCAGACGAATCAGTAGGGCATCTTTTCCCCCAGTTGTGTCGAGATTCCGCTTGCTGAGTTCTGGCTTTAGTTGAATTATAGTTAGTTTTCCCAATTTGCGACCCATTTTGCGCAACAAATTAACTCAGCACAGAAATCGTATTTTTTTTTTTTTTTTTTTGTATTGTGCAATTTCACACCACGGAAATAGTTATTCACAGAATAAGTTTTATCCCACTTCTGACACCAATGTAATATGCGAGCTACGGCTCGAGTAGATAAAACGCTATTCTATGAGATTATTTCTTTATTCTCTAGTCTATAGAACAACTCAAGTTCACACTGTACTGTTTTTCGCAAATTCTTTCCTTACAAGGTCTCTTTCTTTTCCAATCACTTTATCTCATTTCAATTACTTAATTCACAAATCCAAACTAATTACTTCTTCTTGTTAACTCTCAACTTTCAATTTATCACAAAATTCGCCTATTATCACTTTTCCAATCTCTTCGTGCGGTTTGAAACCCAACTGCCCTGCCTAGATCGCCATCTGTCCTTATATAGTCGCAAACTTCTAGCAAATTCTTCGACCACTGGAACAAGAAAATTCTGATGTAATAATTCCAAGATGACAGCTGCAGCCAATAATCTCTTGTGGTTATAATTCTCTTGCGGTTATAATTCTCTCTCTTAATTCTGCGACGTCGTCTTAGCCATAATCCGTACACGAGCCTCGAATGAAAAGACACTTCGAAATGTGTGCATACTTTTGGAGCGTAGTTATTATGCTACATTATTGTTGCATACTTTTGGAGCGTAGTTATTATGCTACATTGTGTTACAATATATATGTGCAAATGGTTGGACTTATGTTGTGTGCTTGTTATTTTTTCTGTATATATGTACCTTATTTTCAGCACTTGATTAAATAAATAAAAACTCTGTAAGCTTTGTGGACACAAATTTGCTCTGAAAATGGGTATTTATATTTTTGCCCTTATAATAACTGATCACTGCTTTTGTCCTACTTAAGTAAAGGTGACTAATGTTCGAAATTTTTATGAAAAAACTAACTAACTTAACCAAATAATCATTAACTTGAATTAGGTTAGTATTAAATTAACTGCAGTAGTTTCCAGGGGACACGAACGAGGACGTGGCAGGATATCGACCCCCACCCTCCCAACCACCCAATAATCACTAACAATTTATCTGTCGAGTTTAATTTTTAAGCGTTCGTTACATTGTTCAATTTTTTTATTTTGTTTCTGGAAATTCAACTTATATTTATATGAGCATCTAACTTATAAGCTTAAGTTAGATGCAAAAGGTAGTTTTCGAAAGTATTCGGAAAATATTTGTACATGAAGACGGCATACTTGAAAATATTTTTCCGACGGCCATAAGATCGAAATTCTGTTTGTCCTTTAACATTTCTTCAGCACAATTTTCACAGATTTTGTTTGCTTTTTTTATTGTTTTAAAGAAGCAGTATCCCGCAAAGTATCTTGTAGCAAGGTCGAAGACCTGCGGTACCTTGACTGATATTGCGTCTTCATCTGGTGGATTAACTATATTGTTCGTATTCATGTTATTTTCAAAACATTCCTCATTCTTCAGAATGTCGTGATTTTGCGATAGCTCTTGGGTAAGTATTATTTGTTCTTCTATATCACTCTGCAAAATAGCATTCCAATCCACCTGTAGATATTCCGAATCGTCCTCTTCACAGTTGGAACATATCGATTTGAATAAAAATTGTATCGATATAACTTTGGCTAGCAGGGAGTTAAATTCGGAAACACTTGGATTACTTTCATTAATATTCCGCGATCTTATTTTACCAAATAAGTTCTCTAACGGATCTTGATCAAATTTATTTATATAAATGTAATATAAATCATTATGATCCATGAATAATGTGTCTCTTATTCTTAAAACGCTTTCTATAGTTAAGGCCAAGCCTTTGAAACAAAATGATCTATTTCTTGCGTTTATAGGTTCTATGTTTGATATATAATCCTTCATTTCTTGTATAAAATGCATATTTTGATCATTCCGCATAAGTGCTGGTTTTCCATTTAATAGGTCGAAAAGTCGATCTATTTTTTTATGAATTCAGCTGTCGATTTTGCAAACTGGGCTACATGACTTGGAAATTTGTTGAGTTTTATTAAAGCTTCAATGCCGCAGGCTACAGATCTGCTTAGAACTTGAGCAGCCAACTTCACGTTCATTTTCTGAAACTCAGTAGGATCAATGTGTGCCGGTGTAAGTTTTGGACATATTTTGGTAATATTACTTTTCTCTGTGTTATAAAGGCATTCAATTACCTTCCAATTAACAATGATGGAGAATATCATACAATACATTCCATATATGGATTTATTTTTGTAAGTGAAGTAAAAGTTTTTTTCATTTAGATTAAGTTTACTATATAAACTACGATTTGTGGGTCCTTGATCACAGCAAATAGCTCTAACGGTTAGTTTCAGCTTCGCGCATATATCAAGACAATTATATACCTCAAACTCAAGTTGTTTCATAGGTATATTACTTTGACAAACGACATGATATTAAACTTGCTTAAATTTTCGCATACACTCCTAATCATAAAAACGCACACGTAGCGCATATATTAGGTCATTGATTCCTTCCGTAATCAACAATACCTTCAATTTCATCTTTGAATTTATTGTAGGTTAGATTCTTCTGAAGGCTCTTCTCATCAAATATAATCACGACTTCTTTTTATTTGGGTGATAATGTCGAAGTTATTTCCTTTATTTCCTCTAGAACATTTCTATTTATTCCAGGGGACAGACTTTTAATCTTAATGCACCTATGTAATGAAGACGGGTGCGGCAAGTGTAGTCCAAGCTGATCCCGTAAAAATTTGTATCCGGAGTAGTATTTTAGCAGTATTGTCTAAAGTTTTAATAGTTGTCTCATATGTCTCTAATTTACAATTGCTACTTAAAACTATTATACCTGTGCCAACAAGTTTTCCTATATTTATGCCATTATTACATTTAAATTTATAGCTTCTTTCATCAGTGGTTGTATACAAAAATTAATTAGTTTTAATTTTATGTGAAATTTCTACCTTTGAATTTATTATTTTAATGTCACATTTATATGATCTCTTTCTCATAAAAATATTTACTTCACAATTGGAATCGCCATGGTTCTCTTAAGTAGTTGCGGTTTACAAACAAACATTTTATTAACAAATTTACAATCTTTTAAGTTATCTTTTACGCTATATTCTACTCTATTTTTACGAACTATTAAGTATTTATAATTTAAGGTTAAGATCAATATTCGATCAACAACTTTTGGATTAGTGATTATTTAATATATGTCATAATTTTCTTTCGTGACTGTTGGTACACTAATAATGATGAAATGATGAATTATGTTTTGTTCTTGAGAGAATGCGTTTAATTCTAACGTTTTCAAGATTTCTGAATAAGTTTCTGTATTTAGTTCTATTGGAAATATGTTCTATGATAGATCCCTAAGTTCACTTGTACGGGTAAATAGCTGCGTCGCTCGTGGGAATAAAAAACGTGTAACTCCTTTCGGTTTTAAATATTATTCGTAAAAAATGTTAGTATTGTAATATGCGAGCTACGGCTCGAGTAGATAAAACGATATTCTGTGAAATTTATTTCTTTATTTTTTTTTAGTCTATAGAACAATTCAGGTTCACACTATACTATTCTTCGCAATTCTTTTCTTACAAGGTCTCTTTCCTCTTAAATCACTTTATCTCCTTTCAATTACTTAATTCACAAATCCAAACTAATTACTTCTTCTTGTTAACTCTCAACTTTCAATTTATCACAAAATTACAACTTCGCCCATTATCACTTTTCCAATCTCTTCGCCACGGTTCTAAACCAACTGCCTTTTTTTTGATCGCCATCTGTCCTTATATAGCAGAAGTTTCTGAAAGCCAGAAACTTCTAGCAAATCCTTCGACTACTGGAACAAGAAAAATTCTGATGTAATAATTCCAGGACGACAATCATTTCGTGCAGTTATAATTCTCTCTTGTTCTCTTTTATCCGTGATATTATCCGAGATGTGGTGACTAATTTCAGACACGAACCTCAAATGAAAAGACACTTCGGAATTTGTTGCCTGTTCGAGGGCGTAGTTATTATGCTGCATTATGTTACACTGCCCTCCTCTTAGACTTGTTCGTCCCGAACAAGTGTGTCCGCACTTCGGCCATTGTATCGACTCAGTCGATCCACATGAACCACTTTCATTTTGGCATTTGGTCCTCGCTGGATGCGGTAGACAACATCGTTGATGCGGGTTATTATTCTGTAGGGACCCTCCCAGTTCTGCTGCAACTTAGGTGATTTCCCCTTTTGGCGATGGGGATTATACAGCCACACTAGATCTGCTTCCTGGAATCCTGACGTTGTTGCCTTGGCATCATACCTGGTCTTCATGCGGTCGCTCGTTATCTTAATCTGGCTTCTGGTCCTTTGGTGTATGTCCCTAAGCCTTTCCCTAAGGTCCGCCACGTACTCTTCTTCATTTCTGGGCTCATTGGTAGGAGATCCAAATTTCACCTCACTGGGTAAACGAGCTATTCCACCAAATAAGATTTCGAATGGCGTATGTCGAGTAGTGCTATGCACGGCACTTCTATAGGCCATCAAAAACAAGGGAATTTGCCGGTCCCAATCCCGTTGGTAGTCACCTACGACCTTCGAGAGATGTTCGTCCAAAGTCCTATTGATGCGCTCCACCATACCGTCCGACTGTGGATGAAGCGGGGTTGTCCTTGTCTTTTTGATTCCGAGTAGTTGACACATTTCTTGGAAGATTCTTGACTCGAAGTTCCGCCCTTGGTCAGAATGCAATTCCAAGGGCACACCGAATCTGCTAACCCAATTGTAGACGATCTGCTCCGCCACGGTTCTGGCTTCCTGGTTAGGGATCGGAAACGCTTCCGGCCACTTGCTGAAGTAGTCCATCACTACGAGTATATACCGATTACCATTGTCGGTTTCCGGAAAGGGCCCTGCGATGTCAATGACGATTCGTTCGAAAGGTGCTCCCACGTTGTATTGGTGCATCTTACCTCGAGTTTTGATTCTCGGACCCTTGCTAGCTGCACACACGTCGCATTTTCTGCACCAGTCTTCGATATCTTCCTTCGCTTTTAAACAATAAAAACGTTCTCGTACCTTTTCTAGCATCTTATTCACTCCCAAGTGGCCTCCGGACACCCCGCCATGCATTTCCTGTAACACCTCCTTGACCCTCGTCCGCGGCACGACAAGCTGCATTACAAATGACTTTCCGTCGGAGGATTCCCATTTTGTTCTCAGAACACCTTCTTGGACATGGAGGGAGTCCCACTGCGCAAAATATGCCTTTAAGGTCGGGCTTCTGTGAGAGATGTTCTAATGATCCGGTTTCTCCATGTTCTCCTTCCAGGCCAGAATCGGCTCGATATCCGGGTCTTCCTTCTGAACGTTCCGGATCTCATCTACGCTCCAGCCGGCGATAGGTTCGGCTCTCATTCTTTGGATGGAAACCAGCTCCCGTTCTTCCTGACGCGCACAATGTTTACAATCCGTTCTGCATGGTCGCCGGAAAGTGCATCTGCATTAGAGTGGAGTTTTCCTTTACGATGCTGTATTTCGTAGTCGTAGATTTGCAGCCTTTCGATCCATCTTGCGACCTGACCCTCAGGACTCTTGAACTGTAATAGCCATTTTAAGGCTGCATGGTCTGTGGGAAGAACGTACTTCCTCCCATAGAGGTATTTGTGAAAATGCTTCGTAGCCAAGATCAAAGCCAAAAGTTCCCGCCTTGTCACGCTGTAGTTCCTTTCTGAACAATGAACGTTTCCCCGGGAGTGGCGTAAGCTAGTATTGGGGCATCGCATAGCTGTTGTTTAAGTGCCTTGAAGCTCTTCTCGCACTCAATGGACCATTTGAATTGTTATCCCTTTTCCGTCAACTGGTGCAGGCTCTTTGCGATCCCGGCAAAATCCTTCACGAACCGTCTGTAGTAGGTGGCTAGGCCCAGGAAGCTCCTTAGTTGGTGTTTATCTTTGGGGACTGGCCAGTTTTTCACCGCTTCGACCTTCTCTGGATCGGTTTTCACTCCTTTTGCTGAAATTATGTGCCCCAAGTACTTGACTTCTGCTCTAAACAGGGCGCACTAGTTGGGATTGAGCTTCAGGTGGGCACTTCGAAGCCTTTGAAACACATACCTTACCACTTCTTCGGTGTTGCGCAAACGTTTTTCCTACGACGATGACATCATCCAAGTACACCAAACAGGTTTTCCATGTTAACCCTTGCAGGACACATTCCACCAAGCGCTCGAAAGTCGCTGGAGCATTGCACAGCCCGAATGGCATTACCGTGAATTACCATAGCCCATTTCCTGCGGTGAAGGCGGTTTTCTCCCGGTCTTCTGGATGGATCTGTACCTGCCAGCAGCCACTCTTCAAGTCGAGGGTGGAAAACCATTGGACTCCTGATAGTGTGTCTAGCGTGTCGTCAATCCGTGGCAGAGGATAGCTGTCTTTCTTGGTGACGTAATTGAGCTGCCGATAGTCCACGCAGAACCGAGTGTTGCCATCTTTCTTCTTAACCAGTACAACCGGTGATGCCCACGGACTTTTGGAACTTTCAATCAGACTTTCTTTCTCCATTGCCGACACCATCTCTGCAACTTCTGTCTGTTTTGCCAATGGAAGGCACCTAGCAGGCTGACGAATTGGTCTAGTATCACCAGTGTCTATTCGATGTTGTACCAGGTGTGTTCGGCCGTATTCTCCGTCATGTGAGGCAAATACATCAGCGTACTCATTGATAAGATTCTCTGCCATAGTTCGCTGCTCCTGATTCAGCTCACTGGACTGGAGAATCGTCTCTCTCGTTTCCGCTGTCCAAGGTGATGGGAGAGGTTTTGGAGCATCACGTTCAGATATTGTTGCGACGGCGGTAATCGGCGTGCATTTTCCAGTCACCTCCCCTCGCCTTAGTTTGACAGTGTGTGGCCTCGCGTTCAAAACTCTTACTGGAACCATGGTGTTCTTTGGTTCGACTAACGTCTTTCCCACGATGTAGTTTTGAGAATGCTTCTCTGGGTCTGGTTCTACTATGTAGAATCGGTGGCTCCCAAGATCACCTTCCAGCTTCGTCCAAATGATTGTCTCTGAAGACGGCGGCAAAACTTCGTCTTTGCTGATGACTGTTCTGAGAGTTACGGCATTCTCGTTTCCGTACACCATCGGAATCTCCACATTTCGATACCTCAGTACTTGCATCCCGATGTCCAAGATAACTTCATTTGCTTTCATGAAATCTATTTAGATGATGCACTCGTCGCATATATCTGCCACCAGAAACGCATGGGAGAACGTCAGTCCCGCCAGAGTAATCGTAAATCGAACTTCTCCAAACACCTTCGCCATTTCCCCTGTTGCAGTCTTCAGGCAGTAGTTGTTGGTGTTGTGCAACCAGGAGCTTCTGACGATATCTCTTCTTCTAGTGGAGGCGGTAGCACCTGTGTCGATGGTGGCTACGCACTTCTTCTTGTTGATTAGTGCCTCCACTGTCAGGTTCTTGTTACCCCGATTGGTTTGCGAAACTTGAATGGTGGTCCTGGGGGCCTCGATTCTAGTAACCAACTTCTGCCCCGCGAAGTTGGTCCTTACGCATTTCCCGACTGCTGGTTTTGGGAAGACTGACCGACAGGATGGATGTTATCACCGCCGGATGCTTTCTCTCTGCTTCTCCTACTTCCGCAATGTGGACAATTTCCTCGTCTAGGTGCACTTCTGCACTGCCGTTGTAGGTGTCCGGTTTGGTTGCAATTCCAGCAACGGATTTGACTTCCGCGAGCTTTGTCTTCATCCATGACGGCTGTTCTCTGGCATGAGCATTCCACGACGGACATTTCCCTGACACGGTGTATTCCCTGGTATGCTTGGTCCGCAGCCTTCATTGACAAAGCGAATGCCAATGCCTCGGTGAGTGTTCGCTTTTCAGCCATCCTTACAGCCATTTGCAGTTGTCTGTCCTCTATGGCCTGAATAAAAGCTTCCACCGCCATTTCGTTGATAAGCCCCTCACCGGCTTTAGGGTATGAAAGATGGGCTAGTCGTCATTGCGGCCGCTTCGAATTGCCTCTTAAAAATTGACCATGATGTTTGACCATCGAAGATAGGAGGCTGCATCTCCTTTCTTCTCAGACCGTGAGTGGAATATTCCCGTGCTTTCTGTCTCTTCACGTTGCTGAGTTCCTTAGCAAGATTTTCGACTTGCTTTCCTACTCTCTCGAATTGCGTATCCACTTTTTCAAACTGAGTCTCTATCTTCCCGAACTGAGTTTCATGTTTCTCAAAGTTTTCATCGAATCTAGTTTCGACTTTTTCGAGTTGCGTCTCGACCTTCTCGATTTTCTCTTCGATCGCTTCGAATTTGGATTCCAAGTTCCTGTTTTGCTCATCAAGTTTGCTTTTCAGAGCATCTAGAGAATTATTTTGTTCGTCCAGCTTAAGTTCTAGATAATTCTTTTGTTCGTCCATTGCTTTCTTTTGTTCGTCCAGCTTAAGTTCTAGAGAATTCCTTTGGTCTTCTATTGCTTTCCTTTGTTCGTCCATGACTGACTTAAGTTGCAGGAGCAGACTTGTTATATCCGGGTCGGCTACTGTACTTGCTGGTTCCTCTTCTACGTCAAACTCTACGTCATGCGGATTTTCACCTTCCTGTTTTATTGCTTCTTCCAGACGAATCAGTAGGGCATCTTTTCCCCCAGTTGTGTCGAGATTCCGCTTGCTGAGTTCTGGCTTTAGTTGAATTATAGTTAGTTTTCCCAATTTGCGACCCATTTTGCGCAACAAATTAACTCAGCACAGAAATCGTATTTTTTTTTTTTTTTGTATTGTGCAATTTCACACCACGGAAATAGTTATTCACAGAATAAGTTTTATCCCACTTCTGACACCAATGTAATATGCGAGAGTAGTTAGAATAGGTTGCCTCTGGCGTAGGTAAAGTGGCGCAAAACGGTGGCATCGTGTGGTTAGCGTTATTAGTGTTTTGTGGTTTTGCCTCGTGCCGTCGTGGCGTGTGGCGTAAGTGATTAATCGTTATCAGCGTTTTGTGGTTTTGGGTGAATAGTTAGGGGGGTGGGATCGGGGATCTGGGATGGAGGATGGGGGAGCGGGGATCTGGGAGCGGGGATCGGGAAATGGGATATTGGGTGGGTTGTGAAATTGTTATCTGTGAAATTGTTTGTTTATCTGGGAGCGGGGATCTGAGAGCTGGGATCTGGGATCTGAGAGCTGGGATCTGGGATCTGGGATCTGGGATCTGGGATCTGGGATCTGGGAGCTGGGATCTGGGAGCTGGGATCTGGGAGCTGGGATCTGGGAGCGGGGATCTGAGAGCTGGGATCTGGGAGCTGGGATCTGGGATCTGGGATCTGGGAGCTGGGATCTGGGAGCTGGGATCTGGGATCTGGGATCTGGGATCTGGGATCTGGGAGCGGGGATCTTGGAGCGGGGATCGGGGAATGGGATATTGGGTGGGTTGTGAAATTGTTTGTTTGTCAAGGTTGTGGTTGCTTTGTTGAGAGTGAGTCAAGGCCAGAGGGGGGATTTGTGTTGTATTTTATATGAACAGTTTGGGGGGGTAGGTTAATTGACGGAGTGATGTTCTATGAGAGTAGAACTAAAGAAATTGATTTTGAAGTAATTGACGTAAGGGGGATTTCAAAGCGCTCTAAAAATCATATCAAAAATCGTTTAATCAAATTCAAGTTGACTTTTAAACCGATAGAAAGACTTGTGGTTGCTTTATTGGGAGTGAGTCAAGGCCATCAGAGACAACCTATAGTTTGTGGTGTGTAAAATTATTTACTTATGTTGAAGACAATTTATAGCGGAGTTTAGTTGTTAGTTCCGTTGGTTAATGTGGTTTTCCTGTTTTAGGATTTTTGTGTGCGAACAAAATGATAAATTTTTGTGTGTGAAAAAACTGATAAATGAATGGAGGTAGTAATAGTGCCACTTTACTTATGTTAGAGGCAACCTATAGTGGAAAGTCTAAATGTTTTCATTTCAGTTTACCACAAGTCTTCGTCTAATTAAATACGTTTATAGTGTTGAAAATGAATAATAAAATCTGTGTGATTTCTAAGAAAACTTTTTCAAGTGTCGGTACATTAAATCGTCATTTAAAGTCGGTGCATGATAATAAATTAGAACATTGTCTTGTCTGTGGTAAAACATTTACACGAAAAAGTAGTTTAAAAAGACATATGGTGAAGTGTTTGAAGGAACAATCAGTAGAAGCTTCTACTTCTTCTTTGATTAGTAATGATATACAACATGAAACGGTGGAACAAAGGAATAGATTGTGTACATTTTGTAATGTTATAATACTAAAGAAAAATTGGTCACAACATCAAAGAAGTAATACACATAAAAAGAATGTTCGTGAACAATATGGGGAAAACGTGTATCGAATAAAATCATCTTTTAAAGATCGAATTTCATCATTTGTAATCAACAATGAGAAAGAGGAAGAATTGGATGCAAGTATTGTGTTTGAGAATAAGAGACAAATTATAATGAACCTATTGGAAGAACAAATGTGTGTCCATGGATCGGTAAAGTTTAACATAGAACTCTTTGCTGAGTATGTGAAAAAAAAGTGCTGACGATGAAATGGAATTGAATGTTAAATCAATGTTAACTAAAATGCAATCTGTGTACATTGCTAGTGATATCGATATTCTGATTAGTGAAATGAAAGAGTGTATTTTCAATAAAACGGATGAATTTCAAGAACGTGATAGTGGATGGGCATTAGTCAGAATAATTTGTTTAGAAGTTAACATAAATAAAAACCAAGCATTAAGAGGTTCGATGCACTTTGTCCTACCGAAGTTCATAGATAATAAAAAGGCTGTTGTGAATGTCCAAAATAATGACATATTTTGCTTCAAATGGCCATTATATCAGCTCTCAAAAAGAATGTCACGAATCCATGTCATACATATTCATACAATATTTCAAACATATCCGATGGGATTATACAATTGGATGATATAGCGTTAAACTTCAGCGGTCTTGATTTTCCCCTGAAATTAGAAGACATAAGGTTGTTCGAAGCTAAAAATGAAATAAGTATTAATGTGTTTGGTTTTTCGGATAGTGAAGATGGTCTTCAGGTACCAAGAATAGAAGGACCATACTATTTAACAAGACATGAGAAGTCTTTACATATTAATCTGTTGTATTCTGGAACTGAATATGGGCATTATATGTACATAAAGAATATGAGTCGTCTGTTGAGAAGTGATACCTTGGAGAAGAAAAAAGTACAACTTTTATTTTGTAATAGTTGTCTCCAGCATTTCTACAAGGAAGAGAGTTTGATAAAGCATAAGAAAGAATGCAAGTGTGTAGTTACCAACATGCCTACACAAGAAAAAAAAATAATTTCATTCAAAAAGTATGAACGCCAGTTGAATGTTCCTTATGTAATTTATGCTGATTTTGAGTGCATACTGAAACCAGTTCATACTTGTTTTCCATATCCAACAACATCATCCACAACAAACGTTCAGCAGCATACTCCATGTGCTTTCTCGTATTTTATTAAATGTGACTTTGATGATGAAAACAATTATATGCGGACATTTATAGGTATGATTTTTGGTTTTATTTGATTAAATAATAATACAATAATTTGAATGTTTTATTTGTTTTTTTATTTAACAGGAGAAAACTGTGCGAAAGAGTTTATCAAGAACTTGGCTGAAGATGTTACTAGTATCTATAATAACAAACTGAAGTATAAAGCACTAATGAAAGAATTGACTGAAGAACAGAATTATTTCCATAAATCAAATAGTATATGTTGTATTTGTAGAAAAACGTTTTTACCTTTCGAAATTAGAGTAAGGGACCACTGTCATTTAACTGGTGAATACAGAGGTCCAGCACACAACTATTGTAATCTTAAGTATCAAGTTCCAAAATGTGTCCCAATATTTTTTCACAATATGACAGGTTATGATTCACATTTATTTTTTACATCTCTTGCAGAAGTTGAAGGTGAAATTAAAGTAATTGCTTTAAATAAGGAAAAATATATATGTATATCAAAGAGAATACCAGTCGATGAGAAAAATCATATTGAGTTAAGATTTTTGGATTCCTATCGCTTTTTGAGTGAAAGTATTGATTCTTTAGCTAAGAATCTTTGTACAGAGGACTTTAAGATTACAAAGTCTCAGTTTAGTTTTGAACAGAATATAAATTTAATTAAACGAAAAGGTGTTTTTCCATATGACTATTTAAGTTCATGGGAAAAATTAGATGAAACATCTCTTCCGGTCAGATCATACTTTTTTAATAAATTAACAAATGAGGAATGTTCTGAAGAAGAGTATAATTTTGCTCTTGAAATTTGGAATCATTTTCATTGTAGAAGTATAAAAGACTTTTTGTTAATTTATTTGAAAAGCGATGTTCTTTTGTTAGCTGATATTTTTGAAAATTTTCGAAAAGTTTGTCAAAATATCTATCAATTGGATCCGTGCCATTATTATACAGCACCGGGTTTATCTTGGGATGCCATGCTCAAGATAACAGAAATGGAATTGGAACTTTTAACCGATTTGGAAATATTAAATTTTTTCAAAAAGGTATAAGAGGTGGTTTAACACAGTGTTCTTATAGATACTCAAAATCAAACAATAAATTCATTGATTCATATGATCCGAATAGACCCTCGGAATATATTGTTTATTTGGATGCAAATAATCTATATGCATGGGCAATGTCACAGAATCTACCATACGGTGGATTTCAGTGGGAAGTTCCAGATAAATTTTCTTCAAACTATATAAAAACAATAGAACTTAAAGAATATGGTTATGTTTTAGAGGTTGACTTAGAGTACCCAGAATCTCTTCATGACTTGCATAATGACTTGCCTTTTTGTTCTGAAAACATTCTAACACCAGGAACTGTAACGCAAACAAAATTGGTTGCTAATCTTTTACCAAAAGAGGAATATGTTATTCATATTGATAATTTAATTCAAGCCTTAAAGAACGGATTAGTATTAAAAAAAGTTCATCGTGTGGTGAGATTTCGACAATCGAATTGGCTCCAAAAGTATATTTCCCTAAATACAGCTCATCGTATGAAATCGAAGAATGCTTTTGAAAAAAACTTCTTTAAACTGATGAATAACGCCGTATATGGAAAGACAATGGAAAATGTTGAAAAGCGTACTGATGTTAGAATTGTTACACACTGGGAGAATAGGAGAAAAAAACTAGGAGCAAGAACTCTAATTGCAAAACCAAATTTCCACAGTTGTTCACTTTTCGATGAAAATATGATCGCTGTACAATTAAAAAGAGTTAATATTACTTACGATAAGCCCTTATATTTAGGGTTTGTTGTACTTGAACTCTCAAAGCTTTTGATGTACGATTTTCACTATGAGTACATTAAACCTAAATTTAATGACAAGGTGCTTCTTAATTACATGGATACTGATTCATTTATCTATACTTTTTAAAACCGATGATTTTTATGCGGACATTTTCAATGATATTAATTCAAAATTTGATACATCTGAGTATGAATCCACAAATCCACATCATTTTCCACAAGTCAATGGAAAAGTATTAGGATTGTTTAAAGATGATTGTAAGGGGGAAAAAATATTGGAATTTATTGGTTTAAGAGCTAAATTGTACTCGTACACAGTAGAAAATGGTCCTTCAGTTAAAAAAGCGAAAGGAATAAAAAAATTTGTTACGAAAAGATTGAATATTGAAGATTATAAAAGTTGTTTATTTGATCAAAAAGAAATGTATAGAAATATGTTAATTTTCAGAAGTAAATTACATGTAATTTATACTCAACAATTAAATAGGTTAACATTAACCTTCAATGATACCAAAAGATATATTTGTCCTGATAAGGTATCTACTTTGGCTTGGGGACATTACAAAATACCCAAATGAACTTAATTTGTAAACTAATATAACATTTTATTTTCTATATTAATAAAAAATAAAAGAACAAAAAAATTGATATGTGTATGATTCTATAATATATTAATCCTCTGCCCGGATTAATTTGATTTGCGCAGATCTTCCAATGGATTCTATAAAGATGAGGATGTGATTACCCTCATTTATACCATCTGATGTTAAGATTGTCACACATTGGGAAAATATTGGTAAAACCCGGGGTGCACGAACTCTAATTGCAAGACCGAATTTCCATAGTCGTTAGATATTTGCAGAAGATATGATTGCTGTGCAATTGAAAAGAATCAATGTAACTTACGATAAACCTGTGTATTTAGGTTTTGTAGTACTTGAACTTTCAAAGCTGTTGATGTACGATTTTCATTATGAATATACACTATCAAAACTGATGACTTTTATGCTGACATTTTTGGCGATATTAATATGAGATTCGATACTTCTGAATATGAAAATTCAAATCCCCATAATTTTCCACGAGTTAATGGAAAAGTATTAAGTATGTTTAAGGATGAAAATCAGGGAAAGAAGATATTAGAATTTGTGGGTCTCAGAGCAAAAATGTATTCATTTACCGTTGAGAATGGTGCACCCGTTAAAAAAGCGAAAGTAGTAAAAAAAATCCTTAACAAAAACACTTAGCATAGAAAATTATAGAAACTGTTTATTTAATAAAAAGGAAATGTACGGAAATATGTATGTATTCAAGACTAAATTACTTAAAATATATATAAAAAAATTATTGTTGTATTTTTTTTATTTAGTTTTTATTTAAAAAAAAAAAAAAAAAAATCATCCTCCTAGGCATCTTTTTCTTCTTCTGCTTCTTTTTCCTTTTCTTCTTTTTCTTGATCTTTATGGAACTCTACTTGAAAAGAAGTTCCTTTTGCTTTTATTAGCTCCATTTCACATCCTATAAGGTTGGTAAGGTTCTCATCGCTCAAGACTGTAAAGCGAATCGGGAGGAAAACCTTACAGCTCTCTAGTTCCACCATGATCCGTGGTCCATATTTTGTATTACACCGCTTTGCGCTCTGGATTTTATATCGCGTTTTTAGTTTTAATGTTTTTAAATATTCTAACGACTTTTGACCGCCTATTTTATTTATTTTGTTTAAGAAATCCATGTTTTTATGCTTAACGTTGCCACTGTTTCTCAGTATACTGAAGAGCTCAAAGCTGAAATCTCTTTTTATATGCGAAAATATTGTGAGAACCATTTTTCGGGAGTTGTGGTTCTTAAGAACTTTATTCATTTTATCTTTTTTAATATAACCAAAACTTGCAAAAACCATAAGATAAGGATAGTAGGTTCCATGAATATTCATGAGAACTATTATTTTTTTGTCTCGCTATTACTTGCTAGGTCAAATGCTAGTGAGAACCATTTTACAAGAGTTGAGGTTTTTAAGAATTTTATTCATTTTATCTTTTTTAATATAACCAAAACTTGCAAAAACCATAAGATAAGGATAGTATGTTCCATGAATATTCATGAGAACTATTATTTTTTTGTCTCGCTATTACTTGCTAGGTCAAATGCTAGTGAGAACCATTTTACAAGAGTTGTGGTTTTTAAGAATTTTATTCATTTTATTTTTTTTAATATAACTAAAACTTGCAAAACCATAAGATAAGGATAGTATGTTCCATGAATATCCATGAGAACTATTATGTTTTGAAAGACGGATTATTCTCGTTATTACTTGTTAAGTCAAAATGTTAAAAACCGCAAGCTCACAAATAGTACTTTCTACAAAAAGAAAAAAAAAATTATTGTTATTGTACTATATCAACTAAGAAAGAATGTTATCAATGTTTTGAGGTGAACTTACAAATAGTAAATAGTATAAGAGAGAGTGTTAATTAGACTGTGTCGTTTATTGTGAATCAGGTTTTAAGTAACTTTTTTTTAAAATGGAATTAATCAATGATTGGTTAAACAACACTAAACTTGTGGAAATATATAATGTAGACAGTTTAAAGAAAATGGCGTTAGATACCTATCTAAAGGATACATTTGCTGATAAAGAGAAAGACGAAATAATTTCAACATTTATCCTAAGAAGATTTGGCAATATACCTGTCGAGGTAATACGTACATTGGACGATTCATCAAGAGCAGAACTTGCATCGGAAATAAAACTTAAACAAGTGCTAAATTATAATTTAAGCATGAAAAGAGATTGTATTTATTTTAACTTGAAGAAGAAAAAACCAATTACGTATTTTAAACATATTTTATTAAAGAAAAACTACAATTCTTATATTGATTACTGCAGATATTTAATATTTAATATAAATATTTCTGATTTTTATTCTCAATTAGTTGATTATTATAAGTTACGCTGTGACGAAGTGTTAGAAGAAGAATCTGAATAAAAAAACAAAAGTAATATTTAAAAAATAACTGTTTGACTTTTATTTACTTCAATTCAAAAATTTATTTAATAGATAGGCATTTTGCAGTGCGCAGTATTTACTATGAAATAAACATTTGATTTCATTGGGATAGAGACGTTTCAATTCTTTTAAAGTCGGACAACCAACTTCTTCAATATCCACTATTTCAACATTTTCATTTTGCAGCAATTCTTTCATCCATTGAGTTTTTTCCAGTCCTTTAACGTAAACAACAGTATTTTTGATGATTTTTTCTCGAAGATGTTTTGTAACTTCTCTAAATTCTGTAAATCCTCCATCCCAGGTTAAACCATGATGATTCTGATAAAGCCACTGAGCCTGTCTCCGTAATGATGATGATAGTTGATCAGCTTTGAATGGAGGCTTTATGATGAAATGATTATGGTTTCCATTTTGCAATACAGCTGTTTCCTTTGCGATAAACTTGTTATTTGGTCCTTTGAAACCTTGAACGTCGAGAATAAAATACATTGTGCGTTGTTTTCTCAATGAAAGCTAATATGCAATTAACAGCTTCTTATATTTCTCGAGAAACTATTTGACTCAAAGGATTATAGTTTACAATACGATCGTGTAACATTAAACAGTATGCTGATGTATTAGAAGGGATTATTTTTGAAGTTTTGATTTCAATGCGAATATCAACTGGTCCATTTTTAATTATTTCACTTTGATGTCGACAATCTATTATGAAAATTGTCGCTTGTGATTTAAATGCATCTCTTGATAATAACGGTTCAGCAATTAGTCGATTATAGTAGGTTTTTTGAAAATCACAGTACATATTGTAAAGTAAACTTTAATTACTTTTATCAAATGATAAATTTAAATCTTCACGTGGATAAGCATCCGAATTTAAATAGGCTTTCACATTAGTTACATCGCAATGATCAAAACTAGTTGGATTTCCTTTAAGTAAATTTCGTTTATTGGTTTGCAGAGCAAGGATGATGTAGCGTGGTTTCTCCATTTGAGAGGTTGTCTTCATGTTCCAAATATGATGATTGGTGTTAGGTAAAGCCGGATATTTATATAGATCCCAGTTTCGAAAAGCAATCTTTACATTTTGTCCATTATTAATAGGTTTGTATAGTTTTAATTTGAAAGAATCGGCCAATGTAATATGAGGAATTTTCCATTGTACCTTAAGCAAGTTTATCTTTGCTTTTTCATCCTCTTCAGCGATTAATGAATTTTCATCAGTGCGTGAGCGTGTTAGAATTAAATCATGTCGACCGTTCGGAATTATTCGCTTGTAGTCTTCAGCAAATCCTAATAATTTACTTAGGGGTATACAAAAATTAAAGAAGAAACCATTAACATTGATTGAAGAATTTGGTGACCAAGATGCATTAAGCAGCATATCACTTTCATTTCTATTTAAAGATATATAGTTTTTAATTGTTGATGTGATGCCAACATTACGATTGCTATCAATTTCAATACCATTTAATTCGTAACGAATTTCGTCGAATAAGAAAGCTATTCCATTATTTATAAGTTTTGTTTTCGCAACTGCAGATCCATCAGTTTTCGAAACAGTGCCTTCAACATAAATGTAGCTTTCTGAAGGTAAAATATTAAGATTTTGATGTTGGATACAAATTTGAATAATATCATTTTTCTCGAAATTATTCAAATATGGTGAGTATGTATGATATTCCAATTTTGAAATACTCTCCTCAAATGTTGGTTCTTCAAAAATATTCAACATCTCTCTCGCTCTCTCTCTTTCTCTGTCTCTTTTGATGGTGGATTTTAGTTTTTTAATTTATCAATTTGTATCCCAAAGATAATAGAAATTGTTGATTTTGTATAGTAAGTTGTTGTGATGTTCGCCCACCAGTTGTTGGTAGCATATTGATAGAATTGATAGTACTTTGCATTCTTTTATAGAAATGATTTGATGAGTGTAAAGGAGAATTATCATATATTATCATTATTGTGGTTTGAAATGTAATCGTACGATTATGGTTTCACCTCTGAAATTTATTAGATTTCCGTCTTGATCAAAGAGATTTATAGTTATAGAACTTATCCTCTTAACGTTCACGGGTAAATAGATAACATTTCGTGGTACTTCAATTATTTTATACCCTGGGCTAACCTTCACAGAAAATTCATGTAGTATATGAGCCGGGCGATTATTGATAAATGTTCCATCGATTAAATTGCAATCCATTCGAACAATGTTCACCCTATTGATGTCAACATAGAGATCTGATTCGTGTGTTACATTTGCAGATAATTTTTTCTTGCTGAATCCTAAAAGCGAACCAATCGTATTAGGTTGAGAGAAATCAATTTCTTTAGTGCTATAAATTTCACATTTTAAAGTATTATTGTTTGCTTTTATTTTGATTATGGGTTTTTTTTTCAGAATCATCATCATCATCATTTACTTGTTTGAGAATCTCTTGAATAAAGTTATTAATATATTCAATCTCATATGAACCGATAGGAAGTGCAATCACATCCTCACCGAAATGTAGTAAAATATTTACATTATCTACATTAGGTATAGAATTATAAGTTTGAAAATCAATTAAACCACACACATAAACAGAATTTAAGACAATCGGGGGGAAATAGTCCGCAGTTAGAGTGGAATTATTTCCGCTTAGAGTAAGTGTTAACGACATTGCTATTGAAATAGAAATGAAAGAGATTTCTTTTTGATTTATTTATTTATTGAATCAATTAAGAATTTCAAACATAAATGACCACATATGTAGGTATTAAATGTTTGATAGTTGTTGTAGTTGTAATTTATATCTTTGCCTAAATATTTGACAACTTCAATGGGAGGCTTTAAGTTACCAAAACTGTCAAAGTATTTAATGCTATTGTTCTTCTTAGTGTATGCTACCCAATGAGTGCCCGGTCTGCGTTCATCATCTAAATTAATTACACCACATTCGTTCACAAAAGGTTTTACTGGTAATGTGTTTCGCATGAAAACACCACGAAAATGTGCTATGTTTTACTTTCCAAAGTTTGTAATGTCAATATTTGATAGGGGACGATTGGGTAGCGATTCTAATAGTTTTTTGAATCTGATGGTTTTAGAAAAAGTCCCAATCCATTCTTGTGCGGTTGTAGATAAAGTCCTTTACCATTCTTAATTTGCACTGCTTCCATGGCTTGGTTATGTCTTTTATTCTCTTCTAACTGTTGCTTAGCAACTCTTGTATCCTTTACTGCTTTGGCTATTGCAGCAGCTCCTCCAGATAGAGATCCAATCGCTGATAGTCCAGCAAAGATAGGTAACAATGGTAAGAAGCCACCAATTTTTGGTAATGGTATTATCCGTGGAATTATAATATTCTTTCGTTTATTTCTAAGAACATTTTTAGCTGCCTTAAAGGCAGCTCCTACAATTACGAAGGGGTCCTCGCTTCTCGGTTTCCTTATAGCAATTCTTGCCTCCTTAACTGCCTCTAAATTAACTTTTTTACACTTTGAAGGTTTACGATGACGATGACGACTTTTTTGTTTTCCAGTCTTAATATTTTGTATACCCATACCAAGCTTATTTTTAGCCTTCATAATATTCGTAACCAACAGACTATTTACTTTTTCCGATACTGATGAATCTTTAGCTTTTACTCTTTGCCAAGCCTTTTCGGTTAAGATTTTATCTGCAATATGTCTATCGCTCAAGTTTTTATTATTTGCATACGCAATATCGTGTTCTCGACACGCTTCATCCAATTGATTAATTCCTCGATCTCCTCTTGCGAGTCGTTCCTTTAGCTTAGTTCCGGGACCACAAAAATTATAAGATGGAAGATGAAATTCAAATGGTAATTTATTAATTATGGAATTCACTAGTCCGTATCCCTGGAATGGTTGTTTGCAACTGATGTGATTCACTCGATAATCTATCATTATATCACTTTATTGTTGTACGTGTTAATCAATTATGAACTGATTGATTATAAAACATAATGTTTTATACTCATCTACTTCAGTCAGTAAAATGAGGTTTATAAAGCAACCAGATATCATTAAAATTAAGAATTTCGATACGAGTCGAAACATTAAAGAAAAAAAGAAACACGGACCATTATTTCCGAATAGTATTCGAGGGATCATTGTGGGTCCATCAAATTGTGGAAAAACAAATGTAATGTTGAGCATTCTTCTAGATCCCAATGGTTTAAAATTTGAAAACCTTTACATATATTCAAAGTCTCTACATCAACCAAAGTATGTATACTTGAGAAAAATAATAAAATCTATCAAAGAAATGGGATACAGCGAATTTTCAAATAATTGTGAAATTATGTCACCTTCCGAAGCGAATCGAAATTCAATATTTATATTTGATGATGTAGCCTGTGATAAACAAAATAACATCAGGGATTATTTCTGTATGGGACGACATAATGGAGTGGATAGTTTCTACTTGTGTCAATCTTATACACATATACCAAAGCATTTGATTAGAGACAATGCAAACTATATAATTATTTTTAAACAAGATGAACTTAATCTTAAACATATACATAATGATCATATAAATTCAGATATGACATTTAATCAATTCAAGGAGCTATGTTCCAAATGCTGGAAAGATGCGTATGGGTTCTTAGTCATCGATAAAGATAGCAATATAGAGAAAGGGCGGTATAGAAAATCATTTAAGGAAATTGTTTCTTTGTAAAGCTATTCAGTCATTAAACATCTATTCATATGATTACATCTGGGTTTGAAACCGTCCTGTTTAGAACCGACCCTATTTTTTATTGGAACCGCCCTGTTTAAAAAAAAAAAAAAAATAAATAAAATAAAAAAAAAAAATTGACGCCGATGAAAATATACTTAAAGATCTTATAAAAACTAAGAAAGCCTTGCAGAAAAAATATAAACTCCTCAAGACTGGAAGAATTATGAAAGAAACAGAGTTTGAACGTACTTTTAAACCAATAGTTGAACCCTTAAAAGAAATCGTGAAAAATGTCAAAAGTGACAACACTGGAAATAGCGATACAGTGAAAGATACAAATGAAACGATGAAACGTAAACGACGACAGTTACATTTTCAAAGCTCGTCATCACCATCAAAAGAAAGACATAATTTAAAGGACAGTGTTGAATTTACTTCTCCAGAATCATTTCTACCCGACAATGATTTATCATTTAGAACACCTACAAATTTCGATAGCGATAACCTTGATCAAAGTACCCCGCTCAATCGATCAACACCATCAGATGCGAATCGTGACAAAATCTATGGTCCCTATTTCGATGTACAGTCAAATTCAACGAAACTAGGTAGATCAAGTTTTCTAATCTTTATTGAAATCTTTAAGGGCACAGATGGTCTTTATGAGTTAATTTTCCACAAAAATCCACGAAAAATCAAGTATAATAATGATGATTTGGATCAGTATCAGAAAATATTACAAAAAACAAAAGTGCATATGAAAAACTTTGATAGTAACGAACAAATTAAAGGCAACAGAGGTCAAAAGTATAAGCAAATTATTCGAACTTTAATTCAAGAACGATCTCCGAAAGATGGTAGGAAAATTACTAGAGCTTTCAAAAGGAAAATTGGTAAAGCATACAGTAATTCATCTAACATGATATACTCAAATAATCCTATTGATTATATCTATTGGGATGATCCCAATGAACTCGTAGATAGACTAAGACTTTTAATTGCCTCTCAAAGAGCCGGCAATAATAATCATCAAAATGAGATAAACTCAATTGTCGAAGAGCTGCGTGAATCAAATATCATTTATTAACCCAAAATTCTTGACAAGCACATCATTATTTAACAGAATGAGTGTCGATAAGTTTGGAAGAAGCTCCAACCGATTTTATAGACCAATAGTTGGTCCTCAAGGACCTCCCGGTGAAGGATTTAAACTACTACCGAATGGTAATTTTAATATTGAAGGAAAATGCATAGATAATGTTGGGAAACCCACTACGCTACACCAGGCGGCCAACAAGGAATATATTGATGATAATATTGACTTTCAAGATAAATCAATATTTATTCTTCGACAGTATGTTGATAGTAATTTTAATGCACTCATGGAGACCATAAATACTGAAACTACGAAGACGTTAAAACTGCATCCGAGTGGAAATTTTGATGGTGAGCATAAAGCTTTGAAAAACATTAAACAACCCGCTGACAAAGATGACGTAACAATAAAAAGCTATGTCGATAATCAAACGAATGAAGTATTAAAAAATTGTCTTCTTGCCATCGATGAGAAATTAGAAAAAAACGATAAAACATTGAGGTCATACATTGATGAACAAAACTTGAATGTACTCAATTTGTTGGATAAATTTAAGAATTATTTTCTTGATATCCTCAAAAAGTACGATGAGTATAATAAAAGTAATCCCAATGTAGTAGAAAAGAAAAATACGCAATTTCCACCAATTTACAATAAAAAATTGATTATGAAAATCTATCAGTACGCATTTGGAAGTTCATCAGCAACAATGTCTAACATAAACACTTCTTTGATTTTCGATGAGATTTTACAATTCTTAAAAACGAATCAATACACTCTACTAGAGGAACATTACCAGGAGATTATAGGATGTATTGCCTTTCTAAGGAAATTTGAGAACGTGTCTCGCACAACATCTGATCATGGCTGTCATTTTGTAAACTGTTCTTGGTCATCAAACTTATGCAAGGATGGTCCTGATACTTGTGCATGTTATATGATAGAATATAAAACGATTAGACTTAAGAAATTGATGTCATTGTATGAAAAATTAAAGTAAAATAAAACAAGTTTCAACAAGCTTTTTTTCATTCGTAGAAGTTAGTTTATTTTTATTCATTCCATTGCAATATGAGTAAGAGAAATGTTGTTGAGGAATTGCATAGGCCTGCACGAAGAAATTTCATCAGGCGTCGTGTTATAATTAAGGGGTTTGATGACTTGTGGCAAGCGGACTTGGTAGAAATGATACCTTACAGTAAACAGAACAATGGATATAACTACATAATGACAGTGATCGATACTTTTTCAAAGTATGCGTGGGCAGTTCCTCTGAAAAATAAGACGTCGTCATCTGCTACAGGAGCTATAAAATCAATTTTTGACAGTTCCCGTAGAACACCAAAAAATCTACAAACCGATGATGGCAAAGAGTTTTTCAATAAAATCTTTCAGGCTTTAATGAAGACGCATAATATTAATCATTATTCGACATATAGTAATGTAAAAGCATCAATTGTTGAACGCTTCAATCGAACCCTTAAGGAGAAGATGTGGAAAGAATTCAGTTTTAATGGTAACTACAAATGGCTATCGATTTTAAACGATTTGGTTCATGCATATAATCACTCTAAACATAGAACTATAAAAATGCGACCAGTTGATGTCAATAAGAGAAATGCAAAAGAATTATTGTCTACTGTTTATAGTCGAATAAAAATAGCTCCAAGAGGAAAATTTAAAGTTGGCAATACTGTTCGAATAAGCAAATTTAAACATGAATTTGAGAAAGGCTATACGCCCAATTGGACAACTGAAATATTCAAGATAAGAAAAGTAAAAATAACACATCCGGTCACATATCTCCTTGAAGACTTCCAAGGTCAACCTATCAGCGGCAGCTTTTACGAAGAAGAATTACAAATTACCAAATTTCCAAATACATTCCTTGTAGAGAAAGTGTTGCAAACAAAAGGAGAAAATATCTACGTCAAATGGTTGGGTTTTCCCTCTCAGTATAATTCGTGGATAAATAAAACAGATTTGATGTGAATCCCTCCTTCACCCCACCCCTCAATATGGATATAAAACAAGATATAATCGTAGAGTGTATTGTTATTAAAATATTTGGTGTAGGTTATCTTGTTCGATTGTCTAATAATAATAATAATGTTGAAGGTCTAATGATGTGGGTTAATTATAAAAATAGAATTTACAGACCATTTGTTAACGAAGTAATTAAATGTAAAATAACAAATGTATTGGAGGGCTTTATTGATTTAATCAATGTTGATGAATAAATAAAAAACATAATTGTTATTTTTCAAAAAAAAACCTTTGTTTTATTAAAAAAATATTCTCTTAAGATATATTCATATGATATGTTTGTTTTGCTTTTCGCATATCCAGTACTTCATAATTGGATTTATATTCTGTATCATACTTAGTTATATGCTCTATTTCTCCACTACTTAAAATTCTTTCAGTTTCGTACTCGCGGTATTCAAGACATTTGATTACCAATGATTTCTTTTCAAAATTGCTATCGTAAGAACATCGAATTTTCAGTTCCTTGTCTTCATCAAATTCCAGCTTAAAATGTCTGTAAAAGATGTGATCACTCTGAATGTAACCAGCAATGTTCAATTCCTTTCATATCAAGTCTTGCCTAAATGCTTCTACAGCTTCTTCCACACTCGAATATTTTATTGTCTCAACATCTTTCGCAATGTCTTCGTTCGGATCTGTTATTAATGATGAGGTTGTAGTACTAATAGCAGGCGTTATTGTTGTTGTTGTTGTTGTTGTGTTTAACTCTGGATTAATTTGATGTTTTAAAAGAATAAATGTTAGATCTATTTGTACACGATCATGATTTGGCAAAACAATTTCAAATTCTAGATTGGATGAATTACTATTATTTAATAACACTCTTGATGGTGATGGCGCAGCAAAGGATGCCGCAATAAATAATAAAAAACTTAAGGATGAAACCAACATTATTGCTTTGTTGTTGAATAACTACTGAACGTCAAACGATAAATGATTTTCTATTTTTCACACCTTAGACCGAAGAATTTTCATATTCTTCTTCCAAATTAAAATTATCATTATTCACTTCACGCTTTTTTATCACTCTTTGATATTCTAAACGTGATCTTATTTTGTTCTCGTTCAATAATCTCCTTCTCTCTTGCTTCTTTTTTTCATTCATTTCATCATCAATCAGTATGGCTGCAGCAAATTCCCAATCAGTTTCGTCACCAAACAAACAATCTGGCAAAAAGTAATTAGTTCTTGACCTTTTCCTACAAGTAGGGTCTACCGTTCCCATTAGCGTTATATTACCTCCAATAACTTCTAATTTTATATGTTGACCTTTCTCAATATTCCTAAATTTTATGATTTGCATTTTGCTTGTCGATTCACCATTTAAGATTCTTAACAATAGCGTTCGATTTCCATCTTCTGCTGTTGCATATACTTCTAAAATTTTATCAATTATGGTAACGTCACCGAATGAAAACTCCTTCCAACCTTGTGTGCAGACACAAAACTTCTGTCCATCTTTTAAACTTTCACACCAAAATATTGTCTCATTCAAAGTCTCTTTTTATTTTTTTGTTTTCTTTACTTTTTCAAACAACAATTCCACAGCCCTGTCTTTTTTAACGCTTGGAACAGTCTTTCTATCGGTTTAAAAGTCAACTTGAACTTGATTAAACGATTTTTGATATGATTTTTAGAGCGCTTTGAAATCCCCCTTACGTCAATTACTTCAAAATCAATTTCTTTAGTTCTACTCTCATAGAACATCACTCCGTCAATTAACCTACCCCCCCAAACTGTTCATATAAAATACAACACAAATCCCCCCTCTGGCCTTGACTCACTCTCAACAAAGCAACCACAACCTTGACAAACAAACAATTTCACAGGTAACAATTTCACAACCCACCCAATATCCCATTCCCCGATCCCCGCTCTCAGATCCCCGCTCCCAGATCCCAGATCCCAGCTCCCAGATCCCTGCTCCCAGATCCCAGATCCCAGCTCCCAGATGCCAGCTCTCAGATCCCCGCAATAACAATTTCACAACCCACCCAATATCCCATTTTCCGATCCCCGCTCCCAGATCCCCGCTCCCCCATCCTCCATCCCAGATCCCCGATCCCACAACCCTAACTATTCACCCAAAACCACAAAACACTGATAACGATCAATCACTTACGCCACACGCCACGACGGCACAAGCCAAAACACGACGGCACGAGCCAAAACCACAAAACACTGATAACGCTAACCACACGATGCCACCGTTTTGTGCCACTTTACCTACGCCAGAGGCAACCTATTCTAACTACTTGCGAGCTACGGCTCGAGTAGATAAAACGCTATTCTATGAGATTATTTCTTTATTCTCTAGTCTACAGAACAACTCAAGTTCACACTGTACTGTTTTTCGCAAATTCTTTCCTTACAAGGTCTCTTTCTTTTCCAATCACTTCATCTCATTTCAATTACTTAATTCACAAATCCAAACTAATTACTTCTTCTTGTTAATTCTCAACTTTCAATTTATCACAAAATTCGCCTATTATCACTTTTCCAATCTCTTCGTGCGGTTTGAAACCCAACTGCCCTGCCTAGATCGCCATCTGTCCTTATATAGTCGCAAACTTCTAGCAAATTCTTCGACCACTGGAACAAGAAAATTCTGATGTAATAATTCCAAGATGACAGCTGCAGCCAATAATCTCTTGTGGTTATAATTCTCTTGCGGTTATAATTCTCTCTCTTAATTCTGCGACGTCGTCTTAGCCATAATCCGTACACGAGCCTCGAATGAAAAGACACTTCGAAATGTGTGCATACTTTTGGAGCGTAGTTATTATGCTACATTATTGTTGCATACTTTTGGAGCGTAGTTATTATGCTACATTATGTTACAATATATATGTGCAAATGGTTGGGTTTATGTTGTGTGCTTGTTATTTTTTCTGTATATATGTACCTTATTTTCAGAACTTGATTAAATAAATAAAAACTCTGTAAGCTTTGTGGACACAAATTTGCTCTGAAAATGGGTATTTATATTTTTGCCCTTATAATAACTGATCACTGCTTTTGTCCTACTTAAGTAAAGGTGACTAATGTTCGAAATTATTATGAAAAAACTAACTAACTTAACCAAATAATCATTAACTTAAATTAGGTTAGAATTAAATTAACTGCAGTAGTTTCCAGGGGACACGAACGAGGACGTGGCAGGATATCGACCCCCACCCTCCCAACCACCCAATAATCACTAACAATTTATCTGTCGAGTTTACTTTTTAAGCGTTCGTTACATTGTTCAATTTTTTTATTTTGTTTCTGGAAATTCAACTTATATTTATATGAGCATCTAACTTATAAGCTTAAGTTAGATGCAAAAGGTAGTTTTCGAAAGTATTCGGAAAATATTTGTACATGAAGACGGCATACTTGAAAATATTTTTCCGACGGCCATAAGATCGAAATTCTGTTTGTCCTTTAACATTTCTTCAGCACAATTTTCACAGATTTTGTTTGCTTTTTTTATTGTTTTAAAGAAGCAGTATCCCGCAAAGTATCTTGTAGCAAGGTCGAAGACCTGCGGTACCTTGACTGATATTGCGTCTTCATCTGGTGGATTAACTATATTGTTCGTATTCATGTTATTTTCAAAACATTCCTCATTCTTCAGAATGTCGTGATTTTGCGATAGCTCTTGGGTAAGTATTATTTGTTCTTCTATATCACTCTGCAAAATAGCATTCCAATCCACCTGTAGATATTCCGAATCGTCCTCTTCACAGTTGGAACATATCGATTTGAATAAAAATTGTATCGATATAACTTTGGCTAGCAGGGAGTTAAATTCGGAAACACTTGGATTACTTTCATTAATATTCCGCGATCTTATTTTACCAAATAAGTTCTCTAACGGATCTTGATCAAATTTATTTATATAAATGTAATATAAATCATTATGATCCATGAATAATGTGTCTCTTATTCTTAAAACGCTTTCTATAGTTAAGGCCAAGCCTTTGAAACAAAATGATCTATTTCTTGCGTTTATAGGTTCTATGTTTGATATATAATCCTTCATTTCTTGTATAAAATGCATATTTTGATCATTCCGCATAAGTGCTGGTTTTCCATTTAATAGGTCGAAAAATCGATCTATTTTTTTATGAATTCAGCTGTCGATTTTGCAAACTGGGCTACATGACTTGGAAATTTGTTGAGTTTTATTAAAGCTTCAATGCCGCAGGCTACAGATCTGCTTAGAACTTGAGCAGCCAACTTCACGTTCATTTTCTGAAACTCAGTAGGATCAATGTGTGCCCGATGTAAGTTTTGGACATATTTTGGTAATATTACTTTTCTCTGTGTTATAAAGGCATTCAATTACCTTCCAATTAACAATGATGGAGAATATCATACAATACATTCCATATATGGATTTATTTTTATAAGTGAAGTAAAAGTTTTTTTCATTTAGATTAAGTTTACTATATAAACTACGATTTGTGGGTCCTTGATCACAGCAAATAGCTCTAACGGTTAGTTTCAGCTTCGCGCATATATCAAGACAATTATATACCTCAAACTCAAGTTGTTTCATAGGTATATTACTTTGACAAACGACATGATATAAAACTTGCTTAAATTTTCGCATACACTCCTAATCATAAAAACGCACACGTAGCGCATATATTAGGTCTTTGATTCCTTCCGTAATCAACAATACCTTCAATTTCATCTTTGAATTTATTGTAGGTTAGATTCTTCTGAAGGCTCATCTCATCAAATATAATCACGACTTCTTTTTATTTGGGTGATAATGTCGAAGTTATTTTCTTTATTTCCTCTAGAACATTTCTATTTATTCCAGGGGACAGACTTTTAATCTTAATGCACCTATGTAATGAAGACGGGTGCGGCAAGTGTAGTCCAAGCTGATCCCGTAAAAATTTGTATCCGGAGTAGTATTTTAGCAGTATTGTCTAAAGTTTTAATAGTTGTCTCATATGTCTCTAATTTACAATTGCTACTTAAAACTATTATACCTGTGCCAACAAGTTTTCCTATATTTATGCCATTATTACATTTAAATTTATAGCTTCTTTCATCAGTGGTTGTATACAAAAATTAATTAGTTTTAATTTTATGTGAAATTTCTACCTTTGAATTTATTATTTTAATGTCACATTTATATGATCTCTTTCTCATAAAAATATTTACTTCACAATTGGAATCGCCATGGTTCTCTTAAGTAGTTGCGGTTTACAAACAAACATTTTATTAACAAATTTACAATCTTTTAAGTTATCTTTTACGCTATATTCTACTCTATTTTTACGAACTATTAAGTATTTATAATTTAAGGTTAAGATCAATATTCGATCAACAACTTTTGGATTAGTGATTATTTAATATATGTCATAATTTTCTTTCGTGACTGTTGGTACACTAATAATGATGATTATGTTTTGTTCTTGAGAGAATGCGTTTAATTCTAACGTTTTCAAGATTTCTGAATAAGTTTCTGTATTTAGTTCTATTGGAAATATGTTCTATGATAGATCCCTAAGTTCACTTGTACGGGTAAATAGCTGCGTCGCTCGTGGGAATAAAAAACGTGTAACTCCTTTCGGTTTTAAATATTATTCGTAAAAAATGTTAGTATTGTAATATGCGAGCTACGGCTCGAGTAGATAAAACGATATTCTGTGAAATTTATTTCTTTATTTTTTTTTAGTCTATAGAACAATTCAGGTTCACACTATACTATTCTTCGCAATTCTTTTCTTACAAGGTCTCTTTCCTCTTAAATCACTTTATCTCCTTTCAATTACTTAATTCACAAATCCAAACTAATTACTTCTTCTTGTTAACTCTCAACTTTCAATTTATCACAAAATTACAACTTCGCCCATTATCACTTTTCCAATCTCTTCGCCACGGTTCTAAACCAACTGCCTTTTTTTTGATCGCCATCTGTCCTTATATAGCAGAAGTTTCTGAAAGCCAGAAACTTCTAGCAAATCCTTCGACTACTGGAACAAGAAAAATTCTGATGTAATAATTCCAGGACGACAATCATTTCGTGCAGTTATAATTCTCTCTTGTTCTCTTTTATCCGTGATATTATCCGAGATGTGGTGACTAATTTCAGACACGAACCTCAAATGAAAAGACACTTCGGAATTTGTTGCCTGTTCGAGGGCGTAGTTATTATGCTGCATTATGTTACACTGCCCTCCTCTTAGACTTGTTCGTCCCGAACAAGTGTGTCCGCACTTCGGCCATTGTATCGACTCAGTCGATCCACATGAACCACTTTCATTTTGGCATTTGGTCCTCGCTGGATGCGGTAGACAACATCGTTGATGCGGGTTATTATTCTGTAGGGACCCTCCCAGTTCTGCTGCAACTTAGGTGATTTCCCCTTTTGGCGATGGGGATTATACAGCCACACTAGATCTGCTTCCTGGAATCCTGACGTTGTTGCCTTGGCATCATACCTGGTCTTCATGCGGTCGCTCGTTATCTTAATCTGGCTTCTGGTCCTTTGGTGTATGTCCCTAAGCCTTTCCCTAAGGTCCGCCACGTACTCTTCTTCATTTCTGGGCTCATTGGTAGGAGATCCAAATTTCACCTCACTGGGTAAACGAGCTATTCCACCAAATAAGATTTCGAATGGCGTATGTCGAGTAGTGCTATGCACGGCACTTCTATAGGCCATCAAAAACAAGGGAATTTGCCGGTCCCAATCCCGTTGGTAGTCACCTACGACCTTCGAGAGATGTTCGTCCAAAGTCCTATTGAAGCGCTCCACCATACCGTCCGACTGTGGATGAAGCGGGGTTGTCCTTGTCTTTTTGATTCCGAGTAGTTGACACATTTCTTGGAAGATTCTTGACTCGAAGTTCCGCCCTTGGTCAGAATGCAATTCCAAGGGCACACCGAATCTGCTAACCCAATTGTAGACGATCTGCCCCGCCACGGTTCTGGCTTCCTGGTTAGGGATCGGAAACGCTTCCGGCCACTTGCTGAAGTAGTCCATCACTACGAGTATATACCGATTACCATTGTCGGTTTCCGGAAAGGGCCCTGCGATGTCAATGACGATTCGTTCGAAAGGTGCTCCCACGTTGTATTGGTGCATCTTACCTCGAGTTTTGATTCTCGGACCCTTGCTAGCTGCACACACGTCGCATTTTCTGCACCAGTCTTCGATATCTTCCTTCGCTTTTAAACAATAAAAACGTTCTCGTACCTTTTCTAGCATCTTATTCACTCCTAAGTGGCCTCCGGACACCCCGCCATGCATTTCCTGTAACACCTCCTTGACCCTCGTCCGCGGCACGACAAGCTGCATTACAAATGACTTTCCGTCGGAGGATTCCCATTTTGTTCTCAGAACACCTTCTTGGACATGGAGGGAGTCCCACTGCGCAAAATATGCCTTTAAGGTCGGGCTTCTGTGAGAGATGTTCTAATGATCCGGTTTCTCCATGTTCTCCTTCCAGGCCAGAATCGGCTCGATATCCGGGTCTTCCTCCTGAACGTTCCGGATCTCATCTACGCTCCAGCCGGCGATAGGTTCGGCTCTCATTCATTGGATGGAAACCAGCTCCCGTTCTTCCTGACGCGCACAATGTTTACAATCCGTTCTGCATGGTCTCCGGGACAGTGCATCCGCATTAGAGTGGAGTTTTCTTTTACGATGCTGTATTTCGTAGTCGTAGATTTGCAGCCTTTCGATCCATCTTGCGACCTGACCCTCAGGACTCTTGAACTGTAATAGCCATTTTAAGGCTGCATGGTCTGTGCAAAGAACGAACTTCCTCCCGTAGAGGTATTTGTGAAAATGCTTCGTAGCCAAGATCAAAGCTAGAAGTTCTCTCCTTGTCACGCAGTAGTTCCTTTCTGGCTTAGAGAGCACCTTGCTGAAGTACGCAACCACCTTCTCTTGGCCGTCATGCACCTGGGAGAGTACGGCTCCTACCCCGACATTACTATCATCTGCATCCACAATGAACGTTTCCCCGGGAGTGGGGTAAGCCAGTATCGGGGCATCGCATAGCCGTTGTTTAAGTGCCTTGAAGCTCTTCTCGCACTCAGTGGACCATTTGAATTGTTTTCCCTTTTCCGTCAACTGGTGCATGCTCTTTGCGATCCCGGCAAAATCCTTCACGAACCGTCTGTAGTAGGTGGCTAGGCCCAGGAAGCTCCTTAGTTGGTGTTTATCTTTGGGGACTGGCCAGTTTTTCACCGCTTCGACCTTCTCTGGATCGGTTCTCACTCCTTTTGCTGAAATTATGTGCCCCAAGTACTTGACTTCTGCTCTAAACAGGGCGCACTAGTTGGGATTGAGCTTCAGGTGAGCACTTCGAAGCCTTTGAAACACATACCTTAGATTGT
Source organism: Pocota personata (assembly GCA_963082735.1). NCBI lineage: Eukaryota > Metazoa > Arthropoda > Insecta > Diptera > Syrphidae > Pocota > Pocota personata. The sequence continues at coordinate 132,464,551 of OY720429.1, forward strand.
CTCGGTGTTGCGCAAACGTTTTTCCTACGACGATGACATCATCCAAGTACACCAAACAGGTTTTCCATGTTAACCCTTGCAGGACACATTCCACCAAGCGCTCGAAAGTCGCTGGAGCATTGCACAGCCCGAATGGCATTACCGTGAATTACCATAGCCCATTTCCTGCGGTGAAGGCGGTTTTCTCCCGGTCTTCTGGATGGATCTGTACCTGCCAGCAGCCACTCTTCAAGTCGAGGGTGGAAAACCATTGGACTCCTGATAGTGTGTCTAGCGTGTCGTCAATCCGTGGCAGAGGATAGCTGTCTTTCTTGGTGACGTAATTGAGCTGCCGATAGTCCACGCAGAACCGAGTGTTGCCATCTTTCTTCTTAACCAGTACAACCGGTGATGCCCACGGACTTTTGGAACTTTCAATCAGACTTTCTTTCTCCATTGCCGACACCATCTCTGCAACTTCTGTCTGTTTTGCCAATGGAAGGCACCTAGCAGGCTGACGAATTGGTCTAGTATCACCAGTGTCTATTCGATGTTGTACCAGGTGTGTTCGGCCGTATTCTCCGTCATGTGAGGCAAATACATCAGCGTACTCATTGATAAGATTCTCTGCCATAGTTCGCTGCTCCTGATTCAGCTCACTGGACTGGAGAATCGTCTCTCTCGTTTCCGCTGTCCAAGGTGATGGGAGAGGTTTTGGAGCATCACGTTCAGATATTGTTGCGACGGCGGTAATCGGCGTGCATTTTCCAGTCACCTCCCCTCGCCTTAGTTTGACAGTGTGTGGCCTCGCGTTCAAAACTCTTACTGGAACCATGGTGTTCTTTGGTTCGACTAACGTCTTTCCCACGATGTAGTTTTGAGAATGCTTCTCTGGGTCTGGTTCTACTATGTAGAATCGGTGGCTCCCAAGATCACCTTCCAGCTTCGTCCAAATGATTGTCTCTGAAGACGGCGGCAAAACTTCGTCTTTGCTGATGACTGTCCTGAGAGTTACGGCATTCTCGTTTCCGTACACGATCGGAATCTCCACATTTCGATACCTCAGTACTTGCATCCCGATGTCCAAGATTACTTCATTTGCTTTCATGAAGTCTATTCCGATGATGCACTCGTCGCATATATCTGCCACCAGAAACGCATGGGAGAACGTCAGTCCCGCCAGAGTAATCGTAAGACGAACTTCTCCAAACACCTTCGACATTTCCCCTGTTACAGTCTTCAGGCAGTAGCTGTTGGTGTTGTGCAGCCATGAGCTTCTGACGATATCTCTTCTTAAAATGGAGGCGGTGGCACCTGTGTCGATGGTGGCTACGCACTTCTTCTTGTTGATGAGTGCCTCCACTGTCAGGCTCTTGTTACCCCGTTTGGTTTGCGAAACTTGAATGGTGGTCCTGGGGGCCTCGATTCTAGTAACCAACTTCTGCCCCGCGAAGTTGGTCCTTACGCATTTCCCGACTGCTTGTTTTGGGAAGTCTGACTGACATGATGGATGTTATCACCGCCGGATGCTTCCTCTCTGCTTCTCCTACTTCCGCAATGTGGATAATTTCCTCGTCTAGGTGCACTTCTGCACTGCCGTTGTAGGTGTCCGGTTTGGTTGCAATTCCAGCAACGGATTTGACTTCCGCGAGCTTTGTCTTCATCCATGACGGCTGTTCTCTGGCATGAGCATTCCACGACGGACATTTCCCTGACACGGTGTATTCCCTGGTATGCTTGGTCCGCAGCCTTCATTGACAAAGCGAATGCCAATGCCTCGATGAGTGTTCGCTTTTCAGCCATCCTTACAGCCATTTGCAGTTGTCTGTCCTCTATGGCCTGAATAAAAGCTTCCACCGCCATTTCGTTGATAAGCTTCTCACCGGCTTTAGGGTATGAAAGATGGGCTAGTCGTTCTATATCCGCTTGCAACTCTTGGAGCGTTTCCCCCCTTCTCTGGACTCTACTACGCAGCTGAACCCTGTACACCCGCTGCATATGTTCATCCCCAAACCGCATCTCGATAGCCTGAACCAGAGAGTCGTAGTTCCGCTGTTTATCTTCCGGGATGGTCTGCAAGAGCTCCGCAGCTGGACCCCTCAGTGCAAGCGTGAGTGCAATAGACTTCTATTCATCGTCCCAGCTATTGGTCATTGCGGCCGCTTCGAATTGCCTCTTAAAAATTGGCCATGATGTTTGACCATCGAAGATAGGAGGCTGCATCTCCTTTCTTCTCAGACCGTCAGTGGAATATTCCCGTGCTTTCTGCCTCTTCACGTTGCTGAGTTCCTTAGTAAGATTTTCGACTTGCTTTTCTACTTTTTCGAACAGAGTCTCTATCTTCCCGAACTGAGTTTCATGCTTCTCAAAGTTTTCATCGAATCTAGTTTCGACTATTTCGAGTTGCGTCTCGACTTTCTCGATTTTCTCTTCGATCGCTTCGAATTTGGATTCCAAGTTCCTGTTTTGCTCATCAAGTTTGCTTTCCAGAGCATCTAGAGAATTCTTTTGTTCGTCCATCTTAAGTTCTAGATAATTCTTTTGTTCGTCCATTGCTTCCATTTGTTCGTCCATTGCTTTCTTTTGTTCGTCCATCTTAAGTTCTAGAGAATTCTTTTGTTCGTCCATTGCTTTCTTTTGTTCATCCAGCTTAAGTTCTAGAGAATTCTTCTGGTCGTCCATTGCTTTCTTTTGTTCGCCCAGCTTAAGTTCTAGAGAGTTCTTTTGGTCGTCTATTGCTTTCTTTTGGCCATCGAGCTTAAGTTCCAGAGACTTCTTTTGGTCTTCCATTGTTTTCCTTTGTTCGTCCATGACTGACTTAAGTTGCAGGAGTAGACTTGTTATATCCGGGTCGGCTACTGTACTTGCTGGTTCCTCTCCCACGTCAAACTCTACGTCATGCGGATTTTCACCTTCGTGCGTTACTGCTTCTTCCAAACGAATCAGTAGGGCGTCTTTTCCCCCAGTTGTGTCGAGGTTCCGCTTACTGAGTTCTGCCTTTAGTTGAGTTATAGTTAGTTTTCCCAATTTGCGACCCATTTTGCGCAACTAATTAACTCAACACAGAATTTTTTTTTTTTTTTTATTGTGCAATTTCACACCATGGAAATAGTTATTCACAGAATAAGTTTTATCCCACTTCTGACACCAATGTAATATGCGAGCTACGGCTCGAGTAGATAAAACGATATTCTGTGAAATTTAGTTCTTTATTTTTTTTTAGTCTATAGAACAATTCAGGTTCACACTATACTATTCTTCGCAATTCTTTTCTTACAAGGTCTCTTTCCTTTTATATCACTTTATCTCCTTTCAATTACTTAATTCACAAATCCAAACTAATTACTTCTTCTTGTTAACTCTCAACTTTCAATTTATCACAAAATTACAACTTCGCCCATTATCACTTTTCCAATCTCTTCGCCACGGTTCTAAACCAACTGCCTTTTTTTTGATCGCCATCTGTCCTTATATAGCAGAAGTTTCTGATAGCCAGAAACTTCTAGCAAATTCTTCGACCACTGGAACAAGAAAAATTCTGATGTAATAATTCCAAGATGACAATCATTTCGTGCAGTTATAATTCTCTCTTGTTCTCTTTTATCCGTGATATTATCCGAGCTGTGGTGACTAATTTCAGACACGAACCTCAAATGAAAAGACACTTCGGAATTTGTTGCCTGTTCGAGGGCGTAGTTATTATACTACATTATGTTACAGTATGGTTGCGGAGGAGCCGCCTAGGTTACTGTTTCTTTATAAGTAAAAACTGGAACGTGACTGCGGTGAAGCCGGCAACAGAAAAGAAGGAATAACCTGCAAAAATGAATGTCAAAAATTTCTTAGCTTTCTCACCATGTGCCAAACTATTTTTCGATGAAAACTTAACGATAAATGCCGCCACCACTCAGCTGTCATTTCTGTTCTTTATGTGTTGTCTGATGGCGCGATCACATTCCTGCCACACTACTCCTCCGCCAGTTGATGCTGAGCACTCAACGGTACCTCTCCGGCTGGACTATTGCGCGCCCCACTCTGGAGGTTCTAACCGGGGACCCTTGGTTTGTTGCACTGGTTATCTGCTTGGTTACCGTTGCACTAGGCCCTGCACTAACGCGCTCTTGGTCTGTTTCTCCGAAGCAAGGTTTAAGTCGATCTATACCGAGCAATATCTCTTTCCCGTTTGCTAAAACCTGAAATGTTTTTGCGGCGCGATTTATGACCTTAAATGGCCCTTCGTACGGGCGTTGTAAAGGTCTCTTCACTGATTCGATTCTAGCGAAAACATGGGAGCAGTTTTTCAGTTCCCTGAATACGAATGGTTTAAATTTACTATGATGTGATGACGCGGACGGCCGAACCTTATCGAAGTGAGGCTGTAAGTTTCTCACGAAGTCCGATTGCCCTATCCAGGGCTATAAAATTCGACGGTAACCGGATTGTTTGCCCGTAAACCGATCTTAAACCCAACAATACCTGCACATTTTTTTTTTTTTTTTTTTTTTTTTTTTTCCCGAGGGTAGGTAAAAAATCTTCATGAAGACACTATGAGGATCGATAGCGCGTGCTCATAGTAGTGTGAGATTTTTACTCACTAAAAAAACCTCCCTTCGTGATAAATTTCTTTGATTACATACTACAACTAAGTTTTGACTTATCCAGCAGTTTTTCCTTCACGTATTGAGATCGTTTGGCAGGTCCCTTTCCATTGAAAGTTCCTGCTTGTTCCGCAAATTAAGCGCGGTTTCTTGCTATCGCGTTAAGTCGAAAGGTTTAGTCCTTTGTAGACGACGCAGTAGATTCCTCTCATCTAGAATTCGAAGGACTTCATTGTTACTTGCACATGAGCGCAGCTTTTAGAGTACGGTGCCACCTCTCTATGAATCCGTTTGCTTTCGAATTGTACGCGGTCGTGAGGTTACGTTCTACCCCTAATTGGCCGCAAAGTTCGCGAAATAGGTGTGACTCGAACTGCGAGCCATGGTCTGTTACCACCGTTGATAACACTTCGTAACGGACAAACCACTCTCTAAACAGGGCATCCGCCACCGTCTCTGATTTGATGTCGCGTATTGGTATAGCTTCGGGCCACCGCGTGTAGCTATTTATTATTGCTAGAAGATAGCGCAAGTCTCCAGACGGTGGCAGGATTCCCAGATCGAAATGTATTTCGACAAAATGCTTCGAAACTAGCGGGAATGTTCCAAGTGAACTTCTGTGTGTGTCTGGAAATTTTTGACTTTGGGCATTCTGGGCACGTAAGTGCCCATTTTCGACAATCCTGGTTCATCCTAGGCCACACAAACTTCTTTGCGACCATCTTCACGGAGGCGCGGACCCTTGGTACGTCAATCCATGTACCTTTTCGACCACATTCGTTCGTAAACTCTTAGGTACGTACGGTCGAGGCATCTCAGTCGAAACGTCACAGATAACTGAAGTCTCTGTGCCTGGTATTGGTATTGTTCTAAACCGGAGAGTAGTTTCGGCATCGAGCAGACCGTCTAACTCCGAATCGGTCGATTGTGCATTAGCTAGCGTCTGGAAATCGATTCGCGATAGCAGCGAAATTTCTTCGAGCCGCGAAAGCGTGTCGGCCACCACGTTTTCTCTGCTGGATATATACAGGATGTTTGTAGAAAACTGCCCTATAAAGTCTAAATGCCGCAGTTGCCGCGGGGATGCCTTCGAAGATTTTTGTTGGAAGGCGAACGTAAAAGGCTTATGATCGGTGAAGATCGTAAAGGTTTGTCCTTCTAAGAAGTGAAGAAATTACTTAATTTCCAGGTAAATTACCAGCAACTCCCTATAGTACGCACTGTATTTGCGTTGTGCTTCTGTGAATTTTGCGGAATAAAAGGAAAGTGGCCAACAAAGACCGTACTATTCCTGCTATAACACTGCACCCACAGCGAAGTCTGACGCGTCGACAAAAAACCGACAGCTTACCTGAAGGTGAAGGGTATGAGAGCATGCCTGCTCTACAGAGCTCTTCCTTGCAGCGGTCGAATCCGGTGTTGGCCTCGTCAGTCCATTCAATGATGGTCTTGCTTTTCTTTCGCATTCTACCCTTCAAATATGCTGCCAAGGTCATTTGTGCCTCGGCTGCGTGTGGAATGAACCTCCTATAAAAGTTCAACATCCCTAAAAACCTACGCAGGTCGTTAACGTTCTTCGGTCGGTTATATTTTGCGACTGCCTCTACCCTCTCTGGGCAAGGCCTTAAGCCCTCTGCAGTAACGAGGTGTCCTAAAATGACCACGTTTCTCTTAGCGAAACTGCATTCGCCTATATTGATTGCCAAGCCAAATTTTTCTAACCGGGCGAATAACTTCTCTCCAGGATGTCATCGACGTATACAAAACAAAAGTGTAAGTCTTTGAGAATGCCGTGCATAAAAAGTTGAAACGTCTGTGCCGCGTTCCTTAGTCCGAACGTCATCCTGGTGAACTCGTACAACACAAAAGGTGTTGCTATGGTTGTCTTTGGCACGTCGTTAAGGTCGATTGGTATTTGGTGATATGTCTTGAATATGTGGGATTGGATAGCTATCTGGCTGCGTGACAGCGTTAAGCTGTCGATTTTCGCCGCAATGCCTCCACTCTCCTTTTTCTTTCGCACCAGGTAGAGCGATGCGGGCCAAGGACTACTGCTTAGCCGACAGATACCTTGTTCTACTAGAAAGTCAAACTCAGCCTTTGCTATTTTCAGTTTGTCAGATGATAACCGCAGTGGCTTGTTTGATAATGGGCGCGAGTTGATGGTAATGATTTGGTGCCTTACGTTTACGATGGACACGATGTTAAAACTTTTGACTAACTTGTAAATGTCCGCGTCGATTGTTTCCTTTGACAGAACAGAGAGGCGAGGTGTAGCCCTTGGTATGGATCGACCAACCTGCGATTTTTAATGTCGATCAACAAACCAACATTTTTCAAAAAGTCTGCTCCCACTATGAGTTTGCTGACATCAGCGAAGACGAACATCCAACAAAACGAACGCTGCAGTCCCAAATGGAGGGACAATCGAGTATGCCCGTAAGTTCGCACCGGTAAGCCATTTGCTGCGTGCAGAAAACTTGTGTCGGTCGTTGGCTTCCACCTCGCCATTCTAGCGGACAAAATCGAAATATCGGTCCCGAATCGATTAGAAATGTGAGCTTTGTTGAATTATCAAAAATAAATAAACAACCGTTTGCCGACCGTTGAGCGAAGGAGCCAGTAGTTTTCCGCCGACCTGAATCTACTCTGGCGGAAATCGCATGGCGGTGAGCACTTCTTAGCCTTGACGCCGAATTGTCGATGGTACCAGCAAATATGAGGGCTAACGCGTCTCTGCGAGTTTGGTCGCCTACCGCTGCTCCTGGCTTGGCCACCCGATCTGGAAAAAGTTCTGCTTCGTTCGACGTCCCGTCGCTTTAACGCCGAAATTTCCTGCCCTAGCTCCTTGCACCTATGCTTGCAATATGGCTCCGAGCTACTGGCCTCGGTAGGCGTTAAACCTGCGATGTCTTTCGACACACCAGAGAGCACCTGAGTCGGGAGTATTGTGCTTTTACCTTTATCCGCTATTTGCGCCAGTTTATCGGCACTCTGTTCGCCACAATTTAGAATGGCCTACACCATGGGAGGCAACCGCTGCATCCAAAGACTCTTTAAGACCGAAACTGGCAATTGCTTGTCGGACAACGCGCTCATCTCCGCAAAAGTTCGCTGGGTTTTTAGTCTTCTAACACTACCTCAATTTGGTCACTGCCGCTGACTTCGGGCGTTGCTTTTTCGTTCTCTTCCATACCGAAATACTTTCACTGATCGCCTGATTAGGCGGCTTCTGGCTGGTGGCTGATGTAACTCCGTATGACGACGTTATGGGCAACTATGACTCCTCAAATGCTGCGGTCCGACATATCACGTCGGGGTCACCACTGTAGGGGTAAATCGCTGTGTAGCTCGTGGGATTAACATTCTATTCCAGATTCTATGCCAATGCTGAATTTATGATATTCCTAATATTTGAGCTTAATTGATCTAATGTGGTTAAGTCTAAATTTATTACTTATGCTATTTTATTATTTATTTCTTTTCCGTCCCCTATATGATTAAAATACAGACCAGAGTAATTCTGTAGGTCTTTTAGTCGGTCGTTTTCTGTCGTACTCTGCCCGATGAGAGAGATCCTGAAAAATATGGTTTAACATTAGCTTTATTGAATTTCTGTTTTTTATTTTGAAGGTTCACAGACTTCTTCTTCATGTACTTTCGGATACCAATAACTCTTGGTAAATATAGGTTCCGAACCAGTACTTGTACGTATCTTGTATTTTACGGCCGAAATTTTCGACAATTTTTCGTTCTTCGTGCTAAATATATCGTTAAATTTTTTAATGATTTCCAATAAACTATCTCTTTCTTCCCTATTCAAGTGGTCGGTACGAACATTTCCAGCCACTTTCTGGACTCTCTTTTCTATAATGTTAAAATCAATAAAGTTAGATCCCTGTATGGATACACTCTTTAAATTGAATGGGTGTCCGTTGTGTTCACAATTGACACTAGACATTTACCCTGTTTGTTTTCAGTAACGCAACTTGGGATGATGATACGAGGGTGGGTCAATAAGTCCCTGAAAATTAACACAAATTGTGTCGTCACCTTAAAATTTTTTTTTATCAAGAATCATCTTTCAAAAGAACGCACCCAAATTTTCAGACAAATGTGTCAAAAGTTTTGTTCTGGCAGCCATTTATATAGACGCCTACTGGCATTTTCATTAAAATGGAAAAAATTGAATTTCGAGTGCTCATTAAACACAATTTTTTTGCGAGAAAAAACTATCACGCAAACCAAACAAAAGCTTGACAAATATTATGGGGACTCTTTACCATCGATTGGAACCATTCACCACTGGTTTACTCAATTTCGGTGCGGTCGTTCAAGCACAAGTGACGCCGAACGTTCTGGTCGCCCAATTGAAGTCACCACACCAGAAATGGTCCACAAAATCCATGGTTTGATAATGGACGATCGGCGATTGAAAGTACGCGATCTTGAAGAAGCCACAGGCTTATATTTGGACATGAAAAAGCTTTCCTCAAGATGAGTGCCGCGTTTGCTCACAATCGACAACAAACGCATTCGTTTGACAACTTCAAAGGTGTGTTTGGCGATGTTCCAGAAAAATTCGGCTGAGTTTTTGCGCCGTTTCGTAACCGTGGATGAAATCTGGATTCATCATAACACACCAGAAATGAAGTCAAAACAATGGACTTCTCCTGGTGAATCGAAGCCGAAGAAGGCCAAGGCGGGTTTGTCAGCAAACAAGGTCATGGGGACAGTTTTTTGGGATGCGCGCGGTGTTATTCACATCGATTACCTACGCAGAGCTGCTGGATCGATTCCAAGCCGATTTAAAGCAAAAACGGTCGCATTTAGCGAAGAAAAAAATTCTTTTTCACCAGGACAACGCACCGGCGCACAAGTCCGCAGTCACAATGGCAAAATAGCATGAGTTAGGCTACGAACTCCTCCCTCATCCAGCATATTCCCCAGATTTAGCCTCCTGGGACTATTTCTTGTTTCCAAATATGAAGAATTGGCGCGGAGGTAAGAGATTTGGGTCTAATGAAGAGGTCATCGCTGAAACAAACGCTTATTTTTAGGGGCTTGAGACATCGTATTATTTGGAGGGCATCAACAAATTGGAGAAACGTTGGATGAAGTGTATAGAGCTAAAAGGAGACTATGTTGAAAAATAAAATGTCTTTATATCGAAAAGAGTGTTCCTTATTTCATTTTTCAGGGACTTATTGACCCACCCTCGTACCTCCTATAATTTCCTGTTTAGGTATCACGATCTCCTTATTTAGACCACCATTTACGGTAATAGTCCTAAATGCTTCCGTTCTCTATTTCACGATATTTTCTTCATTAAGATATCCCAATGGAATCTCTCCAAAACTACCAGTTATTATATTATTTTTATAATTGATTGCGAAACCACCTCGTAGGAAAAGGTTTGCAATTAACCCTTCATAATCCCCTAATACGAGGGAAAGGTGAAAAGTTATCGGCTTGACAATGAAAGACTGCGATTTTCAGTTAAAAAATGATTTAATTTTTCTACATAATCTCCCTTGACTTCAACACACTTGGTCCAGCGTTTCTCCAACATCAGTATTCCTTCTCGGAAGTGAGAGTCTGGAAGGCTGTTCAAATATTCATCTACGGCCCTCTCAACTTCTGCATTGGATGCGAAGCGCTTCCTAGAAATAAATTTCTTCAAGTTTGGGAACAAATGGAAGTCTGAGGGTGCCAAATCACAGGTGAATAGGGGGTTGACCGAGCAAATCGTACCCCAAATCCCGCAGTTTTCCCATCGCCAACGCACACTTGTGTACAGGTGCATTGTCCTGGTGAAAGATGATTTTTTTCTTCTTCAAGCCATGCCTCTTCTCGCGAATTTTGGTATTCAGCTGGTCAAAAAGGTTGGAGTAATATTCGCTTGTAATTATTCTGCCTTCTTCAAGGTAATCAATTAACAGGATCCCTTTCGCATCCCAAAACACACTGGCCATGACCTTTCTGGCAAATGCGATCGACTTCGCTTTCTTTGGCGCTGAACCACCGGCTTCCACCCACTGCTTGGACTGCTGTTTCGTTTCTGGCATGTAGTGGTGGACCTATGTCTCATCCATAGTGACAAATCGCCGCACAAAATCGGTCGGATCCCCATTGAATCGGTCCAAAGACTGCCGTGAAAATCGTTTCCGTATTTGCTATTGATCGGCATTCAGCAAATGCGGCGCCCATCTGGCGCAGAGCTTTCGCATCCCTAAGTTTTTGTGCAAGATGTTTCGCACCCTCTCTTCCAATATACACACAGCCTCAGCTATCTCACCCACCTTCACTCGCCTATCGTCCAACACGATATCATGCACTTTTTCGATGGTTTCGGGTGTGGTTGCGGTTTTTGGCCGTCCTTCACGTGGGTCATCTTCGAGGGACGTGCGACCAAGTTTAAATTCGGCTGCCCACTTTCTAATGGTTGACATGGAAGGAGCAGAGTCCCCGTAAACTTTTGTCAACTTTGGATAATCCTTGGGGGTTAACCCATCCAAAATGAAGAATTTTATCACCGCACGATATTCAAGTTTATCCATTTTAACGAAAAACAGACAAGACGTCTATTGCAAAAATTCGTGTAAAGAAACTACTAACTACAAGTTGAAAATTGTCATACGAACTAATGAGAAGTGCACCCAGGCAGGAAACATAAATTTTTGCTGATTGGAACGCCATCTCTACGTCAGGCCGAGAACTTTTCACCTTGCCCTCGTAGGTTATTTTCAATAACATGGAATTTTACCACATTTGGCCTTGATTTGCCAACAGAATTCAATTTTTCCTAATGTCTTACACGTTTTACCACCTATTCCACTAAATTTCATTGATTTTTCAAGGTTCACTTCGTCTCTATACACACAATTAACCTTGATAAGTGATATTTCGGCTCCGGTATTAATAAATTTCTTAATTTCATTATTAATTAGTGTGACGATATGAAGACTTTCAGAGTTATCCAAAGCTCTAAGCTGAAAGGGTGGCTCATTTACCATGGAGCATACCGAAAACTTCTCTCTCTGAATTGTACTTCATTTGAAGTCGACGGTTGGTTCGTATTCTGTTCTTTTTTTTTTTTTTTAAAAAAAACACCATAAGGCCCGACCGCGTGTGCTTAGGTAGTGTTTTACTCACTAAAAAGCCGACGTTTATCCAGCAGTTTTATTTTGGCTTAAGGGACTCGTGATTTTTGGAAAAAAGATGTTCGTAAGTAATTAAAAAGAATGTAGTGCTTTCGGCAGTTTAAATTTTTTATTCAAAAAGCTAAGATGGAATATTGATACTCCACCCCACCTAACTCGATGCCTTCTTTATAACATGCTAACTCTTGAAGAAAGACGAAAATATTTAAATATAATGTTTATAAGGTATATAACTAGTTATCACATTAAATTTTTTTTTTTTTTTTTTTTTTTCCGAGGGTAGGTAAAAAATCTTCATGAAGACACTATGAGGATCGGTAGCGCGTGCTCATAGAAGTGTGAGATTTTTACTCACTAAAAAAACCTCCCTTCGTGATAAATTTCTTTGATTACATACTACAACTAAGTTTTGACTTATCCAGCAGTTTTTCTTTCACGTATTGAGATCGTTTGGCAGGTCCCTTTCCATTGAAAGTTCCTGCTTGTTCCGCAAATTAGGCGCGGTTTCTTGCTATCGCGTTAAATCGAAAGGTTTAGTCCTTTGTAGACGACGCAGTAGATTCCTCTCATCTAGAATTCGAAGGACTTCATTGTTAACGTGTCCTTGTAATCTGTCTTTATGCTTACGCGCGAAGTTTTTGATTTCATATTCGACTGTCGCAATTCCTAAATCTCTATGGATATCGCTATTTCTAATAAACCACGGTGCATTAACTATTGATCTTAGCACTTTATTTTCAAAAGTTTGTAAAATATTGACATTACTTATTTTGGTACAACCCCAAAGTTGTATTCCATATGTCCATATCGGCTTTAGCACTTGCTTGTATAAAAGCAGTTTGTTCTCTACATTAAGCTTGGAATGTTTTCCAAGTAACCAGTACATTTCTCTGTATTTGGTTTCGAGTTCTTTACGTTTTTTCTTCACGTGCGATTTCCATTTCAGCTTAGCATCAAGTGTCATTCCAAGATACTTAGCTTCGTTTGCAAACGGAATTTGAACCGAGTTTGAAAAGATGGGCAAATTATTTATTTTCTTATAAGTAAAATTGACATGAACAGATTTGTTTTCGTTTAGAGCTAGTCGCCAAATCTTTGTCCATTCATTTACTTTATTCAATGATTCTTGCAATTTTTCAGTCGATTCTTCGATCGTTTTACCCGTTGCCAGGATGGCAGTGTCGTCGGCAAATGTAGCTAAGACGGTGCCTTCTTCTTGCGGTATATCGCGAGTATATAATAGGTACAAAAGCGGTCCAAGGACACTTCCCTGCGGCACCCCAGCCCTTATTTCTTTAAATTCCGAATATTCGTTTCCGTGTTTGACTCGGAAAAGTCGATTCGTCAAGTATTTTTCTAGAATATTATATAAGTGTTCCGGCAGAACTTGTCGTAATTTATATTTCAAGCCTTCATGCCAGACCTTGTCAAAAGCTTGAGAAACATCAAGGAATATGCTCGAGCAAATCTTTTTTTCTTCGTAAGCTTTTTCAATTAAATCAGTTATTCTATGCACTTGGTCTATTGTTGAGTGCTTGGTTCTAAACCCAAACTGGTGATTGGGAATAAGAGATCCTTCTTCTATAACCGGCTGTAATCGCTTAAGTACTATTCTTTCGAAAACTTTAGACATAATCGGCAGCAGCGAAATAGGTCTATACGATTTTTTATCATTCGGTGGTTTTCCTGGCTTCAGAATCATTATTACTTCCGCGACTTTCCATTGACTCGGAACATATTCTAATCTTATCGCTGCGTTTATAATGTAAAGAAACTTGACTAACGCTTTTCTAGGTAACGATTTAAGAAGCTCTCCTGTGATTAGGTCGTATCCAGGAGCTTTATTCGGTTTCAGTTTCTTTATTTCTTGTTGAAGTTCGGTCAGCCTTGCATTTCTTACTGTGTAATTGTGAAATGCTATATCCGACGCATTATCATTTTCAGCAAGCGCTTGCCCATCAAATGGTTTAAATGTTTCTTCTAAATGGGCGGCAAAGACTTCTGCTTTGTCTTTATCATTCTTGGCCCATTCGTTGTCATTTTTCTTGATTGGGGCCGCTTGTATTCTCGGTTTTTTAATGCCTTTTATAGCTTTCCAGAGAGAATAATTGGAATCTTTGTCCGCTGTTAAGCTTTCAATGCTGGTTTGTATTGTCCGGTTTTTAAAATCAATAATGGCCTTTCTTAGCAAGTTACACAAGCGATTCAAATGCGATTTATGTTGCGGAGCACGAGTTTGTTGCCATTTTTTACGCGCTTTTCTCTTCTCCCTTACCATTTCTTTTATTTCCGGTGGATATTTTTGGGCATGATTGATTGGCGTTTTCCTTTGATAGGGAGTATTTTTCCACGCGGCGCGCTGCAGAACTTCAACAAAACGATCAATTTCGATTTCGAGTTCAGAAAACGTCCTAAGTGATACTCTCAGTTCGGTATGTTCTTCAACGTCTTTTTTAAAGCCTTCCCAATCAGTTTTTCTGCTAGTTAGTCTAGCAGGTACATCTTTTTTAATTAGGCGTTCGCTCATCGTTAGAATGATAGGGGAATGATCGGAAGAGAGATCAAAACTTTCATCAATTTTAATACATTTGTCTGGTATTCCTTTTACAACAAAGAAATCGATCAGATCGGGTATTTTGTTGTTATCAGTCGGCCAATATGTTGGTTTACCAGTCGAGTGAAAATCGCATCTGTGTTGCATGCAGGCGTTGTAAAGTGCTCTGCCTTTTTGTGAGACACATCTTGAACCCCAGAAGGTGTGTTTTGCATTAAAATCACCGCCAATAATAAAATTCGGTCCAAGAGAGTTGAAAATATTTGTAAAATCATTTTTTTCAAGCCTGCAACGCAGTGGACAATAAATAGACGAGACATTGAAAGAGTAATGTCCATTTTTCACGCGTACAGTGCTCACTTGCATTGTTTCAAGCTCTATCATAATCTCTTCAGAGTGTTCGATGCAATCTTTTATGATTAAAGACGATCCGCCTCTGGCTCTTTCCGACGGGTGATAAGCGTGATAGGTACTGTATCCAGTAATGTTTACACGCGATAGTTTCGTCAGGTGAGTTTCACAGATCAAACATATGTCAATGTCATTTTCCCGTAGAAATATTTCTAGCTCTTCTAGTCTTTGTATGAGACCGTTGGCGTTCCATGCAACAATTTTAAGAAGTTTCGTCATGTTCGTTTTGAAATGCTCCTATTGTTAAGCTTATATTCAAGCTTCTCCAACCTTTCGACAATTAGCGTGTTTGTTTTTGTTTGCTCCTCAAGCCTCGCAAGGATAATAGAAAAGACGTGAGATACGGGGTTTTCCGAATTATCAGTGTTCGTTTTTATTGATGTTGATGCTTGAGCACGCGTCTGCATGTCAGAATCTGATGGCTTTTCTTTAGGCGCTTTTACCTTAACGCGGTGTGGAATTTGATCGGTGTTTGATGTCGCAGCTTGAGCGTACGTAAGCGCGCCAGGGTCGGCTCGGTTGTCTCTAGTCACCTTTCTTACAGCAGTTTTCGACTTTTCCTTATTTACCGGTTTTGAGGGTGGGTTTTCCGGCTTCATAAGTCGATCTCTTCTTTTTTGTAATTCTTTGGCTACTTCACAGCCTCTGTAATTAGCCGGATGCTTACCATTGCAGTTAATACACGCTGCAGGGGTTTTTTTGTTTACACCACACTCTTGACTAAGATGTTTACCGGCGCATTTGACACATCGCGGTTCTTTTCGGCAATATGTTTGCGTATGGTTGAATCCTTGGCATCGCTTGCACTGAGGTATCAACCTTGTATTCTTGCGCATGGGTTCGATTTTGACTACGACATTCAGAATTGTTCTTATTTCGTAAATCTTTTCTAAACTCTCAGCCTTATCAAAGGTTAGCATAAAAAGAGGAAGCTCGCGCTTAACCATCGTTTCCTCGCCTTCAAATTTTTGCTTTTCCCGTTTAATTAAGTTTACCGCATCGACGATTTTAAAGTTTTTGTTCTTCAAATCGTGAACAACGTCTTCCTTTCGGCATGAGGCATGAAGTCCTCTAGCTACGACTCGTATCGGTCTTTCAGATCTATTTTCATAAGTATACCACTGGATTTTTTCAGTATTCAGTTTATTAGATACTGAGCGGTAACTGTCTGAGTCCTTTACGTTTACTTTCCATTTGTTGTTGTTGAGCGATGTTACTTCAAAATCGGATAGCAACAAAGGTTTGAGAAAAGAATGCAGTTTATTATAGTCTGCAATTCCGATCACGTATATTGGTGGCGGTGGTCGTACCTTATTTCGTGGATTTTCATCGGCACGCGTGATTATTTTGTCAGGCTGTTCTTTACCTTCTCGTTTATTTTGCGTGTTTTCTTGCCTCGTTAACATTTCGGGCGAAGAGCCAGCTTTTCGTTTTTTGACACACATTAAATGTACTTATCTACTTGGGCGGATAAACTTTTATTTTCCTGTAAGAAATTTGCGTATGAGAATTCATATTCGTGGATAGTTTCACAGAACAAATTATGGCTCTAATGAACCAATTGAGCGTTGTATTAATGAAAATTCTGTCATTGATCGCATTGATATTTTTGAAAATTGTTCAAGAAATTCTTTTAAGAAACAACTAATATCTGTTCTGTAACTAAATAATTTATATTATAAATTAATTGTGTAATTAAATAATTAATAAATTAATTCTGTAATTAAATAATTTATATTATATTAATATTTTTAAGATATCTAAAAGGGTTCTTGTAACTCAAATTGATGAAATAAATAAATAGATAAATTCAAATGAAAGTTCCTGCGGTTTTCACGACCGGCATATACTATGACGCGAGGTCAAAAGGTTTTGTATTTTGCAGACGACGAACTGAATTGTTCGCGTCAAGTAGTTGAATGACGGTACTGTTACAATGGCCATGAACACGATCTTTGTGTGTACGAGCAAATTTTGTTATATCTTCGACGACGCTGGGAATTCCCAGATCCCGATGAATATCTTCGTTACGTACGTACCATGGTGCGCTAACGATCGTTCTATGAACTTTATTTTCAAAAGTTTGTAATATGTTTCTATTGCTTTTTCTGGTACAACCCCATAGTTGTAGACCATACGTCCACACTGGCTTTAGCACTTGCTTATAGATAAGCAGTTTGTTATGTAGGCTTAACTTCGAATGTTTTCCGAGTAGCCAGTACATTTGTCTTTATTTGTTTTCGAGCTCGTTGCGTTTTTTTTTAAGTGCGATTTCCATTTAAGCTAAACATCTAGAGTCATTATTAGATATTTTGCTTCGTTCGCGTACGGTATTTGAGCCGGGTTTAAATATACGGGTAATCTATCCACTTTTTTGTAGGTAAAGTTGACGTGAGCAGATTTGCTTTCGTTCAGCACAATACGCCAAGAATTCGTCCAAGCGTGGACTTTATTAATAGCATGTTGCAACTTTTCAGTTGCAGCTTCAATTGTATCTCTCGTTGTCAATATCGCCATATCGTCCGCAAAGGTGACGACGACGCAGTTTCTATCCTGCTGGATGTCACGCGTGTAGAGTACATATAGAAGGGGACCAAGGACACTTCCTTGTGAGTCTCCGGCCGCAATCTCCTTGAATTCAGAGTTATCATTTCCGTGCTTAACACGAAAAAGTCTTTCGGTGAGGTACGATCGTAAGATTAGAAAGAGTTGATGTGGCAGTAGTACTTGCAATTTATACTCCAGGCCTTCGTGCCAAACCTTATCGAAAGCTTGTGAAACGTCAAAAAATACACCACAACAAATCTTTTTTTCTTCGAGAGTTTTCTCAATCACGTCAGTTATTTTGTGGACTTGGTCGATTGTAGAATGATTGATTCTAAAACCAAACTGATGGTCAGGAATGAAACGTCTTTCGTCGATTACGGGTTGTAGTCGTTTAGGAAGTAGTTTTTCGAATATTTGAGACATAACCGGCAATAGGGAAATAGGCCGATATGATTTCTTCTCATTCAGAGGTTTGCTTGGTTTCAGGACCATTATAATCTCGGTGACTTTCCATTGTCTCGGAACGTAGAGCAATCTGAACGAAGCGTTAACCAAATATAGCAGTTTGATGGGAGCTTTATTCGGCAATTCCTTCACCACCTGCGCCTGTATCAAGTCGCAACCCGGTGCTTTTTTAGTCTTTAGATTTTTAACCACTTCCCTCAGTTCAATCAATACAACTTTTTTTACTTTAATGTTGTCAGATGTCGTGACTGGGGAGTCGGACATTATCAAAGGGCCGTCGAATGGCTTAAACGTTTCTTCTAAATGCAACGCAAAAAGTTCAGGCTTTTATTTGTCGCTCTTGGCCAATAGTGTTTCTCCATGCCGCTCTTCGGATTGCTTCCACGAAACGATCAACTTCGTCCTCCAGTTCACAAGGTGTTTTAACTGATACATTTAGGGCGATATTGAGGTCCTTCTTTCTTGATCAACGCTTCACCAAGTAATAAAATTACCGGATAGTGGTCAGAAGAGAGATCAAAACTTTCATTGACTGTAATAAACTTCTCGTAAATGCCTTTTGAAACGAAAAAATCGATAAGATTGGAAATTTTTTCTGAGTCAGTTGGCCAATAGGTGAGTTTTCCTGTAGAATAAAAATAACAACCCAATTCATTTGCCACTTCGTAAAGAATTTTTCCTTTAGAAGATGTACATCTTGAACCCCAGAAGGTGTGCTTCGCGTTAAAATCACCACCAGTAATTAAATTCGAACCGAGGGCATTAAAGACACGAAAGTAGTCATCTTTTTCGAGCGAGCATTGCGGCGGACAGTAAACAGACGCTATATTTTAGCTCAATTGTTTTTTTTTTAAACCCTTACAACAGCTCGATGTTTATATCGACCGAGTGTTTTATGTTAGTTTTAATGAATAAAGACGAACCGCCCCGCTCCCTATCAGAAGGATGATAGGCGTGATAACCAGCGTAGCCTCTTATTTGCGATTCCCTTGTTAGATGGGTTTCGGAGATCAAACATATGTCGATATTTCCTCTCAATAGAAAAATTTCTAATTCGTTAGATTCTTGTAAGAGTCCGTTTGCATTCCATGTTATAACTTTAAGCAAAGAGTCCATATCTACTTAGATTTAGATATAAGGTTAGCCATACAAAAGCTTTCGACGTTACTGAAACGCTTGAGAATTCGTTTGTTCGTTTCACATTGTTACTCGAACTTAGCGTAAACGCAGTTCAGAATTTCTTCCAACAGATCAGATGGTGGTCCGTCGTTTCGTTCGGTTGCTTTGACCGCAACCTGAGAATACGTCAGAAAACTGGGATTCTTTGGCTTATCTGATGTTATTTTTCTTTCAGTCTTTTTAGTGCACGACTTCGACGTAAGTTTAATCGGCTTAGAAGGCTGACTGACTGGTTCGAGAGTCTGCACTGCTAATTCGAGCATCCTTTCAGTCGGCGCAGGAGTCTGTATAACTGGCTTACGAGCCCGCGCAGTCTGCTTAGCAACACGCTCTACGGACTTAGGAGCCCGATCGACTGATTTTGTTCCCCGCACAGTCGGCGTTGTAGATTTTCTTCGTCGCATCTGTAGTTCCTTTGCGATCTCGCAACCGTGATAATTTGCTGGGTGCCTTCCTTTGCAGTTAGCGCAAGTTGCTTTTTCATTTTTGCTCAAACTGCAATTTTCAGAAGAGTGTTTGCCAGCGCACTTAATGCATCGCGGCTCTTTCCGACAGTACGCCTGCGTACGATTGAACTCTTGGCAATGCTTGCATTAAGGGATTGTCTTCGTATTGACACGTAGCGGCTCGATTTTAACGACCATACTCATGATTGAACGAATATTGTATATCTTTTCCTGGCTTTCTGTTTTTCTCTGTTGATGAAGTCCTCTAGCTAGACCTTCAAAGATCTCTCAGACTTGTCTTCATAAGTATGCCATTGGATTTTTTCATTGTTAAGCTTTTGAGATACAACCCGATAGCCCTCAGCGTCATTAGCCTTGATTTTCCATGCATCGTTTCGCAAGGAAGTTACTTTAAATTTAGTAGCGATCGTTGTTTTTAAAATTTTTCGCAGAGAATTATAGTCTGCAAAGACTGTAATATTTATTGGAGAAGGGGGGCGCGTTTGCTTTCAATTTGCTTTTCTGCTATTCGCTGCGCTTTGCGATTAGGTTCGTATTGCGGGACAACCTCGGGCGATTAGCCAGCCTTACATTTTTTAGATGGTCTTCGTTTAAGTATCCCATCCGTTTCGAGTGCGAGTTCTTCTTCGTCCTTACTGTAGTGATGGCTACCCGAAGAAGGCTCACTATGAATAACCGTCTGCGTTTGTCAAGACCCGTTTTGAAGCAGAGATACTTTATTCTCTGATTCAAGTTTCTCAACTTTGCTTTTGAGCTCCCGACACAAGAGCTCCATTTCGTCGAGCCTCTTTCGGAGCTCGGTGTTTTTTTTTTTTTTTCAGAGTACTCTGTTTCGAGGTTTGCGTTTCCCGAATTAACACATGCAGGTTCGCGAAACTCTTAATTTGCGCTTTAGGAGAAGTCTTTTGAGGCGGAGATCTTTGTAGCCTTGAGCTTTTCCTAAATGGGTTAATTAAATTTTGATGCAATTAATAGCTCTCCCCAGAATCCGTAGAGCATGCCTCTCCCGACTGTGGATTTTCCAGTTGAATTGCGCTGCTACCTGCGGTATCAATACCGTTCGTTTGGTTCTTTGCATAATTTGTATTACCGTTATCTAAAGAAGGACGGCAGGTTCGCATTTTAGTACCCATTTACGACAGGCATGCCTACCGGGTATATTCTATCCCCTACCCCACAGGGGAAAAATTGCTGTTTAAAAGGGTTTCTTTTGGTTTCGGTTTGGTTTTTGGTTATTTGTTCGAAACATATTCATGCGTTGTTCTTCTTCAGATGCAAATTGAGTCGCTTCGGCTAGCGTTTTTGGACGTTGTGTTATTGCATACGTCGACAATCTTTCTCGTTAGCCGTTAATGAAAACCGTCAAAGTTTCGTTTTCGATTCCAATTGTCCATCTTTATGACCATCGTTTACATCCGCGAGCTTACTTTGTAACAACCGTCTTTGCAACGTTTCGATCCGTTGTAGGAATGAACAGACTCGTCCCTACTTTGCCTAATAGAAATAAGTTCCCTATTAAGCTGCAGAGCACTGTGAGGCTCCCTGAATACTACTGTCAATTCTTATTTTTGAGAGTCCCAGTCTTTAATTTCTTTGTTTTGATGTATGTACTTAAAAAGAACATCTTTTGTGTAGCGGATGCTAATTGGATAGCATCATTACACGAATCGATGAAGGAAAAAACGTCATCACTTGTATCATTAAAGGTAGGAATAAATTTGATCAGAACGTTTATTGGGATTTCAGACATTGTTTCAATCGACCTAACACTGCTATTTACTCTATTATTTAAACTATCGTTACTATTAACTTCGCTATCTGAATTTTCAATTTCGCCAGTATCGTTTTCACTCTCATTTCCTAAGAGATCGTTATTACTGTTATATAATGCGCGAATATTTGAAAACATTTGTCTTTCTATTGTTTTTCCCTTTTTCTTTTATCACTTTTCTGTCTAATTCTCACTTTATTTATACTTTTCCACTTTATGCATACATATATGAAATAATCGCTTTACAATGACAAAATTACTCACAGTAATAATCCTATTAACACCATTAGTGAATTCCTTGTACTTTTCGGCTATCCCGCCGCTGCCACCAGAAATAGTGTTATGCCTGATTTGGCTATACACCAGAAATAGATTAGAGATGCCGAAGTGTAATCCTCGAGCCGGATGTATGATGTCTGGATAAAGACTCCGGTGTTGCCTCTGGATAAAGAATCGATGAAATCACACTGAAGTTTCCACACATTTGCTAATGTAGTGAAGAAAAAAAAATAGAACTAAACACTCGATGGACGATGAAACCCCTTTGCAAAAGATAGTGATACCAAGAAAATATTACACGCGTTAACTTTTATATTTTACTTAATTTACTACTAAAATGAAAAATGAGTTTAACAATTGAAAATGAGAATGAGTTTTAAAAAAAATGGAAATGAATTGTGTTCTACTGGTGTCTGATCAATTAATATTCACATTGTTATGCTTTGTACCTTTACTTATAATGTTAACTTGCTGACGCAGTCGAATTATGTTTTCACCTGAATTTGTTTTATTGCTGATCGTGCCCCTTTAGTATTGTGGGTGTTACTGTCGTTCGTTTGCTCACCTAATTATTATGCTTATGATATTTTTTTCTTGTTCTTTATGAGGTATCCATAACAATATACAGATCAATTGCCGTGCGTTAGTTTCGCAAAAAGTCGAGAACGGCTTCACCGTTTTTCATGATTCTTTTTTTTTGTTTTCTTTGCCTCAATACTTTGGTGGTTTAGGAAAAAGGACAATTCGAAAAAACCCAAAGGAAAGGACGGAAAATCGAAATTTGCCTTTTGTATGGGAATTGTGTATAGGAATGCACTATTGCTAATTACGATTTGATTGAGAACCCTTGTAGCTAAAAAGGAAGCAGAAGCTGTTCCGTACGTAACCGTTTGAAGTTGATAGTAGCGTGGTACTTCGGTAACATCCTCTCTCCAAACGATGCTTTGAAAATGCACATCCTCTGCATTAATCAGGACCTGGCGATACATCTTCGCAATATCAGCCTTTATTGCAATCCTGCTCTTCCAAAATTTGATGAGACTGGTAATCAAATCATTTTAAATTATGGGTCCTACAAGTAGGTAATCGTTTAAGGAAAAATCGTTCGTTGATTAGCATGACGCGTCGAAAAGTACACGGAGCTTCGTTGTCGTACTAGTGGGTTTAAGTATCGCGCGATGAGTTAAATAAAAAGAAGGACGATCAAGATCGGACGAGGGCAAGAGCGCCATATAACACAAATTCTCGTACTCGCGTATAAAACCCACATATTCGCGTTTAAGCTTCTCAATCTTGGAGAATCGTGGCTCCATCATATTGAGTCTTTTCAAGGCTGCACCTCGTGAATCTCCGAATTCAGCAGGTTTTCTTGAGATGGGTTGGCTTACGACAAATCTACTATCGAGCTTAACTAAATGTGTCGAAATGAAATGATTTTCAACAGATGAACTTACCTCGCACTCGGTACGTACTTCGTCATAAGATCTACATGCTCAAAAAACCGTTTTAAGAGCACATCGAGATCGATCGCTGAATGGAAAACACTTAAATCTGATTCTTGTTTCGATGAAGTGTTTTCGGCAAGTACCCAACCAAATACAGTATTTTGGGCGATGGGTCAACGATTCTTCCTTCCGCGAGAATATCGATGAATATAATGGCTGCAATAAAATATAAATTTTATTTGGACGGTGGAAAGCAGGATCTGCTAACGACAGATTATTAAAGTACGCTAAACTAACACTAGGGATCTCTACACTGGGCAAGTCATTTGTTAATGACGATAACACGAAAGCCTGAACCGACACCACTGATTTAGTATTTAATGCCGACGATATCGTGAGCTTGACTCGTCTTCTTGTGCCATGACAGTTTTCGCTCTGCCCTAGGCCTACGATAGGGATCATGGCATGGTTACGCTTCAAACCTAGCCATTGCACACACTATTCCGATATTAAAGTCGCAAACTTTCTAGTTCGTTAATCCTCTCTCTCAAGAACGCACTGAAATCCGCAAAAGACGGATTCTTTTTTTCTTTTATTTCGCGAATCCATAACACTTTATTCTCTGCATCTAACTTCTTCGATAAAATATACACCAATAGCACGTCCCACGAATCTACTGGCTGTTTTAAAGCAACGCATTTATATTTTCACTTGTTATGCTAAATAAGCGTTTAATTTCAGACAATGAACCAATTTTGAGCACCGGCTGATCGAAAATATTGTCTAAATGCGAAATAGTAATAAACTGAGGCTTAACTTAGTGCGCCTTTATTAGATTCCAGGCAACATCGAAATTTCCGTTGCTTGGGGGAAGATGTTTTATTATCGAAGAAGCTTCTCCTTTTAAACGCGTTTAGAGATACATCAGTTTTTTGCTGCCCAAGCTTTCTCTGGTGTAACATGGCTCCAGCGAATGGAGTAGCCGACGACTCACAAAATGCAACAATCCGCCTCATTTGACTTTTGAGCGCAGCACGTTGCCGCTTTAAAGCTTCCATGATTTGGAATCCAACTGAGTTCGTGTACTACAGCACCCGAATTATACGAATCACGAAACCCACCGCACAGGTAAAGAGAAAAACTTTTTATTGTAAGTTCCACAAAGATCTCCACTGATGTTTTTCTATGGCAACGACCACGGGAAAGTGAATGCAGGGCAAATGCGCTTTGACACTTAGTAAGTGTCTGATAGGAGAAAAAACATGTAGCCCCGACTACGCACATAGGCACATGTATGTTAGTATGTATATACAGCCCTTTTTTTTAAATGCCTAACACAGCACTGATAGTAAAAAGCTGAAAACTTTGGAACAGACAACACCCGATTTGATGCAATGCCGATTGCATGGACAATATGCACTTGCGTTGTCCACGATATACATGTAAAAATTCACTGCCGCAACTGTAACGCTCCCATTCCTCTATGGCACCGACCACGAGATTGCACTCCGACCGTTACTGTTAATTGCAAAAATGCGTAGAATTCGACTACTTCCACACATAATATGTCACATGTACAGAAAATTGATTTTAACATCCAACTATGCACACATTTTTTTTACAATCAATGATTTACTCGCAATTATTAAAGTGTTTTTTTTTTTAGGAAAAAACACTATAAGCCGAATAGATGAATTAATTAAAAAGCGCATATATATGTATATGTGAACCACGTTTTTCTATCGAATTCCGTTTATATTTGATGAATCCGTGCTCGAAGTGGACCAAAATGTACGCGTAATCGCTTTATCGACGTGGGCCATCAATAATTTCGAATTATTACGCGGCTGAAAATGATAAACGCTGTCGAAATAGAAAAAAGAAAAACGCCCTGTTCCACAAGAACAAACTTAAACTTTATTCGATCGCAAGAAAAAACGTAAAAAAAAGAGACAAAGCTATATCTTACAATTTTGACAAGTTGAAGGAAGAAGCACATAAGGTGGAATCACAAGACCTTTTGATGGGCGAACATCGGTTGACACAATTATCAACCAGGATGAAGTAGTCAAGTATACCACAGAATTGTAGAATTCGCTGGAATTGCCCGGATTACCACCTCACAATATGCAATTGAAAGTAGGCTCAGTCATCATCATGTTGCGTAACATCAATCAAACTCGACTGTGGAATGGAACGAGACTGGCTGTGAAGAAGCTTATGAAAACGTCACCGTCATCATCGTCATCAGTTTGAAGGTTGATTGGGATTCATAATCGCCTATGAAGGGTTGCAATTAAATCAGTTTTAGGTGGTACCAAGTTCACCGTGTCATCTAGTGTACATATATATATACTATACTAGATGACAA
Organism: Pocota personata; assembly: GCA_963082735.1. Lineage (NCBI taxonomy): Eukaryota > Metazoa > Arthropoda > Insecta > Diptera > Syrphidae > Pocota > Pocota personata. Next base: position 132,489,780 of record OY720429.1, read on the forward strand.
TTGTCCATGCGCGAAACAAGGAAACTCCAAATTTATCCCGGAAACTTCCAATGACTGGTCTTCTGATTTGTTGATGGTCATCGCGAAGGCCAGACGCACGGGGAATTTCCGTGTTTGAATTCGAATGGCAAGTCCGTTGGAATCATCAGGATGTGCGGAATCGAAACATCTTTTCCTTTGTATTTTCCCTTGATAATCGTCGCCACGATAACGTTTCATTCTTCACACCGGTTGACACAGTTATCAACCAAGATGAAGTAGTCAACTATCCCACAGAATTCTTGAATTCGCTGGTAATCCACCTCACAATTTGCAACTGAAAGTAAGCTCAGTCAGCATCATGATGCGTAACATTAATCAACCTCGACTGTGGAATGGAACGAGACTGGCTGTCAAACAGCTTTCTTTCAACCGCAAACTGATGGAAAAGACGACGACACTTCAAGATGTGATTTCCTTCACCTTCACGGATCATAAGCCTGTATGAATAAAAATTCAAAGCACTGACTTTTTATTGGTTGCGGCTCCTGCAATCGCAATCGACATACGGTTCGATATAAAAAATTCAACGAATGAATTATTAAAATTGTTGCATTTACCAGTTAATGGACTAACCATTTTGATGTTGAAATTGTATCCATTCCCGCCCTGCCGGAAGATCAATGGATATTGTTGCGCATTGTAAATCCTGTACGTTTCGGACACGCGTTTCAATTCATTGCTCCGGCGTTGAAGTACGATATCTCTAGATTGCAAATTTTCTCCGGCAATAACAGCAGCCACTTCATCGATTGTCGGTGAATTGAATCTTTTTGCAACGCTGATTAACCTTCAGCATCCGAATTGTGTTATGATATATTTGCCCTTGAATCTGCAATGGTGATGTGAAATTGACTGTGTTGAATAATTTCATTGTATTTTCTGACGCAACGACGAGTGATGCGAAAGAGGATTGTGTTGTTATTACATTGAAAATGGGCATGAAATTTTCCCGTACAATATGCGTTGCGCCAAACGACGTCATTTGGAAGCAACTGTTGTATTTTTGGACGTTGGCCAGGAAATGAGTAGAATCGCTTTCTGTTCCAGAAACAATGAGCGTTATGGCTCTGGTGGCAGGACCAATTGTTGCAATTTCACTTTCCCACCTGCGCAACACAAGCCAGGAGTTTCGCCGCTGAATTTTAACGCCTTACAATGTGAACAAACGACTGACATTTCTCCAATCGTTACTGATCTGCATTTTAAATCTGCATTCTAAATTCGCTTGTCCGTCATCTTTAGTTGCTCCCGAAAGTAATAGGGACATGCCAATACGATTATTTTCATTATCCGTCGTGCGCTGATCATCAGTACGGTTCACACGTGAAGTAGATTGCCGCGCATTTGACTGGCTGCGACGACCTATGTTAGCTCGTCCTCTCTTTGGCATGTTATGGACACTGTAAAAAGACACGAAATTGTTTTCACAATCACTTTTACACGAACCAGGTCTGTCGAAATTACCTTGATATTCTTCACAGAGAACTTTACAATATTGAAATCCTCGTGTATCAGAACTTTTCCGGCTAAAAAATATTTGCAAGAATTTATGGTTATGTCTAAGCATACAAAATCAATTTACCTTAATAGAATAGCTGATCAAAATGATTGTTCGCAAAATGTAATTAAATTCGCTTTAACCAAATCTGTTCTCATAATCCACTACCTTTTTTATGAAAAAACAATTTTAAATCTACTAGTCGACTTCTTTGTAACTAAGAATATCTCCTCAAATACTACCCAAGTGCAGGAAGTCTAGTGAACAAGCTAACTGACTGGATATATTTCAGACATTTGCTGGAGGAATGCATCGTACTAAGTACAACAATCGATACAATAGAGCAACTAGAAAGTGAAGTACATACTTTCACCCTAAATATACAAAAGGCTGCTTGGGCTGCAACGCCTGAATCAAATAGCAAAGTAAAAAGAAACGTATATTCCAAAGAAATATGCGACATAATATCTGAAAAGAGGAGAGCTCGTAAACGCTGGCAACTGTCGAGAGCGCCAAGTGATAAAAATAGACTCAATAATTTTAACAATACACTCAGAAAAACGATCACGGAATTGAAAAATGCGGCGGTGGAAAGATACCTTACAAATCTGACAAACGATGCTAGTACAGAATACTCACTATGGAAGGCTACAAAAAAAATGAAAAAACCAACGGCATACATTCCGCCAGTTAAAAAGAGCAGTGGAAACTGGGCAAAAACAAACAAACAAAAGGCCGATTTATTCGCTGAACATCTTGAAAGCGTCTTTCAGCCATATGAAGATAATGATTATCTCCAACAAACGAAAGAAATGTGCGAAGATGATAGGTTAATTCCAGCAGTAACCTCTAAGGAAATAGCCACAGAAATAAAAGAGAAGATCAACCCGAAAAAAGCCCCGGGATTTGATCTAATCACGGGTGAAATTCTAAAAAAAACTGCCTAGAAAAGGTATGAAAAAAAGTAGCACAGATAATAAATGCAGTGTTCAGACTAAGGTATGTTCCACGCATGTGGAAGGTCGCGGAAGTTATTATGGTACCAAAGCCGGGAAAATTATCCTGTGAAGTTACCTCATATCGTCCGATTTTATTGCTGCCAATACTGTCAAAAATCTTCGAAAAAATTCTTCTGAAACGACTCCATCCGATTATAGAAGAAAAGGCACTGATACCAAACCATCAATTTGGATTCAGAAATAGGTACTCCACTATAGACCAGGTCCACAGAATAACTGACAAAATAGAAAAAGCCTTAGAAGAAAAACAAATATGCTCTACCATCTTAGCTGATGTAACACAGGCCTTTGATAAAGTCTGGCACAAGGGATTGGTCCATAAACTGAAAAAATATCTTCCAAAACAATACTCAGAAATACTAGAGTCATATATAAAGCAGCGATTATATAGAATTAAGCAGAAAATGAGTACTCTGCATTAAAATGTATAAGATCTGGAGTACCGCAAGGTAGTGTGTTAGGTCCTGTGGCGTTCCTCCTATACACGAACGACCTACCACAAAATGACGAGACTACTGTTGCCACATTTGCAGACGATACTGCTGTACTTGTTGTCGGAAAAACCGAAGTTGCGCTGGAAAACTCATGTCAAGAAAAAACATGACGAACTAAACATTCGGTATAAAAAAATGTATTGGCTAATTGGGAGGTATTCATGTCTCCCAATATATAATAAACTGCTTCTCTATAAAAAAAGTTTTAAAGCCAATATGGACATATGGCCTTCAGCTTTGGGGGTGCACAAGTAAGACGAACCTACAAAGCATACAATGCTTTCAAAATAAAGTACTACGCAATATTGTTAATGCGCCATGGTACATACGTAACGCTGATCTACATAGGGATCTAAAAATTGAAATAGTAGAGGACGAGGTCAGGAAGGTCGCAAGAGACATGAAGGTAGGCTTCGCAACCATTCTAATTTAGAAGTAGTCGAACTATTTAATAATAACAATCCAGTTAGAAGACTACGAAGAATAAACCCATTCGAACTAGTTAACTAGGAGAAAAAATAAAATGAAATATATAACATAATTACCCGAACAAAGTGTTAACGAGTTAAAAAGCAAAAGGTAACAGACCAAAGTTAGTTCCTTACAACATAAATTTACAAGTATTAGAACAAAATTGCTGATTGGTTTAACGACTAGGTGCGATTATTGGAAGGATGGTAAGACCATGCTTCCTCCGGGTGTTTTTAGTGGGTGGGTCAAGTCCCACACTATCGCAAAGCTCGCATGCGATGCCTTTCAATGATCTTCATCCAGCTACACGCAAAAAAAAAAAAAAAAATCTACTAGATTTCACAAATTCTCACTGAAATGTTTGAGCACAACCCCACGGTGTAAATAATCGAATCAGAAATATGTATTGCATGGTACAGCTGTCAAACGATAGGTCCGCCACCAATGCCATCTATTGAAAGTAATCCGAAGTAGCTATATGAATGAATGCTCATTGTCGAAATACAATTCTCATTGGTGGTGTTAAGTGCATTCCCATACACAATTCCCATACAAAACGCAAATTTCTATTTTTTGTCCTTTCCTTTGGGTTTTTTTCGAATTTTCCTTTTTCCTAAACCACCAAGACAAATGAAACAAAAAAAGAATCATGCAAATCGGTCGAGCCTTTCTCGAAACTAACGCACGGCAATTGATTTATATATACGTATATATAGGTACATATATAGAAGATAGATAGATAAACGTTGATTTATTATTGGTAACAATTTAAATCTTTCGCTACTGTCGTTCTGTCAGAGATGAACAGCTGATATTGATATAAGCATGAACATTTGCAATTGTGGCGCAGTACACTCGAAAACAAAGCATTTTAATTGTAAAAACCCATCTTCGAAGCATGAATCGCGCATTGCGAAGTAATGTATGCATATAACCGTCCATCTTCTGCCGCGGTTAAGAAATTAATGGAAAAATTCGATCGAACCGGACCAGTGTTGGATGCACGCATGCTCCCTCATAGTGGCCACTTATCTTTCTGCATCTGTATGCCTACAAGATCCAACTGATTTAGGAATCAAAGCCAGCAAACCATGAACAACGTCGTGTCTTCGTTGATTTTATGGTACAGAACCATTAAGTTGGTAGCGATTTTTCAACGAAATCATTTACAGCGAAAAGGCTGACTTTCAACTGAATGGCTACGTCAACAAACAAAATTATCGCATTTGGCGTCGTGAAAATCCAGGGACCTTTCACGTGCAATCAATGTATCCACAACACCGTCTGGTGCGGATTTATTAGCCCGCGGCATGATTGGGCTGTAGTTCTTCGAAAATTCTCATAGTACTGCTTTAATAGTCAATGGTGAACGTTATCGGGACATGATAACCAATTATTTTTGGCACTATATTGATGTGAAAGACTTGTGGCTTCAACAAGGCGATGCCACCTGCTACACAGTGAGAAAGACATTGCAGTTATTGCGCACACAATTTTCCGGTCATGTCACCTCTCGTTTCGGCGACCAAAATTGGCTACCAAGATCATGCAATATCACGCCCTTGGGTTTCTTTTCTTTGTCAGACGTTCGCGAGATGTGGAACCGTGAGGCATTTTTTATTTTTTTATTTTTTTTAATTTTTTATGCTTTCTTGGATTCGAACATTTTCACGTATAATATTACCAAAACAAACAAAGGATTATTATATTTCGTTGACTCTACGAGTATAGCAGATCCACTTACTGCTTTCAAGCATTACTTTGAATTTTTCAATTCGTTCATTATTACGAATGTGAATGTAGGTAGGGTAAATATGAAGTTTATGTAGGTAGGGTAAAGAGACATTCTGTTGAAATTCTGTCTCGTTCAACACTGCCACTGGTAACCGCATTTAGTCAATTGATTCCTGGAAAGATAAGATCCAGATAGGATCCGCTTCCAGGAAACGACGGACTATCTGTAGCTTTCAAATCGTGTTTATACTCGACACTGTGCCGACCCCACCAATTGAATAGTAGGTTCCCTCTAGGATTAGGTGTGTTATTTATCCAATATCTATGTTTGGCGTTTAGATCTCCGGCCATGATGAAATAATTCTGCTCCGACTCCAGCCTTAGGCATCGAAAAAGTGTCTCTTGCTCTGAAATAAATAACGTAGATTGAGTAGCTTCAGGTGCATAGAGTGCTATCATATATATTTTCTTTCCACTATGGAGATGGATGCACACGATACACTCTTCCAGCACCTGGAACCTTCGCACTTCACCGCTGTACACTACCTTAAATTGCAGTTGTTTTTTAATGAAGATCGCAACACCTCCTCCTTGTGTGGAGTTGGGTCGGTCTCTTCTGACAATATTGTATTTATTGTGCTCCAATTTGTGTTTCTGGGATAGCTTTGTTTCGCTAACCATAAACACATAAGGGGTTTGGTCATCAAGCAACTTAAACAATACGGCTCTTCGCTCGATCGAAAAATCTTCAAGGATTGCTCCTCCATGTTCGTACCCATTACGACTGGAGGTGCGTTAGGCCCGGCAGAAGTGCGTACATCTGGTCCTCCCGCTTCGCCTGCTCCTGTAACTGATGCTGAAGCTGACCCATCTGCCCTTGGATAGAGAGCAAGATGGCCAGCAAGTCAGTTTGAACGTCCAGTGCTCTAGGCGCTGCGGCCTGCGAAGCAACCTTCGGTCATTTCTGTTCCGTCTTTCCCCGACCTGTCGCCATTTGTGCGTAGGTCACTTGGGGAGTCACGGATTGTGTATGAATTGGAGCAGGTGGGCTTTTCACTACGACCTTCTCCTGACGAACCAGATTTACTTTCTCAATATACTGGAACTTAGGACAACCCCGATAGTTTGCGGTGTGCCCCGAAATCCTGCATAAAGCACACAAGAGCTGGCTCTTATCTGCAACTCCATCCTTACCCAGAGTGCGTTCTTCTGCTTCGTGGTTCTTTCCACACTTAACACATCGAGGCTGCATTTCGCAGTTCGACGCGGCGTGACCAAACCTTTGGCAACGAACACATTGTAAAATGTTTTCGCTCCTTTTCAATTTTTCCCATGCGACAACCGACTGACCGACATGGGCCGACAAACTTTAACCTGCCTGCGCGCATTTGTGTATGACAGTGACCATTGCGGACTCAGTGCTGTAATAACGATTCCCAACTAAATTGCGGAGTTGGAGGAGTTTGTCCAAACGTACTCTAACAATTATAGTAGGACGCGTTGGACTCGCTTCTCAAGAACTTTGACAAGAGCACTCTTCTCGAATTCGCTCTACCCACCGTCCAATAGGAATCTGTCAAACGAGGAGATTGACAGGTACCTAAAACAAATGGACGAGACAATTAAACGAACTATGGACAATACGATACCTCGGTATCAACATACTGACAATACAGACATATTCCACTCAGAAGTAGACTTCTGTCGAGACTAAAAACCTTGTACAGACAGGTTACTGACAGACAAAACTCGGAGGTTAATATGCTGAAGTCGTTGGTTAAAAACCTCCAGAAATTAATCATCAATAACTATAGACTTTCTGTAAATTTGCACTGGAACAACAAAATTCGGGCTGTAAAAGCCAACAACCCGAGTATGTTCCCGCAAATAAATAGAATATTTCGGAAAAACAATCAAAATGACCTAAGAGTCTTTAAGATCCCCCGAACGACGAACAATGGACGAATACTTATAACAACAGGTATAGATCCAGATAACGCAGTAGAGGATGACAGCTTCTTTGTGATCGAAGATCCACAGAATAAAGTAGAGGCTATTGGAGCGACTTTCCAGGAAGTTTACAAGGTGAATGATACCATCTGCCCGAACCACGACCTGAAAAATCGCGTCCTTGTGCACAACTTCTACCTTCGAAACGATATGGAGCACTGGCGATCCGAGGTCATAGGTTTTACCGAGTGGAGCTGCAAGCGATCTTCGAATTATTGAGAAGGAAGAAATCTGTGGGAGTCGACGGAGTGTCGAACATTGTGCTTCGACATCTCCCTCCAGATGCGGTGGACATTTTTACCACTCTGTTTAACAATGCGCTGAATAATGCACATTATCCAGCGCATTGGAAAACAGCAGTGATACAACCCATCCCCAAAAGGGGTAAGGAAAACTCCAATCCGGCAAATCTCCAGTCGATAAGTCTAATGCCGAACATCGGCAAGGTATTCGAAAAATTGATCAATAGAGCACTAATTAAGAGGAGTGAGAACAATAAAATAATTCCGGATAACTAATTCGGTTTTAAGGCGGGGCATGATACAATACATGCCGCATCTAAATTGGTATCGGATATCCAATGGAACAAAAGCAAGAAACAGTGCACGGGTGCCTGCATGATTGACTTGGAGAAGGCCTTCGACACCGTATGGTTAGAGGAACTCTTCTACAAGCTGAACATTCTGCGCAAACCACTGCTGTACATACTTTATAACATGCTCACCAGTAAACACTTCATTGTCAAAAATGGCAATGTGATCTCTGCTTGAACATTTCAAATCAAAAACGGTCTGCAACAAGGTGCGGTGAATTCACCGATCCTTTTCAACATATACACTAGCGATCTCATAGGATCACTTCACCATGCTTGCGCAGACGACTTGATCGCGCGTACAGATCAGGACCAAAAATTTAGGTCATAGCACTGCTCTTGCAACGTGACTTCGATAAGATTCAGCGATATTGCAATGACTGGAAGTTGAAGATCAACTTCGAGAAATCGGAAACCATTCTTTTTAGGACGCCTTTGTCTGGGGCCTCTAGGGATACCAGAAAGAATTGGCGAAAGTTCTCAGTCGTTGGACCGCACGGACAGCCACTTGCGAGTCGAAGTGTAGTCAGATATCTAGGGCTTTGGTTAGACCAATATTATATAGATGCTGCTCTGGCCAGAGGTGCCTTAGCCCTTACAAAGAGACTTTTTTACAGCAAGCAACTCGATGCAAGGGTAAAGGTAATCTGCGACATGGCCCTTATCCGGCCCATGCTCGTATATGGGTGCCAGAACACCAGAGTCCGAGTATATAAAATTCTATCCCAATGAGGTCCTGTACAACAGAGCTAACCTAATAAGAGTGGATAATTTCGTTATTAAGCTGATTCGAAGGCACGTTGTAAGAGCAATGAGCTCGATGAACAACCTGATTTCCGGGGCTTATTACCCTAATTATGAGCATCATGAAAGAGTGCGCCACGTTGCTCGGACAGCTGTGGTTAGGCGACTCAACTACGACAGAGACGTTGCAAACAGCAGTGTGGAGCGTCTCCGGTTTAGTAGGGCGGAATCGGGTCGCGATATGAAGGACGTTGAACGTCAGTTCTCACAATTTTGGTGGGTAACTGAAAGAGAGGGAACGACGAAGGAGTAGCTGCCGGGGTTAGCCCGTTTAAAGTTGGCTGTTTGGTCTTGGCCGACTTACATAGTTTTTTTAGGTAGGAAAAAAAAAAAAAAAAAACAGCACTTTGAAAAAAAAAAAAAAGTATGTATTACATAATTAGAGTAAGATAGAATAAGGTAGAATAAGGTAGTTTAAGATTTATTTTAAGGTAGTTTTTAAGTTTTATTATAAGAAAAAAACAAAAGTACATATACTAAGTTTTTTGTAATTTTATCCAAAAATTTTTCTTAGTATTTATTAATAATTAAGCAATAAGACAAATAAAACAATTAAGTACGGTACGTCGAAAGGCATAGTTTTAAGTCTTAGGTTTAGCTTAGAGCTCCCGCATAGGGCAAGTAAATTAGAATAACATAGCCAAATTAATTAAGATAGTTTTAAGCGTTTTTTGTCTAGCATTTAAGTTATAATCGAATTGAGTTAATAAAAATGCATTTGAAATGAAATGAAAAAAATTTCTGGAAAGATTTTTTTCTTTTTCTTTTTATAAATTACACGTGTCAAAGGGAATATGAATACCCTTATACTAATTTTAGGACACGGGCGTTTTTTGCGGAAAGGGGAAGAGACAGAGAGAAAGGCAGTGTGGTGTAGTTGATTTGAAACTCATGTGGTATGAAGTTTCAGTTAACTCCAAGGCGTCCATATAACTGGGGAGTATTTTTGTTTTGCTGTAATTATTGTTGCTTATGATTTACAGTATACCCTACTGCCAGTGTTATACCTTCGCAGTACAGTTGACATAAGCTCTCGCAATTGATAGACTTTTTTATTTATTTCATGCGAAATAAATAGATGATTGTTGATATTAGGATTCGAACCTTGAACCTACAGCGTGACAAGCGATGATGTTACCACTACACCATGGCGATCCCCAAAGATACCAGTAAAATTGCTTTTACGGAAATACGTTTTACACCACGAGCTGTAATTAATCCATCACTTAAAACCTGAATTTTGTACAAGTGATGAGCTGATGTTGTTGGGCAGTTGGCTATGTGGATATTCAGTAGTTGCAAAGGCAAGAATCTTCATGATTAACTTTTCAGTATATGTAGGAAATTTTTTTTACAATTGGTCATAATTTACGGTTGAATTGCTTTTTAAATCCGATATCTTATAGTTAGGTATGACTGGGACATAAAGTATACAAGTTTTCTTTTCTCTTAATTAGAAATAAAAGTTTTTGATTATGATAATAGATTATAATATCGACAATAAATAGTAATTCATTTAAATCAATTTCTTCTATGTTCAACATTATTGTGTTAACAATACTGTGTTTCGCTAATACTAGGTATATACATTATTACTTGAATTGTAAATTATACGTAAAGTGTAAAGTGCTAAAAAAAAAAATAATACAATATAAAAACAAAGAAACTAGCAAGTTGAAAAAAAGATAGGAAGAACAAATTTTCGGAAAAAATAGACGAAAATTTCAAATAAAATGGAACAGTTACTACAAACGATGGTGACGGCGCATTGGCTAATGTCCAAAACCAACAGCAGCAATTGCAGAAGCAGATTCAGCAGCAACGGGACAATGAATCCGGGTGGAATAAGAGATTGCATACATCTCAGAGTTTTCGGGGAACAAGAGGGAATTAACTCAGTTTATAACGGTGGTCAAGAACCACCTAACATCTACCGAAGACGCAAGGACAACGTGTATAATGCCATTTTCAACTCCAAAATCACGGGCCAGGCGAAAAACTGCATTTACCAATTTCAACCAGCATCCTGGGAGGCGGCAAAGCAGCTACTGGTGCAACATTTCCGGCCCATAATCGACCTTAGCAGCATCTTCAAAAAAATAAATTATGTAAAGGTAAATAGTATCCTTTACATAACGAATTGTATGAATATGCGGTTTACGAACCAAATTCTACAGAAATAGTTAATTCAATTAGCCAGTTAATAGTTGTAAAAATTAAAGAAATCACAACTGGACAGCTATCCAGAGAACTTATAACTGAATTTGACTTAAATAAAATAAGAACAATTTTATATTCTTAGATCCCGGACAGTGAGTGGAATTTAAAGAAAAATACAAAAACTAACGTAAATGTGAACAACCATGTATTCAGTAATCAAAGTGCCAAATCAAATTTAAATTCAAAACAGTTTAGGCCAATAAATCAAAATAACTTTAGTTCAAACCATAATAGAAATGATTTCAGAAGAAACGTAGAATCAGCTGGATCATCGTATTTCAACACCAATAGTCAAAATCAAAATCATGACAACCAGAATAGAAATATAGGCAAAAGCAATTTTAATCCGGTAAATAACTTCAACAATATATCAGGCAGTTTGGACACAACATCTCAGGACAAAGTAGTAATAGTAGCCAAAACCCACGTCCTATGGACGTGAATAATATTTTATCTAACGAAATACCAAATTCCAACCAAAACTCACAACAAATTAATAATGTAGAAGCGGTAAATTTTCAATTTTTTGCAACCTTACATTTAAAGACAAAGCGTACAAAGCGTTATTAGATACGGATGGTTCCACCACTAGTCTTATAAACTCTTCAAAGGTAGATTGTTCTTGTTTCGATATATTGGAAAAAAAAAAAATTCATTTAATACTATAAATAATGTCACAACAGAAAAAGTTAAAATAATAGTTACTGATGCCCCTAAGCAAATCCGAATGAGTCCACAGCGTAAAATGAAGTGGTACCAGATGAGTTTGAATAACAAAGCCTATGATATGCTTATAGGTACGGATTTTATAAGGAAAAGTGTTATGGAAATAAATATTAACCAAATGTATCTGAAATTAATTAATACAATTAATATTAAACTGTACTCAGAAGTCTACAAAACAGTAGAATGCTCTGAATTGACAAATCAGGACAATAGAGAAATAGAAATAATCAGGAAAGGGAAGAAATTAGGAAAATCTTGAACCAGTTTAAACATTTAGTCTATAAAGATGGGGATCAATTGACCAACACCGACACAATAATGCACGAAATCAGGACTACAAACGAACAACAAAAAATTTCTCTTTTATATAGATTACTTCCCAAGCATGAGCAGGAAGTTAGAAATCAAATAGACGAAATGGAAAGACATAAAATTATAATAAAATTTAATAGCAGATACTCCTCTCCAATAGTCGTAGTACCAAAAAAAAAAAAAAACAGATGGTTCCGGAAAATAACAATTTAGATTGTGTGTCGACTATCGAAAGCTCAATGACATCACACTAGATGACAAATATCCTCTCCCTTATATAGAAAATATATTAGATAGGTTAGGGCGGGCACAGTATTTCACGACGCTGGATTTAGCCGAAGGTTACCACCAAATAATAATGCATCCTCGAGATATTTATAAGACAGCATTTGTTACGCCAAATGGTCTGTATGAGTTTACTCGGATGCCCTTTGGGTTAAAAATTGCTCCAGTCACGTTTCAGAGGCTGATGAATGAAATACTAATAGATCATCTCAACAAGATCTGTGTAGTATATCTAAACGATATACTTATATTTTCAACGAGTCTAGAAGAATACCTGACAGAAATTAAAATATTTTTCAATGTGTTGGCTAAGCACAATCTAAAGGTATAATTTGACAAATGCTCCTTCCTAAAACAAGACACTGAATATTTGGGACATGTTTTAACCAGAGAGGGCATGAAACCTAATCCAAATAAAATTAAATGCATAGTAGAATATCCCCTTCCAATAGTGCAAAAACAGTTAAAGGGTTTTCTCGGATTAACCGGATTTTATAGAAAATTTGTCAAAAATTATTCCAGAATAGCCTATCCCATGATCAAATTTCTAAAGAAAGGGTCAAAAATTAATATAAATGACCTTGAGTACATCCATGCGTCCGAAACACTTAAACCAAATATAATCAATAACCCCATTCTTAAATTTCCAAATTTTTATAAATCTTTTACGCTGTTTACTGATGCATCCAACTATGCAATTGGGGCAGCTCTCACTCAAGAAGGTCAACCTGTTTGCTTTGCTTCAAGGTCGCTTCAAAATAGTGACAGATCACCAACCAATTAAATATATAAATAAAAAATATAATGGAAAAGAGTTTTCAGCGAGAAACCAAAGATAGTTATTAAAACTATCCGAGTTTAACTTTGATATAGAAAATCTCAAAGGAAGAGACAACAAAATCGCAGACTTTTTAAGTAGGATATAGAACGTAGACAATTTAGAAGACGACAGAGCTTCAAACCAAACAACTCTTCACTCTGCACCAGAACAACAACTTCATCTTTTCCCTATCAAGGAAGAAATAGTCAATAAATATAAGTTACAGCTGATACTTACTAATAACATAACCAAGGAAATAAACACAGTTCATGGAAGAAAAATAGTTCATGTTCATATGACTAAAAATCAGTCGTACGCATATTGGGAGGAATTATTTAAAAAAAAAACTGTAACAACAGGAAGAGTAGGAATTTTTTCCGAATTATCCTACAGCGAGTATAATAAGGTGCAGCAGATTCTGATAGAATTTTTTAGGGAAAACAAAAATATTTTCTTTGTAAAGTGTACAATGAGGGCACAGGAAATAGATACCGAGGAGGATTTGCATAGACAAATATCCCTGTACCATATAGAGGAAAGTTGTCATTCAGGTATTTCAGAAACATATTATACATTAAAAAACAAAATCTACTTTCCCAAATTAATTATAGAGATCTCAAAAGTAATAGGTAACTGTCAGACATGTCAGGAGGGAAAGTATGATAGAAAAAACTTAAAACCGAAGTTTAAAATTACAGAAACACCATCCCAACAAAATGAAATTTTACATATGGATATTTATCATTTCAAAAAACTCTTTTATTTGACGTTCATAGATACTCGTAAGCTCACAAAAAAAGCATATGCCTATAGTTTAGTCAGCAAAAAAACTGGGTTAATAAAATGTATGGAGGAATAATTTACAGGATTCGGGAAACCTAAAAAAATCATTTGTGATAATGAGTTCAAGTCCGATAATATAAGAGAGTATCTAAGGAAACATGAAATAGAAGTTCATACAACCCAACCAAACTCCCATACCGGTAATGCGGACATAGAGCGATTACATTCAACCTTACTCAAAATTTTGTTAATCATCAAAAATGTCGACATTTCAACAAATACGAAAATGTATAGAGCAATTCAAATATATAACAGTAGGTATCACTCAACTCTTGAAATGAGTCCCAATAGAGCTGAAGGAACAAACGCTGAGCATTTAAAAGAAAAACTTGAAAAGTATAAACAGAATCTTATAGGTTAGCGAAATAAAAATAGGGAAAACTATCAAGAAAATCTAATTGAAGGATATATTAGAAATTATAAGCACCTTAGGCATAAAGATGAAACTTACTATAGAAAACATAACCTTAAAAACGTTCACCCAACAACAGTTAAAAGACCAAATAAATTCGCAGGTATACAATTGGCTAATGATGTTGACAATTGTCGGGATGATCATAGCACCAACAGAAACAACACTTGTGGTGACACCGATCAACGCTAACAAAGGATTTATTATATTAAATATAGGTCCAGTAGAATTAATTAACAGTAGTCAAACAATATTACATGTAATAAATACTTTTGATATTATAGCTACCAATGAGGCAACAGAAAATAATTTACAAAAATTACATTAAATGAATAACTCGGAAATTCTAAACTAAATTATAAACATAAAAGCAAAATTAAAAGCTATGGTTCCATTTACTAGACAAAAACAAAGATTAATGAATTTTATAAGAACTTGTCAGAAATGGTTATTTGGAACCATGGATACCACAGACAGAGAGGATATTCTCGAGCATTTGAAAGTCATAGATTCAAATAATCATGCTGCTATTGACAATTTAAATAAGCAAACAGATATCAATAAACAGCTCATGCTTAATATTAATAATTTTAGAATTACAATAGAAATAGATAGAAAGCAAATATCTGAAGTATATAGTAGTGTAGTAGATGCTCAAAGAAATATAAATTTAAAACAACTAAAAACAGATCAATTATTGAAATTAAAAATTTTAGAGGACAAAATAGATAACATTCTAGATAATATAGTATCTGCTAAGCAGGGTATTTTGAATCCAAGCATATTAACTGGAGAAGATATATTAGCTTCAGGCTTAGGCTTTTATAAATTGATACATTCTAGATTAGGATTAGTGCAATATAATAGGCAAACGTTAATTTTAGCAATAAAATTTCCAAAAGAATATACATATACAAGTAGACCTTAAAATGATTGTTTCAGTACCGATTGACGAATTTAAAGAACTTGATATAAATGAAATATCATTTCTTGAAACAAATGGAACAAAGTTTGAATATAATCCAGATAATCTTTACCTGAAAGATTTAATAACTGTCCAACCAAATTTGAATGTAATTATAGACAAAATAAAAAGTGAAATAATAAAAATTGATGAAAATGTCGTCATTTGTAAAAATTTGCACGATGAAATTGTAATCAATAAATGTGACGATAGAAAACTTAACCTAAATGGAAACTATGCAATAAATGTCAACAATTGCTCAATTAATATCTAAAATCTTACAATTATGAATTATAATCTGGAGTTCAATTAATATCTAAAATCTTACAATTATGAATTATAATCTGGAGTTCATAAATAAATTAAGGTATGGAGATGAGGAAAATATCTCAATAAAAGAAAAAATTAATTTGGAAAATATGATGAAAACATTTCAAATAGAAAATTTAAGAAAAATTCAAGAACTTCATTACCATAAAATCAATAGTTATGTTTTCTTATTAACTGCATTGATCATAGTCGTAATAATAATTTTTTGTATGATAAGGAAACATGAGAATTTAAAAGTTGTAATCAAAAACTCCCTTGAAACATAAAGCCTGAAAGTAATAAAATTCAGGAGAATTTTGAGTCAAAGGGAGGAGAAGTTATGAATGCACATAATGAGGTGACTCAAGTTGCAGATAAACCCATTTGCAAAGTTCAGCAACTCTCCGACGGTACATTCGTGCTTCTGCGAATTCCGTCTGAGTAACTTGAATTGCAATGGGATATTTGTAACTTGTGTGAGAAGACACTGAAACGGCAGCTATGAGCAAGCGGTGCATGAGATAGTTTTAAATAAGATTAAAAGATGAGTTATTGTCCGGTCGTCAAAGAATAAATAAAAACTCGCGCGAGTTACATACCCATAGTAACCACCCATAACCATCCATCCTGCAACATCAATAACAGAAGTCATCTAGTGCAAACAACGGAGTCACATTTGTAACCATCAACAACAAATCTAAGTGCAAGCAACGGTCCAACAAATGCAAAACCTATTAGATGACCTACTTACGGACGAACGAGCGTTAGTGCAAGAAACGGGCCAACATCTGCAGTGACAACACAACCATGATAACGGACGAACATTTTCAGCATCAACAACAAGTCCAAGTGCAAACAACGGGCCAACCAATGCAACGCCTAGGAGAAGACCTACTTACAACGAACAGCGGCAGCTTGCTATCACCAGCTAGTAACGGCTTTTGCTCTGGCATAAATTTATTTACCGTCTAATATAAATAGACGAATAGACAAATAATCAGGCAGTCTTAATTTCAATTGACAATAAACCGCATCAGTGGAACAAAGATATTAATAAGTGTTTTTTATTTTTAAGTGTTAAATAATCTTTAACTGGCGCAGTCGGTAGTATAAAAGTTAAGCATCCGGTAGTGAAATTAAAATCAGTAGCTACAAAAGTCGCTAAACTAATAACACACTACGAGTGAAAATCGAAGTGGTGGATTTTAATCCTTTGGTTAAGGAACATCGCTACAACCTAAAAAAAAATTTTTTTTTACAAGCAGAATAGTGTTAAATAGTGTTAAGAATAGAATAGTGCAAAAAAAAAAAAAAAAAAAAAAAAAAAAAAAAAAAAAAAAAAAAAAAACGAGTACAAAGAAACAAAAACAAAGAAGAAAATATATAAACATACATATGTATATAAATATATATAGGTACTTATATATGCCAAGAACAGAATAAATAAGAACAAAATAGTGCTAAAAAAAAAATAATAAAAAAAATAAAAAAAAAAACCGTGTTAATAATCACGAACAGTGTAAAATAAAACTTTTTGCTGTTGTTCCCGAATTTTTTTTTTCTTCTCTTCACAAAAAGAATGGAAAGAAAAGGAACATAGAAGAAGCTGAGAATCATCGGAACGGAAGCCAACAACTAACAAGCTAATTGTTTAACGGGGTAAGTCCATATTTTTGGTTCTTAAATTATCAGTGTTCTCCTATGTCCCCAAAACCCAAAACAAAGAAAAACCGTAAAATAAAAGTCAGTTTTCTTAATAACAAAAGTTGGCATTCATTAAGTAAAGTGTCAAAGGGTGCTTCTAAAGACAAGTCCAGTGACGAAGAGGAAATGAATCACGAAGCGTTTGCTGTAGGTGTCTTTAACAGCCTCAGGATTCCTGATGCTGTAAAAGACCTTCCAAATTTTGAAGGAAATCCTCGTTCTTTGTTTGATTTTGTAAGTAATGTAGAGGAAATATTAATTCTCATGCCACAGATTGTCGGTAGTACGTATGAGCGAATAATAGTTCGAGCAATTAGAAATAAAGTAGTAGGACCAGCCAATGAAGTACTCAACATGTATGGTACTCCCATTGACTGGCAACAAATAAAAAATAATTTAATTGTACATTATTCCGATAAACGTAATGAGACCAGCCTCATTCGCGACTTACATCATCTTCGACAGGACCAAATGACGGTAGAACATTTCTATTCCAAAATAATAGATATATTTTCTCTTATGACAAATCACATAAAAGTGCACGAAAATAATGATAATGTTATAATAGCTAAACAATCGCTTTACCAGGAAATGTGCCTTAATGCATTTTTGTCTGGACTAAAAGAACCGCTAGGATCCACAATTAGGTCAATGAAGCCCAGCAAATTAGCTGAGGCATTCAATTTCTGCCTCCAGGAACAAAACTGCCATTACTTTCAAAATCCTCAATACCAACAACACCTACCATCCTATAGGAAAAATCAAAACTCATTTCAAAATCCAAATTCTGCACAAGGACCTTCATTCAGATTTCCTCATCAGCAATTTAATAGACCTTACAATAGTTTTCCTCAAATTCCACAAAACCGGTCAATCAGACCAATGAACAATATTCCCCAAAACTTTTCGCAGCCACTCAGAAATAATTTAAATCCTAGATTTAACGGCTTTCACCCTCCAGAACCTATGGATACTATCAGTGCAAATACAAGTAGAAATTCCAATAATTTTAAACGGCAAAACAGTAACTCACAGAATCAATGTCATCATATGGAAAGTATTTGTTCTATTAATCAAGTTCCCAGATATCAGGATCAAAATTATTACGAAACTCATAGTAATTTTGGTTCAAATGCTAAAGTTCGACAACCTTATATCCAAAATTATAGCGAAGCTAACAATAATTATTTGGCAGACAATCAACAAGGTCCATCTATTCATTATGATTATATGCCGCATAATCATATTCCAAAAATAAATAAAAATTACCCTCAAAGTCAACTTCAGAGCGAAGTTGACGATGCAAATTTTCAATTACGAGCCTCGGAAACACAATCGGTTATTTAGAAATAAATAATCATAATTCATATATATTACCGTATATAAATATTCAAAGTATTAATAACAAAAACCTTAAGTTTCTAATAGATACTGGGAGTAATAAATCTTTTATTAATCCAGGAATCTTTGAAGAAAAAGATATTCAAATAATAAAGCCGGTTGAAGTTAAAACAATTTTTTATAAACAATTGTTAACTAAGAAGATAGATATTAACGGATTAAGAGAATTCAATACAAATAAATTATTATCTTTTCTAATTTTCAAATTTCATAATTACTTTGATGGTTTGATTGGTACGGAAATGATGAAAAGTCTTGGAATAAAAATAGATCTCAAAAATTCCGTATTAGAATCCGAAAATGCCAAAATACCCATTAGTTATAAGCCTAACCTTATATCTAGAAAATATACCGCCCCTGGTATATGCAAAATAGTATGCTATGTACCAGTAGATATCGAATACGGAAATATATTTATTAAACCAACTGCTATACAAAATAACTTAATAATACCTGAAGGAATTTACAAAGCTCATAATTGGTATTCTTTTGTGGAGGTTATCAATGCTTCGAATTCAATGAAGACTTTCGTAATTGAACAGCCAATTGAAGCTCAATCTCTTGATCACCATTCCTTTATTGAAACTCACAGCATTTCAATTAATAATACAGAAAGCCTAGATAATTTCAATATATCTAAACAACTTCAAATAGATTCCCTAAATACCGACGAGAAAAATGCTTTACTAAAATTATGCAAAAGGTACAGAGATATTTTCTTTGAAGATGGGCAAAATTTATCATTTTCAAATACTATTAAACATGAAATTAACACTAAAGATAATATTCCAATTTATACCAAATCTTATCGATACCCATATGTACATAAAGACGAAATTCGAAACCAAGTGAATGATATGCTTAACCAGAATATCATTCGTCCGAGCTTTTCACCTTGGTCTTCTCCAATATGGTTAGTGCCTAAGAAAAAAGACGTTAATGGGAAGGAGAAATGGCGGTTGGTTATAGACTACCGAAAACTAAACGAAAAAACAATAGATGACAAATACCCGATACCTAACATTACTGAAATTCTCGATAAGTTGGGAAGATCCATATATTTTACTACACTCGATTTAGCTTCTGGCTTCCATCAAATAGAAGTCAAAGCCGAAGATATTCCGAAAACAGCATTCTCTATTGACAACGGGCACTACGAGTTTCTTCGTATGCCTTTCGGTCTTAAGAATGCTCCATCGACGTTTCAACGTGTCATGGACAATGTTTTGCGAGAACTCCAAGGCCAAATTTGCTTAGTATATATGGACGACATCATAGTGTTCTCCACATCCCTACAAGAACATATCGAGAGTTTGAATAAAGTTTTTGAAAAACTTAAGGAAGCAAATCTAAAAATTCAGTTGAGAAAGTCAATTTTTTTACAGAAAGAGGTGTCATTTTTGGGTCATTTGGTAACTAGTAACGGAGTTAAACCCAATCCTGAAAAAATTAACGCAATCGAAAAATACCCTTTACCAAAAACCCAAAAACAAATAAAATCTTTTATGGGACTTCTCGGTTACTATCGAAAGTTCATAAAAGACTTTGCTAAATTGACAAAACCGCTAACGGAGTGCCTTTGAAAAGGAAAAAGCATAAATCTTAATTCCAAATATATCAATTGCTTCGAAACATGTAAAACCTTGTTATGTAACGAACCCATTTTACAATACCCTGACTTTTCAAAACCATTCAATCTTACTACAGATGCCAGTAATTTTGCTATAGGTGCTATACTCTCACAAGGCCTCATTGGATCTGATAAACCAATTTGCTATGCAAGTCGGACTTTATCAGAATCCGAGGAAAACTATAGTACAATTGAAAAGGAACTCTTAGCTATCGTTTGGGGTACCAAATATTTTCGTCCTTACCTCTTTGGTCGCAAATTTCATATCATAACTGACCATAAACCCTTAACCTGGCTGTTTTCGTTAAAGGAACCAAATTCAAAATTACTTCGTTGGAAGCTCAAGTTAGAGGAATATAATTATGATATTACATACAAAAAAGGGACGCTAAACTCCAACGCTGACGCTTTATCTCGTGTTGAAATAAATACAAATGAAATCAATCAAAATAAATCTCCCGACGAAAACGAGAACTTAGACCTTTTATCCATTTTTAATAATGTAGATGCCGAACAAGATTTATTCATCATCCATTCAGCACCGGAAAACAACGATGACGGCATTCCGATATCGGAACGTGCCATAAATGAGTTTTCGAACCAAATCATTCTCAAACAGGTAGAAACCAAAACTAGACCGGATGTTCAATTTAAAATATTATTCAAAAGAAAGAAAAGATTTACAATATCTTATAATCTAATTAGAGAAGAAAGCTTTATTATAAAGATTTTTAAAGAATATATGGCCTCTAAGCGACTAACAGCGGTGCTAACAGATGATAAAACTTTCAAAATCATTCAATCAGTGTACTCTAAATATTTCAGTAATAGCCGCCTACGAATAGTAAGATGTAACATAATTTTAAAAGACATGACTGATACTGATGAGCAGGATAAATTAGTTCGGGATTATCATACAAAGTCAATCCACAGAGGTATAAATGAATGCTTAGAACATGTTAAAAGAGAGTACTTTTTCCCTAATATGAAGCGTCTGATTACACAAATTATAAATAATTGTGACATATGCCATAAATATAAATATGATAGAAAGAGAGAGCGCTTAAAATACGAAATCACTGAAACACCAATAAAACCTTTGGAAATCCTTCATATGGATATATACTCCATTCACAAAGAACATTTTCTAACGATAATTGATAAATTTAGCAGATTTTCAAGTGTTTATTTACTAACTGCTAGAAATAGTATTAATTTAATAAAATCTTTAAAACACTTTTTCTCTCATCATGGAATCCCACAAAAAATTATCACCGATAACGGAAGTGAATTTATATCTACCTTGTTTAGAAATTTCTTAGATATGTACAGTATAAACCTACATACAATCTGTGCAAAAAGTTCCAACGGCAATTCACCTGTTGAAAGATTCCATTCTACCTTGACGGAGTTAATACGCATTATCAAATCTCAACACAAAGAAAAACCTATAGGCGAAGTAGCTGACGAAGCTGTGATAACTTATAACAATTCAATCCACTCTGCAACTAAACTGACCCCTTTTGAATTGCTTAATGGCCATATTACAAACAGAAATCTATTTTCCCTTAATAAAACTGCTAAAACAGAACAGGAATACCTTAATAAACATATTAATGACTACAATACCTTAGCAAAATTAAGTTATGACCGAAATCTTAATACTAAAGAAAAGATTATTAATAAACTCAATGATAGCCGCAAAGACCCACCTGAATTTTTAGCTAACAGAAAAATATATGAATCAGACGACAGACGTAACAAATTAGCCCCTAGATTTAACGACCATATAGTAGTTAAGAATAATAAAATTACTTTGGAAACAAACAAAAGAAGGGTACACAAACAAAAAGTACAGAAACAACGCAAATTTACCGATTAAACACATTCATTTTTTTCTTTTTTAGTTTAAAACAAAAGAAATTAAATGTTAGAAATAAATAAATGCGAAAATAATCAAACTACTCTAACTCTATTTTGTTTTCGAATCGCCTTTTTTTTTCTTCTTTAGACACACTGTATTATAAATTTCAATATCTAGCCAAAATTAACATAAAAAACTGATTTTCATTTTTTAAAAAAAAAAAAAAAAATAAAAATATATTTTATCCCATCCCTTACCCACTGATGATTTAATAAGCCTTAAATGTGGATAAGCCTCGTTCATAACAATTTAGCAGCAGCAACACTAATCATGGACACAAACCTTTACAAATTTGTTGGTCCATACTAAGAGGGGAGGAGTTACATACCCATAGTAACCACCCATAACCATCCATCCTGCAACATCAATAACAGAAGTCATTTAGTGCAAACAACGGAGTCACATTTGTAACCATCAACAACAAATCTAAGTGCAAGCAACGGTCCAACAAATGCAAAACCTATTAGATGACCTACTTACGGACGAACGAGCGTTAGTGCAAGAAACGGGCCAACATCTGCAGTGACAACACAACCATGATAACGGACGAACATTTTCAGCATCAACAACAAGTCCAAGTGCAAACAACGGGCCAACCAATGCAACGCCTAGGAGAAGACCTACTTACAACGAACAGCGGCAGCTTGCTATCACCAGCTAGTAACGGCTTTTGCTCTGGCATAAATTTATTTACCGTCTAATATAAATAGACGAATAGACAAATAATCAGGCAGTCTTAATTTCAATTGACAATAAACCGCATCAGTGGAACAAAGATATTAATAAGTGTTTTTTATTTTTAAGTTTTAATCTTTAACTCGCGCCAAATCAAATTTATTGAATTGCAGCGAAAAAAAATAATAAAAAATAAATAAATATAAAATAAATAAATAAAATCAATTCAGTGCCGGTGCATCCCATCTTTTCACCCCCACTCACTCGCTGTTGCGCTTCTTCGTTATCGCAATTTTAGCATATGCTATATACATATTTATGTATGTACAAGCTTCCAGTTGCGATGACTGAGAGAGCATAATATTTAATGCATAGCGGACTGTGAATGTTTATCCGAATAGCGGACCATAGGTAACTGTCGTTTGGGCATAGCACCTGCGTCAGTTTGTTTCGGAAAACTATTCTGTGGATCTACACTTCACAGCTCCGCTTAAGTACGTCAAAGTTGTGTCTTTTTGTGTTTCTATTTTGTAGTGATGAGGGAATTTAGGGTTGATTTTACCAACATTCCTGGGCTTCGAACGAATTTCTTCGATATGTACGCCCACGCTCATTCCCATAAACCAGCTGTTCTGGCACTAAGCGAAACACAGGTAGAGGAAGAATCTTCCGATTTGAAACTGCCTGGATATAACTTAGTGTCATTATTCTATCCCCACCGTGGCCTCGCCATTTACGTCCGTATGATATTGCTTACCAAGTTCCACCACAGTATGGCCACTGTTCCAACCCGGAATTTAATTTCAAATGGCTAAAATTCACCGTCCGTAAGCAAATAATTCACTACTGCTTTATTTATAGAAGCCCTAGTGCGGACAGTAACTCAACTTTTGACGAATTTGATGCGCTGTCCGATTCCATCACTCGAATTGTCTCCTTGTACCCTCATACTGAAATCGTTATTGCGGGCGATTTCAATATACACAATTCGGATTGGCTTCAACATTCTAGCTTGACAACACCCGAAGGTGTTGAACTTTTCGCTGAGGTGAACAATTTGACTCAGGTTGAAAATGAGCCTACACGTATACCGGACATTGAATGTCATTCCGCCAACACTTTGGACTTGTTTGTTACTTCGCACCCTGATAAATACACTATTGATGTTTTAGCGCTTCTAGGTCGGTCTGACCATAATATCGTATCAGCTAAATTCTCATACTCTGACCACACAGTCAAAGTAGAAACTCCTAAAAGAAAAGTATAGTAATACGAGAAAGCCAACTGGAGCGCCCTCAATAGCTTCTTTAGGAGTTTTAACTGGTCGCTATGCTTCCTCGATGGCGACGTGGATGCCGGAGCTGATATGATCACCGACACTATCCTCTTAGGTATGAATGACTTTATTACTAACATACACAAATCCGCTAGTCCACATAGTTCTGAAGAGGTGTTCTTCTACGCTGACAAAATCTCTGCGTAAGCTTTGCTGTCTATTCTACTTTTCAGGGCTCTTTCCTAGGAAATGGAAAACAGTCTTTGTCCAGCCCGTCCCTAAATCTTCCGAATCTTCCTCCCTGTCCAATTACCGACTCATTGCACTTACGTCCCTTCTTTCCAAGGTCATGGAAACGCTGATAAATCGTCAGTTTATGTAATATCTCGATTTACGAAAACTCCTTAACGACTGGCAGTATGGTTTTCGTAGCAAAAGGTTCACTGGTGATTTGATGGCATATCTCACTAAGAAGTAGGACCAATCTCTCCATCACTTCGACGAAACTAAGATGGTTGCGCTTGATATTTCAAAGGCATTTGACAGAGTTTGGCATCAGGCTCTTTTGTCGAAAATGCGTGCATATTGCATCGATGAGCCTCTTCTTCAATGGATTAGAAACTACCTTTCGTGGCGTTCAATACCAGTTGTTTTGGACGGCTTCAATTCTGCAATTCACCATATAAATGCTGGTGTTCCCCAAGGCTCTGTTTTGCCTCCGACTTTCTTTCGTATTTTTATAAATTATCTTTTGTCTGCAACTTCTAATCCAATCCATTCTTTCGCTGATGACAGTACCCTCAGTTTTTCATATTCGTTCCCTAACGCACGTCCTTGATCTTCAGCTGTAGAAGGGGAACGGCAACGTATGTCAAACACATTAAATTCCGACCTGGACAGCATAATCAAATGGGGTTCAACCAACAGAGAATTTAATGCTTCCAAAACACAATGCAGTCTTCTGTCTCTCAAGTGAAACCAAAACCCTCAACCATTATCCATGGAAGGTACGTGCATTATTGAAACCGAAAGACTTGCCATTTTCGGTATGTGTATTAATAACCATCATCGATGAAATGATTACATATTCGAGGTCGCCAAAAATGCTGCAATATGTCTAGGATTCCTTAAACGGTGCAAGGATTATTTTACCCCGTCTGATCTGGCCTCAATTTATAAGTCATTCATCCGCCCTTAGCTGGAATATAACGCACATATATGGTCTGGTGCACCCAAGACCGTTCTGCACATTCTTGATATTGTACAAAATCGCGCTTTAAAACTTATATGTGATAGAAACATTGTGAATGCTATACATTCACTCGAACATAGGAGAAATGTCTAATGGCTCTCCTTGTTTTATCGTTTTTTAAACAGAAAATGCTCCAGTGAAGTAGCCGGTTGCATTCCTCCCCTTGAAAACTTCACCCACAATACGCGACATGCTTCGAATGCACATCAGTTCACCCTAAAGCCTAACTTTAGTCGTACTGTCAAGTATAGGTATTCGTTTATAAGTCGAACGACACGAATGTGGAATGATCTACCAAGCTCTGTATTTCCCCATCACTACAACTTTCAAACATTTAAGGCCAACATGGCGCGCGCGAATTATAAAAAGAAAAATATGCCTATTTTTTTTTTATTACTACAGCCGTTCCTAAACCCGGCTGAACTGTTTTTTAATTGTAAGTTTTGGAGAATTTATATCCGATTCTTTCATTAGTTTTAAAGCAGACTTTATCGATTGACTTTTATTCTTTAGGTGTGGTTCTATTGTTGTTGTACTTTAAGTCCTTAGCTTTGAATTTAAAAATGTTCTCATTTTTCTTTTCTTCAGAAATTTTGCGAAAAATATCTAAACTATAACTACTATTCTCTGAATTCTTAATTGCGAGATGATTTCTGTTATTTTTATTTTTTTTAT
The DNA here is from genome assembly GCA_963082735.1 of Pocota personata. NCBI lineage: Eukaryota > Metazoa > Arthropoda > Insecta > Diptera > Syrphidae > Pocota > Pocota personata. Next base: position 132,515,872 of record OY720429.1, read on the forward strand.
GGCAATAGAGTTTCGAGACGCGATGTATTTTATGATGGCGAATTTAGAGAATTTGTCTACATATGTAATGAAAGAATTTATTGCTGTGTTATAAGTATCTTAGTGAAGGATTTCTCCTACATTTGTAAGTGGGAATTGGTGTTGCATTGGATGCATAGGCTTTGCAAAATTTGTTTACATTGGTAAATTCGGGAATTATTTGCCTCATTTTGTCCCCTGAGTGCCCTGTTGTATTCGTTTAATATTATTTCGTCGTTGATGAAAATACAACTTTATTCTGGAAAAATGGTGACAAATGAATCATTCAAAGTACTGCCCATCGCTAGCTACAACTTTTTCCCATCTTTCTGGCAGAGCTCAGATACCGTTACTGTAAAAGTGTTCATCTTTTGAACCTATCCACGAATCAATCCATTTTTTGATGTCTTTATATGAGCGGAACTTCTGATCAGCCAGACCATGTGCCATTGAAAAAACGACGCTCAACGTCCCTTGGCTTCAAATCATAAGGAACCCAAGTTCCTTGTTTTTGAATCAAACGCATGCAATCGCTTGGGAATGGCTTGATGGGTAACTCCTAATACTGAAGCAAGCTGTTCTTGCGTTTGACACGGATCCTCAGCGAGGAATGCCTCCAATTTTGGCCTTCCTTCACGCAGACGGTCGTCAACATCGAAATCACCGTCTTTGAAGCGACGGAACCAATCATAGCACGTTGTTTCACTTAGAACAGCATCTCCGTAAATTTTTTAGAGCTCTCAATGATCATGTTAAAAGGCTTACTATAGTCAGGATACAAAAGTAAGACATCTTCTTATGCTAACATGTTTTTAATTTTATTGCAAGCACCTAGTGCTTCCGAATTTAATTGGATTTTCATATTCTTTGTTCCGTTTGTACCTACATATGTTACCATTTCCTCATCTGAGGTACTTCGTTAAGGGTTTTATATTCACGTAATCCTTTATAAAGATAATAACCGGGAACTCCGAGAAAAGATCTTGAACTACGAAAAGATTTCGGTATTTCATAAGTAACAATATCCTTATTAGAAATCCTATGAATTCTACCTCGATTTTAAAGAACTTACATTACGAAGAGTTTGGAAAATATATTCTAATATCTTCCAAATATTTTTTTTTTTTTTTTAGAGAAAATAATCAAGTCGTCAATATAAACGTGGAATCTTTTACCTATATCACTTCTTAGCAAATCGCCGATTGCTCGTTGCAATATACTGGAAGCATTCATCAACCCAAAATACAATCCACTAAATTCGTACTTTACATTATTAATGGAAAGTGCTGTTTTCCCTATCTTTTTCTTCTAAAAGTATCTGAAGGAAGCGTGATTTCAAATAAATTTTTTATATGTACGAGTATGATAGTATTTTACTTGCCCTAAATTACATAAAATAATATTATAATAGTTTCGGAAATTGGATATCGATCTTTAACTTCCTATAGTCGAACACCAATGTGCATCTATTAATACCGTCTTCATTCGTTCCTTTATTGCTACTATCAGTACGGAATATTGTTCTGAATCCAATGTCTTAATACGAGTAGATGTTGTTAAATGGCAATTTTTCGTCAGATTGCACGAATTTCCTTTTATTAAATTTCTAGGTTCATATTTGATGCTCTTAAGAACTGTTTCTGCATTAATTTTCATGTGTATTATTACTTGTTCATATCTAAAAAAAATATTTCTATTTGTTCATCTTCATATGTCGATAAAGAGCGGGTTATCTATGTACTTTGGCTATAATTTGAGAGAGGAAATCATATCTGCCTATTGCGTCGAATATTTTTAGTTGGGGAAGAATAAAAAATACAATGGTTTTTCCGCAAAAATTGATTTTAGTTTAAGGTTTTGACTGTAAAGGTTATATTACTTTGAACGACATTTTACGAATAAAGCAAGTTTTGAGTATAATTTTTGACTATAGCCGTGTCAATTAAGATTCTCATTGTGGTTGATTTGTTGAGTTTTTAGGGAAAAACTGAAGTTACTCTAAAAAAATGATTTCATCATCGAAGATTCGGTTTAATAATCATCGTCATATTTCAATTCAATTCAATTTAATAATAAATTGATGTCTGCAGACTTGGTCTTTTATAGTACTACACGAATATGATACAAAATAATATAAAACTGATTTTACTAAGTTTTTTTTTTCTTTTTTATATACATATATAACTAATTAACAAATCAAAAAATTCAAAAAAGATGAGGAAGGGATAAAAGGAAGTTTATTGTTGCACTGAAAAATAATTCAATAATTCTTTTTTGTAATTTCTAACATTAAAAGATCTCCTGATGTGAAGGGGTATAGAATTTCATAGCCTGACAGCTTGAATATAGAACAATCTAGACAAGTTAAAGTAGTTAAATGGCGGGATATTTACGCTAAGAGTTCTTTGAGATCGTGACGTAGATAATTTGTTGAAAAGATACGCAGGTGTTTTATTTGTAATGATGTTGAATAGAAAAATGCAGTTACGTGCTTTCCTTTATTGCTGCAAAGAGCACCCCAAAACACTATTTGAGTATAGGGATATATGGTCATACCTTCGCAAGCCATAGGTGTATCTGACTGTGTCATTAAATGCACTTTGAAGCTTATACTGTGATAGTGAATCTAAACTACTATATACCACTTCAGCATATCTAATTATTGGTATAATTAATGCTATAACCAACTTGCGACGTGTACCAACGGGAGTAAAACTAGCAGACAGCCATAGCTTACGCAGGCAACCATATATGCGCCCGATCATATAATTAATATGACCATAGCACGTTAAGATGTTGTTTATTACAAATCCCAAATAAGTGACTTTGTTAACAAAAGTGAGTTTTTATTCGAAAGCAGGATATCCGGAAGTGTCGCAAGATCCAAGGATCTATGCGGGATCGGCATAATTTGCGATTTATCGGTATTTAGTAAAAGTCCATTTGTTGTTGACCACAAATAAATTTTTGGGAGGTCTTCATTAAATCTAGGCGATAACTCAACAAGGTGGCTAAAAGTTCGAGAATGGCGCAATTGAACATCATCCGCGTACAGATATACAGATACATGATTACAATCAGATGGCAGATTATTGATGAACATGCAAAATAAGATTGGACCTAAAATAGATCCCGGTGAACTCCCTGCCGCAAAGGTTTAAGAGACGAAGACTTATTACAAGTAACAACTTTGTGCAGTCTGTCGGTCAAAAAACTTTGAAGAAGTTTTAAAGCTTGTGGACTAAAATTAAAATATCTGCCAAATTTCCAGCATAGAAGGTCATGATTAACATTATCAAATGCCTTTGAGAAATCTAGCAAGCAAAGATGTGTAATGAATCCTTTAGAATAATCTTTTCTGATGTCGTTCATGATATTTACCATAGCCGTAGAGCAGCTATGGCCCGCTCTAAAGCCTGATTGTATATGATAGATTAAAGAATAATGCTCAAGATGAGTGCAAATCTGCTTAGCAATCAACTTCTCAAAGACCTTGGATAGAGAGGGTAAAATATTCATCGTTGACTTTAAGTTAATTGTCGATTTTAAGTGGTTCCAAAATATGTTTGATTCAATTAGTTGAAAAACGTAGAACTACCAAAATACTTTGACTACAAAACAACAATGTAGCGGCAATATATTGGCATGTTCAAGTGAGGGCTTCCATCTTGGTTTGAACAGTATTATCCTCTTTATCTTATAAATGCACTACCCGAGCAAGAAATACCCTACTGCAAACGCAAAATACGTTTATTGTGATTAGAAAACTTGAAAGTACAAGTTTTCGTAGATAGGAGATCATATTCTTTATACTGTCTAAGATTATGCAGTTATTATATTTCCAATTCCATTAATTAGATACTGACTAGACAGGACATTCCTTTTGACATACTGCTAGCGACCATTTGGTAATACCTAAAATAGTCAATTATATAGGATAAGTCCATATCCATCTGTTTCATTAAGTCATTTGTGGCGAAGGAGCCAAGTCATCAGCAAAAGCATCAATTTTACCATTTAAATGCAACTTGAAGAAGGAATTTATTTGTATTCGAAAGAGCAGAAGGCGACGGACTGATGCCTGTGGGGTACCAGGTCCTGTGCAGCGTATAGGCACCTCATAGTTATCTACACGAATATTTTGAAAACCATCTAACTATAATATTTCTAAAACCAAACACTGCTTTAATATCTCTAATAGGATTTTATAATAAAGTCAAATGCTTTAGTTTAGTCTAGAAACGTTCCAGTTAACTTTTTATTTGTATCTACTACCATTCGAATAAAAAGTCAGCTAACTTTTTATTTGTATCTACTATCATTCGGCTGGCTAAAATCCTCATCCTAACCCTCCACGTGGGTGCCAGCTGGAAATAACCACCACAGCAGTCTTGTGCGATGTAAGGATGGGGTTAACTAAGATCAGGAAGCTTTGTATAGGATTCTTAACTCCTCAATAGTTTAATTCTTTACACAAGCTTTCTGATCATCGGAGCGATTTGCACGAAACCGTGCCCAAGACTGCAAGGCTGGTGGTTAAACCAGTCATTAACGAGCTCCTTCAGATGCAGTGGCAAGTCAACAAAAAAACAATAACAAAAATAAAGAAATAAACCACACAAAAAAATAATAAAAGGAAAAAATATTATCACCGCCTCATCAGAAGAGGAGCTGCTTGCCTCAAGCCAAGAGGCAGGTGAACCATCAGGCAGTATAGTTAGTGTCAGTCAAAGTACTCTACCGACGCTAGAAGTGAAATACACCAGTCTCAAAAAAAAAAAACACTTTTATGAGAAGGCCCTTTTTATTTTCAATAAGATTGCTAAGAATGAAGCGCATGAAACAACAAATGAAAGATACCAACAAGACAAGCTAAGGTACTAAGCCATTGGTGAAGACTACAACAAAAGCAAGATTACCAAAGCAATCTCGAAACAACCAGTGGAAGCCACGAAGAGGAACTGTTTTCAAGAAGAGATGGTTCACCCTAGCAAACGCAGCAAAGTCGAAAGCGGCGTGTCAAAAAGGGTCCAAAAAAAGACTCAGCCAAAAAAAGAAAAAGAAAAAAAAAAACAGCGTCATTGTTGCCAAGCGCACCATCAACGAAGTGGTCAGGGACGATCTCTAAGTGCCGGTGATGGATGAGCTGTCTAACAGCAGCAAAGGCCATCTTGAAGATTTGGTGTGAAATTGAGGCCAAACTATCGCAAGGCGGAACTCTACCCTGTTTCAACTCAGCCGAAGTCGTAAGAGGTTACAGGGTTATCAAATGCGAAGACAGATTTTCAAGGAGCGGCTTCAGACTTAAGCTAGTTCCAGCCAATGATATCCCACGCAGACCGCAGGCCCGCATTTGGCTTCCCAATATGCCTATAGACAATGAAATGCTAATTCAGTGTCTAAAGCTTCACAACCCTGCGGTCCCAATGAATGATTGGGCAGTCATTTAAACAGAACAACCACAACAAAATAGTAGGACTTTTCTTCTCCTTATAAAAGAGGAATGTTTAGAGGTGCTTGAGAAGTGTGACTACAGGCAAAGGTTTGGCATTAGATTTGCCAAACTTAAAATTTTCAAATCTTTAGGCCCCGGCAATACAGTCGATGTCGACGATACCAACAATTTATTGGAGGGTTTGCAGATCGTCCCAAAAACCCCAAATGTGCCCCCACTGAAGCTAGTTCAGATTAATCTGCGGCACTCGCAGTGTACATTAGATAATCTGCGTGTCTTTATCAGTAAAGAAAACATTGATATTTGCATCATTCAGGCTCCCTGGCTAGGGGGATCAACTGTTAGAGGACTTCAAGACAACCTTTATAATCTTCACTACAACCAAAGCAACAGTTACGGTAAGCCCAGAACTTGCATTTTAGCTAAGAAGCATTTAAAAGCTTTTCTATGTCCTAATCTTAGCTCCGCCGACCTAACAGTGATTACATTGAAAACTGCAAAAGGAGGGGACGTTTTCATTGCATCCGTCTACATGGACCGAGAGCAGCAAGCACCGCCCAAAGAAGTCCAGCATTTAACATCCACTATTAAAGTAAATAAGGCAAACCTTCTGATGGGCTGTGGTGCCAATGCCAGACATACGCTATGGGGCAGTGCAGAGACTAACGATAGATGTGAGTCTGTTTTTGACTTCATTATTACAAATATCCTCTCTGTATGCAATACCTGAAATACTATAACTTTTTTTTTCCGAGTACGGACAATTTTAATGGGTGGGAAGTAGTTATTGACATCAAACTAAAATCAAACAACGAAACCATTAGGGTTAATAACTGAAGGATGTCCAATTTACAATCTTTCACAAACCATAAATGGATACTCTTTGAGACTGAGACTCCTAAACCCTATAGAAATCCCAAACAAATAAACTGGGCAAATTTTAGTCGTATAGTTAAGTCAAAACTGGGAAACACACTATTTCAAAAAAGGGACTCGACCACAATAATGGAATTTTACTGCTTTGAGAAAGCAATACAAATTGCATATGAAGTCTCGTGTCCAGTTAACTTTAGTAAAAAGAAAGTCCGAACGTGGTGGAATGAAAATCTGTCAAAACTCAGGAAGATGACCAGAGTGATTTTCAATATCTGCTGCAATCACAAATTCTGACAGCCCTACAAAAACTGCTGAAAAATGTATAAGAAATCCATACGAATGGCCAAGCAACAGGGCTGGATAGAATACTGCCAATCTATAGAAACTCTTGAAAAATCCACGTGCCTCAGCAAAATTCTGTATAAGGGACACAATAACCCCTGCTTTCTTAAAAAGATGGATGCTAGCTGGACAGACTCTTCAGCGGATTCGTTCGAACTTCTTATGAATACTCACTTTCTAGGCTATAGAGACAGTAGCCCAGAACAAGCCAGTTCTGATAGGGTACCGTCGACGGCATGGGAAAGCATTACAAACATTACTACGGAGGATAAAATCTCCTGGGCCATAAATAACTTCTCTCTATATAAGTCACCCGGCCTTGACTGCATTATGCCTATTATGCTTCAGAATATGCAGGACATAGTTATTCCCTGACTACTACCGATTTATAGGAGCTGCTTATACTCAAACCATGTCCCCCAAACTTGGAGACTTGTTCGGCTGGTCTTTATTCCGAAGGTAGGCCGGTGAGAACATGAATCCGCGAGGGATTTTAGGTCTATTAGCCTGTCCTCCTTTGTACTAAAGACCTTCGAACGTATCCTTGATTTTCACATCCGAAAAACCATCTACATCAAAGGACGAGGTTCAGAGACGGCTCTTCATGAGGTAGTGCGATCGGTAGAAAAAACTCTTCATTATAAAGAATACACTCTTACTACCTTCCTAAACATGAAAGGAGCTTTCAACAACATATATACCAAAGCTATTCATTGGATAATATCCATGCTTAACACTAGAATAATCAAAGCTACACTAGGTTACAGCAGCACAACTAAGATCGTAAATAGAGGAATCCCACAAGGTGGTGTTATCCCCCCCTTGCGACTTGAAAGGGAGGGGGTTAAGGTGGTTGCGTACGCGAATGATGTGGTTTTACTAGAGTCAGGAAAGTTCCTCTCCACGATAAGTCAAATCATGGAAAGTGCTCTGGATAAGGTGCGCTCTTGGGCTACGAGATGTGGCCTTGGAGTAAATCCAGATAAGATCGAAATGATGCTATTCGCTACTAAAACCAAGCTACAAGAATTCACTCCCCCCAAGGTAGACGGTCAACCTCTATGTTTCAGTGCAAAATACCACGATTCTAGATCCGAAACTTAGTTGGAAACTAAACATAGAGCAGCGGGTTAAGAAAGCAAGTGTGGCTTTCTATGCCTGCAGCAAAACATTCGGCAAAAAATGGGGTCCCCAGCCAAAGATGACCCTATGGATGTACACAGCCGATGTGCGTCCAATTCTTACCTATGGCGGCATAGTATGGTGGCCAGCCTTGCATAAAAAATATAACATCAACAGAATCAAAAAAGTACAAATATCGGCGTGTGCAGGCATCACAGGAGCATTGAGATCTTCCCCTACAGATGCTATAAGTGTGATCCTGCATCTAATCTCCCTTGATCTCCAATATGAAACTTTCCGCTGGTATCTTTTCTGATAGCCAAGCAGCAATCAAGGCCATTGATTCGGTTACTTTATCCTCAAAACTGGTAGAGCAATGCCGGTTTGAAATAAATTAACAAAGTGCCTGTTCGCGCCAAGTTTGAATTTATAATGGCCAATCTTCAACAGACCTAAATTAAACGAGCTACTAGGCAGATCAAGGCCTGATATTGCCTGAATTTTATCTATTATTACAGGTCACTGGCCTATAGGGGACCACGCATTCAAGCTTGGCATTCCTCACAACACTTTCTGTCGCAGCTGCAAAGCCATCAACGAGAGGAAAACTCCTTTCCACTTTCATTGAAGTTGTCCTTCCTTAGCAAGGATCAGACAACGCACGTTATGTAAACCCTTCTTTGACGATTCCAGATAGATAGCTTCTAAACGGATTGGAGAACTAATCCTGTTTCTGAACTTCACGGACTGGGTTTAATTATATCCTTCTATCTCCAATAACATATGTAAATAAAAAGGGTACTCTAATTTTTGCCTACCTATCTACCTACTATCATTCTCTACAAGCTCACATTGCTTGAATCCACGCCCACAGATGGATTATTGCGAATATTTCTCCTATATCCGTGAGCTTTGGTTACAAACGGCAACAGCTACGCCCACTTTCTTCCAAGAAAAAGTCTAATCAACAAATTTTCCAGTAGAATTTCTTAAAAATCATGAATAATGAAAATCTTGAATTTTCAGCAATTATCTTATTTCGCAAAAAAATCTTGGAATCGTTATTTGCTCTTATCATTTGCCGCTTGTGTGGGAAAATCCCATTTGTTCGCATTTCACCTTTGGCGAGAGCGCATTAATTTTTGTGTCTTTGCTTTGGTTTTGGTTTGATTAATTATTTCGCAACGCCCGTATTTTAAAAAGAATTTCCCCAATATCTGTGACCATTACATTACTGATATTCAGAAAAAAAAAATTGGCAACAAAAAAACTCTCATGCATTCAGAAATTGTCTTGGTCTGGAACTCCTGTAGTTGTATTATTACGACTACTACTAGTTATTTATTTAATTTATCATAAACTGTTGCGGTATAATTATAATAGGTTAGTTCAGTTGTTTTTAAATATCTTAAGTGCTAGGGTAAGCTCGTACCTTCAGCGGAATATCTACCCTGCCAATCAATTCATTATCATGTTTTCCAGTTGAAGCTGTGAGAGCAATTTCCTTTAATAGTATATTAAATCCTCGAATCCCTTTAACTTCACCGAGTTTACTCATTTTTTCACCAACACTTTCAGCAGCATCAAAATCCCTTGAATGAAATGTAATGAATATAAAATTATCGTATGATTCTATTATAGTTAAAAATTTTATGTACAATGACTAAAAGTAAAATGGTACAAATTAAAAAGAAACATTGGATGAATAATAGTAATTCACACATGCATTGTAACAACATTCTTAATTTTCAAGGTTCCGGTACTCAAAAAGTAAGCATGGCATCCTTATGGCGAGAGTCAGTTGTCTGTCCGTCTGTCGGTCATACCTCATAGGTACTTTTCCAGTGTACATAGGGTGATATGCCCTAGTTTGGAAAAATTCGTAAAGTATTCAGGCATACTTGGTGTGCAATGATTTAATTTGATAGAAAGTGAATAGGAACATAATGTGAGAATTCTCTGACTACCACTGTATATATGTATATAGTGTTGAGTGAAAAAGTTAAACGATTTTGCGTGCATCCTCTAAACCAGGCATGTGTGTGTAATTTGTGTTTTTAAATACCTATGTAAACAATTATTTGATACCTTTCTTACGGTGAGTGGAAGAAAAAAATAGACTTGTAAACAATTTTGTATGACTATCTGTGAATACACACTACCCCGAAAAGAACAGAGCAAAAAAGAATTGAAAAGTACAGCACTATTTGCTGGTTGCGCAAAGTATTTACCTATTTTGTTTTGTTTTTCCCTAGGAGGGGGAACAACACCAGCTTCTTGATTGTGTGTTCCCCACACTTTTTTTATATGGAGTTTTAGTTTACTCGAAAATGTGCAAGTAAGCGCGGAAAGTCGTTTGTCTGCTTCATTATTTAAAACACTTCCGTGATTAGAGAGGCTTTGTTCCGTTTATCTTATTGGTGGCGAGTTCGGTTTAATAAAGTGCATTTACTGAAAATTGTTAACTAAAAGAAAAGTCGATAGTGAGTACCGAGTTTTCCAGTCAAAGTGAGAAATTTCGTATTTTTTTATTAAATGGAAAGGTAAACCACTTTGTTTGATTTGCAATCAGATTATTTCCGTTTGTAAAGAATTTAGTGTGAAAAGACACTATAAAACGAATCATAAAGACAAGTTTGAGTTATTTACCAACGAAATTAGGCTAGAAAAACTGGCATCTTTCAAAACTAAACTTGCGCGGCAACAATCGTTTTTTAAAAAATCAAAAACTGACAGCGAGAATGCAATGAAAGCTAGTTATTCGATCGCATTAAACATTGCCAAAAAATCGAAAGCTTTTAGTGTCGGCGAATTTTTTAAAAAAAATGTATGCTAGACGTGGCCGATATTTCATTCCTATCACAGAAACAAGACATTGAAGAAATATCCCTGACTAGAAATACAATTGCTTCCAGGGTAAATGAGTTATCAGAAAATTTGGACTTTCAACTTAAAGATAAAATTAAAGAATTTATCTGATATTCCTTAGCAGCCGATGAAAGTACAGATATCAGAGTTACATCGCAGCTTGCTGTATTTATTCGTGGAATTAATAAAGATTTTAATATCACAGAAGAGTTGCTGCAGTGCATACCTTTGGGGTTCTGCATGGCGATTGATCGGGAAACTACTGACTGTCCAAAACATGGATTGGAACAGTAGCGCAACAATCAAGTTCGTAATGTAGGCTTGCTTTACCTCCTCGTGGTGGTCCCCGGGCAACTGCATGTATAAATCCTTATACATGTAGGCCAAAATTGCAAGTGCGAGATTGTCTAAGGTCTTATGCCTAGGCTAGGTAACCTGGGCCAGCAACCCGCGTTACCGAAACTTCAATCGCTATGGAAACCGACACAATGCCTCGGATAAGAACTGATAACACGTTTGGCTATCGTACCCGGACTAAGGTTGGTTTCGGAAATGTGAAGACGCTCCTTGACTCTCAGAGTGAAGGACCTCAGAACGCCAGATTCCTTCAATTGGAGCATGAGTTCATGCGATATAGGCTGGACATATTGGAAGTAAGCGAGATAAGATGGTTAGATGCGGGTGAGTACCAATCCCCAACGCGTAACACTGTATGACTCTACTCCGGAAGACCAACGAGAAACCCGCGTGGATATGGAGTTGGACTGCTGCTAACGCCAACAGCACGCAGAGGCCTAATTACCTAGCAGCCGCACGGTGATAGGATTTTAACAGCCAGATTCCGGACGAGAGTACGTCGCGTCACCATCATACAGTGTTACAACGGCGACATTGTCATTGTGATGGGGGACCTGAATGCCAAGGTAGGCTGCGACAACGAAGGGCTCAAACATGTTATGGGACGGCACGGACTAGGCAATCGCAATGACAACGGCGAAAGATTTGTTGACTTTTGCAACGCAAATCGTCTTGTCATAGGTGGCACCATGTTTGAGCACAAAGCCTGCCATAAAAGCAGTTCCCGAATTCGCACCACAACCTCCAGCAAAGAGGAGATTATTACCGCAATCAAAGCACTGAAAACTAATAAGGCGGTAGGACTTGACGGCATACCCGCGGAACTTTTTCAAGCTGCGCCAACAGCATCGGCAGAGCTACTGTTCCCACTTGTCGGGGGAACATGGGAAGCCGAGAGTTTTCCGGATGAGTGGAAAAAGGAAATGATTGTCAAGCTCCCTAAAAAAGGCAATCTAATGCAGTGCGAAAACTGGAGAGGTATCTGCGTGCTGCCTGCTGTGGTCAAGATAATAGCTAGAATCATCCTGAAGCGAATCAAAGAACTTCTTGAAGACACACTCGACGCCGAACAAGCAGGTTTTCGCTCTGGATCCTCCTGTGCCGACCACATCAACACCCTGCGGATCATCATCGAACAATGAGTTGAATATCGATCACCACTTCACCTGTTGTTCATAGATTTTGAAAAGGAGTTTGATAGTGTCAATCGGGAATTTATTTGGCATGCCTTGCACAGGAGAGGCATTCCGGATAAATTAATAGCAATTATCAAGGCTACATATGATGGGTCGACATGTCACATTTGCACAGGAAGGCTGTCTGAGGAATTCGAAGTCCAAAGTGGGGTTCGGCAAGGCTGCATACTTTCACCAATATTGTTTTTATTGGTGATTAGCGATGTGCTGAATGCGGCCTTATCAACAAGAAATGGAGGAATTCGATGGACTCTCACATCGGAACTCAAACATCTCGACTACGCCAACGATGTATGCCTACTGTCTCACAGAATAATGGACCTTCAACAAATGACAGCAAATGTGGAGAGGGAAGCAGACGTCGTTGGGCTGAAAATTAACTCGGCAAAAACAAAAATAATCAGCCTAGGACCAAATTCATCAGCTCATATATGCATTGCTGGACAAACGGTTGAGAGAGTAGAGAGTTTCCAATACCTTGGGAGTATTGTCTCAACCAATGGCGGAACCGAACTGGATATAGCCAGCGTTTGGGATTCTATCCATAGTTTGGCAAAGTAAAGCTTAAACACCAAGCTACGACTGTTCCATTCCAACGTTGAATCCGTGCTGCTATATGGATGTGGTTCCTGGAGAGTGACCGTCACTATCACGTAGAAGCTGCAAACGTTTGTCAATAGGTGTCTACGTTGCATCTTAAGGATATTCTGGCCAAACCGTATCTCTAACGAACAGCTTTATCAGAGAATGGGTCATGAACCTATAGGCACAACCATACGACGACGAAAGTGGCAGTGGATCGGTCACACTCTCCGAAAGGGTGACAGGTCCATAGCTAATCAAGCGATGCAATGGAACCCGCTTACCCAGGATAGCAGGATACGCTGAGGCACATTTCCAGAAATCGCACACGAGGGCGCGTAGGCGTTGTAGAGGCCCTAGGACCCTCAAGGGGATACGGGACATAAGTAAGTAAGTATACCTTTGAAGAGTACTACCACATTTCAAGTTATTTACTCAGCAATTGAGCAATTAGTACCAAGTTAAGAGTTGGATTGGAGTAAATTCTGCAGTAATACCACAGATGGTGCACCATCCTTGGTCGGTAAAAATTCTGGTGTTGGCGAAAGTACGGAACAAAATTTTAAATGAAATTAAGAGTGAACGCCCAAAATTCGTTGGAATTCATTGTATTGTACATCAAGAAGCCCTGGCCTCTAAAGTGCTGAAAATGGATCATGTGATGAATCCCATAATTAAAACAGTTAAATTTAAGTAGAGGACTAAATCATCGCCAATTCACACAATTTTTAAAATATCTTGATGTACAATTTTCAGACATTCCCTACTTTGCAGAAGTTCCGTGGCTTAGTCGTGGATCAATGCTTAAGCGATTTTTCGAATTGCGTAAACATATTGTTACGTTTATGGCTCAAAAGGGTAAACCGATGGAACACAATGGTGAATGGTGGCTCAATTTTGCGTTCTTAGTAGATATGACGGAACACTTGAATAATTTGAACGTTAAACTTCAACGAAAAAGTGTAATCATTACGCAACTGTACTCAAGTGTTGAAGCTTTCCAAATAAAATTAAAGTTGTGGGAGTCGCAGCTGCGTAAACAAAAACTTGACCATTTCCTTAGCATTCGTGAGATCGGCATATACAATGCAGATAAGTTAGCAAATTTTTCAAATCGTTTGCTTGATCTTATTGCTGAATTTGACTGTCGTTTTACTGATTTTCTCAATACGTATGACTTTCCTCTTTTTAGTAACAAATTTACGTTCGATATTGGTAAAGCACCGACTTACTTGCAAATGGAACTAATAGATTTGCAGTGTGATATTGCTTTAAAAAACAAATTCAATGAAGCCGACACTTTGACATTTTATATAAATTGCTTCAGAAATCAAAATAGCTATCCCAACTTAAGGAACCATGCTGCTCGCATTTTATGCATGTTTGGAAGTTCATATGTGTGTTTTCAACAATGAAGATTAATAAATCTAAATACCGTTCAAGACTTACAGTCAATTTTAAAAAATCAATGCAACATCGTTGACACCAAACATCGAGGAGATAATGAAACGTAAAAGAAGTCAAGTTTCTGGATCCTCAAAATAATATTTAGGCTTAATACGCCTCCACTTAAAAATTAACTTTTTTCTTTAATAAAATCATTTTTTGTATACTTCTTACTTATACTTAATATTACATTTGCATTTTATTTTTAATGTGGCCCGCTGTTACACTTGGGGCAAGAAATTGGCACTTAATTAGTTTGAGTTTGACACCTCTGCTCTAAACCAAAGAAGTGAAAATTGTATCATCAAATTTATTAATGAACTTCGCCAGGATGAAGAAAAATTTAAAAACTACACAAGAATGAGTTTCGATGCATTCGATGAATTGTTGGAATTGATTAAATCAATTATAACAAAAATAGATACGAATGTCCGAAAAATTAATGAAATGAATGAAATGCTAATAGTTATCGTTCGCATGTTTCAAGCATTATTTGTAAATTAACAAGCATTTTTTTTTTTTGTTTGCTTGTTTGACTGAGTTAATGTAGGCGGTCTCATTTGATTGTTTTGTCTATGCCTTAACTGTTTTCTCGTGTTTTTGCCCAGCTCGATTTTTTTGCACAAAATGATTTACTGCTTATTTCTATGTACGTTGCTCCATTAACCCACTTGTAATGTTTGACATAAGCAGTAGAACAGAAACGTTTTCGTTGCCAACTTTGTTTTGTTTTATACAATGGGGCACACATTTTTAAAAGTGTGTATTTAAATTTCAAAAAACCTAAGAAAACAGTTTTGTTTGTCTAACAAAAACGGTCTTTATAAAAATGATGGTTTTAATGGTTTAATAAAGCGCATGTAAAAAATTATTTAGAAATTATTGGGAAACCTTACTGAATGTAACAGATGTAGAATTATTGTACAACAACTTCACCGAAAAAATGCAACAAATATGCCAGAAGGAAACTATAATAAATAAAAATAAGAATTGCGACCATAAGCCCTGGATAAACACAGACCTAAGGGAAAAATGCAGATGAAGAGTTAAGTTGTATCGTAGGTAGAAAACAATTGCCTCAACAAGATCTATGAAAAGTAATACAAACAATTTCGAAGTCTTGCAAACTATGGAATCACACCAGACAAGTAATTCTCGAAAGTGATAGACGTGTTTTTTTTTTTTTATTCAAGTGCCTTCCCAAATTACTTTCGTTTTTAATACCTATCAAATTAAAGTCGAACAACAAGTTTTGTAATAAGTTTATTTGTAAAAATATATTGTAATATGCAAGCTACGGCTCGAGTAGATAAAACGATATTCTGTGAAATTTATTTCTTTATTTTCTAGTCTATAGAACAATTCAAGTTCACACTATACTATTCTTCGCAAATTCTTTTCTTACAAGGTCTCTTTCCTCTCAAATCACTTTATCTCCTTTCAATTACTTAATTCACAAATCCAAACTAATTACTTTTTCTTGTTTACTCTCAACTTTCAATTTATCACCAAATTACAACTTCGCCCATTATCACTTTTCCAATCTCTTCGCCACGGTTCAAAACCAACCGTGTCTTTTTCTGATCGCCATCTGTGCTTATATAGCAAAAGTTTCTGATAGCCAGAAACTTCTAGCAAATTCTTCGACCACTGGAACAAGAAAAATTCTGATATAATAATTCCAAGATGACAATCATTTCGTGCAGTTATAATTCTCTCTTGTTCTCTTTTATCCGCGATATTATCCGAGCTGTGGTGACTAATTTCAGACACGAACCTCAAAAGAAAGGACAGTTCGAACCAAAATTCTGCCAGAATGAAAAATCACTTCGGAATTTGCTGCATAGTCATAGGAGCGTAGTTATTATTATGCTACACTGCCCCCCTCTTAGACGTGTTCGTCCCGAACAAGCGCGTCCTCATTTCGGCCATTGTATCGACTCAGTCGGTCCACATGAACAACTTTCATTTTGGCCCTCGGTCCTCGCTGGATGCGGTAGACAACATCGTTGATGCGGGTTACTATTCTGTAGGGACCTTCCCAGTTCCGCTGTAACTTAGGTGATTTCCCCTTTTGGCGATGGGGATTATACAGCCACACCAGATCTCCTTCCTGGAATCCTGACGTTGTTGCCTTGGCATCATACCTGGTCTTCATGCGGTCGCTCGTCATCTTAATCTGGCTTCTGGTCCTTTGGTGTATGTCCCTAAGCCTTTCCCTAAGGTCCGCCACGTACTCTTCTTCATTTCTGGGCTCATTGGTAGGAGATCCAAATTTCACCTCACTGGGTAAACGAGCTATTCCACCAAATAAGATTTCGAACGGCGTATGTCGAGTAGTGCTATGCACGGCACTTCTATAGGCCATCAAAAACAAGGGAATCTGCCGGTCCCAATCCCGTTGGTAGTCACCTACGACCTTCGAAAGATGTTCGTCCAAAGTCCTATTGAAACGCTCCACCATACCGTCCGACTGTAGATGAAGCGGGGTTGTCCTTGTCTTTTTGATTCCGAGTAGTTGACACATCTCTTGGAAGATTCTTGACTCGAAGTTCCGCCCTTGGTCAGAATGCAATTCCAAGGGCACACCGAATCTGCTAACCCAATTGTAGACGATCTGCTCCGCCACGGTTCTGGCTTCCTGGTTAGGGATCGGAAACGCTTCCGGCCACTTACTGAAGTAGTCCATCACTACGAGTATATACCGATTACCATTGTCGGTTTCCGGAAAGGGCCCTGCGATGTCGATGGCGATTCGTTCGAAAGGTGCTCCCACGTTGTATTGGTGCATCTTACCTCGAGTTTTGATTCTCGGACCCTTGCTAGCTGCACACACGTCGCATTTTCTGCACCAGTCTTCGATATCTTCCTTCGCTTTTAACCAATAAAAACGTTCTCGTACCTTTTCTAGCGTCTTATTCACTCCCAAGTGGCCTCCGGTCGCCCCGTCATGCATTTCCTGTAACACCTCCTTGACCCTCGTCCGCGGTACGACAAGCTGCATTACAAACGACTTTCCGTCGGAGGATTCCCATTTTCTTCTCAGAACACCTTCTTGGACATGGAGGGAGTCCCACTGCGCAAAATATGCCTTTAAGGTCGGGCTTCTGTGAGAGATGTCCTGATGATCCGGTTTCTCCATGTTCTCCTTCCAGGGCAGAATCGGCTCGATATCCGGGTCTTCCTTCTGAGCGTTCCGGATCTCATCTACGCTCCAGCCGGCGATAGGTTCGGCTCTCATTCTTTGGATGGAAACCAGCTCCCGTTCTTCCTGACGCGCACAATGTTTACAATCCGTTCTGCATGGTCTCTGGGACAGTGCATCCGCATTAGAGTGGAGTTTTCCTTTACGATGCTGTATTTCGTAGTCGTAGATTTGCAGCCTTTCGATCCATCTTGCGACCTGACCCTCAGGACTCTTGAACTGTAATAGCCATTTTAAGGCTGCATGTTCTGTGGGAAGAACGTACTTCCTCCCATAGAGGTATTTGTGAAAATGCTTCGTAGCCAAGATCAAAGCTAGAAGTTCTCTCCTTGTCACGCAGTAGTTCCTTTCTGGCTTAGAGAGCACCTTGCTGAAGTACGCAACCACCTTCTCTTGGCCGTCATGCACCTGGGAGAGTACGGCTCCTACCCCGACACTACTAGCATCTGCATCCACAACGAACGTTTCCCCGGGAGTGGGGTAAGCCAGTATCGGGGCATCGCATAGCCGTTGTTTAAGTGCCTTGAAGCTCTTCTCGCACTCAATTGACCATTTGAATTGTTTTCCCTTTTCCGTGAACTGGTGCAGGTTCTTTGTGATCCCGGCAAAATCCTTCACGAACCGTCTGTAGTAGGTGGCTAGGCCCAGGAAGCTCCTTAGTTGGTGTTTGTCTTTGGGGACTGGCCAGTTTTTCACCGCTTCGACCTTCTCCGGATCGGTTCTCACTCCTTTCGCTGAAATTATGTGTCCCAGGTACTTGACTTCCGCTCTAAACAGGGCGCACTTCTTGGGGTTGAGCTTCAGGTGGGCACTTCGAAGCCTTTGAAACACATCCCTTAGATTGTCTCGGTGTTGCGCAAACGTTTTTCCTTCGACGATGACATCATCCAAGTATACCAAACAGGTCGATTTGAACAGAGGTTCTAGTACTGCCATTGATCATTGTTTAATACGAAGTGAATCCAGGAAAATATACGCAGCAACTATTGAATCAAACATATCTGATCACTATACGTTAATTTGTGGAATACCGAAATACATACAAACACAGAATAAAACAATAAAAAAAAACAATAATTAATGAAAATAGAGTACGTGTACAAATTTCAAATATTTTGGAAAATGCAACAAGTGTGGATGAATTTTGTGAAAGGTTTATAGAAATTTTTAATGGCATATATGAAAACTCTTTCATAAAAATTAAAATAAAAAGAAGAGAAAGAAAAAGTCCTTGGCTAACAGCGGAAACTGTAGCTCTATGTAAAGAAAGAGACAGACTTTATAATAAATGGAAAAGCAATAGACAATGTTTGAGCTATGAAGATCAATATAAATCTTTTCGAAACTATGCCAACAGAAGAATAAAAATGATAAAATCAAACTACTATAAAAATAAATTTGTAGAGTATAAGAGGATCCAAAGAATACTTGGCGACTCATAAATAGTATCTTAGGAAAAACGCCTAATAACATTGATGACGTGATCAACCGAAACTTTGTACCAAATTTAAATGGAGGAAATATTTCGAATAAATTCGCTACACAGTTTACAGAATAAATCAAATCTATTGTTCACAAATGCGACTTAAAAACTTATAGTGGAAGAGTAACAAATGCGACACAATCTATGTTCGTAGGCTACGTATCGGAAGGTGAAATAGAGAACATTTTAAACAAAATGAATGTGAATAAATCACCTGGTGTAGACGGTGTCAGAGCTAAAGATTTAAAATACAATTCCAGTGTTTTAGTACCTGCAGTCACTCAGTTAGTAAATAAGTCGTTGGAACAAAGCGTATTCCCAAAAAAACTGAAAGTAGCCATCATTCAACCCATTTACAAATCTGGAAAGAAAGACGATGTTTCAAACTACCGTCCTATCTCCATTCTACCAGTACTTGACAAAGTAATAGAAGAAGTAATGACAAAAAAATTACAAGATTATCTTGACCGATACCAAATTATTAACAAGAGCCAGTTTGGGTTCATGAGAAACAGAAACGTCAACCAATTGCTAAAAGAATTTGCCAATACCATCAATACCAATTTGAATAAAAATCATCACTCGCTGGTGATGTTTATCGATTTTAGAAAAGCTTTCGACACACTTTGTCATAAAAAAATTATTCAAATGTTGGAAAAAATTGGTATTCGAGGTCACCTTTTAAATTGGTTTGCAAGTTATCTTTGTGATAGAGGTTTCAAGGTCAAAGTATCAAACAACTTCAGTATGGAGTAACAGCATGGGGGAACACAGCACAGTATAGGATCATGGAACTTCAAAGGGCTCAGAATAGAATATTTAAAATTCTATTACGAGCTAAGTATGGTAACAGGTATGTGGAGAATTGTATTAATCCAAGTGAACACTTAGGTTTATTAACTATCCAAAAACTTTTTGTCTTTAATTTAATAAATGACACATACTACGATCAACGGTTTAAACACCCAATTGATCGCGGCATCAACACAAGGCAAAGGGCGGCAGGATATATTAAAATACCGAGGATTCACAACTCCTATGGACGACAACAACTAGCCTTTGTGGTACCTACGGTTTTCAATCAACTTCCACGTTCCCTATGGAATATCCAGGCAGTCCACATAAGAAAAAGAAGATTAAAGAATTATATTTTGTTAAACAATGTGAATTTGTATAGTATGAACTAAACGTAATTTCCAAAGAAGAACAAGAATTACTTAAAAAATATTGTATGTAAAATATCTGTAACCAATCTTCTGCAGAAAAGCCTTCAGGCTTCGCAGATTCTTAATATTGTCTTTACTGTAATTTATTATATTTACTTGTTATGTCTTTGTAAAATAATTTTTTGTACAGCCGACTGACATTTTACATGGATTCCCTTCTATAGCTTTAAGGCTTAGTCCAGCATTGAGGGGATAACTTCATGGAAATGTTAGAAGGCACGTTGAAACATATTTGTAAAACTCAATTATAAACTCTTTGGGAAAATAAAAACTAAACTAAACTAAACTAAACTAAACTAAACTAAACTAAACATTCAGTAAGCCTCAATACTACCAAAATAAATTTGCCCAATCGAAATCCAACCCTAGACACACATGGAAACTTATAAGTGAAATAACGGGAAGAAAGAAACGATCATTAGATGACGCTCTGTTAAAGAATACTTCGTCACATGGAGACAGGCTTACACTAACATCAGAAACACCAGAATAGTGAACCTCAGTTTGCAACAATATAAAGTTCCCAGTGTTTCAAAATCAGCTGTAGTACGTCCACTACATAAAGTAGGCTCCAAAAATCGAATTGTCTGGAACAAGTTGTGGTTAGAAGACTGTGGGATTTTTTGGAAAAAAATAAAATCTTATATCCAGTATGGATTCCAAAAACATAAAAGTACATACATATAAATTGCTTGGGGAGTTTTCAAACATAATAAATCAAAGCTTAAGCAGAAACCACCATCTTTTTTTTAGATTTCAGTAAAGCGTTTGATACTCTTAACCACGAAAAAACAAATAGCAGTTTTAAACAGAACTGGAATCAGAAGGACATTAGCTAGCTGGTTGCAGAACTACTTACGCAACAGGAACTTCGTACTGAAAATTAGATCTGAATGTATTCAAAAAGAGTGTTTCGGCAGCTGAAAATATTATTACTAAAGACCCCTTACCGCTGGTGGGCGGAAGCCTATTAGAAATAAAAAGTATTTTCTTTGCTGCCTGGTTCAAGTGAATTGACCCGTTTATTTTATTTTAATGTCTTAAATACTAAATTAATGCTAACTTTACAAATATATACAGCAGGTGCACATTCTCCATCAGCGATATGACACCTTTGTTTTCATGGGAACATCATTTAGAAAATAAAAAATGCTGACTAGCTGGGAACATAAAATGAAAATAAAGATGGTCTGTCTGATGGTGTCATCATGACATGCTGGGGCCACCTTACGCAGAAGTTACGCAGAAATCAGCTTCGTCTAAGCTTATTTCCACCGGCGCTGCTACTCTCCTGGGTTGCTGCGTTCTTGTTGTTGCTTGTGGTGGTCGGCTTCGAATACATTGTTGTCTGATGAGGATACACAACACTGCAACTATTATTAGAATTATCGCTGCAGAACCTATGATGGTGTAGTGTTGAATTTGATGTGTCCTTATAACTTCCAGAAAATGTTCTTGATCTTTTTGAACTTCAATTGCATGTTCCAATTGCATCACCTTCTTGGATAGATCTGCTTGCAACCCCTGTGTTTCCTCTTGAATGTGTTTAAAATCAGTTAACTGCTGAGATAGATTAGTTGTTAGCATAATAGATGCGTCGCGCCTGGTAGTGATGGCTTGCTTCCCGATGATTATGATTGCTTCTTGACGAATCATACAATGAGATTGCAGTCGCAAGATTCCACTGCCGCTTAATGTGCTCGTCCGCGTGTTAAAGTTGCAAATAATGTCGATTTTAGTTTCTCTTGGAATGGAGAATATCCAGGTGTTTGAATGATTCATGTCTATCCAGTAAGCCTTTGCTGGAATATTGCGTGTTACGCATGATGGTGATAAGTTCATGTTATGGTGCAATATACTCATCTCACAGGAACTTACTGACGAACTGGCGGTGAATGTAGGATGTTACAGATTGCACCAATGCATGCTTGTTGACCTTTTATTACAAGAAGCAAATTCTGCCTTTGTCATTGGGTAATAGTGGTCTTTTTTCCGGATTGATTAATAGGTAGTCTGAAGATGGTACAATGAACGTAAAGTTTTCATTGTGCTTTGTTGGCACTGGTAGCACATTATAAACCTTAAATTCCTTATTATACAAAAGAGGTAGCGTTATTTCAATAATGACGTTGTTCGCCATAACTCTTCCCTTCGGACGTAGCTCTTTGTACAGTTGTAGGACAGATTCGTGATGTCTTTCTCCAGGTATCATCATCGTCCGAGGAATGTTGTCATGTATGCGCAACAGTTTGATGTTTAGTAGTTGAACACTTAGTATCAGCGGATGTATTTTTCCATTATGTGTAGACAACAAGACGTCTAGCAAGATACCTTGCGTATTTTGATAATTTATCATTATCAAAATTGTAGTAAGTGCGGTGGAGGGGAAACTTCGGAAGGTATTGCACTTATCTGTTTGGTTCTTTAAATTATTTATCAACTCAGTAAGTAGCTTCAGTTATTTTTGGGTTAAATACATTGTATTTAAAGAATACAAAAGTTTTCCAAGAACATGTAGTCATGTTTGCACTACCAACATCCTCAAAGAATATTCCTGGCTGGCTGCTGAACTGAGTTATCTCCACTTCCTTGTATGTTTGTTGTGAAACAATTGACGGCATGAGTGTTTTCATTAATGACACAAGCAATAACGAGTTGACAATTTTTGAGCCTAGACCGTCGCTCGAGCGGTATCCGAATTATCTTCGATTGGTAGAGGGCAAAGTTTGGTTATTGGCCTTTTCATGTATTTATTATTGCTAAAAATCTTCTTTGTCCTTTCCTGGATGTATTTCTGAAATCTTTCCCAACATCCACTTAGTTGGTGGAAAACGGTCATCCTTAAGCAGTACAATATCTCCTTTATGGGTATTCGATTCCCTTTGTTTCCATTTAGAACGCTGTTGAAGATGGGATAGATACTCTGTTGACCAGATCTTCCAAAAGTTTTGGGTCATCCTTTGAACAAGGCGTTGTTTGAAGATCCAATGAGGAAGTGACCTGGCGTGAGTATTGGATTATCATCAATGTCGTTTGTTAGCGAGATGAGTAGGCGAGAGTTTAAACATGTTTCTATTTGCGTAAGCAGTGTTTGTAACTCTTCAAATGTCAGAGTCGTGTCACCGATTATCCTCTTTAAATGGTCCTCCGAAATGTGGTGAAGCTGGTGGAATAAAGTGCCAACCTATGCCATCTAACGCAAGTTCTTCTGCAATTTCCTTTTCTGACTGCTTGAAGGTGAGCTGCATTAGTGATGTTATTTCTTTGCTGGCACCCACAAATGTTGTTCCACAATCACTATAAATATGTGAACATATTCCTCGCCTTGAGATAAAACGCCTATGAGCAGCTAAGAATGCTGACTAACTCGATATGAATAGCCTTAGTTGCTAGACATACCAATACTGCTATATATCCCTTTGTTTTCCGGTTTCCTCGCCCCTTCGATACAAGAATCTGGTTGGGACCGACATAACCGATTCCCGTATGAGTAAATGGTCTTAACGGTGTAACTCTGGGTGTTGGCAGGATGCCCATTATCTGGCCCTTAGTTGATGCACTAAATCGTTGACATCGTACACACTTGTGAATTACTTGGCGTACAACGTTTTTAGCTTGTAAAACCCAGTATGATTGTCGCAATATTGCAATAGTTACTTGAATTCCTCCATGCAGTGTCCTCCTGTGTATCATTTCAACCAGTAATTTCGTAAAATGATCATTCCTTGATAGTATGTACAGGTGCTTCTCCGCCTCTGGCAAATTTGCATTCTCTAGTCATCCTCCAACTACTATTATATTATCCTTGTCAAGGCGCGGGGATAACGATAGAAGCTTGCTTTTAGTAGAGAGAACTGTTCCACGCTTCAAGCATGACAGTTCCTCAGGAAAGGCTTTCTGTTGCACCATGCGGATTACTGCTTTTCTCGCATTTTCCAGTTCGATGTTGGTTAGAAATTCAGCTCGGTTTTCTGCCTTGCAGTTTAACATAAAACGTCTGTAATAGGCTACGACTCGAATTAGTCTGTTGTATAAAGAAAAGCGTTCGAACATGTTTTCCTTCACTTCAAGTGACATTAGTGCTACCTTTGACTCAGGTATGATAACGTCTTCAATGTGCTCTGATGACGGAGAAATGATAGGGTCTTTAAGCCATTCTGGACCACTCTACCACAACCGATGGTTTTTCAATTGATCTGGTGAGATACCTCTAGATGCACAATTAGTAGAATTTTCGGTGGAGCTTACATGCCCGCAAGAGCTCGGCTCAGTAGCTTCATGTATTTGGGATACTCTATTTGCCACAAATGTTTTCTATTTAGATAGGCACCCTCTTATCCATGCCAAGGCAATTGTGGAATCTGTCCATGCAAACACGACATCCACTTGTGACTCAAATATTCGATAAAGTTCTTTGAGTACCTTTGACAGTAAATGAGCTCCGCACAGCTCCACTTTTGGAAGGGTGATTTTCTTTTTAATGGGTGCCAACTTAATTTTGGCTGTTAACAGAGTGCATCTGTAGGTCCCATTTCGCAGTCTTATTCTCGAATATACGACTGCTGCATAAGCTGTTTCTGATGCGTCACAGAACCCATGCAATTCTATTTTCTGTAATTTATTGGTTCCTATCCATCTAGGAATTGTTATGTCTTCAACTGCTTCAAGGTTGTTTTTAAAGGTGTACCAATTTTTTAATTCGTTTGTAAGAGGATCATCCCAGCTGAGGTTAGACTTCCATAATTGTTGCATTAGTAGTTTTGCGCAGATAGTAACAGGTGCTAACCAACCCAAGGGGTCATACAGTTTCGAAATTTCTGACAGCGTGTTGCGTTTGGTTGGTAGTATCTGCTCATCATCACTGATAGTTACCTTGAATTGGAAGGTATCAGCTGATGGACTCCAGTGGATGCCCAATGTCTTGCTCGTTTCTTCCTTATCTATCTTAATATCATGCTGATGCTGTGCATCTGGTAATTTATCGGACATCATCTTGATGTTGTTGCTGGACCATTTTCTGAGGTTAAATCCAGCTTCCATTAGCATGGAAATTAGTTGAGATTGTGCTTTTCTACAATCGGTTAACGTCCTTCGCCCAGACATCACATTGTCGACATAAAAATTATTTTTCACAATTTCGGATGCGATGGGATATCGTTAGTGCTCATCGATGGCTAGTTGTGACTGTAGTAAGTTTGTAATCCCTTATTTCATCCGTTGCAGAATTTCGCCATACTATCCATTGGTAATCTTGATGGTTGGGTTTTTATCTGACGGTACATCTTTTCGATGTCGGCCGTAAAGACGTATCTATGTTGTCGTCATCGTAGTATAATAGTTGTAAGATCTTCTTGGAGCTTGGGCCCCACCAGCATCAATTTATTCAGAGTAACGCCGGTTGAAGTCTTTGCAGATCCGTCAAATACAACGCGTAATTTTGTGGTTGTACTATCTGGTTTGTGCACAGCGTGGCATATAATAAATGTGGTTTTGCCGCTTGTCACATTGACCTACTTCAACCATATGTCCAAGATCAATAAACTCCTTCATGAAACTGATGTATTCTCTTCTCAGTGTTTCATCGGCATTAAATCTTTCTTCAAGTTGAAGCAGTCTAGCTACTGCTCTCTACCTTGATTCTCCTAATTGGCCCTTAATCAATTCTTCTCTAAACGGTAGGTGCACAACATATCGCCCAACTGCGTCTCGGTAATATGTATCTTCATAGATCGCCTCACACTTTTGGTTGTCTGGTGTTTGTAGATCTTGATTACCAACTGCTTCCAACTACCAAAATCGTTCAAGTTGTTTTCCTGTCGTCATCTGAACAATCATCCCTGTGATTTTGCTTTCATCAAAGCTGTTGATTGTAGAGGTACGACCTGTTATGAGCCAACCCAATCTCGATTTCTGCGCTATTGGAGAGTTTTTAGAACCCTTTCGAACTCCATTCACCATAATCTCACCATAAATGTCGGCTTCAATGATCATGTCGATTCGACCGGGGGCATTTAAGGTTGGATCTGCTAGCACCAACTTTCTGAATTGATGTGATACTGTTTTTCCAGCTTCCTCAGCTGGTAATAGCCTTGTGAGTTTTGGTAGCACTAGCGCCTGCACTTGAATATTGTAATTGGTTTCAAACCGTGGGACTGCTATGAACTCCACTCTGCTGTGTGCCACTCCGGCATCTGTTGCTCCTAGTCCGCTTACTTCTACAAACACTCTTTCCTTTTTTAATTGTAGCGATTGTGCTACTTCTTCAGTGACCAGTGTTGCTTGAGAACCGGGATCAATTAGTGCTCTTAGTAACCTACTGTTTCCGTTACTATTCGCCTTTATAATTGCTGTGGCAAACAACACATTTTGATTCTGGTGGCCATAATTTGTCTGAATTTGTGGATCAGTTCGTGAATGTTCTGCTTGCCGTCTTTCAGCTTTCTCCAAAGGTAGTAGTGAATGATGTTTCTTGTTACAATGCTTGCATGTATTTTTGCTCATGCAGGAAGTCTGCTTATCGAGTCGCAAGCAGTTTACGCAGAGTTTTGCTATCCTTACTTGCTCATAGCGTTCCTTTGGTGTCCAGGTCATAAACCTGCGGCATGAATAAATGTTGTGTTCCCCTTGACAAAAAACACAATTGGATTTGGTTGAGATATAGAAGTTTCGCGTTACATTTTTTACGTCGTCTCCAGCTTTAAAATGTTTATGCCTGGAAGAAGTTACAACATCCAGTGCCTGATACCTTCTTGCCAAGAAATCGTACAGCATTTGGAGCGATGGCATCATTGTTGGCCTTTCTAGATAGACGATGATTGGATCCCAAGACGAGGTGTTAAAACCCATGTTCTTAATCGCTGACAACCCTTCTTTTGTTGCGTCTAGGATTGCCTTAATCGAATTATATGTTGACTGGTTTCCTTGATGACCAGCTTTAAGTATCTTGTCAATATGCATCGAAACAATTTTTCTCTCATTGTCATATCTTTCCTTTAATGTTTCCCTAACACAAATATAATTGTCACTCGAAATTGCCAGATGCTGAATTAATTGCATCGGTTCTCCTTCTAGATGGGTTTTCAAATATTCCATTTTTTCTGTTGCGCTTAAGGAGAGCTTGTCGTGAGTGATGGTGGAGAAATATCATGGAATGACCGCCATTCAACATAATTCCCTTTGAATGTGGGTATTTTCAAAGGTGGCAAGTTTGAGACTGTTTCGTATCCTTTGCCTTATTAGATTCTCCTAATGTGGAAGCCATTCTGTGGAGACATTGATTTATATCTCTTTTTATGTCGTTGTACCCTTTTTGTAATACGTAGGGCGTTTTCATGTCTTCCTCCGATGCATTTGCCATGAACTCCTCATGCAGTTCGGTCATGTTTCTTAACTGTTCCAACAGTATCTTTTGCTGGTATTCATAAATTTCTTTGGAATAATTTCTGAATGTCTCCTCAAATTCTTCCATATTTCCGATTATCGCCTCAATCTTAATACCGAGTTTTCTCAATCGCTGTGTTTGGACAGTATTTGAAGCCGGGTTTGCCTTTGGGCTTTCCTCTGGAGGATCTCTTTGCTCGAGAAGCGTCTTAAGCACCCTATACATTTCTTCCACTTTTCCAAATGTATTTATCTGCATGTATGGCGTGTCTTGCTTTATTATTGGCTTAATCTTTTCATGGTTTTCTTTAAACTCCACCCAAATCTCCTCGATTTTCTGCAGCCGCTCTTCTTTGTATCGCTGTGTCTTCCATGTAGCACTGTCTTTTTTTTAAAATTGGTTGTTACCTTCTCTAGCTCTTCCGCTAGAGCCTTTTGTCTCGCAACAATAATGGAAGCTTCTGTTTCATCAGCCATTATTTCCTTTCAATTAAATTTATTTTTCTTGTCTAAACACAATTGCACTATTTTCACTACCAGTGTCTTAACCCTGACACCCCTTGAATGTTTTCTTATTTTTGTTTTGTTTAAAAAATACTAATGTCAGTAGCCTTGGCAACGCTATGAAATGATGTACCAATGTTAGTAGCCTTGGTAACGCATTAATGTACGTCGATAGTTCTTCTTAAGGATCGAAGGAGCAATGTTTCGGCAGCTGAAAATATTATTACTAAAGACCCCTTACCGCTGGTGAGGGAAGCCTATTAGAAATAAAAAGTATTTTCTTTGCTGCCTGGTTCAAGTGAACTGACCCGTTTATTTTATTTTAATGTCTTAAATACTAAATTAATGCTAACTTTACAAATATATGCAGCAGGTGAACATTCTTCGTCAGCGAAATGACACCTTTGTTTTCATGGGAACATCATTTAGAAAATAAAAAATGCTGACTAGCTGGGAACATAAAATGAAAATAAAGATGGTCTGTCTGATGGTGTCATCATGACAAAGGGATTGTTACGCACGGAGTACCACAAGGCTCGAAGCTGGGACCGATTCTCTTTATTCCTTATACAAACGAACTTTTGTGTGTACTAAAAGTAAAGCATTCGCGTCTGCAGAAGACACCGCTATCATAGTTCGACACACATCCTTGGAGACTGACACATTAATAATGAACCAGGAATTCAATGAAGCGGTTAAGTGGTACCACGACATGGATTTAGTTCTAAACGCATAAAAAACTAAACTAATGCAAATCCGTGGACCTAGACGCAGGTGTTAAGAATAATATCCCGAAAAAGATGACCTAGAGGCGAAGACTTTAAAGTGCTAAGTGTGAAACATATCCTCAAGCTGACGGCGGTGCTGGAGTATTATAAAGATAGGCGGTTTCAATTGCCTATTACCAACGGGATGAGCACAAGAAGACGCGCTCAAAATCTTCTCCATCTTCTCCTAGTTTCTACAATGAATATGGTAAAAGACAATCAGACTACGTAGTACCACTGAACCTAAAAAAATATTCCAAACATCAATTTGAGAAAAAAAAAGTTTAAAAAAACATTTTCTATCTTATAGTCCTAGGTTATAAAAACCACTAAAACGTAACCTAAACGTAAATTAAACTTTAGCTCACTACTTTTGAAAGATATAAAAGATATTCAATAAGGACATAACAATTTTGTATTCAAATAAAAGGGAATAATTGAGATATCTGGCTGAAATTCATTCCAGGTGTAGGATACATGTTAAGTTTAAGTATGGAATCCGATCTCTTTTATATGACCACCGCGAGTAATTTCCACACATATCGGCCGGAACGTTAGCAATTGGTTTGTTGCCACAAACCAACGACTTAACGTAACCCCTTCAAAGGAAATCCATCGGCGATAAGTAACATGAACGTGCTGGCCATTCGACCATTTCTTCGAAATATTTCTCAAAACTACACGATCACAGAATTTCCCCTTCCATAGATCAAATTTTTGACCAGCTGATATCAAGTCCATCCAATTCTGGCAAAAAATTGTCTTCCAACATGGCACCATAGCGAACTCCATTGACCGTAGCATGGCGATCATTTTCATCGCCGAAAAAATACGGTCCAATCACACCTCCGGCATGAAATCCATATTGACAAACCCATTAATGAGCTTCATCGCTGAAGACGATTGTTCGATGAAATTCTGGATATTCTTCAAACTTTTGCAGAGTCCAATCGGAGTAGTTTCGGTGCTTCAAATGATCAAGAGGCTTCAGTTCTTGTTGGCGATTAAAAACAAGAACAACAGAGTGACGTCACCAACCTTAACAGTTCTTCAATAACTATACAATTAATATAAAACGAACAAAACTATTGTAGGGCCTATGTTTTTGTAAATAGTGTGTATAATTAATACAATTGCATTGTACACAATCCGCTGAATATACTGTAACATAATGTAGCATAATAACTACGCTCCAAAAGTAGGCAACACATTCCGAAGTGTCTTTTCATTCGAGGTTCGTGTCCACGGTAAGAGACGGATTATGTCTAAGACGACGTCGTGGAATTAAGAGAGAATTATAACCACAAGAGATTATTGACTGCAGCTGTCATCCTGGAATTATTACATCAGAATTTTCTTGTTCCAGTGGTCGAAGAATTTGCTAGAAGTTTCTGGCTATCAGAAATGCGACTATATAAGGTCAGATGGCGATCGAGGCAGGGCAGTTGGGTTTCAAACCGCACGAAGAGATTGGAAAAGTGATAACAGGCGAAGTTGTAATTTTGTGATAAATTGAAAGTTGAGAGTTAACAAGAAGAAGTAATTAGTTTGGATTTGTGAATTAAGTAATTGAAATGAGATAAAGTGATTGGAAAAGAAAGAGACCTTGTAAGGAAAGAATTTGCGAAGAACAGTATAGTGTGAACTTGAATTGTTCTATAGACTAGAGAATAAAGAAATAATCTCACAGAATAGCGTTTTATCTACCCGAGCCGTAGCTCGCATATTACATTGGTGTCAGAAGTGGGATAAAACTTATTCTGTGAACAACTATTTCCGTGGTGTGAAATTGCACAATAAAAAAAAAAATAAAAAAATTAATAAATATTTCTGTGCTGAGTTAATTAGTTGCGCAAAATGGATCGCAAATTGGGAAAACTAACTATAATTCAACTAAAGGCAGAACTCGGTAAGCGGAATCTCGACACAACTGGGGGAAAAGATGCCCTACTGATTCGTCTGGAAGAAGCAATAAAGCGGGAAGGAGAAAATCCGCATGACGTAGAGTTTGACGTGGAAGAGGAACCAGCAAGTACAGTAGCCGACCCGGGTATAACAAGTTTGCTCCTGCAACTTAAGTCAGTCATGGACGAACAAAAGACAACATGGAGAAACCGGATCATCAGAACATCTCTGACAGAAGCCCGACCTTAAAGGCATATTTTGCGCAGTGGGAATCCCCCATGTCCAAGAAGGTGTTCTGAGAAGAAAATGGGAATCCTCCGACGGAAAGTCATTTGTAATTTGATGACGCTAGAAAAGGTACGAGAACGTTTTTATTGGTTAAAAGCGAAGGAAGATGTCGAAGACTGGTGCAGAAAATGCGACGTGTGTGCAACTAGCAAGGGTCCGAGAATCAAAACTCGAGGTAAGATGCACCAATGCAACGTGGGAGCACCTTTCGAACGAATCGTCATTGACATCGCAGGCCCCTTTCCGGAAACCGACAATGGTAATCGGAATATACTATATATATTGGGTGAGCAGGTTCGGTGTGCCCTTGGAATTGCATTCTGACCAAGGGCGGAACTTCGAGTCAAGAATCTTCCAAGAGATATGTTAACTACTCGGAATCAAAAAGACAAGCACAACCCCGCTTTATCTACAGTCGGACGGTATGGTGGAGCGTTTCAATAGGACTTTGGACGAACATCTCTCGAAGATCGTAGGTGACTACCAACGGGATTGGGACCGGCAGATTCAATTGTTTTCGATGGCCTATAGAAGTGCCGTGCATAGCACTACTCGACATACGCCGTTCGAAATCTTGTTTGGTGGAATAGCTCGGTTACCCAGTGAGGTGAAATTTGGATCTCCTACCGATAAGCCCAGAAATGAAGAAGAGTACGTTGCGGATCTTAGGGAAAGGCTTAGGGACATACACCAAAGGACCAGAAGCCAGATTAAGTTAACGAGCGACCGCATGAAGACCAGGTATGATGCCAAGGTAACAACGTCAGGATTCCAGGAAGGAGATCTAGTGTGGCTGTATAATCCCCATCGCCAAAAGGGGAAATCACCTAAATTTCAGCAGAACTGGGAGGGTCCCTACAGAATAGTAACCCGCATCAACGATGTTGTCTACCGCATCCAGCGAGGACCAAGGGCCAAAATGAAAGTGGTTTAAGTGGACCGACTGAGTCTATACAATGGCCGAAGTGAGGACGCACTTGTTCGGGACGAACAAGTCTAAGGGGGTTGCAGTGTAACGTAACGTAGCATAATAACTACGCTCCAAAAGTAGGCAACACATTCCGAA
Organism: Pocota personata; assembly: GCA_963082735.1. Classification (NCBI taxonomy): domain Eukaryota; kingdom Metazoa; phylum Arthropoda; class Insecta; order Diptera; family Syrphidae; genus Pocota; species Pocota personata. The sequence goes on from OY720429.1 coordinate 132,547,958, forward strand.
GTGTCTTTTCATTCGAGGTTCGTGTCCACGGTAAGAGACGGATTATATCTAAGACGACGTCGCGGAATTAAGAGAGAATTATAACCACAAGAGATTATTGACTGCAGCTGTCATCTTGGAATTATTACATCAGAATTTTCTTGTTCCAGTGGTCGAGGAATTTGCTAGAAGTTTCTGGCTATCAGAAATGCGACTATATAAGGACAGATGGCGATCGAGGCAGGGCAGTTGGGTTTCAAACCGCACGAAGAGATTCGAAAAGTGATAATAGGCGAAGTTATAATTTTGTGATAAATTGAAAGTTGAGAGTTAACAAGAAGAAGTAATTAGTTTGGATTTGTGAATTAAGTAATTGAAATGAGATAAAGTGATTGGGAAAGAAAGAGACCTTGTAAGGAAAGAATTTGGGAAGAACAGTATAGTGTGAACTTGAATTGTTCTATAGACTAGAGAATAAAGAAATAATCTCACAGAATAGCGTTTTATCTACTCGAGCCGTAGCTCGCATATTACAATACAAACAAATAACAAGTACATAGTAAAATCATAAATACTCTTAAATGATCACTCGAAAGTACTCTCGAATAAAAGCCTTTAAAAAAAGGCGAACAGTTTGGTGCGTTTTATTTTACGCAGAATCTCTTTGTTAGTAGTAATCTGAAGTGAGTTCAATCGAGTTTCCTTATCAACTCCATTATAAATCCGTGGTAAAAACAGTGGTCCTTCGAAGTCAGATATTGTGTGTGTGCTAAAAAAAAAGAAAAGATTAAGAACAAATTTATAAAAAGTTAGTTAAATTAATATATATATATATATATATATATATATATATATATATATATATATATATATATATATATATGTATATATATATATATATGCTATACACATTGTGCAAGTGCAATTCCTTTGTTTTCCCTTATTACACTGAGGCCATTTAAGTGATAAAAACAGTGGTCCTTCGAAGTCAGATATTGTGTGTGTGCTAAAAAAAAGTAAAAATTGAGAACAAATTTATAAAAAGTTAATTAAATTAACATATATATATATACATACTATACACATTGTGCAAGTGCAGTGCAAGTGCAATTCCTTTGTTTTCCCTTGTTACACTGAGGCCATTTACCATCCAATTGTACAAATCGGGATTCCCGCGTCGCGCAATTTCGGTCCTGCATATAGATATCCACTCAATGCATAACACGTAAGTCCCTTTTTTTTCTATTTCTTTTTTCGCCCTTTTTTATTCATTGATAAAACAAAGAGCAAAATGTTTTTTGGAAAGCACCAAATCATGGTTTTGTCCACTCGGCTTGCTCAGTTAGAAGATAGCTTAGCAAGTTCTCGGCGATACAATGAGGAGCTCATGAGCGCTGGTAAGCTGGAGAAGTAGTTTGAAAAGGAGGATGTAATAAAAATGTATGAAGAAATCCAGGAGACTTACCTTGAATACAAGTGTGAGTTGTTAGACGCCATGGACAAGTGTGCTCCAACAAGTAAGATTTAAACGGTGGTAACAACGACACCTTCAGCGCCGTTAACTTCCACAGTTTCTTGTAGCAGTGAACTTCGTCTTCCGAAAATTAATATACCCGAGTTCTCTGGGTCGAACACCAAATGGCGGGCGTTTCACTACATTTTTGTCTCTTTAATCCACAATCATTACTTGAAGTCGTCTCTCACAGGTGATGCAGGGAGAATTCTGCAACATTTATCGTTAGACGCTGGGAATTATAACAAGGCTTGTTATCTATTAAAGGCGAGGTTTGACCTCAAACGGGTGTTGGTCAATGCTCAATTCAAGGTCTTTTTTAATCAACCTATTTAAGGGGAAGAGTCAGCAGAAGGTTTGCGAACAATTTTAGACGTTTCTTCCGAAAGTCTCCACGCTTTAGAAAACTTAGGGCTTCCAGTCGATCAATGGGATGCCATTGTGATATATATTTTATTCCAAAAAATTACCAAGTCACACGCAACAGCTTTGGGAAGAGAAGTTGGGCACCAGCAAGGATCTGCCAACAAGAAGCCAGTTCACGAATTCTTAGAAACACGTTTCCGCACGCTAGAAACACGTTAACGCAACAGGGAGCAACTAAGTCTAACGCCAAGCCATGGTCAAAATCGGAGTCCAACCCAAGGTTTTTCACTCTTCGGCACAATCGAAGCAGTTTTCATGCTGTTCAAGGTGTGTTCAAGGACAACACTCCTTAAGAAAATGCAACCAATTTTTGGGCATGGACGTGACGCACAAACAACAGTCTGTTCGACAAGCCAAGGTCTGCGAGAACTGTCCCGCCTATAAATAATCTATAATATAAATATACTCTAATAAATAAATTCTGTATTAAATAAATAATCTCTATGATAATCCTAATACGATAAAAAACCTAATACTAATAAATAATCTATAATATAAATATACTCTAATAAAGAAACTCTGCAACACCTAATACTAATAAATAATCTATAATATAAATATACTCTAATAAATAAACTCTGTATTAAATAAATAAACTCTATGATAATCCTAATACGATAAAAAACCTAATACTAATAAATAATCCATAATATAAATATACTCTAATAAATAAACTCTGCAAGTAATAAATAAACTCTGTATTAAATAAATAAACTCTATGATAAATAAATAGACTATGCTAAATAAATAAACTCCATAATAAATAAACTTTATAATAAATAAATAAACTCTATAAGCAAAAAAATAATATACTCTATATAAATAAATAAACTCTATAAATAAATAGACTCTATAAATAAATAATCTCTATAAATAAAATAATAATATACTCTAGTGGACGTAAGTCAAATACATACATACATTTATATCACAGATAATCTAGCAACGGCATGCGTGAGAGCGTCAAGAGTGTTTCATATCACTTGCTAGGTGTGTAAATTTTTGGCGTGGTATACGCCCACCTTTGTCTCTTAAATTGCCTGTTTCATATAGAGAATTACCCTTTGCTTTTAAAACAATTGACTTTAAAAATTTAGGCCTAGCTTAGCATTGTATCATAATTGTCAGGTAAACTTCTTTGTTTGAAATATCGTCTATATACTATCTGTCCTTCCCTATATCTAACATCTCTACTTCGAGTGTTGTATGTTTTATCCGCCTTCTGATATGCTAGTCTTAGATTGTCAATTATTTTACTCCTAATTAGCTCCTTATTGTTAATAACTTCCGCGTCCATATCTTTGACAGTATCTAGCTTGTGAAGGACAGTGTTACTTAGAGTGTCGTGGGGTGCGCGCTTTTAGTTTCTCTAAAAAAATTTAATATACAATTAAATAACTTCACTCATCTCATCAAAATGCATTGCTTGATCTGTGAACAAAAAATTGGTCGGAGTGATTTATCTAAAATTGCTTGTGGCGACTGCAATTGCTTATTTCATTGTGCGTGTGCAAATATTGGTCCAAATGATGTGGAATATATGAACACAAGGAATATTAAATATTGTTGTGATAAATGTACCACTCTACGTCGGAAATCGTTACAACATCAACCAGTGACTATGCCCAATGTAGCAGCCGAACCAGCACCAGTCTTACAACAACAACAGTCAGCTGAAGAGCAAGTAAAACTAAGCCAAGCAACAAGAACGAATACTGTGCGTGAGCAGCCAGAGAGTCCCAGAAATCTCCCACAATTTGATCCCGCAAGAGAACGAGTGCCAATGCCAAATACGCTGTTAGGAGGAGGTCAGTTGCAGCCGTCTAGCAGCACAATCACACTTCAGCTGCTATACGAAGAAATTTTAAATTTAAAAAAAAATAAACAGCGAATTTCTGAGCACTGTCCAGCAGTTGAAGGAAGAAAATGTTTCTCTGAGATTAAAGGTCAACGAACTTGAAAGCAAATTGAATTTGTGGGAGCAGAAGCAGGTAGAGAACGTCATCGAAATTGTTGGTGTACCGGAGGTAAACAACGATAATGCAGAAGAGTGTGCTCAAAAAATTGTTGGCGAAGCACTGAACGTCTCTGTACCTTCGGAAGACATTAGAAAATGCTACGTGAAAAAAATTGCGAAGAATAAGAAGTCAAAAAATATTCTATGCATTTATTTCTCGTCCACTGATGTCAAACAGAAAATTATGAAGAGCAAGAAAACCAAAAGAAAAAACCTAAATACAACATTATTTGGCGATACTAATGAAAATAGTTCCAATATATATATCAACAATTGCTTCACGAAATATACGAGTAGTCTATTTATGGCAGCTAAAAAGTTAAAGGTAGAAAATAAATATAAGTATTTATGGTAGAGTAATGCTCAAATTTTGTTAAGGAAAGTTGATGGAGGAAAGGTTGTTGCTATAAGATCATTTGATGATTTATCTTTAATTAAAAATTAATAATTTAATAATTTAATATAATAATTTTTAATATGAACGAAAGCTTTGATCTTGTAAACAACTGCCTTGCCTCAAGTTTCGTAACTAGTTGTAATGATAGCATTTTTGATGTAGTTTCAAATAAGTAATCTGTTTTTGTAATACACCAAAATGTTAGAAGTCTGCGGAAAAATTTTGATTTATTAGTTGCAATCTTGAAGCCCTTGAAAACTTGGCTGAAATTATTTTTGTATTCGAGATTTGGATTTATTCTTATGAGATCAAAGATTACTGTATTCCTGGCTATAATTTTTACGCAAATACCAGTGATTCGTATTCTGCAGGTGGTGTGGGTGCTTTTGTGAAAGATTTGTATGGTGAATGTGATATAAAGTGTTATAGTTTGTCGAGTGCTGACGTCAATCTCTTGTTTCATGTGCAATGAACCATTTACCTTTGTTTGTGTATTTAGATTTAATTCACTGTCGTTTAACGTATTTCTTGATGAATTCTCGAATTTATTGTGTAATATGAAAGCAGCGAATCTTGTAATATTAGGTGACTTTAATCTGGACTTGTTAAACTCATGCCCTTCATTAGATTTGTACCTAGCACTTATCGCTGAGCATGGATTAACCTCTTTTGTAAATGAGTTCACAAGACCAACTGCTGGTACCTGTCTTGATCACGTATATGGTCGTTTGTCAAAAATTCAGTCAAATCAATGTGCTGCTGCTAATCTTGACCTTAACGTTTCTGATCTCTGTATGACAGGTATTTTTCTTCCTATCTTGGAAAGAAAGAAAAATGATAATGAACAGCCTTTGTCTAGAGTAACTAAAATTAACTTTGATCACCTTAATAGTATTTTGCGCTATTATAATTGGGATGAGATCTATGCTGAAGAAAATGTTTCTAAGGCTTATGGTTTATTTATTAATATTTTAAAAAAACTCCATATCTGCTTCCAGCTATGTCGCTGTACTGAGAAAATCAGAAATAAGGCTTAAGCCCTGGATTAACCTATCCCTCCTTAATAAAATCAAACAGAAACATAAACTGCGGAAGAAATGCAGTAAACATCCACTACATTCTTGTTTAAAAAATCGTTATAAACGCTTGTGTCATCAAATTAACAAGGAAATCCGTATGTGTAGGGAGAATTACTATCAAAACCAAATAAGGAAAATCTCAAGGAAATCTTAAAAAAGAATGGAAAGTGGTTAACAGTATTATTAATCGAGGTAATAGTAAACAAGATACTTTCATTACATTAAGCAGCGGCAGTGTAGTTATTTCGGATCCTACAGCAGTTGCAAATGAATTCAATGAATTTTTTGCTTCAGTCAGGCAAATGTCATTTCCAAATGATTTTTATAATAATTATTATGCTGAGCATAGATATGATCCTGTGGATGGTGTTCTTCATAGCAACAGCTTTTATTTTGAACCAATTTCTGGTCTTGAGTTATTAAAAACTATAAACTCTGCAAACAACTCGAATTCATGTGGTAATGATGGTATCTCTAACCTTGTGCTAAAAAAAATTGCACTTAACGTAGTTGATATTTTAAAACATATTTTTAATTTGAGTATTATCAATGGGAATTTTCCTGAAGAACTGAAATGTGCTAATGTTATACCACTTTTTAAAAAGGGTAGCAGGAAAGAAGCAAATAATTACAGACCGATCTCATTGTTACCTTCTATTTCGAAAACATTTGAAAAAATAGTTAAGTGTAGGGTTTTGAAATATCTCAAAAATAAAAACTTTTTTAGTTCGAGCCAATTTGGATTTAGAACAGGCCTTTCTACTGAGGATGCTCTCTTGGAATTTTGCTCATTTATACACAAAGGATTAGATGATAAAAGATTCTGCAGTGGACTTTTTGTAGATATAACCAAAGCCTTTGACATGGTTGATCACAGCATTCTTTTGAACAAATTGTATAATGTGGGCTTCCGTGGTTGTGTCTATGATTGGTTTACTTCTTATCTAAGGGACAGAAATCAGAAGGTCAAAATAGGTACCAGTCTTAGTAACCCTAAAACTATTCAACTTGGCGTTCCCCAAGGGTCTGTTCTTGGTCCTATTTTGTTTTTAATCTACATCAATTCTATTTTTGAACAACCATTCGCTGGAAAAGTTACGGCCTTTGCAGATGATTTAGGAATCGCTTATAGATCAGTTAGCCCCTTGAACCTACTAGCTGATATAAATCACGACGTTCATTTACTAAGAATTTGGTTTGCTCAACATAAACTATTGGTTAGTAACAAAACTAAACTTATGTTTTTTAGCCTTAGTTCAGAAATGACCCCTGATATTGATGTTACATTCCATGCATCAAATTGCGTAAGGTATAACTTGTTTTCTGTTCTTAATTCGAAGGACTCTTTTGATGCGAACGTCGCTTGTAACGTTAATTGTTTAAAATTGAAAATGTTGAAAACTTCAAATACCGAGCATATTTTAGGTCTAAAGCAATATCTTCTTTCTACCATTCGTTGTTTTTATCGCCTCAGAATGTTTTGCTCTAATAATAGTTTAAAAAGAATATACTACTGATTTTTCATTCTAAATTGCAGTATGGAATAAGCTGTTGGGGGGGCGCATACCTGAATAAACTTCAATAGCTAATTGTGTTACAAAAATATGCAATAAGAAAAGTTTGTAACTCTACCCGATTTGCTCATTCCATGGATTTATTTAGACTTACAAAAACGCTTGCAGAGTCCAATATCTGATTTATATATTTTACGAAGCGATTCCCAGTCTTATATCCAAATCCCTTCCTTTCGCACTACAAGCTTCAGAAATTCATACTCTATTGTCTCCCGCAAATTGTTTAACAAACTCCCTGCTGATATACGAATCATAACATCTTTGGCCTCTTTTTTGAAAAAAGTTAAGTTTTGGCTTCTCGGTTACGAACATAATGAAATTGAAGTTTTACTGCGTTATGTTGTTTAGATTTTATTAATTTTTTTTTTTTGCTATTAATGATTATATTTTTGCTTGTTTCTTCAGTTTTACTTTTAATTACTCTTTAATTGTTTTTTTTTTTTTTTTTTATTAAATTTGCTCACCCCACAATGAAATATTTACTTTGAAGTGGCATTACCTCTATTTTTTCATGAAATACAAATGCCACTAACTATTCTCTGCTTACTTTATGAATTAAGTTTAGTATAAAAATGTACCTTCATAAAGATTGCAAAATGAGAATAAAGAATTACATTAATTAATTAACATCACACTCTCCCGCGTGTTGTACCATGTGGGTACCAAACACAGCGTAATAAGGTTCAAACGTAGTCGCATCTTGGACTACGCTACTTAGCGAGAAAGCCGCGTTGCTGACGTGGATGTTCCAGGTTTTCTGATCACCGCTAAGGTTCGATCTATCTTCGTCAGCACGGAGCGGTTAACCCGTTCTTACGCATTGGCTTGAGGAGAGTCAATCGTGGTGCAAATATGTTTGACCCCGTATTTTCCCAGAATACTGGCAGACAGTTCTGAAATGAACTTACTATTGTCCGAAAGTATGTACTCCAGTACGCCAAAGATATGCAACACGCTTTCTTTAAGGTATTTCACTACCTCAGCAGCCGTTGCCTTCTTAATTGGTCTTAGAAACACAAATTTCGAAAAATAATCTAGGACTATAAAAATATATGTGTGTCCGTTTCTAGTGCAAAGGGTCGTGGAAAGTCTATATACAGTCTCTGGAAAGGCCGCTCCGTAATGGTCTGTTGTCCCATCGGCGGCCGAGAAATAATGTTGAGGGGTTTGCTACATTTGCAGATTTCGCAGGCTTTGACCAAGCTCTGGAGATGGGTAGCCATGCCTGACCAAAAGAACATCTGCCTCAATTTCGACAGCGTCTTCTGAATATCTCCGTGACCTGCAGATGGGGAATTGTGTGCAGCTTCCACCAGACTTCCACCAAACTCCTTCGGAATCCAGGTTTTCCACCCTCTGTCTTCTTGTACAGCATCACCAGTTCGTATGTCAGTTCTTTTGTTTACGAATCCGTCGGAAGCACAAACGTCTGGTAGTCGGTTTTTGTTTTCATGTATTGCCTTCCTTAATTCGTCGTACTCCTCCGAGGAAAAGTATGGTGATTTAAGGTCAACCTCCTGCATTGTATTCTCAGGCTTGAGCTCATCCCTTTGAACACGTGAGAGAGCATCAGGGACTACATTTTGGACACCTTTCATATACTCGATATGGAAGTCAAACCCTTCAAGTTTTAGCCTCCATCTAGCCAGTCGACCATATAGATCCTTTTGGGTCATTAGCCACTTCAGACTTGCGTGATGGTGATTATAGTGAAAGGTAGTCCTTCCACATAGGCCCTGAACTTCTTCACCTACAGAAAGGCTGCATAGCATTCAAGTTCCGTTATGCTATAATTCCGCCGGGCAGAATTGAGCTCCTGGGACACGAATGCTCTCAGTCGTTCGTTCTTCTCCGTATCCATGAAAAGCACACTCCCTACACCAGATGTTTATGCGTCACATTGTATGTAAAATCGTCTTGTGAACTCCGGGTTGGGTAGTATCGGTGCTGTCACTAGAGTCGTCGTGAGTTGTTAAAAGGCTATCAGGGAATGTCTTGCCTTTCTTCAGACAGTCGGTCATTGGATCTGCCATAGTCGCAAAATTTGGAATAAAGGGTTTATACCAGCCCGTCATCCTTAGAAATCGACGGAATTACTTGGGAGTCTTTGTAACTACAAAAATTCTTTTTTTCTCACCACATTTACCTTTGTGGAGCCCAAGCACAGTCTGTTTTGCCGGGTTTTCTCACCAGCACCACTGGAGAGCTAAAAGCGCTGTTCTATCACTTCAAGGTAGATCAGCCTATCCAACTCGTCATATAGGAGCTTCTGTATCGCAGGTGAAACTGGGTAGTGCATCTGCTTGATGGGAATCTCCTCTTCATCCACCTCGATTATGTGTTCTTCGAGGTTGGTTCTACCCAGTCCCAACATCGCGCAAGAGGGAAACAGCAGCTTGATTCTCTCAAGTTCATAGGCCTGCGCTGGTGAGAGTGCCTGGACCGGAGACCACCACTGTTTTTCGAGGAGTCGATCGCGGTAAAGGTGATTGGATTGCAATGGTTTTCATCGCAGGATTGCTTTTCGTACAAGGTAATTCTCTTCAAACCAATTTTATGTTTAAAACGTCGTGTTTTGTCAGATGCGTCAAGGATATTCGATCCGCTAGGATTTCTCGCTCTGGTTATTGTCGCCATTAAAATATTGTTCCAAGAGTTATGGCGAGAACAAATCAATTGGGATAAAGAGATTCCAATAGAAGTTGAACATCGTTGGATCACTATCTGTAGAAGTGTAGACCTAGGTGGAACAGTTTCGATAGCGTTAGTGGCAGCCAAAACTTAGGTTGCTCCAATTAAGGTTCTATCTCTTCCGAGAAAAAACTCTGTTGAATTCTTCTCTTATGCCGATTTATAAATAAAATTAAAATCCCTTTACAGTATAATGAATGCATATACTTGCGTGGACAGATTTATATATCGTTTTAAATTGGCTTTCTGCTCCTCCCAAAAAATGGTCGGTGTTCATTGTTAATCGGACCTCAGAAATTTTATCTTCGATTCCTTTCAAGTCTTGGAACCACGTTCGATCCGCGTTCAATCCAGCAGATGTTGTTTCACGTGGAATTCCACCATCAGCCCTGGCTTCCGCTGAAATCTGTTGGAAGGATCCTACATGGCTAAGTAAACGACCGTGTGAATCGCCTGCTGTCGATCAACTGGAGGAACGAAAGTCAACTAAGGTTCATGTATTCGTATCTAAGGTCAACACAAATAACGTTCTTGAGACATTTCTATATCAATCATCTAGTTGGATGAAATCAGTACGTGTAGTGGCATATATTTTTCCATTTATCCCATCATTCTTTGCAAATCATATCCGATAGCGAACTTATAGTGCAGTGCATTCATAAACAATATTTACACGTCAGTGCGTCCTTAATGATCGCATTTGCTAAACAAACCTTTCATATCCTCGGTTGTAGAAATCTATTGCGCAAAATTGTTCACGATTGCATCGTATGTTTTCGTCACCGTCGATCAGCGTCCAACCAATTAATGGCCTCCCAGTCGAGCGAGTTCGGTTTTGCCGCTCATTCAGTAAGGTCGACTGCGACTACGCTGGACCTATCACGCTGCACTTGAGAAGGCTTATATTACGTTATTTGTATGCTTCATTACTAAAGGTGTACAAATCGAGTTGGTCGGAGACCTATCATCAGACGCGATTCTTCTGGCCTTAGACCGTTTCGTGTCGCGCTGCGAAAAGCCAGCCGAAATATGGAGTGACAATGTAACCAATTTTAAGGGAGCTAAGAGGCTTCTTGGAGAGATGTATGATTTTCTATGTAGCCAATAGCATAACAACATAGTTTTAAATCGCCTTTCGAAAGATAATATCATGTGGAAATTTATACCACCTTCGGCACCTCACTTCAGCGGGTTATGGGAGGATGTTGTGAAGTCGGTAAAAACACATCTAAAACGGGTTATCTGAGATAACATTCTTCCGTACGAAGAACTTTACCCTCTTTTAACTAAAACCGAAAGTTTGCTCAATTCGCGCCCAATGTGGCAAGCGTCTGACTTTGAACCTACTGCACTAACTCCATCCCACTTTATGATTGATTGGAGAATCATATTGTGCAGTTCCACAACCAGATTTTAACAATACTTTTTCACCTAAAACTAACTGGTACCTCTTACAGACACTAATGCAAAGTTTCTGGAAACATTGGCACCAGGATTATCTCACATCCCTACAGCATCGGCCCAAATGGCAAAGACTTCAACGTAACATTCAAGTAGATGACATCGTTTTATTGAAAGAACCAAATTTGCCTCTTTCAAAATGGATACTAGGACGATATTTTTTTTTATTGTATTCTTCTTAGCCTATTTTGTGAGCTTAACTCAGTTTCTTTCGCTTTGGACCATCACCGAGCGCTGTTGATCTTTTTGGTAACATGCATACTTACACAAAACTCTTGTACACATTCATCATATCAATAAAACTACGGAAACTTAAATTAAATTAAAAACATATTTAACAAATTTATACAGAAAAATAATACAAGACAATATTCTTCCTTTAATGGTATATCCCATCGCTGCCACCAGAAAATGTGTTATGCCAAAATAGCTTTACGCACGAAAAAAAAAAAAAATTTTTCAAACAATGGCAAGGTTATTGTCACAGTTCCTCGACCTTGTTTTTTCCTTCAGTCAATACGTGTCGAAATTCCTCGATGTTGCAGTGAAATACTTTTAATTCCAAAGTGCCAGTTGAAACAAGTTGTTTGATCTAACACTTCTATTTTAGCGCCAAAATTGTTATTTGAAATAATCACTTGAATTTGCAGTAAAACAAACACATTTATTCTTTAACTAAAATAATTAACTTTATTAGAATAATAATAAACTAAAACAATTAAAAATGATCAAAGGTTCTTATAGTTCGTCTTTGCTTTGTAGTCTCTATCCAACAATTCCGTATTTACTTTAATTTTTACCCCTATAAATAGCAGCAACCTGTTGAAACCTCGATTTTCTTAATTTACGTTTGAATTTTCCCATCTCTTTTTATTTTATGCTGATTTAGCGTCTGAATGTCGGTCCCATGTTGCACTGGGTCGATGAGGTTGTTTCCCACGCGTCATATGATCACTTTAATGATCCATAACAATATACCGATTTTATTTATCGGCATCGACTACTGCGCGTCGATTCTAGTTGTAGTTGTTGTTTTTCCCCATACAATACAGATCGTTCTTGGTTATTAAAAAGTAACTTTTATTTGTGTGAATCAATTTGGCGTTTTAAGGTCCATTCACAACTCAACGACTGGCGGATGGGCGAACTGCGAACAAACCATTTTTAGCACATTTAAAGACACACAATTGACAAATTTATTATTCCAAAAGAACAGAGCTTAGTTTATCTATCCATTAATAGGAAAAGAATTAAAATTTAATTAGTTTCTGCGAAGAAATTAACAATTCGCTGATTTTTTCGCGAATACTTCTTGAACTGTCAAATTTTATTCACATTCCACAGATGCGTCACAATTCTTTTGTTTTGTTCTTGGTGGTTGGTCAGAGCTGTGACTAGAAACAAAAATTTTCTGTGAATAAAATGCCAAAATTTGCGAATATACGCTCGTCCGTATTCGCAGGTCGCTGAGCTGTGAAAGAATCATTACTGCTTCGTTTTTGGCTATTTGGTACTCTGCGTGTTCATTTTTGGTGCCTCCTGTGAGGAATTTATTACGCAAATAATTGTGGCGTTAATGTAAAATTGGTTTGCGATTGCACGAGAACATTCGACCGCGCGGCTTGGGTTCTGGATGATTTCCGTGGGCGTTCTGGAACATTTCAATACATATTTGGCATATTTGGTTTCTCCTCCATACATTTCACTGTACGAGTGGCGAGTTCTTTTAATTGCTAGTGGATATCTGATGAAGAGTCGGATTATTTGGAATCAACATTCTTAGGTGAGTCGGAGTGGTTGGCAGAACACTTTTCGCAATCAACTTTGTTGGGATGGGTGGTCGTTGGGTCAGCCACAATTAACACTTCGGTGACGCCATCGATTCACTCATTACACACAATTCAGGGCAACATTGGCGATGCCGACGAACGTCTTGACTTGGCACTGGTGCACATATTTGAAGTCGACGCAGACTAACCGACCGCGGATGTCGATAACAATATTTGCGAAAATTTGTTCCTGGCTACGCATAGACGTGTTTCCGATAGCCATTACGTCGTAAAAACACCATTCCGTTCAGAGGCACCGACTTCTGGCAACTCACATCTACAGGCACTATGACAATTTGACCAAACACGTGGAATCCATGCGAGGATACATTCCTTTTTGGCATATGAAGGATATTTCAGATTTGCCACACGAACCTTCACAACGCTATCTCATACCACATCATGCAGTGCTGTCAAAATTTCGCGTCGTTTTCAACGCGTCGACGAAGATATCAAATGGCGTTTCCTTAAATGAAACACAATTCAGTGGACCGCTCATACAGGAACAGCTCGTTACGATCATCTTTCGATTTCGTTGCTTTGCTCTCTCGTGGACGTAGAGAAAATGTTTCACCAAGTCCGAATCAAAGAAACAGCGCTGCCAGCAAATTCTATGGCGTGAAGCAACTGACGAACCGATCCGCACGTATCAATTGACCACTGTTACATATGGCATGGCTTGGGAGCCGTACAACCCTATTCGGGCAGCGCCGCAACATCTGTAACATATTGGTAAATGACATCCAGCCACGAAAATGCCAGTCCAATGATAAGACGGCACTAGCTCGAATCACAGAGAATCCATGTCCAGCGGTCGAGATCGAATTGAAATCCGCAGAGGTAACATTACTCCGGTTGCATTGAAAACCAACAACGAACGAATTTTACTATCGCATTAACATTGGACAAACTACATCTACAACCAAACGACAGGTTGTGAGCAATACAGCGTGATTGTATGACCCTACAACTATGTTGGCTCCAGTTATCATCGTGGCAAAAATATTCATTCAGACTTTACTGGCTTAGAATTGCTTCAAGAATGGATGGCTTACCGCAATAATTTGCATCGATTGCAAGATCTCCGAACTCCACGGTGTTTGCGAATGCAAGCATCGATCACCACAAATTTGCATGGCTTTTGCAGTGCTAGCAGTCAAGCATATGCGGCGGTGTTGCACCATCTCGACTTGATAACCAAGGTAATCCGACGACAACAACACCGCGATTGCAGTTTTACGCAGCACGACTGTTGGCAGAGACTATAGGCAGTGTAAAACATGTATTATGTACTCCATAATATGCACATGCACCATGCATATTATGGAGTAACTCTACGATCGTTTTTTGCTGACTACGCAAATCAGCTTCGACGCTCAAACCCTATGTTGTGCACAGAATTGGCTACATACAACAACACACCAACGTGAATGAGTGGCGACATGTCCGCACTCATCTAAATCCAGCCGACTGTGCGAGTCGCGAGATTTCAGCAGCATCATTAGCTGATCATGCATTATGGTAGCGTGGCTCGATCAAACTAATGCAAAACAACATGGCAACTGACATTTCAACACCTTCGAACCAAAGCTCAAGGTGGCAATCCAATTCGGCGACAATATTGGCACCATACACTGGTGGATCCCGATGAGGTGACTGTGACCTTGAAATGGCATCTTCGAGCAGAACAAGACAATTTGCAGTGAAATTCAGCAATTAACGAATTCCCGACAGGCGACAGCTATGAGCAAACTGGCGTCTTTGGCTCCGTATCTTGATTTGGATGGCATATTGCCAGTCGGGAGTCGACTACAACACGCTGAACTGTCGACTGAACAGCGGCATGCCATAATTATGGCAAAAGAAAGCACACTATCACGACTCATAGTCCGGGATATTCATCTCACTAACTTGCATGCACATGCTGCACTCTGTCCATATCGAATTGGTGGAAGATTTGTTAGCAACGTTTTATCCCGCTTTACTAGTCGCCGTGGCCCATGCAATCATCTTTATAGCGACAATGGCACACATTTCAAAAACCGTCAAACCGTCTCGGCCGACAGTAAATGTATGAGGGTATACCTATCCGGGATACAAATCTGGCAGCACTGATCTATCAGCACTACATTTCCACTTTGACAAACACAGTAACCATGCTCTCTTATGTATATACGAGTATACCGTTTTTATCTATCGGCATCGACTACTGTGCGTCGATGTCTGGTTCCTTTGTTCTAGTTGTTCCTTGTTCCCCGTACAATAAATATCGTTCTTGATTATTAAAAAGTAAATTCTCATTGTGTGAATCAATTTGTCGTTTTACTTCTTTGTTTTTGGCTATTTGGTACTCTGCGTGTACAGTGCACCTGTCAAACCCAAGTACCAAAGGACAGCCAAAGATAATGGATATATTATTCATATAGGAGGAGCAAAATTGATGATTTCAGTTGACAAATTCTCTAACGCATGTTACGATACTATAGAAGAAACCATGCTGTTTAAAATTTCGACTAAAGGTAAAATCAAGAAAATAGTATCAGACAACGAATTTAACATACTCGTACAATAATACACCTATATGAAAAATTAGGAATAGAAAATCATTTTACAAAAGAAAGTTCACAACAGGAAATGCAGACATAGAACCACAGGAGACAAAATACGAACTATATTATTAGAAGTATTCATAGTACAACCAAGATGATCCCATACGATGCTCAATACACCACTTTTGAAAATACTATGTATACTCCAGGAGCGTGTGTTTAGAGAAAAAATAACCTAATAGACAAGCTAAACAAATACAGAGAAGATTATGTACAAACAAGAGAAGAAGGAATGGTAAAAAAAACCATTAGCGTTACGACGTAAAACTCAAATGAAATTCAAATATGATAAACTCGAAAATAAGCACCCAAAACGAATGCAAAGACCCAGGAACGGTAAATTCCATAACAAGAAAAATATCCCACAAATTAAGAGACCCATGACCAGAGCAGAGAGAACTAGAAAACTAGTCTGTCAAGAACCGCCCGTCAAACAATAAACATGAAGTTTTTAATACTCCTAATAATTTGAATTGGTGTTCGCGCTCATTGTCATTTGCAAAATTATACAACTCATTTAACTGATAGTTAACTGATATAACCTTCTCAAATAATCTTCTAAAATGTCCTACCTTGAGGTTTCGGCATTCGTTGATGATGCTTCCTTCCATGTCAACTTCTCACCGAGTCGCTGTATACTCTGCTTTGATTCGCCTAGATTTTGTTCATTCAGCACAGTTCCGGTGGCATACTGTTTTAATTGTTCGCTGTTACATAGCTCAACTGCATTTTGAACCGATTTACTGAACTTCATTAATGTGAAGACATCTCTGCTATTGAATGATGACGAAAATGGTTTGGCGCTTGATCCATTGATAGCTGAAACATAATGCCATTTGTGTTTATTTGGTCCACATTTTGTTGTTCCACGTTCTGATTCATGTTAACATACTGATCAACTTGGTTTGCATTTTGTTGCTGCATATGTTGGTTAAGCTGTGCTTGCAACTGGCTAATATTGCTGTTGCTACATACACAGCTTGCATCAACAATGACATTTCTTGAGGATTAGCCATATTTTCGACTTCACTACACTATCACTGTCACTACCAAGAGATTACGATTTCGATCTAACTCACGGTTTTTACTACTTTTCATTAGTTCATTGTTTCGAATCGCTTCAGATAAGGAATAGTTCGACTGCTTCCGTTAAGTTTTAAGGTTGTCTTCAGAGAACAAAAACGCGATAAAAAAAAAAAAAAAAAAACAAACAAGGACAGAGAAGAAAAAAAAATCAAATTTTCATTAAATTTGTATTAAGAGAGTGGAATTGAATACTTGGGAGTTCGTCGGCCGACAGTATACTGTATTTAATACTTATTCTAATCAAACTAAGTGTGCAATAAAATCATTAATTTAAAAGAATGGAAAAATGATGTGTCACCATTTTTTTTTAATCAGTTCTTTTTAATTTTAAATGTTATTTATGTTGGTATGTAAAGAATTTATATTTTCGATGAATTCTATTATATTATTTTCAGCCTGACGGATAATGTCACTTCCTTTGAAATGCGAAAATGTAAATTACACGTTAGACCATCTGTACCGGGTTACAGTTCGAACACGCGCGAGTTACATACCTTAGCACCGAACATCCGATAAAAACAGGAAATGCTGACCTAGAGCTTGCCAATGACCTGCCAAGTGTATACCAAATCAAACCTAAAGCAAAACCGCTTGCTTGGTGATTTGAATGACATAAATGTCGGTCATTCACATGAACTAATTCCCGCTCAGGTTTTCGTTCTGTTGAAACATCATAATGATAAGATAGGTCGTAAAATAGCAAGTAAGAATTGATTTGGAGAGCCTTGTTCCAATCGTTGATTAATAAAGTTGTTTTTTATTCCAGTTTCGTGTTCTTTCAATTATTTCAATTATTACAATTCTTAATTGGCGCAGTCGATAGGTTTCTGTTCAGTAAAATTAGAATCCAGTGAATCGAACCGTAAAACATAAAAAGTGTTAAAGTATAAAAAGTGCGAAACACATTAATCTAAGCAAAATTTAGTAGATTACGAAGAAATGAACACTATATGTAAAAACGAAAACACCATCTGGAGAGAAGAACATTACGAAATAGAATTCTAGGCAACAATAGACGAATCGCGCAAAATATAACGGAGCAATGCTTAGCCGTGCTAACAGAAATATTAAGCCGCGGTAACACTAAGGAGGGGGCTCGAGAAAGAACTTCGGTATCTTCCTGTCTTTGATGAAAGTGTGGGAACTTTGCCAGCATTTATTTCTTTATTATTAGAGGAATATGAAGCGAACCAGAGGAATGATGCATACACGGTCATCTACAACGAGAAAATCATTGAACCAGCAAAAAACTATCTGGTAACATCACGTCCATTGACCTGGGAGAGCTGGAAGAGCAAGTTAAAACTCCACTTTAAGGCAACGAAAGACTAAGGGCAGATTATGAAGGAGATTAACTTTTTAAAAGTTAGTTCGATTTCTGAATTATGTGATAAGGTAAACATTATTGTTAGTGACATTGCAGGATGTGCAATTTTTAATGATTCTCAAACAATGATCGTAAATAATTTAAGTAGCTTCCAAGTCCTAAAAATAAAAGAAATACCTTCAGGAGTTTTAGCAGCAGACCTGCATGATAAATATTCATTGGAAGATATTCGGAAAATACTTAATACATATGTTGGTCAAGAAATTTTAAAGAACAAAAATTAAATAAGCCTTATAGAGAAAATAAACAAATTGCATCTAGGCCAACACAAAGTAATTTTTCACCACACACTAACTATAATAACAATTATCAACAAAATAATTCTAATAACCATACTAACCCACCAAGTCGGACGGGCTGGTGGGGCTAAGCTCAGGCAACTGTGGGGGTCACAGGTGGCGGATAGTGTACGGCCTGTAGAATGCAGGTTAACTGCGAATACCCAAATAAGCAGTCCCAGACCAAGAGCGGCAGAGAAGGAGGGCTTGGCTGAAAAGGTCAAAGGAACCCCCATGAACTTTCTACGATAAGACGTATAGACACCGTTTTCCATATAGGTGCTCCCCACCCCTCATAAGGTGGCTACGAGGGATACAGTAAGGAGAAAATGGCGAGATACGGACGTACCCGCCAAAATGCGGAAGGCGCAGCTACTTACCTTGGAAAGATGGCTGCATTTATATGTATTCTACAATATATTATAGTATGTACTACTATAATTAAATAACTAAAACATGATGACTTCGTCATTAGTACCCTAAAACATTAAGACCGAGCCCAGTAAAGTCTTAATTATGGCATACTGGAAAACGAACAGGAATAGCAGCTATGAGGGCTGACGTCTGTAGTATTCTGTTACCTGAGTAAGCTGGAGTGAAGTCTGGTTGAAGTGGCTTTCAGGCTAATACTACAAGCGCCCCCGTCCCGTTAAAACCTTGGCAGGACTCAAAATACGTTCAATGTTTCGCCACCATTAAGTTGGTGGTGTAGGTACAGATGTAACATTCTTGTTTAGCACCGATCCGGCTCTGGCACAAAACCCCATAAGGGCTTATGCCAACCCTCGCATGGCCTCACTGCTTGCATAGATAATCATGGGATCCTTGGGTGACTACACATTCGAGCATTGATAGCGGCTTTGAGTGGGGACCCAACCAAAATTATTACAAACCAAATAAATAAAAACACAGGAGAGAACGAGGAGAACCCCTTCAAGGGGGGCTCAAAGATGCAAAGAACGACGTGAGTCACCCGCAGTAGGAAGAGCAACGGTCGAACCAACCGACCAGAAATCTGATTTTCACAAGCTATGCTGGAAGACGGCAAAAGGCGTTCGATTCACCAAGCGATGCGAGAAGCCACTGAAAGCAACAGGGCTCTCTATGAGCTTTCGGAGATTCAAACGCAAGATGAGAAAGCGAAGGGGGTTATTTGTCAGAACAACTCCTCGCAAACTTCACCCTGGCTAAAGCCAACAATAGAGCCCAAGAGAAGGCACGATGCAGACACCGAACCTCCGGAGCCAACGCAGAAACAGAAACATCCACCAAATTGTGTTGCTGAGAGTCAACCCCCGGAGATAAAGCAGATGGAGAAACATTCATCAAATGATGCTACAGCGAGTAAACGTCAGGAGAAAAAGCGGAAGCTGAAACATCCATCTCTGGCAAACGCCAAGGAGAAAGTTGTGGCAATTAGCGTTGAGACCCCAGCAAGAGCTCAGCGAACAAGTGCAACCACAAACAAAATGCCAGCAGGAAGAAGGACGCCAAAAAGAAGCAGCAAAGGGTCATAAGAACGAAACCTAAAGCTATTGTCATCAAATCTACGGGATCCCTTTCTTACGCGGATATACTACGCAAAGTAAAGGCAGACCCAAAACTGGAAGCAGTTGGAAACGCGGTTTATAAAATTAGGAGGATACAGAAGGGAGACCTCCTAATACAACTCAAGGAGACGGGAATAAAGACCACCGAGTTTTAGCGAAGCCTTAGCGAAGCAAGCGAGTGTAAGAACACTCACGCACCGCAGTACCCTCGAGGTCAAATACATCGATGAGGTCACAACAATAGTTGACATAATCGATGCAATTAGAACCCAGTTTGAAGTAAACGTTTTACCGGCAGACATCTTATCCCTGCGAAATGCATACGGAGGAACTCAAACAGCAACCATCAGTCTTCCAGTAGAAGACGTAAGAAAACTGTTAGAAGCCGGGGAAATTGAGATCGGGGGGTAGTCTGCCGAATCCGTGAAAAGACACTGCTGAAAACGTGCTTCAAGTGCCTAGAGTATAGTCATCTAGAAACACAATGCAGAAGCGAAGAAGATAGCTCCAAGCTATGTAGGAGATGTGATGAAGGGGGCCACATAGCGACAAATTGCGATAAGAAACCATCCTCATGTTCTGCAAGAAAAATCACCCAGACGTTGCGCATCATATATGTCTTCAGGAGAGTTATCACAAGCAAAATACCATGAAGATACTACAGATAAATCTCAATTACAGTTTATTGGAAGGTCACTTGCCAGGTTGGATACGCCATATTACCTGCTACGGATAGTGACGAACTACTTTAACAACAGGAAGCTGAGGTACAATACTGATGAAGGGGTAAAATACTACAACGTAACTGCGGGAGTTCCACAGGAATCGGTTTTAGTACCACTATTGTGGAACATCATATACGACGGAGTCCTACGATTAGCGCCACCTGGGGGAGTAACGGTAATTGGATTCGCCGATGACATTGCAGTCGTGACAGTAGCTAAAGAGACCCGTGCAGTTGAATCAGCTACAAATGAAGCAATTGCCCGGATAAAAGATTGGCTAATATCCGCCGGACTAGAACTAGCTGACCATAAAACACAAGGTGTTCTTATAATTAGCCGGGAAATCGCCGAATTTGCCAACTTTCTGGTTGGTAACCAAACCATCAGGTCGAAAGAGGCAGTTAAATACCTTAGAGTAATGCTCGACAACAGGCTACGGTTTAAAACGCATGTTGATTTTGTTACCAAGAATGCATCGCAAATGCAGGGATCTCTCTCGCGTATTACGCCTAACATCGGTGGACCTGGATACGCTAGAAGGATTTTGCTCTCTAGAGTTACCACCTCAGTTCTGTTATATGCCAGCCCAGTCTCAGCGGAGGTACTGAAGTCGAAGGAGACCAATAGGAGACTATCGTCATCATACAGACTCTGTGCGCTACGGACAATCAGCGGCTTTCGAACCATCTCTGACGAAGCTGCATTTGTCATAGCTGGAATGGTCCCCTTCGATATTCTCGCAGATGAAATGCATTGAGTCATCACGACGCCACTGGTATCAAGGTGATAAAAATTTAAGAAAAGGGCAGCGTCAGCAGCAGGGCAAGCTCGGTGGGCTAATGCAACAAAAGGCAGATGGACATACAAAATTATACCGACAATCCAAGAGTTGATAAGTCGAAAGCGTGGAGACTGCAACTACCATCGAACGCAGTTCCTGTCTGGCCACGGTGGTTACCGCAAATATCTACATCGATTTGGACACGACAACTCACCATCCTGCCCGGAATGCCCAGGTGAAGATGAAGATACGGCGCACACAGTGTTTTACCGCACACGTTTCATGGCATGGAGTATTACTCTGCCAAGTCCGTCATTACTCCTCGACCATATGTTACGGTTGGAAGAGAATTGGATGTTCCTTCGTAACAACTCTACAAAAAGAGCTGCGGAGAATAGAAAAGCTAAGAAGAGCAACTGAAGCAGCAGAAGAAGCTGACACAAGAAGTATAGCATAAACTGCTAACCAGCCCCGCGAAGGAATACCTAGTGTAGGGTGTGTGTTTAGTACGTAGGCGTATTCCTGGCATCGATTACTCAGGTTTGCGAATCGTGCATGCTAGTAGCACTCGGGCTATTAGTATCTATGAACAATCTATTAGTATTTGGCGCAATCCAAAAAAAAAAAAAACTATAATAACCCAAGACAGTCTCGGAGAAAGAAACAAAATTTGTATTATTCTAACTTTTAGTGACGAAAAGTACATTATTATGGTAGAGACATTTTCAACATTTCATTTCATCCTTCCAACTGTTCGGACGTGTTTTTCCTTCTTTCCCAACTGCCGTGGTGTAGTGGTAACATCAACGCTTGTCACGCTCTTAGTTCACGGTTCAAATCCTGATCTCAACAATCATCTAGTTATTTCGTCTGAAATAAATAAAGAAGTCGATCAATTGCGAGAACTTAGTCAACTCTACTGTGAAGGCGTAAAAGTGGCAGTAGGGTGGTCATATGGCTTAAATGCAACTTGATCGTGATGATGGCATCAGGTGGAGGGAAAAAAATACTGTGAATCAAGAGCAACGACAAAAAGCAAAACACACAAACTCCCCAGTTATCTGGACGCCACCCTTGGAGTTTACTGAAACTTTACAATACCTAAGTTTCAAGCCCACTACACCAATCTTTCTTTCTCTCTCTCTCAATTTCTACAAACGCCCGTGCCCTGAAATAATTTAATGGTATTCATATCCCATTTGGCGAGCGCAAATTATTAAAAAAAAATAAAAATAAATTAAGTGCAATATAATTTTGCGTGAGTTTATTGGAATTCTTTATTTTCTCCCACTTCTAAATTTTCTAAAATGTCGGTTATTAACTGTTCTCTCTGAGTCTGTCATGGAGTACGCATCTCAAAGAAAATTTAAATCTTTCAAAATAAATTGTTCTGTTTGTTGGCGATTAAAACAGTTCTTCTATAACAACATGATTGTAAAACAAACAACACTAAATTCTATGTTTCTGTAACTATAATACTATAATCAATACATTTGTAAATTAATACATTTTTACACAAATCCGCCAAATATATGAAACAAATACATTGGCAAATTGTATTTCGCGCCAAAATCTAAAGTAAATAACAAAGGCATAAGTACTCTTAAATGTTAAGTCAAAGTACAATCGAATAAAGACCTTTATAACGTGTATATCGGTGCGTTTTTATTCTTTTACATACGTTTACATATATATTCTTTTGTTCACAGTCAACCGAAAGTAAAGTCCATCGAGTTCTATTAACACGCCCAATCATAAATCCACGTTTGGAGAACACGATTGTTCTCAGAAAATTGATCGTAACAGTTCTGCTAAAATAGACTGTAGTGATTGTAAAAATTTCTTTCACTATCAACGTATAAATATCACAGAACAAGATGTGGATTATATAAAATCAAGTGGTAGCGATAAGTGTGCCTACAGTGACCGTACCTATGCGAGATAACAACATAGCACATGGTGCCTGTGCTACTGCTAAAATTGCAAAAACTCTAACTAAAGGCAACAAGCAACAATTTTAATATAATTTTTAATTTTAATTTTGGTGGGAGCGAAAGCCCCCATTTATTTGACTTATTACAAGCTCAACTAATTTAAGGCTAAAACTTAAAACTAAAACTTAAAACTAAGACTTAAAGCTAAGGAGAATGGTGAAGGAGTTCGGTATTGAGGCAGGGAGTGCTGAGGTCAAAATCAAACTGGGTGAGGTTTGAGTTCACTTTCCGCAGCATACGGTAAATTGGTTCATTAGATCCATATGAAGTGCGATGGGATGGTAGATAGAAAAGACGAGGGCATCGTAAATTTCGTGGGTTGGTATTGAAGAAAATTGAATTATAAAGAGATGCGAAATCGACAAAGCCTGAAAGAAGTCGATGAATGAAAAGAATGTCTGCAATATCTCTGCGTTTCTCAAGAGTACTCAGATTGATTAGGTTGAGGCGGTCTTGATAGGGAGGCAAGATAAATGGATCGCTCCAAAGAAGACCTCGAAGGGCAAATCGAAGAAATCGACGTTGAACGTTCTCGATTCTGGTCACATGAACTTGCTGAAAGGGTGACCACGCTTGACTGGCGTATTCAAGGAGGGGGCGGACAAAGGTAAAGTAGAGGGATCTGGTCACGTAAGGGTCGGAGAATTCTTTGAACCATCGTTTGACAAAGTCAAGTGATGAGTTGGCTTTACGAATTATCTCATCAATATGTGAATGGAAATTTAGTTTCCTATCGTACAATATTCCAAGATCCCGGAGAGATTGAACGATGGATATAGGTTGACCATGGAGAAAGTAAAGGCGGGCGGAGGACAGGTAGTGCTTAAGTGATAAGGTAATGGATTGGCATTTGGCGATATTGAGCTCTAAGCGATTTTGTAGGCACCAGTTCGAAAAACTATCAAGGTCTTGTTGAAGGAGACAGTAGTCATGTGGTGAAGAGATGGCTTTGAAAAATTTGGTATCATCAGCGTACAGAGAGAGGGGAGAGTGTTTAATAACTTTCGACATCGTTTATGGTTAGAATGAAGAGAAGGGGACCTAGATGGCTGCCTTGCGGAACACCAGAGGTGGCCAAGAAAGGAGTCGATAAGACGGATCTGAAGCGAACTCTGTAAGAACGGTTTTCCAGATAAGAAGATATCCATTTTGACAATATGGGTTCGAAACCGAGGGCAGACAATTTGAAGAGGATTAAGTTATGAGATATCTTATCAAAAACCTTACTAAAATCAGTTGCAATAACGTCGACTTCTTTGTCAGACAGAACGAAGGACACGAATTCGACTAAGTTAGTGGTAGTTGATCTACCTTTCAGAAAGCCGTGTTGGGTGGGAGAGATAAGAGAATTGAACTCAGTTTTCGTATAAAATACTTTCGAAAAGTTTGGGTATATGAGGTAGTTCAGCAATGGGGTGATAGGTTGTTACTTCGTCCTTTGATCCCTTTTTGTGTATGGGGGTTATGAAAGAGGTCTTCCAAATCTGAGGGAATTCTCCTAGTGATAGAGACAAACGGAAGAGATGAGGGAGGGAGAGGGAGAGAATAGAAGAGCATTTTTTAAGAAAAATGGCAGGGAAACCATCTTGGCTGGGTGAGAATTCATCATTAATATTTTGTAGTTTATTTTCAATTACAGCAGGATCGAATGGTAGGGACAGAAAGAGGCCAACGGAGAAGTTAAGAAGGTGACTGGAGTAAGAGGGGTCTGGTTCAAAAGAGTTGTCGGCGAAAGATTGTTTAAAATAGGTGGCGAAAAAGTTGGCAATGGTTTGCGGATTAGTTGATGATATGTTTTCAAAAGAGAGGGACGGAGGGTAACCGCCAGAAATGACTTAGGGTCGATTATAAGATTTGCTTGCGCGTTAATTAGGTCCCGCTGGTAGAGGGAGTTATAAAGATGATGATTGAAAAATTTTTCGTTTAGGTATGGTAGAGGGGGTAAATTTGGGGAATAATTTAGTTTTTAGGAACCAGTTAGTGTCAGATTTGGGTCGGAAGTTGGAAACAGGTTTTGGATGCTTATTACTAATCTTAGATTTATTTACAGTCTTATCATTAGTCTCAGATTTAATGCAGAGTTTGTCGGTCAATTTGCTGATGCGCATCTTACCAAGCTTGAAGTCAGTACCAGCAGAGCTTTGAAATATCCATTCGTATCGAGACAATAAATCGAATTTGAAATTTCGATTACTCTTGTGGCTGGATGGCAGGAGCATTATGCATTTTCTGATGGTAATACCAAATCTCTTTTTGAAACATTATGTAATCCATGGGACTTCAGCGTAGTGAGCGGCGCCTTTGATGAGGAACGTGGTGAACATCTGGTTCTCCAACCTTAGCTTGTCCAATCTGCGCTGCCACTCAGAAGGTGTCCATGTGCCAAACTGTTTGATGAGTTTACGTAGGGCGACAGCGGAAAGAGACGACTTTACCGTGACTTCAGATTTGTAAGTTATAACGCCTGTGTTGGAGTTATCCATTTGAACCATCTGTTGGAGACAGGAGGGTTTAGATGAATGCAGATCCAATTCGGTATCCAATATTTCAGCCAAGATTAACGCGTTGTACTGAACAATTGGGTGATGCAGAGTATGGTTCGATACGTGATCAATTTTGCTGCATATTGTTCCAATGCTATCCTCAGTATCACAAAAAGTCGACCGTAATATGGTTAATTCATCGCCGACATCAACCAATGGACTCCCCGTCATCTCCGTCTACTCACATCGGCGAGATTGAATGTGAATACCCTCTTCAGATGATCTATCTGAAGCTCACTAATTTGGAGAAAGATTATCTACAGTTCCTGCAATAACTTATGAAGGCAACCGAAATACTCGCAGAAGACACCAGCGAAGAAAGGCAAATTGACATCTGCTCGGACCGCAAAGCAGCAATTAGCGCGATCACAAACCCCATGTCGAAATCACTACTAGTAAGGGAGTGCAAAACTAAATTGAACTTACTTGCCAGACGCAATAGAGTCCGTCTCACATGGGTACCGGGGCACGAGGGTGTACGAAAAGGCAGACGAACTAGCAAGGAAAGGAGCAGGCAATACAGAACTGAACCCGGATAGTACAATAGGGGTCTCTCTGACAACTATTAAAACAATAATCAATGATAAGATACGACAGGAGTTCAATAACTACTGGACGAATCTAGACACGTGCAAAGTGGCTAGATCTGTAATAACCAAACCGAATAACAACACAGCAAAAAGAGCTCTTAACTCAAGCAGAACACAATTGAGATTGATGGTGGGACTTTTAACAGGGCACATCAATCTCAACAAACATTCGTTCAGACTCGGGATAGCTGATACAGCAATCTGTGCCAACTGTGAAGAGGAGGAGGAAGATATAGAACACTTCCTCTCTCACTGCCCCGCTACAGCGAGGCTAAGGCTGAAAATTCTGGGATCTCCAATGATTCCGGATATTACACACCTCAATAAGAAAGGAATCGGGGATATACTGGAGTTCGCCAGACGAACACTACGATTCCCCTATCACTATACGATATAGTTGATACTACCCATGATCCCTAGACCTAAATCCTCTCAATACATAATTCCCAAAACACATCACTATTCCTTACAGTTACGCAGATGAGGGGAACACAACGGGCCCAATGGAGGCCTAAGTGAAGAGCATAAGCTCACGGGGATGAATACCCTTATATTGTACTAATTTTAGGACACTGGCGTTTTGAGGACAAGGGAAGAGACAGAGAGAAAGACAGATTGGTGTAGTTGGTTTGAAACTCAGCTGATATTAAGTTCCAGTGAACTCCAAGCGTGGCTGTCCAGATAACTGGGGAGTGTTTTTTTTTTTTTCGCTATTATTGTCGTTGCTTATGATTCACAGTATTTTTTTCCGTTCTCCTGATATCATTACAATCAAGTTGCATTTTAGCCATATGACCACCCTACTGCCAGTGTTATACCTTCGCAGTAGAGTTGACATAAGCTTTCACAATTGATCGACTTTTTTATTTATTGCATGCGAAATAAATAGATGATTATTTACATCAGGATTCGAACCGTGAACCTGAAGCGTGACAAGTGATGGTGATAAGCACTACACCACGGCCAACTCTTCTCAAATGAAAACAAAATCCATCATTTGTGTAAAATTTTCCGACTTATCAACGAAGCAAAGAATTATGAGAGCAAAGAGAGCAAATAAAAAAAGTCTCAACACACAAGTGTCTGGAGTCGAAGGCGTGGGCGACAGCGGTAGTAGCAGCTTAAACAACAATAGCCGTAGCAGCAGCAGCAGCAAAGGAAAGAGAATTTATGTGAATGATTCTCTTACCAAGTACACCCAGGCGATATTTATGAAAGCAAAAGAAGCATTGAAACAAAAAGGCGTTAAATATGTATGGTATAATAATAACCAAATTCTTGTGAGAAAGGTTGAGGGTGGAAAAGTAACTTCAATTAGATCTTTTAATGATCTTACTCTTATTTAAATTTAAAAATCAAAATGAGTGATGTACATGATTTAATTGTGACTTTCCTGCCGTTGAATCTAGTAGTTCCAACTGTGGTAGTATATTTAAATTTAGTTCCTATTGCAATAGCAAATTTTTTATTGTACATCAGAATGTCAGAAGTTTGAGAGAAAATTTTGCGTCTCTTGTCACACACCTTGAATCGTTCGCTTGTATTCCAGATATTATTTTTGTGTCTGAAATTTGAATTTGCAAATTTGAAATAAGCGATTATGTTATTCCTGGCTTTAATTTCTTTGCAAATACATACGAATGAAAATTATGCTGCGGGTGGTGTTGGGTGTTTTTTAAAAGAAGGTTACCAGATTAAAGAAGTTTTGTGTGTCGTTTTTGTAAGTGCGGATGTTTTAAAAGTTTCTATTTTTGATGTTAACAATGAAATGTTCGTCTTCTTATGTGTCTACAGACTTCATATGTTTAATGTTTCGATTTTTATAAATGAATTTCCTGAACTTTCAATTAAAGTAGTAGTGAAACCGTTTCAACATATTTAGCCTTATTAGTTTCTCAAGGCCTTGAGTCTTTTATTAATGAGCCTACCAGGATTGTGTCAGGTAGATATTTGGATCACATTAATGGGCGATTCAAAAGTGTTTCATCCAATAACTGTGAGAAATGTGTTCTTGATTTAATGATCACTGACCACTGCATGACAGGACTTCTTGTAGGAACATCTCACAGAAAGAATAGCAGTTATTCAAAATCACTGAACAATATTATTTGTACTTTAACAGACTCAAAAACAAGTTGTATTTTGAGTTTTGGGATGACGTTTATTCGTGTAGTGATGCGTCAACTTCCTACATTTATTGAATGCCTTAAGAAGCACATTTCTAATTGTTCCTCTTTCTTGCTTCCGAAAAAATTGAGAAAAAAAGTTATGCCTTGGATCTCTAGGTACTTATTGAATAAAGTCAATGCAAAAAATAAGCTTAGGATTAAATGCTATCGGTACCCTAGTAATCTGAGGTTAAATAGTAAATACAAGAAATTGTGCGTTGAACTGAAAAGGGATATTCCAATTTGCCGTGATAAATATTACCGTAATCGTTTTAATTCTGCCAGAGGTAATCTAAGAAACGAATGGAAAATTGAATGGTCCGTCGCGGATGTCTTAACGGACATCTTCAATGGTTGCGTTTTCGCGCTCAAATGTACTGATGTTATACCATTCTTCTCTCCTCCCTGGGTTAAGCAAGATTTTCGAAAAACTTATGAAAGATAGAATAGTAAATTTTTTAACTTTAACAATTACTTTAGTTCTAAATAGTTTGGCTTTCGGAAAGGGAAATCTACTGAAGATGCTATACTACAGTTTTGTGCCTAAGCAATGTCTAATTTTGATGATAAAAAGTGTACAGCTGGCTTGTTCGTTGATATTACCAAAGCCTTTGGCATGGTCAACCATAATATTTTGGTGGGAAATCTGGAAAAAGCTGGATTTCGTGGTTTCATGCTTGATTTGTTTAAGTCTTACCTTAAAAATAGGTCACAAAGAGTGAAGATAGATGAGATAAGGAGCGAAAGTAAAGTCTTTAACCTGGGTGTACCCCAAGGCTATATTAATTCACTTTTTGCACTTTACTTCAAAGGCTCACCAACTGCTTTCGCGGATGACACAGGTTTTTCGTATGGTCAGAATAGTCCTTTGGATCTCGTTGCTGACATAAATTGGGATTTGAATTTATTAAGAAACTGGTTTGCTAATCACAAGTTGGTAATTAGCTCCAAAACAAAAATAATGTTTTTCGGTTTTTCATCGGTACGCAATTTAGAAGCAAATATTCACTTTCATGCACCTGCGTGTCAAAAATACAAATTGTTCAATTGCAATTGTCCTCTCCCACTTTGTGTAGTACTCTTAATTGTAGTGCTAACTGTTTCCTAATCGATAAAGCAGATGAATTTCAATATCTAAGGCTTCTCATCTACTCCAATATGAGCTTTTCAAATCATATTGAATCTGTGATGAAGTATTTCCGTTCCACTCTTAGACACTTCTTTATTTGCGAAGCGTCTGCTCCACAATGCTTTTAAAGAAAATTTACTATGGTATTTTTCACTTTAAGCTGCAATATGGAATTACTTGTTGGGGAAGTATTTATCTTAACAAAATACAACATCTTTTAGTTTTATAAAAGCATATATTAAGGAATTTATGTCGTGAATCTGTCAGGTACCCTAGTTTTTCTTTGTTTTGTTTCCTGTTCATCATCTGTATTGTTTTAAAGTATTAAAGTCATTCTTTATGAAATCTGATAATCGTAATTTTCGATTAATTTCAGATTACAGTTTACGTGGTTAATTTAACTCTCGTTGGTTTCTCTCTCCTTCTTGTTTGTAATATTACTTTTTTTTTAATTGATTTTTTTTATGAATTACCATAATTTTCTTTTTTTCTATATGGCCACCCCGTCTTAAACTTTATTTTGAAGTAAATAACTAATTGAAGTGGTATTCAAAACTATTTTATTATATTTGTAAGTAAAATACAGAATGTCTCACCTTTTTCATATAATTTACATATGCACCTTAACTTAAAAAGACTATTTTGTGAATTTAATTTGAATAATACTTTGTAATACTATATGAAAAATAAATAAATAACTAACTAATTAACTTATTTCACGAGCTTCATATTGCTTCCGCGAATTTATGTCACTTTGCTTCCGCCCAGTTTTGATTAACTCTGCAATGGCGCACTGTGTCATTGTGCCGACAAACTACATTCACCCCACATTCATCCGTTTTGCTTAGTTTTGCAATGGCGAACTTTTAACCGCACTCTATGTTTTGTGCTCAATAAACTGCATTCACCCTAAATTTTCTCTTCTTCGCTGACCTACCCCAAAACTTAAACAATGTCGAAGCTCTGTGGGTACTCGAATTGTTCGTGTAATGATACCAACTCGGATTTAGTGCAGTGCAATGGTCTTTGCGGTAATTCTTTCCACCCTACGCGTGTTGGACTGAGCAAACGTGCGGTCGGTTACCTCAAAGAGTTCTCCAATAACTTTTTGTTTTTCGACGAATGTAAATTCATTTCCCTGTCCCATCTTATGCGTGCCATTAAGTGTATTAGTGACTCCATTGCCTCACTAATATCGGTTAACAAACTCTGTTATAAAAAATTCATTGGCCAGTTATCTAAGGTCGTTGAGCTCAACATATGTTTTGACGAATGGAGCAACTTTACAGACCACTCTACAAATCTTCTCAAGTTTAAATTGAAAAGTATAGACAAGCAGCTTACAAGTATCGCCGATGTACTAAAAAATTCCCCAAGTGATTCTGCGAACCCAGTCTTTTATCGCTTAAAAATGACTTGCTATTTGACCTGGACTCCCACCTGCCCTTAATAAACGACTACATTAAGTCTTGCGTTCGGTCTTTGTTAGAATTCCATTTACCATCATTCAATAACTCGCTTAAATCGATTCGTTCTGATCTAGATGAGCAACAACTCCCATGCTGACTAACGCTTTCTCGATTTACCGCGTAAAATCTATGACTTAGGCAATGAAGTAGCTGCTTCCCGAGTCATGATGTGTGACATTGCTGAAGAAATTAAAATTACGTCTAACAAAATTGACAGCATTCCTCCGCCGCACTTCAGTTCTGTATATAATACTTCGATTCTTGCCGAGATGATAGAATCTGCGTGCACCACCTCGCCAAAACCACATTCTTCTCCTCTATCTTCATTCATGCTACCACAAACTAACCTCCCCTTGGAAACCGAAGCTTGTCCACCACCTGCTCTGCGATCTGCTCAACAACCCGCTCCATGATCTGCTCTGCAACCTGCTACGCAACCCCCACCCACAGCTGTGCGTCTCGGAACAACATGGACCCTCTCCTAATGGAATCAAAGGCTTGACAAACTCAGAATCGGCAACAAATGCAAATCCGTTGATTACATTGATTTTATCGTTAATGGAGCTCCTCAGCTAGCAGATACCGTCTGGATGACAGAATTCTTTCAACGGAAGTTCCCAGAAATACGGATGGACTTTCTCCAATCCATCTGTTAATGTTTTTCATCTGGAAAAGACAAGTATGAGAAGAGTTAATCCCAACGTCCTAAAAGCTCACAACATTAAGTTTAATCATAAATCTAACTTTAACAAAAGACCTAAACGTAACCTTAGTTCTAATTCTTCTCACTCCCTTTTTCAACCTAAACTAGACCCCAATTGGAGCTTCAAAAGGAGAATCCTCCCCAATTTCACCCCTCTGCTTCGTACGCCTTTTCCTTTCCACAACAAAATCACCAATGTTTCTACTAATCTATTAAAAACTTCTGTTTTTCTTCCTCCCTCAACTTTTTCTAGGCCCATAATTCTTCAACGCAACCGCGTCTCATTTAATCTGACGACCGTTTCTGCTGTTTCAACATCCAAAACCACACCTATTAGACCAGTCTCTGCTAATAACCGAACTTCATTCATTCCCACACTCTCAATCCTCCGCCATCCTCTTCCAACCTCAGTAAATCCGCAAACTGTTCTCATTTAGCTTATCCACTTCTGCTCCTTCTTCGTCCACGGCCGCTCTTAACAATTCTATCGCCTTCTCTGTACCCTCTTCAGTCGACTCGCTCCCCTATTTTTGATCCACCGTTTCCTCCCACCGTTAAATTCACATTTAAATTAGCCGACACTACGTCAACGATTATGATATTATGTCAAGACTACGTGATCACCGGCTTTGTGATGACATCAGGAGGATGGAAAGAAATACAGTGAATCATAAGCAACGACAATAATAGCGAAAAACAAAAACAAAATACTCCCCAGTTATTTGGACAGCCACCCTTGGAGTTTACAGAAACTTAATACCACCTGAGTTTCAAACCACATCACTCTGCCTTTTTCTCTGTCTCTTCCTTTCCACAAAAACGCACGTGTTCTAAAAATTAGTATAAGGGTATTCAAATCCCCTTTAACACGTGCAAATTATAAAAAAAAAGAAAAAAAATTATATGACAAGCCCGACTCCGTGTGCATCGACGGCAAAACAAAGACGAATGTCATGGTTTCGATTCAAAAAGAGGGCCACCCGTTTTCATGCGAGTCTTAATATTTCCTCTTCCACTGTGGATAAAGACCTTTTAACCTTTGCTTCGCATATTGGCTCCAAACGTCTCTCGTATCTTCATAAAACTAGGAGCAACTTTAATAAGTTGTTCCATCTAACTCAGTCGGAATTGCTCCGCAATTCCTTTTCCTTTACTACCAGAATATCAGAGGACTTCGCACCAAATCCTCGATGGTGCATCTTAGCTCACAAACACTTTGTTACGACAATTTTGCCCTAACAGAAACCAACCTTTGTCCCAATTTTCTGAACAGTGAATTATTCACTTCCGATTTCGAAGACTTTCGCGCTTATGGCCAGAAAAATGACGACCTCGCCTTCAGCCGCGCTGTTCTTCTAGCCATTCATAATCGTCTTGACGCAGCCCTCGTTAAAATCTCAAACGCCACTTCGTTCGAATTCTTATGTGCTAACATAACTGTATCCAAACCGAGAGTATACATTATCTGCTGTTATATTCGTCCTTCTCAACCTGACCAAGCATACCAGCTGGCTGTTGATGCAGTTGACTCTCTGTTTGATGCCGCAGATCCCAAAGACGATTTTATAATTGTTGGCGACTTTAACCTTCCTTTTTTGCAATGGGCTCATTCAAAGGACGAATCATCTTTTGTTCCAACTAATTCCTCTTCAGAAAAACTCTTCTTTGACTCTGGCCTTTTTCAGATTAGTGGTATCACCAACAATCTCGGCAGGCAGCTAGATCTCATTTTCTGATCCGATGCCCATAATTCCCTGGTTACCCTGAGTAACCATTTTCTCTCCACCCTAGACCACTATCACCCCCCTCTCGCTCTTACCTTTTCGTATTAACACGACAACATTAGCGTTGATTTAGAGAACTCTCTTTCTTTTAACATCCGTAAAGCTGACTTCGCTAAACTTAATAACCTAGTCAACAACTTAAACTTCAGCCTCGTTCTAAAGAATAACACCCCCATTGACTGCCTTCTCCAATCTGTTCCATATTTGCCGCGAAAAAACTGCCCGTCTCCTCCTTTTTTTTTTTTTTTGTCAGGGCGGGTAAACCCTACTGGAGCACCCAGACTCAAAAACAGGTCCATTGTACAACCAGGCAAAGAACCCCATTTTAATGTGTTTTTTTCGTCTTTTATAAAAAGACGAGTAGACGCTTCAGTGATGAAGAGCTTAGGTGATCAGCACTCACCACATCAGCACCGAAAATCTGCCACCTGATCCGAGCAAAGACAGGACAATCACATAGGAAGTGTTCCGCAGTGTCATCGCCCTCTCCACAGGAGTTGCAGACAGGGGTAGCGCTCAAACCTAGCACATGGAGGTGCTTGGCAAAGGCGAAGTTACTGTAAGAGCGCCAGTAAGTTGTCTGCAGTCTTTTCTGCTAAGGGACAGCAAGAAAGCCGCGGATTTCTTACAGACGACGGGGACCATTCGTTTAGTCTGCTTGCTTCCTGGAGAGTCATGCCACCTTCGATTGTGTTCACTGAAAACCCAGTCGTCAATGGAAGCCCTAACCGAGGACGCTGGCAAACCCAACGTGGGTTCAGGTCCTGAGAAATTCTCTTCTGAGCCTTGTCTAGCAAGCTCGTCAGAGATCTCATTTCCTGTTATCCCTTTGTGCCCAAGGACCCAAACAAGATTCAGTGAGTTCAGCCTTCCAACTGAATTCAAGGATGTTTTGCATTCTCGAACTATTTTGGAAGTGGTTAAAGGATTGAGCAAGGCCTCAAGCGCATCCTGATTGTCACTACAGACTCAGATACTTCGCCCCTTCCACCTGTTCTTACCAATATAGTCCGCTGCCATTAGGATAGCATATATTTCTGCCTGGAAGACAGATGTGTGTTTTCCCAATGAGAAGTGAAGCCTAATGTTGTCGCATTCCACGAAAACACCAGCACCAGACCCCTGTCCAGTTTTAGAGCCGTCCGCGAAAGTGCGACTACATTCCTTTCCTAATCGTGAACATGAGGAAAGTTGACTTCAAATTTGAACCGCTGCCGTAATTCAGGTGTCATTGCATCAGATGGCATATCCATGAGACAGGGGTCGTAGGATAATCGTCGCGCAACGTCATCAAAACTAGAGTGCGAATCGTGCCAGAAACCACTTCTTTTTAAACGGAAGATGGCTCTGAGTGTACACCCCATGATATAAATATCAAGGGGGGGGAGGTTCATCAAGGCGTCTAGAGCAGAGCCAGGTGTTCTGGGGAAAGCTCCCAAGCAGCCGAGACAGACCGTTCTTTGCAGTTTGGCGAAAGCAGCAGTAACGTATTTACGTGAGAGCTTATTCCACCAAACAACTGACGCATATGAGAGGAAAGGTCTTATCATTGCCGTGTAGATCCAAAGGACTTTCCTTGGCGATAAGCGCCATGTCTTGCCGAAAACACCTTTGCATTGCCGGACGACTGACAGAGCTTTGGAAGTTTTCAGCTCGACATGTTTCGTCCAAAGAAGCTTGCTATCTAAGATTACTCCTAAATATTTGGCTTCCTTGGAGTATTCGATAGTGACGCCTTTTAGCACTGGCTGAGTCAAACCAGTCAATTTCCTCCTTCTCGCAAAGAGAACCACTTCGGTTTTGAGAGGATTAACTGAAAGCCCATTCTTAGCGCACCAATCGTCGATTGCGTCTAGGGCCATC
The DNA here is from genome assembly GCA_963082735.1 of Pocota personata. NCBI lineage: Eukaryota > Metazoa > Arthropoda > Insecta > Diptera > Syrphidae > Pocota > Pocota personata. The sequence goes on from OY720429.1 coordinate 132,583,583, forward strand.
TACACCTTAGAGCAAACAGTCGCTAGGCACGATCCGATAGACAGAACGGCGACATCATCTACGTATCCTTGAGCGAAGACGTTAGAACTATTGAGTTTGTTCAACAGGGAGTCAACCAGCATGCACCAAAGCAGTGGAGACAGAACACCGCCTTGTGAACAGCCCCTATTTACACCTGCCATGACACGATGGCCACAATCTGCATCTACAGTCAATGTTCTGTTCACCAGCATTGCTTTTATCCACAACACTAGTGATTCTTCTAAGCCGTTACTTCTGGCGGAGCTACACATGCTGTCTTTCCTGTCAAGCGCACATTCTATTCTGCTGACCAGATTTTGAACAGCAGTCTCGCAGGATTTTCCGCGTTGATAGGCATGTTGCATCTCTGACAGAGGATGTACGCTCAAAGCAACTTTGCGCACATGTAGCTCAACCAGTCTTTCCATGCTTTTCAGCAGGAAGGACGTCAGACTAATAGGTCTGAAGCTCTTGGCGAGAGTAGTCATCTCTGCCGATTTTCAGTATGAAAGCTACTCTAACTGTTCGCCAGGGGGTTGGTATATATGCCAGTGCCAAGCCAGCAGTGAAAATTCTCTTCAGAGTTGGCAGCAACTGACTAATACCTTGTTTCAGCAGAGCTGGGTATATTCCGTCAGTGCCAGGTGACTTGAAGCTGTCAAAAGATTTGATAGCTTCATCCGTCACCGCGCCCGATGCAGTATACCAGCTGCGCCGAGTTGTTCGGCTCAGCCCGCTAACAGCTTCACTAGTTGAAACCGGTTGCGAACCGATGGTGACCTGATTTCCTGGGAAGTGAGTCTCTATTAGAAGACTGAAAGCATCCGCTTTCGACTCAGTGAAAGTACCAGCAGGTTTCCTGAGTGATTCCGGCTTGATTGGTTTTCCATTCTTGAGAACTTTGACCAACCTACTGGTTTCACCGAGGGTTTCATTCTTACCACAAAAATCTCTATACGAGGTACTTTTTGAAGTTCGAATTAACCTCTTATATTTTCTTTGCTTTGATCGGTAAAGATTCCAGTCCACCTCCTAATTTGTCTTGAGTGACCTATTTAGAAGTTTCCTGGTTTCCCTACCAATTCGTTGCAGATCTGGGTTCCACCACGGAACTTACCTTTTGCAGGGGTTTTTTGTCGGCGGACACGTTAGTTCAAAACATCTGGCAAGGGTGCTGTTCAGGTCTTGAACGGCTTCCTCTACCTTTTGCCTCGTTCTAAGTTTAGGTAGACCTTTGGTAGATTTGCCTAACTCTTCCTTAAACCGAATCCAGTTGGTTTTTCTCGGATTCCTCCTCTCTTGCAAAGGTGTAGCTTCGCATTCGATTTGGAATTCAATGTATCTATGGTCTGAGAGGGAAATTTCTGGCAAAACTCTCTTCCTTGGTATAATAATGAATTACGTACTCTTCGCAATGTCAGAAACAAATTATGGAAAACTTACCTGAGATCCAGATCGGCCTCAGATTTTTCATTCTACCAGCAAAATTATTCCCGCTTTTCCATCCTCTGCGAATCCCTCTACCTCGACAGAATGCAATTAAGCCTAATCACAGATCCTAGGCGTTTTTACCAATTTATAAACGTCAAAAAAAGGTCCGATGACTTCCCTTCCACTCTAAAATTATTCAATACATCATCTGCTGACCCTAAAGCAATCGCCAACCTCTTTGCGACCTTCTTTAGTCAATAGTATTCTGACCACGTTTACGAACCGGATCTTGACTATTTCAGCTACCGGAACAACTGCCCACAAACCTCCCTTATCTCAGTTCACATAAGGACTGATATGGTACGTGAAAAGATTAATCAGCTTAAGGATGACTTTTCCCCAGGCCCTGATGGCCTGCCCGCCTTATTTCTAAAAAAAAATGTGTAAATGTTTTATGTCAGCCCCTTACAACTCTCTTTCGACTCTCACCCTCTCAAGCTGCTTTCCCTAAATTATGGAAGGTCTCCTTTATTTTCCCTAACCATAAAAAAAACAGTAAAATTTACATATCAAACTACCGACCCGTAGCCAATCTCTCTTCTATACCTAAGTTCTTTGAAAGCATTGTCTATTAAATCCAGCTTTTCTACACAACAATACGGTTTCTTAAAGGGTAGCCCCACAACGACTACCCTAACCGAATTCGTTTCTAAAACACTGCAAGCATTAGAGAAAGATAAGGAAGTGGATGTCATTACAACTAACTACAGCAAGGCGTTAGATAAAATATGTCACCTAACTATTTACCTTAAACTTAAAGCCTTCGGGTTTCCCCCCTTTTTCATCTCATGGTTGAGATCAGACCTAGAGAAACGTCAGTACAGGGTTTTCTTTAGATTTTCAGTCTCTGATCCCATTAACGCCACTTCAGGTGTTCGTCAAGGCAGTCACCTTGGTCCATTGATTGTTGTCTTAACAATAAACGATGTTGATCATATCACAAAAGATTCAGATCTGTCTATTTACGAGGATGACATGAAAATCATTAAGATAATACCTACCCCCACCGATTCTCTCTTACTTCAAAAGGACCTAAATTCATTCTTCACATGGTGCGACAAAAACTTCTTAGAACTTAATGTCGGCAAATGTCAATCCGTAGTGTTCTCTTGTAAGCGACTTCCCCCACCCCTCAGAACCAATTACTTTCGCAACGAGCCTGTTCCCGCAGTCTCCTCTATATGCGATCTGGGTATTATTTGTGACAGGGAGCTAAGCATCCGTTCCCACATCGATTAAATTATTCACAAGGCCAATTCTTCTCTCGGTTTCATAAAACGCTGGTCTAAAGACTTCTCGAACCCTTACGTTACAAAGTCTCTTTACATCACCTTTGTTAGATCCCTCCTTAAATACGCCAGGCAAGTTTGGTCACCATTTCAAGACACCCACTCCCTTAGAATCGAAGCGGTGCAGCGCAGGTTTATCCGTTTTGCCTTATGGGACGACAACTATATCTTACTCCCCTACGAAAATCGGCTAAAATTAAATAACTTGCAAAACCCTTATAAAACGTCGCGAGGTAGCTGACACACTCTTCGTACACCAATCATTAACGATCGATTCCCCTGCACTACTGGAAATGTTTTCACTTCAGACTAACCCACGTAGCCTTATGTCCGTACCGCTCTTTCGTCTCCCTCTTCACCTCTCCAACTACGGCCATTTCGAACCAATCTCCAGAACGTCTGGCCAACAATGCACAGAACACTTGACTTTCATTCCTCTATTAGAAATTCTCTTTATACCTCCTCTTAACAACTCCCCAAAGTTCCCTTAAATGTTAGTTTTAAGTTTAAGTTTAAGAATAATTATGTTGGCCTAGGGCCCGGTCAATGAGCATAAAATAAAATCAAAAAAAAAAGGTTAAAGTAAAAATAGGGTAAAACAACAATAGAAGGACATGTAATAATAAGTATTGAATATGTGAAATCTAAATATCCAATTGAATTTGGTCAACCGCAAAATGCTAGAATTAAGTGGGTAAAAATTAAATTAGAAAAACCATACGATTTTTTGCTTGGAATGGAATCAGGAAATTGTATTACGCAATGATATAAGGATACCATTTCTAAATAAAATAGTTCAGACTGTAGTTAATACTTTAGAAGTAGGTGCACTTGAAAATATAACACTTAACCATTTAAATGAGGAAGAAAAACATGGTTTAATCAAGTTTTTAGAAAGGTACAAGAAACTACAATATTTTACAAAGAAGGAGACAAACTCTCTAGTACTGCAAGTATTGTCCATAAAATTTGAACTACGACAAATGAGCAGATCAATTCCAAATTATATAAGTATCCGCCTCAGCATGAAGCAGAAGTTAAGAAACAAACGAAAGAAATGAAGCTCAAGGTATAATCAGGAAAAGCAAGAGCAGGTACAGTTCACCGATTATAATAATCCCAAAGAAAAAAGACAACTCAGGTGTACAAAAATTCTGAATTGTGGTAGATTACAGAAGACTAAACTAAGCGACAATTGACGACAAGTACCCACTTCCCAATATAGATAGTATATTCGACAAGTTGGGAAAATCTCAATATTTTCGTCATTAGATTTAGCAAAGGGGTATCACCAGATTTTGGTAGTCGAAAAAGACATCGGAAAAACGGCATTTGTTACACTATCTGGACTGTATGAATATATGCGGATGCCATTCGGTTTAAAGAATGCTCCGGCAACATTTCAACGTCTCATTAATGAGATATTGAGGGAGTACATAAATAAAATATGTGTAGTATATTTAGATGGCATTCTAATTTGTTCAACTACACTAGAGGAATATTTAAATTCCTTGCAATTAATTTTCCAAAAAATAAGAGAACATAACTTGAAGATACAACTTGATAAATGCTGTTTCATGAAAAAAGAGACAAATTTTCTCTTGATAAAATAGAAAATATAATGCGAATTGAATTACCCAAAACAGAAAAGCAACGCAAAAATTTCTTAGGGATGACAGGTTTTTACAGAAAATTTATCAGAGACTGTGCCAAAATAGCAAACCCTCTAATAAAATATATAAAAAAAGACATAAAAATTAATATCAATGATCCTCAGTACATCAAAGTCTTTGATAAACTCAAACTTTTGTTGTCCACTCATCCTGTTTTAAGGTATCTAAATTATGAAAAAGAATTTATGGTCACAACGGATGCTAGTGATCATGCAATTGGAGCAGTTCTTTCACAAGATGGTTATACGATATGTTATGTATCCAGAACGTTGAACAATTACGACAACAAATTATAGTGTAACTGGTAAAGAATTTTTAGCTTTAGTGTTTTCGGTAAATTATTTTAGAGCGTATCTTTACAGCAGAAAGTTTAAGATTGTCACTGACCATGCACCAACAAAATATTTAAATTCGAAGTATAAAGGGGAGGAATTTTCCCAACGAAACCAACGGTGGGTTCTTAAATTACAAGAATATAATTATGACATTGAGTATCTTAAATATAAAGAATACAAAATGGCCGATTGTCTAAGTAGGTTGAAAAATAGTCCTGAAATTAATGTAGAAAACAGCAGTGAATCCAATATGGACCTGTCTGATACAATGCATTCAGTAGAAGAATAATTACAGGACCATATACTTATAAATGACGAGATAGTAAATAAATACAGAACTTAAATAATTGAGTTATCGTCTTATTGTCCGGAAAAAGAGATAGAGATAAAGCATGGAAGGAAGATCATAGAGATCAATCCACAAAGTGAGGCATTAACCATACAAGATATATTAAGAAGGAATATTAAATTAGGACACATAGGCATATATTTAGAAGTAGACTATAGGGAATATAATAAAATACAGCAATACATTATAGAGCTATTCTCGGACAACCCAAGAATTAAATTTATAAGAGCAATGAAAAGAGCTCAAGAAATAGAAAGCGAAGAAGAATGCCACAAACAAATATATCTGCATCATACAAAAGAGTCATTAGATAGCGGAATCAATAAAACCTATCGGACACTAAAAGATAAAAAATACCTGTTATCCAAAGTTGCTGGAACATATACAATTTATTATTAATAACTGTGGAAAATGTCAGGAAATAAAGTATGAGAGAAATCCAATCAAACCACTCCTTAATGTAACAGAAACACCAACTAAGAAAAATGAAATTATACACATATGTAAGTAGATATTTTCCAATATAAAAAACAGGCTTTCGTTACCATTATCGACAAATTAACAACATTCGCCGTTGCATACTTAATTAATGATAGAAACTGGATTAAAAAGATTGCTATATTAGAAGGCTATTTTGCTTTTTTTGAAACACAAAAAAAAATATTATGGACAATGAGCTCGGAACAAGTTGTAAAATATTTACAGGAAAAAGGAATAGAAATATATTGGACAAAACCCGATAGTCATACTGTGAATTCCGACGTCGAAGGGCTACATTCCACTCTAATAGAAAAGGTTCAGGCGATAGAAGAAAATATTTCAGTAGAACAAAAGATACAGAAAGCAGTAGGAAATTATAATGACAGGTATCAGCAACTGACTCCAAGGCAAGCTAGCAAATACAACGTCATTAGTAGAAAAAGTGGGTTAATCACAGCCCAGGGACTACTAGAGTAAATTCGGGTAATGTGGAGTACCCTTATTGTTTCAAGCAATATTTTAAAAACTAAAGTTTATTTTGAAAATGCAAAAAGGTTTAGTCGTTCTATGAAACGTTGGAAACACCATTTACTTACCCTTATACTTAATTTTCCTCAAATAAATTAAATATTTGCAAAAGTTTCAGAATAGTGCAAAACTGACCTTTTACAAAAGTGGCGGGTAATGTGGGCCTATAGAGCGGATAATGTGGAGTAGTGCTCCACATTACCAGAAAGAGATTAATAACAGCAGAAATAAATGTAATTTGTTTAGATTTTTCCTTTTTATAAATGTATTACAAACTTATAATTTTTTTCGTCATTTAAATTAATTTTAAATTAGTATAAAAAAAATATTTAATCAATTTATCTTTTATTTCCAAAGATATGTTAGTCAATTTGAATGAAAAAATAATGAAAACGTTTAACGCTTAACGAACTTCAATTAACATTATAGATACAAATAATATTAAAATAAACAATAAACATAAAAATTCAGTCTTTTTTAACAATCTTTATATAAATTCATTTTAAATCAAAAAATTATCAAAAATTGCAGTTTTTTGAATAAATATCCTATCAATTTTTGCTTGTGTTGTCACATGAACTGCAATTAAAAATAGCACTTCTTTTCGGGATGCATTTTTCGTGACCCCAAACAATATCGTATTGGAGACACTGAACCCATTTGTCCCCAGTCAAGTTATCACCCCAAGACAAATCGTAGTATCTCTTGAAGGCGGAAATTCACCAATATCATCTTCAGAATCAGCAAATAAAATTTCATAACGTGCAAGGCTATCGCCTGATGATGAAGAATGACGGCGTCTAGAAGTAGATGGTTTATTTAGGAGGGTCTTAGTTTTGACTGACTTTTGCTCTTTATCTTTACAGGTTTTAATTTTTTGCTGATTTTTGTTGGGTTCTTACTAGTTTTAACCTTACCAGGTTTTCGAGTTTTATTCATGCTTTCTTGTAAATGATTTTTATTTGTTTGTGGTGGCCACCCTTTTCAATTTCGGAGGAGGAGAAATTTCCCAAGGAGTAAAATGGGCCTCAGTTTGGGTCAAAATTGGAGTGGATGTTCTTTGGCTATTTACTTCTGCTACAATATTCCGCATTTCACTAAAATTTGATTCACTATCCAATTTAACTCCTAAGTTCGGAGGCTGCATCAAATTGTGATTCATGTTTCGATTTTCAACTTCAACTTCTGATAATGGCTCAGGCTCAGGCTCACACGCTATAAAATCAGCCTCGGAAAAAATATACCTATTGAAAGGGAAAATTCCGCTGCATTTGAACCCGCTTACTGCAATCTGTCCAGTTTGTTTTTTAATATAAGCTTTTTTAAATAACTGAGCTATGTCACCCAAGGTCACTTTTCGCCCAGCCTCTCTCATGAATCGTCTGATTTCTTCATTATAACACTTTTTAAGAGGGCCCATGAATGTCCTATCCAAAGGTTGCATCTTATGGGTGCAATGAGGGGGTAGCGAAACAATTACAAAAGAATTTTGACGCGCCAGGTCGATAACTTCCAGGTTTCTGGTATGGCTATAGTTTTTTTTTTTTTTCTTTTTTTTTTTATTTCAAACAAAATAAACTACAGGAATTACAAATGTTTGTTTACACTGCGACTAGTTATGAAACTAACGAGCAGTTTGCTTTTCAGTATTATTAGCGGGAGAAAAGTAAATGGCTAACAGTTTACTATTTTTAAGGTACATTACAATTGTAATTTGTTGTATGTTAACTAACTTTAATGACAGTAACAAGAGCATAGATGGGATTTAATCCATCCAAAGCGTTGGAGGTTAAGTTCACTCCGAGCGCCTCTTTTCGCTCGTTGTTGTCGCTCTGTTATTATCTAGTAGAGTAAGTGGTAAGTCATGTCACGGTTGCCTTGCAAGATCTGACGGTCTTATACGTTGCAGTCGTCTCACGCCATATACATTTAGAAGAATTGTTGCTTCCTCGTTAATATGCTCCTGAAGTCTCTCTCGTGTGCTTTGGCCCTAGAGTTGATCTCTTCAAGAACAGTAGGAATGCCTAGGTCCCGATGGAGGTCGCTGTTTCTGATGTACCATGGAGCATTCACAATACTTCGAAGGACCTTATTCTGGAATCGTTGGATGACTGCAATATTGGTCTGGCTGGCACATCCCCAGAGTTGAGCGCCATAGTTCCACACTGGTTTTAGGATCTGGTTATATAAAAAAATTTTATTAGCAATTGATAGTCCTGACTATATGGCTATAATGACAATCTAAAATTAAAAGGACTGGCTGTTCTTCTGAAGACTTGGAGAACTCCATTAAATGACGGAACCACTCCGTAAAAATTGGCAGCTGAATCCATCCAGAAATATGGAAAGTGGCCTTGGAGTCAGCAGGAGCGTTGTTCATATAGAGCGGGTTTTGTCTTTTTCTTGGAAATACAAAATATGGTGGAATGAAATTTCCACCTACACTCATGCAATTCACCACAGTGTCCAGAGAACCACGTTCCGCCGATGTCAAAGCTCCTATTTGCCGTTTTCCTTTTTTCGTTAAAACCTGTGGCTGCTTACTTTGTACTATGGTGAGACCAGTTTCATTCACATTCCATATACTGGATGCTGGGAAGTTATATTTTTCATACACCCCTTCTAAAATATCGAAAAATTTGCTTACGCTTTCTTGATTAAAGCCCTTAGCTCAATCGATTGAAGTACCCGTTGGAAGCCGAAAGCTTAGATCATTTTTGTGTCTTTTCAAAAAGCCTAAAGCCAATCTTTTCTTGCAGTTTTATGCAAATATGAAAATTTGTTGGGAATGTTTTTTTATAGCCATTTGAAAAGCCAGACTTCGAATATCGCTTCTTGTTAAGCCCCAGAAACGGTTTTCCATTTCGTGTAAATATTTTACGAGCTCGTCTTCCATTGCAATACTAAAAATTGGTTTTCGACCCAAGGAGATGGACAAAATTTCGCTAATAGAACCAGATCGTGCCATACGTTGCGATGTTGTTTTTGGTACGTTATATGTTTGACAGCCAGCTTCACACCCATTTCGTTATTCTTGATTGCAACAAGTTCCTTTTTCATTGCAGCGGTGTCCCATTTTTTCACTTGTATTCCTTTCTTTGGCATTTTTAGATGAATCTATAAATGTATGCATAATATAAGATTTCAACAAAAACAGACGGCAAATTTGGAGTACTACCTGCTTGTGCGTACTCCACATTAGCCGACAGCTATATGTCATAAGAAATTCTACATTGTTTATAATAAATTCAAGCGAAACAGTAAAACTCACCTTATATATATATATAAAATACTAAATATCAAACGCGAAATGGAAACATTTATATCAATTGAACCTTTAGTTTTAAAAATATAAACTTTTTAATCGTAGCAAAAATTAACATCGACCTCACACCAAAACAAGAATAATCAAACTGCGCAATATCTGTACCTCGTGAACACGTGGTAATGAAAGATTTGACTCTCCGATTACGGAAACTAACACATAGTAATAACAACAAAACTCTTATTCTCTCAGAAAAATGAGAAATGCAGGTGTCCACATTATCCGCCTACTCCACATTACCCGAACTTACTCTACAAGTACATCCTATACGGGAAGAAAACGGGTATGTGAAAATGAAAATTAAGCAAGTCGAGATAGCTAATAACACTGATACAATCTTACATATAATAAATACATCTGAAATGATGAATGCTTTAGGTCAATTAGCATTAAACCTAGCTCACTTAAAATTAGAAGATTCAGTTGCACTTTATTCAGAAATTAATTTAGTAAAAACTAAATTATGAACCATAAGTAAATCAAATAGGCCAAAAAGGGGATTATTAAATATCGCAGACAGAGCTCAAAACTGATTATTTGGAACAATGGATGACAATGATCGACAAGAAATAACGGATCATTTAAAGGTTACGGACACTAATAACCATAGAGCTATTGAAGTCTTAATAAACAAATTAAAATAAATGACCATTTTAACATCCGAGTATGTTAACAACAGAAGAGTTAGTTTACAATAAAAATACCAGTAAGTTATATAATAACAGAGTTAAAATTAATCAAACCCATACCAAATTTCAATAGTTGGCAAATTGATGCATCACAAGAATTTATTGTTCAAATAAATGAGCAAATATACGAATGAATATTTACAACTGTCTATAATATGAAACCTAGTAAATTGTTTTATAGAATTGGGATCTAAATACAACTTGGAACTTTATCCTTAAAATTACGTCACCTTTGTTTTGCTGCGGAGCAAAACCGCATCGTCACCTTCAAGTGGTGCCCGCTTTATAGCCGTTAGGTGAACTAACGACGAGCGTTGGATCTATTGGATAAAAGAGTTGTGACACCTGAGTTACCTTCTCAGGAACTAGGAGCAAAATGTATGATAAGACATCGCTCTAAAGAACCAGCACTCCAAGAAACCCAAGAGCTTCTGACACATAATGTGGGGCTCATTGGTCAGCGTCTGATCCCATAATAGAAGAAGTAGCTAAGCTATTTATGGTTAACAAACAAAAGTTACAAAAAACAAATATGGCTATGAGTAAAACAAACAGTTGAATCCAAAAATTATTACAAGGAATGGCAAAAATAAATTTTAGCCAGAAAAGAATTTAAAGTCCTCGTTGAAAGTCTTCCGCAACAAGTTAAGAAACTTAAAGAAAAAGTCAGCTTGCTAGACAAGAAGACCTTAAATGACAACAAGTCAAGTTCAAAAACACTTGTAGTGAAATCCCACAAAAAACTGCAATTGAGTTTCATATTGATGAGGAAGAGCTCCTTCTTGAAACTTATGGTAACAGAAAAAAACCTAAATCCAAGAAAAGAAAAGCAGAGAGTAGCCCGGAAACTGTTCGAAAAAGTCACCAGACAGCTTCAAAAGCAGAAACTGCTGCAATAACGAAAACATTCAATTAAGAAATCGGAGATGTAGCTACCCCAAAAGTCTTATATTAAAGGCACTAAGCAAACTGCACAAAATCCAATCATGATTTCCGGATTGGTAATGTTTGGCGAGCTTAAGAGCATAGTTGAAAAATGCACGAATAAGACATGTAAATATGCATCATACAATAAAGGCAATTGGAAAGTTATTGTCAAAGCCGCCGATGCGTATAGAGCTGTCACTGGCGAATTGAACAAATAGCTAATTCAGTGGCACTCGAATGAAAATAAAGCTACAAGATCGATAAAAGTAGTAGCAAGAGGCCTTCACTCTTCATGTGATGCTAAAGAAATTGTCGAAGACCTTATACAAAAAGGCTTTCAAGCTCTCGATGCAAATAATCTTATTAAAAATGAGATAATCAAAGACTCCACTGGGATATCACCGACAAAAAAGAGATCTCTACCTTCATTTATGCTCACTTTCGAAAATAAAGAAAGTCTCGAAAAAATTTACAGTATTAAATCAATTATGGGCATAGTTGTTAAAATTGAACCACTGCGAAAGTCAAAGTTTGTTCCACAATATAAGGGCTGTCAAGCCTTTGGGCATACACAAAAATACTGCAATCGCGAGTTTGCTTGTGTTAAATGCGAAGGCAGGCATGCAACTAAAAACTGTCCCATGGGCAAAGAACAGAAAGCGAAATGTGTTAACTGCCAAGGCAACCATCCTGCAAGTTACATAGGATGTCCAATCACCAAAAAATTCCAAGCACAAAAAGAAAATACAAAACTGGGAACAAGCATAGAAACTCAACAAATACAAAAGCAATAGTTGAAAACAAAAAAGTAACAGTCGAAAACAAAACTAAAAATCGACCGGCAAAAGTAATTGCACTAAGCAAAAGTCATGAAAATAAATCCTATTCCCAGAATGTAAAAAAATGTGCGGAAGAACGAGGAAACATCTATAAAAGAAATGCTGGAACTTATCCTAAAAAGGATTGACAAACAAGATTTAAACAAAAAAAGGGTAAGCGAAGAAGTCGCTCTAAAGAAACAATGATGGACAGAACACTTAAAATCGCAACATGGAATGCAAACGGTCTTTTACAACATGTATCAGAACTAAACATCGTTTTAGACATAGAGCATATAGACATTTGTTTGGTGTCCGAAACTCACCTCGCTATAGAACAAAGTCTTGAAAACAAACTACCAAACTACACATGTTATCACGCTCCGCACCCAGCTGACAAAGCTAGGGGAGGATCAGCAATTCTTATAAAAAGTGCTTGAAACACTACGAAGAACCAATGATTACTAATGAAAACATGCAAGTAACAACAATTATTATTGGTATAAAAAAGGAAGAGTTTAAAATAGCAGCTATATACTGCCCTCCGAGGCGCTCTCCAACTGAAGAAGCCTTTGTAGAACTCCTAAATTTGTTAGGACATAACTTCCTTGTTGATGGCGACTTCAATGCTAAACACACCCACTGGGGATCTAGGCTCATAACTAAAAAAGGTAAACGGCTATACCAAGCGGGCCGCAAATTCGACTGCGAATTTTATTCTTCTGGTTTGCCAACATATTGGCCATCTGATACTGACAAAATAGCAGACCTTATAGACTTGTTCGTAGTTAAAGGTATTAAACGAAATCATATAAGTGTCGAAGGTAATTACGATTTATCGTCAGATCATACTCCAGCAATTTTATCACTGAGCGAAGCAGAAATAATAGAAAAAAGTAATCCTAAGCTCGTGAATAAGAGAACAAACTGGAATGAATTCAGAGACAAACTTGACAGTTTTATAAACCTAAGATCCCCTATGCAAACAATTGAACAAATTGATCATGAAGTAGAACAATTTATTGCTGATGTGCAACAGGCTGCAGAAGAAAGTACTCCAACTATTTCTAACTCGAAATAAAGGAGCTGATATTGGAAAAAAGAAGAGCTCGAAGAAAATGGCAAACTACGAGATTCCCAGATGATAAGGCAGTTTTTAACCGTTTTAACAACGAATTAAGAAAAAGAATCTGTGAGTTCAAAAATGATAAACTTAGTAGATTCCTGAAAAGTCTGACGAGAGATGCTTCTACCGAATACTCCTTATGGAAAGCAGCTAAGCGCTTGAAAAGACCTCAGGCACCAAATCCGCCAATAAAATCTCAAGATGGTAAATGGATCGGAAACCCGAAACAAATTTTTAAGCCATTCCCAGCAAACACAACAACAGATCCCTTACAGTTTGTTGATAGAAACGACGAATGTCAAATACCTTTTGTCACGCTCAAAGAAGTAAGAAGCGATCTAATAACTGGTCAAATTTTGAAAGAAATGCCTTCAATAGCATTCAAGAAACTTCAATTTATAATAAACGCATGCCTTAAACTAAGATATGTGCCATATCATTGAAAAATGCAGAAGTCATTGTTATACCTAAACGAGGTAAGCCACCAACAGAAGTAACATCTTACAGACCAATATCGCTTATACCAATCATGGCAAAAGTTTTCGAAAAACTGTGCCTGAAAAGGCTTAGCAAAATAATAGAAGAAAGAAGACTAATTCCGAGCCATCAGTTTGGATTTAGAAATAAACATTCCACGATAGATCAAGTGCATCGAATTACGGATGTTGTGGAAAAGGCACTTGGAGAAAAACAAGTTTGCTTAGATGTTGCTCAAACCTTTAACAAGGTTTGGCACTTGGGACTTGAGTACAAACTGCATAGGGACCTCCCCAGGCAGTACTACGAAATACTGAAATCCTACGTTACGAACCGACTCTTTAGAGTACGGAACGACCAAAATTACTCGGAACTAAAGAAAATTGAAACCGGTGTATCACAAGGAAGTGTTCTAGGACCAACCCTGTATCTGTTACATACAAGGGATATTCCAGTGGACATCAATGCTATCATTGCCCCCTTAGCTGATGATACTGCAATCCAGATAAATTCGTTACGAAGGCTACTCAAAAATTGCAAAATGCAGTCGATAAAGTTAGTGATTGGACGCAAAAATGGAGTATCAAATTAAACGAAACAAAATCGATGCATATAAACTTTACAAACAAAAACATAAAGAATGTTCCAATTTTTATAAACAATTCAGCAGTGCCTTACTCCAATACCGCCAAATACCTTGGAATGACCTTGGATGCAAAGCTTAAATGGAAAGAGCACATCAAAAAGAAAGAGAAGAACTTAACTTGAAGTACAGAAAAATGTACTGGTTACTAGGACAGAACTCTGACCTATCTATCCCGAACAAACTAATGTTATATAAGCAAGTACTGAAACCCGTTTGCAGATTTGGTATCAAACTATGGGGCTGTACAAAGAAAACAAATGCTGAACCCATCCAAAAATTCCGAAGCAAAGTCCTTCGTGGAATAATTAATGCCCCTTGGTATATAAGAAATAGCGATCTACATCGTGACCTTCAAATTGAAATGGTTACAGAAGTGGTTAAAAAAGACACTGTATCACACAATCAGCGACTGCAAAGTCATGAGCTGATGGTCTAAAAGCTATGGGAAAATGTTATAACTTTAAACTTCCCCCAATGCGATTTCTAAATTAAGAAAGAAAAATCATTTGCCGATCTTTCATAGATTGGCCCTGATTCACCGGTGGTTTTAGTGCGGTAAGAGTCCCACACTACTTGGTACCGATTCTTACAGAGTGTCTTTTGAAGATTTCCACCGGATAAAAGAAAAAAAAAAAAAAAAAACCTTTGTTTTGCGAGGAACTACAGATGCATTGGAAAAAATCTACAACGCCGACTGTGCGGGGAACGAAATCAGTTTATCGGGCTCCTAAGTCGGTAGAGCGTGTTGCTAAGCAGATTGAGCGGGCTCGTTAGCCAGTTGTAAAGACTCCTGGGCCGACTGAAAGGACGGTCAAATCAGCAGTGCAGACTCTTGAACCAGTCAAACAGCCTTCTAAGCCGATTAAATGTACGTCGAAGCCGTCCACTAAAAAGACTGAACGGAAAATATCGGAAAAGCCAACGAATCCCGGCTTTCTGACGTATTCTCAGGCTGCAAGCAAAGCAATGAAATGAAATGACGGGTCACCCTCTGGTCCGTTGAAAGAAATTCTGTATTTACCCTAAGTTCGAGGAACAATTTGAAACGAACAAACGAATTCTCGAACTACTCAGTAACGTCGAAAGCTTACTACGTACGGGCTAACTTTATATCTAAATCTAAGTAGATATGGGGTTTTGCTTAAAATTATAACATGGAATGCAAATGGACTCTTACAAAAATCTAACGAATTAGAAATTTGTCTAACGAGAGGAAATATCGACATATATTTGATCTCCGAAACCTATCTAACAAGGGAATCCCAAATAAAGATAAGAGGCTACGCTGGTTATCACGCCTACCACCCTTCTGATAGAGCACGGGGCGGTTCGTCCTTAATTATTAAAACTAACATCGAACACTCACTCGATATAAACATAGAGCTGGAAAAACTTCATTTGTGCGCGGTAAGGGTTAAAAATAAACACTTGAGCTACAATATAGCGTCTGTTTACTGTCCGCCGCGATGTTCTCTCGAAAAAGAAGACTAATTTCGTGTCTTTAATGCCCTTCGTTCAAATTTCCTTATTAGTGGAGATTTTAATTCGAAGCACATCTTCTGGGGTTCTAGATGTACATCATCGGAAAGAAAAATTCTCTACGAAGTGGCAAATGAATCCGGTTGTTGTTTTTATTCGGCAAGAAAACCCACCTATTGGCCAACTGACTCAGAAAAAATTTCCGATCTTATCGATTTTGTCGTTTCAAAAGGCATTTACGGGAAGTTTATTACAGTCGAAGAAGTTTGGATTTAGAACTAAATATTCTACAATCGACCAAGTGTACAAAATAACTGATAAAGTTTGACACGAAGGCTTGGAGTATAAATTACAACTACTTCTGCCACGGTAACTCCTTTTAATCTTACGATCGTACCTCACCGAAAGACTTTTTCGTGTTAAGCACGGAAATGACAACGGGCGATACAATTGAAGCAGCAACTGAAAAGCTGCAACATGCTGTTGATAAAGTCCACGCTTGGACGAATTCTTGGCGTATTGTGTTGAATGAAAGCAAATCTACTCACGTCAAATTTACCTACAAAAAAGTGGACAGATTACCTGTATATTTAAACTCGGTTCAAATACCGTCCGCGAACGAAGCAAAATATCTAGGAATGACTTTAGATGTTAAGCTTAAATGGAAATCGCACGTAAAAAAGAAACACGACGAGCTCGAAAACAAATACCGACAAATGTAATGGCTGCTCGGAAAACATTCGAAGTTGAGCCTACATAACAAACTGCTTATCTATAAGCAAGTGCTGAAGCCAGTGGGGTTGTACTAGGAAAAGCAATAGAAACATCCTAACAAAATTTGCTCGTAGACACAAAGATCGTGTTCACGGCCATTGTAACAGTACCGTCATTCAACTACTTGACGCGAACAATTCAATTCGTCGTCTGCAAAGGACAAATGACCTCGCGCCATAGTATATGCCGGTCGTGAAAACCGCAGGAACTTTCATTGGGATTTAACCTGCCTAAAGTGCAACTTTCTTTTTAAATTACATACGAACATCTTTTCCAAAAATCACGAGTCTCGTAAACGAAAATAAAACTGCTGGATTAGCGTCGGCTTATTTGTAGTATTAATCTTGAAGAGTGGAGTTTTTAGTGAGTAAAAATATCACACTACCATAAGCACGCGCGGTCGGCCTTATGGTGTCTTTAAAATTTTCACCCTCTCTCCAAAAAAAAAAAAAAAACCTTTGTTTTTAAATGAAAAGAAAAGAATGATTGGCACAGATGGGATTTAATCCACTCGAAGCGTTGGGGATTTTATTCACTCCGAGCGCCCCTTTTCGTTCGTTGTTGTCGCCTTATTTTGTGGTGCGTATAATTGTTTATATGCATACATACAATGGATTTACATATAGCATTATACAATTTGCATAAAGTGAATTTACATATAGTGAAATTACATAACATGTATTTGCATTTAAAAAGTAACAAGTAATACTTTTAAAAACGGATAACAATTTTAACAACATACATATGTTAACAGATGTGGACATATTACTACTGGCAAATTAGGTCGGTGGGTCTTTTACTTTTAAGCCTTCTTCTTGAGGTTACTGGGACGTTGACTTCGCTGTTGGAATGTGCCAGAATTTTTCCTATGTGTCTTGTGCTCATTTTTTGTATTTCATTGTCGGCAGTATTGATCTGCAGGTCATGATGGATGTCTTGGTTGCAAATATACCATTCTACGTTGGTAATTGTCCTTAGAATTGTTGTGTGCTGTCTTTGTATGATATCTAGATTTGATTTTTTTGTGGTTCCCCAAATTTGAATACCATACGTCCATATAGGCTTAATTATACTCTTGTAAATGAGTAGTTCGTTATTTATAGATAGCTTGGATTGAGGTCGTAATAGCCAATAGAGTTAACGGAATTTATTCTTTATTTGGTTCCGTTTTTGTTGGATGTATTGCTTCCGTGTTAATTTGCTGTCTAGATAAATTCCCAGATATTTAGCTACCGGTTGAGTGGATACTTGTTTGTTGTTAATAGTTTACGGTGAAAGTGTATATTTAGTTCTAGTTATGTATTGTAAATAACTTGTACCGTCTTGGCTTCATTGATCTTTATATGCTATTTGGAGAACCACTCTGTCGTTTTGCCAAGGGTTTTTTGTAATTGGGATTTAGTAGCTTGAAGTTAACTTCCGGAGTTCAGGAGTACTGTGTCGACGGCAAATATTGCAACCATGGTCGATTCTTTGTAGGGAGGCGGAATGTCTGCTGTAAAGAGGAGATAAAGGAGGGGCCCCAGAATACTTCCTTGAGGTACTCCTGCATTAATTGGATGAATTTGTCATTTTGGCATTTGTCGTCATACCTTACATAAAAACATCGATCTTCTAGATAATTTTTTAGTATCAAAAATTAGTCTTTTGGGATGATTTTGCTAAGTTTGTATAAAAGTCCATTTTGCCTGACCGAGTCAAATGCTTTCGCAATGTCCAGTTAAACCGCTTTTCGTCGATGGATGTTGATATTTTGTTTGCCACTCTATGTATTTGCTCAATAGTTGCGCGATGTCTTCTAAAACCGAATTGATGACTGGGCATTAGATTGTGTCAATATTGGTCAGAGTCTCTTTGCAGAAGTTTTTCAAATATTTTGAAAAATAGGGGGAGTAGACTGATAGGTCTATACGATGTAATGTTTGTGGCGTCCTTCCCTGACTTTGGAATAGCAATTACCTCTGTGACTTTCTAAAGTTTTTG
Source organism: Pocota personata (assembly GCA_963082735.1). Lineage (NCBI taxonomy): Eukaryota > Metazoa > Arthropoda > Insecta > Diptera > Syrphidae > Pocota > Pocota personata. The sequence goes on from OY720429.1 coordinate 132,601,993, forward strand.
AAAGTTTTTCAGTCTTGCTATACTGTTAAATAGGTTGCGTAGAAACAGTATAGTAAAGTAATAGGCTAGTTGTTGTAGTTCCCCTAATATTTTTCCAGTTAAGTGGTTGTATCCTTACTTTTTACTTTTTTTTTCATTTTTAACGCAGGAGTATTCATCACCGTCCGTGTTGGTGAAGGTAGCCTCGAAGTACTTGGCGAGGATTGATGCTTTGTCAAAATTATCTCTAGCCAACGTGTTGGCCGGTTTCTTGAGTGGTGGGAGATGTTTTGTTTTGTTTGCTGTGTGTCTTGTAGCCTTCCATAGTGAATAATTTGTCTCAGATGTTGGGGTAAGATTTTTTTTTAAATAGTTCGTCAGATTAGTTTCCTGGACCCGTCTTAATTTTCGTTTGAGTCCTTTGGTTATCTTGTTTAACTGGGTTTTATCGTTGGGTGCTCAAGTCGTCTGTCATCTTTTCCTTATTTTTCTCTTGGTAAGTATTAGTTTTTTAATGATATAAGTCGATGAAGAGTTGCTAGTCATTTGTTTTATTATGGGCGTTGCTTTGTATGCCCCCTCGTTTATTGTATCATTAAAGTATATTATGGCCCTTTCAATGTCGCTTTGTCTTTTAAGGGGGATGCTAGTGGATAAGTTTGTGTATATATATTGACGTTGTTTTAGAGTTGTACAGTTTAGCAGATTTTGTTATCCTCCCGAGGTGAGTAGAGTATTCTATTATTACAGGAGAATGGTCTAATGAAAGATCGAAGGAGGATTTAATTTTTATGCCTTTCGTTTTGATTTTTTTTGGACGATGCCGAAGTCAATGAGGTCGGGCTTTTTGATCCTACCTGTGGGTCAGTAGGTGAGTTCCCCGGTACTAATGTGCTTACAGTTGTTTGCATTGATTGGGCCCAGTAGGTTATTACCTTTTTTGGTTATTAGTCTTGATCCCCAGACTGTGTGCTTAGCGTTGAAGTCACCTTGAGGTAGTAGTCGTATTGGGAGGTAGTGATTTTGTGTTTTGGAGAGCAGTAAATTGAGGATATTGTCAAGGATCCATATGTTTCCTTTAATTGTACAGATGTTGATTATATATGGTCATTTAGGAAGTAGTTGAGTTCAGTACATTTTAGGTGTTTGTTAATTATAATTGCCGGTCCCCCATGTCCAGTTCCATCTGGGTGATTTTTATTGTAAATTGCATAGCCAGGGAAATTGATGTGCTTTTTTGCAGTTACGTGGGTTTTAGAAATTAGCATGATGTCAATTAGGTTGTCTGTTAAGTATTGCTTTAATTCCAGGTAGTGTTGATGGAGTTCGTTTGCATTCCATACAGTGATTTTTAAGTGGTTATGATCTACAATCATCATGTTTGTTAATTAGTAAGGTAAGAATATTTAACATATTTGTCATTTGCAAGATTAATTGTTTCATCATTTCTTTTAATTCTTTTATGTCAAATATATGTTCGGTATCTATATTTTATGTGTGTGGTGGCAGCAGAAGTTCTACGGGCTATTATGGGGGAGTTTGTTTATTTAGTTTGGTTATTGACGGTAGTTGTGACTGCGAGATTTGTTTTGGTGGCAAATTTTATGCACCAGCGTCAGCATAACTTGTGGTAGTTATCAGTGTCGCGTGTCTTTCGTTTCCGCTTGATGAAGCTTCGGCTTGAATATCTGCATTTGTATTTTCGCTTTAGCGTGGTTTAAATTTTGTTAAAGTTAGCGGTGTGATTGCCTCATTTAGGGTTATTGTCTTGTTTTGTCAGTTGGCAGTCGATTGTCTTGTGTTTCCCTGCACATTTGACCCAAACTGGGTCCATTGTGGAGAAGTTTTTAGTATGTCCATAACTTTGGCAGTTAGTGCATTGAGATATTATTTTCTTGTAGTGAGGAGTCTTGAAGGATATTTTACAGTTGAGTAAGCTCGTAATGCTGTATATATTTTTATTGTTGTTAATGTTTTCTAACTCGACTGTGAAGAGGGGAAGTGGTTTTTTGGAGCCTATTTGTTGCATGTTATGTATGTGAAGTACTTTATGTTCCAGCTCTTCAAGTTCTTGTTTGATATCGTTTGGCTCGGTGGTGGGTGCATGTTTCACAAAGTTACTTTAAAACCTCTCTCTCTTTCGGTTTATATGTGAAGTATTTTGTTCCTTTTTGTTTTAGCATTTTCACGATTTTTTTGTAAAATGCAGATTCGCCTGCTTGAACTCGAACTTGGTTCTTCGACAGGACTTTTAATTCATATTTCTCTTTTGCCTCCACGTCAAGAGCCTATGTTAGTGTTTTGATGGACTCGACTTCTTGGACGTAGATTGGCGGAGGTTTGTTTGGTTTTCGGGTGGGCTCGGATTTTTTCCCATTAATTTTGTCGGAATTTCTTATGTCATCATCATTTACAGCAAGGATGTCGAAGCGGTTTTGGGAGTTGCCTTGCTTTTGTTTACTTAACCAGTAGTTAAGTCTAGGCTGGTCTCTCGTTTTAGATTTTTTGTTCGTTTATTGTTCGAGTTTGGAGTTGTATTGTCTACTTTCGTGCGGATGATTGGTGTTCTTTTGTTGTTTGTTTCATCTGTTTGAGCCTTTAAGCTTAATATAAGTGGTGTTGCTATGATTTGTCCCATATATTTTGTCATGGTAGTTGTAATATTTGCCGAAGCAAAAGTTGTGACAACGCTAGTCGATGTTGATGTTGGTGTTCCCATCGTCGCAATGATATTATTTTGAAATCTAAGTCCCGGGAAAGAATTAAGATTGCGCCCAGCTTGGGGGCGATCTTTGGGCACTAATTTTTCTTGCGATGCAAAAACCAGGAGATTCTTAAATTATGCAATTATGTGAGCGTCCTTCTTCAGAAGCTTTTTAAAAGGTGTTTGATTCTGCTTAGAAAATTACTGTAACTGATAAGTACTATTATCCAGTAAATAATGTAAATGAAATGTTTGTTAAACCAATAAAGTTTGATGAAATAATAATGAATAGTGTAGACAATTTAAAACAAATTATGGAACTGCAATAAAACTGAAACTGAAGCCAGAGACTTCTGATTCAAAGCGAGGAGGAGTAACATACCTCAGCACTGAACATCCGATAAAAATAGGAAATGCTGACCTGGAGCTTGCCAATGACCTACCAAGTGTATACCAAATCAAACCTAAACCAAAACCGCTTGCTTGGTGATTTGTATGACACAAATGTCGGTCATTCACATGAACTAATTTCCGCTCAGGTTGTCGTTCTGCCGAATCATCATAATGTTAAGGTCGTAAGATAGCAAGTAAGATTTGAATTGGCGCGCCTTGTTCCAATCGTTGATTAATAAAGTTGTTTTTGATTCGAGTTTCGTGTTCTTTCAATTATTTCAATTATTACAATTTTTAATTCGGACGGCTGCGGAAGGTTGACTTCCTTGACAAGAACTATGTCTCCATTTTAAAATTGTAAGGGATGTGAAGAAATTTTGTATACATACAAATGTATGTATTATAGGAATTAGAAATGACTGAAATTGATTACATTTTCCTCAGATAACGTATTAGTTAGGCTTTATTGATTAGTGAAACAAATACAACGTACTAGGACTTAAAGTGATTTTTCCCAGTGCAATTAATCAAGTAAACTCTCTTCGTATCTGCGCCGGTCACATTTCCCAAAAAATTCTAGCTTAGGCCTAGACCCGTTTCAAAACGCGCTCATTTAGTTTGCAGCTAGGTCATAGGTGACATACCGACTTTCTGTTCGCTAACAGTGAGTTAAGCTGGACTAACCAAGATGTTACATTTCGTTATATCTACGTTAGAAGCATCTTGGGGCGCTACTTATGTATTATAGGTGCTCTTATCCTGTGAGAAAATTACAAAAAAACGCCAATCATTCCGCTGACTTACTTTTTATTGCATATTTGAACATTTTGAATTACACTTTTTAGTGTACGAGAATGGTATAAAACGGAACACTAATGGATTCAACACAGTTTCTGTCTGTCTTGTAACTTATAATTTTTGAACCTTTAGACATAGAAAGCTTGCATTTGCACGAAAAAATGATGTGATGAACTGAAAACGAGTGTGAAGAAAAATTATATTAAGGGCATAATGTACACCAAAAAAAATTTTTTTTTTAATTTGAATATCTACCATATCCATAGCACGATCGTTCCCTGTCCTTGGATCAAATATTCAAATACGCGTGCTCCTTGTTTTGTGTTTAATTTTTTTACAAGATTTGTCTTGATTAGGACTAGCTGCTGGTAATGTTTATCCTCGATTTGAGGACATCATTATTTACTCATTTCAGTAGTCAAATGTACAAACGCGCTTTTCACCCTCTCAATTGTGTCGTGCTTCGAATTGCTGGTGATTGTGTTGTCCTCAGCACAGTGCTTCGGATTCTTCATAAGGATACTTTTGTTCGAAACCAAAATGCTCTCAGCCCTAAGACGAGATGTGCGTTGGTGTCGACTTGAGTGCTGATGAACAGGTGCGTTTTATCTTGTCTTGGTTTTGTTGTTATTTCTTGTTGACATCTTGATTTGTGTACCTTTGCTGCTGTTTGGATATAATCAATATAACCGCCAGATTATGATGTTCACAAATAATTCCGGAAAAGATTGAACTGTGTGTGGGTTTTATGTTTATACAATTGAAAGATAAAATTAAAAAAAAAGTTAACTGCTATGTTTGGATATCCTGTTTCAAACATATAAACTGCAACTTAGTCGTTTTTGCAAGTTGCGATGATGTCATTATCTAATGTGAAAATGTTACGTTATTCACTTTATTTCACTGTCTTCATTTATAGTCTTTTTTTTGCCAATTCATTAGTTCATTAACCCTGCAGTCGTCGCGCGGATTACTATTGTAATCCACCAAAGTTCCTTTTTATTTTTTTAATTTAAATTAATTAATTTAATTTTTTAATTTTTAATTTTTTTTTGTATTATGGAGTAATAATAGTAATAGAGTAATTATGGAGTAATAAATTATGTTGTTTTAAGTAATATGTAATTGCATTTTGCAGCAAAATAAATTTGAAAAAATTAAAGCATACGGGTTTTACTTTAATTTTAAAATGGATTACATATCTAATCCGCGCGACGACTGATGTGACTTTTTGGTGCGCGACGACTGCAGGGTTAATTGAATTGATTTGCTTAATGTCTTTATGAATCATTCGACGGGTTTGCTACCGGAAATGGGGATCATTTCGCAATGCCGTTTTAGGACAGCTTTTTCTGTCCTTATGGTCACCACACGATTTAACTTGATATTGATTTTATAATCAATTATCAGAAACAATAAACACACTTCAATTCCGCTCCAACTCTTATGAGCGTTTCTTCATTAGTATTATATCGATACAAAAAATAAAAAAAAGAAGAAGTATTCCGTCCAGCGAATATTTCTCCAGTCAGCAGTTTTTACTTGATTGCATATTTAGCTTTAATACGTCGATGTCGTCGCAGCGCTCGGACGTTGAACTTTTACCTGCAGTGTTTCCGCACTGCTTACTGACGGGGCAATGCTCGGTGCTGACGTAACTTCTCCTTCCTTAGCTTCAAGATTCTCCCGGATCTCGTTTATTACTTTTAATTTAGTTGTTCTCTATAAATAAATACAATTACAATTATTATTATAATAATAAATGTGGAGAAGACTCCCATAATGTAATTTGCAATTTTATGAAATTTGAATTCTTTAGTTTCTTTGATATTTTCTTCTTGTCTCAATACAATTTCTTCGAAAGTTAGTTTATTTTCAGAATAAAATGTTTGTTCTACTTTTGGAATAACAAATTTTTGCTTATATTTGCAAATATTATTATAAAAAATTTTGTTTCGCTTCGTTTTTAATGCATTTTTATTTTTGGAATTCATAAACTCTTAGCAGCTGGACCCAAAAAACGCTTAAAACTAGCTTAACTAACTTAGCTATGTTATATAAGTTGATCGCAATCGCGATTTAATAAAGCGTTTCATAGACACTGTAGTTCTTCTGGGAAAACAAGAGCCGGCATTCCGGGGTATCAGAGACTCGATGGCAATATCATTCGCGTATAGTGAACGTCTTATTCAATTGCAGAGAAGACATAGAGCTTGCGAAGCAAGAGATCGAGGGTTTTATGTCATGGATTCATTCTGAATTTAAACTCATTTGACTCAATCTATGAGAGCGTAAGTGTCTGCTCAGAACCTCCACGCAAACGCCGACTACTTAATATTGATTCGACTACAAATTAGCTATAGCCGAATTTTTGCAGCAATTATAGATAATGTTACAAGTCAGATTAAGAATAGGTATAGTTCATTTAGTTCATATATTTTCTTTGATTTATTAAACAAATCAAAATATGAATATATTTCTAATTCAATGCCGGATTACAAAATATCTTCTTTAATTACCCTATTTCATGGAATTTATAATTTTACTACTTCAAAAAAAAGGAACTCAAAGTTTTATACACTACCCCTTCACTTAAATAGCTGGAGGTTTTTCAACTTTATAAGCATTTTAATACGGAAATGCTTAGAGATACTTTTTCTCAAGCTTAACATTGTGTGAAATCTTTTTAACCCTGCCTTTGACTGTGGCCTCTGTCGAAAGATCTTTTTCGACTTTAAAAATAGTCCACACTTAAGAAATTCCCACAAAGAAGAAAGACTCTCAGACCTGGCACTTTTATCTATCGAAAAGCACCTTCTTTTAGAAATTAAAAATAACTCAAATTTTTATGAAAGAGTTTTAGCAGAATTCGTAAAAAAGAATCGTAGGATAGCTTTAGAGTACAAATAGGTAGTACATAATTGTAATTGCTAAATTTTTTATATTTAACAACGCTCCGAGTTTTCAATAACTTATACAGATTATTCTGCCCAGAACGGCTTCTTTCGAAGCCACTTTTTTTATGCGATGAGCTCTTTGTCTACGTAAATTCCAATGACTTAAAGTATAACAAAGGTGGCTTAGATTTCATATCTTAAGTCTGTGTTTCGAATAAGGCCTAAATATTGTAAGTTTTGAATAAAACATTTTACTTAACATTTTTTCGGCTTCCCTCTCTTGAAATTTCACCCCACGCCACTGATAGGTATACAATATATCTATATATAAGTACATATAATAAAAAATTGCGTGTTTAATCGCGTACCTTAGAATAAGTTCATAAGTTCTAAGTTTTTGCTTAAACATATTTTTTTAGTTTCTCAATATTTGTAAGTATAGATTTAATAAATATTTTAAGTTATGTTACGTCGAAAGATATATTTTAAGCATTTTTTTATTATACATATTGGTATGTAATTGCTAAATTTTTAAAATATTTTAATAATTAGCAGTCACAAAAATCACCGAAAATTTGCATCCAAATTTCATCAAGTTTCCGCTTGATGAAGCTTCGGCTTGAATATCTGCATTTGTATTTTCGCTTTAGCGTGGTTTAAATTTTGAGGTTTTTGTAAACCTCACATCCTTTAAAGTTAGCGGTGTGATTGCCTCATTTAGGGTTATTGTCTTGTTTTGTCAGTTGGCAGTCGATTGTCTTGTGTTTCCCTGCACATTTGACCCAAACTGGGTCCATTGTGGAGAAGTTTTTAGTATGTCCATAACTTTGGCAGTTAGTGCATTGAGATATTATTTTCTTGTAGTGAGGAGTCTTGAAGGATATTTTACAGTTGAGTAAGCTCGTAATGCTGTATATATTTTTATTGTTGTTAATGTTTTCTAACTCGACTGTGAAGAGGGGAAGTGGTTTTTTGGAGCCTATTTGTTGCATGTTATGTATGTGAAGTACTTTATGTTCCAGCTCTTCAAGTTCTTGTTTGATATCGTTTGGCTCGGTTGGTGGGTGCATGTTTCACAAAGTTACTTTAAAACCTCTCTCTTCTTTCGGTTTATATGTGAAGTATTTTGTTCCTTTTTGTTTTAGCATTTTCACGATTTTTTTGTAAAATGCAGATTCGCCTGCTTGAACTCGAACTTGGTTCTTCGACAGGACTTTTAATTCATATTTCTCTTTTGCCTCCACGTCAAGAGCCTATGTTAGTGTTTTGATGGACTCGACTTCTTGGACGTAGATTGGCGGAGGTTTGTTTGGTTTTCGGGTGGGCTCGGATTTTTTCCCATTAATTTTGTCGGAATTTCTTATGTCATCATCATTTACAGCAAGGATGTCGAAGCGGTTTTGGGAGTTGCCTTGCTTTTGTTTACTTAACCAGTAGTTAAGTCTAGGCTGGTCTCTCGTTTTAGATTTTTTGTTCGTTTATTGTTCGAGTTTGGAGTTGTATTGTCTACTTTCGTGCGGATGATTGGTGTTCTTTTGTTGTTTGTTTCATCTGTTTGAGCCTTTAAGCTTAATATAAGTGGTGTTGCTATGATTTGTCCCATATATTTTGTCATGGTAGTTGTAATATTTGCCGAAGCAAAAGTTGTGACAACGCTAGTCGATGTTGATGTTGGTGTTCCCATCGTCGCAATGATATTATTTTGAAATCTAAGTCCCGGGAAAGAATTAAGATTGCGCCCAGCTTGGGGGCGATCTTTGGGCACTAATTTTTCTTGCGATGCAAAAACCAGGAGATTCTTAAATTATGCAATTATGTGAGCGTCCTTCTTCAGAAGCTTTTTAAAAGGTGTTTGATTCTGCTTAGAAAATTACTGTAACTGATAAGTACTATTATCCAGTAAATAATGTAAATGAAATGTTTGTTAAACCAATAAAGTTTGATGAAATAATAATGAATAGTGTAGACAATTTAAAACAAATTATGGAACTGCAATAAAACTGAAACTGAAGCCAGAGACTTCTGATTCAAAGCGAGGAGGAGTAACATACCTCAGCACTGAACATCCGATAAAAATAGGAAATGCTGACCTGGAGCTTGCCAATGACCTACCAAGTGTATACCAAATCAAACCTAAACCAAAACCGCTTGCTTGGTGATTTGTATGACACAAATGTCGGTCATTCACATGAACTAATTTCCGCTCAGGTTGTCGTTCTGCCGAATCATCATAATGTTAAGGTCGTAAGATAGCAAGTAAGATTTGAATTGGCGCGCCTTGTTCCAATCGTTGATTAATAAAGTTGTTTTTGATTCGAGTTTCGTGTTCTTTCAATTATTTCAATTATTACAATTTTTAATTCGGACGGCTGCGGAAGGTTGACTTCCTTGACAAGAACTATGTCTCCATTTTAAAATTGTAAGGGATGTGAAGAAATTTTGTATACATACAAATGTATGTATTATAGGAATTAGAAATGACTGAAATTGATTACATTTTCCTCAGATAACGTATTAGTTAGGCTTTATTGATTAGTGAAACAAATACAACGTACTAGGACTTAAAGTGATTTTTCCCAGTGCAATTAATCAAGTAAACTCTCTTCGTATCTGCGCCGGTCACATTTCCCAAAAAATTCTAGCTTAGGCCTAGACCCGTTTCAAAACGCGCTCATTTAGTTTGCAGCTAGGTCATAGGTGACATACCGACTTTCTGTTCGCTAACAGTGAGTTAAGCTGGACTAACCAAGATGTTACATTTCGTTATATCTACGTTAGAAGCATCTTGGGGCGCTACTTATGTATTATAGGTGCTCTTATCCTGTGAGAAAATTACAAAAAAACGCCAATCATTCCGCTGACTTACTTTTTATTGCATATTTGAACATTTTGAATTACACTTTTTAGTGTACGAGAATGGTATAAAACGGAACACTAATGGATTCAACACAGTTTCTGTCTGTCTTGTAACTTATAATTTTTGAACCTTTAGACATAGAAAGCTTGCATTTGCACGAAAAAATGATGTGATGAACTGAAAACGAGTGTGAAGAAAAATTATATTAAGGGCATAATGTACACCAAAAAAAATTTTTTTTTTAATTTGAATATCTACCATATCCATAGCACGATCGTTCCCTGTCCTTGGATCAAATATTCAAATACGCGTGCTCCTTGTTTTGTGTTTAATTTTTTTACAAGATTTGTCTTGATTAGGACTAGCTGCTGGTAATGTTTATCCTCGATTTGAGGACATCATTATTTACTCATTTCAGTAGTCAAATGTACAAACGCGCTTTTCACCCTCTCAATTGTGTCGTGCTTCGAATTGCTGGTGATTGTGTTGTCCTCAGCACAGTGCTTCGGATTCTTCATAAGGATACTTTTGTTCGAAACCAAAATGCTCTCAGCCCTAAGACGAGATGTGCGTTGGTGTCGACTTGAGTGCTGATGAACAGGTGCGTTTTATCTTGTCTTGGTTTTGTTGTTATTTCTTGTTGACATCTTGATTTGTGTACCTTTGCTGCTGTTTGGATATAATCAATATAACCGCCAGATTATGATGTTCACAAATAATTCCGGAAAAGATTGAACTGTGTGTGGGTTTTATGTTTATACAATTGAAAGATAAAATTAAAAAAAAAGTTAACTGCTATGTTTGGATATCCTGTTTCAAACATATAAACTGCAACTTAGTCGTTTTTGCAAGTTGCGATGATGTCATTATCTAATGTGAAAATGTTACGTTATTCACTTTATTTCACTGTCTTCATTTATAGTCTTTTTTTTGCCAATTCATTAGTTCATTAACCCTGCAGTCGTCGCGCGGATTACTATTGTAATCCACCAAAGTTCCTTTTTATTTTTTTAATTTAAATTAATTAATTTAATTTTTTAATTTTTAATTTTTTTTTGTATTATGGAGTAATAATAGTAATAGAGTAATTATGGAGTAATAAATTATGTTGTTTTAAGTAATATGTAATTGCATTTTGCAGCAAAATAAATTTGAAAAAATTAAAGCATACGGGTTTTACTTTAATTTTAAAATGGATTACATATCTAATCCGCGCGACGACTGATGTGACTTTTTGGTGCGCGACGACTGCAGGGTTAATTGAATTGATTTGCTTAATGTCTTTATGAATCATTCGACGGGTTTGCTACCGGAAATGGGGATCATTTCGCAATGCCGTTTTAGGACAGCTTTTTCTGTCCTTATGGTCACCACACGATTTAACTTGATATTGATTTTATAATCAATTATCAGAAACAATAAACACACTTCAATTCCGCTCCAACTCTTATGAGCGTTTCTTCATTAGTATTATATCGATACAAAAAATAAAAAAAAGAAGAAGTATTCCGTCCAGCGAATATTTCTCCAGTCAGCAGTTTTTACTTGATTGCATATTTAGCTTTAATACGTCGATGTCGTCGCAGCGCTCGGACGTTGAACTTTTACCTGCAGTGTTTCCGCACTGCTTACTGACGGGGCAATGCTCGGTGCTGACGTAACTTCTCCTTCCTTAGCTTCAAGATTCTCCCGGATCTCGTTTATTACTTTTAATTTAGTTGTTCTCTATAAATAAATACAATTACAATTATTATTATAATAATAAATGTGGAGAAGACTCCCATAATGTAATTTGCAATTTTATGAAATTTGAATTCTTTAGTTTCTTTGATATTTTCTTCTTGTCTCAATACAATTTCTTCGAAAGTTAGTTTATTTTCAGAATAAAATGTTTGTTCTACTTTTGGAATAACAAATTTTTGCTTATATTTGCAAATATTATTATAAAAAATTTTGTTTCGCTTCGTTTTTAATGCATTTTTATTTTTGGAATTCATAAACTCTTAGCAGCTGGACCCAAAAAACGCTTAAAACTAGCTTAACTAACTTAGCTATGTTATATAAGTTGATCGCAATCGCGATTTAATAAAGCGTTTCATAGACACTGTAGTTCTTCTAGGAAAACAAGAGCCGGCATTCCGGGGTATCAGAGACTCGATGGCAATATCATTCGCGTATAGTGAACGTCTTATTCAATTGCAGAGAAGACATAGAGCTTGCGAAGCAAGAGATCGAGGGTTTTATGTCATGGATTCATTCTGAATTTAAACTCATTTGACTCAATCTATGAGAGCGTAAGTGTCTGCTCAGAACCTCCACGCAAACGCCGACTACTTAATATTGATTCGACTACAAATTAGCTATAGCCGAATTTTTGCAGCAATTATAGATAATGTTACAAGTCAGATTAAGAATAGGTATAGTTCATTTAGTTCATATATTTTCTTTGATTTATTAAACAAATCAAAATATGAATATATTTCTAATTCAATGCCGGATTACAAAATATCTTCTTTAATTACCCTATTTCATGGAATTTATAATTTTACTACTTCAAAAAAAAGGAACTCAAAGTTTTATACACTACCCCTTCACTTAAATAGCTGGAGGTTTTTCAACTTTATAAGCATTTTAATACGGAAATGCTTAGAGATACTTTTTCTCAAGCTTAACATTGTGTGAAATCTTTTTAACCCTGCCTTTGACTGTGGCCTCTGTCGAAAGATCTTTTTCGACTTTAAAAACAGTCCACACTTAAGAAATTCCCACAAAGAAGAAAGACTCTCAGACCTGGCACTTTTATCTATCGAAAAGCACCTTCTTTTAGAAATTAAAAATAACTCAAATTTTTATGAAAGAGTTTTAGCAGAATTCGTAAAAAAGAATCGTAGGATAGCTTTAGAGTACAAATAGGTAGTACATAATTGTAATTGCTAAATTTTTTATATTTAACAACGCTCCGAGTTTTCAATAACTTATACAGATTATTCTGCCCAGAACGGCTTCTTTCGAAGCCACTTTTTTTATGCGATGAGCTCTTTGTCTACGTAAATTCCAATGACTTAAAGTATAACAAAGGTGGCTTAGATTTCATATCTTAAGTCTGTGTTTCGAATAAGGCCTAAATATTGTAAGTTTTGAATAAAACATTTTACTTAACATTTTTTCGGCTTCCCTCTCTTGAAATTTCACCCCACGCCACTGATAGGTATACAATATATCTATATATAAGTACATATAATAAAAAATTGCGTGTTTAATCGCGTACCTTAGAATAAGTTCATAAGTTCTAAGTTTTTGCTTAAACATATTTTTTTAGTTTCTCAATATTTGTAAGTATAGATTTAATAAATATTTTAAGTTATGTTACGTCGAAAGATATATTTTAAGCATTTTTTTATTATACATATTGGTATGTAATTGCTAAATTTTTAAAATGTTTTAATAATTAAAAAACATTGTAAAATGTTTTAATAATTGGAGTTGCCTTTTGCCTGCCGTCGAGCGCACACGCCGTCGAGCGCACACGCCGTCGAGCGCACACGAGATCATACTCGCATCGTCGTGTCAAAAAAAAAAAAAAAAAAAATAATAAATTTAAAGAAAAAAAAATTCCATCTACTTAAAAAAAAAAAATCGATCGCGCGCGCCTAATCAAATCCCGTGAAGTGCAGTGGAAAAAAAAAAATAAATAAATAATAATAAAAAAAAAAAAAAAAAAAAAAAAAAAAAAAAATATATATATAAACACTCACTCGCTGTTGCGCTTCTTCGTTATCGCAATTGGAGCATGTGCTATATATGTACATACTTCCAGTTGCGATGACTGAGAGAGTGTAACATTTGATGCATAGCGGACTGTGAATGTTTATCCGAATAGCGGACCTCAGCTGATTGTCGTTTGGGCATAGCACCTGCGACAGTTTGTTTTGGAAAACTATTCTTTGGATCTACACTTCACAGTTTTGCTTAGTTACGTCGGAGTTGTGTCTTTTTGTGTTTCTATGTTGTAGTGATGAGGGAATTTAGGGTTGATCTTACCAACATTCGTGGGCTTCGAACGAATTTCTTCGATATGTACGCCCACGCCCATTCCCATAAACCAGCTGTTCTGGCACTAAGCGAAACACAGGTAGTGGAAGAATCTTCTGATTTGAAACTGCCTGGATATAACTTAGTGTCATTATTCTTTCCCCACCGTGGCCTCGCCATTTATGTCCGTAGTGATATTGCTTACCAAGTTCCACCACAGTATGGCCACTGTTCCAACCCGGAATTTAATTTCAAATGGCTAAAATTCACCATCCGTAAGCAAATAATTCACTACTGCTTTATTTACAGAAGCCCTAGTGCGGACAGCAACTCAACTTTTGATGAATTTGATGCGCTGTCCGATTCCATCACTCGAATTGTCTCCTTGTATCCTCATACTGAAATTGTCATTGCGGGCGATTTCAATATACACAATTCGGATTGGCTTCAACATTCTGGCCAGACAACACCCGAAGGAAGGTATGTTGAACTTTTTGCTGAGATTAACAATTTGACTCAGCTTGTAAATGAGCCTACACGTATACCGGACATTGAAAGTCATTCCGCCAACACCTTAGACTTGTTTCTTACTTCTCACCCTGATAAATACACCATTGATGTTCTAGCGCCTCTAGGTCGGTCCGACCACAATATCGTATCAGCTAAATTCTCGTACTCTGACCACACAGTTAAAGAAAAAACTCCTAAAAGAAAAGTATGGCAATACGAGAAAGCCAACTGGAGCGGCCTCAATAGCTTCTTTAGGAGTTTTAACTGGTCGCTATGCTTCCTCGATAGCGACGTGGATGCCGCTGCTGATATGATCACTAACACTATCCTCTTAGGTATGAATGACTTTATTCCTAACAGAATAAAGAGCATTAAACCTAAGGAAAACTCGTGGTTTGACCAGAGCTGTAAAGAGGCCATCAGGTTAAAAGAAGTAAGTTTTCGGTCTTATAAAGCCAACAAATCTGAGGAAAACCGAATGAAGTTTAAACAAGCCAGAAAAGACTGCAATGCCCACATTCGACGTGTAAAATTCTTACATGACCAAAAATTGAGGCAAAAAATCCTACAATGTCCCAAAGGTAGTAAAAATTTTTGGTCATTCGTCAAAATTATTAAAAATTCTGCCTCGTCTGCCATCCCCACGCTCATTTACAATGACATTCCAGCTGTCTGCTCCTTAGACAAAGCTAATCTGCTTGCTGCTCACTTTGCAGCGAACTCAACACTGCCAGATAATGCTTCGTCTCCACCTGTATTTGAGAGCGTCAAATTATCCATGGGACAAGTCCACTTTCGCACTCGTACAGTTGCAGGAGTACTCAAAGGTCTTAACATACACAAATCCGCTGGTCCAGATGGTATCTCCCCCATAGTTCTGAAGAGGTGTTCTTCTACGCTGGCAAAACCTCTGCGTAAGCTTTTCTGTCTATCCTACTTTTCAGGGCTCTTTCCGAGTAGATGGAAAACAGCATTTGTCCAGCCCGTCCCCAAAAAAGGCGAATCTTCCTCCCCGTCCAATTACCGACCCATTGCACTTACGTCCCTTCTTTCCAAGGTCATGGAAACGCTGATAAATCGTCAGCTTATGAAATATCTCGATTCACGAAAACTCCTTAATGACCGGCAGTATGGTTTTCGTAGCAACAGGTCCACTGGTGATTTGATGGCATATCTCACCGAGAAGTGGAACCAATCTCTCCATCACTTCGGCGAAACCAAGATGGTTGCGCTTGATATTTCAAAGGCATTTGACAGAGTTTGGCATCAGGCTCTTTTGTCGAAAATGCGTGCATATGGCATCGATGAGTCTCTTCTTCAATGGATTAGAAATTACCTTTCGGGGCGTTCAATACAAGTTGTTTTGGACGGCTTCAAGTCTGTAATTCACCAAATAAATGCTGGTGTTCCCCAAGGCTCTGTTTTGTCTCCGACTCTCTTTCTCATTTTTATAAATGATCTCTTGTCTGCAACTTCTAATCCAATCCATTCCTTCGCTGATGACAGTACCCTCAGTTTTTCATATTCGTTCCCTAACTCACGTCCTTGCTCTTCGGCCGTAGAAGGGGAACGGCAACGTATGTTAAACACATTAAATTCCGACCTGGACAGCATAATTAAATGGGGTTCAACCAACCGCGTGGAATTTAATGCTTCCAAAACACAATGCTGTCTTCTGTCTCTCAAGCGAAACCAAAACCCTCAACCATTATCCATGGATGGTACTTGCATCATTGAAACCGAAAGACTTGCCATTCTCGGTATGTGTATTAATAACCATCTTCGATGGAATGATCACATATTCGAGGTCGCCAAAAATGCTGCAAAATGTCTAGGATTCCTTAAACGGTGCAAGAAATATTTTACCCCGTCTGATCTGGCCTCAATTTATAAGGCATTCATCCGCCCTAAGCTGGAATATAACGCCCATATCTGGTCTGGTGCACCCAAGACCGTTCTGCACATTCTTGATAGGGTACAAAATCGCGCGTTAAAACTCGTAGGTGATAGAGACATTGTGAATTCCATTCATTCATTAGAACATCGGAGAAATGTCTCCTGTCTCTCCCTGTTTTATCGTTTTTTCTACAAAAAATGCTCCAGCGAAATAGCCAGTTGCATTCCTCCCCTTCAAAATTTCACCCGCAATACGCGACATGCTTCGAATGCACATCAGTTTTCCCTAAAGCCTAACTTCGGTCGTACTGTTAAATATAGGGATTCGTTTATAAGCCGAACGACACGAATGTGGAATGATCTACCAAGCTCTGTATTTCCCCATCACTACAACCTTCAAACATTTAAAGCCAACGTGCATAGGCTTCTCCTCTGTTCCTCTTCCCCTTGTCCTTAAAAGCCCGTGCCCTGCAACAGTATAAAGGTATTCATAATCCTTTTGGCGCGCGCGAATTATAAAAAAAAAAAAAAAAAAAAAAAAAAAATTAGCAGTCACAAAAATCACCGAAAATTTGCATCCAAATTTTCAATAAATCACGCACAATTAAACACACAACCGATTTGCAACCGTCATTTCAAATTTGCAAAAAAAAAAAATACCCAGCAAGTAAGAAACACCTCAAACGCCGTTCGAACCACTACATCACCCAATAACTCGATTTTCGTCGGCTTATTTTGTTGCCTACAATAAAAAAAAAAAAACTCCTTCGAACTAAAACCTTTCTCCTCCACCAATGTTCATCCACAAAAGCCGAGAAATCACGGGTTATTTTCCTCATAAGCGAATGTATGTTAGACAAAGAAATCGCAAATAAACTTCTACTATATGCCAGAAAGGAATAGAGTTGAAAGTTCGTACTGTGAAGAAATGAATGCATAACCCGGAAAATGAACGGCTTCTCAAAAAACTTCATTGCACGTTCTCTCGCTAGAGGAGTTCATACTTGTCTCGCCTATGTGTGCGAGTTTGTGTAAGAGTAAAAATGAATAAACAACCGAAGTGGTCGCAGTATTTGATCTTCGAGCGTGTATAAAGTTATGAAAAATGGTTTGATGAACAAATAATTGAATGTGATGGTTGGCAAGTGGCAAAATAAAAAAATTTAATATTTGAAAAGGGAAGCCGGAAGAAATCGGCTTGTATGGACGCCACGCCACTGATACCTATATATACATATAGTATACATACATATATACATATGTATAAGGTTTTATTATTATTATTTTTTTTTTTAAAGCTACTTAAACCGACCTTGAAACTATGTAAGCCGGCCAGGCTATAAAAAGCTATACCGACTCTGCCCCCTGTGAGGCTACCCCGAATCAAAAGGAAACGACGAGGGAGTTCCCTCTTCATCCCCGGGCCACCAGAATTTCTGGTGATGGCTTACTACATCTGCCATATCACGGCTTGATACCGCTCTACTAAACCGGAAACGCTCCGTGGTGCTGTGTGCGACGTGTCGGTTGTAGTTAAGTCGTCTGTCCGAGGCATTTCGTGCAACATGGTAGATTAGCGGCACCGCTACCCTATCCTTTATCAGACCTTTTCTATCTAAATATAAGATGCACGCTCTCGTGATACAAATCATTGGGGTAGTATGCCCCAGAGATCAGGTTATTCATCGAGGACATTGCTCTTACAGTGCGCCTTCGAATCATATTGATCAAGAAATTATCCACTCTGTTTATGTTCGCCCTATTATACAGGACCTCATTAGAATAGAATTTTATGTACTAGGGCTCTGGTGTTCTGTACAACTGGAGACAAGCCCTAAGGCAAGCCCTCTCAAATACCCGAATCCTTTCCATCCAGCTTGCTACCACGTCGAATCACACGGGACATCCATATACGAGCATGGGCCGAATGAGGGCCATGTAGCAGATTACCTTCATCCTTGCATCGAGTTGGCTGCTGTAAAACAGTCTCTTTTTAAGGGTAAAAGCACCTCTGGCTCTGACCATAGCAGCATCTACATTTTTGTTAAAATATATATAATGATATCGATATAGCCAGATCCCAAGGTATCTAACCACACTTCGATTCGCTAATGGCTGCCCGTGCTGTCCCACGATTGAGAACTTTCGCCAATTCTTTGTGGTATCCCTGGAGGCTCCAGATAACGACGTTCTAAAGAGTATGCTCTGTCTTCTGGAAGTTGATCTATATATAGTGCAAATGTTAAAGGTTTTAAAATAGTTTCGTCACAAGTACTGTTAATTTCTTGCGCTTTAGATTATTATGAACCAGTATGTTATCGTCTAATTCAAACATTTTTTCTTTGGGGCTCGAAACCAAAATGCATATACTGACACATTTTTCGCATTGTTTTAATTCATTTAATGATTTATTGTCTTCTACTGTGTAGAATATTAGTCATTGGATGTAGGGTATTATTCTTAGCTGAAGCAATATTTTCTTGAATATGTTCTACCTTCTCTTTTAACATATTGGCCCATATTCACAGTTATATTCTAAACCCGAGTGTAACTGATCTGTAGTCTAAAGTAAACACACAGATTAGACACAGCTGGTATTCATGGAGAATCTGGTAGCTCTGTTTAATTAGATAAGAGTCTAGCATCTAATCTACTACAATTTTAGTAAAAAAAAGAAAAAAAAAAATTTTATTCATTTTAGAAAAAAATTTCTGAAAGCGAAACTTCAAAAATACTTAAAATTTTGTTTGTGGTTTTGCTTTTGTAAACAAAAATAAGGTAAGAATTGTAATTATACATATGTTTTTAAATAAACAAAAATTATAAAATTACAGGTGAGTGGCTAGGAACATAAAAGAGTAATTGAGCAGAACTGAATTTTGCATGAAAACTCACTATTTGAAATTGATATGCATATCAAATTAACAATGTGTAACACCTTTTCTAGCCTTTGTATTAGAGTCCGCCCATGACATTGCTCTGCAGATGTATGTACACACCGCAACGGCGGTGAGTGACTGCATTAACGGATGAACTGCAAAATCATCTGATTATCACACGAGATCGAAGATGCGCTGATATAAAAGACATTAGCATAGGGCAACGGTGAGCAGTTAGGGGATAGTCCACAGAGAAGAACCAATAAAGAGAATTGTTGCGGAACATACGAGTTGTTTGTTTTATTTCCTTTAGTTTTTTTTTACACTAGCTGAAACTGTTCTACAACTTCAGAAGTGGGATAGAGTCCCAGGGCAGTAGAGAAAAAAAAATATTTTATAAAGCAAAGTGCATAATTGTTATTATTTTTCTTCAAAGGGTGAATTCCTGAAATCAAAGCGATTAAAGAAGAAAGAAGATGAGCGAACCCGAGTTAGAAATCGCCAAATTCAGTGCATACACCAGAGATGAGCTTCGTGATGAGCTGAAGAAGCGTGGCCTAAAAGGAGCAAAAGGAAAGTCCCAGCTGCTACATAAGCTGTTAGTCTACGAGGGATTAATCGAAGAGGATGAACCAGCTGAAACCAGTGGAGAGGCTGGTGAGGCTGGAGAAGAAATTACACCTGACAACGAAGATCAAAGCACAGTGATAAAACTTACGCAAGAAATTGAATCCATGAAGGCAACGCTGGAAAGAATTAAGTTTCTCATGGGAGATGAAAAAAAGAAGGGGGCGCCTGCTCCAGAACCAAGAGTAGCAAGTGGTATAGAGGAGAAAATGGTACCCGGAACTGGGTACAGGGTGAAGGATGTAGTTGAGATTCTCTGTGAGTTCAACCCAATGAATCCAGCAGGACTGTCTTCCACTGCATACGTCCGAAGAGTCCGAGAAATTCGAGATGTGTACCAGCTAGATGGAAGGCCGGTTATGATGGCGGCGATCAGTAAATTAGCAGGAGCAGCAAAGCTTTGGAGTAATGGAGTTTTTCATTCATTATTAGAAGAATTTCTGTGCGACTTAGTCGACAATTTCCCAGCAGAAGATGGTGTAGCTGATTTGCACGAACTCTTGCATAATAAAAAGCAAATGCCTTATGAGGACGCTAAAGAGTTCGTATTCGAGATGAGAGCGATTGACGAGAGGACACTAGTCAAATATGTGGTACGAGGCATAACTGATACAGAATGTCGTGACGTGTTGGAAGCAACGCAGCCTGATACCATACAGGAGCTTTGAAAAAAAAATTCCATGGAACTCTGGTCTAAGATCGCAATGAAGACAAGCATCAACCACAGCGCGCAACGCTAACACAGCAGCAACCTATAGGTAAGGTATGTCAGGAACGAATGCAGGAAACTCGTCATCAGCAGCAGCAACCAGATAGGGCATATCGGATGTAATTGTCTACCAATCAGACGGGGTGCAGAGGTGAGTACAAATGGAATAACAAAAACCACCCAGTTTTGGGCAAGCGCAGAACAACCAATGGCAGCCGGAGCCAAGTGCTTCAGGTACAATCAAATCGGGCAGCAACGAGGAGTGCAGTGGAACAGAGTCTCAGCGGAAATCACCAAGCTGCAAGAACAAGTCAGTTGTGGGTGTGTGAGGAAGGTAGTGTGTATCACAAAACTGTGAAGGTGAACGTACAAGCAATCGAGGCTTTCGTTGACCTAGGAAACGACTGCGTCACTATGTAAGAGTCAGTTGCAAATGCCAACAGCCTTTGCTATGAGAAGGATACCAGAAAATTAAACGGGTTCAGCGGAGGAGGTTGCCGAACAATAGGAAAGTTGTATGCAAGCGTTCAAGTAGATTCTTTACGAAGCTGGTGTGAGGTGCTAATGGTTCCGGATGAAAGCTAACCATACAAAATAATCGTCGGGCGGCGCTTTTTGGATCAACCTCAAGTTCGAATCGAGAAGGCATACAACGAACTTAAAATTAGTGATTGTACTGTGAGTAATGGAAGGAAAGCTTTAATCACCACAGACGAAGCAGCTAAACAGATGCGGAGCGACATCAAGATTGTCGATATAGACACTGGAGAAATCACGAATGAGGAGAAGGAGCAAATGCGCAAGTTATTAATCGCGCACCGAGATTGTTTCGCGTTAACTACCAGCGAACTAGAACAGTATAACTGGGGAGAATGTACAATACAAATCGACACCACACAGCCTGTGTGCGTACAACCTGCGTATTGACTATAGGGCACTGAATAAAGTAACTGTCAAGCAGAAATTTCCGATACCTCCTGTAGAGGAGATTCTGGCAACGTTAGCTGGAAAGAAGTATTTCACAACGTTAGACCTCAAGTCTGAATATCATCAAATACGAATAGCAGAACAAAGTCGAAAGTACACCGCCTTTGCTACAGAAAATGTGCTATATGAGTTCGTTCGCATGCCGTTTGGCCTGGTTAATGCTCTAGCATTCTTTCAGGTGTGCATGAATCAAATAAAAGCACGCATGGACCGTGGGAATGTCGCAGTTTACTTAGACGATGTTATTATCGGAAGCGAGTCAGTAGCGGAAGGGCTACAAAAGCTCGAAAAATTCCTGACAGTTCTGAAGGATTCAAGGCTGACTCTCAATATCAAAAAGTGTGCGTTCTTGAGAACTAGTATTGAGTTTCTCGGGCATCAACTGGATGGGAGGGGAATAAGAATGAGCAGAAGACCGCGACAGTTAATGACTTTCCTAAACCGGAAAATGTACATCACGTGAGGCAGTTCTTGGGCCTTACCGGTTTTTTTCGGAAATTTGTACCGAAGTACTCGCAGATATCAATACCCCTAACCAATCTGCTAAAAGAGGACAATCTTTCGAGTGGACGGAGAAGCAGCAGGCTACATTTGAAAAGCTTAAGTCCGCACTAACTAATTCCCCTCTTTTGGCGTTATACGACGGAGAATGCGATCATGGGGATCATTTTGACGCCTCGACAGTGGGACTTGCCGCCATATTGATGCAGCGAGGGAAGAGCGATGACACACTGAGACCGATAGCATACTTCAGCAGGAAGCTAACAGAGGTGGAAGCGAAATACCACAGCTATGAGCTGGAAGTCCTAGCTGTGGTAGAAAGCCTGGACAGATTCCGAATGTATATACTGGGGAAGGCATTTAAAATTATAAGCGATTGCGAAGCCATTGTAGCAACTCAGAACAAGCCAAGGATGATACCACGTGTCGCAAGGTGGTGGCACAAACTCCAGGAATTTGAGTTCATGACAGTTCATCAACCAGGGAGAAAAGCAGGGTATGTGGATGCCATGAGTCACCAAACAGTGGAAGAAGAACTGGAGATGGAGGAAGCATCTAGATGGAGGAAGAAGCTAGCACGATTGGCTAGCCTCTATGCAATGGCCAAATGGGAAACTACGCGACATCATTAACCAACTTAAAGCATTAACTCGTAGCAGTGATAGAAAGCACCTGCATAAAGAATACCAACTAGAAGGAAGAAGGCTGTTCAGATGCGTCGGCAATCAGAGAAAGTGGGTAGTGCCAAAAGGAGTGCGGGGGCGAATCTTACGAATGTGTCATGATGAGGCAGCGCACATGGGCGTCGAAAAAACGCTTGAAAGGCTGAGGAGGTCATACTGGTTTCCAAAGAAGCGGAGCTTTGTCAGGAGCTACGTCAAGGGATGTGTGGAGTGTGCATGTTCAAAGAGAAAGGATGGAGCGGCGGGTGAGCTGTATTGTGTGGAGAGAGTGCCTATAACTTTTCCATGTGTCCATGTGGATCATCTTGAACCATTTGTAACTGGTAGAGGAGGTGCTAAACATTTGATAGCACTGGTGGACAACTTTACCAAATACACGATTTTGAAAGCGGGGGCGCCGTCAATAACAACAGCAGCAGCAAACAAACGCACATTCGGCTCGGACTGTGGAGAAAATTGCTACAAAAGTGGTAGCAATAGTTTCGCCATGTTAGCGGCCTCCGAGTCTGAGGATGAGGACGAAGAGATGGAGTCCATCAACGACAGCATATGGCAGCTCCAGCAGAGGGTGCTGACCATAAAGGCTAAACAGACAGCCAGAAGAGCGGAAGATAGCCAGTCAATGAAAACAAAACAACAAGAAAAACAGCTGCCTGATACACAGCAGCAAGAACAACTGCCTGCAAAGCGGCAGCAACAAAAACAGCTGCCAGCAAAGCAGCAACAACAACATCAACAGCTGCCAACAAAGCAGCTACAACAAAAACAGTTGCCTGCTAAGCAGCAGCAGCAGCAACAACAACAAAAACAGCAAAAACAAAATCAGCAGCAACAACAACATCAACAGAAAGACCAGCAATAACAACAACATTAGCAGCAGAAGAGTGCAAAGGAGAAGGGGCCACCAATCAACATCTTCAAGATGGAATTAAAAGACACCATTGAGCTATGTAAGTCGGCCATAGGCAATAACTTTTTTATTAAACGTATTAATGAAGATAGGCATATTATCCACTGTAATATAGTGGAGCAGTACAAAAAAAATAAAAGGTTTATTAAAGGAAACGACGACGGAGTTTTTCTCCTTCACCCCGAAGGGGGAAAAGTTGCAAACTATGGTGCTAAGGGGTATAGATCCGTCTATCGAACCGGGAGAGCTCCTTAGGATGCTGAAAGAGAAGGAGTGCGACGGTCTTGAGTTCGTAGGAGTCAAGCCGTTCACCACAGCAAGGGCCAAAATGGAGAAGCGGAAATTACCGTTCTTCCTTGTTCAGATAACTCCCAACAGCAAACTGGATGGTCCAAGGAGTATTAATGTCCTAGACTACCAGGTTGTCAAATGGGAAAAAGTAAAGAGGAGCGATAACATTTTACAATGTGTTCGCTGCCAAAGGTTCGGGCACGCCGCGTCGAACTGCGAAATGCTGCCTCGATGCGTGAAGTGTGGAAAGAACCACAAAGCAGAGGAATGTTCCTTGGGTAAGGATGGGGCGGCAGATAAAGGCCAACTCTCGTATGCATTATGTGGGAACTCGGGACACACCGCAAACTATCGGGGTTGTCCTAAGTTCCAGTACATGAAAAAAGTAAACCTGGCTCGTCAGCAGAAAGTCGAAGTCAAGCGTCCACCTGTTTCTAGTCAAACACCAGTCGTTACTCCCCAATGGACCTTCGCCCAAATGGCGTCAGGCCGGAGAAACACGGTACAACAACAACCGAAGGTTGCCGCACAGGCCCCAGTGCCTAAAGCACCTGAGGCTCAGCCTGATTTGCTGACTATTTTGATCTCTATTCAAGGGCAAATGAACCAGCTTCAGCGTCAGTTAGAAGAGCAGGCGAAACGGGTGGATCACATCTACGCATTTCTGCCGGGCCTAGCGCACCTCCAGTCGTAATGGATACGATGGCGGAGAAACCCTTAAAGATCCTTGCGGTGAATGTGAATTCACTGATAAGGATCAAGCGAAGAACCGTACTTTTTAAGTTGTTAGAAGATCAAAGAACTGATGTGCTTTTGGTTAGCGAAACTAAGCTATCCCAGAAACACAAACTGAGCCATAATAAATACAATATTATAAGAAGAGACCGACCCAACTCTACTCAAGGTGGAGGTGTTGCGATCTTCATTCACTAAGACTTGCCTGATGTAAGCCCGTGTACAGCGGTGAAGTGCGGAGATTCCAGGAGCTGGAAGCATGTATTGTGTGCATTGCTCTCTGTAGTGGAAAGAGGATGTACATGGTCGCGGTCTACGCACCTGGTGCTACTCAAACTACTTCATTTATTACAGAGCTCGAGACACTTTTTCGATGTCTAAGGCTGGAGTCGGAGGAGAATTATTTCCTCATGGCCGGAGATTTAAACGCCAAGCGTAGCGATTGGGGAATAACTTACCAAATTCTAGGGGGAACCTACTATTCAAATGGTGGGGTCAGCACAATGTCGAGTATAGACTCAATTTGATAGCTACAGATAGCCCGTCGTATCCTAGATGCGGCTCCTATCTGGATCTTATGCTATTCGACGTACGATTACAACTGACCAACACGAACCGACAAACAAGAAACTGCCTACACACTTTTGTGTATGACAGTGACCATTGCGGACTCAGTGCCGAAATTACAATTCCCAATGAAATTGCGGAATTGGAGGTGTTTGTTCAAACGTACCCCTACAATTACAGTAGGATGCGTTGGACACGCTTCTCCAGAGCTATGACGAGAGCACTCTCCTTGAATTCGCTCCACCCACCGTCCAATAGGAACCTGTCGAACGAGGAGATCGACAGGTACCTAAGCCAAATGGACGAGACAATCAAACGAACGATGGACAGTAGGATACCTCGTTATCAACACACTGACAACGCAGACATATTCCGCAATGCAGCAATCGACGCACTACACCAACAAAAAAGTGGACTTCTGTCAAGACTCAAAACCTTGTACAGACAGTTTACGGACAGACAAAACTCTGAGGTTAGGACACTGAAGTCGTTGATTAAAAATCTCCAACTGTTAATTAGAGAAAATTACAGACTCTCTGTAAATTTGCATTGGAACAACAAAATTCGGGCTGTAAAATCCAACAACCCGAGTATAAAGAATAATCAAAACGACCTGCCCTGTCTTAAGATCCCTTGAACGACGAACAATGAACAAATACTAATAACAGCAGGCATAGATCCCGTGAACGCTGTCGATGATGACAACTTTTTCATGATCGAAGATCCGCAGGAGAAAGTAGAGGCAATATGAGCGACTTACCAGGAAGCGTACAAGGTGAATGATAGCATTTGCCCGAACCACGACCTGGAAAATCGAGTCCGTGAGCACAACATCTACCTTCGAATTGATATACAGCACTGGCGATCAAAGGACATATTTTTTATGGAGTTTAATGACGATAACATGGCAAATAATGTCGTCGCCGATGAGGGGTTACATCCCCCGTTCGTATCGAAGGTGGAGCTCCAAACGATCTTCGACTCATTGAAAAGGAAGAAATCAGTAGGTATCGATGGAATATCTAACATTGTGCTTCGACATCTCCCTCCAGAAGCGGTGGACATTTACACTACCCTGTTTAACAATGTGCTGAATAATGCACATTATCCGGCGCATTGGAAGACAGCAGTGGTACAGCCTATTCCCAAAAGAGGTAAAGATACATCCAATCCGGCGAATCTCCGGTCGATAAGTCTCCTTCCGAACATCAGCAAAGTATTCGAGAAAGTGATCAATAGAGCCCTGCCTAAGTGGGTTGAGGACATGCATATAGTTCCGGATAACCAATTCGGTTTCAAGGCGGGTCATGAGACTGGTATCTGATATCCAATGGATCAAAAGTAAGAAACAATGCACGGGTGCCTGCCTGGTTGACTTGGAGAAGGCGTTCGATACCGTATGGTTAGAAGGACTCTTCTACAAGTTGAGCAGACTGGGTATAAGTAAACCACTGCTGTACATGCTCTGTAATATGTTCAGATAGTTCATTGTGAAAAATAGCAATGTGACTTCTGCTGGGACGTTCGAAATCGAAAACGGTCTACAACAAGGTGCGGTTAATTCGCCGATCCTCTTTAACATTTACACGAGTGATCTCGTAGGATCTCTTCCCCATGCTATTGCGTATGCAGACGACTTGATCGCGTATAGGTCAGGACCATAGATCGAGTTCATTGCAATACTCTTGCAGCGTGATTTCGATAAGATCAGGATATACTGCGACGACTGCAAGCTGAAGATCAACTTCCAGAAGACAGAGACTATTCTGTTTAGAACGTCGTTATCTGGGGCCTCCAGGGATACCAGAAAGAATTGGCGAAAGTTCTCAATCGTGGGACAGCACGCGCAGCCACTAGCGAGTCGAAGTGTGGTTAGATACCTTGGGATCTGGCTAGATCAATATCTATATTTTAATAAAAATGTAGATGCTGCTCCGGCCAGAGCCAAAGGTGCTTTTGCCTTTACAAAGAGACTGTTTTATAGCAGTCAACTCGATGCAAGAGTGAAGGTAGTCTGCTACATGGCCCTCATTCGGCCCATGCTCGTATATGGATGTCCCGTGTGGTTTAACGTGGGTGCAAGCTGGATGGAAAAGATTCGAGTGTTTGAGAGGGCTGGCCTTAGGGCTTGTCTTCAGTTGTACAGAACACCAGAGTCCCAGTACATAAAATTCTATTCTAATGAGGTCCTATATAACAGGGCGAACATAAACAGAGTAGATAATTTCCTGATCAAGATGATTCGAAGGCGCACTGTAAGAGCTATGTCCTCGATGAATAACCTGATCTCTGGGGCATACTACCCCAATGATTTGTATCACGAGAGCGTGTGCCTTAATGGCTTCATCCCCCCAGAGGCGTTCGTATTTTTAGATAGAGAAGGTCTGATACAGGATAAAGTAGCGGTGCCGCTAATCTACCATGTTGCCCGAAATGCTGCGGACAGGCGACTTAACTACGACCGACACGTCGCACATAGCACCACGGAGCGTCTCCGGTTTAGTAGAGCGGTATCAAGCCGTGATATGGCAGATGCAGCAAGACAGCACCAGAAATTCTGGTGGCTCGTAGACGGAGAGAGAACTCTCTCGTCGTTTCCTTTTGATTAGGGGTAGCCTCACAAGGGGCAAAGTCGGTGTAGCTTTTTATAGCCTGGCCAGCTTACATAGTTCTAAGGTCGGTTTAAGCTTTAAGGATTAAAAAAAAAAAAATTAATAAAAAAATAAAAAAAAAACTTATACATGTGTATGTATACTATACGTATTATGAAGGTATACAGTATATCTATATATATGTATATATATATATGTATATCAAAAAAAATTTGCGTGTTTAATCACGTACGTTAGAATAAGTAGCTTTTAGGTAGTTCATAAGTTTTATATATAGATAAAAAATTCAGTTCATATACTAAGTTTTTGCTTCAAAATTTTTTCTTAGTTTCTCAATATTTGTAAGTATAGTTTTAATAAATATTTTAAGTTATGTTACGTCGAAAGACGTAGTTTAAGCATTAGGTAAGTGTTGCCCAATGACAGGTATATCCTGGGGGATATTCCAGGACAGCAGCGAACCCAGAAGAAATTCGAGTCGATAGAAAGTTCAGACACGAGGAAGAGGTGGTGCGATGTGTATGGAGATCTTTTTGGTGACGATAGCCAATCCGAAAGCGAAACAGATGAAGCTGACCCCGAGAATTTCGATGTAGAGGTCTCCGTCCCAGCGGTTACAAGAAGGCTCGAGGGCGAGCCTTAAGTCAGGATGGATGAGCTGTAACACCTTTTGTACCAACACCCATAACCTTATTATTAAGTTAGACCTCCGTGGGCACAGCACCTGCGACAGTTTGTTTTGGAAAACTATTCTGTTGATCTACACTTCACAGCTCCGCTTAAGTACGTCAGAGTTGTGTCTTTTTGTGTTTCAATATTGTAGTGATGAGGGAATTTAGGGTTGATTTTACCAACATTCGTGGGCTTCGAACAAATTTCTTCGATGTGTACGCCCACGCTCATTCCCATAAACCAGCTGTTCTGGCACTAATCGAAACACAGGTAGTGAAAGAATCTTCCGATTTGAAACTGAGTGGATATAACTTAGTGTCATTATTCTTTCCCCACCGTAGCCTCGCCATTTATGTCGTTAGTGCTCCAACTCGGAATTTAATTTCAAATGGCTAAAATTCACCGTCCCTAAGCAAATAAATCACTACTGCTTTATTTACAGAAGCCCTAGTGGGGACGGCAACTTAACTTTTGATGAATCTGATGCGTTGTTTGATTCCATCAGTCGAATTGTCTCCTTGTATCCTCATACTGAAATCGACATTGCGGGCGATTTCAATATACACAATTCGGATTGGCTTCAACATTCTGGCCAGACAACACCCGAAGGAAGGTATGTTGAAATTTTTGTTGAGATAAACAATTTGACTCAGCTTGTAAATGAGCCTACACATAGACAGGACATTGAAAGTCATTCCGCCAACACCTTGGACTTACTTTCTCACCCTGATAAATACACCATTGATGTTCTAGCGCCTCTAGGTCAGTCTGATCATAATATCGCATCAGCTAAATTCTCGTACTCTGACCACACAGTTAAAGAAAAATATAGCAATACGAGTAAGCCAACTGGAGCGCCCTCAATAGCTTCTTTAGGAGTTTTAACTGATCGCTATGCTTTCTCGATAGCTACGTGGATGCCGGAGCTGATATGATCACCGACACTATCCTCTTAGGTATGAATGACTTTATTCCTAACAGAATAAAGAGCATTAAACCTAAGGTTTATGAGTTTTATAGTCTGACCAGAGCTGTAAAGAGGCTACCAGGTTAAAAGAGGTAAGATTTCGGTTTTATAAAGCCAACAAATCTGAGGAAAACCGAAAGAAGTTTAAACAAGCCAGAAAAGACTGCTATGCCCATATTCGACGTGTAAAATTCTTACATGACCAAAAAAAAAGGTAGTAAATATGTTTGGTCATTCTACAAAAATATTAAAAATTCTACCTCGTCTTCCATCCCTATGCTCATTTACAATGACATTCCAGCTGTCAGCTCCTTAGACAAGACCAATCTGCTTGCTGTTCTCTTTGCAGCGAATTCCACGCTACCAGATAATGCTTTGTCTCCACCTGTATTTGAGAGCGCCAAATTTTCCATGGGACAACTCCACTTTCGCACTCGTACAGTAGCAGGAGTACTCAAATGTCTTGCCTGCAACTTCTAATCCAATTCATTCCTTCACTGATGACAGTACCCTCAGTTTTTCATATCCGTTCCCTAACTCACGTTCTTGCTCTTCGGCCGTAAAAGGGGAACGGCAACGTATTGTAATATGCAAGCTACGGCTCGAGTAGATAAAACAATATTCTGTGAAATTATTTCTTTATTTTCTAGTCTATAGAACAATTCAGGTTCACACTATACTATTCTTCGCAATTCTTTTCTTACAAGGTCTCTGTCCTCTCAAATCACTTTATCTCCTTTCAATTACTTAATTCACAAATCCAAACTAATTACTTCTCCTTGTTAAATCTCAACTTTCAATTTATCACAAAATTACAACTTCGCCCATTATCACTTTTCTAATCTCTTCGCCACAGTTTAAAAACGACTGCCCCTTTTTGATCGCCATCTGTCCTTATATAGCAGAAGTTTCTGATAGCCAGAAACTTCTAGCAAATTCTTCGACCACTGGAACAAGAAAAATGCTGATGTAATAATTCCAAGATGACAATCATTTCGTGCAGTTATAATTCTCTCTTGTTCTATTTTGTTGACATGAGCTGTGGAGACTTCATCACAGACACGAACCTCGAATGAAAGGACACTTCGAACCAAAATTCTGCCAGAATGAAAAGACACTTCGGAATTTGTTGCATCATACTTTTAGGGAGCGTAGTTATTATTATGCTACAGTATGTTAAACACATTAAATTCCGACCATAATTAAATGGGGTTTAACCAACAGAGTGGAATTTAATGCTTCCAAACCAATTTAATGCTTCCAAACCGCTTCCATTTCATGCTGTCTTCTGTCTCTCAAGCGAAACCAAAACCCTCAACCATTATCCATGAAAAGACTTGCCATTCTCGGTATGTGTATTAATAACCATCTTCGATAGAACGATCAAATATTCGAGGTCGCCAAAAATACTGCAAATATCTAGGATTCCTTAAACGGTGCAAGAAATATTTTACCCCGTCTGATCTGGCTTCAATTTATAAGGCATTCATCAGCCCTAAGCTGGAATCTAACGCCTATATCTGGTCTAGTACACCCAAGACCGTTCTGCACATTCTTGATAGGGTACAAAATCGCGCATTAAAACTTATATGTGATAGAAACATTGTGAATGCTTTACATTCACTCGAACATAGGAGAAATGTCTCATGCCTCTCCCTGTTTTATCGTTTTTTTCACAAAAAATGCTCCAGCTAAATAGCCAGCTGCATTCCTCCTTCAAAATTTCACCCGCAATACGCGACATGCTTCGAATGCACATCAGTTCACCCTAAAGCCTAACTTCGGTCGTACTGGCAAATATAGGTATTTTTTTATAAGCCGAACGACACGAATGTGGAATGATCTACCAAGCTCTATATTTCCCCATCACTACAACCTTCAAACATTTAGAGCCAACGTGCACAGGCTTCTGCTCTGTTCCTCTTCCCCTTTTTCCTAAAAACCTGTGCCCTGTAACAGTAAAAAGGTATTCATATTAATTTTGGCGCGCGAGTTACGCAAGCTGATCAGCCACATCCAAAGCCCCACGTGTGACCGGATGTATAAGTAATTGACCTGCGGTCATCGATATAGCCAATTTTACTTTTGTTATTCTAAGAATTAGCTCTCTGCTAAAATTGCACTTTTACTTTTCTAAGAAATATATTTGCATTGTCAGCTCACACTTAATACTTGTTCCAAGAATTGTACACTTACATTATATGTTATTTGAATCAATAAAGAATTTTGTAATTTCAAGAAAGTCAGAATAAAATTGTCATCCAAACCGCATAGACGCTGTTTTTCTTTACGCTCCCGAAGGTTGGAACTTGTAACTGGCGCAGTCGCGTAGTCCGGTGTCGGTAATTTTTTTTAAGAAAAAACTAGCAAGTCGGCGGTTCACCGAGGCGCAGTTGCTTAAAAAGAATTTGGTATCGTAGTGTTTTCAACAAAAGCATATTGAGAGAAAGCACTAATATTGAGAGTACATCGGTAGCAGTGGTAAAAACGAGATGCATATTGCACCTTATTGACTTAAGCGCAGGATTCGCAGATAAAATAATTATCACGGGCTAGTTCCAATAGCTCTATGTTCCTTGTATGGCTGTAGTTACCATCCAAACTAATAAAATGGGCTTATCTATAGTTGGCTTTGTGTATTTTAAAAAATGTTGGAACCAGTTTGTGAATATATCCACCTGTACCCAACCAGAAATGTGGCAAGCCGAATCTGATCCAGGAGGAGCGTGTTTCATCAGTTGTGGATTTTTATTTTTTCGAGGGAAAATAAGAAAAGATGGAACAAAAGATCCGCCTGCGCTCATGCAATTGATGACGGTAATAAGTGAGCCCCGTTCGGTAGAAGTCATTGCTCCTATTTGCCTTTTACCCTTCTTTCCTAAGATCTTTGGATGCTTGCTTTGAACGATCGAAAGTCCTGTTTCATCAACATTCTAAATCGCTGTTGCGGAAAAGTTATGATTTTCATATTCTCCATCCAGGAGGTTGAAAAAGGATTCTACATTGTCCTTTGTAAGTCCCCTGGCTCTATCGAATCGCACGAATTCTTAGTGTGTTTTTATGGCGGTTAAGAAGCCCGTATAACCAATCTTTCACAGCACATTCTTTTAAAATGGAAAAGCGAATCGGAATACAATTTTTTTTTGCTACTTGAAATGCAAGAGAACGAATGTCACTCCTGATCAGACCCCAAAACCAAGACTCCATCTCAACAGCATAATACTCTAACTCACGTTCGATTATGACACTGAGAACAGGCTTGCGGCCTAGAGGCATAGCAATTAGTTTATCAACATCTTCCTCACTTCGAGCCATCCTGTAAAGGGTTGAATGTGAGACAATGTATGTTTTTGATGCCATTTGAATGCCCATATCTCCATTCCTTACAGCTTGCACAGCTTTCCGCATCATATCTGCATCCCATCGCCTTATTTCACTTTTCTTAGGCATCTTCCAAAGCAGTCTGGAATTAAAAAACTGAAAAAAATAACTAGTGGGTAATGCGGAATAGTATTCCACTATACCCTCCTCATGGTATTCCACATTAGCCGATTTGGAAACTATTGTAAACTACGACTTATAACAAAAAATATATCTAAAAACTCACCGATTTATAGTAAAATAATTAAATTTGACAAGTGTTCGACGAAAACTACACTTGCACAGTTAAAGAAACCGCAATTTGTCCTTCGAAAAAACTCAAACAAAAACGCACAAAAAAAGTCATGTACACCCAAGTAAGAACTTTGACTGACTCAGACACACCGGTTGATAATATCAACAAAGAGAAGAGCGTAGCACTTTCTTTTCTGTTTACATTCTGAGAAAATTAAGAGAGCAGATAGACCATCTGCGTTTTAGCAAATAAAGCACTATTCCACATTATCCGCATATTCCACAATACCCGAAGTTACTCTACCATCACCGCGAAATTTATCCTAAACACCGGATGAACCAAAATTAAATACGAAAAATATATACATACAAAAAAAAAAGTGAATTTTGGATAAACAACGATAAAAGATTATTCTTTTGCAAATCAATTAAAAATTTAAAAAGAAATAATTAAATAAACAGGAAAGCAGAATAAAAATAAAATTAATCAGGCTATTAATAAAAATACAAAGTGAAACAAAGTAAGAAAAAAAATTAAAGTAAACAAAGAAAAAAGAAATAAAATATAAAAATTTTATGAATTATATAAGCATGTGAAGTTAGTTAAAACAAATTTAAGATACAACAAAAAACAGAAAGTGAAAAAATATACGTAATATATACAAAATAAACGGGGAACAATAATAACAGAATAATATAACTAAGTTACGAAGCAAACAAAAAATATAAAAACATAACGGTGATCGACAAAAGTGAACTGTACAAAAGAAGTGGGAAAATAGCTGTATAAGAAATCAACAAGGAAAACCGAAAAGTATGATGCTAATATTTCTGGGATTAATATGAGTAAAAGTATTGAATATATATCCACGCATAAGAAAATTACGTCTTTCCTTCCCTACCCTAAGTCCAAAAGAACAATAAGTTTAACTTCTATTCTTGAGGAAGATATTGCGTTAGATAGGCATTATAGTCAAAGCTCTACAAACCTTAATTTTAGCGATAGTCATAATTCGTTAGCATCTACATCTAAAATAAATACTAACATTTCACCACCACAATTAAGCGCATCGCAAATACCCAACCCAAGTGCATCGCGAACACCCAACCCAAGTGCATCGCAAATACAAAATCCGATATCTTCAACTCTCTTAGAATTCCTGATGTGGTCAAGGATTTGCCCAGATTCGATGGCAATCCAAGACTACTTCACGAATTCATGTCGAAGAAATTTTGACGTTTTTAAGAAGCGTTGACGGTACGACATATTCTACCATCCATTTGTGAGCCATTCGGAAAAAGATAAAAGGGCAGGCAACACGTCCAGTCGTAATGGGTACGAACATGGAGGAGCAAACCTTGAAGATCCTTGCGGTGAATGTGAATTCACTGATTAGGATCGAGCGAAGAGCCGTATTGTTTAAGTTGCTAGAAGACCAAACCCCTGATGTGCTTATGGTTAGCGAAACAAAGCTATCCCAGAAACACAAATTGGGGCACAATAAATACAATATTGTGAGAAGAGACCGACCCAACTCCACACGAGGAGGAGGTGTTGCGATCTTCATACGCAAACAACTGCAATTTAAAGTTATGTATAGCGGTGAAGTGCGAAGGTTCCAGGAGCTGGAAGCGTGTATCGTGTGCATCCCTCTCCGTAGTGGAAAGAGGATGTACTTGGTCGCACTCTTTGTACCTGAAGCTACTCAATCTACTTTATTTATTTCAGAGCTCGAGACACATTTTCGATGCCTAAGGCTGGAGTGGGAGGAGAATTATTTTAGCATGGCCGGAGATCTTAACGCCAAACATAGAGATTGGGGAAATAACACACCTAACCCTACTATTCAATTGGTGGGGTCGGCACAGTGTCGAGTATAAACTCGATTTGAAAGCTACAGATAGTCCGTCGTTTCCTAGAAGCGGCTCCTATCTGAATCTTATGCTGTTCGACATACGGTTACAACTGACTGACATGGACCGACAAACTATAAACTGTTTGCACACATTTGTGTATGACAGTGACCACTGCGGACTCAGTGCCGTAATAACGATTCCCTACGAAACTGCGGAGTTGGAGGAGTTTGTCCAAACGTACTCCTATAATTATAGTAGGACGCGTTGGACTCGCTTCTCAAGAACTTTGACAAGAGCACTCTCCTCGAATTCGCTCGACCCACCGTCCAATAGGAACCTGTTAAACGAGGAGATTGACTGGTACCTAAAACAAATGGACGAGACAATTAAACGAACTATGGACAATACGATACCTCGGTATCAACATACTGACAACGCAGACATATTCCGTAATGCAACAATTGACGTACTACACCAACACAAAAGTAGACTGCTGTTGAGACTAAAAACCTTGTACAGACAGTTTACTGACAGACAAAACTCGGAGGTTAGGATGCTGAAGTCGTTGATTAAAAACCTCCAAAATTTAATTAGAACAAATTACAGACTTTCAGTAAATTTGCATTGGAACAACAATATTCGGGCTGTAAAATCCAACAACCCGAGTATGTTCCCGCAAATAAATAAAATATTTCGGAGGAATAATCAAAACGACCTTCCGTGTCTTAAGATCGCCAGAACAACGAACAATGGACAAATACTAATAACAGCAGGTATAGATCCAGATAACGCAGTAGAGGATGACAACTTCTTTGTGATCGAAGATCCGCAGGAGAAGGTAGATGCTATAGGAGCGACTTTCCAGGAAGTGTACAAGGTGAATGATACCATTTTCCCGAACCACGACCTGGAAAATCGCGTCCTTGTGCACAACTTCTACCTTCGAAATGATATAGAGCACTGGCGATCAGAGAACATAAGTTTTACCGAGTTCAATGACGATAACATGGCAAATAATGTCATCGCCGTTGAAAGGGTACATCCCTCGTTCATATCGAAGGTGGAGCTCCAAGCGATCTTCGACTCATTGAGGAGGAAGAAATTTGCGGGAATCGATGGAGTATCGAACATTGTGCTTCAACATCTCCCTCTAGAAGCGGTTGACATTTACACCACTCTGTTTAACAATGCGCTGAATAATGCACATTATCCAGCGCATTGGAAAACAGCAGTGATACAACCCATCCCCAAAAGGGGTAAGGACACCTCCAATCCGGCAAATCTCCGGTCGATAAGTCTCCTTCCGAACATCAGCAAGGTATTCGAGAAAGTGATCAATACAGCCCTGCTTAAGTGGACTGAGAACAGTAATATAATTCCGGATAACCAATTCGGTTTTAAGGCGGGGCATGATACAATACATGCCGCGTCTAAACTGGTATCGGATATCCAATGGAACAAAAGCAAGAAACAGTGCACGGGTGCCTGCCTGATTGACTTGGAGAAGGCCATCGACACCGTATGGTTAGAGGGACTCTTCTACAAACTGAGCAGGCTGGGCATAAGCAAACCACTGCTGTACATACTTCACATCATGCTCACCAGTAGACAGTTCGTTGTCAAAAATGGCAATGTGACTTCTGCTGGAACATTTCTAATTAAAAACGGTCTGCAACAAGGTGCTGTTAATTCACCGATCCTTTTCAACATTTACACGAGCGATCTGATAGGATCACTTCACCATGCCATAGCGTACGCAGACGACTTGATCGCGTACAGATCAGGACCAAAAATCGAGTTCATTGCAATTCTCTTGCAACGTGATTTCGATAAGATTCAGCGATATTGCGATGACTGGAAGTTGAAGATCAACTTCCAGAAATCGTAAACCATTCTTTTTTGGAAGCCGTTGTCTGGGGCCTCTAGGGGTACCAGAAAGAATTGGCGAAAGTTCTCAATCGTGGGACCACACGGACAGCCACTTGCGTGTCAAAGTGTAGTCAGATACCTGGATCTCTGGTTAGACCAATATCTATATTTTAACAAACATATAGATGCTGCTCTGGCCAGAGCCAAAGGTGCTTTTGCCCTTACAAAGAGGCTTTTTTATAGCAAGCAACTCGATGCAATGGTATAGGTAATCTGCTACATGGCCCTTACCCAGCCCATGCTCGTATATGGATATCCCGTGTGGTTCAACGTGGGAGCAAGCTTGTTGGAAAAGATTCGGGTGTTTGAGAGGGCCTGCCTTCACTTGTACAGAACACCAGAGTCCCAGTACATAAAATTCTATCCCAATGGGGTCCTATACAATAGGGCTAACCTAATAAGAGTGGATAATTTCGTTATTAAGCTGATTCGAAGGCATATTGCAAGAGCAATGAGCTCGACGAACAACCTGATCTCTGGGGCTTATTACCCCAATTACGAGTATCACGAGAGAGTGCGCCTTAACGGCTTTGGCCCCCAGAGGCGTTCCTCTATTTTGATAAGAAAGGTCTGATCCGGGACAGATTGGTGGTGCCGCTAATCTTCCACGTTGCTCGGACAGTTGTGGATAGGCGACTCAACTACGACAGAGACGTTGCACACGGCAGTGTGGAGCGTCTCCGGTTCAGTGGGGCGGTATCGGGTCGCGATATTTTTGACGTACAACGTCAGTACGGTCATTTCTGGTGGCTAGACGAAAGAAAGGGAATTCCTTCGCCGTTTCCTCCTAATCCAGGGTAGCCTGTTGGATGTTTAAAGTTGGCTGTTATTGAGCATGGCCGACTTACTTAGTTTAAGGTTTAGGTAGTTTAGGTATATTGTAAAAAAAAAAAAAAAAATAAAAAAAAAAGTACATATATAATTACGTGAGGTAGAGTAAGATAGATTAAGGTAGAATAAGATATTTTAAGATTTATTTTAAGGTAGATTTGTAAGTTTTATATATAAGATCAATTAAAAAAAAAAAAAAAAGTTCATGTACTAAGTTTTTTGTCTAATTTTCTTGGTAACAATTAAAATAAAAAAAAAATAAATAAATGAATAAATAAACATTTTTGAAGTTCGTTACGTCGAAAGACATAGTTTTAAGTATTAGGTTTAACTTAGAGCGCTCGCATAGGGCCCGTAAGTTAGAATGACAATAGTTAAGTTAGTTAAGCTAGTTTTAAGCGTTTTTCATCTAGCATGTAAGTTATAATGAATTACTTAATAAAAAAATGCATTAAAAATGAATGAAATGAAGAAGGGCAGGCAAATGAATATGTACGGCACACCCCTAAATTGGGACACAATTAAAAATATTCTTATTTTACATTACTCTGACAAGAGAACGGAAACGTCACTCATACGCGACTTACATGACCTAAGACAGGGAAATAAAACTGTGGAAGAATTTTATAGCTCAATAATAGAAATTCAGGCAACCCTACTTAATAACGTATTGATCCACGAAACGGATCAAAATGTAATCAAAGCAAAACAAGCTCTGTATGCAGAAATGTGCTTAAATGTCTCTCTTACAAGACTCAAAGAACCTATTGGTTCAGTCGTAAGGGCAATGCGATCCCCAACATTGGGGATTTATTTCATGGGTTTTTGGGGATTTATTTCATACTTCAAATTGGGGAGTTATTTCATGATGAAATAAGTCCCCAAATTAAGCTATGAAAGAAGTTCCCAAAACAATTATATCAAAGGAAATCAGTGTATAATGGTGTTAATAAATATGAGTGTTATGAAAAGAAGTGTAAAGCCCGTATTAATTTATTGCCGGACAATATTTTGCAAAAACCAAAAAAGTTTAGTGGGCATAATCATGCCAGTGATTGTGAAAATATTTATGAGGAGTTAAAAATTCTCAATAATATGAAAAAAGATTGTTTGAATAGCGTTACCGTGCTAAGTGATGTTAACGCTATGAGTGGCATTCGCTCAATTCATTTTCATTTTGGGGTCTTATTTCATACCTTTTTGGGGACTTATTTCATTCTCCATTTCGGGACTAATTTCGCAGTGAAATAAGTCCCCAATTTGTTGGGTTTATTTCATTTTAATTTTGGGGGCTTATTTCTTGGGGGGTTATTTCCTGGAGCCGGTGCATAATATGAATACAAGTACAGCAGAGAAACCATCGCCGGGAGCTTACCAACAATCATTAGACCAATACTACAATGGTGACTCTGAGCATAATATTCCTCAACAATTGGATCAATACTATCAGGATCTCGACGAACAAGACTAGAAACTTCTCGACGCCTTTGCAGAATTAGACAACGAAAATTTTCATCCGTCTGCCTCTCAAAACCAACAGGATACATAGATATTAACAAGTATGGTCATACCCTTCCATATATACATATATCTTCTCCCTTTGGTCGACCTTTGAAATTTCTAATAGACACGGGAGCTTCTTCTTTCCTGCTGATCGTATCACCTGCAACCCAATAACCATTCCAACAATCTTAAACAAATATGATCTTAACCAACAAATCATACTCCCTATTTTGTCAGAATTCAAAACCCCTGGCAATATAAAGTTTTTGTTGTTTAAATTTCACCAGTACTTCGATGGACTTCTAGGCTTAGATGCATTAGCAAAATTAGGAGCTAAAGTAGACCTCTGCAACATCTTAATCACTAAAAACTCAAGGATCCCTCTGAGGTTTAAACCCAATTTCAATTCTGGAAAAATCTTAATACCTTTCAACTTAAAAAAAATCGTTAAAGTACCAGTAGATGTACGTAGCGGTGACATTTTTACTAAAACCATTGCCATCGAACCACAGTTGCACAAATCCGAAGGATTATATAAAGCAAGCGACTGGTTCAGCCTAGTCGAAGTCACAAATAACAGCGACGAAAACAAAATCATTTAAATAGAACAACCGATTAAAATCAAACAGTACAACCCTTCCGAATTTATCGAAGTTAATAATTTCAACATAGGCAACAACGAATATTCGGACGACGCAAGCATTATCAATCTTATTCGATCCTATCATCTCAATTCAGAAGAAAAACATGCCCTACTCAAAATATGTAAGACCTACGATGACGTATTCTTTAAAGAAGGTACGGCACTTTCCAATCTATACTAAGTCATACAGGTACCCATACGTTCATAAATCCGAGGTCCAGAAACAAATAGTAAATATGTTAGAACAAAAAATTATTCGCCCAAGCCACTCACCTTGGAGCTCGCCAGTTTGGATAGTTCCAAAAAAGGTTGATGCAAGTGGAAAACAAAAATGGCGTTTAGTTATCGATTTCTGTAAAGTTAACGAGAAGAAAATCTCAGACCGATACTCGCTTCCCAATATTACTGAAATATTGGATAAACTCGGGAAATGTTGATTTGGCTAGCGGATTCCACCAAATCGAGATGCACCCAGACGATATTGCTAAGACAGCATTTACTGTAGAGAATGGACACTATGAATACTTAAGAATGCCTTTCGGGCTGAAAAACGCCCCATCCACATTCCAACGCGTAATGGATAATGTCCTAAAAGACCTCATAGGTAAAATTTGACTCGTCTATCTAGACGATATAATTGTGTTCTCCACATCCCTCCAAGAGCACATAGAGAACTTAAAGAAAATATTCGATAGACTCCGTGGATCAAATCTCAAGATTCAAATTGACAAATCGGAATTCCTTCACAAAGAAATCTCATTCTTGGGACATATCGTCTCAACTGAAGGCATAAAACCAAACCCTGAAAAGATCCAAGCAATCAAGAAATTCCCAATTCCGAAGACCCAAAAAGAAATTAAGTCGTTTCTTGGACTCTTGGGATACTATCGAAAATTTATCAAGGATTTTGCGAAATTGATAAAACCCATGACGGAATGCCTCAAAAAAGGCAGAACGGTAAAGCTCACAGAGTCATTTATTAAATCATTTGAAGATTGTAAAAACATACTGACCAACGACCCTATCTTATAGTACCCCGACTTTTTTAAGCCATTCATACTAACAACGGATGCTAGCAACTTCGCCTTAGGCGCCATACTCTCTCAGGGCCATATAGGATCAGACAGACCCATTTGCTATGCTAGCCGTACGCTGACTGACACTGAAATTAATTATTCAACGATAGAGAAGGAACGATTGGCCATTGTGTGGGCCACAAAATATTTCCGACCCTATCTTTTCGAACGTAAATTTCAAATTGTTACGGACCATAGGCCGCTCACACGGTTAATGAGCCTCAAAGAGCCTAACTCCAAGCTAGTCAGATGGAGACTAAAATTGGAAGAATTTGATTATGAAATTAGATATAAAAAAGGTAAACACAATACTAACGCTGATGCCCTCAGTCGAGTTAAAATCGACACTATTGAACAAGAAGAAATTCATACTAATAACATAGACACACAAGACATTTCGGGAACAACAGTTCATTCGGCCGAAGAAAATCTAAACGATCACATTCCAATTTCAGAACGACCGATTAATGTATTTAATATCCAACTTTTTCTTACAAAGGCAAGCAACTCTTCTATCAAAATTGAAACCGCCTTTAAAAACAAATTAAGACGCACAATATAAAGACCAGACTATACGGAAGAATCAATAATAGAAATATACAAAAAAATGTTACCCCCAAATAAAATGACAGCAATTTTTACGGATCACGAAATTTTTCGAATAGTACAATTCGTGTAGTCTCAACATTTCTCCAGTAAACTGACAGACGTAACAGACAATGACGAACAGGGGAAACTGATAAACGACTACCACATAAATAACAATCATCGAGGGATAAACTAAACCCTACTTCATCTAAAGAGATCGTATTTCTTTCCATACATGAAGACAAAAATAACTCAATCAATCAATAATAGCGAAAAATGTCAAACCCTCAAATATGACAAGAACCCACAAGTACCAAAGTTCGAAAAACCTGAGTCCTCGGCAAAACCCTTGGATGTAATCCATATTGAAATTTTTTTTTTTTTTATTTTTTTTTATATAATCTGCGCGCGCCAAAGGGAGTATTAATACCCTTTAGTTGTTTCAGGGCACGGAAGTCAGGGAAAAGGTGGAAGAGGAACAGTGGAGGTACCTATGCACGTTGGCTTTGAATGTTTGAAGGTTGTAGTGATGGGGAAATACAGAGCCTGGTAGATCGTTCCACATTAGTGTTGTTCGGCTTATAAATGAATCCCTATATTTGACAGTACGACCGAAGTTTGGCTTCAGGGTAAACTGATGTGCATTCGAAGCATGTCGCGTATTGCGGGTGAAATTTTGAAGGCGAGGAATGCAACTGGCTATTTCGCTGGAGCATTTTTTGTGGAAGAAACGATAAAACAGGGAGAGAGAGGAGACATTTCTCCGATGTTCTAGTGAATGAATGGAATTCACAATGTCTCTATCACCTACGAGTGTTAACGCGCGATTTTGTACCCTATCAAGAATGTGTCTTGGGTGCACCAGACCAGATATGGGCGTTATATTTCAGCTTAGGGCGGATGAATGCCTTATAAATTGAGGCCAGATCAGACGGGGTAAAATATTTCTTGCACCGTTTAAGGAATCCTAGACATTTTGCAGCATTTTTGGCGACCTCGAATATGTAATCATTCCATCGAAGATGGTTATTAATACACATACCGAGAATGGCAAGTCTTTCGGTTTCAATGATGCAAGTACCATCCATGGATAATGGTTGAGGGTTTTGATTTCGCTTGAGAGACAGAAGACAGCATTGTGTTTTAGAAGCATTAAATTCCACTCGGTTGGTTGAACCCCATTTAATTATGTTGTCCAGGTCGGAATTTAATGTGTTTAACATACGTTGCCGTTCCCCTTCTACGGCCGAAGAGCAAGGACGTGAGTTAGGAAACGAATATGAAAAACTGAGGGTACTGTCATCAGCGAAGGAATGGATTGGATTAGAAGTTGCAGACAAGAGATCATTTATAAATATAATAAAGAGAGTCGGAGACAAAACAGAGCCTTGGGGAACACCAGCATTTATTTGGTGAATTGCAGACTTGAAGCCGTCCAAAACAACTTGTATTGAACGCCCCGAAAGGTAATTTCTAATCCATTGAAGAAGAGACTTATCGATGCCGTATGCACGCATTTTCGACACAAGAGTCTGATGCCAAACTCTGTCAAATGCTTTTGAAATATCAAGCGCAACCATCTTGGTTTAGCCGAAGTGATGGAGAGATTGGTTCCACTTCTCGGTGAGATATGCCATCAAATCACCAGTGGACCTGTTGCTACGAAAACCATACTGCCGGTCATAAGGAAGTTTTCGTGAATCGAGATATTTCATAAGCTGACGATTTATCAGCGTTTCCATGACCTTGGAAAGAAGGGACGTAAGTCCAATGGGTCGGTAGTTGGACGGGGAGGAAGATTCGCCTTTTTTGGGGACTTGCTGGACAAATGCTGTTTTCCATCTATTCGGAAAGAGCCCTGAAAAGTAGGATAGACAGAAAAGCTTACGCAGAGGTTTTGCCAGCGTAGCAGAACACCTCTTCAGAACTATGGGGGGGATACCGTCTGGACCAGCGGATTTGTGTATGTTAAGACCTTTGAGTACTCCTGCAACTGTACGAGTGCGAAAGTGGACTTGTCCCATGTAAAATTTTACGCTCTCAAATACAGGTGGAGACAAAGCATTATCTGGCAGCGTGGAGTTCGCTGCAAAATGAGCAGCAAGCAGATTAGCTTTGTCTAAGGAGCTGACAGCTGGAATGTCATTGTAAATGAGTGTGGGGATGGCAGACGAGGCAGAATTTTTAATATTTTTGACGAATGACCAAAAATTTTTACTACCTTTGGGACATTGTAGGATTTTTTGCCTCAATGTTTGGTCATGTAAGAATTTTACACGTCGAATATGGGCATTGAAGTCTTTTTTGGTTTGTTTAAACTGCTTTCGGTTTTCCTCAGATTTGTTTTCTTTATAATACCGAAAACTTACTTCTTTTAACCTGATAGCCTCTTTACAGCTCTGGCCATACCACGAGTTTGAATTAGGTTCAATGCTCTTTATTCTGTTAGGAATAAAGTCATTCATTGAAATTAAATTCCGGGTTAGAACAGTGGCCATACTGTGGTGGAACTTGGTAAGCAATATCACTACGGACGTAAATGGCGAGGCCACGGTGGGGAAAGAATAATGACACTAAGTTATACCCAGGCAACTTCAAATCGGAAGATTCTTCAACTGCCTGTGTTTCACTTAGTGCCAAAACAGCTGGTTTATGGGAGTAGGCGTGGGCGTACACATCAAAGAAATTCATTCGAAGCCCACGAATGTTGGTAAGATCAACCCTAAATTCCCTCATCACTACAACATAGAAACACAAAAAACACAACTCTGACGTAACTAAGCGAAGCTGTGAAGTGAAGATCCAATGAATAGTTTTCCAAAACAAACTGTCACAGGTGCTATGCCCAAACGACAATCAGCTATGGTCCGCTATTCGGATAAACATTCACAGCCCGCTATG
Organism: Pocota personata; assembly: GCA_963082735.1. Classification (NCBI taxonomy): domain Eukaryota; kingdom Metazoa; phylum Arthropoda; class Insecta; order Diptera; family Syrphidae; genus Pocota; species Pocota personata. The sequence goes on from OY720429.1 coordinate 132,646,142, forward strand.
CATCAAATGTTACACTCTCTCAGTCATCGCAACTGGAAGTATGTACATACATAGCACGTACTCCAATTGCGATAACAAAGAAGCGCAACCGCGGGTGAGAGGAGGTGAAAGATGGAAAGCACCGACACTGATTTATTTTTTTTATTTTTTTATTTTTTTTTTCCACTGCACTTTTACCACTGGTTTATTTTATTTTCTTTTATTATTATTATTTATTTATTTTTCCACTGCACCACACTGAATGTAATTTGACGGGCGCGAAATATTATTATTATTTGATGGAATTATTTTTTTAATTAATTTTTTTTTTTTTTTGTTTTTTGTAGCGATCGTAATCTACATGCGCGCGCGACGACAGGCAGTAGGCAACTCCAATCATATATATAATCAACAATAAAAATATACTCACAATAATTGATAAGTTTTCTAAATTTGCGTCTGCCTATACACCTTCTTCCCGCAGTAGCATCATTATAACTAAGCACATGAAACATTTCTTTAGCCTACTGGCATCCCAAGAAAAATCATTTCTGATCATCGATCCGAATTCACGAGCAGCATTTTCAAAGAGCTTTGTAAACAATATAGTATACTTCTTCATTTTACATCTATTCAACAATCAAGTAGCAATTCCCCAGTGGAGAGACTCCACTCCACCTAACACGAAACTCACCCCTTTTGAATTATTTTATGGTAGAACCTCCGAATTTGACAAAAATATAGATTTTAATGATGAAACCGATTACGTTAAGAAACTAAATGAATACAAAGAAATCTTATATCCAAAAATTAAAGAAAGAGTTGAGAATATAACAAATAATAGAATAGATAAGTTAAATATAAACCGCGAAGTTCCTGAAGAGTTAGAAACCAATAATATAATATTTAGAAGAGAATCTCGTAGAAACAAACTAACGCCGCGATTTACAAAGCACGTAGTGAAAAGAGATAACAAAGTCACGATTTTTACTAACGATAATAGGAAAATACATAAATCAAAAATAAAAAGGAAAAGAAAGACGCACAATATATAAATTCCTGTTACATATTTTTAGGACACTGGATATAACAGCACAAAAGCTGGAAAAACGAGAACTGACGAACAAACAAGCAATACTGCCACTCAAATTAAGAACAGCGCGAACTATAAAGACTTACAATAACTTAGTACACATAATTGTCCTAGAGACATATCAACACAGCATAGAAAAGAATTCCAAAATTTATCCTTAGTAGAAATGAGTTGAATCAAATCGAAGAAATATTAACTAACCAAAGTATTAAAATTGGCTCTAGTGAACGCACATATGAAATGCTTGGCTTGCAAGCATATTACAATAATTCTAAGATTATACTTACTGTTCAAATACCCATCCTATCCCCTAAAGCCTATTCTTTAATACACAACCCACTGCCCATAAACAGTGCCAAGGAAATCGAACTTCCACCCCACGCCCTCGATAATTCACAATATATTCAATAGGCATTTACTACTGCAAAGAATCACAACACCAAGAAGATACAAAATAATCACCATGCTTAGGACAACTCCTTAATAATCAACACGGCCAATGTAACCTGAACGACGTTGGAACAATCTCCAAAATTTTACAGCAAGAACCTAATTACATCCAACTTCTTCAAGCACAGCCCACAATTATCAACTCTACCTGCAACTATGAACGACATCAAATCTCTGGAAGCTTCCTCCTACATTACCAAGCTTGCGACGTCACCATTAACGGAATTACATACAGGGACCATCCCGCTGTTTTCTTTTACCAACAAATCTTCGTGAATTCTACAAAACAAAAATTAAGCTTGCAAAGACTTAACTCCTTCAACATGGAAAACCAGGAACAAATCATTTTACTCTGATCTACCACGCAAAGACACCAATATTACTCCTTTATCTCATTGTTTATTGCAACACTTTTTCTTCTAACACTAATAACATATATTTATAGGAAGCAAGCAACCAAAACAATCTCAATTCAACACTCAGCTCCGGTCAAAGACCCAAAATATCTTTGGCCATCGCTTCACTAAGAGGGGAGGAGTTACGCAAACTGATCAGCCACATCCAAAGCCCCACGTGTGACCGGATGTATTTATAAGTAATTGACCTGCGGTCATTGATATAGCCAATTTTACTTTTGCTATTCTAAGAATTAGCTGTCTGCTAAAATTGCACTTTCACTTTTCTAAGAAATATATTTGCATTGTCAGCTCACACTTAATACCTGTTCCAAGAATTGCACACTTCCATTATATGTTATTTGAATTAATAAATAATTTTGTAATTTCAAGAAAGTCAGAATAAAATTGTCATCCAAACCGCATAGACGTTGTTTTTCTTTACGCTCCCCAAGGTTGGAACTTGTAACTCGCGCAAATTGTAAAAAAAAAGAAAGACAAATAAAAATAATTGTTGCGGAACATACGAGATTTTTGCTTTTATTTTCTTTTTTTTGCTTTGGCTGAAACTGCTCTACAAATATTGGAGACCGAAAAACTCAAACGAGATAGAGAAAATCAAAATTATGGAAATTGACGTCACCATTTTAATTAACTTATTTATTATTCCTTTTGTTTTGCATTTTTTATGTGTTCAAATAGATATAATAAATAAAAATCTAATTAATAATTATTTTTGTATTCCTTGCTCCTGTTTTAATAAAAATATATTTCTAACTGAAATGCCGGTTGATGTAGTTTTGACGAAATATCCTTGCTGTTTTGGTCTTCTTCCATGGATATTTTCTCCTTCGTCTACTTGTGTTCACACTTCTCTTTCATCGAATACTTAGGTATTCGGATCTAAAACTATAAAGGTTTATATATATTAGCTTAATATGCTGGAAATCTACGTGAGAGATTCCGTTCTTTGGCAATGTTGTGCAAAACTACAACTGCCACAACAACGTTCTTAGCCGTATCCAAGTCAACTTTCAGCCTTTCGAAAATGGATCGGAACTTAGATTTAATTTGTCTGTTTAGACATTCTACAGCACGTTAAAGGATAGTGATGCGATGTCATGAGAATACAAGCGTTCTCACCTAGCCTCTCACTACCAACTCCTACTCTCACCTCCACTTTGGTGACTGGTGGGTGCCTAGTACGTCGACTGAAGATTTGGTAACCAACCCATTTGGAAGGTCGTTGGTGGCAGCGGATGAGAGAGGGTGGAGGAGTGTTTTCTCACTAAGGCACCTCCTCTGGTTCCAGGCGGCAGCGGAGGAGTTCCCTATACGGAACCAACGGTGGCGTCTACAGTTCAAGTCAGACCGAACTATTTAGTGTAATCCCTATAGAGCTGCTCTGACATATTCGGATACCAGGTCTATAGGGATTTCCAATACCGAGCCAGGGTGTTGGAGAAGAGTTGGTGGCGGATGAACCTTAAATGGACCAACAGCAGCGCTCACATCCCAAAGTGGGTTATTGGCACCGAAAGAAGGACCTGGCCCTCCAGGTTGGAGGTTGTGTCGTCGGGGTATCTTCCCGACCATGTAAAAAAAACACTAGTTATGAGAGAGACACGAGGAGCCTCGGATAAGGATTTCCCTCAAATGGCAACCAGAACCGGAACGTCAACGGTCAACGATCTAAGAGTATGTACCTGGAACGTGCGGACGCTCTACACCCCAGGTGCTACTCAAAAACTTGAGTCTGTCCTCACGCGGTACAAAGCAGATGTTACCGCAATCCAGGAGATACGATGGATAGGATCAGGTATGATGAAAGGGAAAAATTCCGATATTTATTACAGCTGCCATAAAAGACAAAAGGACAAAAGTTATTGACTTTAAGCCGATAAGTGATCGCATAGCTGTGATCCGCATCAAAGCTACTTTCCAAAACTTAAGCCATAAAGCCCCTACCGACGAGGCTGAAGACCCTACCAAGGAGGAGTTTTATGACCTCCTGGATGGAGCCTACGGAGCCTGTCCGGAGTATGATGTCAAAATTTTGCTCGGGGACTTCAATGCCAAAGTCGGAAAGGAAAACATCTTTGGCGGGTTAGTTGGTAAACACAGAATCCATGAATCGACCACAGACAACGGGTACCGACTAACTGTTTTTCGGGGCAGCTCGTAATACGGTAATAAGTAGCACTAGGTTTTCAAGGCTAAGGATCCACACAGCAACCTGGCGCTCTCCAGATGGTCGAACCGCCAACCAAATCGACCATGTGCTAATCGATGCGAGGCACGCATCCAACATCCTCAACGTGCACACATTCCGAGGGGCAAACGTCGACTCTGATCATTTTCTTGTTGCGGCTAAGTTCAGAGCTCGACTATCCAACGAGAAGAAGCTGCGAACCGCCCAGAAGAAGAAATTCGACGTTGGACGCCTTAGCACACCTGGATTAGCCAGAATCTACAGAGATCGCCTGAGTGAGAAACTCTCCGCAGTGCATCCACCTACCACAGACGCCAACATCCAGTGGTCCCACTATCGCGGCATCATCAAAGAGGTAACCGAAACCACTTTAAGGTACCAGCCACCCCAGAAAAAGAGCCCGTGGTATGATGATGAATGCGTACACCGGAAAAAGGTGACAGAAGATGCACATATGAAGACGCTGCAGCGCAAAACAAGGGCAGCGAGGGAAGAGTATCGAGCCAGAAGGAGGGAGGAGAAGAAAATACTGCGTAGAAAGAAGAGGGCCTATGCAGTTTCCCAGCTAAAAGAGATCGAGGAGTCTCATGATCACCTTAACATCCGGAAGTTCTACAAGAAAGCCAAGCAACTGGCTGCTGGTTTCAAGGCCGGAACACAGGCTCTTCGAAACAGCCAAGGAAATCTAGTCACCGAAGCGCAGGGAATAGTAGATGTGTTTAAGCAACATTTCCAGCAGCTGCTAAATGGGCATCATGTAGAGAGAGTGACAGGGCAAGCAGAGAACCCGCGTCCAGTCAATGAAGAATCAGTTCCAGGACCCAGTATAGAAGAAGTTGGCTTAGCAATAACAAAGCTTAAGAACAACAAGGCCGCCGACTCTGATGGTTTAACAGCGGAGCTTTTCAAATAAGGTGGTGATGTTTTGGTAGGGCGCATGCACCAAATCATCAACCAAGTATGGGTGGAAGAAAACATGCTCGATGACTGGACTATCAGCTCCATATGCCCCATCTACAAAAAAGGCGATCCTATGTCTTTGCAAGAATTATCGAGGGATATCCGTGCTTAATGTCGCATACAAGAACCCATCCAACGTACTGTGTGAACGTCTCAAACCATTCTGCAACACACTAATCGGCACGTACCAGTGTGGCTTCCGGTCCGGCAGATCGACTATAGACCAAATTTTTACACTGAGGAAAATCCTGGAAAAGACCAATGAATTTCAAGTCGAGACTCACTACCTATTCATCGACTTCAAGGCCGCATATGGTAGCATTCATCGTCAAGAGCTTTATGTGGCGATGGCCGAATTCGGAATCCCGGCAAAACTGATCCAGCTTTGTAGCGTGACGCTGAAAAACACGCGCTGCAACGTGCAATTTGGAAATAGTTCCTCCGAACTATTCCAAATATACACCGGATTTCGGCAAGGAGACGCACTATCATGTGACTTCTTTAATCTCGTGTTAGACCAGATAGTGCGCAGGGCAGGTGTCAACACGGAAGGCACTATCTTCAACAGATCCCTCCAGCTACTGGGGTATGCAGACGATATCGACATCATCGGTCGCTCCCAGCGTGCCGTGATAGAGGCTTTTACAGCGATTGAAGAACAGGCGAAATTTGTTGGCCTTGTAGTAAATGAGGATAAGACTAAGTACATGCTATACTTACAAGGGAGAGCTGATACTGGGCTCCTTCGAAAGAAAAATTCTTCGGCGGATTTTTGGTCCTGTGTGCGATGAGGGCGAATGGAGGAGAAGATACAACCGCGAACTCTATGAGCTGTACCAAGATGTGGATGTAGTCCAAAAGGGCAAAATACATCGACTACACTGGCTCGGCCACATCGAGCGAATGGACAATAATACTCCAGCTAAGAGGATCTTCGAATCCCAGCCGCCAGGTTCGAGATGACAGGGAAGACCGAACCTCCGTTTCAAAGACCAAGCCATCGCGGATGCCAGAGTGCTTGGTCTGGGTAACTGGAAGCAACGTCCCCGAGATCGCAGAGGATGGAAGGCTACAGTGTCTCAGGCAGAGACTCTTCACGGGTCGGGAGCCCGTTAAGTAAGTAAGTAGACATTCTACTATGCTTCTTATTGCTATGTGGCGAATACTAAACTTTTCCTCCTGTTGTGTTTGTGGGTTCCTTACAGGGTGAACAAAATATTGGACAAAGGGTAACCGGCGTCTCCCAGTAAGATTCCATTCTGAATATTTCGTATTATTTCAAGAGTTCCTTTCAGTCTACTATTGTTCCATGTGTGTTGGCGATTAAAAACTAGAAGAACCAACCATCTTTGACAGTTCGTCGATATTCATAAAATTAAAACAAACAACACTAGATTCTATGTTTTTGTAAATACATTTGTAATTAATTCATTTATACATAAATCCGCCAAATATATGAAACAAATACATTGGCAAATTGTAATTTCGTGCCAAAATTTAAAGTACATAATAAAGGCATAAATACTCTTAAATGTAAAGTCGAAAGTATACTCGAATAAAACCTTTATAACGATTAGTTCGGTGCGTTTTCTTTTAAAAACATATATGTATTTTCATTGTTCATACTGAACCGAAGCAAAGTCCATCGTTTTTTTTTTATATCAACCCCAATTCTAAATCCGTGGAAAAAACATTGGTCCTTCAGATCCGGACAATTTGTCTGTTGTAAAACAAAATCAATAAAAAAATCAGAAACTTAAAATATTGAGAAACAGTGAGAAACATACTATATACTTTTTATGATCATTTGTTGAAGTGCAGGTGCAATTCTTTTGCCTTTCTTTGTTTTGGAAACAGTCAATTCCAAGTGTGCAAATTGGGATTCCCGTGTCGCGTAATTTCGCTGCTGCAGACGTCCACTTAAGGCACAACAAATAAACGCGTAAGTCCTTACTATTTTATTTCCTTTTTTTGTACCTTCTTATATAAAAAAAAGTGTGAGATGTCCTTTGGAGAGCTCCAGATCCAGGTTTTGGCTCAAATTAAACATGACAGCAATAATTCACTAAGTGAGATTCAAAAATTACATTATTTGAAGTCCTGTCTAACTGGTGAAGCAGCACGATTTCTTCAACACTTATCAATCGAGGCTGGGAATTACGCTACAGCGTGGAAACTTTTAACATCGTCAACGCCCAATTTAAGGTTCTCTTCGGTCAATCTGTGTTTGGAAACCCGTTTGTTACACCTACGTACTCACGCACGCACATTGTTGCGTCCCAACACAACACTAGAACTGATGATTAAGGAACTGTGTGTTTGCAGGAAGCTAGTTACTCAAATGTAGCTAAAATCAAGCACACCAAATGCTTAACATTACGAGTAACTAGCTCTAATGCACACAACACAAATAAATCATCAGCATTCAAATAAAATTGACACTGAATGCAAAATTTAAGAAAAAACACCACGCACGACACACCGCAAAGCGAAGAACCCGTCAACTATCAAAAATCGGGCGTATTGGTCAACATGCCGGTCCCAAATCTCATAATGGCCGAATTGGACGTGAGTGAGATGCACGGTATAAAACAATGCACTCTAACACACCATAAGAAAATGTGGGCATTGTTTACGATTAACAGAGTGCACACACAAATACAGAAGGACCATCTATAACCACTACAGACGCAGTTTTTTGCTGCAAAATGGTAAATAGGCCAGGGTGGTTGACCTATAGAAGAACGGCTGAGTGGTACATAAGTCATCAGCAGCTTCGAGGAAGAAAAAATGAAAATGTTCAAGCACTCGTCGACTAGGAGCCATCCAATAAAGTTAATTTTTAAATTTAATTATTAGAGCTTTTTTTTTCTACATACGTTTCAGTTGAACTAACTGAAGTATTGTTTTATCATTCGCTTGATAAGCAGCTATTACAAGCCCAACTTTGTTAAATCCTGCTCGCCTCAGTACGGAACATGGTCCTTCGAGTCCTTAAAGACTAGAAAAGTTTAAAAATCAAACAAAATTGTGAAGTTATAAGAGTGGTATTATCGTCATATAGTAGCGCAAATATTCACAAATCAAAGTTACAGTGCAGTTTGAAAAGTGGTACTATCGCAACGGATTGGTCATGTTTCGGTACGCAATGGACATCCAGCGGAATTCATAACCAGTACCTTTGGAAACAACGGATATCAATCAGAGCAAGCAGCAAAGAAACCGTACGTAGCCGTTCAACTTACTGAAGATAGCCGTTCAACTTACGGAAGATATCCTGTTTCAACAGAATAAGGGAACCGTTCAAACGATTGCCTCTTTTAAACAAAGGAACATACAAGAAGTAATTTCCGTAAAGGGACCCAGTGCGGTGTTAATTTGTTTAACAAAAAAAAAAAACTATTTTTTTTATCAAAGTGTACTGTGGGTTAAGTATAGCTGGATAGTTTAACCAATGCAAATATACATTTCCGATCACCGAAGGATAGTCTATCGGCCACAGTACCCAACGAGAAAAATAGTTGAGTAATTCCTTCAACACAAGAAGCACATAGAAAGAGTACTGCCTTTCTAGGAAGTGTACCCAACGAGTTTTTTATGTGAAGTGTACTGTGGGATAAGTTTAGCTGGAGAACCATATCGAGAGTAAATATACGTTTCCGATCTCTGACGGACAGTCTATCGGCTACAGTACCCAAAGGGCAAACCAACGGTGAAGGACATCCAACGGATCCAACGGTGACAAGTGTAACTACCGGTGAAAGCGGACAAGAAGCGGTCATCACAAGGGAACTGTGCGAAGAGGCAACCGGTGATTAGCGGTTACATCTGCAATAAAAGCCAGAACGAAGGTAGGAATTTTTCCTTATTTCTTAATTTTAAGTCATACATTCAGTTTTTAATAAAATTATTAAAATCCAATAAATAATACCATATAAAAAATGTATCTGCAAACAAATATTTAAATGAAAGTGTTGTGATAGACCTTGAAAATGCCTAAATAATCAAAATCCATTGAATGCCAAGAAGACATTTTAAACGAGATTAGTCGAGATTTCGAAGAATTTAAAAAAGCTGAGGCGTCGCGAAAGTCAAGGGGGTATTTAATCGCGTGTTTGTCTGAAATCGATGAAATGTTCAAACGGGCGAAAAAGAAACATTCGAACTTAGACAGAAATGCTGCTGATCCACTAAGAGTAAAATACTTTCAGGATGAAATTTTCTCGAGAATCAAGAGAATATATTTCAGCTTTAGGGGACAGTTGCACGATGAGACTGATCATTTTTCAGAGGAACACAATGCCTCAATAAATTCGTCTCGCTTAAACAACATAAGATCTGCGGGCTCCGATGCACGTTTATTCGATAGTTTAATTAGAAATAATACCGAATTGCCGGATATGCAAAAACTAAGAAAACATCTGTCTGTGGTGGAGCTGCTCGATTAATCCAGCACCTTCCAATCGAATCCAAGGGTTTTGCCTCAGAGTGGACAATTCTCAAAGATAGGTATCAGGACAAGCGTAAACTTATAAACACCCAGCTTATTCGTAGGAGGTTAGTAGAGCAGGACGGAAAAAATACTGTGAATCATAAGCAACGACAATAATAGCGAAAACAAACAGTTTATCTAGACAGCCACCCTTGGAGTTTACAGAAACTTAATACCACCTGAGTTTCAAACCACACCATTCTGTCTTTCTCTCTGCCTCTCCTCCTTTCCACAAAACGTACGTGTTCTAAAAATTAGTATGAGGGTATTCATATCCCCTTTAACACGTGCGAATTATAAAAAAAAAAAAACTTCCGGATTCGAAAACTTTCATGTCGTTCATTGAGGGTCGGTTAAGGTAGCTGGAAAACATTTCCGAGCTGAATGCGCAGCGGAAACACCCGAGGCATACAAATTCGTTTCGAAAAACTACATCCGCGGCCTGCCAATTAAGCTCCCGGCAACTAACAAAACAATTTCAATATTGACTTTGTAAAGCTTCTCATGGCATGAGACATTACAAAAAGTTTTCACAAATGGACGTCAAAACCAGAGCTGAGGTAGAAAAATGGAGTTTGTGGGAATTGTTTAGAGTATGACCATCATGCCGCGGTTTGCAATAGTAGCAATAGGTGCCAAAAATGCGATTACAAGCATCACACTTTGCTCCACTTTGAGACACAGGTGGGACAAAATGTAACTCATGTTCAAAACCACCAACAGTACCCCCAATTCAACAATCAAACCACAACCCAATGCAATCATCAGTCCCATTATGTACAAAATCTGATAAGTCAACCTGTTCAATTCAATGCTCCGATTGATCAACCAAGCACTTCTCAACAATTTAGTGCACATTTCAATCAAATGAAGTCAAAAACATAGTTAGTGACTGCACTCATCAAGGTCTATGCATCAAATGGGAAGCAATGTACTCTCAGGGCATTCATAGATACCGGTTCAGAGGCCACATTTATCACAGAGAATGCCACTCAGCTTCTCAATCTCAAAAGGCAAAATATATCGGCCAGAGTCACAGGTCTTGGAAAAAATCGAACTGGTAACATCAAATATCAAGTAAGACTTAGCCTGCACTCCTATAACAATGCAGCTTTCTCCCTCGATGTCACAGCATTTGTTTTACCTATACTAACAGCAACGCTACCAACCTATCCGCTGCAAGGAGAGTGGAATCACTTATCCAATCTGCCATTAGCTGATCCGGCCTACAATATTCCAGGGAAGATTGATTTGCTATTAGGGGCGGATGTGTACTCTTCAACAATTCTCGAAGGGTTAGTGAAGGGACAGAAGGGTTCTCCTGTAGCACAAAGGACAGAATTTGGATGGATTCCGACTGGAAAAACCAGCACTACTCCAAACATCACATGCTTTACTGTACAAAATCATTTTAACTCCTTAGATGCTCAACTTAGGCAATTCTGGGAAATTTAGGAAGACTTTGATGACAGGAAACTATCACCGGAGGAGCAGAAATGTCAACTAGGAAGTATTTTGTTTGTTTTCGCTATTATTGTCGTTGCTTATTATTCACAGTATTTTTTCCGTCCTCCTGATGTCATCACCACGAACAAGTTGCATTTTAGCCATATGACCACCCTACTGCCAGTGTTATGCCTTCACAGTAGAGTTGACTTAGCTTTCGCAAGTGATCGACTTTTTTATTTATTTCGTGCGAAATAAATAGATGATTCTTGACTTCAGGATTCGAACCGTGAATTAACAGCGTGAAAAGCGATGATGTTTTGGAGGTGCCTAGCATTTCCTCTCAATCTCGTTGAGTCTGCGGTGGCAGTTTATTAAAAATTAAATAAATAAGAATGGCATCCCATATTTCAACAGCTATTTCGAGTCTGCAGCGATTTTAAGCCAGCAGCGGATTCACTGGATAGTTTACTCTGCTCTACTAACCTCCTACGAATAAGCTGGGTGTTTATAAGTTTACGCTTGTCCTGATACCTATCTTTGAGAATTGTCCACTCTGAGGCAAAACCCTTGGATTCGATTGGAAGGTGCTGGATTAATCGAGCAGCTCCACCACAGACAGATGTTTTCTTAGTTTTTGCATATCCGGCAATTCGGTATTATTTCTAATTAAACTATCGAATAAACTAAAAAATTCTGACCGTATTTGCCCGAGAAAGGATTAATGTGAATTCTTTGAAGACGTGCATCGGAGCCCGCAGATCTCGTGTTGTTTAAGCGAGACGTATTTATTGAGGCATTGTGTTCCTCTGAAAAATGATCAGTCTCATCGTGCAACTGTCCCCTAAAGCTGAAATATATTCTCTTGATTTTCGAGAAAATTTCATCCTGAAAGTATTTTACTCTTAGTGGATCAGCAGCATTTCCGTCTAAGTTCGAATGTTTCTTTTTCGCCCGTTTGAACATTTCATCGATTTCAGACAAACACGCGATTAAATACCCCCTTGACTTTCGCGACGCCTCAGCTTTTTTAAATTCTTCGAAATCTCGACTAATCTCGTTTAAAATGTCTTCTTGGCATTCAATGGATTTTGATTATTTAGGCATTTCCAAGGTCTATCACAACACTTTCATTTAAATATTTGTTTGCAGATACATTTTTTATATGGTATTATTTATTGGATTTTAATAATTTTATTAAAAACTGAATGTATGACTTAAAATTAAGAAATAAGGAAAAATTCCTACCTTCGTTCTGGCTTTTATTGCAGATGTAACCGCTAATCACCGGTTGCCTCTTCGCACAGTTCCCTTGTGATGACCGCTTCTTGTCCGCTTTCACCGGTAGTTACACTTGTCACCGTTGGATCCGTTGGATGTCCTTCACCGTTGGTTTGCCCTTTGGGTACTGTAGCCGATAGACTGTCCGTCAGAGATCGGAAACGTATATTTACTCTCGATATGGTTCTCCAGCTATACTTATCCCACAGTACACTTCACATAAAAAACTCGTTGGGTACACTTCCTAGAAAGGCAGTACTCTTTCTATGTGCTTCTTGTGTTGAAGGAATTACTCAACTATTTTTCTCGTTGGGTACTGTGGCCGATAGACTATCCTCCGGTGATCGGAAATGTATTGTAATATGCGAGCTGCGGCTCGAGTAGATAAAACAGTATTCTGTGAAATTATTTCTTTATTTTCTAGTCTATAAAACAATTCAGGTTCACACTATACTATTCTTCGCAAATTCTTTTCTTACAAGGTCTCTTTCCTCTCAAATCACTTTATCTCCTTTCAATTACTTAATTCACAAATCCAAACTAATTACTTTTTCTTGTTCACTCTCAACTTTCAATTTATCACCAAATTACAACTTCGCCCATTATCACTTTTCCAATCTCTTCGCCACGGTTCTAAACCAACTGTGTCTTTTTTGATCGCCATCTGTCCTTATATAGCAGAAGTTTCTGATAGCCAGAAACTTCTAGCAAATTCTTCGACCACTGGAATAAGAGAAATAATTCTTGCAGTTATAATTCCCTTTTATCCCTGATATTATTCGTCTCTTTCGTTGACATGAGCTGTGGAGACTTCGTCCCAGACACGAACCTCGAATGAAAGGACAGTTCGAACCAAAATTCTGCCAGAATGGAAAGTCACTTCGGAATTTGCTGCATAGACGTAGGAGCGTAGTTATTATCATGCTACACTGCCCCCCTCTTAGACGTGTTCGTCCCGAACAAGCGCATCCTCATTTCGGCCATTGTATCGACTCAGTCGGTCCACATGAACCCCTTTCATTTTGGCCCTTGGTCCTCGCTGGATGCGGTAGACAACATCGTTGATGCGGGTTACTATTCTGTAGGGACCTTCCCAGTTCCGCTGTAATTTAGGTGATTTCCCCTTTTGGCGATGGGGATTATACAGCCACACCAGATCTAGTTCCTGGAATCCTGACGTTGTTGCCTTGGCATCATACCTGGTCTTCATGCGGTCGCTCGTCATCTTAATCTGGCTTCTGGTCCTTTGGTGTATGTCCCTAAGCCTTTCCCTAAGGTCCGCCACGTACTCTTCTTCATTTCTGGGCTCATTGGTAGGAGATCCAAATTTCACCTCACTGGGTAAACGAGCTATTCCACCAAATAAGATTTCGAACGGCGTATGTCGAGTAGTGCTATGCACGGCACTTCTATAGGCCATCAAAAACAAGGGAATCTGCCGGTCCCAATCCCGTTGGTAGTCACCTACGACCTTCGAGAGATGTTCGTCCAAAGTCCTATTGAAACGCTCCACCATACCGTCCGACTGTGGATGAAGCGGGGTTGTCCTTGTCTTTTTGATTCCGAGTAGTTAACACATCTCTTGGAAGATTCTTGACTCGAAGTTCCGCGGTACGACAAGCTGCATTACAAACGACTTTCCGTCGGAGGATTCTCATTTTCTTCTCAGAACACCTTCTTGGACATGGAGGGAGTCCCACTGCGCAAAATATGCCTTTAAGGTCGGGCTTCTGTGAGAGATGTCCTGATGATCCGGTTTCTCCATGTTCTCCTTCCAGGCCAGAATCGGCTCGATATCCGGGTCTTCCTTCTGAGCGTTCCGGATCTCATCTACGCTCCAGCCGGCGATAGGTTCGGCTCTCATTCTTTGGATGGAAACCAGCTCCCGTTCTTCCTGACGCGCACAATGTTTACAATCCGTTCTGCATGGTCTCCGGGACAGTGCATCCGCATTAGAGTGGAGTTTTCCTTTACGATGCTGTATTTCGTAGTCGTAGATTTGCAGCCTTTCGATCCATCTTGCGACCTGAGCCTCAGGACTCTTGAACTGTAATAGCCATTTTAAGGCTGCATGGTCTGTGCGAAGAACGAACTTCCTCCCGTAGAGGTATTTGTGAAAATGCTTCGTAGCCAAGATCAAAGCTAGAAGTTCCCGCCTTGTCACGCAGTAGTTCCTTTCTGGCTTAGAGAGCACCTTGCTGAAGTACGCAACCACCTTCTCTTGGCCATCATGCACCTGGGAGAGTACGGCTCCTACCCCGACATTACTAGCATCTGCATCCACAATGAACGTTTCCCCGGGAGTGGGGTAAGCCAGTATCGGGGCATCGCATAGCCGTTGTTTAAGTGCCTTGAAGCTCTTCTCGCACTCAATTGACCATTTGAATTGTTTTCCCTTTTCCGTCAACTGGTGCAGGTTCTTTGCGATCCCGGCAAAATCCTTCACGAACCGTCTGTAGTAGGTGGCTAGGCCCAGGAAGCTCCTTAGTTGGTGTTTGTCTTTGGGGACTGGCCAGTTTTTCACCGCTTCGACCTTCTCCGGATCGGTTCTCACCCCTTTCGCTGAAATTATGTGTCCCAGGTACTTGACTTCCGCTCTAAACAGGGCGCACTTCTTGGGGTTGAGCTTCAGGTGGGCACTTCGAAGCCTTTGAAACACATCCCTTAGATTGTCTCGGTGTTGCGCAAACGTTTTTCCTACGACGATGACATCATCCAAGTATACCAAACAGGTTTTCCATGTTAACCCTTGCAGGACACATTCCATCAATCGCTCGAAAGTCGCCGGAGCATTGCACAGCCCGAATGGCATTACCGTGAATTGCCATAGCCCATTTCCTGCGGTGAAGGCGGTTTTCTCCCGGTCTTCTGGATGGATCTGTACCTGCCAGTAGCCACTCTTCAAGTCGAGAGTGGAAAACCATCGGGCTCCTGATAGTGTGTCTAGCGTGTCGTCAATCCGTGGCAGAGGGTAGCTGTCTTTCTTGGTGACGTAATTGAGCTGCCGATAGTCCACGCAGAACCGCGTGCTGCCATCTTTCTTCTTAACCAGTACAACCGGTGATGCCCACGGACTTTTGGAACTTTCAATCAGACCTTCTTTCTCCATTGCCGACACCATCTCTGCAACTTCTGTCTGCTTTGCCAATGGAAGGCGCCTAGCAGACTGACGAATTGGTCTAGTATCACCAGTGTCTATTCGATGTTGTACCAGGTGTGTTCGGCCGTATTCTCCGTCCTGTGAGGCAAATACACCAGCGTACTCATTGATAAGATTCTCTGCCATAGTTCGCTGCTCCTGATTCAGCTCACTGGACTGGAGAATCGTCTCTCTCGTTTCCGCTGTCCAAGGTGATGGGAGAGGTTTTGGAGCATCACGTTCAGATATTGTTGCGACGGCGGTAATCGGCGTGCATTTTCCAGTCACCTCCCCTCGCCTTAGTTTGACAGTGTGTGGTCTTGCGTTCAAAACCCTCACTGGAACCATGGTGTTCTTTGGTTCGACTAACGTCTTTCCCACGATGTAGTCTTGAGAATTCTTCTCTGGGTCTGGTTCTACTATGTAGAATCGGTGGCTCCCAAGATCACCTTCCAGCTTCGTCCAAATGATTGTCTCTGAAGAAGGCGGCAAAACTTCGTCTTTGCTGATGACTGTCCTGAGAGTTACGGCATTCTCATTTCCGTACACCATCGGAATCTCCACATTTCGATACCTCAGTACTTGCATCCCGATGTCCAAGATTACTTCATTTGCTTTCATGAAGTCTACTCCGATGATGCACTCGTCGCATATATCTGCCACCAGAAACGCATGGGAGAACGTCAGTCCTGCCAGAGTAATCGTAAGACGAACTTCTCCAAATACCTTCGCCATTTCCCCTGTTGCAGTCTTCAGGCAGTAGCTGTTGGTGTTGTGCAGCCAGGAGGTTTTGACGATATCTCTTCTTACAATGGAGGCAGTGGCACCTGTGTCGATGGTGGCTACGCACTTCTTCTCGTTGATTAGTGCCTCCACTGTCAGGCTCTTGTTACCCCGTTTGGTTTGCGAAACTTGAATGGTGGTCCTGGGGGCCTCGATTCCAGTAACCAACTTCTGCCCCGCGAAGTTGGTCCTTACGCATCTCCCGACTGCTGGTTTTGGGAAGTCTGACCGACAGGATGCTTCCTCTCTGCTTCTCCTACTTCCGCAATGTGGACAATTTCCTCCTCTAGGTGCACTTCTTCACTGCCGTTGTAGGTGTCCGGTTTGGTTGCAATTCCAGCAACGGATTTGACTTCCGCGAGCTTTGACGGCTGTTCTCTGGCATGAGCATTCCACGACGGACATTTCCCTGACACGGTGTATTCCCTGGTATGGTTGGTCCGCAGCCTTCATTGACAAAGCGAATGCCAATGCCTCGGGGAGTGTTCGCTTTTCAGCCATTATTACGGCCATTTGCAGTTGTCTGTCCTCTATGGCCTGAATAAAAGCTTCCACCGCCATTTCGTTGATAAGTTCCTCACCGGCTTTAGGATATGAAAGATGGGCTAGTCGCTCTATATCCACTTGCAACTGTTGGAGCGTTTCCCCCCTTTTCTGGACTCGACTACGCAGCTGAACCCTGTACACCTGCTGCATGTGTTCATCCCCAAACCGCATCTCGATAGCCTGAACCAGAGAGTCGTAGTTCGGCTGTTTTTCTTCCGGGATGGTCTGCAAGAGCTCCGCAGCTGGACCCCTCAGTGCAAGCGTGAGTGCAATAGACATCTCTTCATCGTCCCAGCTATTGGTCATTGCGGCCGCTTCGAATTGCCTCTTATAAATTGGCCATGATGTTTGACCATCGAAGCTAGGAGGCTGCATCTCCTTTCTTCTCAGACCGTCAGTGGAATATTCCCGTGCTTTCTGTCTCTTCACGTTGCTGAGCTCCTTAGCAAGATTTTCGACTTGCTTTCCTACTATCTCGAATTGCGTATCCACTTTTCCAAACTGAGTCTCTATCTTCCCGAACTGAGTTTCATGTTTCTCAAAATTTTCATCGAATCTAGTTTCGACTTTTTCGAGTTGCGTCTCGACCTTCTCGATTTTCTCTTCGATCACTTCGAATTTGGATTCCAAGTTCTTGTTTTGCTCATCAAGTTTACTTTCCAGAGCATCTAGAGAATTCTTTTGTTCGTCCATTGCTTTCTTTTGTTCATCCAACTTAAGTTCTAGAGATTTCTTTTGTTCGTCCAGCTTAAGTTCTAGAGAATTCCTTTGGTCGCCCATTGCTTTCTTTTGTTCGTCCATTGCTTTCTTTTGTTCGTCCATCGCTTTCTTTTGTTCGTCCAGCTTAAGTTCTAGAGAATTCCTTTGATCTTCTATTGCTTTCTTTTGTTCGTCCATGACTAACTTAAGTTGCAGGAGCAGACTTGTTATACCCGGGTCGGCTGCTGTACTTGCTGGTTCCTCTTCCACGTCAAACTCTACGTCGTGCGGATTTTCACC
Source organism: Pocota personata (assembly GCA_963082735.1). Classification (NCBI taxonomy): domain Eukaryota; kingdom Metazoa; phylum Arthropoda; class Insecta; order Diptera; family Syrphidae; genus Pocota; species Pocota personata. The sequence goes on from OY720429.1 coordinate 132,663,917, forward strand.
TTCCTGCGTTACTGCTTCTTCCAGACGAATCAGTAGGGCATCTTTTCCCCCAGTTGTGTCGAGGTTCCGCTTACTGAGTTCTGCCTTTAGTTGAGTTATAGTTAGTTTTCCCAATTTGCGACCCATTTTGCGCAACTAATTAACTCAACTCAGAAATCGTTTTTTTTTTTTTTTGTATTGTGCAATTTCACACCACGGAAATAGTTATTCACAGAATAAGTCTTATCCCACTTCTGACACCAATGTAATATACGAGCTGCGGCTCGAGTAGATAAAACAGTATTCTGTGAAATTATTTCTTTATTTTCTAGTCTATAAAACAATTCAGGTTCACACTATACTATTCTTCGCAAATTCTTTTCTTACAAGGTCTCTTTCCTCTCAAATCACTTTATCTCCTTTCAATTACTTAATTCACAAATCCAAACTAATTACTTTTTCTTGTTCACTCTCAACTTTCAATTTATCACCAAATTACAACTTCGCCCATTATCACTTTTCCAATCTCTTCGCCACGGTTCTAAACCAACTGTGTCTTTTTTGATCGTCATCTGTCCTTATATAGCAGAAGTTTCTGATAGCCAGAAACTTCTAGCAAATTCTTCGACCACTGAAACAAGAGAAATAATTCTTGCAGTTATAATTCCCTTTTATCCCTGATATTATTCGTCTCTTTCGTTGACATGAGCTGTGGAGACTTCGTCCCAGACACGAACCTCGAATGAAAGGACAGTTCGAACCAAAATTCTGCCAGAATGGAAAGTCACTTCGGAATTTGCTGCATAGACATAGGAGCGTAGTTATTATTATGCTACAGTATATTTGCATTGGTTAAACTATCCAGCTATACTTAACCCACAGTACACTTTGATAAAAAAAATAGTTTTTTTTTTTTGTTTAAACAAATTAACACCGCACTGGGTCCCTTTACGGAAATTACTTCTTGTATGTTCCTTTGTTTAAAAGAAGCAATCGTTTGAACGGTTCCCTTATTCTGTTGAAACAGGATATCTTCCGTAAGTTGAACGGCTATCTTCAGTAAGTTGAACGGCTACGACGGTTTCTTTGCTGCTTGCTCTGATTGATATCCGTTGTTTCCAAAGGTACTGGTTATGAATTCCGCTGGATGTCCATTGCGTACCGAAACATGACCAATCCGTTGCGATAGTACCACTTTTCAAACTGCACTGTAACTTTGATTTGTGAATATTTGCGCTACTATATGACGATAATACCACTCTTATAACTTCACAATTTTGTTTGATTTTTAAACTTTTCTAGTCTTTAAGGACTCGAAGGACCATGTTCCGTACTGAGGCGAGCAGGATTTAACAAAGTTGGGCTTGTAATAGCTGCTTATCAAGCGAATGATAAAACAATACTTCAGTTAGTTCAACTGAAACGTATGTAGAAAAAAAAAGCTCTAATAATTAAATTTAAAAATTAACTTTATTGGATGGCTCCTAGTCGACGAGTGCTTGAACATTTTCATTTTTTCTTCCTCGAAGCTGCTGATGACTTATGTACCACTCAGCCGTTCTTCTATAGGTCAACCACCCTGGCCTATTTACCATTTTGCAGCAAAAAACTGCGTCTGTAGTGGTTATAGATGGTCCTTCTGTATTTGTGTGTGCACTCTGTTAATCGTAAACAATGCCCACATTTTCTTATGGTGTGTTAGAGTGCATTGTTTTATACCGTGCATCTCACTCACGTCCAATTCGGCCATTATGAGATTTGGGACCGGCATGTTGACCAATACGCCCGATTTTTGATAGTTGACGGGTTCTTCGCTTTGCGGTGTGTCGTGCGTGGTGTTTTTTCTTAAATTTTGCATTCAGTGTCAATTTTATTTGAATGCTGATGATTTATTTGTGTTGTGTGCATTAGAGCTAGTTACTCGTAATGTTAAGCATTTGGTGTGCTTGATTTTAGCTACATTTGAGTAACTAGCTTCCTGCAAACACACAGTTCCTTAATCATCAGTTCTAGTGTTGTGTTGGGACGCAACAATGTGCGTGCGTGAGTACGTAGGTGTAACAAACGGGTTTCCAAACACAGATTGACCGAAGAGAACCTTAAATTGAGCGTTGACGATGTTAAAAGTTTCCACGCTGTAGCGTAATTCCCAGCCCCGATTGATAAGTGTTGAAGAAATCGTGTTGCTTCACCAGTTAGACAGGACTTCAAATAATGTAATTTTTGAATCTCACTTAGTGAATTATTGCTGTCATGTTTAATTTGAGCCAAAACCTGGATCTGGAGCTCTCCAAAGGACATCTCACACTTTTTTTTATATAAGAAGGTACAAAAAAAGGAAATAAAATAGTAAGGACTTACGCGTTTATTTGTTGTGCCTTAAGTGGACGTCTGCAGCAGCGAAATTACGCGACACGGGAATCCCAATTTGCACACTTGGAATTGACTGTTTCCAAAACAAAGAAAGGCAAAAGAATTGCACCTGCACTTCAACAAATGATCATAAAAAGTATATAGTATGTTTCTCACTGTTTCTCAATGTTTTAAGTTTCTGATTTTTTTATTGATTTTGTTTTAGCACACACAAATTATCCGGATCTGAAGGACCAATGTTTTTTCCACGGATTTAGAATTGGGGTTGATATAAAAAAAAAAAACTCGATGGACTTTGCTTCGGTGCACTATGAACAATGAAAATATATGTATTTAAAAGAAAACGCATCGAACTAATCGTTATAAAGGTTTTATTCGAGTATACTTTCGACTTTACATTTAAGAGTATTTATGCCTTTATTATGCTACAGGAAGCGTATACCAAGTGCATCCACGGATACTTCATCTTAGGTCAGATGAAGGAGGTTACATCATCCATGGAATTAGGCGAACACTACTACCTGCCTCATTCTCATCATCTATAGTTCATTTCTACTGTTCCTATGAAATTTGCTAGACCTCGACTTCTATACATACAACGTCATATTGCCCACCATATTTTTAAAAGCTTTTATTTCGTTTAATAATATCTCCTTGTCATTATCAAGTCTTATTTATCTAAATTTACTTCTAACTCATTTAATAAATTAAGAATTCATGCCGGATTTATTGTATGCAAAACGAAATCGTAGCTAGCGACAATTACCACCAAGTCTACTTTTATTTCGGCATATCCCATGTTTGTTTTGAATTTGTCAATGACCATTGTCTGGTTTGTTACTGGAATTAGAATGAGGATTAAGGTCCACATAAATAGCATCTGAAAATGTTAGTGGCCTTTTAAAATCACTTTCTTGTACTCCTTTTAAAGCGTATTTCCCCCATTTTGATTGTTGCTTATAGTATATATTTGTATATTTATTATTTGTTCTCTCTTTAATTATTTTAGTATCAATGGTACGATTTTGTACTTCTATAGGTGTAGTTTCAATAGTGGAATGATATGAATTGTTGTAATATTCTACAGCTTTGAACATCTATTCATTAATGGAAATTCTTTTTTTTTTTAATTTAATGATTCATTTTGTTCTGTTAGTGTATAATTTAGTTTTTCAACACCCGCATTACCGGTATGGTTATTCTATTTTAAAAAATTAATTTCTGTGAACTCATCCCTACAGAATTGTTTTACACTAATAAACTCATTATCACATAAAAGTTTATTAATTTTCCCTTTAATGGAAGTAAATTGCCTTCATTTTTCAATTAGGGTTTTGTGATTTCTATCTTCAAGAAGTAAACTTACGGCAGTTTAGAGAATTTGTGTATGAAGTGAATAAAATTATGTTTGATATGTTGTATAGTGTGTAATAATAAAATCGGAAGAGATTCGAATAAAGTTTGTTGCAAAGAGTGCAAAAACCTATTGCATGCGGAGTGCGCAAAATTAAAACCCGCGGATCTTGAATATCTCTCGAAGAATAAAAAAAACCTGGTATTGTTCTGCTTGTATCCAAAAAAGGCGAAACAATACGGGGAGATTGTCCATGTCATCGACGACGACGCTTAATAATGATTCTACCGCCATCACTATCCAAGAAGTCTATGAACAAATCATAGAAATAATAAAGCGCTCACTTTAACCGTAATTACTGTAGAGGCAATGAACAGCCGTTTACTTGCACTGGAGCAGTCAGCAAAAGTTACGAATGGAATTAAAGAGGAGAATGATAAACTTAAATTACAACTAGATGCAAGCAACCAACGTCTCAGCAATGCAGAGCTCGCGATTCACGCCAACTATCTCGAGATTCGCAATGTACCTGCTGTCGACAATGAATCCCTGTATGATACTGTGTTGAAATCTTCAATGCTGGACTAGGACTTCAATATTCCAACAAAGACATTGACCTTTGCTACCGGAAAAAAGGGCGAGTGAACGGAGAACTCACTGACTCAGATGTTGTGGTACTGAAGACTGTTCGAAGACATACAAAGGAGAGAATTCTATCTTCGATGTATGCAAGAAAAAAACCTATCAAAGCGAGTTTAATTAATTCATCTGCTAAGGGAAATATTTATATCAATAACTGACTGAGATGAAATATCTGCTTAAGAAGGCCAAGGTGGCAAAGACCCAATTTAATTATGAATTTTTCTGGGTACGCAGCGGAAGGATTATGATGAGGCGGGCATGTGGAGTTGAGGTTAAACTCATTAGGGGTCTAGATGATCTCAGTAAATTGCAGTAAATTAATTATATAAATTACAAAAAAAAATATGTTAATTAATCTAAATGACCTATGTGATCCAAATGTTGTGAGTGAGAGCAATGAGACTTATGTAGGTTCTGAATTGAAACTGGGTAAGAAATTAATTTTCTTAGTGTGTATATATCGACTCCAGTCTATTAGAAGTGAAATTTTCCTTAAAGATCTTGAAGGCTTACTGTGCTTTATTAGTTGTGGCAATACGATTATTTGTTTGATTGGGGACATAAATATCGATATACTTAACCTTCCAATGGCTAGTGATGACTATATTCGTCTACTATCATCGATGGGTTTTCTTTCACTTATTAATATGACTACAAGAATAGCTAACCAGTCCAAATCAAAGTCTAGAGACATTTCAAAGATTTATCCCTTTAGTTTGGAACTCGATGCTACTGACCACTTCTCCACTGGCATAGCGTTTAAAGATGCTCTACGAGTAAATGATCTAAACTATAACTCGGCTAAGTCTTCATGAGAGTACTCGTAAAGATGAAATAATACAAATTAATTACTTAAAACTCAATCAGTATTTGTCTCAAGAAATGTGGCTTTCTGTATATTATTGTGTGTGTCCTTCCGCTGCTTTTTCGTCCCTTTTTAAATAAACTAAATGGTTATATAAATTCATGCAAGAATTATCAGCAAAAAAATAGGCTCAACAAAATTAAACCCTGGCTAACTCATGAAATCTGTGTAACAATTGAAGAAAAAAATAAATTGTATGCAAGAAAAAAAGATAAAATTAACCAAGTATATAGAGAGCTCCAAGCCAGTGTGCGCAGTCTTAAAGATAGACAAAAAATTGCGTACTACAGAAACAAATTTGTTGAAATTCGATTTAATCCTAGAGAATAATGGCGTATTGTGAATAATATCTTAGGCAGCTATACAAATTATATCAACTTATAGCTCCTAAGGCTAGGCAATACAAACACCACCAATAGTGAAGATTTAAGCAATGGCTTAAATATCTTCTTCAAAAATATTGCTGATAAATCTAAGCCAGATACCATTGTTCAATTAAATGGAAGGAATCGAAAGTTTTTACTTGATAAACTTAAACCACAATCCTGTTTCCTCCAGCCAGTGAGTAATGCAGAATTTTTATCTATTATTAATATTTTAAAATCAAAAATTAGTGTGGATAGATGGTATTAATAATATGGTCTTAAAAAGGATAGGAGTATCAATTCTAAACCCATTAGGATACCTTATAAATAAAAGCTTACAATGTGGTATATTTCCAAAATGCTTCAAAACTTCAATAATAGTCCCCATTTTTAAAAAAAGGAATTTCTAGTGTCCCCAACAACTATAGCCCGACATCGCTGTTATCGGTTTTCTCTAAGATCCTCGAAAAGATTATGGTGAGCAAAATGCTCAACTTCCTTCAAAAAATTAAATTTTTCAGTCTCAATTTGGATTTGTGAAAGGTAAATGTACTGAAGATGCAAATGCCGCCTTCTTCGATAAAATCTACAGTGCAAAAAAGGTAGACCAAAAAACAACTGGATCACACAAATGCAAAAACACCAGCATTTGATTGGCCTCAGTGACGAAGTGATCGGAAACCAGGAAGCCTGACGGTACTTTCTGAGGTCAAACCGGCAAACCCCACAAGCGGACCAGTAGGGATGCAGTAAAGTGGGAGGGTTGTGATCCTTCTACTCCGGATCATATCTTCGCCGTAAGAAAAAGAAGAAAAAACTGGTCCCAAGCAGCTTGCTTTCTACAATCTACTATGCACTGGTTCACTCACGGCTAGAGTATGGTCTTGCATGCTGGAGTTGCGCCTATGTTAGTAACTTGAAACCTACAATAATAGCTCAAAAAAAGATAATTCGAGTAATGTCATTTAAAAGTAGATCTAATCCATCATTGCCTTTGTTTCAATCAGCGAAAATACTCCCACTTCGTTGTTTATTTATTTACAAACCGCTCAAATTCTTCTTCGTCAGAAGTGGCAATATCCATTTTAGAAGAAATGAAATATATTTGCTGAGAAATAGGTTTGACGTCGTTGTCCCATCAGTTAATAAAGAGCACAGTAGACACTTTCTTACTGTCATTGCACCTTATATTTTTAACAGGCTGTCGGTTGAAATATTCAGTTTTGTAGCACACGAATAAACTTAAAATTTGCCTACTTTCAAGATCTGAAGTGGAGACGCTACTGAGGGTGATATCTAGATTAATGCGCTATGTAATTATACAATGTTTCGTTGCTTTCTCTCCCAATGTCTTATAATTCTTTTGCTCGCTTTTGCAGTTTTCAATAAATAGGTTCTTGCATATATACTCCTATGATTAAATTATTTAAATTTTGTTGCATATCATTCTACTTCTGACTTTTCTCTTTCTCTTGCGGCTTTTATTTTTATTTTGCACCATTTATAGTTCCACACTTGTTACTGGTTGTTTATATCCACAAAGTGTTTTAACATAATCCCATAATTCATGATTAGTATACACAGACTCATTTCTATTACGTATTTACCATATGGTTTTAATTATTTTAAATGAATTTAAATGCTCTGTTACAAGTAGTTATCTTGAAATTGTTAGTGAAATGTTATGTTAAAAATGGAAATAAAATACAAACACAAATACAATACAAATATTTGTGTAAACATCTGCATGGATTATATCATTAATGCCTGTTGGAGTTTCCGTAAATTCAAATTTCTTTTTAATCGGGTTTTTGTCATATTTTGCTGCGGTGCAAATTTCGCAATTATTAATTATTGTGTTTATCAACATTTTTAGATTTGAGTAATATGCTCTACTTTTCATTCCCTCGTAATAAATATCATTCCTGAATACCCCGATTCTATTTTATGGAACAGAGATATTTGTTTCAAAGCTTCTTCTTCTTCATCTCTTAAATACCCACATCTGTAAATACCCACGCCTGTCGTATGAGGCGGCTTAAGCCCAAATTTTTTAAAACTTTTTGGAAAAAAGTTAAGCTAATAATGCAATGAACAAAACAATTAATAAAACAACCCCAGGTGGTGCGCCAGATAATCTGGTAAATCCACCTTCTTCAGAGGTCGGTTCCATGGATTCTTGGGGAACCATTTATTGCTAGCACTTGAAGACCCTTTTATAAAGAGTCGTAAAATGGTAAGATCACCACCATCCCAACCACCAAAAGAAAATTCAATGTTAGAGGCTAAAAAGCCTGTGAAAAGAAAAGAAATAAAAAAAGAAAAGTGAATATATCTCCGGAGCTTTCGTCACCAAAAGCAAACCTGCAATTTTAACCCAGAATGTATTAAATGCGCGTCGACCATCATACAAACGACTGCATAAGGGATAAAAAGGCACCCCCGAAATGCACCAACTTTAACGAAAGACACCCAGCTAACTACAGAGTTATAGCAGGCAAAAGATATCAAGCAAAAGAAAATGCAAACGCTTGTAAAAAAAATATACATCTAAAGACAAAGAAAACAAAATCAAAGAGGACTTGACATCAATAACGAAACCCCAAATAAATAAAATCACTAAAAAAGTTTAAAAAAAAATCTGTTCATGACAATTTGTTTATCGCTACTGTCGACATTTTTTTTTTTTTTTGTTTGTTTTTGCACTACCACCACGCAAAAGTAGTTCTCTTTGGTTACAATGTCTGCTCCGAACCTTCGTTCACGAGTGATCTCTTCAAAAGGCTTTCCATCTACGCCCACACAACCCACACAATCATCTTCACCTGCAGTAGAACAGCCGAATAGTAACACTGTCCCTCTTACCCCCAAGGTTTGGAAGAACATCTTACTAAGCAGGCTGAAATAATGCGACTTGGGTTCGCAGAAGAAATCTCCAAAATGCAAAATCAGTTTCTTCTCAAGATCGACGAAATTAAAACAACTTGGAGTCAGCGTTTAAATGAAATATAATCACCAGCATAGTTGAGCGCATCGATCGACATGAAAATACCACCAACACAACCATACAATTGCATAATGTTGAAATTGTAGCTCTTCAACGGCGATGTGATGCTCTGGAAAGGAAGGAAGTGGCATGTGACGCAGTGCTCTTTGGAGTACCTGCACTCCCAAATGAGAACATCAAAAGTTTATTTAATCGACTCTAAGCCACCACTCCTACTTAACGCGTTTCGCACAAAAACGCATAACAACAACACCGCAACATCTCCTATTGTGTTAAAGTTCAGCAACCCACAAGAGAGAAACGCCGTTCTGATGTCTGCAGCGAATTACCGCAAACAACACAAGATTCAACTACGTCTCCATGACTTAGGCATTGAATCGGACAACAGCTGTTATCTCAATGAAAGTCTAACGAGACAAACACGATTTCTCTTGAACAGCGCTCTGGGGCTCAGGCGAAAGAAACATCTGTTTGCTGTGTACACAAAATATGGATCTGTTTATGTTAAGAAGTCGGCGAATGAAAAAGCTTTCTCATTGAAAGCTCTGAAGATCTTGCCGCTGCTGCTGCATTACATCAATGATTGTTTTTAATTTTACGTAAGCCTATTAACGCACTGTAATTCTGTTGTCTTTAATCCTCTTTTTCTTTATATGTAACTGGAAAAGTGCTTCCCAAGTGTGAAAAGTTCAAGTATCTGGGATCTGTGATCAAAAGCAATTTGTGATGATGATAGCAATCATTGCGTAAGCGTAGGGTGGATGAAGTGGCGGGAAAACTCAATATTCTGTAACCGAAAACGGTCTCCTAAGCTGAAAGAAAGGCTCTACGCCGCAGTTGTATGTCCGGTGCTCACATATGGTTCACAATGCTGGAGAATGTACAAAAAGTGTGAGTGCAAATTAACGGCAACTGAGATGAAGATGCTTCGCATGACAACAGGAGTAACAAAGCTTGATAGAACAAGAAGTTCATGCTAGCATTCTGTTCTATATGGGCTCTTATGTTGCCTCCAGTATTTCCTATTAAATCTCTGTTAAATCTCTATCTATATGAGGGTGGCCGAGGTGTAGTGGTAACATCATCGCTTGTCACGCTGTTGATTCACGGTTCAAATCCTGATGTCAAGAATCATCTATTTATTTCGGGTGAAATAAATAAAAAAGTCGATCACTTGCGAAAGCTAAGACAACTCTACTGTGAAGGCATAACACTGACAGTGGGGTGGTCATATAGCCAAAATGCAACTTGATCGTGATGATGACATCAGGAGGACGGAAAAAAATATTGTGAATCATAAGCAACGACAACAATAGCGAAAAAACAAACGAAATACTCGCCAGTTATTGGGACAGCCACCCTTGGAGTTTACAGAAACTTAATACCACCTGAGTTTCAAACTACACCACTCTGTCTTTCTCTCTGTCTCTTCCCCTTTCCGCAAAAACGCACGTGTTCTAAAAATTAGTATAAGGGTATTCATATCCCCTTTAACACGTGCAAATTATAAAAAAAAAAAAAAATCCACATTTTCTGGTTTGTAAATGTCGGGCTTTTTGTCATCGAAGTCATATAGCTCATTTAACTTCTAACTTATTAAGTGCGCAACTAAGTTCTCGCTTTTTTTTTATGAAATTACAACTTTATTGTGAAAAAATGGTTACAAATGAATCATTCAAAGTATTGCCCATCACTGATCAGCCAGACCATGTGCCATCGAACTGAACAAGTAATAATTGGATGGCGCAATAGCTGGGGAATATGGCGAGTGGGGTAGGACTTCCCATTTGAGCGTTTCCAGTTAGATTTTAACGGGCTTGGCAACGTGAGGCCGAGCGTTGTCATGATGTAGGATCACTTTTTCGTGCCTCTGCTCGTATTGTGGCCGCTTTTCGCGCAGTGCTCGGCTCAATCGTATCAATTGAAGTCGATACCGATCCCCAGTGATGCTTTCGTTGGGTTTCAACAGTTCATAGTAAATGACACCGACCTGATCCCACCAAATACACAGCATAATCTTCGCAGCGTGAATATTCGACCGAGCCGACGACGTAGAAGCATGACCGGGCAGACCCCATGACTTTCTTTTCTTTGGGTTGCTGTAATGAATCAATTTTTCATCACCCGCCACGAAGCTGGAGCAGTTGTTCACAGGCGAAAAAATGACGCTCTACTTCCTTTGGACGCTCTGCGAACCAAAGTTCCTTATTTTTGAATCATTCGAAACGCATGCGATTGCTTGGAAATGGCTTGACGGGTAACTTCTAATGCTGAACCAAGCTGTTCTTGCATTTGGCACTGATCCTCATTGAGCAATGCCTCCAATTCAGCGTCTCCGAAATAATTTGGCCTTCCTTTGCACGAACGGTCGTCAACATCGAAATCACCGTCTTTGAAGCGACGGAACCAATCGCGGCACGTTGTTTCACTTAGAGCAGCATCTCCGTAAACTTTTTGGAGCTCTCGATGCGCTTCAGCCGCCGTTTTCTTCGAATGAAGGAAGAAAATCAACACTTCCACAAATGACGATTATTTGGCACAAAATCAGACATTTTCACACAACCAAAAGTATATGACGCCAAAACAAAATCATTAATGTGTCAAAACAGTTCGTTTGTGGTAAATGTCTAAGCCTGGTTCGTTATGTTTTGGATATATCAGAACCGACCAACACTTACTGCCGGAGCCATCTATTAACGAACAATATACTACATAATATGTTTCTAAATTAATGAAAAAGTTCGCTTAAATTATAAACTTGACGTAACTGCAATAGTGGAATAACTCAGCATAGCTCCTCTGTGGTTGAAGGTACTGCCTCAGCTTAGCTTAACACCGCTCCAATTCGGGTTGTCTCAAAGATGTCTGATACAACTCGTCTTGTACTTTTTCGTTAAGCACAATTTGCATTCCAAAGAATTGTAGTTGTACATTCGTATCGCAGAGTGTTGATGTAGGTTCCACTGACTTAATGAATGTTGTCATGGAGTATTCGTTGATTCCATTGAATGGTTTTTTTTCTGAATTAGCTTAGAACATTTTCGGAGCTTAATACCAATTGAGTCGCAACATTTTGTTGTGGCATTTATTGTGGGACTTGTTGAGGGATTTGTTGTGCGACTTGTTGTTGATGCTCTGCCCAAAACTATTTGTTGTAGTCGTTGAATTTCTTGCTGTACTTCTTCCATTTCTAGTTTTTCACTTATTTCACTTAACTTTCATTTTTTGTCAAAAATATCTGATCTGATTTTGTTCGTTAAATACACTTCACTTAATTTTTTCCCGATTTCTTTACTTACGGTTTGATCACTGGATCCCTCTTATTTTGAATCAGATCCCATCGACTGCGCCACGTAACTTGATGTTGATTTTATAATCAATTATCAGAAATAAAAAATTAAATGTAGTTTCGAAAAAAGCGAGGAAAAGAAACACCTCGTGTCTTTGACTGTTCATCATGAAAAGTGAATCCATTTATCATAAGGGCTATTATAGGTTAGTTCAGGTTTTTGGTTACAATTCGTTATTAAGTTGTATAAATATATGTCAGTCTCCCCCACTAATTAGGGCTTATGTTGGTATAGGAAGATTGGACGGCGGATTCTGTTGGATCTCCTTACTTCGCGATCCTGGTTCACAGGTTTTGCGATGTCCCTGGAAGAATCGACTGGATTTGCCATCATGCTGGAACCAGCTCCTGCTCCTGACGAAACTGCTTCTAACTCAACTGTCGTATTAGGAGCATCATTCATGGTCTCGATACCTATTACTTTATCATCAGTTGTAACTGCATTCTCCGAAGATAGATTTATATTTTTCCATTCGCGCTTTTGTTCCTCATCAGTTGTTGGCTATCTGTAAGAAGAAATGTTGAAATTAAATCAGAAGTATTACCCTCAACATTAGTGTGTCTTATTTGATCTGTATGCCTCCGGTACGGAACACCATCGACATCAACGATATAATGTAAATAACCATTTCTTTTTAACACCTTCCCAAACTTCCATTTTCATTCTTTGTTTTGGTAATATCGAATCTGAACCCTATCTCCCAAATCAAAATTTCTTTTGCAATGGTCTACGTCCGTCGTTTCAGTGTTATATTCTCGTATTAAGTCCAATCTTGTACGGAGATTAAATTTAAGCATCATCTCTGTTGGGCTTTTCCCTGTCTTGAGTTTTGCTTTTATCGATACTGCATTAGTAGCCTGTGTAGTTTTGTAAGCATATCTCCGGAATCATTTACAGCTGAGCGTAAACCATTTTTGAGTATCTGGACGAAACCCTCTGCATCTCCGTTTGTAGATGGATGCGCAGGAGATGTAAGTTTATGTCCAATCTTGTTACTTTCCAGAAATTGTTGGAACTCTCTAGATGTAAAATTGGTTCCATTGACCAAAACGATCGTTAGAGGAATGCCAAATCTAGCAAATAACTCCCTCATTGCCCGAATAGTATTAAAACTAGTCATTCGATTCATGGGAACAACCTCAAGCCATTTTGTTTTCGCGTCCACAACTACGAAAATTTTTTTTCCCATGAATGGCCCGACAAAATCAGTTTGTAATCGCTGCCAGTGCTGCGCAGGTACCTCCATCTGTTATCTTTGCTGGCTCCTTCAACACCTTTGCGCAATCTCTGCAGACTTTCACAAGATCTTCAATGTCTCTGTCGATTCCGCGATCGTAGGGAGTATGGAATTATTAATCTAATACCACGATAAATGCATTTTTCGTTTAACATGAGCTCATTTTCTATATTTTTGTATGGTGTACCTTTCAAGCTAGCTCCCACTTATAAAAGAAGCCATAGCGAAGTCAAGTCCTTGTCCCACTTAGTTTCTCTGGCCACCTCTACATTTGTAGTGGGTAACACTTCGTCCCAGAGTTGATGTACTTTGTAGTCTCCCTGTCCAGTACTAGCTAAAAGATTCCTAGAAAGAAAATCTACATTGATGTGCTCTTTTGTATTTTTATATTGGATTTTGTAGTTGAAACCGCTTAAAAATTGAGCAAAATAAAGCAACCTCTGCGCTGTTAATAATGGTAAACTTTTATTTGGGCTAAAATGGATGTAAGCGGCTTATTATCTGTAATAAGTGTAAACCTTCTTCCGTAACAATGGTTAAACAATTTGTGTAGCCCCCAAAATATTGCTATTGCCTCCTTATCTATCTGGTTATAGTTGGATTCTGCCTTTGTAAGACTCCTTGACGCGAACGCAATTAGTCCTTCGCCTTTATTTGTTGTATGTGATAAAATTGCAGACAACCCAAATGGGAAAGCAGCCGTAGCCAAAATTAGAGGCTGATTCGAGTTAACTGGAACTAACACGTTGTCACTCATCATTTCTTTCTTTACAACATCAAAAGCATGCTGACATTCGGCAGACCAAAAATATTTCGTGTCTTTCCTCAAAAGCTGGTAAAGTGGGTGTAATTTAGTAGAAAGGTCTCGTATAAACTTATGATAATAGTTAACCTCCTAGGAATGGTTGAGCGTAGATGGTTTAAATTAGTAGGTGCTTCGATTTCCGTGATTGCTTCGACCTTCTCTGTTGTTTTGTGTAGTCCTTCTTTATCTATTTTATGCCCGAGATATGTCACACTCTTTTCAAAAAGTTTGCATTTCGATATATTTAAATGCAGGTTAAATTTTTTTAATTTCTCTAGTAAGAGTGTGCACCTATGATAAGCTTCGTCTAACGTCCTACCCATCACAATTAAGTCGTCGAAGAAGCATGCAGTACCCCCGAGATCCTTAACTATGTTTTCATCCATAAACCGTTGCCACAAACTGGGTGCTGTTTTAACCCCAAATATGAGTTTCCGGACCTTGAAAAGCAATTTTATAGTGCTAACTGTTTGATACATTGAACTTTCTTCAGACATGTCGAGGTGAAGGTATGTCTGATAGATATCAAAAACGCAGTAATTTTCGCCGTATTTTAGTTCCTGGTAGAGATCTTCGACATTAGGAATCGGGTGTCCATCGTTTACAATACAGTTATTAAGTGTCACCTTGTAGTCGGCACACAAACGAACTGATTTATCGGCTTTAATTACGGGTACAATCGGCGTTCCCCAGTCAGAATGCGCGACCTTCTCAAAAACTCCAATTGCCTCTAATCTATCTATCTCGTTCTCAACCAACAACCGAATGGCATATGGAATAGGTCTAGGTTTCATATAAATTGGTGTAGCTACTTCCCTAAGTTTAATAATTCCCTTAATGTTTGGAATAATTCCTAGACTCTGTTCGAAAACCTCCGCATATTTTTCGAAAATTGTTTGCTTAAGGCGTCCTATGTGTGCATCTGTATACATCTGTATCGAATGAACTTCAAACAATTTCAGCGCATGGACCCATTCGAATCAAAACTTCCCTCGACTATGTATAAATCGCATTCAATACTTATATTTATTCAACCTGAACCTTTGATTTGCCAATAACGGGAACGATTTCGTTACTGTATGTTTTAAGCATAACATGGGTAGGTGCTATATGGGCAGTCGGCCAGCAATTCGTAAATGTTTTCTTGTTCATGACAGAGATCGCTGCCCCCGTATCAAACTCCATATCCATAACTTTCTCATTTATTTTTAAAGAGATAAAGTACTTTCCCCTAACATGTGTGTCAGTTGATTTTTTGTGTAACCTCACAGCATGCACTTCTTCCCTTTCCTCGACTAGCCGTAGCACATTTATTTCATACATGTCGTCATGCATATTGTCTTCCCAGTCATCTTCATCATTGACGTCTATTTCCAATGTATTTGGAGTTTCTCGCTTTAATGCAGACCGAAGCGATGTGAACTGTCCCACGACAAAGTGTGCAATGTAAATTCCTTGTTTGGCACTTGTTTGCCACGTGGCCATGCTTTCCGCACCTTTAACATATAATTTTAGAACTCGTATTAAGGTTAGATCGAGGGGACTTGTAATTTGGTGTAAATGATTTGCTTTTTAGGGTGCTCCATCTCAATTGAATTTGCTGTATATTTTGCATTGCGCGGCTTTTCGACTTCGATGCTTCCATTGCCACCGCATTTTGAATAGTTTTCTCCAGTATGATATTCGCAGACTACTGTAGCAACTCTTCATTTATATCTAAATCCCTTAGGCCCCGAATAAACTGTGATCTGAGATGAGTATCTAGAGTTGACTTTTTGCAAGTTGCACATGCAAAATTGCAATGGGTACTCAATTTCTTTAACTCCGCCACATAATTTGCGATCGAATCCCCTTCATGCTGCAATCTGAGCAAACATTTGTGTTGCTCCGTTACTTCGTTAGGCTTTGCACTGAGATGATCTTTCAGCGCTTTGATTAATTCCTCGTATGTTTTCGATCCTGGTTCAACTAGTGCTGTTAAGTTGGATAGTAGCTGGTAGTACTTTGCTCCAATACAATTTATCAATACTTGCCGTTTTTTGGTTTTGTCGCTGATATTTTTTAGGACCAAATATCGATGCAAGACATAAAAACGAAGAACATTTCTCCAGTCAGCAGTTTTTACTTAATTGCATATTTAGCTTTAATACATTCTATGTGGTCGCAGTGTTCCGACGTTGAACTTTTACCTGCAATGCTTCCGCTGCAGAAGCTAACGTACGCACTTCTTACTGACGGGGCAATGCTCGGTGCTGACGGAACGCGCATCAGACCATCTGTACCGGGATGCAGGTCGAGCACGCGAGTTATGTCAGCATCGGGAAACTCCCAATCGATTAAACCTACTACTTTGACTTTTATTCAACCTGAACCTTTGATTTGCCAATAACGGGAACGATTTCGTTACTGTATGTTTTAAGCATAACATGGGTAGGTTCATGACAGAGATCGCTGCCCCCGTATCAAACTCCATATCCATAACTTTCTCATTTATTTTTAAAGAGATAAAGTACTTTCCCCTAACATGTGTGTCAGTTGATTTTTTGTGTAACCTCACAGCATGCACTTCTTCCCTTTCCTCGACTAGCCGTAGCACATTTATTTCATACATGTCGTCATGCATATTGTCTTCCCAGTCATCTTCATCATTGACGTCTATTTCCAATGTATTTGGAGTTTCTCGCTTTAATGCAGACCGAAGCGATGTGACCTCTCCCACGACAAAGTGTGCAATGTAAATTCCTTGTTTGGCACTTGTTTGCCACGTGGCCATGCTTTCCGCACCTTTAACATATAATTTTAGAACTCGTATTAAGGTTAGATCGAGGGGACTTGTAATTTGGTGTAAATGATTTGCTTTTTAGGGTGCTCCATCTCAATTGAATTTGCTGTATATTTTGCATTGCGCGGCTTTTCGACTTCGATGCTTCCATTGCCACCGCATTTTGAATAGTTTTCTCCAGTATGATATTCGCAGACTACTGTAGCAACTTTTCATTTATATCTAAATCCCTTAGGCCCCGAATAAACTGTGATCTGAGATGAGTATCTAGAGTTGACTTTTTGCAAGTTGCACATGCAAAATTGCAATGGGTACTCAATTTCTTTAACTCCGCCACATAATTTGCGATCGAATCCCCTTCATGCTGCAATCTGAGCAAACATTTGTGTTGCTCCGTTACTTCGTTAGGCTTTGGACTGAGATGATCTTTCAGCGCTTTGATTAATTCCTCGTATGTTTTCGATCCTGGTTCAACTAGTGCTGTTAAGTTGGATAGTAGCTGGTAGTACTTTGCTCCAATACAATTTATCAATACTTGCCGTTTTTTGGTTTTGTCGCTGATATTTTTCAGGACCAGATAATTTTCTAATCGCTTTATATAATTTAGAAATGGTTCCTAGTTCTCGTCGTATTGTTCGAAGTGCAAATTCAGGGTGTTAGAAGATGATTGCAGATTTTGTAAAGCCGTAGTTAGCGCTTCTATAAATTCTTGGGTCATCGTAAAATTGTTCTTAATCTTTAAATCCTCGTCGCCACTGATAGAAATGTAGTTTGGAAAAAGGCGGGGAAAAGAAACACCTCTTGTCTTTGACTGTTCGTCATGAAAGTGAATCCATTTATTCCACATCTGTCAATCAGGGCTACAGTCATAAGGGATTTATGCAGTATACAGCTAGTTCAGGTTTTTAGTTACAATTCATTATTAAGTTGTATAAATATATGTCACACACAGAACTTCAGTTCCGCTCCAACTCTTATGAGCGTTGCTTTATTATTATTGTATCGATGCAAAACATAAAAACGAAGAACATTTCTCCAGTCAGCAGTTTTTACTTAATTGCATATTTAGCTTTAATACATTCTATGTGGTCGCAGTGTTCCGACGTTGAACTTTTACCTGCAATGCTTCCGCTGCAGAAGCTAACGTACGCACTACTTACTGACGGGGCAATGCTCGGTGCTGACGGAACGCGCATCAGACCATCTGTACCGGGATGCAGGTCGAGCACGCGAGTTATGTCAGCATCGGAAAACTCCCAATCGATTAAACCTACTACTTTGACCCCTGCAGCTGAAATGCTAACGCTTACATTTCCTGTCGAAATGTTGCAACCGCGATTGAGTCAATAAAACGCAAATATAAAATATAAAATAATGATGACTGGGAAAGTTTCCGATTGACGATTCTTCTCGGAGGCAAGGATAAAAAAAGGGACTCAGAATTATTTTTCCACTAATAAGACTTGAACATATTTTTCCGAAATAAATACATGTTAAGCAAACTAAAGTTAACTTATGTTTTTATTTTTGAATAACTGGCGCAGTCGGTGAAGCCTACAAAAGCGTTAACTTCTAAAGATAGTTTTCGTAAAAGTGTAAGTAAAACAAAATCGTAATTTTTTTTTGGAATGATCCTAATCCTATTCAAAGAAAATAGAATAAATTAGTGTTACTTTAACCCACTTTCAATCAAAGAATAATGAATAGTAAAAATAGAATACGTTAGTGTAACTTTAACCCAATTTGAATCAAATAATAGTAACTAGTAGAAATAGAATACATAAGTGTTACTTTAACCCAGTTTAAATCTATTGAGCAGTTAAACAAATTTACCAGCTCAACTCATAACTCACTTTATGAATAAAAACAAAATATAAAAAACATAACATGGAAAAGCTACAAAAGGAACTCCAGCGATTACAACAAGTAATCTTACAACAGGAACAACAGTTGGCACAACATGAACAACAGATGCTGGAACAAACACAGCAACAAGTCCAACAGCATAATCAACAACAAGCCCAACAACGAACTCAACAACTGCAGTCGACGACCCATTTTGATTAAAAAAAAAACGACAAATATATAAATCAAAAAATGTGGATAAGAGAGTTAACTGAAATTCAAATAGAAAAAATTAATGGGAACATTAGAGCCCATATAGCATGATAGAAATGTATAGTAAGTATGCTAGACTTAGATTATTAGACGATGTTAGAACCATAGATTTTAACCATTGAAATACTAAAAACCAAAATCAAAACTACGTAAATAATAATCGAAATTTTAGTAAAAATAGAGTTACGTTTAATGATAGGGAATCAGAGTATTATCGTAGCCTGGGTCCTTCTCATAGCCTGAGACATACACAGGGAAATCTAAATAACAATTATAATGATAATTGAAATCTGTTCCATCGACGAGAAAATCCAAATAATTTTAATAATTCAGGACATTTTCAAATAAAGTACCAATGATATTGGTATCTATAGAAAATGAAACAGTAAAGTGCTTGGTTGATACTCGACTACTAGCATTATTAGACCTAACGTACTGAAAAACTTTAACGAGTCTCCTTTAGATAAACCATCATTTTTTGCGACTATTAACGGATTTAGTATGGTAGCGAATAAATTAGTTTCTCCTCTTCCTAAGGAACTTAATACGGACGGAACTATTTCATGGAAAGTAATAGACTTCACTAATAGGAACTATTATACAATCATAGGGCAAAATATTTTAACACCTTTGAAGGCTACTATAAATCTAAAACACAGATATATTGAGATAAAAGGAAATACAATTTTACGGATAATGAATACCCATACGACATACATAGTATTTGTGCCCTTGAGCAAACTAAAAGTCAGCTGTTTGATAATATAGCATTAGAGCATTTAAATTCAGAGGAAAACAAGGAAGTAATTCAGCTCTTAAGAGATTACAAAGATTTATTTTAAAAGGAGAGAGACCAGTTAACTTTCACACATGAAATAAAACACGAGATCATTACTAATACCAACAACTCAGTGTATTCTAAAATATATAGGTGCCCAAAAGTACATGGGCACGAAATTGAACGCCAAATAAACGAAATGTTAGAACAGGGTATAGTAATCGAAAGCCATTCTCCGTACAACAGTCCGCTTTGGGTAGTCCCGAAGAAAAAAGACAACTCAGGACAACAAAAATGTAGAATAGTAGTAGATTACAGGAGATTAAACGAGATAACTGAGAGTGACAAATTTCCAATACCTAACATTGACGCAACATTAAATAAATTGGGAAAATCACAATACTTCTCAACTCTCGACTTAGCTAAAGGTTTCCACCAAATTCTAGTTAAGCCTGAAGACTTCGAATTTGTGAGAATACCTTTTGGGCTTAATTCTAATTTTCAAATACTAATGAATTGGATTTTAAGAGAATTCATTAACAAAATTTACGATGTCCATTTAGATGATATTCTCATCTTTAATACGTCAATAGAAGAACATACAATCTCTTCTCCTTTCCACAAAAACGCACGTGTTCTAAAAATTAGTATAAGCGTGTTCATATCCCATTTAACACGTGCAATTATAAAAAAAAAGGAAACATTAAGAAAGACGAGACTTAAAATCCAAATCGATAAATGCCATTTTCTTAGTAAATAAACTAACTATTTAGGTACATTCTTATCCCACAAGGAATTAAACCAAACCCAGATAAGATAAAAACCATTCAAACTCTGAAATTACTTACTACTCAGAAACAAATTCTTCTCATTTCTTGGTACAAATGAAGTATTATATGAAGTTTATCAAAGATTATGCCAAAGTCACCTATCCAATCGTGTAATATTCAAAGAACAACTCTAAAGTCAATACCCACGATCCGAATTACATATCATCCTTAGAAAAATTAAAAGCTATTATAACTAACTACCCCGTTTTGAAATAACCAGACTTTAATAAAAGATTGAAGTTATAACCGGTGCCAGCAATTTTGTACTGGGAGCAGTACTAACACAAGACGGGCATCCCATTTGCTATGCTTCTCGTACTCTAAACGATCACGAGAAGAACTATTCTACCATAGAAAAACAGTTACTCGCAATTATCTAGAGTTTGATTTACTCACTGATCATCATCCCATTAAGTAGTTTGCAGGCAATATAGGACGAAACATTAACCCACGGCTTCAACGATGGTTAGTACAATTAGGATTATATGACATTAGAATAGATTATATAAAGGGTAAAGAAAACAAAATAGCAGATTTTTTAAGTAGAATAAATTCGAATACAAATGAAATAAATGTATTCAATGCGGTTAAATATAAAAAAAAATGATACTGAAAATTTTAATACCAATTTACATAAATTGTTTGATGAAAGTTCTCAAGAACATATTAACTACAATGAATCTATGGAAATTCCAACGGTTCATTCACAGGAAGAAAACCTCAATGATCACATACCTACATATATTAGATAATGTAGTAAATCTTTTCAAAACCCAAATAGTGTTAGTTGAACTAAAAGAAAAAGAGTTCGAAAAAAAAATTTAGGCATAACAGAATTTATATTGAAAGAAACGATATACCTGATAACATTTCTGATATAGTCCGAAGACACATCAGTAGAGGTAAAGTAGCAATTTATTCTGAATTAAGCGATTCATTGTATAACGTGATATAACAACAAATTATCGATTTCTTTTCTCACACTTTACATAGTAAATTTATAAAATGTAGCCACTTTGCAAAAGACTTAAGAGATGAAGAAGAAGTTTTACGCAAATATTTTTGTTTCATAAGATAGAGGCCGGACATTCAGTAATGGTAGCGACCTATGTATGAAGGAGTGAAGCACAGAATTTATTTTCCAAATCTCAAAATTTTAGTCGACAAAGTTGTTAATAACTGCGATATACGTACCGCAGCAAAATACGGTAGAAATCCTATCAAAAAGAAATTTGAACTTACAAAAACTCCACCTGATGTAAACGAAATAATACACGTTGATATTTACGTCAATAGTAAACATTCTTTCATTAAATTTATAGACACATTTTCCAAACATGCCGTAATTTCCCCCCTCGAAAATAAAAATCATCAAACTATTATAGGAAAGCTTAAGCAATTCATTTCAATTAAAGGAAAAATTAAAACGTTGGTTTGCGACAATGAATTTAATAGCATTAATATTGTAATATGCGAGCTACGGCTCGAGTAGATAAAACAATTATTCTGTGAAATTATTTCTTTATTTTCTACTCTATAGAACAATTCAAGTTCACACTATACTATTCTTCGCAAATTCTTTTCTTACAATGTCTCTTTCCTCTCAAATCACTTTATCTCCTTTCAATTACTTAATTCACAAATCCAAACTAATTACTTTTTCTTGTTCACTCCCAACTTTCAATTTATCACCAAATTACAACTTCGCCCATTATCACTTTTCCAATCTCTTCGCCACGGTTCTAAACCAACTGTGTCTTTTTTTGATCGCCATCTGTCCTTATATAGCAGAAGTTTCTGATAGCCAGAAACTTTTAGCAAATTCTTCGACCACTGGAACAAGAGAAATAATTCTTGCAGTTATAATTCCCTTTTATCCCTAATATTATTTGTCTCTTTCGTTGACATGTGCTGTGGAGACTTCGTCCCAGACACGAACCTCGAATGAAAGGACAGTTCGAAACAAAATTCTGCCAGAATGAAAAGTCACTTCGGAATTTGCTGCATAGACGTAGGAGCGTAGTTATTATTATGCTACACTGCCCCCCTCTTAGACGTGTTCGTCCCGAACAAGCGCATCCTCATTTCGGCCATTGTATCGACTCAGTCGGTCCACATGAACAATTTTCATTTTGGCCCTCGGTCTTCGCTGGATGCGGTAGACAACATCGTTGATGCGGGTTACTATTCTGTAGGGACCTTCCCAGTTGCGCTGTAATTTAGGTGATTTCCCCTTTTGGCGATGGGGATTATACAGCCACACTAGATCTCCTTCCTGGAATCCTGACGCTGTTGCCTTGGCATCATACCTGGTCTTCATGCGGTCGCTCGTCATCTTAATCTGGCTTCTGGTCCTTTGGTGTATGTCCCTAAGCCTTTCCCTAAGGTCCGCCACGTACTCTTCTTCATTTCTGGGCTCATTGGTAGGAGATCCAAATTTCACCTCACTGGGTAAACGAGCTATTCCACCAAATAAGATTTCGAACGGCGTATGTCGAGTAGTGCTATGCACGGCACTTCTATAGGCCATCAAAAACAAGGGAATCTGCCGGTCCCAATCCCGTTGGTAGTCACCTACGACCTTCGAAAGATGTTCGTCCAAAGTCCTATTGAAACGCTCCACCATACCGTCCGACTGTAGATGAAGCGGGGTTGTCCTTGTCTTTTTGATTCCGAGTAGTTGACACATCTCTTGGAAGATTCTTGACTCGAAGTTCCGCCCTTGGTCAGAATGCAATTCCAAGGGCACACCGAATCTGCTAACCCAATTGTAGACGATCTGCTCCGCCACGGTTCTGGCTTCCTGGTTAGGGATCGGAAACGCTTCCGGCCACTTACTGAAGTAGTCCATCACTACGAGTATATACCGATTACCATTGTCGGTTTCCGGAAAGGGCCCTGCGATGTCGATGGCGATTCGTTCGAAAGGTGCTCCCACGTTGTATTGGTGCATCTTACCTCGAGTTTTGATTCTCGGACCCTTGCTAGCTGCACACACGTCGCATTTTCTGCACCAGTCTTCGATATCTTCCTTCGCTTTTAACCAATAAAAACGTTCTCGTACCTTTTCTAGCGTCTTATTCACTCCCAAGTGGCCTCCGGTCGCCCCGTCATGCATTTCCTGTAACACCTCCTTGACCCTCGTCCGCGGTACGACAAGCTGCATTACAAACGACTTTCCGTCGGAGGATTCCCATTTTCTTCTCAGAACACCTTCTTGGACATGGAGGGAGTCATACTGCGCAAAATATGCCTTTAAGGTCGGGCTTCTGTGAGAGATGTCCTGATGATCCGGTTTCTCCATGTTCTCCTTTCAGGCCAGAATCGGCTCGATATCCGGGTCTTCCTTCTGAGCGTTCCGGATCTCATCTACGCTCCAGCCGGCGATAGGTTCGGCTCTCATTCTTTGGATGGAAACCAGCTCCCGTTCTTCCTGACGCGCACAATGTTTACAATCCGTTCTGCATGGTCTCTGGGACAGTGCATCCGCATTAGAGTGGAGTTTTCCTTTACGATGCTGTATTTCGTAGTCGTAGATTTGCAGCCTTTCGATCCATCTTGCGACCTGACCCTCAGGACTCTTGAACTGTAATAGCCATTTTAAGGCTGCATGGTCTGTGCGAAGAACGAACTTCCTCCCGTAGAGGTATTTGTGAAAATGCTTCGTAGCCAAGATCAAAGCTAGAAGTTCCCGCCTTGTCACGCAGTAGTTCCTTTCCGGCTTAGAGAGCACCTTGCTGAAGTACGCAACCACCTTCTCTTGGCCGTCATGCACCTGGGAGAGTACGGCTCCTACCCCGACATTACTAGCATCTGCATCCACAACGAACGTTTCCCCGGGAGTGGGGTAAGCCAGTATCGGGGCATCGCATAGCCGTTGTTTAAGTGCCTTGAAGCTCTTCTCGCACTCAATTGACCATTTGAATTGTTTTCCCTTTTCCGTCAACTGGTGCAGGTTCGTTGCGATCCCGGCAAATTCCTTCACGAACCGTCTGTAGTAGGTGGCTAGGCCCAGGAAGCTCCTTAGTTGGTGTTTGTCTTTGGGGACTGGCCAGTTTTTCACCGCTTCGACCTTCTCCGGATCGGTTCTCACTCCTTTCGCTGAAATTATGTGTCCCAGGTACTTGACTTCCGCTCTAAACAGGGCGAACTTCTTGGGGTTGAGCTTCAGGTGGGCACTTCGAAGCCTTTGAAACACATCCCTTAGATTGTCTCGGTGTTGCGCAAACGTTTTTCCTACGACGATGACATCATCCAAGTATACCAAACAGGTTTTCCATGTTAACCCTTGCAGGACACATTCCATCAATCGCTCCAAAGTCGCCGGAGCATTGCACAGCCCGAATGGCATTACCGTGAATTGCCATAGCCCATTTCCTGCGGTGAAGGCGGTTTTCTCCCGGTCTTCTGGATGGATCTGTACCTGCCAGTAGCCACTCTTCAAGTCGAGAGTGGAAAACCATCGGGCTCCTGATAGTGTGTCTAGCGTGTCGTCAATCCGTGGCTGTCTTTCTTGGTGACGTAATTGAGCTGCCGATAGTCCACGCAGAACCGCGTGCTGCCATCTTTCTTCTTAACCAGTACAACCGGTGATGCCCACGGACTTTTGGAACTTTCAATCAGACCTTCTTTCTCCATTGCCGACACCATCTCTGCAACTTCTGTCTGCTTTGCCAATGGAAGGCGCCTAGCAGGCTGACGAATTGGTCTAGCATCACCAGTGTCTATTCGATGTTGTACCAGGTGTGTTCGGCCGTATTCTCCGTCCTGTGAGGCAAATACATCAGCGTACTCATTGATAAGATTCTCTGCCATAGTTCGCTGCTCCTGATTCAGCTCACTGGACTGGAGAATCGTCTCTCTCGTTTCCGCTGTCCAAGGTGATGGGAGAGGTTTTGGAGCATCACGTTCAGATATTGTTGCGACGGCGGTAATCGGCGTGCATTTTCCAGTCACCTCCCCTCGCCTTAGTTTGACAGTGTGTGGTCTTGCGTTCAAAACCCTCACTGGAACCATGGTGTTCTTTGGTTCGACTAACGTCTTTCCCACGATGTAGTCTTGAGAATTCTTCTCTGGGTCTGGTTCTACTATGTAGAATCGGTGGCTCCCAAGATCACCTTCCAGCTTCGTCCAAATGATTGTCTCTGAAGACGGCGGCAAAACTTCGTCTTTGCTGATGACTGTCCTGAGAGTTACGGCATTCTCATTTCCGTACACCATCGGAATCTCCACATTTCGATACCTCAGTACTTGCATCCCGATGTCCAAGATTACTTCATTTGCTTTCATGAAGTCTACTCCGATGATGCACTCGTCGCATATATCTGCCACCAGAAACGCATGGGAGAACGTCAGTCCTGCCAGAGTAATCGTAAGACGAACTTCTCCAAATACCTTCGCCATTTCCCCTGTTGCAGTCTTCAGGCAGTAGCTGTTGGTGTTGTGCAGCCAGGAGTTTTCGACGATATCTCTTCTTACAATGGAGGCAGTGGCACCTGTGTCGATGGTGGCTACGCACTTCTTCTCGTTGATTAGTGCCTCCACTGTCAGGCTCTTGTTACCCCGTTTGGTTTGCGAAACTTGAATGGTGGTCCTGGGGGCCTCGATTCCAGTAACCAACTTCTGCCCCGCGAAGTTGGTCCTTACACATTTCCCGACTGCTGGTTTTGGGAAGTCTGACTGACAGGATGGATGTTATCACCGCCAGATGCTTCCTCTCTGCTTCTCCTACTTCCGCAATGTGAACAATTTCCTCGTCTAGGTGCACTTCTGCACTGCCGTTGTAGGTGTCCGGTTTGGTTGCAATTCCAGCAACGGATTTGACTTCCGCGAGCTCTGTCTTCATCCATGACGGCTGTTCTCTGGCATGAGCATTCCACGACGGACATTTCCCTGACACGGTGTATTCCCTGGTATGCTTGGTCCGCAGCCTTCATTGACAAAGCGAATGCCAATGCCTCGGGGAGTGTTCGCTTTTCAGCCATCCTTACAGCCATTTGCAGTTGTCTGTCCTCTATGGCCTGAATAAAAGCTTCCACCGCCATTTCATTGATAAGCTCCTCACCGGCTTTAGGGTATGAAAGATGGGCTAGTCGCTCTATATCCGCTTGCAACTGTTGGAGCGTTTCCCCCCTTTTCTGGACTCGACTACGCAGTTGAACCCTGTACACCTGCTGCATGTGTTCATCCCCAAACCGCATATCGATAGCCTGAACCAGAGAGTCGTAGTTCTGCTGTTTATCTTCCGGGATGGTCTGCAAGAGCTCCGCAGCTGGACCCCTCAGTGCAAGCGTGAGTGCAATAGACTTCTCTTCATCGTCCCAGCTATTGGTCATTGCGGCCGCTTCGAATTGCCTCTTATAAATTGGCCATGATGTTTGACCATCGAAGATAGGAGGCTGCATCTCCTTTCTTCTCAGACCGTCAGTGGAATATTCCAGTGCTTTCTGTCTCTTCACGTTGCTGAGCTCCTTAGCAAGATTTTCGACTTGCTTTTCTACTTTTTCAAACTGAGTCTCTATCTTCCCGAACTGAGTTTCATGTTTCTCAAAATTTTCATCGAATCTAGTTTCGACTTTTCCGAGTTACGTCTCGACCTTCTCGATTTTCTCTTCGATCACTTCGAATTTGGATTCCAAGTTCTTGTTTTGCTCATCAAGTTTACTTTCCAGAGCATCTAGAGAATTCTTTTGTTCGTCCATCTTAAGTTCTAGAGAATTCTTTTGTTCGTCCATTGCTTTCTTTTGTTCGTCCATTGCTTTCTTTTGTTCGTCCAGCTTAAGTTCTAGAGAATACCTCTGGTCGTCCATTGCTTTCTTTTGGTCGTCCAGCTTAAGTTCTATAGAATTCCTTTGGTCTTCTATTGCTTTCTTTTGTTCGTCCATGACTAACTTAAGTTGCAGGAGCAGACTTGTTACACCCGGGTCGGCTGCTGTACTTGCTGGTTCCTCTTCCACGTCAAACTCTACGTCGTGCGGATTTTCACCTTCCTGCGTTACTGCTTCTTCCAGACGAATCAGCAGGGCATCTTTTCCCCCAGTTGTGTCGAGGTTCCGCTTACTGAGTTCTGCCTTTAGTTGAGTTATAGTTAGTTTTCCCAATTTGCGACCCATTTTGCGCAACTAATTAACTCAACACAGAAATCGTTTTTTTTTTTTTTTTTGTGCAATTTCACACCACGGAAATAGTTATTCACAGAATAAGTTTTATCCCGCTTCTGACACCAATGTAATATGCGAGCTACGGCTCGAGTAGATAAAACAATTATTCTGTGAAATTATTTCTTTATTTTCTACTCTATAGAACAATTCAAGTTCACACTATATTATTCTTCGCAAATTCTTTTCTTACAATGTCTCTTTCCTCTCAAATCACTTTATCTCCTTTCAATTACTTAATTCACAAATCCAAACTAATTACTTTTTCTTGTTCACTCTCAACTTTCAATTTATCACCAAATTACAACTTCGCCCATTATCACTTTTCCAATCTCTTCGCCACGGTTCTAAACCAACTGTGTCTTTTTTTTCATCGCCATCTGTCCTTATATAGCAGAAGTTTCTGATAGCCAGAAACTTCTAGCAAATTCTTCGACCACTGGAACAAGAGAAATAATTCTTGCAGTTATAATTCCCTTTTATCCCTAATATTATTTGTCTCTTTCGTTGACATGTGCTGTGGAGACTTCGTCCCAGACACGAACCTCGAATGAAAGGACAGTTCGAACCAAAATTCTGCCAGAATGAAAAGTCACTTCGGAATTTGCTGCATAGACGTAGGAGCGTAGTTATTATTATGCTACAATATTAAACAATTTTCAAGGGAAGAGAGAATAGAAATTTATTATGTAAAACCAAATAATCACACGGGGAATGCTAACGCAGAAAGATTAAACGGCACATTAACAGAAAAAATTACGGCTTTAAATTTGGGAAACAAATTACCAATCAATGAACAAATGTTATAAGCCGTTGAGTATTACAACAACTCATATCATTCTCCTATCGAAGACCAACCGTTAGATATTCAAAACCGTATTATTGACACTAAAATATTTAAATATAGAATGTTTAGAAAAAAAATAATACGATTAGTAAACTTAATGCGAATAAATAAGAATATCACGAAACTCGGAAGGAAGGGTTTATCAATTATTATATTAGTTTAAGGCATAAAGAACAGCCAAAGTATAGAAAATATAATTTAATAGGTGTACATGAAAATAATATTAAGAGACCATTAAAATTTTGAGATGGTATTTATGTGGATGTTAATCCTGATACTTGTTCCAGTAACACACCAAGCAGTGACCATCGAAAGGATTGACACAAACATGGGATACGCTGAAATTGAAGTTGATTTAGCGGAAATAGTTAGCCAATATGATATAATTCTCCATGTAATAGACCAGACAGAAATTTTTAATTTAACCAATGAGCTAGAAACAAATTTGTATTCTCCAAAACTGGATAATGACAAAGAAGTGTTGGTTAACGAAATTAATGCAATTAAATATATTGTAACATAATGTAGCGTAATAACTACGCCCTCAAACAGGCAACAAATTCCGCAGTGTCTTTTCATTCTGGCATAATTTTGTTCCGAAGTGTCTTTTCATTCGAGGTTCGTGTCTGCAATTAGTGTCCACAGTTCGTGTCCACGATAAGAGACGGATAATATCTAAGACAACGTCACGGAATTTGGAGAGAATTATAACCGCAAGAAATTATTGTCATCTTGGAATTATTACATCAGAATTTTCTTGTTCCAGTGGTCGAAGAATTTGCTAGAAGTTTCTGGCTATCAGAAATGCTGCTATATAAGGACAGATGGCGATCGAGGCAAGGCAGTTGGTTTTGAACCGCACGAGGAGATTGGAAAAGTGATAACAGCCGAAGTTGTAATTTTGTGATAAATTGAAAGTTGAGAGTTAACAAGAAGAAGTAATTAGTTTGGATTTGTGAATTAAGTAATTGAAAGGAGATAAAGTGGTTTGAGAAGAAAGAGACCTTGTAAGGAAGGAGTTTGCGAAGAATAGTATAGTGTAAACTTGAATTGTTCTATGGACTAGAAAATAAAGAAATAATTTCACAGAATATCGTTTTATCTACTCGAGCCGTAGCTCGCATATTACAATAAATTAAAAGGAGATACATAGAATTCGTCGAGGTTTAGTTAGCATCGTAGGCAAGAGATTTAAATGGTTATTTGGAACTACGGACGACGATGATAGATAAGATATCGAGAACCATTTATCAATAACAAATTCAAATAACCATGAAATCATTAAAAACATGAATCAACAAATAACAATAAATACCAATTTTAACGAAACATTTTTGTTATTAAAAATACTAATATACTCGTATTAGATACAGAAAAAATTAAAGAACAACTCAATGCTGTAGATGAAATAAACAATAAATTGCTTATGAAGACCCTTTTCCTAGATTTAATGCTTAAAGTTCATACATTAAAAAATACGGTAGAACATATGTATTCTAGATAACATTGCTTCAGCAAAGAGTAATATATTACACAATAACATACTTCCGTTGATGAAATAATTAAATACAAAATAGATTTTAAGAAACTTTTATGCATAAAACTAGGCATAGCTAAGTTTAATAATAATATTTTTACAATTATATTATTTTTACAATTAAAATACTAACAACTATATGTATAAAAAAAAGTGAACTTATAACAAATGTCAACGAAAAAATAATATCATTAGACGATAACTTATCAATTCTTAAAAATATTAAAAACAAAACACTCAATAGTAGGTTGGTTGGTATAAGAGGGTGAAATTCTGCTCTTCACTTAGGCCTCCATTGGGCCCGTTGTGTTCCCCTCATCTACGTAACTGTAAGGAATAGTGCTGTGTTTTGGGAATTATGTATTGAGAGGATTTAGGTCTAGGGATCATGGGTAGTATCAACGGGAAACTATATCGTATAGTGATCGGGGAATCGTAGTGTTCGTCTGGCGAACTCCAATATATCCCCGATTCCTTTCTTACTGAGGTGTGTAATATCCGGAATCATTGGAGATCCCAGAATTTTCAGCCTTAGCGTCGCTGTAGCAGGGCAGTGACAAAGGAAGTGTTCTATATCTTCCTCCTCCTCTTCACAGTTGGCACAGATTGTTGTATCAGCTATCCCGAGTCTGAACGAATGTTTGTTGAGATTGATGTGCCCTGTTGAAAGTCCCACCATCAATCTGAATTGTGTTCTGGTTGAGTTAAGAGCTCTTTTTGCTGTTTTATTACTCGGTTTGGTTATTACAGATCTAACCACTTTGCACGTGTCTAGATTCGTCCAGTAGTTATTGGACTCCTGTCGTATCTTTTCATTGATTATTGTTTTAATAGTTGTCAGAGGGACCTCTATTGTATTATCCGGGTTCAGTTCTGTATTGCCCGCTCCTTTCCTTGCTAGTTCGTCTGCCTTTTTGTTACCCGGTACACCTTCGTGCCCCGGTACCCATGTGAGACGGACTTTATTGCGTCTGGCAATTAAGTTCAATTTAGTTTTGCACTCCCTTACTAGTCGTGATTTCGACATGGGGTTTGTAATCGCGCTAATTGCTGCTTTCCCGTCCGAGCAGATGTCAATTTGCCTTCATTCGCTGGTGACTTCTGCGAGTATTGCAGTTGCCTTCATAATTGCATAGACTTCTGCTTGGAACACTGATACAAATGGTTCTGGGTGAATAGCAAGTTCAATCGGCGGGTTAGCACTGAAGATGCCAGACCCTGATTCCCCTGATATGTTAGAGCCATCTGTATAAACCGATATCCCATTGAAGTTTCTTGTCGTTCTTTCATACGTCCAATATTCTCTTGCGGGGAAGATTGTTTCAAAGTTGTTGGAGAACGTATACGATTTTCCAACAACATCACTGGAGCAATCGATGAGTGGTGTCATTGCTCTTATCATTTCGGTGATTTTTCGATATCCCGTATTTGCACCACCGATGAAATGGCCGATAGTTCTAAGCCGTGAGGCTGAAATGCCGGCAATCTTCTTCGCTTCGAGGTGCACTGGTAGAATGTTTAGTATCGCTTCCATGGCCGCGGTTGGTGTTGATGATTGTGCTCCTGTAATACCCAGGCAGACCATACGCTGCACCTTAGTTAGCAAGTCTCTTGCATACTTTTTGCCCATAACTGGCCACCATACAACTACACCGTAGAAGATGATGGGTTTTATTACGCATTCGTATATCCAGTGGACCTGTTTCGGTTTCAAGCCGCATGACTTCCCGATGGCCCTCCTGCATATCCAATATGATCTCTTGGCTTTGGTGACTCTTTCTTCCAGGTTCTTTCTCCAGGTCAGTTTCCTGTCCAATATAAGGCCTAGATACTTGACGCTGTCGCGGAGGTGTAGTGATACTCCTCCGAGTTGTGGAATGTGAAAGTCACTAGTTTTGGTTTTCTTTGTAAAGAGAACCATTTCCGTTTTATTTGGATTTATTTCTAATCCACTCTCCTCCGCCCATTCTTTTATGATTCGAAGGGTGATTTGCATAAGCTCTCCTATGATGTTTAGGTGCTTACCTCTTATCAGAACGGCTAGGTCATCTGCGTACGCTACATATTTCGCACAGGTTCCATCCAGTGCTTTCAAAAGGTTGTCCATTTTGAGCACCCACAGAAAAGGAGATTTCCCCCCTGTGGTGTTCCCGTACGGACTGTTCCCCTTCCTGTGTCGTCTCACAGTGAGGCTGTGATAATGTGGTTTGTAAGCATATGTTCTAGCCAATTGTTTATTATTTGGTTATTACAGTATATCGAGAGTGCCTCCACAATTTTTTGAGTTTTCACATTGTTAAATGTCCCTTCGATATCTAGAAAAACGCCTGCGAATGATTCCTTGGTTTCAAAAGCATCTTCTATTGTGGATACAACCTGGTATAGTGCCGTTTCAACTGACACTCAATAGTAACTGTGACGAAAGAAAAAATGTGTTAAACGGAAACTATTTTATAACGTTCAACAATTGTACAGTAAATTTAGATAATAACAAATTTCAAAACAATATTGTAGCATAATAATAACTACGCGCCTATGTCTATGCAGCAAATTCCGAAGTGACTTTCCATTCTGGCAGAATTTTGGTTCAAACTGTCCTTCATTCGAGGTTCGTGTCGGGGACGAAGTCTCCACAGCTCATGTCAACGAAAGAGACGAATAATATTAGGGATAAAAGGGAATTATAACTGCAAGAATTATTTCTCTTGTTCCAGTGGTCGAAGAATTTGCTAGAAGTTTCTGGCTATCAGAAACTTCTGCTATATAAGGACAGATGGCGATCAAAAAAAAGACAGTTGGTTTAGAACCGTGGCGAAGAGATTAGAAAAGTGATAATGGGCGAAGTTGTAATTTGGTGATAAATTGAAAGTTGAGAGTGAACAAGAAAAAGTAATTAGTTTGGATTTGTGAATTAAGTAATTGAAAGGAGATAAAGTGATTTGAGAGGAAAGAGACATTGTAAGAAAAGAATTTGCGAAGAATAGTATAGTGTGAACTTGAATTGTTCTATAGAGTAGAAAATAAAGAAATAATTTCACAGAATAATTGTTTTATCTACTCGAGCCGTAGCTCGCATATTACATTGGTGTCAGAAGCGGGATAAAACTTATTCTGTGAATAACTATTTCCGTGGTGTGAAATTGCACAAAAAAAAAAAAAAAAAACCATTTCTGTGTTGAGTTAATTAGTTGCGCAAAATGGGTCGCAAATTGGGAAAACTAACTATAACTCAACTAAAGGCAGAACTCAGTAAGCGGAACCTCGACACAACTGGGGGAAAAGATGCCCTGCTGATTCGTCTGGAAGAAGCAGTAACGCAGGAAGGTGAAAATCCGCATGACATAGAGTTTGACGTGGAAGAGGAACCAGCAAGTACAGTAGCCGACCCGGGTATAACAAGTCTGCTCCTGCAACTTAAGTTAGTCATGGACGAACAAAAGAAAGCAATAGAAGATCAAAGTCATAAGCTCGATGACCAAAAGAATTCTATAGAACTTAAGCTGGATGAACAAAAGAAAGCAATGGATGAACAAAAGAAAGCGATGGACGAACAAAAGAAAGCAATGGACGAACAAAAGAAAGCAATGGACGAACAAAAGAATTCTCTAGATGCTCTGGAAAGTAAACTTGATGAGCAAAACAAGAACTTGGAATCCAAATTCGAAGTGATCGAAGAGAAAATCGAGAAGGTCGAGACGCAACTCGAAAAAGTCGAAACTAGATTCGATGAAAATTTTGAGAAACATGAAACTCAGTTCGGGAAGATAGAGACTCAGTTTGAAAAAGTAGAAAAGCAAGTCGAAAGTCTTGCTAAGGAGCTCAGCAACGTGAAGAGACAGAAAGCACGGGAATATTCCACTGACGGTCTGAGAAGAAAGGAGATGCAGCCTCCTATCTTCGATGGTCAAACATCATGGCCAATTTATAAGAGGCAATTCGAAGCGGCCGCAATGACCAATAGCTGGGACGATGAAGAGAAGTCTATTGCACTCACGCTTGCACTGAGGGGTCCAGCTGCGGAGCTCTTGCAGACCATCCCGGAAGATAAACAGCAGAACTACGACTCTCTGGTTCAGGCTATCGAGATGCGGTTTGGGGATGAACACATGCAGCAGGTGTACAGGGTTCAGCTGCGTAGTCGAGTCCAGAAAAGGGGGGAAACGCTCCAACAGTTGCAAGCGGATATAGAGCGACTAGCCCATCTTTCATACCCTAAAGCCGGTGAGGAGCTTATCAACGAAATGGCGGTGGAAGCTTTTATTCAGGCCATAGAGGACAGACAACTGCAAATGGCTGTAAGGATGGCTGAAAAGCGAACACTCCCCGAGGCATTGGCATTCGCTTTGTCAATGAAGGCTGCGGAGCAAGCATACCAGGGAATACACCGTGTCAGGGAAATGTCCGTCGTGGAATGCTCATGCCAGAGAACAGCCGTCATGGATGAAGACAGAGCTCGCGGAAGTCAAATCCGTTGCTGGAATTGCAACCAAACCGGACACCTACAACGGCAGTGCAGAAGTGCACCTAGACGAGGAAATTGTCCACATTGCGGAAGTAGGAGAAGCAGAGAGGAAGCATCCTGTCGGTCAGACTTCCCAAAACCAGCAGTCGGGGGATGCGTAAGGACCAACTTCGCGGGGCAGAAGTTGGTTACTGGAATCGAGGCCCCCAGGACCACCATTCAAGTTTCGCAAACCAAACGGGGTAACAAGAGCCTGACAGTGGAGGCACTAATCAACAAGAAGAAGTGCGTAGCCACCATCGACACAGGTGCCACCGCCTCCATTGTAAGAAGAGATATCGTCAAAGGCTCCTGGCTGCACAACACCAACAGCTACTGCCTGAAGACTGCAACAGGGGAAATGGCGAAGGTATTTGGAGAAGTTCGTCTTACGATTACTCTGGCAGGACTGACGTTCGCCCATGCGTTTCTGGTGGCAGATATATGCGACGAGTGCATCATCGGAATAGACTTCATGAAAGCAAATGAAGTAATCTTGGACATCGGGATGCAAGTACTGAGGTATCGAAATGTGGAGATTCCGATGGTGTACGGAAATGAGAATGCCGTAACTCTCAGGACAGTCATCAGTAAAGACGAAGTTTTGCCGCCGTCTTCAGAGACAATCATTTGGACGAAGCTGGAAGGTGATCTTGGGAGCCACCGATTCTACATAGTAGAACCAGACCCAGAGAAGAATTCTCAAGACTACATCGTGGGAAAGACGTTAGTCGAACCAAAGAACACCATGGTTCCAGTGAGAGTTTTGAACGCAAGACCACACACTGTCAAACTAAGGCGAGGGGAGGTGACTGGAAAATGCACGCCGATTACCGCCGTCGCAACAATATCTGAACGTGATGCTCCAAAACCTCTCCCATCACCTTGGACAGCGGAAACGAGAGAGACGATTCTCCAGTCCAGTGAGCTGAATCAGGAGCAGCGAACTATGGCAGAGAATCTTATCAATGAGTACGCTGATGTATTTGCCGCACAGGACGGAGAATACGGCCGAACACACCTGGTACAACATCGAATAGACACTGGTGATACTAGACCAATTCGTCAGCCTGCTAGGCGCCTTCCATTGGCAAAGCAGACAGAAGTTGCAGAGATGGTGTCGGCAATGGAGAAAGAAGGTCTGATTGAAAGTTCCAAAAGTCCGTGGGCATCACCGGTTGTACTGGTTAAGAAGAAAGATGGCAGCACGCGGTTCTGCGTGGACTATCGGCAGCTCAATTACGTCACCAAGAAAGACAGCTACCCTCTGCCACGGATTGACGACACGCTAGACACACTATCAGGAGCCCGATGGTTTTCCACTCTCGACTTGAAGAGTGGCTACTGGCAGGTACAGATCCATCCAGAAGACCGGGAGAAAACCGCCTTCACCGCAGGAAATGGGCTATGGCAATTCACGGTAATGCCATTCGGGCTGTGCAATGCTCCGGCGACTTTCGAGCGATTGATGGAATGTGTCCTGCAAGGGTTAACATGGAAAACCTGTTTGGTATACTTGGATGATGTCATCGTCGTAGGAAAAACGTTTGCGCAACACCGAGACAATCTAAGGGATGTGTTTCAAAGGCTTCGAAGTGCCCACCTGAAGCTCAACCCCAAGAAGTGCGCCCTGTTTAGAGCGGAAGTCAAGTACCCGGGACACATAATTTCAGCGAAAGGAGTGAGAACCGATCCGGAGAAGGTCGAAGCGGTGAAAAACTGGCCAGTCCCCAAAGACAAACACCAACTAAGGAGCTTCCTGGGCCTAGCCACCTACTACAGACGGTTCGTGAAGGATTTTGCCGGGATCGCAAAGAACCTGCACCAGTTGACGGAAAAGGGAAAACAATTCAAATGGACAATTGAGTGCGAGAAGAGCTTCAAGGCACTTAAACAACGGCTATGCGATGCCCCGATACTGGCTTACCCCACTCCCGGGGAAACGTTCATTGTGGATGCAGATGCTAGTAATGTTGGGGTAGCAGCCGTACTCTCCCAGGTGCATGACGGCCAAGAGAAGGTGGTTGCGTACTTCAGCAAGGTGCTCTCTAAGCCAGAAAGGAACTACTGCGTGACAAGGAGAGAACTTCTAGCTTTGATCTTGGCTACGAAGCATTTTCACAAATACCTCTACGGGAGGAAGTTCGTTCTTCGCACAGACCATGCAGCCTTAAAATGGCTATTACAGTTCAAGAGTCCTGAGGGTCAGGTCGCAAGATGGATCGAAAGGCTGCAAATCTACGACTACGAAATACAGCATCGTAAAGGGAAACTCCACTCTAATGCGGATGCACTGTCCCGGAGACCATGCAGAACGGATTGTAAACATTGTGCGCGTCAGGAAGAACGGGAGCTGGTTTCCATCCAAAGAATGAGAGCCGAACCTATCGCCGGCTGGAGCGTAGATGAGATCCGGAACGCTCAGAAGGAAGACCCGGATATCGAGCCGATTCTGGCCTGGAAGGAGAACATGGAGAAACCGGATCATCAGGACATCTCTCACAGAAGCCCGACCTTAAAGGCATATTTTGCGCAGTGGGACTCCCTCCATGTCCAAGAAGGTGTTCTGAGAAGAAAATGGGAATCCTCCGACGGAAAGTCGTTTGTAATGCAGCTTGTAGTACCGCGGACGAGGGTCAAGGAGGTGTTACAGGAAATGCATGGCGGGGCGTCCGGAGGCCACTTGGGAGTGAATAAGACGCTAGAAAAGGTACGAGAACGTTTTTATTGGTTAAAAGCGAAGGAAGATATCGAAGACTGGTGCAGAAAATGCGACGTGTGTGCAGCTAGCAAGGGTCCGAGAATCAAAACTCGAGGCAAGATGCACCAATACAACGTGGGAGCACCTTTCGAACGAATCGCCATTGACATCGCAGGGCCCTTTCCGGAAACCGACAATGGTAATCGGTATATACTCGTAGTGATGGACTACTTCAGTAAGTGGCCGGAAGCGTTTCCGATCCCTAACCAGGAAAGCAGAACCGTGGCGGAGCAGATCGTCTACAATTGGGTTAGCAGATTCGGTGTGCCCTTGGAATTGCATTCTGACCAAGGGCGGAACTTCGAGTCAAGAATCTTCCAAGAGATGTGTCAACTACTCGGAATCAAAAAGACAAGGACAACCCCGCTTCATCCACAGTCGGACGGTATGGTGGAGCGTTTCAATAGGACTTTGGACGAACATCTCTCGAAGGTCGTAGGTGACTACCAACGGGATTGGGACCGGCAGATTCCCTTGTTTTTGATGGCCTATAGAAGTGCCGTGCATAGCACTACTCGACATGCGCCGTTCGAAATCTTATTTGGTGGAATAGCTCGTTTACCCAGTGAGGTGAAATTTGGATCTCCTACCAATGAGCCCAGAAATGAAGAAGAGTACGTGGCGGACCTTAGGGAAAGGCTTAGGGACATACACCAAAGGACCAGAAGCCAGATTAAGATGACGAGCGACCGCATGAAGACCAGGTATGATGCCAAGGCAACAACGTCAGGATTCCAGGAAGGAGATCTGGTGTGGCTGTATAATCCCCATCGCCAAAAGGGGAAATCACCTAAGTTACAGCGGAACTGGGAAGGTCCCTACAGAATAGTAACCCGCATCAACGATGTTGTCTACCGCATCCAGCGAGGACCAAGGGCCAAAATGAAAGTGGTTCATGTGGACCGACTGAGTCGATACAATGGCCGAAATGAGGATGCACTTGTTCGTGACGAACACGTCTAAGAGGGGGGCAGTG
Organism: Pocota personata; assembly: GCA_963082735.1. Lineage (NCBI taxonomy): Eukaryota > Metazoa > Arthropoda > Insecta > Diptera > Syrphidae > Pocota > Pocota personata. The sequence goes on from OY720429.1 coordinate 132,702,181, forward strand.
TAGCATAATAATAACTACGCGCCTATGTCTATGCAGCAAATTCCGAAGTGACTTTCCATTCTGGCAGAATTTTGGTTCAAACTGTCCTTCATTCGAGGTTCGTGTCTGGGACGAAGTCTCCACAGTTCATGTCAACGAAAGAGACGAATAATATCAGGGATAAAAGGGAATTGTAACTGCAAGAATTATTTCTCTTGTTCCAGTGGTCGAAGAATTTGCTAGAAGTTTCTGGCTATCAGAAACTTCTGCTATATAAGGACAGATGGCGATCAAAAAAAAGACAGTTGGTTTAGAACCGTGGCGAAGAGATTAGAAAAGTGATAATGGGCGAAGTTGTAATTTGGTGATAAATTGAAAGTTGAGAGTGAACAAGAAAAAGTAATTAGTTTGGATTTGTGAATTAAGTAATTGAAAGGAGATAAAGTGATTTGAGAGGAAAGAGACATTGTAAGAAAAGAATTTGCGAAGAATAGTATAGTGTGAACTTGAATTGTTCTATAGAGTAGAAAATAAAGAAATAATTTCACAGAATAATTGTTTTATCTACTCGAGCCGTAGCTCGCATATTACAATATGTATGAATATAAAGAAAGATTTGTCATTCCTAAAACAGAAGAGTCACTAATAACTGAAAATAAATTAACGTTTGAAGAAATTGCAATAAGACAAAAGGAAAATATTAAAGCTATTAACGAATTGAAATATCAATAAATCCATCTTTCAAAGCAGCTACGTATAGTATAGGAGGTTCCTCTACTCGTATTATACTCGTAATATAATAGTAATAATAATATTCCTCCTAATTAAATTGTGTAAACAAAAAGGGAGTAAGGTGAAAATAATTAATAAAATCCAGGAGAATCTTAAACCTAAGGAAGGAGGAGTTACGTCAGCATCGGAAAACTTCCCAATCGATATAACCTAATTCTCGTACTTTGACCCCTGCAGAGGAAATGCTAACGCTGACATTTCCAGCGGAAATGTTGCAATTGCGATTGAGTCAATATAGCGCAAATATAAAATGTAAAATAATGATGACTGGGAAAGTCATCCATTTCCTCACGCTGAAATCGTCCTAAGGAGGGCCAATTATGCGTTGCATTTAGTCCACTCATTACTCAGAAAGAGAAATGGGCTCAGCAAGAAGACTAAACTGCTCATATACAAGCAGCTGATAAGACCAGTTATCACATATGGCTGCCCCATATGGTTCACCATATCGCCCACACCATGAAGAAGATTCAAATATTCGAACGGAAGGTCCTTCGAATCTGTACAGGACTGTGGCGAAACCCAATCACAACGAAGTACCACCCTAAGGCTTTTCTTTACGAGAACACCGGTGTGAGCCCAATCGACCAGTATATGATTCAACTTTCAAGTAGACTTCTGCAAAATCTTGATGACCACCCTAACGAGGAAATACAAGACTACATCCGACAGCAGATCGATCCAAGCCACCGATACCTGAGTGCACGAGCAATCATCGATTCAAGATTTGAAGACATAATGAACATCGAAGAAACACCGTTCTACCAGCTTGCAGACAATGCCTATTACCGGGGATAGTCCCCTTAATAATATATTTCTTTATTTAACAAAAAAAAAAAAAATTTCCAAATATATTCTCTTATATAAAATATTCATGTAATAGATTAAGTAGCCATTAATATAGGTTTTTTAAAAAAAAAAAAAAAAAAACTTAGCAAACTAGCCAGTAGATAAACGTTTGGCCCCTATTGTTGAGAACGACTAAATAATAAAAATTCCTTAATCTCAAACTGGGAAAGTTTCCGATCGACGACACTTCTCGGAGGCAATGATAAGAAAAAGGAACTCAGAATTATTTTTCCACTCCTAAGAGTTGAACATATTTCTCCAAAATAAATACATGTTAAGCAAACTAAAGTTTACTGGTGTTTTTATTTTTGAATAACTTTAACTCGCGCGAGTTATATTCTCAAAGACCCGAGATTATTAAAAAACAAATCCATTTGACTAAATTTTTTTGATTAACTGAATACAATTTTTAATTCGAACATCTAACCTATCAATTGCACTGGTGATTCCATGAACTTGGAAGTCAATTAGGTCGGAAATCCAGCAGACGCTGGTTCTGCAAGTTCGTGTCCTTGTGCAAGTACAACGATACTTTTCTTAATAATAACTGGTTACAATAATATCAATTTTTTTATTTTTACTTCGGCACGTTGCTGATTGTTGCGGAGTAGGTGATGAACTCTCGGTTTCGGGTGGCATGTGTTGCTATCGCTGGCTGATGATCGGTTTGAGGGGGCGACGCACGGGGGAAAAGGTGTCTATCGGTATGTTGCTGTTGCTGATGATTGTGATTAGGGGCGACGGGGAAACAGGTGCCTGTCATAACTTATCCTCCCTTAGAGTAGAGCGACGGCCACATTGACGTCAGTGGGGCTGGAGCGAAAGTCTCAGGAGTCGGAGGCTGATCGATTTGGGCTTTAGCTTTTGTGATGGTGACGATGGTGATTATGATGACGATTATGATGATGATGATGATAAATGCGGCAGTTGACAAAGTTGTTATATAATGAAGGATTTCGGCATTCACATCTAGGCTGAATAGTTTTGAGTCGGTAAAGAAATTGCATTCCTTAAGTTTTTCGAAGCTCAGAATTTCTTTTATGGAGTTGGCTTCAATTCTGCTACTTGGTGATTGTGGAACGTGTATGTCATCCCAGAAGATGTTGGGACTGTTTTTGTAAGATATTCCGTACACCTTGACTTCACAGTTCTCGAAGTGAAGAAGAGCTGTACCTTCGATTGTTGAAGTTTTAATATTTCAAGTAGAGTTAATTGGTATTTTATCTTATATTGATAAATAAAATAAAATTGTTTTCTTCGTAGTCTGGTTTTATGCAGTAGTACGTTCCTTCTATCTTGGGGCAAGGTGTGGTAAAGTGCGGTATATTCTTTTCTTTTATGTTTATGTATGGCATTGTTATTATAAGTTTTGTGTCATTTATGGGAAGGGGTATGTGAATGTTAAATATGATATTGGAACCATTTTAATATGCTTGTAGTCCCAAGAAATCGTAAATTTGTTCTATTGATTCAATTTTAATATGTTGTTTATTTAGCTTATTTTCTATGGCTTGCAATTCACCTATATTAAGTAGGAATTTAGGTCTTATGTTTATTTTGCTTTACTGCCTCTGCTATATTTGAAATATGGTTGGTTAGTATTTATATTTGATGCCGGTTCTACTGGCATTTATTTAGCTTACTACAAGCATAAATTAATCTAAACTTAAAACTAGAAAAAACAAAGATTTAAAAGCTAGAGAGAGAAGGGAGAGGGTATGGTTAGGGCATTGCGGAGTGCGCATTTATTCTTGTTAAAATCAAAAATGTGTGCCTCATTACTTGATTTACGCAGCTTTCTCTATAATGGTTCGTTGTAACAATAGTTAGTGCGATGAAGAGGTATACGGAAAAGTGAAGCATACCTGAAGTTGCGGGGATTGGTATTTAGAGAAATTACTTGAAGCAAAGCGGGGTAATCAGTGTAACCAGATAAAACCTTATGAATATGTCGGCAACATCACGACGTTTTTTCAATGACTGAAGATTAATCAGTCTAAGACAACCCACATAGGGCGGCAGGTTGAATTCATCAGCCCAAAACAGACCACGTAAGGCGAAGCGAATGAACCTGCGCTGTACTCCTCGAGGAGGGGTCTAAGATAGAGGGATTTTGTTACGTAGGGGTCAGAGAACTTTTTCGACCAGCGTTTTACAAATCCAAGTACTGATTTGGCTTCACTATCGCAGATGATGCCCAAATCGCGTACTGACGTGATTGAGGGTACAGGTTCATCATGAATGTAGTTCCTGGGAGACGCTTGTGGGAGTAGGTGATGGAGTGGCTTTTATTGGCATTAAATTCTAAACCATTTTTTATACACCAGATGGAGAGACTATCTAGATCATCCTGCAGAAGGCGAGAATCATTGGCAGATGATATGCGTTTAAAGATTTTCATATCATCAGCGTAGACCAGAAGATCAGAGTTCCGGATGATACGCTTAGCATAATTTATTGTAAATATGAAGATTAGTGGTCCAAGATGGCTTGCCTTGAGGAACGCCCGATGTTGCTATAATGGGGTCCGATACTGTTGATTTGAAACGAACTTTGTATTGACGGTCCACTAGGTATGATTTGATCTATGGGATGAACTGCGGTTAAAATCCAAAGGCTTTTAGCTTGAAAGAATAATTTGGTGAGAAATCTTGTCAAAAGCCTTACTAAAATCTGTGGCTACGACATCAACTTCATTGCCATCTTCCAAAGTGTTCAGTGTACTAGACACTAATACTTTTTTTACTAAAACTTAATAAAATATATAAACATACGAGTATGTATTGACCTGTGAAGCCAATTAGCTTATCTGGTGGAGATTATTTGCAAGATATTTTTAACAATAATCAATCATCTAGGTAGGAATTTATAGTATCTTATTGCGACTGAAAAAAATTTAAATTTAACAATTCAAGTTTAGTTTCAATTGTATTAAATTAATGTTATTGTATTTACTTCAGATTAAGTTACTTTTAGATTTAATTTTGTTCTTTAAATTAAAATTTAAAATTAAGTTTTAGATTTTAAGAAAAATTCTTTTAATTTTTGTTTTCGGACATTAATCTGGGTGATGTTTTTCAAGTGTTGAGGAAGATTGTTCAATACATTCGGTACGGTGTACTTCTCCTGCCATACTCGTTGATAAAGGATGGCAGTTGATACATTCTTTCGGTTTGTCTTCTTGTACCAAACTGATGACTGAATGGCGTGCGGAAACTTACATCTTCGTAGTACTCCAGTACCACACTCATATTGAATAACTGCCTTACTTTCAGCACCTTTACGTTAGAGACGTTACTTCTCAACAGCAATTTGACTGCACTGTTTTGTATATTTTGCAGCTTTTCTATGTATGTTTGCGCTGTACCTCCCCACGCTAGTACGCCATAACGTAGCTCCAACTCTACAAGTGTGTTGCGTCGCTTGTATGGCATGTAGTGCCGTCTTGTTGGAACCACAGCTCGGATATATCGATGTTGTCGAGCTCTGGCCACAGAAAGTCGGTTAACAGAATACAGAAGTACGGTTAAGTTAGTGGTTCTTGACCTCCCTTTAATGAATCCGTGTTGCTTTGTAGAGAAGATTGGTTTGCAATGGAAAAACATTACATCGTACACGATGCTCTTGAAGAACTTAAGTATGCATGAGAGCTTAGCAATAGGGCGATAATTAGAAACTTCGCTCTTGCATTTTTTTTGTGGATAAGGGTAATGTAAGCATCCTTCCATAATTGAGACAAATTTCCTTGTGATATTGAAAGCTGAAATAGGATAGATATTTTTTTAGTACTGTGGCAGGGACACTGTCAGGAGCAGGGGAGTAGTCATCCTTCAGTTGGTTAATCTTATTAGCAACCATTGATGGGATTATGTCCACAGAGACAAGGGAGGTTTGTGCAGAGTTGTTCAAATAGCAGAAATAGTTAAGATTAGGTTCATATAGGTGGGCAGCCAACGACAGGCCGAAAAAGTTAGCGAATAGGTTAGCAATTATTTTAAGATCTGTCGAGGAAAAGTCAAAAAAAGTGAGAGTGGATGGATAGCCCTCAGATTTTCTTTTGACATTTATGAATTGAACAACTTCCTCGGGGTCGGTTATTAGGTTTGATTGCATCGATCTAGGTATTCTATATAGAGCCTTTCGCAGAGCTCAGAGAATTGGGTATATACACAAATGTACTTGTGGAAGTCAGAGACGGATTTAGAATTAAGGTACTCGTAGGATTGCCATAGTTTGTTTCTATTATTGCGAAGGGAGCGTAACACCTTATTATACCAGGGTGGATAAGACGAGCAGTTTTTTTTTAGGTAGGTTTGGCACTGATTGGACAAGAAGTAAGCTATTGAGTTTGACGAAATTAGCTTTACGAAAATTAAAGTAATAAGTGTGCTCTGAGACTGGGTTTGAATTATCGTTGTATGAAAAGGTTAGGAATAGCGGTGGATGAAATCGGTCCAAAGTCAAAAGAAGATAATTGCTCTGAGAGACTATAGAACTATAGTCGGGCGAGAAGATGAGGTCAAGTTGTCTATTCAAGTTGTTATGGATGCCGCTTACTTGAAAAAGACCAGAGGCAGAGACACAATCAGTTAGTAGGATTTCCTTGTCAAAGATGGCACTGGGAATATAGTGGGATTCAACATCAGATTGAAACCACTGAAGGTGCGGAAGATTAAATTCACCCAAAATGATGAGGTCATCGCATGGGCCCATGGTATCACTCAAATCGTCGACCGCATCGACGGCAAGTTTATAAAATGCAATTGGTTGGGATGAATGTATGTATATAACAACACATTATGTAAAGATAGCGCTTAGGTAGAGAAATCTTGACACATATAAACTCAAAGTCAGCAGTTTGCGAACTTTTGAAAAAGTAGCGTCGAAGCGATTATGTCATGCCATAATCATGCCAGCAGAGTGCCCCGGCCGGATAGAGCGCCATGTGTTATGAATCCATCGTTGCGAAATGTGTTAAATACAGCAGTAAAATAATTCGATGTTATTGATATCATTCGTTAGATTTCTTTCCGTCAAAGCAAAAATATTATAAGGGAATTTCTGGGAGTTAAGGAATACGTCATGTTTTTTTGCGTAATCCTCTGACATTCCTATAGTAGAGCGACAGATGTTTTGGTGTACTTTTTGGGTTGGGAGTGTGAGACACAGTATCAGACAAGCTTACATATCGGGCCGCGTTAAGAGTATGAGGGCAAAGGATTGTGCCGGAGCAGTGATTAGTAACGGTAATATTTATTTGAGTCTTAGATCTGGGGTAGGATTTAAATGAAGATAAATTTTCAGAAAACTTTTGAGGTGAAATATTAAACGCATCATGATAGTTACTGAAGTTACGTAATAAAGTAGGTGAGTCAATAGGAACACCTTCCTGGTGAATGGCTACCATGGTGTTTGTGTTAGTCTTACCGTCGATACAAACGGAGTAGGGTTTGTTATGGAAGTAAGCAAGGTACAGTGGGGCATTATTATAGATTCTATCGAAGAGCGCAGGATTAGGCTGCTTGAGAGATGGTTATTTGTATGTGGAGGATTAGATATCAATGTCTTCACGCAGAGAGTTTATTAATTCGCAGATTTTATGGTTGGAAATGATTTGCGCGGAACAATTACTTTTACAATCACTTAACACTGTATTCAGATGGCGCATGCTGGTTTCATAGTTTATGGAAGTAGTTGAAACCCAACTAACTCGGCCAAACTGGCTGTTTGTTTATCGATGTTGATGAGTTTAGATTTGATGAAGTCGGTTGAGGACTGAACCCGATGAATGTCTTCGTTAGGTACGTACCACTGAGCGCTAACGATCGTTCTAAGAACTTTATTTTCAAAAGTTTGTAGGATGTTTCTATTTCTTTTCCTGGTACAACCCCATAGTTGTAGATCATACGTCCCCACTGGCTTCAGCACCTGCTTACAGATAAGCAGTTTGTTATGTATTCTCAACTTCGAATGTTTTCCGAGTACCCATTACATTTGTCGGTATTTGTTTTTGAGCTCGTCGCGTTTCTTTTTTACATGCGATTTCCATTTAAGCTTAACATCTAGAGTCATTCCTAGATATTTTGCTTCGTTCGTGTACGGTATTTGAGCCGAGTTTAAATATACGGGTAATCTGTCCACTTTTTTATAGGTAAAGTTGACGTGAGTTGCAGCTTTTCAGTAGCTGCTTCAATTGTATCGCCCGTTGTCAATATCGCCGTATCGTTCACAAACGTGGCGACGACGCAGTTTCTTTCCTGCTGGATATCATGCATGTAGAGTACATATAGAAGTGGGCTAAGGACACTTCCTTGTGGGACTCCGGCCGCAATCCCTTTGAAGTCAGAATAATCATTTCCGTGCTTAACACGAAAAGATCTTTCGGTAAGGTACGATCGTAAGATTAGAAAGAGTTGCCGTGGCAGAAGTAGTAGCAATTTATACTCTAAGTCTTCGTGCCAAACCTTACCGAAAGCTTGTGAGACGTCAAGAAATACACCACAACAAATCTTTTTTCTTCGATAGTTTTCTCAATCACGTCAGTTATTTTGTGGACTTAGTCGATTGTAGAATGTTTGATTCTAAATCCAAACTGATAGTCAGGAATCAGACGTCTTTCATCGATTACGGGTTGTAGTCGTTTAGAAAGTAGTTTTTCGAATATTTTAGAGATAACCGTAGCAGGGAAATAGGCCGTTATAATTTCTTCTCATTTAGAGGTTTGCCTGGTTTCGGGACCATTATAATCTCTGCGTCTTTCCGCTCTATTGGAACGTAGAGCAATCTGAACGAAGCGTTAATCAAATATAGCAGTTTGATGATAGGTTTATTCGGCAATTCCTTGACCACGTGCGCCGTTATCAAGTCGTAACTCGGTGCTTTTTTCATCTTTAGATTTTTAATCACTTCTATCAGTTCAATCAGTGCAACTTAAATTAGTGCAAATTAATAATTAACTTGATTGACTTGCGGTCTTTTGGAAGATTGAAAGTTTCGATTATTTGGGTAGATATTAGTGGAAACCTGAAAAAAGGGGGTGGAGATTATAGAGTTGTTGAGTGCAGGCTCCTGTAAAATTGTGTAGGATCTAAACTTCGGATAGCCTCATTAATCATATGCCGTGATTACACTATAATGTTCACATTCATATGCCGTGAATGTATGTATATAAAAGATGTTTGTTATATTTATTAATAACATTTTTGTTTTCTAAGTTTTCTTAGGTTTGCTGCTTAGCTTTCTTCTGCAGACTTTTTTCTTTGCTTTTGTGAGAACGGTAAATTTGTTATCTGTTTTTACAATGTGTTCAGAAAACCTAGGTGTTATTTTATATCGCCTAGCTTCCTTTCTGAAGACGACTTCATTATCTCTAATTTCCCCCGGTTCTTCTCGAAATTTTAGCTTTTGAATCCTCGCGGAGGTTATGTCATCAAAATTTTCTTGGATATTATTATATAGTTTATTGAGGAATTCGTTAAGTTTTGACAGGTACTTATGTTTGTTGGAGAAGTCTAAACTCGTAAGACCTGCCAACGAAGTTCATAGGAGTGTGTTTCGTGATTGAATGTATGGCGTTGTTTTTTTTTTTTGTTACGCACGACAAAGGGGATATAAATACCCTTATACTATTACAAGGCATGGTTATGTAGATATACAGAGAAAGAGAGAGGGAGAGAAAGAGAGAGGGAGAGAGAGAGGGAGAGAGAGAGGAGAGAGAGAGAGAGAGAGAAAGATTTGGTGTAGTGGTTTGAAAGTCAGGTGGTATTAAGTTTCTGTAAACTCCAGGGGTACCGTCCATATAACTGGGGAGATATTTTGTTTTGTTTTTATTGTCGTTGCTCATGACTCACAGTATTTTTTTCCATCCTCCTGATGTGATCAACACGATCACACGATCAAGTTGCATTTTTAGCCATATGAGCACCCTACTGCCAGTGTTATGCCTTAGCAATATAGTTGACTTAGTAGAGTTGATCGACTTTTTTATTTATTTCATGAGAAATAAATAGATGATTCTTGACATCAGGATTTGAACCGTGAACCAATAGAGTGGTCCACGATGATGTTACCACTACACCACGGCCACCATTAAGTTGTAAGTGATCAAGGTTTCTGATAAAATTTTCCCGTGCTCTGCTGTGAGTTTCTGTTCTTTCCTTTCGGATAAGATAAGGCTATAGATTTATGTTAATGTAGAATGTAGCCTTTCGACTGGGGAGTTGCTACTGGTTTGTGGAGTGAATGATTATGTTCTGTTGTTTGCAAAAGTCTTGGAAAATATTTTCAATTAACTTGGAATCTTAATCGCATAAGATCTTTTCGGTATACCGTGAAGGCTGATATAAGTTTTTAGACATTTTAAGACAGTTATACTGCTTCTACACGTTAAAGTATATCCGCAGGCAAGGCGTGTCAATTTCTCTATTAAAGTAATTAATTGGTTATGATTTATACTATATGTGTATATCTATGTGAAGGACCTACAGGGGTTTTAGTGGAGTTTCGGTTTTAACGTAGTGTACCTTAGGAGCATTGCTATCATATTTCAGTAGTTTACACTTCTCACAATTATTGAGGGTTTTTGTTATTTTATCGTTCATGTTTGGGAAGAGGACTCGCGTTTTTATACCTCTTTGATGTGAACGTTCATAGTAGTCGCGTATTATTTTTTCTTGTTCTTGTCCTGTCTTATATCGGTTACTATTTCTGAACATCGAATAATAAAATAATAATAATATTTTTTCACTAACAGAACAGTGCAGGGCCTAGCCTAGATTCTCGCATCCACTGGTGCTGTGAGCCTCACGAATGGTTGGGGCCTACAGTTTTATGTAGTTTCCGAATGGCAATTTTTTCGAAACTCTCGGATGTTTGCCAAACGTTTGCGAGAGGTGGGACTGTGAGAATACTTCTTTTTTTCTTTTCTTTTTTTTCTTTTGAGTTTTCTGCGATTCGAACCTTGAACCTCTCTCTCAGTGATCACGCACTTAACCACTGACCCATGTCGCCCACTAAAACATAGAATAATACGAAATGTTTTATTCTGGAAAGAGTAAATACAGAAAGTGGATTGAACAAGAGAGAAAATTTCATCAGTTGTATATATTGCGATCAGTTAATTGTAAATGTTGATCATCGTGTCCTCATCAAAGGTTGTTCTTAGTATTACCCATCTTTGTTTGTTCTTGAAGACGTTTTCGACTGTCATTGGGCATCCTTTGTCATTTTTTTCTAGTGTGATCTGGATATTAAAATTGTTCATAGGCTTTTTAAAAATTGGTTTTCCATCGTTTAAGCTCTCCTGTTTAAGCTCTCTATGTCTTCGTCGTTATTGAAAATTGATTGTTCTTTTTCTTTTGTGCCAGAAATTTAGATGCGGCTTAGGGTTGGTGTTTGCCTTCATTTCTTGAATATGATCTCGTAGTCAAACTCTTTTACGATAGATTAAGGCGCCACTTCACAAGTTTTGAGTTTCGCTCCTTTAAGCTCATAAGCCATAGTAGAGGTCTATGGTCTATAACTATTTGAAACTTCCTACCAAATAGGATCTACCACTTTCCTATTCGACCTTGAGATAGGACAGCACCCAATGCGAAGCTGCTCGCATCGCTTGGCAGTACAAATGGTTTGGTGAAATCCGGATATTGCAGGTTTAAAAAGCTTCTGTGCGCTTTTGGTCTATTCAAATTTCTTTTTCAGACAACTTATTAATGGTTTAATTAATTCGGCCAGATCTTTTATAAATTTCCTTATTTCCTGTCCGATTAAACCTAAAAATACTTTAATTTCAGTGCGGGTTTTAGGATTAGGGAAGTTTTTTTATAGTGTCAGTTTTTGCGGGACTTGGCCTGGTTCCCTCAGGTGTTATGGTATTCCCAAGGAAAGCTATTTCTTTTTGTAGAAATTCGCATTTATCCATTTGCATCTTGAAATTTGATTCTCGCAATTTATTAAAGACTTGTTTTATGCTCTCTATATGTTTCTGGAGTGAGGTGGAGTAAATAAATTTTTCCCACTAATTCTTTAAGGACATTATCCATCACTCGTTGGAACGTTGATGGGGCGTTTTTTAATCCGAAGGGCATTATAATGTCTTCCGTCAACGGTAAATGCAGTTCATTTGAACATATTTTCATCTCGATCTGGTGGAACCCACTCGCCACATCGAGGTAAAATATAGGCACTTTCCCAATTTATATAAGATTTCGCTTATATACCTAATCCTGCCATATCGTTCAAAATTTCTTGCGGGAATAGTACCGTTAACTTTTTTTCAGAACACATACATGATCAGTGAAGAATACTAGTCAGTTTGGTTTCAGTTTGCAAACTATTAACATGGAGTGGAGCGTTAAAGAGAATCGGTAATAGCGTTGCATAAGTGCGGAAATAAAGCTAGCCAAATTTTCGAGTTGGTAAAACCACTCGGAATATCGAGAATATTCGTTTATCGGCCTATTGCTCGCTTCCGCGAATTGTCTGGAGTAGAGGACAGGCCAAGAAGTGGTCACCCGTGCGTCGTCGGTACGAGTGCAGTAGTATAGGCAGTGCGTGAACGAAATCGGAAAAATCCCCTTAGGAAGCATAAGATCATGTCCAAGGTATTGGACATATCAAACAGATCCATGTCTAGGCTGATTCGGGATGATCTGCGTATGAAAGCCTATCGTCGGTTCACGGGTCATCTTCTAACCCTAAAAAAAATTAGGCTGGAAAGATGCAAGCTACTTTTGCAGTGGCACGCGGACAATTTTTTTTTTTTTTTTTTTTCCCGAGGGTTGGTAAAAATCTCGCATAGACACTGTGACACTAGGATAGCAAGCGCGTGCTCATAGTTGTGTCAGATTCTTACTGACTAAAAAAAACCACCCTGCGATTTAATTTGTTATATATTGCAACTAAGAACGACCTTATCAAGCAATTTTTCTATCATGAAAAAATAACACGTTTGGCAGGTTACCTTTCACTGAAAAATCCTTGCATGTTCTAGGCGCGGTTGATTAATATCTCACCAAGTGGAAAGGTTTCGTCCTTTGTAGTCGGCGCAATAAATTGCTTTCATCCAGAATTTGTTGGATTGTATTGTTGACATGTCCAATTAGTCGGTTTCTATGCTTTCTCGCGAAGATTCTAATTTCAGCTTCGATTGTCGAAATTCCGACATCCCTGTGGATATCATCGTTTCTGGTATTCCACGGTGCGTGGACAGTTTCTCTTAGCACTTTATATTGAAAAGTTTGTAAAATATTGGCGTTTGTTTTCTTGGCATAGCTGCAAAGTTGTATGCCGTAAGTCCACACCGGCTTTAGCACTTGCTTGTATAAAAGCAGTTTGTTATCAATACTGAGCTGGGAGTGTTTTCCGAGCAACCAGTTCATTTCTCTATATTTGATTTCGAGTTCTTTACGTTTCATTTTCACGTGCGAATTCCATTTCAGGTTTGCGTAGACTGTCATTCCAAGGTATTTGGCCTCGTTTGCAAAAGGTATTCGGGCCAAGTTTAGGAAAATTGGCAAGACATTAGTTTTCTTATAAGTGAAATTCACGTGAACAGATTTAGATTCGTTGAGGGTGATCCGCCAGTCCCTCGTCCATTCATTTACTTTATTCAGTGCGTTTTGCAGTTTTGCAGTCGTTTCTTCGATTGTTTTACCTACGGCTAGCATAGCGATGTCATCTTCTTTCGGTATATCTCGAGTATATAACAGATAGGGAAGTAGCCCAAGAACGCTTCCTTGCGGTACACCGGAAGAGTCTATTCCCGAGATATGATTCCAGAATGTCGTATAGGCATATAGGGAGAACTTGTCGTAATTTGCAATTCAAGCCATCATGCCACACCTTATCAAAGGCTTGCGAAACGTCAAGAAATACGCTTGAGCATATCTTTTTCTCTTCAAGTGCTTTCTCGATTACGTCAGTAATTCGATGCACCTGGTCAATCGTCGAATGCTTACCTCTAAACCCAAACTGGTGGTCAGGGATAAGATTATTTCTTTCTATAACCGGTTGGAGACGCCTTAGTAATATCCTCTCGAAAATTTTGGATATAACTGGAAATAGCGAAATTGGTCTATAAGATTTTACCTCATTTGGCGGCTTTCATGGTTTTAAAATCATTATAACTTCCGTAACTTTCCATTGGTTAGGCACGTGTTTTAATCTGAGCGCAGCAGTTACAATATGAAGAAGCTTAATCAATGCCCTTCTAGGTGAAGCTTTGAGAATTTCTCCGGTGATTAAGTCGTAAACAGGAGCTTCCTTAGATTTTAGATCTCATGCTTCAGTTCGCTTAGCGTTGCACTTGTAAGTGCTAAATCGTCAGTTGGTAAATCCTGCCTATTGATATTGTCGTAAGACACTTGACCATCGTACGGTTTAAAGGTGTCTTCCAGGTGGGCCGCAAAAACGTCCGCTTTTTCTTTATCTTCCCTTGCCCATTCATAGTGATTTAATTTAATTGGCGGTGCGGGGACCTTGGGTCTTTTGGTGCCTTTTTACCAGCTTTCCAAAGTGAATAATTGGAATCTTTTTCGCTGCTAAACTTTCAAGATAAGAGCCTATCGCGGTTTACGGATGAGTAAATTTTTACCGTGGAAAAAGTTTTCAACAAACAAAATGACAAAATTTATGCCACTTCATCTAATTTTGAATAGAATATGTTTACTGTTTTTTTTTTATAGCGTTTTATATTTGTAACAGAACTTATCGCAGGACTAGGTAGATACCGGTCAGATACAGTCGTTTCGTTAACCTTCATAAAGTCTATCACCAGTCTCCACTTTTGTTTTCCGCTGGCGTCCTGCTTTTTAGGAACAATTCAGGCAGGGGAGCTCCATGGGGAATAGCTATGACGTATTGTACCTTGTTCTAGCATTTTAGATATCTGTTCTTGTACCTATTGTTTGTGTACGAATGGGTACATACATGACTTAGAGTAGTTTATGAGTTCTACAGTACTCTAGTCGTTTTCAGCATTGTATAATCCCTATGTTATACATAGATCCGGTTTCAGTTCTGTTGAGTCAATGGATATGCTACCGTTACTTTGTTTTACGGGGAGTTTTGCAAGGATCTTACTATTTGCGGGGTAGTTAGCTTTCCAGAAGAGTAGTTGGGCTTGAGTTAATTTTGATGGTGGGATTTATTATAATTAGGGTTTTGTTTCCGATGCCAATTTTCAAGTTAAGAGATAAGAGAGTATCTATGCCTAGGAGGCCGTCAAAAAAATTATGGAACCAAAAAATGAGAAATCTCAAGAGTCCTGTTTGATTGAATTCTACGAAAGTCGAAAAGTTTACTTATTTATCTAATTCGTATTTTGTGAAAACTGTATTAATATTTATGGATTGGCAACTGATCTCTTTTTCGTGAGAAATATATTCGAGGTTGATAAATGATGCTGATGCACCTGTATCCAGAAGGAACCTCAAAGGTCCGCCAAAATGTGAAGAAACGTCGTGGTATAGTAATGTTGTCGGATGTTTTACTGGGTCTAAGTATCCTATAGGTTTCTGGAGGCTACATTGAAAAAATTCTGGGTACCATTGCTGTTCCTGTTGAAAGAATTTGGATGTTTGGATTCTTGAAATCTTGGTTGAATTTCCATATTGGGTAGCGGACTATAACTTGCTTTGTTTTGTCGTCAATTACTTGGGTAGGGGCTGTAATTTGGTCTGGTCTGACCTTGACTGGAGTTATAACAGTTATGAGTGTTATAAAGTTGATATCTGGGATATTGGGTGGTTTCCTGATAGGAGATGTTCTGCTTTCTTATGCAGCAAGTTAAGGCGGCAACCAATGAGTCAGGCTACATGGTCCTTACTCTAGAACCAAGAGGTCCATTAAGTCTACTAAGAAAACAGTTAAGGCACATTTCGGAATAAAGATCTTTCTTTGTTTTAATAATATTTTGATCTTCTTTATGGATCAATATGTTGTTGCACAGAGCTGATTGGATTTCGATAACTTCGCCATAGAGCGATTCTACCATTTTCTTTGCCTGTCGTATATTATTCAGATCTCTGATAAGCTTGTCAGAGTAGTGCAATATGAAATTCTTTTTGATTTCGTCTCACACAAGCGGGGACCCATACGTATTAAGGCCATCATTCGCTTGTCCTTCTACATTAGTTCGTATGGCCTTTAAAAGCATTTGGCCATGGATTGAGTTATCCAAGTTGATTTATTCGGTAGGCCAATTTCTGGAGTTACTACTTGAAGAACAACTATCTAGATTTCCGCCCTCAGGAACGGAGTTTAAGCTTTCGCCTTACATTATATTATGGGAAAAAGGTAGTTTGCTTTTTACTGGACTGTTTAGGCATTCGGTGGCGTTGCAAAATAAGTTTAATTAATACAGCGATAATCGGATAATAATAAAAAAGGGTAATATTAAATTATATGTTTTGTAATATAATTTGTACTTATAATAATGTTATGTATATATTTTCAAAAGATTTTTTTTTTATTATATTATTTTATGAACTAGAGTGGCCTTTGCCAGGGATCGCAGTTTTATTTGTAATTATATCAACGGCTTACGCACACATTCACCCAAAGATAGTAATGATTGTCTTCAGCAATGTAGGCTTGATGTTTGGTCCACCGGTGATTAAGGGTTGAAACCCAACGGCTGCTTTCACTTCTAATAGTTCTGTTCGTTTTACACAACAATTATATTATATATTTTTATTTTATTAATATTATTATTATTATTTTTTAGATTGATAGTTTTACAACAATTATTCAATTTGTTAGAATAATCATGTTCGTTTTACGAAAAAATTGTAAAATATATTTATATTTTTTTTTTTATTAATAATGTTACAACAATATTTTAAATTTGTTAGCACAGGTCCACTATAGTATTTCATTTGTTTTACATAAAAATAAAAACTACAACCGTTCACCGCAACTACTGACTGTGCCAGTTATATTCTCAAAAAACCGAGGTTGTTAAAAAAAACAAATTTTCCATTTCTTTCCACTTTTTTCGACTAACTGAATACAATTTTTAAGTTAAACATCTAACGTATCTAAATCTAATCTGTGCAAGTACAACGATACGTTTCTTAATAATGTTTTAATAATATTAGGTGAGCAACTAAGTTCTCAACATTAATGTGAAAAAATGGTTACAAATGAATCATTCAAAGTATTGCCCATCGCTAGCTACAACTTTTTCCCATCTTTCTGGCAGAGCTCGAATACCGTTACGGTAAAAGTGTTCATCTTTTGAGGCTATCCACGAATCAAGCAATTTTTTGAACTCTCCATACGAGCGGAACCGCTGATCAGCCAGACCATGTGCCATCGAACGGACAAAGTAATAATCGGATGGCGCAATATCTGGGGAATATGGCGGGTGGGGGAGGACTTCCCATTTGAGCGTTTCCAGGTAGGTTTTGTTGCCACTTTTCGCGCAGTGCTCTGCTCAATCGTATCAATTGAAGTCGATACCGATCCCCAGTGATGCTTTCGTTAGGTTTCAACAGTTCATAGTAAATGACACCGACCTGATGCCACCAAATACACAGCATAATCTTCGCAGCGTGAATATTCGACCGAGCCGACGACGTAGAAGCATGACCGGGCAGACCCCATGACTTTCTTTTCTTTGAGTTGCTGTAATGAATCAATTTTTCATCACCCATCACGAAGCT
Organism: Pocota personata; assembly: GCA_963082735.1. NCBI lineage: Eukaryota > Metazoa > Arthropoda > Insecta > Diptera > Syrphidae > Pocota > Pocota personata. The sequence continues at coordinate 132,719,466 of OY720429.1, forward strand.
GGAGCAGTTTTTTACAGGCGAAAAAATGACGCTCTACGTCCTTTGGACGCTCTGCGAACCAAAGTTCCTTATTTTTGAATCATTCCAAACGCATGCGATTGCTTGGAAATGGCTTGACGGGTAACTTTTAATGCTGAACCAAGCTGTTCTTGCATTTGGCATTGATCCTCATCGAGCAATGCCTCCAATTCAGCGTCTCCGAAATAATTTGGCCTTCCTTCGCGCGAACGGTCGTCAACATCGAAATCACCGTCTTTGAAGCGACGGAACCAATCGCGGCACGTTGTTTCACTTAGAGCAGCATCTCCGTAAACTTTTTGGAGCTCTCGATGCGCCTCAGCCGCCGTTTCCTTCGAGTGAAGGAAGAAAGTCAACACTTCCACAAATGACGATTATTTGGCACAAAATCAGACATTTTCGCACAACCAAAAGTATATGACGCCAAAACAAAATCACTAATGTGTCAAAACAGTTTGTCTAGGGTAAATGTCTAAGCTCGGTTCATGACGTCTTGGATATGTCAAAATCGACCAGAACTTACTGCTGGAGCCATCTATTGACAAACAGCGAGAGCTTAGTTGCGCACCTATTATAAAATTATAATTCAATGTTGCACTTTTACATCGGCACGTTGCTGATTGCTGCGGAGTGGGTGATAAACACTTTGTTTCGAGTGGCATGTGTTGCTGTCGCTAGCTGATGATCGTTTTGAGGGGCGAACAGGTGTCTGTCGGTATGTTGCTGTTGCTGATAATTGGTATTAGGGGGCGACGGGGGAACTGGCTGGACCAGGACTGTGTCTCCGATTTTAATGTTTGGGTGTTGTTGGAGCCAATTAGGTCGTTCTTGGAGAAGATTTTAGAATTTCTCTGAGCCGTTGAATGTATTTCTATCTATATAGATTGTTTATGTTCTTTTCTGTTAAGTTCTTATCGGGCAGAATGACGAGTGGAGCTTCAATTAAAAATTACCGGGAGTAAATACCGTAATATCATTGGGATCGGACGTCATCGGAAATAGAGGTTTTGAATTGAGACATGCTGCGATTTGAGTAAGCAATGTCGCATTTTATTCAAATGTTAAAATGGAGTTACCGATGGCTATTTTAAGGCGATGTTATATCGAGATGACACCGGGCTCCTAAAAACCTGCAAAATGTAGTGATGACGATTGAAATGTTAATTTGTATTTTGAGAGACAAGACATTCAGACACGTCAGCTGACCACCCATTGGAGATGAATTCACAGTTCTAACTTAGTTTAGTAGTTACCCCTCTAAAATTTGTGTCATAGTCGCTGAACAAGTTAATGCAAATGCCTCGCTAATACAAATCTCGTAAAGTCTGCTATGAAGGCTGCTGCAGTGAAGTCGCTGGATAATTGAACGTGGATAGCCTTTGTTGATTAGCAAACGAAGATGGCTCTATATATAATTTTGCATCTGTACTTTCACATTTTTATCTGTGTTGGTCCCGCGTAATCAACACCAGTATTCGTGAACGGAGTTGAAATCAACACTCGTTCTACTGGAAGATTTTCCATCAATTGCTGCTGATCACCGTTATAGCGATGTCATAATATTTGTGGATCGTACACTTGACCAGACACTTGACCTGCCATCATCATCTGTTGATCGACACCATCGTTAACAAATAATTTTGCGAAGTGGTGCATGTCCCTTAGTATTATACGTTATTTTGGGTTAAGGAGGACATTGAATGTGTTAAGCGTCCAAATACGCGTAAAAGCTTTTTTTTATAATTTGCGCGTGCCAAAGGGGATATGAATACCCTTAAATTATTTCAGGGCCATAAGAAGCATTGCGTACAAGCTGATGTTTGAATAGTGCTGGAAGTATTCGTTAGTGGTGAGTACACAGTGACAAACTACTTTTTCATTCATTCATTCATTCATTTGTGGTTAAAAAACTACGGCCAACCCGTCCGAAGAGCCCTCATCCATAATGGAAGCTATTGGGCCGACGGGTGGTGGGTTAGCTGTGGATTCACCACAATTTTTTTATTAGTATTTTAAATACTTTCAAATTTACATAAAAAATAAAAAAAAAAATAAAAAATTTTACTTAAAGTATTATCTAATAGTGATGCAATACACAAAAAAAATAATCGAAAAATCATAATATTAGTAATAACATTCACGTGCTAGTTTTGACAAATTCAATGCATTTTCTTTTGAAAATTCTGGGATTGGCTTCATTTTTTATGTCATTTGGTAGCGTGTTAAAAAGACATAAGCCCTTATAAATAAAAGTGTTTTGACCTGCCACTGTATTTTGAAATCCCACTCTGAAGTTGTTGGCATTACGTAAAGGGTATGGCTGCACCTCTCCGACTCGTCTGACACCCCTTGTTAGAAACCTTGGTGCGACTCCGTATTTAACCTTGAAAACAGCTAAAAGTGTATTACGTTCAAGTCTTTGTTTTGTACTTAACCATTTAAGGGCATCCAGCATGCATCTGATTGGTGTATATCTATTACATTTTAAAATACTTCTCATCGCTTTGTTTTGAAGCTTTTGGAGCCTTTCCAGTTGACCCTGGTTGCAGCAAGAGTATAAAATTGTGCCACAGTACTCAAAATGTGGTTTCGCTATGGTATTGTATACTATCACAGCTGTTATGCTGTCCATCTTCTTTCTTATTCGTTTTAAAAATCCAATTTTGTTGCCAATTTTATTGCATATGTAATTTACATGTTCATTAAAGTTCAGCTCTTTATCAATTTTTTTACCATTTATTTCAATGCAAGTCTCGTTATTTGAATTCAAATTCATTAACTTTGTTTTTTGTTCATTCAATTTTAATTTGTTCATCTTTAGCCATCTAATTATTAGTTCAATGTCGCATGTCATTTTGTATTTGCATTCTTCTGCGTCTTTTCCTTCAGCGTAAATTAATGTGTCATCCGCGTATAGGACAATTTTACAGTTTCTCACTATTTTCGGCTTATCATTTATATATATAATGAATAACAGTGCACCTAATATCGACCCTTGCGGTATACCAAGTTCCACTTCGGCAAAATCAGACACACTGTTATTTACTTTAGTTCGCTGTACTCTGTTATTCAGGAATGTCCTAAACCATCTCAGTTCCTTATCTTGAATGCCATAGTTTACATTTTTTTAATAAGTATTTCACGGTCTATTGTTTCAAACGCTCTTTTGAAATCGAGGAAAAGTGCTATTACTGTTTTTCGTTTGCCCCCATCTTTCCATTCATTAATTACGTGATTTACTGCTGTCTCACATGAGTAGTTTTTTCTAAAGCCCGATTGAAATTCCGAGAAAATATTGTTTTCTTCCATATATTTCATGAGTTGCTGTTTTACTACTGTTTCAATAATTTTCTCGGCAGTACGCAGTGTATTAATAGGTCGGAATTTTTCATTCTTTTTGGTGTTTGGTACTTTCTCTACTGGTGTTATCACTGAGTCCTTCCAAGAGTTTGGAAATTCTCCCGTAGAAATCGATCTATTTACCATCTCTAGTAGAACTTTTCCCAACGAATTCCAGTTATCCAGTATTATTCTAGGACTTATTCTATCAAAATCCGTTTTGTTCTTTAGCGACTTGCAGACTTCTTTCAACTCATCTATAGTAATTTGACGAAATTTGAATTTTGATGCTGTAGGAATAGCGTATATCACATACTCTAGATCTTCTATCTATTCTCTTATTTCTTTAACACTTTCATAAAATATTCGTTAAACTTCTTTGCGATTGTTAGTTCATTTTTTTACTCTTTCCCGTTGAAGATAACACTTTTAATACTGTTTTTGTGCTCTTTCAAGACTAAATCTTTTATTTCTTTCCACATTTGTTTCTGCCCAACCGCTTGGCTAATCCTATTGTTTATATATTGATTTTTGGCGTTATTAATTTTGACTTTATAATGGTTTCTTAAAGCTTTGTATTCCACCCAGCTTCGGCTATTGTTGACCATTCTTGCTTTTTGATACTTTTTGAATTTTCTATTTTTTAGAATTTTAAGTTCATTATTAAACCACCGGTTTGTTTTACTGTCTATATTCATCCTTTTTTTATTGATAAATTTTGAAACTGTGGTTTTAAGAGCCGTGTTGATGTTTTTCGCGTTTTCGTGTATATTCTCCGCCTCGTTGTATGACAGATTTGCTTTTCTAAGTTCTTGTGTAAATAATTGCTTGCAATATTTGAAAGATTCGTAGTCGTTTTCATCTGTCTTCGTATTAGTTTTCGTGCTTATTATTACTTCGATACTCTCATGATCTGTTATTTTTTCGTTTGGTTTTGCTCTAACCGTAATGTTGTCCATGTTCGTTATAACGTAGTCGACTATTGTATTTGATGTTTGTGTTACTCTTGAATATTCCTGCATTTTTTGCGTTAGACAGTTATCATTCAAAACTCTTTCTATCTCCCGCTTGTATGTATCGTTTTTGCACCAGTCAATGTTAAAGTCTCCTGTTATTAGTACATTGTTTGTTGACTCAGTTATAAAGTCAAGGTTTTCTTCGAACAAATCACAGAAACTTCTTTCACTGTGACTTGGTGATCTATATATAGCAACAATTACCATTTCTAGATCTTTATATTTAACATTGCATGCCAATAACCACATTTTCCAATCAATCGCTTTCCTCGTTATTTTTTTTTATATTCCACTTATTTCGAATATATATTGTCGCGCCACCTGTTCTACTTGAGTTAGATAGACATGACACGTTATTGAAATCATTAATTCTAATTTCATTTTCATCAGTCTCATCTGTAAGATGCGTTTCTGACAGAAATATAAAGTCATATTCATGAGTGTCAGCTAATATTTCCAATTCTTCAAAATTATTTGTAAGACCTTGAATATTGACATAAATTCCTTTTACAGTGTTTGATTGCTAGTATATAATTCTTTTCTTTTTGGTCTCGAGCTTATTCAGGTATACTGGACATAACCTACTTAGTGTCGAGTGGTTCTCATCAAGCCCTAAACTAAGTTTTTCATTAATATGCAAACAATTTATACACTTATTTATTGCTTCGTTGTTGCATTCATTCGTCTTATGTTTATTATGACATTTTAGGCACATTTCTTCATTTTTGCATTCAGCTGCTCTATGGTTAAATCCCTTGCATTTGAAACAATGCATTATTCCTATTCCGTCGAAAACTTTACAGCGTTCCCATCCGATGCTAAGTTTTTCTGCTTCCAGCACCCTTGGAAAGGATTCAGCATCTATTTCAATAATTGCGTTATGGTATACCTGATTGTTCCTTTTAGTTTCATTTTATCAATTTCATCTCACTTTTTGCAATCACGGTGTTTTGTTTTTTTAATTTGTCTATGATTTCATCATCTTTATTCTTAAATTGTATATTTGTCACTAAGATTCTAGGCCTTATTTTGTTTGGTACCTTTATTTCATAGTTTTCATTCAAATTTTTTTCAATTGCACTTTTTATTTTGTTCCTTTCCTCCGCATTTTCACTTTCTATAATTATAATTCCGCTATGCCTGCTTTCAATGTTCGAAATTTTAAGGTCTTTTGGATCAACGTTTTTGTTAAGATCTTCTCGTGTTTTAGCACTTTTTTGTTTTTCCTTCGGTTTCACAATAAGTGGTAGCTCTTTTCGGGTTTTTGGCAGTGGCAACACTTTTTCGTTGTTTCTGTTACTTCCTTCTTTGACAACTTCTGAAAATGACCCTTGAACTCCTGTCTTTGTTTGGCGGTTTACAATTTTTTTCACTTCATCACATGCGCTGATATTGTCTTTTAGTTCTTTACATATCTTTTCACCCTGCTCTCTAAAATTTTCGGTGACATTATACATTTTCTTTATTTCTGTGATACTTTTTGCACATATTTCTTGAGCCTTCTGCATTTCTTTTATTCTTTCCATATATCGAGCCTCGATTGCTTCCAGTAAGTGCTTAATTTCCTCTTCGTTTTTCTTTAGTGACTCTTCAAATTCCTCTTTGTATAGCTTAAGATAGCTCGTATTTTTCACAACATTTTCTTGCATCTCTTTGACAACAAGGTCCACATTCTGTATGTATGTAATGCAATCTTGACAGATAAATCTTACCATAGTGTTTGTTCCAATGATTCCACTGCTGTAATTGTCCAAACCTGAACATTTTTGTGTCGAGTGGAATACCTTCTTACATACTCCGTCACATCTTATACCGGTCTCGCCGCGAATTGCAAACCCGCATTTATGGCACAAGGCCATTCTAAATAGTTTTTATTTTTATTTTGATGTTATGAACACCACTTTCCGATGTTTTTCACACCAAAATCAAAATTTAAACACTTGATTTAGTAAATTAAAAGTTAAATTAATTGCACTGGACTTGAATCTCCGTAGTTTTAGCCACCAACGGTTAACTTCCAGCAAAGTGTGTGCGTATTTGTGTCAAGTTTTCCTTACAAAATGATGAGTTGTTTTCACAATTTTGCTGCTGGCTGTTCACTTAATGAGACATTCTTCAGAAATTGTGCTGCATGCCACCACATTTGACTGTTGATGAGGTCCTGTAGTGATAATCCTAGTGAACCAATGTCTGCTGGATTTTCCTGCCTGCTAATTTGTCGATAAGCATTTCTGCTTATTAGTGTTTGGATGTCGCTAACCCGATTGGCTACAAATGTTGTACGAATTGACGGACATTATTTAATCCATGTCAATGTAATCGTGGGGCCGGATCATGCGAAGATTCCAGGGTTTTCACATTGCATGGTCCTTGTCACGCGATGCAAAAGTTTAGCTAAAAAATGCGCTACGCATAGTTTCAAGCGCGGTAGAGATGCATACCTAACCGCTGGTGGTACGACTTCTGTTTCCGCAGCTACTAATGAATGAACTTATTTTCATTATCTACCATGCAAGCGCAAATTACTGCGGCGTAAGCTTTTCTCAAGCATCGCTGAAACCTAAGCTAAGAAATCGTATATTCAATCCACAGAGTGATTTCGATGTCATGAAGGTTTATCAGTCCCCTTCGGAGCTCCCATTGATTTTCGGTTTCTTGAGAAATTGGTGAGTCCCAAAAATATTCTCTCAGCCACTGTTATTGTAATATCAACTTAGCCTTTTTGATACATGAGACGATCCATCCCAGCGGATCAAATAGGCGAGCGATATCTGCAAGCACGGATCGTTTTGTGAACATTTGAACCTCAAGTAAGTTTATTTAAAATGTATATGTATCTTTTGCTGGATACCATTGAATTCCGAATGTTTCGATGGCATCTGGTGATTCTAAATTCAGAGGCAGTGCGCACTGCTAGATATGGTGCTGATACAGTACCATATGATATGGTATTCAAAGCGTACATCTTTATTGGCTCCTCAGTAGTAGTCCTTCATAGAATGATTTGACCTGGAGTATCATCTTCTGCCATCCATATCTACCTATTTATCATACTGATATTAGCCATAAACGCCACGTTAAATTCCCTAACTTGGCTATCAGATCTATAATATCGAGTTGCAGTCATAGTCACTCCATTAAGGCCCGTTTGATGATACGAGTTACTTATACACCTAAATAATACTTAACGGGTTGCACGAAATAGAAAATAAGTCTTAAATATCAGTAAGTTAAACTTAAATTAAGCCGCAGAAATAATAGATAATAGTAGCAACTGGAAATAAGCTATGATGACATTTAGGTTTAAGTTTGAAATAGCACTAAATATTACTTAGATAAGACACAATTTCATGACTGGTATCAGCAAATGGACCTAAGTGATCATTTAATGGTACTCCTTTGGAAATCTTGCATAAAGCGCCAAAGACTACACACAATTACGTGGTGTTGCTTGACTCATTGAAGACTGCATGGTGAGGAAGATAGTAACGTCTACTGCAGGCTTTGGTTTGACAAAAGCTGCCTTTTGGCCTGAAAGATCCTTGCCGTGGTTTCTTTGGATTCGCCAGGTTTGGGCGAAGTCCATCCTTGAAATATAACCGGACTTTGTAACTGCCATCTCTCTTTCGAAGTACCGTCTGTGTTGTTGTCATTTCTGTTCCTCTTGTGTCAGTTTTCTCTCGTCAATGTCTTTTTGGATTCCTCGTAATCGCCTAAAGGCATTTAAAATTTGGAGTGGTGTCGACCTTTCCAGTAAGGATCCATCCAAATTCAGTTTGTTGTGCAAATGTTAAAACTTCTTGACCCTTAACAAAACTTTCGAGTTTGATCATACACATCTGTGCCTAACAGTAAATCTACCTTACTTGGGAAATTATAAGTAGGATCAGCTAATAGCAGCAGGTCCACTCTCATAGCAACAGATAAGTTGGTAGCGTTGCTGTTAGCACGGGTAAAACAAATGCAGTAATACCGAGAGAAAAGGCTGGGTTATTAAAGGAATTTGTGACTTCCTGAATTCGACCAGGTATTTTGAGCTGGCAGTTTAGATTTTCCCAAGATCTGTGACTATCAGTTACATTTTGTCTTTTGGGGTTAAGTAGCTGAGCAGCATTCGGAATGTTCGCTAAACTCTAAGTGAAAAGTGAAAAGTGGAAAAGAACACGCAAAACACAGTTCGGCAAAAAGTTTGCCGAACTATAAATAAAAAAATTTATTAAAAAAAAAAAATAGAAACAAAAAAACAAAAGTGGAAAAAAACATGGGTTCCCCTTCGAGGAGAGAAGAGGCGATGGATCTCTTCGAAATTAATCGAAGAGAGTATATTGAGGCCATAAAAATGGCAAAAAAATATAAAGAATAAATTCTGAAATTAAAAAAAAATTATAAAATACCTACAAAGTGATAGTGACTCTACTGTCATAACAAAATCGAATAAAAGAAAAAAAAAAAACTAAAACAGTTACAAGTGAGGAAAAAACATTAAAAAACAACCAATTTGCTCTTCTAGCCGTTGACGAAAATAGTCAACCAAATACATCTCAAAATACAAACAGTAAAACAACAACACGCACGCTTCTTGAACAAATGAAGACAAGAAACGAAGAAAAAAAGTGTAAACAACCAGCGAGAGAGAACAACGGAGCATCAGCATCCATGGAATCAAACAGGAAAGTTAACCTTAAGCTTTGAAGATAAGAATGACCGCAACAAGGTCAAAGAACTAAAAAATGAAGCAGGTTCGGAGTATTTCTCGTACACGCACAAGGATGACAAGTTACAGTCATTCTTACTGAAGGGACTTAATGTTGGCTTCAACCCAGACTAGGTCCTCAAAGAATTAAACAATATGTAGATTGAGAATCTACAAATGAGACAAATCAAGTTCGTAGAGGGTCATTTAGTGTTCTTTGAAAAAATTCGGAGGAACGGTGTCCTTCAATGTCACCGGTGTCAGAGATTCGGACATGCTTCTCCGAATTGTAAGATGGTAAGAAGGTGCATAAAGTGCCAAAATACCCATGAGCCTGGCAAGTGCCAAGTGCAAAAAGAATCGAGCAAGGATATCCTTCGCAAACATGGTAGGTAATAGTGTTGGGTCAGCTCCTGCTGGCCCCAAACCTGTGCGCTTCAGTGCTGTTGGCCCCAATAATGTTTTAACCAAGAGTACTGGTCGCCCTGCAAACGACAGCTTGCAAATCCAAGTTGACTGTTGCTGATCTCTCGGCGAAGGTTGATGCCCTTCTCAACATCTTTAGTCGTCAACATGATTAGATCTAATTGTGCAACCCTAAAAATAGCTTCTCTGAATGTAAACTCCATAATCGCCATCAGCAGGCGCGGTGATCTACTGCGCTTTGTGACTGATCATAAACCCGACGTTCTCTTTTTAAACGAATCAAAGCTAAATGATAGACATCAATTAACTTTTAATAACTATGACGTAATACGGACAGACAGACGTGACTCTATTCGAGGTGGCGGTACGGCAATCCTTGTCAGGAAACCACTTCAATACACAAGAATTGAACGAAGTGATATTAGGAGCTTCAGTTGTCTTGAGACAACTATATGCGGCTAAAGGTACCGTCAATCTCTTTACAGCCGAAATCGAAAAAATATTCGAAAAACTGAGACTAGATAGTTAAAACAACTATTTCGACTTAGCGGGAGATTTTAACGCGAGACACTCGGCCTGGCTGAACTCAAGGGCAAACGGAAGAGGCAACTTCCTAAACCGCTTCATTGAGGAAAACCAGGTCGAATATAAAATCAAATTATGCAGCCCAGTTGCACCAAGTTTTCCTTCTAGAAATTCATCTCGAACTTTGCATTGTGGACGCGCGATTGCAAATTCAAACGGTCCACGATAATAAACTTTCTATATTGCCGTATGATAGCGACCACAATGCAATAGTTATGCCGGTAACATTTGCTGGCGACTCTACATTCAGCTTCGCAACGCAGCACGAAGTCCCAAAATTGAATTTCAGGCAGACTGATTGGTGCAAATACCAACGTTGCGCCATCAGAAAATACAGGAACTGCCCTTCCTCTTCTAATATCCCTAGCAGTAGGAATCTTACTAATGAGGAGTGCGATTTCTATATCGGGAACTTAAATATGGTGGTATTACAAGCAATGGAATCGTCAGTTTCGAAAATTAAATCCAAAGACGGCGTTGAATGTTACCTAAACTGTGACATTAAGACTCTACAAACTTACAAAAGCTTTTTGGTAACTCAGATAAATCGAATACGACACCAGTTCTAGTGTCAACGATTATTGGAGGCAACGCGCCGAAAACATATTGAAATCTGATTCCAGGAACATGTTTCCTAAAATTAATCCGATTTTCAAGCCTCGTAACGTTATCAAGATTCCGAAACTGAAAATCCCACTGTCTCTCAGTCTTTTCTCTCTCAGGTGGCGGTTAATAGCCAACACTGCCCCATTATCGATAACCATTTCATTATAGATAGTGGAGCGGACAAGCTAAACCTGATCGGCTCTCATTTTGAGGCAATCCATGCTAGGGATCTCCCTAGCTACAGAACTGGCGAAGTAATTGACGAATGGTCGTGGTTTCGCAATAGCGAAACGCGAACTCTTCTGAGATTTTCTGAGCGACTAAAAGCTGACCAACTAACAGATGGTCAATTACTTTACAGCACTAGACGAACTGACATACATATTTAGGAAACTAAATAACAAAAAGTCAAGTGGTTTAGATAACATTAATAACATTATACTATATGCCGAACGAAATTATACGGCAATATTGCGTAATATTTAATAATTTATTAAACAACTGCTACTTCTCAAGTTATTGGAAAATATCGAAGGTTTTTCCAATAATCAAAAAGAAGAAGGATCCTTCTGATCCTTCCAAATATAGGCCAATAAGTTTCCTGCCTAACATCGGGAAGGCTTGTGAAATAGTTATTAATAAGTCTATTTTGTTCGCGTGCGAAAGAAAGGGGATTATACCGCGGAACCAATTTGGGTTCAAGAAAAACCGTTCGGCGGTGCACGCTGTTACAAAATTGGTTTCTGACGTTAATTGGAGTCTTAACGCCAAAAGATGTACAGCTGCCTGCCTAGTGGATATCGAAAAAGCCTTCGACACCGATTGGATCGACGGGCTTCTATATAAACTTATACGATATGATTTCCCACATGATCTTATAAATATAATTGCATCTACGGTGCACGAGAAGAAATTTATTGTAACAGATAGACAATACACGACGACTAAAGCTTTTACTGTCACTAATGGTCTGCCACAGGGCACCGCTCCTCTTCAACATCTACATTTCGGAAATGCTGAGGGACATGTATAATTCGATAGCGTTCGCTGACGATGTTATATTGTATGCAAGTCTGAGAAACCCTATGAACTCTCTATGACAGGACGAGTCGGAGCCGTCCACAATTAAGTGCACCTACTCCAAGGAGTGGCGATGGGGGAACTCTATAAACACGAAGACATCAAGTGAAGCACTGCATGCTAAGCCTATATACTAGGCACTAAGACCGAGCCCGGTAAGGTCTTAATCACGGTATACCGGATCATCGATTGGACTTGATTGCTGTGGGCTGCCGGTTGTAGTATTCTGTTAACTTAGTAAGTCAGAGTGAAATCTGATTGCAACGGCTCTCAGGTTAATAATGCAATAGCCCCCTTCCCGTTAAAACCTTGGCAGGCCTCTAAGTGCGTTCTCCGTTTCGTTGCCATTAAGTTGGTGGTGTATAGGCACCCATAAGGTCCTGTGTCAACCCTCGCATAGCCTCCATGCTTGCATAGATAACCATGGGATCACGGAGGTGAATACACATCCGGACGGAGAAAGCGGTTTTGAGTGGGGACCCAATAGAGATGATACACCAAAACAATCAGACACCAGAAAAAAATACAAAAAATACAAAAAAAAAAAATCAAAAAAAAAAAATATTATTTTCAGGGAGAAGGGGAGCTTACTGTAATAGCACACAAATTTAGAATAAGTTCGCTACTTTCCAGATCTCCTGAAAAGTCAACACCTGCAGAAAAGCAGGACAGTACCGAACCCACTGGTCTCAACTCTTCCAAAAGCACGGAAAACCCGTTGAGGTGAAGGAAAAATTGGACCAAATTCCCAGCCTGACCAAACAAAATTGGGAGAAGAATGTAGCAAGATCAACGAGCTGATGGTTTTTATCCAAGGGAAGAACAACGTGCATCATGAAACCAGAAGACTGATTAGTTCAATCCGAACGCACTATAAAACAGTGGAGAAAAGCGAAGCAGTGAGGAGGATGATGGGAAACCGAAACGAACAGACGGAGGAAGTAAGTCCCAGTGCGACTTCCAGGAGTGGGAAGGACAGTGTTCAAGCCATGTACAATGTCTTGAAAGAAATAACAAATTGAACATACCCCGGTGACAATAACGACAAAAGAAAAGATGTCAAATTCTATACCAATAAAGTGAAAAAAGGTTAACATAAATTTCATTATATATAAATACGATTTGAAATGAATAAAGAAACTTACTGGTTTATAACGTGGATGAATACGAGTGTTTTTATTTAACCGGCTTCAAGTGGTTCTTTTTTTTAACGGACAAAGAAATTTTTAGTTTTTCTGTAGTTTTTCATGCGAAAACATTGGGTCCTTTCAAACCGGATAATTTTTATATCCAAAATATAAAAGACAGTGCATTTGTATAAATTAGGTACAATAGACAAACAAATTATTTTACATTTTTGTGTGGTTTGTGGATGTGCAATTTAAGTCGAAATCGGGTTCTCGCGTCGTGAAACAAAATTGTTGCAGCAGTTCGTCGAAGATCATCACAAGCATATCACAGATCCGAAGCAGTTCATCGAAGATCATCGCAGGCGAATCAGAGATCTGAAGCAGTTCATAGAAGTGCAGCAAAGATTCCATCAATTCAAGGCAGAAAAAAAAACATACAGGTATGTCGTATGTAGATTTGCAGAAAATGGAAAAAATTTCCTTGCTCGAGGAAAATTTAGTGAACTCTAGGCATTATCACGAACAAATTATGTATGGGAAGCTGGAAAAGGAAGAAAAGAATGAATTGGCTGCCACATATGACCAAATTGTGGAGCTTTACGTGGAGTACAGATGTGAATTGCTAGATGCCTCGCAGAAATGTGCACCAATGTCAAAGGCACTTGAGTCTCACGCACCGAAGCCACAAGTTTCCGCTGGTGGAAGAGATTTGCGTCTTCCAACGGTCAATATTCCTTGCTTTTCTGGTTCCTACACTAAAAAGCTGGAATTTGGCGATGTATTCGTGTTCCTCGTCGATTCCAACGATTCTCTCAGTAACGTCCAAAAATTACACCATTTAAAATCAAGCCTTGGCGGTGAGGCGGAACGGCGTGGGATTTACTAAAAGGGCGCTACGACCATAAACGCATATTAGCAAATGCCCAATTGAAATTATTCTTTGGTCAAGTGACGTTGACTCAGGAGTCCGTCAGTGGCATCAAATCCATGTTGGACATCTCGCAGGAATGCATTCACAGTTTGGAGTACTTGGGTGTCCCTGTAAAACATTGGGATGTCATCATAATTTATATTCTCTTTCAGAAAATACCAACTACTTCGCAACAACTGTGAGAGGAGAGATTGGGCAGAAGTAAAAATTTGTGAAAATTGCCTCGCATATAGCCACACAAAGCATGACGGCCCCAGCAATAAAACTTGCTACTTCTGCCAGCAGCGACATAACACACTATTGCATTCAACGTCAAACCCTCTGAACACACACCCTCAAGTGTATTCACAGCCCGTCAATTCAAAAGGTATCCGACGGAGATCATTGTACTCTTCGAAGTCACATTCAATGCGTTGATCTTGATGATGAGTTGCGAAGATTCTGGGAAATGGAAGAGTCGCCTTTTAATGTTCCACCTTCGAAAGAAGATGCTGCATGTGAGGAGCATTTTGAGAAGAACACAAAGCGACTGCAGAACGGACGATATGAACTCGCTCTTCCATTCAGAAACGGAGAACAACCTGCCATGGGATCCAGCATCGAGCGCGCTCGCAGAAGGTTTGCTCAGCTGGAACATCGATTCGCAAGCAACCCACCGCTTCAAGCGGAATACAGTCGATGTATCAGCGAATACCTGACTCTACAACACATGGAAGGAATTGATGTAAGAGGCGACATTCTACACACCCAATTTCACTGTTTCTTGCCACATCATGCTCTATTCAAAGAGACTAGTTCCACGACGAAGCTGAGAGTCGTCTTTGATGCTGCAGCTAAAAATGCAGATGGCTCATCATTAAATGAGCATCTAATGGTAGGACCTAAAGCCCAGACAAGATGTTCCGTCAGGTTCTGATAAGGCCTATATACCGGTACTACCAATTAATCTTTTGGCGACAACATCAACCACAGCCCTTAAGGAAGTACAGACTCAACACAGTCACATTTGGTACTGCAAGGATGAGGCTCTGAAGTATCCAGTAGGGGCAAGCGTGGTCGAAACCGAAATGTATGTTGATGACCTCATAAGCGGGGCTGATACACTCCGCGAAGCACAGCAGAAGCAGGATGAGGTGCGTAAACGTCTGCCATCTACCGGTTTCAACCTGCGAAAATGGACGTCAAATGAAAGGGCACTTCTACACAACGTTCCCGAAGAAGACTGCGAAATTAAGTTTGATCTTCCTTTCAGGGAAGCACAGGTCAAGACCTTAGGGATCCAATGGGACCCAATACAAGATTTGTTTTCATTTCAGAACATGCAACACAAGAACAACCAGGCTACCAAGAGGCCTATGCTTTCAGCCATAGCCAATATGTACGATCCACTAGGCTGGATATCACCGTGCATCATCTTGTGATGATGCAGAATTTGTGGTGTAAGGGTACGGAATGGGACCAACCAGTCCCACCAGAGTTAACAGATGGGTGGGAAAGATTCTGCCAGGAGCTACCATGTATCCAGAATTTGAAAATCCCCAGGTGGATACGCACAAAGAGTGCAAGGCGGAAGAAATCTATGGGTTCTGTGATGCTTCCACTAAGGTATACGGAGCTAGTATTTACATAAGTGTTTTAGATAATAACGACGAAATCCACATGCATCATCTAATATCCAAAACCAAGTTGGCCCCACTAAAGCAAGTCAGTCTACCATGTCTTGAGTTCTGCGGTGCTGTCATCCTAGCATCACTCATAGACTACACAACTCACATACTGCAAATACCAGAGGCAAGGCTATTTGCCTGGTCTGACTCCACCATCACACTAGTGTGGATCCGTCCGTCACCCACCAGATGGACAACGTTTGTAAGTAACCGAGTTGCAGAGATCCAACGCCTCACGAATCCTAACATATGGAGACACTTACGGACTCAACACAATCCAGCTGATAGCGATAGCGTCCCAAGTCTTGTAGTGGTGGGAAGGTCCCTCATTTCTGAGGACGGAATGGAACTTCGTTGTACCATAACAACCAACACTACAGGAGCCAGAAGAGGAACGACGTACAATCAAAACATTCTGCACAACTAGTCGTCAAGATATGTTAGTCAGTAGCACGATTAACAAATTTTCGAGACTCTCTAATGTAATTCGGGTTTTAGCTTTTGTCAACGATTCTTAAGGAACTGCAAGGTCGATGCGAGTTCCAGGAAATTAGGTATACTGGACCCTGATGAACTCTAAGCAGCGACACAAACGGCGATCAAGGCTGTGCAAAGGGATATGTTCCCTACCGAGGTAGTGCAGTTTAAAAACAAATCCGCAATGCCTAAAACGCTACGATCGTTCAATGCTTTCATCGACGTCAAGGGTATTCTACGAATTGGAGACAGATTGCAGCATTCTAACCTGCTCTACACACAGCAACACCCAATTATTTTAAAGTCTAGTCACCATTTTACCCAACTAATAATAGCAGACGTACACAAGCAGACACTCCATGGCAGCATTCAACAGATGCTCGCGTACATTCGCATAGCTTATTGGGTGCTGCAGCTTAAACGCAGCGCCAAAAAATACATCCACAACTGCAATGTGTGTTTTAGCCAGAGGGGTAAAACTATGCAGCAATTAATGTGAAGTCTACCCGCCCCCGAGTAAATATGGCAAGACTCCTTTCTAACACTGGGATCGACTATGCAGGACCGATTGGCATAAAGACATAGAAGGGCAGACATAGAATGCCATCTAATAAGGACCGTAGGAAACGAGAAATTAACCTTTGAGGAATTCAACACACTTCTTATACAGATAGAAGCTTGTTTGAATTCCAGGCCGTTATGTCCTCTCTCCAATAACCCAGACGAGCTAAACATTCTAACACCGGCACACCTCTAATAGCCGAGTCAATAAAATTTTTCCCTCAAGGCGATTTATCGGCGGTAACTGTAAACTATTTACACCGGTGGAATAAAACCCAAAGTATAGTCGAACTATTCTGGCGCAGATGGAGTCAGGAGTACCTGTCGCGCCTCCAACAACGTCCTAAGTGGACAAAGGCAGAGGCTGTACCCAACGTAGGTGAATTGGTCTTAATAAAGGATGTTCGGTTACCTCCGTCACAATGGATGCTCGCAAGAATCACGGAGATTCATCCGCGCAAGAATAACGTAACGCGAGTAGTCACGCTTAAGACCAGGAACGGAATCACCAAACGCCCCATAACCCATAACTTTTCGCAACACTGTTTACTTTATGCACACCACACAAAATGCACAAGGTACGGTAACATACATTCAAAATATTCGCGAGTTATGAACTTCACACACATTAAATCAGCACGGTATCGAATTCACGAACACTCACAAGCTCGCGCGTAGTAAAACGACCCGATAAAATTCGATGAATGAATTAACCCCAACCGCGTTATCAAGTTAACGGTAATACCAATTTGAATACATGAATTAAAACAAAACTATAAAATTTACTGCATATGTACCTACATATACATACATACTATATTAAAAATGAAATTAAAAGCCTAAATATCACTCACCTGAATTTCAGTCCCAGGATCTATAGTATTCCACTCCAGAGACTGAAACCTGGATTTGTAGGTTGCGGCTTCCTTCCAGCATCACGTCACCCATTCGGAGGTGCTCATTGAGGTCCTGTCCAATAAAAATAAAAAAAAAAAATGCGCGGCTCTATTTGATATTAATGTTCAAGGCATGTACAATGTCTTGAAAGAAAGAACAAATTGAACAACCCGGTGACAACAACGACCCAAGAGAAGATGTCAAATTCTATACCAATAAAGTACATAAAGGTTAACATGAATTTCATTACATACAAATACGATTTGAAATGAATAAAAAAACTTACTGGTTTATAACGTGGATGAATACGAGTGTTTTTATTTAACCGGCTCCAAGTGGTTCTTTTTCTTTTTAACAGACAAAGAAATTTTCAGTTTTTCTGTTCTTTGTCAAACAGTTCCAACACTGCAGTTTTTCATGCGAAAACAGACAGCACTTGCGGTCCCGCACGGAGTCCTGTGCAGAATCCTGGAGAGTAAGTGACACCCACAATCAGAAGGAGAAGAGATTCAATTCCCTAGCCGAATAAGTAAGCCAGTCCACAAAAACGGAACTTGCCTGAGCCAAGAAAAAAAAAATCAGAGACACAGGTGGTTAAAGGATTGGCGAACCCAGATCGAGAACGAACAACAGTGAAGAGACAAGGACCAACAAAGAAGCAAGAATGGACGCAGGTGAAGGGACGTGAAAGGCACAGAAGGAAACCAACTCGGCCAGATGCACTTGTAATAAAGGCACCAGGTGATCTTTCTTTCGCGGACATGCTGCGGAAGGCAAAAACAGACCCTCAGTAAAGAAGCTGGGAGAAAATGTTGACCACGTCCGAAAGACCGTGAAAGGAGACTTATTGCTGCAACTGAAGAAAACAGCAGTCACTCAATCTTTGGACTTCCAACAAAAAGTGGAAAAGATCCTGGAAAGCAAAGCTGAAGTAAATAGAGGTAAAGGATCTTGATGAAATCACGACCAAAGAAGAGGTTGCTCTAGCCCTCTCGCAGCAAATCGACCAACAAAAGCCGATACCAGTAACTAAAGTAGTAAAGCCTACCAAGTGGTTATGATAAAGTTGAAGGGTGGCAGAAAACCCTCGCGCACGTCCTCAGTGTTTCTCGAAAACATGGTCCTTGTGCTTTTTCCACAACAACAGGGAATAGACGAAAAACCGGAGAGGAGAACCAAGACCAAAAGGTAATAAACCACCGCAGGATCCCTCATCGTAAAGGCCTCTATGTATGTTGGACACAATGGGCAAAATACTGGAGCGCATAATAAGTGGCAGATTGGAAAGCGCGATCGATGAAGCGGGAGGCCTCGCAGACCGCCAGTACGGCTTCCGTAAGGCACGCTCTACGATTGATGACATCGACGAAGCCGTAAATATAGCGAAAAAGCCATCAAAGGAAGACGATGGAAGGGCAGAAGTAAACAGTACTGCGCAATCATAGCGCTGGATGTTAACACTAGGTTTACGGGACGCGTTATTTTGACGCATTTCGAATTTTATAAAGAAAATTACAAATCCGTTCGCATTTTTATTTGATCTCTTGTACTGACCTTTATCCGCTGAACGAGATAAATATATAATGAAGTGTTGAAATATTAATATTGCTATAATAAGTGTTGAAATTTTAACATTGTTTTTTCTTTAAATATATGTATTCGTTCAAGCGTCAAATTGATTGTCCGTAAACCTAGTGTTAAAAACGTCTTAAACATCGCTAACTGGAGTAACATTCTACGAGCCCTTACCGCCAAAAAAGTACCGGACAATAATGGCTGAATATTTTAGAAATAGAATACTGTACTATTGTGTAGACGATGGAATGGGGCAGTATAACGTCACAGGCGGTGTTCCCCAAGGTTTCGTGCTAAGTCCAATACTGTGGAATCTAATGTACGATGACGTCCTCAGACTTCGAATCCCGAGGTCCTCGAAAATAATTGGTTTCGCCGACGACATAGCGATCGTTATAGTAACCAAAGCGCTTGAGGAGTTGGAGCATGACTGTAATGAAGCTATCGGGATGGTACAGGACTGGCTAGTAAGCCTGGACCTAAAACTAGCAGAGGAAAAGACCGAAGTAGTGCTCATCAGCTGCAGACGAGTTACGGAGACTATAAAAGTAACCGTGGGCGATCTCGCTGTAGTTTCCAAACCAGAGCTGATGTATCTTGGCTTTACTATAGATGCAAGGTTATCTTTTAAGCAACACCTGCAACACGCAGCTGAAAAGGCAGCAAGGACAACGGCTGCCATGGCAAGGATCATGCCAAATAGTGGAGGACCTAAACAGAAGAAGAAACTGCTCTTAGCAAGAGTTGCGACGTGGATGATGTGCTATGAAGACGAAGGCCGTTTACAGACCCAATGCATTGCGTAGTTGCTTTAATGGTGCCAACAGGACAGTGGTGTTAACAGCAATGAGGCGAACTGACACCGAAGTACTGCCAAGAGCAAGCAACGAAGAATGGCAAGAAAGATGGAACTTTTCTAATAAAGGCAGATAGACGTAGAGATTACTTCCCAATAGAGACACTTGGATCAATAGGAAGCATGGAGAGCTGAACTTGTATCTGACGCAAATGCTTACTAGTCACGGATGTTTCAAAGCCTACCTCCATAGATTTGGACTCGATGACAACTTTTATTGCCCAACGTGCATGGAGGTAGTCGAGGATGCAGAACACATCATGTTCCACTGTGCACGATATCACGAAGAACGTACCTTACTGGCACACAGACTGGGTGTGGATTTAACAGCAGAGAACACCACCAGACAGACGACGAGCACGCAAGAAGCTTGGGAAGTAGTAAGCGGATCTGTGGCTACCATCATGAAAGAATAATGAAGGAGCGACAGCGAAACGTTGCGCAGTTGGCTGGCAACATGAACGAGCCGAATATGTAAAGTTGAAGCCACCCTCGCGATAAAATGCTTGACGGCAGTGTCTCAGGACCAGTGGTAGGAGGGGAGGTCGGTTTAGTAGGTGGAAATCCCACACTGTTACTGGGTACGGGCACAGTTTCAGCTTTGATAGATTCCCACCTCCCAACGCAAAAAAAAAAAAATCGGATTCGCCGGTTCGCTTATTCTACTCTATCAATCTTCTAAGTTGCATGTTCACCCAATTGTCGCTTATTTTGATACCTGTCAATAAGAATTATCCAAGCCAACGAAAAGGTTTTCATATCAATGGGGAGATGTCGAATTAACCGAGCAGCTTTTCCACAGACAAATATAACATTCCGATAATTCGGCATTATTCTTTATCAAACAAAATATTTTTCGAATTCGCCCGAGAAAAGATTTATGTGAATTCTTTGAAGCCTAATGTCGGACGACGCAGATCTTGTCTCATTCAGGCGGGAAGTATATGCCGATACATTGTTGTCCCCCTGAAGGGGAAATAAATTCTCTTAATTTTCCAAAAATGCTGAAAATTTTTGACTTTTAGCGGATACGCAGCACTATGATAAGATGTTCTTTCTTCGCACGTTTGAACATTTCATCTGTACCCGACCAACATGCGATCAAATAATCCTTTTACTTTCGCGCCACATCATCTTTCTTAAAATCTTCGAAATACTTTGGGATTTTGTTGAGAATGTCTTCTTGAAGTTCAATTATGTAATTTCGGAGACATTTTGTACAAGCACTTATGTACATTGTATATTCAAAAAAATTAGTTAAGTCTTAAAAGTCCACTAATTTTTATTCCGTTGGCTAGTTACTATACACCGTTTGTCCTGGATAAGGATAATAAAAAATTCAGGATTTTGGAAGCCAACAACTTAATTAAAGAAGAAACCACACAAGGTAATGATGGGCAACCAATGACAAGAAACAGAAAATTATCTCTTTTTATGCTCTCTTTTCGTAATCAAGAAGAAGTCGAAAAGATAAACAACATACAATCAATAATGGGTATTGTTGTTAAGATCGAGCCACTTGGAAAAAATTCAAAGTCAATACCCTAATGTAAACGATACCAAGCTTTCGGGCATACGCGGAGCTATTGCAAAAGATATTTTGCTTGCGTTAAATATGTAGGAAAACACCCCACAAAAAGTTGATCGCTAAAGAAGGACGAGAAAGCAAAAAGCATCAACTGTCATGGTGATCCCCCAGCAAATTATAGAGGTTATCCGATGGGAAAAGAATATCAAGAAAAGAAAAGCTAAACTGCTAAAAACAACCAACAAAATCTATTCAATAATAAAAGCAAACAACAAGTAAACGTTCAAAACGTGAAACTAGACAAAGTGCCAATTGCTTCTAAAACAACCATATCAACTGTAGATAGAAAATCGTATTCCCAAATTGTGTCGTATTCCCAAATAATATTAAAGATTAAAAATAATCTACGAATAAGAGTCGCAACGTGGAATGCAAATGGTTTACTCTAACACACCCCTGAATTTCTCTCTGTCTCTTCCCCTTTCCACAAAAAACTTGTCCTTAAAAATTAGTATAAGGGTATTCATATCCCCTTTAACACGTGCAAATTATAAAAAAAAACAAACAATGCGAATAGCCACAATAAACACAGGAACTAAAAGCAAGGAATTTAAAATAGCTGCCATATATTGCCCACCCAAACAGTCGCCTACAGAGGAAGATCTAATTGACCTTCTTCAAATGCTAGGCAACAACTTCATCATGGGTTTTGATTTCAATGCTAAACATACATGCTGGGGGTAAAGACTAATAACAACAAAAGGTGGGAAGCTTTACAAATCAGAGCGAAATTTTAACTGTTAATTTATTAAAACTTATAGTATTTTTAAGCCGCTACAAAACCACTACAAATGATGAATGTTGTGTCCTTACGTCTCTAGAAAAAAATTAAAAAGTTAAAATTACTTCGGAAAGTAATATTCTTAAAAATACTTAAGATTGGATAGAAAAGGAATTGCGATGTCCGGAAGAGATAAAGACTCAACCGTCCGAACATCGACTCCAGCATTGCAAGCTGTGCCAACGTCGAGATGTGCAAGAAATGGTGGCATGCGACAAATGTGATGCCTGGTTCCATTTCGTCCACATCAACGTCGACTCTAACGTATCTGATATTAGCTGGCGGTGTGAGACATGCCGAAAAGACAGCCCAACAAAGCCCAACAATCCATCCAAATCCACAACCCTTTCCTCTATCTCAAGAGCGTCCAGCAAAAAAAGACATCTTCTAATGCAGCAGTTGTAGGAGGAAAAGTAGCTTCGTGAGGAAAGCAATCAACTTTATCTCTAGAAGAAGCACCAGATCCTAGCCGAAGCGTCAGACTCGGAACACGAGGATGCTGGGAATGAGGGTAAGCCAATTTGACAGAAATAGGTGGAAAAGTCGAAAGACGGTATAGTATTAAAGGCGGATGTACCTGTGGGGTTACACGACTAACAGCAACCACGCCGTCACTACCCAAAAACAACCTGATCCCTTTAGTCAAACCAACTTTAGTCAACCGCAGCCACAGCATACTCTCTCGAGCTCAAACCCACCCCCAAAAGGTCAAAGTGCTTGCAGTCGTCCTGCAATGGTGCAATTCGATGGTGCCTTTACCTCCGAAAAACGTCAAAGCGCATGTGGTTGTCGCGCAAATTTGCAATCCAATTGCGCCTTTAGCATCGAAAAGGAAATTTATTGTCGCCCACGCAATTGGCGCCGAGGCAAGCGGTTCCCAAGGAATTGCCATTATTCAGCGACTCCCCGGAAGAATGGCCTGTATTCATAAGTGCCTTCGAGCAGAGCACTCGGCTTGTCGGCTTCTCTAATGCTGAGAATCTCATCCGGCTGCAGAAATTCCTACGCGGAAAAGCGTTAGAAGCTGTAAAGAATCAGCTTCTGCTGCTAGCAATGGTTCCAGATGTGATAAAAACTCTTCGTATGCTGCTCGGACGGCCTGAGCACATTCTCCATACCTTAATTGCCAAGGCCAGAAACCAAGCACCTCCAAAGGTCGAAAGGATGGAAACGCTCATCGAATACGCCTTGGTGATTAAGAACTTGTGTGTTACAATAGAAGCTTCTCAAATGTCCGCGCATCTGAACAATCCAACGCTCCTAAAAGAATTTGTCGATAAGCTCACACCGCACCTACTATTGTTTTGGGCTATATTTTCCAAGGAGTTGAAATCCATGTCTTTGTTTGATTTTACGAATTGCCTGTCCGGTATTGCAGAGGCAGCGTGTGCAGTGACAACACTCTCGTCCAAACCGACGAAATAGTCATCTGTGTACTCACGCTAAGGTAGCAATCATTGAAGGCAACTAATGCCTTGCAAGGTATGATACGTTTATGATACGTTTATCAGGCCGACCATTCCGTGGGATGCTGTGGTGAGTTTAAGAAGTTATGGCGTACGGACAGATGGAATTTGGTACGCCAAAACAACTTGTGTCATGTGTGCTTAGGGAGGCACCCAAATTCTCGCTGTGTAGTTGCAAAACCTTGTGGGGTAGAAGAGTGTGCATTAAGACACTACATGCTCTTGCACAAATATGTTACGGACTTCGTTACTCGCATTAGTCTCAGTTCACCTACATCGCACCAGGCTGTACAAAAGTCCGCAAGCACAGTAATCCAGTCGAGCATCAGCTGGCACCTAGAAAATTTGACAACGTTTCTGCTTTAACAGTTGGATGTCATACTCAGCAGCTGCCTTCGGACTTAACCAATATTTACTTCAGGATTCTATCTGTGACTCTCTACAGCAAGGAGAAGTCGTTGGACACATATGCCATCCTAGATGGTGGTCCGTCTTTGACACCGATGGATAATTAACTTGCAAGCGAATTGGACCTAACGGGAAGAGTTGAACAACTTTTTTTACGGTGGACCTCCGCACCATACGAGTAGAGAACGAATCAAGAGTTGTCTCCCTGTACATCGTAGGCCAATACAAATATAGTCATACATACTATTTTCGGAAAGTTCCTACAGTACGCCACCTGGACCTTCCGAAGCATTCGGTCTCCAGTACCCGCATATAGTGGGTCTGCCTATACAGTCGTATCAGCGTGCGCAGCCAAGAATTATGATCGGCATGGACAACTGGAAGCTAGGGGTGCCGTTAAATGTTTTTTTTTTTTTTTAATTTCACTTTCTTTTTTTATTATCTTTATTAAACTTACATACTAGTCAAAAATGACTAAATCTAACTTAAAAATTAACAGGTTTCTTATTCCAGCTTACTGGTCCTTATGCGGGCGCTCTAAACTTAACTATATCATATAACATATTGCCTTTCGGCCTAAAAACTATTCTACGAATTAATCTTACATATTATTATTTACCAGGAAAATATAAAATAAAATAAAAACTTGGTATCTTTATTTTGTTTTAAATAAAACTCTTACAGGCTACTTACGCTACTTAACCTACCTAAGCTACTTAACCTACAATAACTATAATCAGGGTGGTCAGCACTCGTTGCCTCACCCACCGAGTGGTCACCATCCCAATCGCTATCCGGTGCACATGCGCCGCCGGGAGCTGACCGAGGCCAAGAGGCGTCAGTCAACTCTCGGAAGTACCAATTCATGTTGATGAGTCGGGCCTCTCCCAGAAACCCCCTAACTAACCTCGCTAACTTAAACTATCTTAAAACTGAGAGGATGTTTCCGAAAGTAACGCACCGTCCTGGGAAGGCGTGTTGACACTTTCCCCGTCGAACAGCCACAAGAACGTGGTGTACTGTTTTGCAGTACCCGTTTTGTCCCTCTCCGCAATTGCGGAACTAAAACGGAGGAGCTCAGGAACATCGGCGGCATTCCCTCCGTGGTTAAGCCGTTTGTCTCTCGCTCTGCGGTGGCGGTGGTATAATACCGGGATATCATCCCTCGTCTGTACCAGCCCTTTTGCATCGATATGGATAAATGCCTCCGGCGGTACGAAGCCAGACCGGAGCGTACTCTCGAGGCATGTTTCATTGGGGTAATAAGCCCCAAAGATCAGACTATTGTCGCTGGCCATCGCCCTTGCAACGTGCCTTCGAATCACTTTAATGAGGAAATTGTCAATCCTGTTCAATTGAGTCCCATCGTATAGGGCCTTGTTGGGATAGTATTTTATATAGTTGGATTCAGGTGTTCGGAACAACCGGAGACAAGTCCTAAGACATTGTCTCTCCAAAACCCGAATCTTTTCCATAGAACTAGGCGCTATATTGAACCACAATGGACACCCTGGAGGCAAGTTGACCGTTATGAAATAGTCTCCTTGTCAGAGCAAAAGCCCTCTTGGCACCGGCAAGACAAGCATCCACATGTTTGTCAAAATATAGATGCTTTTCGAGCCAGATACCGAGATATCTAACTACGCTTCTCACCGCCAATGGCTGTCCGTTTTGTCCAATAATGGCCAATTTTTTCCAGTTTGTTCTGGTATCCCTAGACGCACCAGACAATGGAGTTCTGAACAGGATTGTTTCCGACTGCTGAAAGTTGATTTTCAGCTTCCAGTCGTCGCAATATCCCTTAATTTGATCGAAGTCATGCTGCAAAAGGATGTTGATAACCTCGATTTTAGGACCTGATCTGTATGCCACTAAATCGTCAGCATACGCTATAGCGCGTTTGAGTGAACTCACCAGATCACTCGTGTAGATGTTAAACAGTATCTGCGAATTCACCGCCCCCTGCTGTAAACCGTTTTTAATGTCGATGACTCTGCTCGGAATCACGTTGCCACATTTAACAACGAACTTCTTTCCCATACGCATATTATAAATTATATATACCAAGGGTTCGTGCATACCCAGCATAGTCAACTTATATGTAGAAAAGACCCTCTAACCATAGAGTGTCGAAGGCCTTTTCAAAGTCAACTAGCCAAGCACCCGTGCACTGGTTCTTGCATTTGTTCCACTGTATGTCGGATACCAGTTTCGACGCGGCATGAATAGTGTCATTCCCCGCCCTGAAACCAAACTGGTTTTCCGGAATAATGTTATTGTCCTAGACCCACTTCAACAGGGCTTTATTGACAACTTTTTCAAAGACCTTGCTAACATTCGGAAGCAAACTAATACCCCTTTTTGCGATAGGGTGTACCACCGCTATTTTCCAATGCGCCGGATAATATGCATTATTCAGCGCATTGTTAAACAGCGTGGCAAAAATATCTACAGCCTCTAGAGGTACATCCACTCCCGCCGACTTTTTATTCTAAAGTGAATCGAAGATGCAAGGAAGATCATCTTTCGACACGAACAAGTGAGATGTGTCTCGTCTATCGGCGATGACGACGTTCGCATGGTTTTCATCATTGAATACGGTGAAGCCGTTATTCTCAGAACGTGATCCTTCCTCCTGAACAACTTATTTACCTGTGGGAACATATTTGGACTACAGGCTTTAATAGCCCGAATTTTGTTGCCCCAATACCGATTTACAGATTTTCTGTAATTTTCTTTAATAAGCTGCTTCAGGTTTCGGATCTCTGAATTCAGCGTCCTTATCTCAGGTTCGTTTCGGTCAGTAAATTGTCTGTGCAGCTGTTTAAGCCTCGAGAGCAGTCTACTTTCCTGTCGGTACAGTGGGTCGATTGTAGGGTTTCTGTACTTTCCTGTTTGGTCGTCATCAGAACGTCCCACCCGAGGAATAGTTCGTTCCATTGTTCGTTTGATGGCATCGTTCATTTGCAACAAATAGTGATCGATGTTATCATTTGTCATGTTCCTATTTGTCGAGGGATTGATCCCACTCGAACGTATATCCCGCTTTAACAATCTGGAGAAGCGCGACCAGTATGCCCTTCGGTAATCGAAGGAACACACCGCATCGAAGTCCGCCAGCAGCGTTTGCTCGTTCGGGATCCTTATTGTGGCGGCGAGTCCGTAGTGGTCACTATCGTACTCGAACGCATGCAAACAGTTCCGCGTGAGTCGATCTGTGTTCGTCAGTTCTAGTCTTGCGTCCATTAGGGCCAAGTCCAGAAAAGAGCCACTTCTCGGAAAAGAAGGAATATCCGTCGCGTACAACTCAAGTTTGTACTCAATCATATTGAGGCGCCACCAGTCATACTACTGGTTGCCCCTAGTGTTTGCAGAAATATTTCCCCATGCCGCATGTTTGGCATTAAGATCTCCAGCCAAGAAGTAATAATTTTCATCTGAATGGAGCTGAAGGCTACGAAAAAGTGTCTCGAGCTCTGCTATAAATTGAGAGGGTGGAGGTGCTTCAGGTGCGTAAAGTGACACCACATACATTCGCCTCCTACTATGGAGAGCAATGCATATAATGCATGCTTCCACCAACTCAAACCTACGCACGTCACCGCTATATAAAACCTTATGGCGCAGGCCTTTACGAATCAAGATTTCAACCCCACCTCCTTGTGTGGAGTGAGGCCGGTCTCTTCCAACTACTTACATGATAGTTCTTATATCCCAATTTGTGTTTCTGCTTTAGCTTAGTTTCGCTAACCAAAAGCACATCCGGGTTTTCGGTTCCTAGCAGGTCTGAAAGGCTGGTTCTTCTCTCGATTCTGACCAGTGAATTAACATTCACAGCAACGAACTTTAAGTCTTTCTCATCCAGCGTAGCCATCATGATTTATGGCACGCCAGACCCTCCAAACAGCTCCGAATAGATGACGTCTATTCGAGCCGCTTGTTCATTAAGTTGTTTCTGGAAATTGTCGACCTTTCCGAGCAAAGACAGAAGGATTGCTTTCAAGTCCAGATCCGCCTCCGGTGCCTTTTAGGCTACCTTTTGGCGTATTTGCTGTTATTGTGGCTTTACCCGGTCCAGCTGCCATTTGGGCAGAGGACACGTTGGGTGCCACAAAATTAGAGAACGCGCGACTCTTTTGGCGCTTCTCTTCTTCGATATGCTGTTTGCTGGCCTGAACTCGCTTTTCTAGCTCCTGGTAAATTGGACAACCCCTAAAGTTGGCGGGATGCTCAGAGTTACTGCAGAGCACACAAGAGAGGACACTCCTGTCTTCAACTCTCTCCTTGCCAAGAGGGCATTCTCCATGTTTGTGGTCCTTGTTGCACTTTACACATCTAAACTGCATGTTGCAGTTAGCTGCGGTGTGCCCGAACCTTTGGCAGCGCATACACTGAAGTATGCGACCTGACCACTTTATTTTCTCCCATTTTACAGCATGATGGTGCAGGTAACGAATATCCCGCAAACTATCAATTTTGCTGTTGGGAGTGAGCTGTACCAAGAAGAATGGTAATATACGGTTACCACCCCTTGCCTCAGCCGAAGAAAACGGCTTGACCAACACGAACTTGAGATCGTCGCTTTCAAAACTTCTAAGCTCCCTTTCGAGCTCCTCCGTCTTAACTGAGGGATCATTTCCCTTAACAACAAATTTTTCCCCCCTCGGGGTGTACGTAAAGTACTCAGTTTGTGCCTTTCCCAAGGCGGCACGTACTTTTTGGTACTCCTCTATAGGTATTTGAGGGCCTATGGCAAATAAAACACGTTTGGGGTTGTCCGTACATGGGGCCGAGGTATGCAGCGGCCTCAGAAGTGATACTCGAAAATTTCAACTCCATATTGGCGAGAATAACGTAGACAGGGACCTTCACCAGCTTGTGGAGAAATACTTTTCAATTGGAAATACAGGCATACGCATTCCCGTTCTTCAAATGACCTCGGCGGAAGAAAAAGGGGCAACGAACATTTTGGAGTAAACTTGCGTGCGCGTCGAAGGTCGTTTCTAGGCCGGTCGCCTTGGAAATACTATGACTCTTCCTTTCCGAATAACTATCCTATGACGCTCCGCCAACACCATCATCTGGAAAACGAAATTGGAAAGCATGAGCAGCTCCGGCGCGCCCTATCGATGCAGATAAAGAACCTGGTGAAAAAAGGTTATGCAAAAAAAGTACCTTGTAAAAAAGCCGTCCAAAATTAGACTCGTCTGGGATGCAGCCGCTAAATGCCACGGGGTCTCACTTAATGACTTTCTTTTAAAAGATCCCGACCAATCAGTTCCAATAACAACAGTCTTGTGCGGATTTCTTCGTGAAAGGGTTGGAATCTGTAGATCGCCGAAATGTTCCACCAAGTGCGGATAATAGAAGCCGATCGACGGGCACAGCTGTTTCTATGGAGAGACACACAAGATGGGGAGGAGCCTAGCGTTTTTGAAATGGAAGTGATGACGTTTGAGGCCACGTGCTCCCCATGCATCGCGCACTACGTAAAAAACCAGAACGCGACAAGTTCCACCAGCAGCAAGCCAAGAGCAATTGAAGCTATACTGAAACATCACTACGTCGACGACTTCATCGATAGCGTGGACACAGAGGAGGAGGCTATTCGGCTAGCAAAGGACGTGAAGTACATACACCAGCATGTGGGTTTCCATATAAGGAACTCGTTATCTAACTCAACGGCGGTAGTCGCAGCGATGGAAGAGAACATGTAGCTACGCAAACTAAAGGGTTTGGTATGAGCGATGTGACAGGGTGCGACAGAGAAGGTATTAGGAATGCACTGGTGCACTTCCACTGATTTCTTCACCTATATTCTGAAATTTAATCGGCTGAATCAAGCCGTGCTCTCCGAAGGGAAGTTTCCAACCAAGCGAGAAGTTCTCAAGATTTTTATGTCGATATTTGACCCAATGAGATTTCTTTCACACTTTTTAGTGTTTCTCAAAGGAGCTGCCTTTAGCGTTATCCAAAAGGTGGTTGCAATAGCGGGTCTTGCTCCCAAGAGTAACCGAAATTAAGGTACCGAGATGCTACTCGGGCTATCTAAGTCGATCGGCAGCATGCGTGCAACTACATACCTTTGTTGAAGCAAGCGAAAACGCCTATGCAGCAGTATCCTACTTTCGCATCGAATATACGAAACTACTACAGTGCAAAAACCAAGGTGGCCCGACGGCGGCCATTGTCAATTCCTCTACTCGACTGTGGTATTGGGAGTGCGGTTAATGCAATTTATCTGCACCGTGCATAACTTCTCAATTAGTCAACGACTCTTATAGACAGATTCGAGGACTTTACTTTCATGGCTTGGAAAATTCCAACAGTTGCTGACGTTCCGAATTGGAGAAATTCCGGAAACCTCTAACGTCAAGGAGTGTAGGTGGATTCCATCGAAGCAGAACGTAGCTGATATGTGAAATGAAAGTCAGATCTCGGATGGGACGTAACAGAGGATTGGTTTAAAGAACCTGTATATCTTCTTAAACCTGCAATGGGGTGGCCGCAGATGCCCACAATTGAAACCAATATTAGTGATGAAGTTCGGCCTCGTCTACTGCACTTTAGTGAAGCCAGAGACAGCTGGGGCCTTATCGACGAAAGCCGCTTCGGAGAATGGAGAAATCTACTGCGTTCTCTGGCATATGTCTTCAAGTACTTAGACGTGTTGAGGACTAGAGAGAGTCAGCGTACCACCGACGGTGTTCTAACTTCAGACACAATCAAACGAGCACAAATCTTTCTTTATCGCTTTACTGGGGGCAGGTTGCTAACGAAATCACGTCGGCGAATCTGAAGTGAAATTTTAACTCACCGGTGGCTCCGCACATGGGCGGGGCTAAGAAGAAGCTTGTACGATCTATTAAATATGTTTTATATCGAATACTTCCCTATAACAAAGTAAGCGAAGTGACTTTGCGAGGCGTCCTCATTGAATTCGAGAATGTTATATACTCGCGCCCCTAACATTCGTGCCATTGTAATCAATAGATGACGAGGCGCAAATGATTTAATTGGAGATTTTGCATTTCGCTTACTTCAAGTACATTAACCTGTTCTTGCATAGTTTTGGTCAAGAACGGAAGCCTCACTCCATTAGAAATGTTAATATCTTCTTTCTCTACATTAATATCCCACATATTACTGATTCACATTTTTACTGATTCAATGAATTCCTATTAAAATTTCTAATTTTATATTAATCCACTTCATTCTTGCATTTGCATGATATTTAAATTCTATAGGGCATCATATTGCTACAGTTTTATTGATTGCCTTTACTTTTCCATCTATTGCATTGATTACTTTCGAGGTGTGATTCACTATTTACTTAAAATTAGATAATTTGTTTTGATTAAAGACACTAATTGTTGATCCCGCATCTACTAGAGCTTAACATTTTTCTCCTTCTATAATTACTGTTATAAACATTTTGTTATTTGCGGAGTTTTGAGTTTATTTCAAATCCACTTAAGGTATCTCCTTCCATTGATTGACGTCGCTATCTACCTTGTCGACTATCATTTTCTTCGTTATTTCACCTAAACTGTTGTGATCTGTTACTCTATTGAGTAAACTGATCGTTCAGTTTTGGATGCCTATTATTATTTCTATTAAAATTTGGCCTAAAATATTCATTTGGTGTTGACTGATTAGGCTGAGAGGTATTATTTCCATTGGTCAGCGGATTATAGTAATAACTTAGTCTTTGTGGCCTGCTATTGTATCTACTATGATGTGTCTGATTACTTAAGTTTTTATTATAACTGTTTCTAAAATCCTTAAAGCATAAATTGCATTGATCCTGTCTAATGAAATTATTCACTACTTCTCTTACTTTGGTCAGATTATTTTTTATCATTATTGTAGCTGCTAAAGTACCAGATACTAATTCTTTTAAATTTTGTACTAACATATCACTAAATATCTCTGTCATTATAACACCGTTCTCACTAAAAGCGACATACTCCGTTATGTCTTCTACTAATGGTTTTAGCTTATTATCTAAGTCACTCATACTACTCACACCTAAAGCTCCTATATCCCTTATAATAGTCATCTGATCTTTTGAGGACCTGTGTCCATCTCTCTGGTGCGCTGACGTTCAATAGATTTTTGGCTCCTCCTTGGATCTTCGTGTCGTAGATAGCTTGATACGTTCTAGCCTTTTTTGCTGCGTCAGTGAAGTCATCTTGCATTCTGGTTACTGCATCGATGAATGACGGAAATATTCCTGATTCTCCAGAGAATGTCTGGCTCTGGCACCTGATGGTTGATTACTTTGCATAAATAGCTGTGTCAGGGCTACCAAACATTGTTCAATGAGATCCGGATGTGCCGTTATATCACGATGTTGGTCGAAAACTTTTTGGCGATCAATTTTACGATCAATTTTGCAATATTTAAATATTTTCACTTAATTTAATTTTTTTTATCACTATACTTTGGTTTGCTTCGTTTCTCACTTTATTTTCGGTTTATATATCTCTTCTAATAAGATCCTACCGACTGCGCCAGTTACGTGTTTCATACAAAAAAAAAAAAAAAAAAAAAAAGAAGACACTCTTTGACATTCGATAATCTTTATTTTTTTGAGTTCGCCGACCAAGCGTCGCTGCAACTCTTATTATTCATATTTCGTGTTGATAGTGCAATTTAGTTCGATGTTGGAGAATTGCACTCTGTTCAACTCATCGTGAGGTATTGCTCATAGTGCACTTTTTTTTCGATGTTACAGAATGAACTCTATTGAATTGATCGTTAGGTGTTATTGAGTTTGTATTATACGTATGTAACTCGCGCGTCTTTCGTAGAGGGTTTTTACCATAACTTGGAAGATAAATCTTCGCGATCGATCGATAAGCAGCAAGTTTCAGAGGAAGTTAAACGTCAAAGAATAAACGAAAGTAGTAGCCATGTCGGACGATAATTAAATGTAAAAAAGGGCGCAGTGGCTCAGTGGCTAACTGCGCTATCACTGAGCAAAGAGACTCAAGATTCAAGTCCCAAAAAGTACCAAAAAGTCAATATATTTATTTATGTATAATATTATACAAAAGGACGAAATTACAGCATCGGAGATAAAAATGTTATGGACATCAGTGGGAGTGTATCAAAACGAGACCTAAAGTACTCGTATTCAGGTAAGCTTTCGTGTAAAGAAACCGATTGTGGAATAGCTCCAGACTAAGCGTATCAGCTGGTATGGCCATATACAAAGAAATTTATTGTAGAATCCTGTCTGTGAAGTAATAGCGACTCAAATTCCAGCCGAAGCTCGAAAAAGACGCAGAAGAAGAAATAATTATATCACTCGAATGCAACAACAGCAAATTCTTGGCCCCAGTGATGGTGTAATCCGATTGGTAATTGGTCTATTGTATTTAAATTTAAACGTAGAATTTTCGTAATTTGTGCGAAATATGGACGAAAAAATGCAAGACATGTGGAAAACAATCTTGTGGAGAAATTAGTAATATTAAATGTATTGGACTCTATAGTAGAAAGTTTCACGAAAAGTGTGTTAGATTGCCCGATTTTGATGCGCGTTTGGTAAGATCACATAAAACCGTTACCTTTGTGTGTAATGATTACAACAGAGACACGAATTTCAAAAATGTTGAAGAAATATCAAAAATGGTTGATTCGATTGGAGGTTACAATTCAAACCTGGTATTACTGTGGTTCTGCTGAAAAACGCAGTGGGCTGTCAGTGGTGCTTTCGTAAGTGTTGAAACAGAAGCGGCGAAAATGGGTTTGGCTTTAAACGAGGTCAAAACAATATACTCGTACATATATTATGTCGTCAAGTAAAGACAATGAACATCAGCGATAGTAAAGGACTTTGGCTACCTAGACTCCGCTCTAAATTCAAACACTGACACCGGCGCAGAGATCAAGCGAAAATTCACTCTTGCCAACCGCTATTCGTTTGGGGTAAAAAGGCAACTGAGTAGCAAAGACCTCTCACGAACAACTAAGGTGACTTTATATAAGACCTTTATCATCCCATTCCTGCTATATGGTGCAGTAGCATAGACTTTATCAAAGGCGGATGAAAACAGCCTTGGTTATTTTGAAAGGACAATTCTTCGATAGATTTTTTCCCGTTTTTATCGCCGGGGAATAAAGGAGGAAATGCAACAACGAACTACATATAACAGTTGTATAGCGACATCGACACAGTCAGAAGTGTTTAAATTCATCTCTGTCCCAGAAAGTTTGGGAATCCATCCCGGAAAGACGATGCGGTAAAGGAAGACCTCACCTAAGGTGGCGCACTCTAGTGGAAAGGTACTCGAGTTGTCTGAAGATGCTTGTCGGTTCAGACTCAGGTCCACTCCGGACTGTAGCGTCATCTAAAATAAAAGTAAAGTACTACTGTGGATCTGTCAAAAATGGACAGCTGATATTCGATTTAAGTGAATACTAACCGTTGACATTTGTACTCGTAATTAAGAAGCGAAAAACAACGCATTTTAATTGTTAGCAACAACAACATGCAATATAATATATCACCCACAAGCACACAACTGCAACAACAACATGCAGAAGCACATTTCTAAAAGTGTATCATCATCTAAGCCACTACGTCAGCAGCCGCCTAAGAGGAAAAATAACACGGTAGCAGCAACAACTCAACAACCATCGAAGTCTCACTTACGATCGAATGTGCGTGAGTCAGCTAGCGAAACCGATGAACACCGAACGGTTTCGGATGCACAAACAGAAGGTGATAACACACAACGTTATCAGAGTGCGCTAACCTTAGAGCTGCTTTACAATGATGATTCAGTATGAAAAAAATCGACACAGACTTTCTCGGCATGGTAAATAAACTCCGAGAGGAAAACGCTCAATTGAAATCGAAGGTGACGTTTCTTGAAAGTCGTCTCAACTGGAGAGAACAAAGACTCTTGGAGAACTCTATTGAAATCGTTGGAGTACCGGGTGTAAACAACAACAATGCTAGCGAATGTATGGCGAAGATCGACCGAAATCATTAAATGTTTCGTAAAACGTGTGCGGAAGTACCAGCTCCACTGGAACCACTAAATCCAGTAAAGATGCATTTGGTGACGTTCTATGCATGCATCTCTCATCACAAGCCGTATAACAGAAAATTATGAAGGGAAAGAGGAATGCAACCAAGAAGCTGAATGCTGCATTATTTGTAGAGGGAAAAAGGGGTAAAGTTTATATAAATGATTGTTCGACTAAAAAATTTAAATACTTGTGGTTTCAAAACTCCCAAATCCTGATGCGTAAGGTTGATAAGGGTAGGGTTTCTGCTATTAGGTCATTTGATGATTTAGCAAAATTGCAAGACTAGTTTGTCTTATCCTTGATTCGTAACTCTAAATATGTCCAACATTAATACCAAACTCGATCTATATAGCAACAACCCAACCACTACAACCATTAAAAGTAACTATGATAAAATTTTCCATCTGAACTCAAATGAGAGCAAACCTTTTTTCATTGTTCATCAAAATATCCGTAATGCGAGGCAAAATTTCGATCTTCTTGTTTGCAATCTGGAAGCTTTTGAATATTTACCAGATCTGATATGCATTTCTGAGATATGAATTTTCTCTTGTGAGAATGACGATTACTCTATTCCCGGTTATAAATTTTATGCAAATCCAAACGAATTATATCCAGCAGATGGTGTGGGAGTTTTTGTGCGAGATACATACGAGTACATACGAGTAGGTGATGATTATAAGGTGGAATGTTACAGCATGGTCAGTGCAGATTTAATTAAAATTTAAATTATAATGAAATTACAAGGCCAATCCCAAATACGTTTATCGATCATGTTTTTGGCCGTTTTACGAAATTCCCTTTAAATCATTGTATTGGTGTCAACTTCGACTTGCAAATAACTGACCATTGTATGACTGGCATTTTGTTTAAAAATTTTAAAGCATGAAGCGCTCTTCTAACATTTCTCCACTGATTATTGCTAAAATAAGGTATGACTTACTAAATAATCAACTTCGTTTTGAGAATTGGGAGGTAGTCTTCACCGAGGATAACGGTTCTAAAGCTTATGAGTCATTTTTGAATATTCTCCAAAATTATGTCAGAACCTCTAGTTTCACTGTTGTCAAAAAGAAGTCTCAAACAAGATTAAAGCCCTGGATAAACTCCTATATTATGAAAAAAATAAAAATCAAAAACAAACTGCGAAAATTGTGTAACCGATATCCACTAAACTCTAACTTAAAAAATCGATATAAGAAAATGAGCAAGAAAATTAACAAAAAATCTTAAGTTGTCATGACAACTACTACTACTCTAAATTCCGATACACAAGGAAACCCTAAAAAAGAATGGGGAGTTATTAATAGTATAGTTAATAGCAATCCTTCTTATCATTCCAACTCCATTGTGCTGAGCTGCGCAGGTATTGAAATTGTGGAATCAGCAGCAGTAGCCAACGAATTTAATAAGTTGATTGCTTCAGTTGCGCATATGTCCTTCCAACCAAATTGTAGGTCGATTTGTAACCGGTGTGTAAGGTCTCAAGTGGTGGAAAGAACGTCGAGCAGCAGTTTCTTCTTTGAAGAAATTAATGG
Source organism: Pocota personata (assembly GCA_963082735.1). Lineage (NCBI taxonomy): Eukaryota > Metazoa > Arthropoda > Insecta > Diptera > Syrphidae > Pocota > Pocota personata. Next base: position 132,756,153 of record OY720429.1, read on the forward strand.
GTTAGAGATTTAAAGTATCATCTACTCTCTCAGTAGCTCGAGATCTTGTGGTTATGATGACCTTTGTAATGTAACCCTCAAAAATATTGCACCTAATTTAGTTGACATCTTAGCACATCTGTTCAATTTAAGTATCTTTAGTGGAGTTTTTCCTGATCTCCTGAAATGTGCTAACATGTTACCACTTTTTAAAAAGGCAGGTCGAAAAGAAAAAAACAATTACAGACCAATTTCCTTGTTATCCTCAATTTCGAAAGTCTTTGAAAAAGCGGTAAAAAAACGAGTGTATGCGCATCTACAAAAGATAAAATTTTTCAGTCCAAATCAGTTTGGGTTTAGGGAAGGGCACTCTACTGAAGATGCTCTCTTGTTTTTCTGCTCTTTTATTAACAAAGCTTTAAACGATAAAAAAATGTGTGCAAGCCTCTTCATTGATATTACTCGTACGAAAGCGTTTGACATGGTTAGTCATGATATTCTTTTGGAGAAGTTGTATGGTGCAGATTTTCTCCACTTTATCTACAATTGGTTTGCATCGTATTTAAAGGACCACAAAAAAAGAGTGAAAATAGGAGACTTTCTAAGTAATCCTCAGGTACTTAACTTAGGTGTACCCCAAGGTCTGTGCTGGGCCCAATTTTGTTCCTTATATTTATTAACTCCTTTTGCAAATGATCTTAGCATAGCATATGACTCAACGAGCCCTCTGAATTTGATAGGAGATGTAAATCATGACATTAATTTTTTGAGAATGTGGTTTGCTGCACACAGGCTAGTTGTAACTGAAAAAACCAAACTAATGTTTTTCAGCTTGGGCTCGCTTGAGCTCCCAAACGTTGATATCAAATTCCACTCCTTTGATTGACCGCGTTTCAATTTAATTAAATGTGGTTGTACTACAGAAGCGCCTGGACCAATTTTTAATGAAAATGCCACATGCAACTCGTTTTGTTTTCATATTGAAGTAGTTAGGAAATTTTAGAATCTCAGTATAACTTTCGACCAAAACATGAGTTAGACAGAACATACTCGTATTTTGCTACTGAAAAAACACTTACGTTTTTCCGTTCGGTTTTTTTATCGTCTCAAAAGTGTTGTTCAAGCAGAACCCTTAAAACCGTCTATCATGGAATTTTTCATTCGAAAATACAATATGGAATAAGTTGTTGGGGGGGTTCCTACATCACCAATCTAAAGCCAATCGTCGTCTTGCAGAAGTGTGCCAGAAGAAGAATTGGTAATGCTCACCGTCTGTCCCATTCTATGGTGTTGTTTAGGTCTTTAAAAATACTACCAGTCGGACATTTATTCTTTTTTGGAGTTTCTAAGATATTTTTTATGAGAAGTGGCTATATGCAGAGTCCAATATTTAATACTCGTAATCTACGTAGCACTACACGCCATCTGTTGAAATTCCAACTCTTCGTGCTACTCACTACAGAAACTCCTACCCAGTTGTAACTTGTAAGCTTTTTAATCGCCTTCCTTTCGATATAAGATCCTTAAGCACTCATCAGAAATTTCTTAAAGAGTCTAAATCATGGCTTCTTGATTTCGATCAGAATGAGATTGAAGTATTGCTCGCCTTCCTTGTATATCTGTTTATTTCAACATTCATCAAAATCGCACAGGCACTTGAGTCCTATTATTTTCATTTATTATGTACTTACGATGTTTTGGATGGGTTAACCCCTAAGGAAATTCATCCAAAGTTGACAAAAGTTTACGGGGACTCTGCTCCTTCGATGTCAACCGTTAAAAAGTGGGCAGCTGAATTTAAACGTGGTCGCAAGTCCCTCGAAGATGACCCACGTGAAGGACGGCCAAAAACCGCAACCACACCGGAATCCATCGAAAAAGTGCATAATATCATGTTGGACGATAGGCGAGTGAAGATGGGTCAGATAGCTGAGGCTGTGTGTATATCAGAAGAGAGGGTGCGAAACATCTTGCACAAAAACTTAGGGATGCGAAAACTATGCCCAAGAAGGGTGCCGCATTTGCTGAATGCCGATCAAAAGCAAATGCGCAAACGATTTTCGCGGCAATCTTTGGACCGATTCAATAGGGATCCGACCGATTTTGTGCGGCGATTTGTCACCATGGATGAGACATGAGTCCACCATTACACGGCAGAAACGAAACAGCAGTCGAAGCAGTGGGTGGAAGTCGGTGGTTTAGCGCTAAAGAACGCGAAGTCGATTGCACCCTCCGGAAAGGTCATGGCCAGTGTGTTTTGGGATGCGAAAGGGATCTTGTTAATTGATTACCTTGAGAAAGGCAGAACAATTACAGCCGAATATTACTCTAACCTTCTTGACCAGCTGGATGCCAAAATACGCGAGAAGAGGCCTGGCTTGAAGAAGAAAAAATCATCTTTCACCAGGACAATGCACCTGTACACAAGTGTGCGTTGGCAATGGGAAAACTGCGGGATTTGGGGTACGATTCGCTCGGCCATCCCCCTATTCACCTGATTTGGCACCGTCAGACTTCCATCTGTTTCCAAACTTGAAGAAGCGCTTCGCATCCAATGCACAGCCTTCCAGACTCTCACTTCCGAGAAGGAATACTGATGGTGTAGAAACGCTCGACCAAGTGTGTTCAAGTCAAGGGAGATTATGTAGAAAAATAAAATCATTTTTTAACTGAAAATCGCAGTCTTTGATTGTCAGGCCGAGAATTTTTCACCTTGCCCTCGTATATCTTCATTTTTTATTGTTAACTTTTGAAATAAGGAATTGTAATATTGTTATCTCACAATTAATAAATTTTATTTTTAAGGTGGCATTTAACACTATTTATCGCCTTTATTAGCAGAATAAAAATGTCACTATCTATTGTCTATTGTTTATAAACATGTACATATATGAAATATTTGTTAATATGTTTTTTGTAAAAGAGAATAATGACTAATAAATAATAATAATAATAATAATATATTTTTGATTATGGGAGCAGTGGATTTTTACCTAATATCGCAGTAGATTTTTAAAATCTAATATCGCAGTGGTTTTTTACCTAATATCGCAGCTCAGAACCAATTAATATAGAGGGAAATATTTTATGGAAGTTATATTTTTTATTATGATTAACGTTATATGTATTAACATACATATTTACTAGTTGTATAATATTATTGTCCAAATTTAAGTATTTAGTGAAAGTATTTATGACAATGTTAAAGACTAAAAATCTTCCCTGTTTTTTTCGAATAAAGAACATTAACCAACGTATGTGCAATATAGTACATTATGACACTGAGTCCGAGATAGCAGTAGTCAGCGTGAACTAATCTGAATAAGTTTTTGAGAATTTACCCCCTAAAAAAGTAAAAAAAAAAAAAAATTCAATAAACAAAACGAATATTATAACTACCATGCAATGGTATGCCAGCTGATTTTTTAAATCCACTCTCTTCGGAAGTCGGTTCCATGGATTCTGGGGGAACCATTTATTGCTTGAAGATGACCCTTTCACAGAGCTTGAATATGACCCTTTCACACCACCATCTCAACCAACACAAGATAATACACGGCGGTGAAGTGCGAAGGTTCCAGGAGCTGGAAGCGTGTATCGTGTGCATCCCTCTCCGTAGTGGAAAGAGGATATAGTTGGTCGCACTCTATGCACCTGAAGCTTCTCAATCTACTTTATTTATTTCAGAACTCGAGACACTTTTTCGATGCCTAAGGCTGGAGTCGGAGGAGAATTATTTCCTCATGGCCTGAGATCTAAACGCCCAACATAGGGATTAGGGAGGTAACCTACTATTCAATTTGTGGGGTCGGCACAGTGTCGAGTATAAACTCGATTTGAAAGCTACAGATGGTCCGTCGTTTCCTAGAAGCGGCTCCTATCTGGATCTTATGCTGTTCCACATACGGTTACAACTGACTGACATGAACCGACAAACGATAAACTGCCTTCACACATTTGTGTATGACAGTGACCATTGCGGACTCAGTGAAGTAATAACGATTCCCAACGAAATTGCGGAGTTCAAGGAGTCTGTCCAAACGTACTCCTACAATTATAGTAGGACGCGTTAGACTCGCTTCTTCAGAGTTTTGATAAGAGCACTCTCCTCGAACTCGCTCTACCCAACGTCCAATAGGAATCTGTCAAACGAGGAGATTGACTGGTACCTAAAACAATTGGATGAGTCAATTAAAAGAACTATGGGCAGTACGATACCTCGGTATCAACATACTGACAACGCGGACATATTTCGCAATGCAACAATTGACTCACTACACCAACATAAAATTATTAAAACGGCGTCTCTGTGCTAATTATGTTTCAGCATAACATGCTGTCACAACCACAAATATAGGTATACCAACACAAAAGTATACTATTGGCGAGACTAAAAACCTTGTACAGACAGTTTACTGACAGACAAAACTCAGAGGTTCGGACGCTGAAGCCGTTGATTAAAAACCTCCAGAAATTAACCAAGGATAATTACAGACTTTCTGTAAATCTTCATTGGAACAACAAAATTCGAGCGGCAAAATCCAACAACCCGAATATGTTCCCGCAGATAAATAAAATATTACGTTTTCGAACAATCAAAACAAACCTCCATGTCTTAAGATCCCCCGAACGCCGAACAATGGATGAATACTTATAACAGAGTAGAGAGGCATCTATGGAGTATCGAACATTGTGCTTCGACATCTTCCTCTAGAAGCGGTGGATATTTACACCACACTGTTTAACAATGTGCTGAATAATGCACATTATCCGGCGCATTGGAAAACAGCAGTGATACAACCTATCCCCAGAATGGGTAAGGACACCTCCAATCCGGCATATCTCCTTTCGATAAGTCTCCTTCCGAACATCAGCAAGGTATTCCAAAAGTGATCAATAGAACCTTGATTAAGTGGACAATAAAATAACTCCAGATAACCTATTCAGTTTTAAGGCGGGGCATGATACAATACATGCCGCGTCTAAACTGGTATCAGATATCCAATGGAACAAAAGCAAGAAACAGTGCACATGTGCCTGCCCTATTTACTTGGAGAAGGCCTTCGACACCGTATGGTCAGAGGGACCCTTCTACAAGCCGAACAGGCTGGGTATAAGCAAACCACTGCTGTACATACTCTATAACATGCTCACCAGTAGACAGTTCATTGTCAAAAAATGGCAATGTGACTTCAGGTGAAACATTTCAAAATAAAAACAAAAAAGGTGCGGTGAATTCACCGATCCTTCACCCAACATTTACACGAGCGATCTCATAGGATCACTTCACCATGCCATAGCGTATGCAGACGACTTGATTGCGTTCAGATCAGGACCAAAAATCGAGGTCATTTTAATTCTCTTGCAACGTGACTTCGATAAGATTCAGTGATATTACGATGACTGGAAGGTGAAGATCAACCACCAGAAATCGGAAATTGGCGAAAGTTCTCAATCGTGGGACCGCACGGACAGCTACTTGCATGTCGAAGTGTAGTCAGATACCTGGGGGTCTGGTGAAACCAATATCTATATTTTAACAAACATATAGATGCTGCTCTGGCGAGCGTCAAAGCGTTTTTGCCCTTACAAAGAGACTGTTTATAGCAAGCAACTGGATGCAAGGGTAAAGGTAATCTGCTGCATGGCCCTCATTCGGCCCATGCTCGTATATGGATGCCCCGTATGGTTCAACGTGGGAGCAAGCTTTTTGGAAAAGATTCGGGTGTTTGAGAGGGCTTGCCTTCGGGCCTGCCTTCATTTATACAGGACACCAGAGTCCCAGTACATACGATTTTTTCCCAATGAGGTCCTTTACAACAGGGCTAATCTAATAAGAGTGGATAATTTCCTTATTAATCTGATTCGAAGGCACATTGTAAGAGCAATGAGCTTGATGAACAACCTGATCTCCGGGACTTATTACCCCAATTACGGGTACCATGAGCGAGTGCGCCTTAACGGCTTTGTTCCCCCAGAGGCGGTCCTCTATTTTGATGAGAAAGGTCTGATCCAGGACAGATTGGCGGCGCCGTTAATCTTCCACGTTACGAAATAAGTAAATAAACTGACTGACTGGAGTTAGGTTAGGTTAGGTTAGGTAACTGGGTGCCCTTGTTGACAGGGTTGTCAACAGCTCACTTAGACCACTATGAGTCCATTGTGCCCAATATTTAAAACCCTGGGAACCTAAAAATATAGATCTTCGACCGCTAGGCTGAACCACCCAGATAAATATATGCATCTCAGGAGTTTTATTAGCTCAATGCTACCTACCTTATCCAGCTCTGAAAAGAAGTACCTGCCAAAAGCAAGATTTCTTTTGTTGGCCAGAGCTGGACAGTCACACAGGAGATGATGGACGGATTCTATTTCCTCTACGTACCTGCAGCTTCTACAGTAGTCGTTATGAGCTAACCCTAGCCGTGCTGCGTGATTGCGTATCACACAGTGTCCTGTCACGACACCAACAGCTATGCGGATATCCCTTCGACTTAGTTCTATAAGACTGTTAGATCTCCTTTTGTCGTAGACTGGCCATAATGATTCGGCTGTACGACACCAGCATTTATTAGCTTCCTCATAAGACTCGATGTCTATCTTCCTGTATAGGGTGCTAAGTGGTACACTAGCTTCAGAAAGGACCCGCGAAGGGCTTGTAAGTGAACCTATTCTGGCTAGTTCGTCCGCTTTTTCATTACCGGAGATATCCATGTGGCCCGGTACCCAGCACAGGGTCACCGTCTTGGCCGCTGTGATAACATGCAGTCGTTTCTTACAAATTTTTACTTGCTTGGATCTTAGTGATGATGACTCTAACGCCTTAATGGCCACTTGGCTATCAACATAGATTCTGATTATTTGCCCTGAAATATCTTCGTCTATAATCACAAACCCACAGCTTGTTTTATTGCAGCAATTTCGGCTTGGAAGACACTGCAACCATCCTTAAGTCTAACCGAGCGATGTATGTTTCGAGACTCGCAGTAGACGCCGGCACCAGTACCGGCAGTCATTTTGGGTCCGTCAGTAAAGATGGCCAGTTCGTTTTCGAAACAGACTCTTCCCTCATCCCATTCCTCCCTCCTAGGAATTCTAGTAGAGAACTTTCGGTTGCAGTTTGGAATGGGGATGATGTAGTCCGTTTCCGTCCGGAGTCTCAATACATTCCATCGGATGATTGGAGTTACTTCAGACAATTGATGAAAGAATGCATTGAACTATCCTCAACAATAGACACAATTAAGCAATTAGATAATGAAATACAGACTTTCACCTTAGATATACAGGAGGCTGCTTGGGCTGCAACACCTAAATCTAAATGTAAAGGAAAAGGAAATGTATATCCCGAAGATATATGCGATTTTATACATATATGAACAGAGAAAAGCTCGTAAACGTTGGCAACTATTGAGAGCGCCAGGTGATAAAATAATATATCACTCTGCGAAAAATAACTTATCACTCTGACAAATGATGCTAGTAAGGAATGCTCAATGCTACAAAGAAAATGAAAAGAACAACGACATATACTATATTCCGCAACTTACGAACGAAAGTGGAAACTGGGCAAAGTCAAACAAACAAAAAGCAGATTTATTCGCTGAATATCTTGAAAATGCTCTCAACAAACTGAAGAAATATGTGAAGACGATATATTAATAGCACCAGTAAACTCCAAGGAAATAGCGAAAGAAGCTATGGGATTTGATCCTGTTACAGCAGAAATTCTAAAATATTTCCTAAAAAAGGTATGATAATAAATGCAGCATTTAGACTAAGTTATGTTCCACGAATGTGGATAGTGACCGAAGCAATTATGATACCAAAACCCGGCAAAGTACCAAGTGAAGTTACTTCATATCGTCCGATTTCCTTGAAGCCAATGTAGACAGTATTGGCTATTCGAAAATATTTTTCTGAAACGTCTTTATCCGATCATAGAAGAAAAGACATTGATACCAAACTATCAGTTTGGTTCTAGAAATAGGTATTCAACAATAGATCATGTACACCGAATAACTGATAAAATAGAAAAAGGATTAGATCAGAAAAAAATATGCTCTACCATTTGTCTTGATGTCACACAGGCTTTTGATAAAGTATAGCACAAAGGATTAATCATAAGATGCAAAATATCTGCAAAAAACAATAATCATATATTCTAGAGTCCTACATAATTCAGCGATCATTTAGAATAAAGCAAGAAGATGAGTACTCCACATTAAAACATATGAAAGTTGGCGTACTTCAGGGTAGTGTATTATGACCCGTTTTATTCTTTTTGTACACAGACGAACTACTACAAAATGAGAAAACTACTGCTGCCACATATGCAGACGATACTGTAGTTCTTGCTGTTGGTAAAACCTTGAAGGAAGTAGTCGAAAAACTGCCAAGGACAGTAAATGGTATATTTGAATCACAAATAAAACTAAATGAACTAAAGTCAGTTCATGTTAATTTCACAAATAAAAATGTAGAAAAGTCTTTATAAAAGAATGTATTGGCTCCTAGGGAGATATTCATATCTCTGAGTATGCAACAAGCTACACCTTTATAAGCAAATATTAAAGCCGATATGGATATATGGTCTCCAGCTTTGGGGTGCACAAATAAGACAGACCTTCAATTTTTTCAAAATAAAGTAATACGTAATATTGTTAATGCGAAATGATACATGAAGAACGCTGATCTACAGAGAGAGAAGGTCGCAAGAAGACATGAAGTTAGATTTTGCAACCACGCCAATTTAGGAGTAGCGGATGATTGAGAAGGACAAAAACTGTTGAACTAGTTAATTAGGGATAACATAATACGAGTAGAATAAACATCATCACACCAAATAAGTGATTTAACATACCTACATAGGTGCCTACTCCAAAACAAATGGTGACTGAAAAAAGGCAGTACCTCTATATACATATATACCCTCAAGTGATTATTGCTGATTAGTTTAACGACTAGGTGTGATAATTGGAAGGATGACATAAATCATACCTTCTTCGGGTGTTTTTAGTGGATTAAAGTCCCACACTATCGCAAAAGTTGCATGCGATGTCTTTCTAAAATTTTCACCCAGCTACACGAAAAAAAAAACAGTTTTTATTTAAAAACATACAGAAATGTTACAGTCTACCTAGGAGGGATCATATAGTATGATACCCCATGCTCCATCTTATAACTCAAATTTTGAAAGAGATGCAATGATATCTTTCTATACAGAGAATATTTCCGTGTTTTTGGGCGGATTTTAAAAAAAAACTATTTTACTGCTTCAAAACCTACCTCAACCACAACGAGTCTCATTACAAAAACGACGACAACTAACAGTATTCGACATATAGTATGTACACTGACCCAGCATAGGTGATAATCGATAGCGCATGTATGCAAGCAATAGGGTAAAACCAAAATGTAATACAATGAACTGCTATGTTTGTGTGCTTTGTTTCCCAAAATTGCTGAAAAGAGGCAAGAAAACGCCTTGCCTGCCTGAAATGTCTTGCAAAAGATTGTGGGACACTGCGACAAAAATCACTGCAGAAAAGACTCGGTTGCAAGGATGTCGATAGGGATCATTCCAGCTATGACACAGGCTGCTTCGTCTGATATTGTTTGGAAACCGCTGATTGTTCTTATCGCGCAGAGCCTGAATGTTGCCGACAGTTTCCTCCGTGTCTCCACCGTCGCTAACGCCGTCGCCCAAATCGGGACAGCATACAGGAGAATCGAACTGACGACTCTGGATAGTAAAATCTGTCTAGCGTCCCTAGGTCCTCCCATGTTTGGTACTATTCGAGAGAGGGCCGCCTGCAGTAGGGAAGATTTATTGCTCCAGTATTCTATGTGGGCTTTAAACTTCAATCCATTTGCAAGCATTACTACTAAATATTTAACTGATCTTGTAGTCTGGCTGCCGACTCGAATATTCGCATATTCAACAGCCTTACGACTTTTTTTTATAAGAACAGCCTCAGTTTTGTGGTCTGCTAATTCTAGACCGGCGGATACTAGCCAGTCTTTGATTTTTGCGATTGTTTCGTTTGTGGCTGACCCTATTTCGTGGATGTGTTTGGCCACGGTAACTATGGCGATGTCATCAGCGAACCCAATTATCCTAACTTCTTGTGGTAGTGTTTGGCGCAGGACTGTGTCGTACATAATATTCCATAGAAGAGGGCCTAGTACCGATCCTTGTGGGACTCCCGCAGTGACGTTGTAGTACTTTACCCTCTCGTCAGTTTGGTACCTCAACTTCCTGTTTGTGAAGAAAGTTGTGATTATCCTCAACAGGTAGTATGGAGTATCCATTCTTGCCAGCGATCTCCTTATAAATGACCAATCTGCCGAGTTAAAGGCTTTTTAATGTCCAGAATCACTACTGCACAGTATTTCTTTGTCCCCTCTCGCCATCTTTTCGCCTGGATCGCTTCAGCTGCTGTATCGACTACCGCTTTTATGGTATCAACGGTAGAACTGAATCCGAACTGCTGATCTGACAGTGCTCCTTTCTCCTCTGCTACCACGAGCAGTCTGTTATACGAGTATATTATTTGTTCGAGGATCTTTCCCAAAGTGTCGAGTAGACATATTGGGTGATATGACGTTGATTCACCTGGCGGCTTGTTTCCTTTTGGTAGCAGAACCAAATGTTGGAGCTCCCATGGATCAGGAAAAACTCTTCCTCCAGACACTTTTGCATCGTCGTTGTAAAGATATCGGGCCTTTGAACAGCCACTTTCACTGCTTTATTGGGGAGGTGGAGGCCTATGGCCTTTCAACTTTATCATCACCATTCTGTACGCCATACTCCAAGGGTTTATGTCTGCTTCGTTACAGAGCCATTTAAAACATATGGTCTAATTCCCGTTGATCGACTTTTTTAGATCGCGTCGCGGTAGCTTTAATGTGTCTAGACGCTCCTGAAAATCGACTCTTCCTCTGGATCGTTGGACTCTGCATCGGGCTTGTAAACACTTTGCCTTGAGTGTTTTTATTTCCTCGTTCCACCAATAGCATGGTGCATCTCTTCTACTGGCTATTCTTCTGGGCATTGCCACATCACACGCTGTGGTAATAGTGCGGGTGAGCTGGTGTGAGTTATGGCATCGACGTCCATCATTTCCTCGAATGTGTCTTTGTCGAAGTGAAGAGTTCATCTTTCCATTTTGGGCCTGTTAATTTAGGGCGTTGAATGGTTGAACCAGATTTCTTAATATCCATTATTATCGCCTGGTGGTCGCTGTGTGTATATTCCTCACTGAGCTTCCATTTTGTGTTGCACAGAAGGGAGTTACTCACAAAGTTTATATCGATGATTGACCCCATACCTGCTTTGTGATATGTGTTTGCGCGCCCTTTGTTTGCAAGAACTATATCTAGTTGCGCTAAGGATTCCAGTAGAATACGCCCTCTGGCATTGGTGAGCCTGCTACCCTACTCTATTGTCCATGTGTTGAAGTCACCGCCTATGACCATTGGAGTTCTACCATGTGAATCGTATATTAAATTGTCTAGCATTGTCTGGTATTCACTCGTCGTCCAGCTGGGTTGGGCATAGCAGCTGTATAAGTTAATGCCATTTATTTTTGCCCCTACAACACCATCCACCTGTTTATTGGTTTCTCGGAAGGCACGTCTTCCACACATCCGTATTGCAGCTTGTTTAGTTTTGTCGCAAGTTCAAATGTTGCTATCGAAAGTATCATAAGGTTCGCTAATCAATATAATGTTCGCTTCCTCGTCCTTAGCAGTTTGTGTTGGGAGGTCCTGAGCTGCCTTACAGTGATTCAGATTTATTTGTATTAATTACATGATGTTCTGCCTTGCTTGTGATGGCTCTCCTGAAGACCGGGCATTTGCTGCTACCGCCAACGTGTTGCTCATCTTCTGGGTGATCTTTTCTACAGCAAATACATAATGGCTCCTTTTCACAGTTCTTTGCGATGTGGCCTTTTGTTCCACATTTTCTACATAGCTTAGAGCGGTCTTCTTCGTTTTTACATTGCCAGGCTATGTGACCAAACTCCAGACACTTGAAGCATTTTTTAAGCAATGTTCGTTCGCGGATGCGACAGATAACCCAGCGGATTTTGATTCATTCTTCCAGCTTTTAATGGTTTTCCTACGTCTTCTGTGGGAAGGCTGATAGTTGCTGTCTGAGTTCTTCCGTATGCTTTTCGCAGAGATAAGATATCTATCGTTGAAGCTTCCACTTCAAACTGGGCTTTGGTAGCATCGCTTATGTTATCCATTGTAGTGACTTCATCGATGTCTTTGACCTTTGACGGTGACCTTACCTCGCTGATGACGCCTTTAAACTCAGTGGTATTGGTTCCCGACTTCTTCAGTTGTATTAGAAGGTCGCCCTTTTGTGTTCTTCTAATTTTAGACATCGCTTTTCCCACTGCAATTAGTTTGTGATCTGCCTTTACTTTGCGTAATATGTCCGCGTAAGAGAGGGTCCCCGTCGCTTTAATGACGGTAGCGTCAGGTCTAGCTTTTTGGGCCTCTTGCTTCTTCCTTTTGGCGGCCTTCTTTTTGGTGGCATTTGACCATTTTTGTTCTAATATTGCCTGCTTCTTTTTTTGGAGTTGCGTTTATCCGCTTATCCCTATGTAGAAGTACAACGTAGAGGGCAAAGTGTTTCTCTAAAGGCAGGGCGTGAACGCCATAGTAATTGCCAAAGTCTGCTAATGAATAACAGGGCTAAAAAGCCATAATGAGAAAACACCTCGTTTGAATGTCAAAGTGATTCTAACTTTATTGTTTAAAACGTGCAACTTATATACTAATTTCCTTTCAGTATTTTCTATGCATATCGATACATTGGTTACAAAATATCGATAGAGTTTCGGGCCAACGATCTTGACACATGATCCAACCTACGATGTGCACAATGTGGTGCGTCACCGAAAGTAAAACAATGCAGTGTGTATGCATAACATTGATGACATAATCCCCATTGACTCGGGCAGTGCACAATGTATTCATGTTTAGCATTCTGCTTTGCCGGTATTCTCGTGGCGTCATCAGTTTGTGTTGGCTATCGTATTTAATTGTATTGTGCCATTTGAAATGTTTGACCGTTGTTGCTTCCGCAATGAAAAGTGGGTCATGTTTAATTTGACACAATGTTTGGGTGGTGAGGTAGGTCCACTACACTAACCACAGGGGTCTCAACGCCAGTTGCCCCCTTTCTCCTTAGTGTTAACCAAAGATGGGTGCTTTTGCTTACACTTCGGCTTCCGGCGTTTGTTGTCTGCGACACCATTTGGTGGATTTTTCTGCTTCTGTTTTGGCTCCCGACAGCGAACCGGCAGCACCATTTGGAAGTTGCTGCTTCCATTTTAACTCCGGGGGTTCGCCGTCTGCAAGCTGCCTTCTCTTGGGCTCTGGTATTAGTTTTAGCCATGGTGAAGTTTGCGAGGAGCTGTTCTGCAGAATCACCACCTCCGCTTTCTCGGTGTGCAGCGGATATAGTATCGCCGAGAGCTCGTAGAGACCTCTGATGTTTTCAATATCGTCTCGCATCGCTTGATGGATCGAACGCCTTTTGCTGTCTTCCAGCATTTCTACCAGAACTCTAATTTGCTTACCTAGCTTGTAGAAATCTGATTGTTGGGCGTATGGTGCGACCGTTGTGCCCTCAACCCAAAAACCAACCATTCTCACGAATTGTCTTTACGCAATATGATATAGTTCTGTTCAACCACTTGACTTGGTTCTGTTTTGTGTTGACTCACTATCTTTTAGTTCATTTGAACCATTGTGTTCCAAATGCAAACCCAAGCAATACTGACCCACCGCAGCGTGAACTATGTCAAGTACTAATCGAATCGAACTCTATCAACATTTAAAGCGACCACACACACTGCGGTGTCACATTGCAAACCAAGCAATACTGACCCATCGTAGCGTGAACTATGTCAAGTGCATTGCCTAGGGTGCAATAAACAAAGGGAGACATGGGTTTGACACAAATTGCATGGTTGACCTGGAATTGGTGACGATCATAAGCAAGAAGACAGTGAATGAAAAATTATGAGGACAGTCTGATCCAAACACCAAAATCGAGTGGTTCTTTTTTTTCATTGCGGAGTAACAACAACCGTCATCTTTAGAATTGCGGGTAATTCATGTCATTCTGTGTTTCTTTGTGACGCTGCTACTTGGCCAACTGGTGACCTCAGCATACTTGATCTCCCTTGGAAGGGGATCTCCACGTTCTCCTCTACTATTCCTCCGGTGTTTTTGTTTGGTTTGGTTGTAGTCATTTCTATTGGATCTCCGCTCAAAGCCGCTATCAATGTTCGAATGTGCAGTCACGTAAGGATCCCATGGTTATCTTTGCAAGCATTGAAGCCATGCGAGGGTTGACTCAAGCCCTTATGGGGTTTTGTGCCAGAGCCGGATCGGTGCTAACTAGGAATGTTACATCTGGACCTACACCACCAACTTAATGGTGACTGAACATTGAACGTACTTTGAGGCCTGCCAAGGTTTTAACAGGACGGGGCGCTTGCAGCATTAGCCTGAAAGCCATTACCGCAAGATTTCACTCTTGCTTACTCAGGCAACAGAATACTGTAAACGTAAGCCCTCATAGCTGTCATTCCAATTCGTTTTCCAGTATACCATAATTGAGACCTTACTGGGCTCGGTCTTAATGTTTTGCGAAAATTTGGGGTTTCCCTTTTTTTGTTTGTTTATTGTTATACCATTATACTATAATAAACAATAAATTGTAATTTATATGTATGTATGTGCAGCAAATTTTCCAGAGGCGAAAAGCTGCTTGTTTCACGTTGTGGCGGGTACGTCCGGATCTCACCATTGCTCTTAACTGTATCTCTCGTAGCCCTATGGAAGACGGTGCTTACTCGTCTTGTCGCAGAGAGTTCATAGGTGTTCCTTTGAACCTTTCAGCCAAGCCCACCTTCTCTACCGCTCTTGGTCGGGGACTGCTTATTGGTTATTTGTAGTTATGTGTGTGTGTGTTTTATTTTTTATTTTTTTATGGATGCGCCAATAGATGTGATAATCTTCTAAAGATACTAGTAGCCTTCTAGCATGCACGATTCGCAGACCCGATTACTCAATTCCAGGAATGCGTCTACGTACGAGTACTAATCTACTAAAAACCCAGCACTCTTCTACCACTCTCCCGTTAAGTATTGCTTCACGGGGTTGTTGCTTCTTGTATTGCTGCTTCTGTTCTCCTTGCTTTCTCAATTATACGAAGCTCTTTTTGGACATTTGTTACGAGTGCGCAAATTTCCATTCAGTTCTCCTCTGATCGTAACATGTGGTATATAAGGAGTGGTGGACTCGGCAAGATATTTCTACATTCTGCGTGTTCTGTGTCTTCCTCTTGATCTTGACAGTCTGGACAGAAAGGTGATCTATCGTTCCCAAATCTGTATAAATACTTCCGATGGCCATCATGGCCCGATAGGAACTGTGTAAGGTGGTAGTTGCAGTCCCCATGCAGTCGTCTTATCCACGCCTCGATGGTGGGGATCAGTTTGTAGGTCCATCTGCCGTTTGTACTGTTTTCCACCTAGTTTGCCACATAGCTATTGATATTGCCTTTTTTTCCCTCTTTCATTTTCTGGACAATTCCTGGTTCTCGATTGCTCAATCTTCTCCTTTCGTAGATCCCTGCCATCTCGTTTGCAAGGATGTCGATATGGATCATTCCACCTATGACAGGCTGCTTCGTCCGATATTGTTCTTATCGCGCAGAGCCTGTATATTGCCGACAGTTTCCTCCGTATCTCCACCGTCGCTAACGCCGCCGCCCAAACCGGGGCAACATACAGGAGAACCGAGCTGACGACTCTGGATGGTAAAATCCGTCTAGCGTACTCAGGTCCTCCGATGTCTGGTACTATTCGAGAGAGGGCCGCCTGCAGAAGGAAAGATTTATTGCTCGAGTATTCTATGTTGGCTTTAAACTTAAATTTCTTATCAAGGATTACTCCTAAATATATAACTGATTCTTTAGATCTTATAGTCTGGCTGTCGACTCGAATATTCGCATATTCAACAGCCTTTCGACTTGTTATAAGAACAGCCTCAGTTTTGTGGTCTGCTAATTCTACACCGGCGGATACTAACCAGTCTTTGATTTTTTGCAATTGCTTCGTTTGTGGCTGACTCTATTTCGTGGATGTGTTTGGCCACGGTAACTATGGCGATGTCATCAGCAAACCCAATTATCCTAACTCCTTGTGGCAGTGTTAGGCGCAGGACTCCGTCGTACATAATATTCCATAGAAGAAGGCCTAGTACCGATCCTTGTGGGACTCCCGCAGTGACGTTGTAGTTCTTTAGCACCTCGTCCCGTCGTGGTGTAGGGGCCGAGTAAGTTCAATGACTCTCGGGGGTTTCCCCCAGAGGAGTCCTGAAACTAAAGGGTAGTCATCCTAACCCACCCTTTTCCCATTCATTCTTCCCTCCCCCTCCAATTACTCCCCCGGGCTGGATTAAGGTGTTACACGACCCGTGCCGAGAATCAAACTGGCTGAGGGCCCGCCCAAATAGCTCAGTCGCGAACGGAGTATTCGGAGGTCAGGCACCCTCCGAAATAACCCTGCTTTATCTGCATACAGGGGGTGAGTGCAGATGTTCTCCCCCCTTACTCGTGGGACTCAAACATAAATAACAGCAACAACAAAAACACAACAAAACAAGGAGAACGAAAACCGTCTCCTAAATCCCTCTGACTCTTGTGCAGAAAGCAATGCTACGATTGACGCTGGCATCAGAAAATTGTTTCTCGATTACAGTGACAGAACACCGTTGCTAGCTCGGCACTCTCAGGATTATCAGCCAGCTCAAGACGCAGAGGGATTGCACACTGTAAACTGACTATTAGGAGACTGGGTACAAAGACATGGAACGAACTAAATGACAAAAACAAACAAAGACTACTCAACGCACATGCATATCTGAAGGTGATGCTCGGATCATATTACAAGCCGTTGGCTTGCCCTCAGGTTAACGCAGTTCCCGCGGCATGCAGAAGCGAGGAAGATGGGATGGGGCCGCCGACCTCTTTGATCGGTGAAAGCTGGTTAGAGAGGAAATCAATATCATCGAATAATCCGGAACAGGACGAGACTGGGGCAGATGGTCTGTCTAATCCAGCCGAGAGTATACCAAATCCATCACCCAGACATTACATCAAGCCTTTAGCTTGTAAGGGTCTGGTGAAGAATGAAGTATCTCTGGGAGCCGCGAAGAAGGATTCAACATCTTCGAGCATCTTAAGCCATAGCTCATCATGTGAGAGGGTGATGGGGAACTCATCTCAGGATGGAAAAGACAGACCACAAGCCCCAAAAACGAGACGGACGCAACTAGGGGCCAAAGGACAACTGAAGTCAACGAAGAAGCTTTTAAGCTCGATCAGACACTGCAACAAGTCTTTAACTTGTCCAGGTCTGGCGGAAGGTAAAGTAGTTTCCCAGGAACTTGCTGGAAAGAAGAATCCACACGCATCAACCCGCATGGCTCATAGCTCATCATGCGAAATGAGTACGGAGACTGCTTACCTGCCAGACGGCAACAATCCAGAAACCCCGAAAACAACATGCGAGATTGAAGGACTTCCGAACCAAACCGGGGATTCTTTGAATTCGTCGCATAGACCATGCTTCAAGTCATTAACTTGTACGGGTCTAGAGAGGAGGGAGGACGTTCATCAGAGAGTAGAGGAGTGTAACTCAAATCCAACGAACATCCTGAACCGTAGCTCATCATGCAAGGAAAGTGTGAGAACCTCTCCCCCACTTAGGGAGGCTAATCTGGACGTCTCCAAAACTACAAACACTAGGAAACCTACCATAGCAACCAAACCGACCAGATGCATTAAAAGGCTGAGCGGACGTGATTTTGAAACCTACACTCTAACCTACGCTCTGGAGAGAGCTAAAGGTCTCTTGGCCGTCGGGTTGCGATAGTAGACTTCGGTAACCCAGAGCGCAAGCTGACTAATGATCAGCGGAGACTTTTAGAGATAAGAATTCTCAATGGTGTGAATGGTGCTATCCTGAAATGCGCAGGTTCAATCCCACATTTCGGACAGTTAACCACCATAAGGGGATTCAAAGTGATGACCTGTGAAGATGAGTTCACTCTCACATGGCTAAAGGAATTCATTGGAAAAACGGAAGCCCCATGGCCGAACGCCGAACTTCGATTAATCGAACGGCAGGAGTTAGTTAACCTAACCAGACCCAAAGGGCGTCTACTCATACCGGGTCCATACATCCCAAATGACAGACTGGAGAGAAACCTTCATCATCTCAATACGAAAATGTTTAGCCGTAACTGGGAGGTTTTAGAGATGGGTGAACATACGGAGGAAGGAACGGATGTTGTGTTACTGCTCAACCACCGTTCAATGCCATTACTGCGAGCCATTAATTATAAGGTCCGTATCGGTATAACCCGATGCAAAATTAGGCCGATCGCAGGGACAGCTGGCGTAAAAGGAAAGAAAAAGGTAGGTGGTGTTAAAAATTTAAATGATTAAGATTGTGCAAATATATCTTCACCACAATAAAGCTGACAGCGCAAACCTCGTCTACCTAATGGGAGTTAGACCCATAGACATCGCTCTTATACAAGAACCCTGGGTATCAGGAGGCAAAATTATGGGTCTACATGCCAAAGATCTGGTATTGTATAAAACGGCAGAGGTAAACTCGGATAAAAAATATAGAACATGTATCGTAGCTAGAAAACAAATAAAACTTTTCTTTCTATCTGCATACAGCGATTTTGACAATACAGTGGTTAAATATGAAAGGAAAGGCTTTCCTCCACTGATTGTCTCATCTGTGTACATGCCCTTTAATGCGACAGAGGGACTACCCCCTGAACTTACTGTCAGAAAAATAGAGCAGGAAAAGTGAATATACTGATGGGATGCGACGCGAACTCCCATCAATTCCAATGGGGCAGTAAAAACATCAAGAAACGAGGTGAGTTCTTTTTCGAATTTTTAATCGAACATAACCTGTTAGTAGGTAATAAAGGAAATGAGCCAACGTTTGTAGTTAGAAATAGACAAGAAGTTATTGGCGTTACAGTCATTAGTAACTCCAAAAGTGAAGAAATAGAGGAATGGAAGGTTCTGAAAGAAGAAACTTCTCCGACCATAGGATGATAGAATTCACCCTAAAAATTTGAAAAGAATTGCCTAAACTATATAGAAACCATAGGACGACTAACTGGGATCTTTTTAGTAGGGAGGTTAATAGAATGAAAGGAAATCTTGAGGACCACGCTTTTAATGGACCTACAGAAATTGACGAGGCAACGTCAATATTATCAAATATATTGGGTAAAGCCTATAAAAACGCCTGTCCGCTGCGGACAAAGAAACAAAAGAACACACCTCTATGGTGGTCTGAAGAACTGTCTAACATTAGGAAATAAACTAGGAAACTTTTTTCAATATGGCTAAAAGAAGAAGGTTAGACGAAAACTGGGAAATATATAAATCCAGTCAAAGAAAATTCAAAACAGAGACACAGCGTTCTGTTCCTTGATAGCATTGAATGGGGTCATGTACCAAAGGAGTGGTGGGAAGTTAAGGTTGTTTTCATCCCCAAAGTAAGTAAAGCTAGTCATACCTGCACTGGTGACTTTAGACGTCCTTTATTCTAAAAATCTTTGAAAGACTTATTGATATACAGATTCACAGCAAGCTGAAACCCCGTATCATATCTTCCGCACAGCATGCTTATACGAAAAGTAAAAGTGTTGAAACTGCACTTCATAACGTTGTCAGTACGATTGAAAAATCATTGAATGATAAAGAGTACACCCTGGCTGCATTCTTGGACATTGAAGGGGCCTTTAATAATGTCACGGCGGATTCAGTCGAAGGTGAATTAAAAAACCTGAATATTGAGGACACTCTAATCAGATGGATAGTTTCTATGTTAAGAAATAGGTACATAAACTCAGAACTAGGTAATGCGAGACTACGAGTATCAGTTGATAGAGTCACTCCGCAAGGAGGTGTTCTCTCTCCTCGACTCTGCTAAATGAAGTACTAATAAAACTTAGATTCAGTGGGGTTAAGACCGTAGCGTACGCAAACTGTTGTGAATTGAAAAGTAAACTCACTTTTCTTATTTATTTAATAATTCCTTTATCCCTTCCGGAATGATCGCGAATATTATCTGGATGCAAAACGTCTAACGCTGTTCTCAACTTTCGACCCATTAAAAGCTCAGCGGGGTTTTTCCAGTCGCGGTATAAGGTGTTGTATGCTGTTTAAAAAGACATCTCTGCAATTTGAATTGCATATCTCCATCCGATAAAGTGGACAAGGACGTCTTGGTATATCCTCTCGACCTGGTCATTGTTGGATGGATGGTATGGCGCTGTCGTGTGAAACGATATTCCGTTGCTCTTATGAAAACTTCGAAATTCTTCCGACACAATTGCTATTCCATTGTCTGAAATGACTCTTTTTGGTAAGCCATGAACCGCAAATATTTCTCGCAGTTTCTTAACAACCTCTGCGGCCGATTGACTGCCAACTATTTTAACCTCAAGCCATTTGGTCATCGAGTCAATGATATTCAAAAATAAATTGCTCTTGTATGGGCCAACGAAGTCCAGATGGAGGGCTGACCAAGGATTGCATTCCAGTTTAATGAACTGACGTGGCGCAGCTGGTGGATTCGCATGATTTTTCTGGCACTGACCACATGCTTTTACTGTACTTTCAATTTGTTGATTCATTAGGGGCCACCAGACATAACTGCGTGATAATGCTTTCATCTGGGTCATTCCAAGGTGATTTGCATGCAGAAGGTCCAAAATTTGACTTTGAAAAACTGGCGGTATCACGACTCGGTTGCCCAACAAAATACATCCTTTATGTGTTGACAGTTCTGTTCTTCTTTGCAAAAGAGGTTGAAACTGGTGTTCTATTTGTGATGGCCAACCGTGTAGGATCCAATGCAGCAGCTTTGAATAATTGGCATTTTTCGCGGTTTCTTGTGCAACATCCACCGCGCTAATTGAAGGATGGTGACTCTTTTCCAATAACAGTACATCGGTCGGTTCACTTATTACATTCACGGTGCTCTTAAACTTCATCTCAACATACGAGTGGAAATCATCACTGGAATAGGTTTATTCTTTTTGAAAATTGCTAATAAAGGCTTATGATCAGTAACAATCAAAACGGATCGACCGTCTATATACTGATGGAAGTGTTTTTATATATTATTAGAATATTACAGATAATGCCTCTTTATCTATTTGCGCATAATTGCGCTCACTCTGACTTAGTGTACGCGACGCATATGTGATAGGCCACTAGTTTTCCTCACCATCTCTGTGTGCTAATACCGCGCCTACTCCATATGGCGAGGCATCGCAAGAAAGAACTAAAACCTTGGTTTCATCGTAATGGGTAAGTACTCTGTCGTATCTTAATAAAGTTTTAATTTCATTAAACACTGTAGTAAGTTCTTCCGTCCAGGACCATTTTACATTTTTATCTAGCAGTCGGTGTAATTTTTCTGCTTTAGATGCTTTGATTGGTAGGAACTTGTTATCAACATTTTTTCAAGGAACGATTGCAACATTTCTTTATTTTTGGGCAGTGGCGCATTTTGAATGGCCTCCACTTTAGTTTTATTTAGGGATATTCCGATACTTGCAATGTCAAAACCGAGATAATCGATTTCTGGTTTCCGAAATATGCATTTAGACCTTCGAACCGTGTCATTTGCCTGAGCCAGTCTATCTAATACTGTTGCTAGATTTTTGTTATGTGATACTTTATCCTGTCCCGAAACGATAATATCATCCAGAAACACCTTTACTCCCGAGATGCCACAAAGCAAATTGTCCATGAATCTTTGAAAAATTCCTGGGGCCGCTGAAATAAAGAACGGAAGTCTTTTTACTTTATATAGACTTTATAGAGTGTTTAAAGTTAAAAGTTCTGCTGAAGCTTTGTCTACTATTAATTGCTGGTAAGCCTGCTGTAAATCTAATTTTGTAAATACCTTGCCAGCCGATATTTCTGCCATAACCTCGGAGTATAGTGGTAAAGGATACGCGTTTGGTTTGGTGACCGCATTGACCGTACTCCTATAATCTCCACAGATTCTCATTGTACCATCTTTTTTTAAGAAGCGGTACGATAGGTGTCGCCCAACGTGAAAATTCGACGGGTTGAACAATTTTCTGCTCCACTAACTCATCTATCTCATCTTCCACAAGTTTTCTCAAGGCAAAAGGCACTTGACGGTGTTTTAAAAAAATTGGTGTTACCCCAGGTAGTACTTCGATGCTGACCGGTGGTCCCACATGAGCACCTAGTTCATCTTTAAAAACCCGGGCATATTTTATTTTCAAACAGTCCCAGTTGCTCTTCGCTTCCATAATTTTCACTCCCTCGATCGATACCCCCAAAGGTACAAACCAGTCACGTTCCAACAAACTCCGGCCGCCACCTGCAACAACAACAACAACAGACAGATTATGCTCAACATTTTTATAATTTACGTTCACCTGTGTAGATCCTAGTACGTTCAGTGTTTCTTTAGACCATGTTTGCAACGTAAATGGTGCCGTCTGCAGCTTCTGGTCATTCTTCTTTATTCGCTCCCACGTCGTATCGGCTATCACTGTACAGGCTGCCTCCGAATCCACTTCAAATTCTTCTGCTGCGCCGTTGGCCCTTAACTTGGTTATTATTTTCGATGGATGCGCATCAATCATCCTGTTTATCTCGTTTATTTCACCAAAAAAATTAGTAGCCATACGCAAAGGTTCCTCATGATGCACCTTACTTAATTGTTGCTGTAACACGTGCAGTTCATGTCCATGCTGATTTTGTTTATTTGCTGCCCTCTTTTTATAGCACGCTCGGCTAGAGTGGCCACGCAACTGGCAAAATTCACAATTTTTGTCCTTAAAGAAACATTTGTCTGGCACATGACTCCCCGCACAGCGAAAACATTTATTGGAACCCTTCTCCTTTCAAAACTGTCTCTGGTGTTGCGTTGACATTACCAATACCTCGTTGTTACCTCGGACGTCAAGTACAGTCCTATGTGCTGCCTCATGGGCTAAGGCTAGCTCATATGCTCTTTGGAAATCTAATTTTGCTTCACTGAATAATCTTTTTTGCAGAGCTTCATCGGTGACACCACAAACGATCTTATTATTATTCAATTCCATGAAATTACAGTGGTCTGACAGTTTCCGCAAGTCCTTAACGAAGTCGGCAATAGATTCACCTATTCTCTGAGTCCTTTTATGAAATGCGTACCGTTGGACGATCTCGTTTGGTTTTGGCTGGAAATGACCATCCAACTTTTCAAGAATCTCTTGAAATGTCATATCCTTTGGTCCCAGTGGTGTCAGTAACGAGCGTATTATTTCGTAAGTCATTTCTTCAATTCAAGCAAGAAATATTGCTTTCTGCTGGACCTCATTCCAAATGCCATTGGCCTCGAATTAAAATTTCATCCTCTCCTTGCAATTGTTCCAAGACATCTATGGTTGGAATTGATCTAACCTTCCGAACGTATATGCGGACGTCATATCATTGAGGTTAGCCTCTCCGGTTCTGTCGCGCTCGCCTTCACTCACGTTAATTCTTTGTTGAATTTTTGTTTGATCTTCGTCGCCAGTGTTGTATATTGAAAGGTAAACTCACTTTTCTTATTTGCTTAATAATTCCTTTATTTATTCAATAATTCATTGTAGCACACGTTTACAGATTGAAATTCCAAGATGTAGACAGCGAGGTGACAAAAAGTCAGAAAAAAACAAGTTCAACTGTGCTGCCAACAGTCGAGGTTTAATCGGTGCTACCACACTGTCTAAATATATAACACAAACGATATGACGTTACTGGCCACGGGTAAATTCCTTCCAACCCTAAGCGACCAAATGGAAGGCGCCCTTGGCAACTCGACTAAAAGAAGTGGACTCGCAATAAATCCACTACAAACGGAGCAGACAAGAGGAGAATACCGGAATTCAAAATTCCATCCATTGAAGGCACTCCTCTTAAAATTTCTGATAGAGCTAAATATCTAGGGTTAATACTAGACCAGAAACTAAACTGGGGACTAAAGTCTACACAGCAGTTGTGAGATAGCAAGTAAGGGCACAAACCTCAAGATACTATTCAGAGCACAAAGAATGGCGTGCAATGGTGTCACAGGAGCTATGAGAACCACACCAACTGCAGGAGACGCTGCAATGAAAGCTATACCACCAGATGATATCATATTTTACATTAACAGCCAGGCAGCGATAAGAGCGATTTCCGCCACAGAAATAAAATCGAAGCTTGTGCGCTGCTGTCGCGAAGAGCTACGGGTTCTTGGTACGCAACACAATGTAAAGCTCTACTGGGTACCCGGACATAATGGCGTTTCAGGAAATGAGAAAGCTGACGAGCTGGCAAGGGAGGGTTCAGCTCTAAATCCTGAACGAGCTGACCTGTCAATTAAGACACCACCCTGCAACCTGAACCTAGAAGTTAGAAATAAAATGATTGCAATAGCAAATAGTAGATGGAGATCACTAGAATCCTGTATAATTACAAGAAAACTCTGGCCGCTCTACGATAAAAATCGTACAGAGCAAATCCTACACTTCAACAGATATATCTTATCTGGTTTAGAGGGGATGATAACTAGACACAACTTGTTACGTTATCATACAAAGAAATTGGGAATAAGCGAAGAAGATATATGTAGAGGCTATTGCAATGAGGACGTACACGAAGATGACACTTCCTGTGCCCGTGGCCAACGAACCGTTTGAAGTTCCACTTAGTTCCCTGTGTCGCTATAACCTCAGCAGCTTCCTTCCAAGTGTGTACGGCTTCCTTTAATAGACGATGCAGTCCAGCTTCAGCTCCAACGAAGTTAGTTCCGCAATTGCTGTAGATCTAACCACAGACACCGCAAAATGCCGCAAGGCGACAAAGAAAGCTTGGGTGGTAAGGTCTGTGACTGCTTTCAAGTGGATCGTTTTGGTGGCGAGGCAGACAAATATTGCCAGGTATCCTTTAAAACATTTGGCTCCGCGACCTTTCGAAGACCGAATGGTGATTGGTCCCGCGTAGTCGACCCCTATATGGGCGAACGACCTAGACATTGTGACTCTAGGAGATGGCAGGTTTCCCATTAATTAGTGGGTTACCCTATTCCGGTACCAATGACAAACGGCGCAGGTGTTTAAATATTTTTGACGGCTCTCCTGGTCTATATGATCCAGTACAACTGCTGTTGGTTGAAAGAGAGGTCTGAGTTTTTGAGACTGCCGCCTACTCTTATGATGTCTTCGTCGTCCAAGAATGGATTTAATGATGCCAATCCGTTTGACTTAAAGGTCTAGAAATTCGCTGGGAATCCTCACGCAAGTTGCTAGTGAAACGCCTACAGTAGCCTACGATCCTCGTAAGTCGCTTTAATGTTAACGTTTGGTGCAGTAGCTGGTGTATCGGGTCTTCCACCACGTCCACGTAATAAACATGCACCATTCTACTTCCTTCGATGGTGACGAGGCTAGCAGGCTGTTTCGGAACCTCGAACTCCCACTTCTGGCGTAGAAGTGAAGGACCGTTCCACCACAACGTGGCCCTAAAAAGTGACGACGGATGATGTCGATGATGATGTTGGTGAGCCGCTGAAGTTCTCCTACTCTACTCCGGACAAATATCCGGAATATTGGCGATGCGGATATCCAGCAGAGGTGCGACCTTGGACTTGGAGATCAGCAAATGCATATGGATCTTGTATACTCAGCCCTGAGATATACGGCTGCTCCATAAGCCTTCTCAGAAGCATCGCTGAAAGCATGGAGTTCTATATTCTTTGACCTACCTATCGTCTGTACCCACCTTGGCAAACCTAAATTATTAATGTTGGTTAAATCTTTGTTTTTTTTTTTCCGAGAGGGTGAAAATCTTCTAAAGACACCATAAGGCCCGACCGCCCATGCTTATGATAGTGTGAAATTTTTACTCACTAAAAACACCACTCTTCAAGATTAATACTACAACTAAGCCGACGCTTATCCAGCAGTTTTATTTTTGTTTACGAGACTCGTGATTTTTGGAAAAAGATGTTCGTATGTAATTTAAAAACAATGTAGCGCTTTAGACAGGTTAAATTCCAATGAAAGTTCCTGCGGTTTTCACGATCGGCATATACTATAACGCGAGGTGAAAAGGTTTTGTCCTTTGCAGACGACGAATTGAATTGTTCGCTTCAAGTAGTTGAATGACGGTACTGCTACAATGGCCGTGAACACGATCTTTGTGTTTACGAGCAAAATTTGTTATCTCTTCGACGGCGCTAGGAATTCCCAGGTCGCGATGAATATCTTCGTTACGTACGTACCACGGTGCACTAACGATCGTTCTAAGAACTTTATTTTCAAAAGTTTGTAGGATGTTTCTATTGCTTTTCCTGGTGCAACCCCATAGTTGTAGACCATACATCCACACTGGCTTTAGCACTTGCTTTGAAATATCTCGATTCACGAAAACTCCTTAATGACCGGCAGTATGGTTTTCGTAGCAACAGGTCCACTGATGATTCGATGGCATATCTCACCGAGAAGTGGAACCAATCTCTCCATCACTTCGGCGAAACCAAGATGATTGCGCTTGATATTTCAAAAGCATTTGAGAGAGTTTGGCATCAGGCTCTTTTGTCGAAAATGCGTGCATATGGCATCGATGAGTCTCTTCTTCAATGGATTAGAAATTACCTTTCGGGGCGTTAAAAACAATTTGTTTTGGACGGCTTCAAGTCTGCAATTCACCAAATAAATGCTGGTGTTCCCCAAGGCTCTGTTTTGTCTCCGACTCTCATTCTTATTTTTATAAATGATCTCTTGTCTGCAACTTCTAATCCAATCCATTCCTTCGCTGATGACAGTACCCTTAGTTTATCATATTTGTTCCCTAACTCACGTCCTTGCTTTTCGGCCGTTTTTTTTTAGCACTGGCTGAGTCAGACCAGTCAATTTCCTCCTTCTCGTAAAGAGAACCACTTCGGTTTTGAGAGGATTAACTGAAAGCCCATTCCTAGCGCACCAATCGTCGATTGCGTCTAGGGCCATCTACACCTTAGAGCAAACAGTCACTAGGCACGATCCGACAGACAGAACGGCGACATCATCTGCGTATGCTTGAGCGTAGACGTTAGAACTATTGAGAGTGTTCAACAGGGAGTCAACCAGCATGCACCAAAGCAGTGGAGACAGAACACCGCCTTGTGGGCAGCCCCTATTTACACCTGCCATGACACGCCGGCCACAATCTGCATCTACAGTCAATGTTCTGTTCACCAGCATTGCTTTTATCCACAATACTAGTGATTCTTCTACGCCGTGACTTCTGGCGGAGCTACACATGCTGTCAAAAGTCGCATTGTCAAAAGCACCCTCAATGTCTATGAAAACGCCTATCGCGTATTCTTTCCTGTCAAGCGCACATTCTATTCTGCTGACCAGATTTTGAAGAGCAGTCTCGCAGGATTTTCCGCGTTGATAGGCTTGTTGCATCTCCGACAGAGGATGTATGCTCAAAGCAACTTTGCGCACATGTAGCTCAACCAGTCTTTCCATGCTTTTCAGCAGGAAGGACGTCAGACTAATAGGTCTGAAGCTCTTGGCGAGAGAGTCGTCATCTCTGCCCGCTAACAGCTTCACTAGTTGAAACCGGTTGCGAACCGATGGTGACCTGATTTCCTGGGAAGTGAGTCTCCAGCAAAAGACTGAAAGCATCCGCTTTCGACTAAGTGAAAGTAAAATCAAGTTTCCTGAGTGATTCCGGCTTGATTGGTTTTCCATTCTTGAGAACTTTGACCAACCTACTGGTTTCACCGAGAGTTTCGATCTTACCACAAAAGTCTCTATACGAGGTACTTTTCGAAGTTCGAATTAACCTCTTATATTTTCTTTGCTTTGATCGGTAAAGATTCCAGTCCACCTCCTAATTTGTCTTGAGTGACCTATTTAGAAGTTTCCAGGTTTCCCTACCAATTCGTTGCAAATCTGGGTTCCACCACGGAACTGACCTTCTGCAGGGGTTTTTTGTCAGCGGACACGTTTGTTCAAAACATCTGGTAAGGGTGCTGTTCAGGTCTTGAACGGCTTCCTCTACCTTTTGCCTCGTTCTAAGTTTAGGTAGATCTTTGATAGATTTACCTAACTCTTCCTTAAACCGTATCCAATTGGTTTTTCTCGGATTCCTCCTCTCCTGCAAAGGTGTAGCTTTGCATTCGATTTGGAATTCAATGTATCTATGGTCTGAGAGGGAAATTTCTGGCGAAACTCTCCAGTTGGTAATAGGCTTGAAATATCTGTTGGACAGGGTCAAGTCAATCACTTCCTGTCTTTGCGCCGTAGCGAATGTTGGTTGTGAGCCAACATTGTTGATGGTAAGATCAGACGATAGTACAATATGAAGTCCAGAAGATGATCTCCCCGTGCATTGCATTTGCTGCTGCCCCAAACAGAGTTTTGAGCATTAGTATCGCAACATATGACAAGACCTATATTTCTGGTATCACAATATTCTATGAGCTCGATCACTGTCCTTGGTGGTGGGGGCAGTATCGAGTCATAGGGGAAGCAAGCAGACGCAACGACATAGGTTTCCCATTTACCGTTCGTCTTGTAGCTTATAGCTGCAGCGACTAAGTCCTGGCCACAAAATTGTCCAAGCTTAGTTGCTGAGAGGGAATTTGGTACAATAAGACAAGCCCTAGGCCTTTCGGACCGCTCATCATAAAGTACCGTGTTATCACGCATACCTCCAAGGCCACAAATGCGCTTGTTCTGCACCCAAGGCTCCTGGATAGATATTATGTGATCTCAAACGTATTAGTTGTATTCAATAACGTTTCCCATAAATGGTTTCGCCTGGTTTTAGCAGCTCATAGTACACCACACCCGTCTGGTCCCACCATATGCAGAGCATGACCTTTGAACCGTAGATGTTTTTCTTTGGCGTCGATGTAGACGATGATGGAACGGGTTCACCAGGCTTTGCATAGTATTTTTTCTTCTTGGGGTTATCGTAGTATATCCACTTTTCATCTCCAGTCACGATCCGGTGTAATCCTTTGATGTCTTTCAAGAAGCAGTTCCGAGGTGAAAAATCGCCTTTTGACATCTCTCGGTTTCAACTCGTACGGCACCCAATTTCCTTGCTTTTGAATAAATCCAAATTTCTTTAACCGAACGGAAATTGTTTGCTGAGTCACCCCCAACGATTTTGCGAGTTCACTTTGCGTTTGGCACGGATCTTGATCCAGTAATGCCTCCAATTCATCATCTTCAAACTCTTTGGGCTGGCCAAGACGCTCTTTGTCTTCGACGCTAAAATCACCAGTTTTGAAGCGTCGAAACCACTCTCTGCATGATTTATCGGTCGGAGCAGATTCACCATAAACTTCTACAAGCATTCGATGGGCTTCAGCTGCACTTTTCTTCAATTAAAAAAGAAAATCAAAACTTCCCGCAAATGCTGTTTATTTAAGACAAATCCGGACATTTTCGAAGAGGCAAAAAACAATGTTGTTGTCTAAAACAGACGCCGATGCACACTAATTATTGCTGACAAATGTCGCACCTTTCCAATGAAGTAGGTAATCGCTTCCAAGATCAGCAATAACTTGCAGGTGGCGCCATCTGCTGAAAACGGACCGAATTAATTTGTACCCCCAATAACATAGTCCGACAGCACTTCGTTCATCATTCGCTGATATGATGCAGGTGCATTTTTCAGCCCGAATGGCATTCGCGTAAACTCATAGTGTCCGTTCGTGGTTGAAAACGCTGTTTTATGCCTGTCTTCTATGTTTATAGGAATTTGATGGAATCCTTTCGCTAGATCATGGGTTGAGAAATATTTTGCGTTCCCTAATTTAGAAAATATGTCCTCAATATTGAGAATTGGAAATTTATGTTCTCATTCAATTTCCTGTAGTCAATTACAATCCGCCGATTTTTCTGAAGAGAATTGTCAAATTTCTTTTCGACGACCCAAATTGGTGCATTATATGGGCTTGTCGATTTAATAATTATACCAGACCTTAACATTTCAGAAATTTGATTATCTACCTCCCCTTTGTGTTCTTCAGGATATCTGTATGTTTTGGAAAATGTAGGGACATCATTTTTTGTTGGTATCTTGGGACTATACTTTGAAACGCACGATAAATTGTCACCTTCCATGTAAAAAAAACTTTTTTAAATTTTCGGATAGTAGTGGTTAAAAATTGTATTGCTTCTTTGTTAAGGTTATTAATTGTAAGTTTGTCTGTAATCGTATCTATATCTGGCTCAACAATCTCTATTATGTCTTTACAGAATGTACTTATTTATTTATCTGTCGATTGAGTGGAAGAATGACTGAAAATCAATGGTAAGATAGCTTCTTTCGTAATGAGTTGTAAGCTATTAAAATCAAATTTGGATTGTAACGGCTTTAATATATTACAGCCAATAAAACCATCAAAATCCTTATTTAAATCTGTTTCTAGCATATCAATTATCGTTGATGGTCTGTTGAACTTTTTAAATAACGGAATTGATATCTTTGAGTTAATTCAAATATTTGCATTGACTTAAGTGTCACATGCTTTTCTAATTCCGTTTTGAAGGATTTGTGAAAGACCATTTTGAATTAATGAAGTGCTAGCTCCAGAATTGACAAGAAGTTTGATTGGTTTCGGAGAAGCATTTACGATTATAGAGGGAAGTGTTCTGAGGTGTCTAATGGAAAATTTTGAAAGTGTAAATCATCAGGATTTTGTGCGAATTTATCTAAGGGCACATTTTCAGTTCCATAATGGTACTTTGGTTATTGTTTCTTAGTATTGCTGGGTTACGAAAATTTTGCTGGGAAAAATTGCAGTTTCCTGAATAGTTAATTCTATTGTTGTGTTGAAAATTATTGTTTGTATTTGCATTTCGAGAAATTCGGGGATTTTTTTTGCCTAAAATATTCCTAATTTCCTGGATAGTTTCCTTGCCTATTGTTAGTACCATTGTGTAAATATTGTTGATAATGTCTTGGGGAAGAGTTTTGAAAATTTACAGAATTATTGTGACAATGTTTTAAGTTATTGTTGTATTGCTTTAATGAAATCTGTCTGTTTTTATTTTGGAAAAATGAGGGATAAAAATTGTCTGCGTCTACCAGAATTTCTTTAGCTTGCCTACGATTGGACATATCCTAGCTTGAAGGATAAGCTTTGGATCACTAGGAAGCTTGTTGATAAATAGTTTCAAAAGCATTTCGACGTTTTGTTCATTCCAAGAGGGTGTTTCTGTGGCTAACTCTGTTTTTATAAATAAACCTAATTCTTCCGGTAAACCCATGAATTCTTGTATGTCTTTAATTAAAGTAAGAAGTTCCATGTTCGTCCTTCCTTATAATAGTCTTCTTTGTCCTTTTAGATGAAATAGCTCCTGTAGATGTGTTGATTTTTCCGAAGATTAAGTTCTCCTAGGTCGAAATTGCTGGTGGTAATAGATATATGTGGTTCGATTCGGTATTATCTTTTCCAATATAAATTTGTTTTTGTTTAAGTCTAGATTTTTTTAATATAAAGCGATAAATTGAAAGTCTTATAATGCAGTTGAATATGTATGTATGTATATACGTATATATGTATATACACATATTATATATATATTATACATATATATATATTCTTTTTTATCAAAAAACACATTTTGTCTTTTTTTGTGTTTGTTTTTTTTGTGTTTGTTTTTTTAATATTCAATTACTTCACACAAATCACCCTTTTTAATATAAAAGCGACAAATTGAAGAATATATGTATATATATATATATGTATGTTTTTTCAAAAAACATTCACTATTTTTTAATAATTTTTTTTTTTCGGTATTAATTATCGCGTTTCTTTTGTTTTCTCGACTGCGCCAGTAATAGGAATTGAGATTCCTATGGAGAGCAAAAATTATCCAAAAAGAAGAAGAACACCAAAACTTTCCAACACGTTTTGTTTTTATTGTTTCACAATCAAAGTCAGAGTGCATGCTTAGGTCTAACTTAACTTAAGATCTAATCACTAAGAGTATGAACAAAAATAGATAACACAAAATGAGAATATCAAAAAAAAAAAAAAAAAAGAGAAAATCAACATATGTAAAAGAAATCATGCAAAAAAAAAGGCATCATGCTACAAATAGCACTGCACTTATGCACTTGGCAGTGGAAAAAGCCAAAAACGTGGTTCGATACTAGATTGTCGTAAACATGTCCCCGTTTTTACGGCAAAAATAACATGTAATTTGATGCTTTATTGTTGTAAACATGTTTCCATTTTTACGCCAATCGTAGCATGTATTGATTGGATCTTCTTTGATGCCGATTGCGGTCGCTACATGTAACTATTGGGGTTCACGCGGGCAGACTAGGTATTACATCCAACGCACATTGTCGCAGCTGCAACAATGCAAGCGGAATAAAAACGGAAAAAATCATTAGCGAAGGCCTTTATTATTGCCACATGGTGGATTTAAAAAAGGTTTAAGCTAACCCCCTCATCTCTGTAATTTGCCATCAATTTGTGGCATTAAAACGGCGCTAAAGCGCTAATTATATTTCAGCATGAGGTGCTGTTACAGGCACCCCTACCTAGCTACCTAACGAACAGTCAAAATCCGAATGCGGAACAGCAACCAACAGCCACCGAGCATAGCGGAGAAGCTAATAACATCTAGGTCTCTCCAACCACTACAACAAAAAGGGTTTTTACCTGATAGTACCAAGGACCGAAAATTCGATCTGAGCACTCTGGGATTTGTAAATTTTCTTTTCAAAAAAATAAAACAAATTTTACAAGGATTGTGTCAACAACACCTGGTACGCATCTGGTTCCTCATGAATCACCACCTTAGAGCGATAATGAAAAGTAGGAGTTCACACACTAGTGTTAAGCGTAGGGTAATTCTAAGTTAGATTAGGTGAGTTTTAGGGCAGTAGTATTAGTTCTTAAGTTAACTTAGGTTTACTTTGGGCTAATTAGGCTATGTTTCACGGTCTCCTTTTCATTTTTGTTCTGAGCAAGTGGTGTGAGGTAAAGTGTACAAAAACCATTCCGTCCGGCATGTTAGAGTAAAGCAACCACGAGCATGCCGCCGTTATCCTTACCCGCACCGAAGTTGCCTTCGAGGAGTACCCTTACTCACAACATATCTGCATGCCTGCAGGATCCAACTGACTCAGTAATTAATGCAGCGAACCATTAACAGCGTCGAGACTTCGTTAAATGGGTGTTAAAAAACTACCAAGTTGATGGAGATTTTTGGAAATAAAATCATCTTCAGTGATGAGGCTCACTTTCAACTGAATGGCTAAGTAAACAAACAAAATTTGATAATTTTATTTATGTATCACTGGACAAGAGTTTAAAGAGTTTTTTTATATTTTGCTGGAAGGAAAAATCATCGAAAGACATGGCAGAGTCAGTACGCGCGCGATGCTTCTGCAATAGTGAGGGACTTTAACCCATCTAAAAAACCTCCCGGGGGGACTGACTTTCGTCATCCCGAATTGGATTGCATCTAGTCGTTCGACTAAACAGCAATTCATTTTTGAATTATTTTAAAGTTAGAAAAGAAAAATCCGCCGTTTGTCGGATTTCAAGACTTTTTTGTTTGAAAATATTACCTAATTCCTTGGCCTTAGCTAACTCTTACAAATCAAGAGGTATTACCCGTCTTAGTCTCCTGATTACATTGTCAGTATTTAATAGTTCTGTCATTTCTATGTTAACGTGGTTGAGAAGCCTACTTTTGTGGCTTTGAGAACCTTTTTCAACTTCATCTTCAACCATTTCAATATTAAGATCTCCATGTAGATCAGCGTTGCGTATGTTCCTTAGTACCTTATTTTGGAAGACTTAGATTTTTTGTAAATTTGTTCGGACATGCACCCACAGCTGAAGCCCATAGGTCCATACCGGTTTCAGATCCTGCTTGTATAGCAACAGCTTATTGCAGTTGGACAGGGATGTGTATCTCCCAATAACCCAATACATTTTACTGTATCGCATGTTCAACTCATCTCTCTTTTTCTTTACATGCACTTTCCAACGGAGTTTAGCATTTAGGGTCATGGCTAGATATTTGGCTGTATTTTAGTATTTTTAGTATTTCACTACATTGTTGTATACTGGAATGTATGTTACGTTTTTATATATATATATATATATTTTTGGTTTTTTTTTTGCCGAGAGGGTGTAAATCTTCTAAAGACACCATAAGGCCCGACCGCGCATGCTTATGATAGTGTGAGATTTTTACTGACTAAAAACACCACTCTTCAAGATTAATACTACAACTAAGCCGACGCTTATCCAGCAGTTTTATTTTTGTTTACGAGACTCGTGATTTTTGGAAAAAGATGTTCGTATGTAATTTAAAAACAATGTAGCGCTTTAGACAGGTTAAATTCCAATGAAAGTTCCTGCGGTTTTCACGATCGGCATATACTATAACGCGAGGTGAAAAGGTTTTGTCCTTTGCAGACGACGAATTGAATTGTTCGCTTCAAGTAGTTGAATGACGGTACTGTTACAATGGCCGTCAACACGATCTTTGTGTTTACGAACAAAATTTGTTATCTCTTCGACGACGCTAGGAATTCCCAGGTCCCGATGAATATCTTCGTTACTTACGTACCACGGTGCGCTAACGATCGTTCTAAGAACTTTATTTTCAAAAGTTTGTAGGATGTTTCTATTGCTTTTCCTGGTACAACCCCATAGTTGTAGACCATACATCCACACTGGCTTTAGCACTTGCTTATAGATAAGCAGTTTGTTATGTAGGCTCAACTTCGAATGTCTTCCGAGTAGCCAGTACATTTGTCGGTATATGTTTTCGAGCTCGTCGCGTTTCTTTTTTACTTGCGATTTCCATTTAAGCTTAACATTTAGAGTCATTAACATCTATCGTCCGCAAACGTGGCGACGACGCAGTTTCTTTCCTGCGGGATATCACGCCTGTAGAGTACATATAGAAGCGGGCCTAGGACACTTCCTTATGGGACTCCGGCAGCAAACTCCTTGAAGTCAGAGTAATCATTTCCGTGTTTAACACGAAAAAGTGTTTCGGTGAGATACGATCGTAAAATTAGAAAGAGTTGCCATGGCAGTAGTCGTTGCAATTTATACTCCAAACCTTCGTGCCAAACCTTATCGAAAGCTTGTGAGACGTCAAGAAATACACCACAACAAATCTTTTTTTCTTCGAGAGTTTTCTCTTTGTGGACTTGGTCGATTGTTGAATGTTTGACTCTAAATCCAAATTGATGGTCAGGAATGAGACGTCTTTCGTTGATTACGGATCGTAGTCGTTTTGAAAGTAGTTTTTCGTATATTTTAGAGATAACCGGCAATAGGGAAATAGGCCGATATGATTTCTTCTCGTTCAGAGGTTTGCCTGGTTTCTGAACCAAGCGTTAATCAAATATAGCAGTTTGATAAGAGCTTTATTCACTAATTCCTTGAGCACCTACACCGTTATCAAGTCGTAACCCGGTGCTTTCTTAGTCTTTATATTTTTAATCACTTCCCTCAGTTCAATTAATGCAACTTTTTTACTTTAAAGTTGTCAGATGTCGGGAGTGAGTGAGATTACCGGAGAGTGGTCAGAAGAGAGATCAGAGCTTTCTTCGACTAGAATAAATTTATCGTGAATACCTTTTGAAACGAAAAAATTTATAAGATCGGGAATTTGTTCTGAGTCGGTTAGCCAATAGGTGGGTTTTCCTGTCGAATATAAACAACAACCGAATTCATTTGCCACTTCGTAGAGAATTTTTCCTTTAGAAGATGTACATCTCGAACCCCAGAAGGTGTGCTTCGCGTTGAAATCTCTACCAATAACGAAATTTGAACCAAGGGCATTGAAGACACGAAAGTGGTCGTCGTTTTCAAGCAAGCATCGCGGCGGACAGTAAACAGACGCTATGTTGTAGCCCAAGTGTTTATTTTTAACCCTTACCACGCACAACTGAAGTTTTTCCAGCTCTATGTTTATTTCGACCGAGTGTTCGATGTTAGTTTTAATGAATAAGGACGAACCGCCCCGCGCTCTATCAGAAGGATGATAGGCGTGATAACCAGCGTAGCCTCTTATTTGCGATTCCCTTGTTAGATGGGTTTTGGAGATCAAACATATGTCGATATTTTCTCTCATTAGAAAAATTTATAATTTTGTAAGAGTGTGTTTGCATTCCATGTTATAATTTTAAGCAAAGAGTCCATATCTACTTAAATTTATATATAAGGTTAGCCATACAAAAGCTTTCGACGTTACTGAGATGTTCGAAAATTCATTTGTTCGTTTCACATTGTTCCTCGAACTTAGCGTAAATGCGGTTCAGAATTCCTTTCAACGGATCAGAGGGTGGCCCGTCGTTTCGCTTGGTTGCTTTGACTACAGCCTGAGAATACGTCAGACAACTGGGATTCGTTGGCTTATCCGAGGTTATTTTTCGATCAGCCTTTTTAGTGGACGACTTCGACGTTCTTTTGATCAGCTTAGAGGGCTGATTGACTGTTTCAAGTGTCTGCACTGCTGATTCGGGAGTCCTCTCAGCCGGCTTAATAGTCTGTACAACTCGCTTACGAGCCCGCTCAGTTTGCTTAGCAACGCGCTCTGCCGACTTAGGAGCCCGATCGACTGATTTCGTTCCCCGCACAGTCGACGTTGTAGGTTTTCTCCGTCGTATCTGTAGTTCCTTATGACCTCGCAACCGCGATAATTTGCTGGGTGCCTTCCTTTGCAGTTAACGCAAGTTGCTTTTTCATTTTTGTTTAAACTGCAATTTTCAGAAGAGTGTTTTCAGCGCACTTAACGCAGCGCGGCTCTTTCCGACAGTACGCCTGCGTATGATTAAACTCTTGGCAACGCTTGCATTGAGGGATTGTCTTCGTGTTGACACGTAGCTGCTCGATTTTAACGACCATACTCATGATTGTACGAATATTGTATATCTTTTCCTGGCTTTCCGTTTTATCGAACGATAGCACAAAAAGCGGAGGTCTACGTTTCACTGCAGCTTCATCTCCACGGTCGGGTCGTTTTCTCTCTTTTTTTTTTAAGAGGTTCACAGCGTCAAGAATGTTGTAACCTCTATCGCGTAAATCATCTATAACGTCTTCTTTAGCGCATGATGGATGAAGTCCTCTAGCTACGACCCTCAAAGGTCTCTCAGACTTGTTTTCATAAGTATGCCATTGAATTTTTTCGTTGTTAAGTTTTTTGTTTGCCCGATAACCCTCAGCGTCATTAAGTTTGATTTTCCATGCATCGTTTCGCAAGGAAGTTACTTTAAATGCAGTAGCGATCGTTGTTTTTAAAAATGTTCGCAGATAATTATAGTCTGCAACGCCTGTAATATTTTTTGGAGGAAGGGCGCGTTTGCTTTCAATTTGCTTTTCTGCTTTTCGCAGATTCAAGTTTTTCTACTTTGCTTTTGAGCCCCCGACACAAGAGCTCCATTTCGTCGAGCCTCCTGCGGAGCTCGGTGTTTTCTTTTTCCAGTGTACTCTGTTTCGAGATTTGCGTTTCCCGAATTAACACATCCGGGTTCACGAAGCTCTTATTTTGCGCTTTAGGAGAAGTCTTTTGAGGCGGAGATCTTCGTAGCCTTGCGCTTTGCGCTAAATGGGTTAATTAAATGTTGATGCAATAAATAGCTCTCCCCAGAATCCGTAGAGCATGCCTATTGCGAGGGTGGATTTTCCAGTTGAACTGGGCGTAATACCATTTGTTTTGTTCATTGCATTCATTTTTTTTTTTCCTGTAATCTTAAGAAAGACAGCGGTAGGTATATTCTGTCCCCTAACCCACAGTGGGAACGCTTTTATATGTAAAATTAATATGGACTGACGTTAGGTCGTTTAATATAATCTGCCATTTTTTAGTTCATTCTGAAATACTGTTTATTGCTATTTCAAGCTTTTTTGTTGCCATTTCGACAGTTGCTCCCACAGAATGTACAGCAGTGCCATCTGCAAAAGGTGTTATAGTGGTTTCTCCACTTTCAGGCAGATCACTGATGAATAAGAGATAAAGCACAGGACCCAATTCACTGCCTTGTGGTACGCCCGCTTAAATTTCTCTTAATGTTGAGCACTCTGTTTCTTGTTTAATTCTGAAGAATCGATCTGATATATATGACTCCAGAATTTTCAAATACTGCTTCGGCAGTTGTTTTTGTAATTTGTGGATCAATCCTTTGTGCCAGACTTTATCGAAATCTTGTGCTATATCAAGAAATATTATAGAGCATACATTTTTCTCTTCGAATGCTTTTTCGATTTTATCTGTGATTCTATGCACTTGATCAATTGTAGAGTGTTTATTTCTAAATCCAAAATTGGTAAATTGGGACTATCAATTTTTCATCAATTACCTTTTGCAGAGGTTTTGCCAGCATTTTTTCGAATAACTTGGACAATATTGGTACTTCAATATTTTGTTGCCTGGTTTTGGTATCATTATTACCTCTGCGACCTTCCACATCCCTGGCATATATCCTAACTTGAATGCAGCCTTTATAATCTGCGCTAGTTTTTTAAACCTTTTCATGGAAATTGTTTTAAATTTCCCCCCGTAATTAAATCAAACCCTGGGGCTTTTTTTACATTAATGCCTTCTTTAATTTTGTTGGCAACTTCTTTAGCTGTTACCGGCCGAATAGGTCTATCTTCTACGCACCTTACTTCCATTTCTTGATAACCTTCATCTTCATAAAGTTTAAAAACGTCTTCAAGATACTCTGCAAAAGTGTTTGCTTTCTCTTGGCCTCTTTTTGCCCAGTTACCTTCTCTGGTTTTTACTGGTGCAGAGCGAGCAGTCGGTTCTAGCATCATTTGTAAGACTTGTAAGGTACATTTTTAAAGGGTAGGGGTCTACTCGCAAATTTTTTTTGGCAATTTATCATTTCCCCATAATCATTTCGCAATTTGTTGTCTTGCATTTCAACAACTCGCATTTTGTTTTTTCCCAGATTTCATTTGACAAAATAAGCTTTACTTATTTCGAAATCTCGAAAAATTTGGTTGGGTAAAATTGTAAATGTTTGTTGTCTGGCAGGCGGCTGTATCTTAACAGTACTTGGGTGACCCGCTTCGCGGGATATAAGGATTTCGCACTATGGGACATCTCTTCAACTCATACACCGGACGGCCTTCGGCCTCACATGCAGGTGCTCAGGGCACCGCTACGCGGCGTGTAACCAAACACCAAATTTTTCATTTCGAAACTACCCTTTGAGACACAGCCGGCGTTTGCAAAACCAATGAATGTCAAGTGTCATTTTCCAATTACATAAAAGACAATGCACCGAAATTGGAATTAACAGTTAGCGAAATAAATTCCTTCAAAACAACAAATTGCTGCCTAATCATAAGCGAAATGTAAAAGTAGAAAAGTATTGCGAAATGATCTCGTCGCGAGATAAATCAAAGACTGAATGAAAATTTGCGAAACAACTATTGCGAAACAAACAAAATTTGTTTCGATAAATGCGAAGTAATATTTACGAAATAAATTTTGTCGAATAGACATGCACCCATTTTTAAAGTCTTATTATTAAACCCTCTTATAGATTTTCTGAGCTTATTATTTAAATTGTTCAGTGTAGTTTTGTCGCTTGGCGCCCTTGTCTGTTGCCAACGTTTTTTAGCTTTCCTTCTTTCTGTGATAATTTCATATAATTCGCGAGGATAAGAGTTTTGTTTAATCTTGTTTGTTGTTTTGGGAGTTGCAGCCCATGCAACTTTTTCTATATTTAGTGTAAATATTTGCACTGCTTCTTCTAATTCATCTTCTGTTTGAATAGCTGATAGTAGCTAGATACTTTCTTCTAACTTCTGTCTGAAGTAATTGCAATCAGACAGTCTATCAACTAGTTTTTTACTATGTTCTTTTATTATTATTTTATCGCCAAGTGTAAGAAGTATAGAGGCTCTTCTCCCAAGTCGACAAAATCTGGGGTCTTAATCCTATCTGTTTTTGTATTATTATTTTATCGCCAAGTGTAAGAAGTATAGAGGAGTGATCTGATTGAAGATCAGGCCCTTGTTCCCAAGTCGACAAGATCTGGGGTCTTAATCCTATCTGTTGGCCAGTAGGCAGGTTTTCTCATTGAGTGATATTTTGCGCCATCTTCTTTAATAGTTTCATATAGTTCTTTGCCTCTAGTATTTGTTAATCTAGATCCCCAATATTTATTCTTGGCATTAAAATCCCCTCCCGTTATTAATCTATTGTGAAGTATGCGGAAAAGACTTTTAAAATCATTTTTCTTTACTCTATAGCTAGCAGAGCAGTATACGGATGCAACAGATATTTCCCCACTGCTCATTTTTATACTTTTGGAAATTCCTTTGACGGCACATGATTGGAATTTTGCTTCTACGAGTGTATGGTGTTCAATTGTATTCTTTGTTAACACTGCAGCCCCACCTTTTGCACAATTATGACTGGTATAAATTATATCCTTGCAGTTTAAAGTCAGTAGTTAATTTAAAGTGCGTCTCTGAAATAAGACATATACCCACATATCTACATATCTGGTTTATATCAAGAGTCACTCCTCCTTTCGATTCTAAATACGAGTACCATTAGCATTTCATTCAAGAATTTTTATTTTATTCATCATGTTTGACTTTTCGGTATAGCTCTTTTGTTGCTGTTCTGCCTCTCTTACAATGATATTTTATCTAATATCGTTTTATTGCATTTTTCCATGGAATGAATACTGTTTAGGATTTGTTTTATGACGATTTCCATTGAAGTGTATAGATCTACTTTGTGTTTTACGGCTTTCTCTGCTGGTATTTGATTTGTTTTTGATGCTGCCTGGGCATATGTCATAACTCTTTTGTTGCTGTTCTGCCTCTCTTACAATGATATTTTATCTAATATCGTTTTATTGCATTTTTCCATGGAATGAATACTGTTTAGGATTTGTTTTATGACGATTTCCATTGAAGTGTTTAGCTCTACTTTGTGTTTTACGGCTTTCTCTGCTGGTATTTGATTTGTTTTTGATGCTGCCTGGGCATATGTCATAGCTCTTTTGTTGCTGTTCTGCCTCTCTTACAATGATATTTTAT
Source organism: Pocota personata (assembly GCA_963082735.1). Taxonomy (NCBI): domain Eukaryota; kingdom Metazoa; phylum Arthropoda; class Insecta; order Diptera; family Syrphidae; genus Pocota; species Pocota personata. Next base: position 132,797,339 of record OY720429.1, read on the forward strand.
CTAATATCGTTTTATTGCATTTTTCCATGGAATGAATACTGTTTAGGATTTGTTTTATGACGATTTCCATTGAAGTGTTTAGCTCTACTTTGTGTTTTACGGCTTTCTCTGCTGGTATTTGATTTGTTTTTGATGCTGCCTGGGCATATGTCATGTTTGGGTCCGCTGTCTTTTGACTTCCTGCACAATTTACACATCTTGGGTTTGACCTACAGTATTTATGCATATGCCCATACCTTTGACAATTTTTGCATTGGGGCACTAATTTCGATTTACGTACGGAATGAATCCCAACTTTTGTCCCAAGTATGTTTTTAATGCCATATATATTATTTATCTGTTTAGTTTTGTTCATTGCATATTTGTTCCTACCTTTTGCGAAAAGTTTAAACTTGAATTATTTTCTATGTGTACAGCCAATATGAGTCAGACGCTACTGGATTTTTATGCCTAGGGTCCGCGGGGTCGTTACGCCCGTTACCTCTCTCCAGGGAAGTGCCCCTGCGGTAGTGATTTTATTTATGTATCACTGGATAAGTGTTTAGGTTAGGTTAGGTAGATGGTTGCCTTGTGACAAGAGTCACTGCTCACTTAGACCAACAAATTCGGGTCCATTGTGCCCAATCGTTTAACCCTGGAAACGTTAAAAGTCCGCTGTTAGAACCACCCAGATAATGATATAAAATCCCGTAAGCTCTATATTACCTAAGTCCTCCAATTCCGAGAAGAAGTAACTTCCGAGAGTCCTCATTCTTGTAACGGATAGGGCAGGACAATCACACAGCAGGTGACGAACTAATTCAATTTCTTCTTCGTCCCTGCAGCTTCTACAGTAGTCTTTATGTAGCACACCGAGTCGCTCCCCTTTAAACTCCATTGGCAAAATGACCAGTAATTTTTCCAGAAACGACCCGTGTATTATAACGACTAAGTTTCACCAGGGAGGTTGATCTCTTCTTGCTAAAGGCCGGCCATAGCGTCCTGGCCGTTGCGCATGTTTCCAGATGAATCCATCATCTGTTTGCTCGATCGGTGGTTTCATCTTCTATTTTTTTCGTAAGGAACTGATTGGGGTGACGACAAAAGAGAGGGCCCGCGATAAGTGCAGCTCCGACCCTTTCCTAGCCCTTTCATTTCCTTCGATATCCATAGGCCCTGGAACCCAGCAGAGGGTCACCGCATTGTCTCTGGATATCCCATTTAAGACTGATTTGTAGGTTCTCACAAGCCTTGATCTAATTACAGCAGAGTCCAGAGTCTTAATGGCTGCCTGGCTGTCTATTTAGACAGTTATCGTTTTACCTACGATATTACTCTCGGGTATAATTTCCGCAGCCTGTATGATGGCTGCGCTTTCTTCCTGAAAGACGCTGCATTCGTCGCTTATTCTAAAGGAGTTGCCTCACAATAAACTCCGGCTCCCGTGCCAACGTCCATCTTAGAACCGTCAGTATAGAACGCCAGTTCCTTTTTCTTCATGGTTCTCAGGTTCCTCCAGTGCATTCTGTCAGGAATTCTTATGTTGAATCTCCTTTCAAATGCTAGCGTAGGGGTCATGAAATCAGTTTCCGCCGATCTGCTGGTAGTTCCCCATCTGGATAAAATGGAGGCATGGCCGTAAAGGCTCGATGACCACAATCGGCCTTCTCTCAGTCTTACAGCGGTTTTAGCCGCCAGACTGCTACGGTATATATCAAGCGGAATGAAACTGAGCATAGTTTCCATTGCCGCTGTAGGTGTTGTTCTTATTGACCCCATGACTCCGATACACGCTGCTCTCTGGATTTTGGTGAGGTTTGAAAGCTGATATTGCTTCTCAAGAGCCATCCACCCAACTAGTGAACCATATGTGAGAATGGGTCTTACGACCGCTGTGTATATCCAGTACACCACTGCTGGTTTGAAACCCCACGTGTTGCTGAATGCCTTTTTGCAAGAATAGAAAGCTACGCTAGCTTTTTTGATGCGTTCGGCAGTGTTATCCTTCCAGTTCAGTTTGGAATCTAAAATTACGCCCAGGTATCGAGCTGAACTTGAGAACTTGAGAAGGTTGGAATTGATCTCTTCTTATTGAAAAGAACTACCTCCGTCTTTGAGGGGTTCACTCCCAGCCCTTTGCTGCTGACCCAATTATTCGCTAGTTCTAGTGCAAGATTTAGTCTTTCGCTTAGGACTGGAGGGAACTTTCCCGAAACCATGATGACCAAATCGTCGACATAGGCCGTCGCGTTAAAGCCGTTTTCATTCAGTATCCCCAAGATGTCATCCACTACGAGGAGCCATAATAAAGGAGATAGAACTCCGCCTTGGGGGGTTCCTCTGCCGGATGGTTACATCTCCTAGCATTGAAAATATAACCCTCGATTGAAGCATCTGTGCAATCCAATTGCAGAGACCCATGTATAAATGAGCTCTGTGTAGGCTGTCCAGGATCGCGTCAGTGTTTACGTTGTCAAAGGCCCCTTCAATGTCTAGGAACGCCCCGAGAGTGAACTCTTTAAAGTGGAGGGATCTTTCTATTCTTGATGCAGCGCAGTATCTACCGGTCTGCCGCAGATGTATGCGGTTTGTGATTTAGATAGGTAATTATCGCCAATCACGTTTCTTATGTATACATCTATTAAACGTTCCAGTGTTTTTAGCATAAAAGACGACAGACTGATATGTCTCAGGTCTTTTGCGTGTGTGTGGCTCGCTTTCTCCACTTTGGGAATAAAAACGACGCGCACCTCCCGCCATGCTTTAGGAACATCTCCTAGCTTAAGGCATCCTGTGAAAATGCGCTTGAGCCATGGAATAGCAATATCCACTGACTCTTGCAGCATCACAGGTCGAATGCTATTCACTTCTGGTGCTTTATATGGAGCAAATGATTTAATTACTCAGGCTATCTTGTCATCATCTATTATATTCCTCACGGGTAGATCATCTTCGGAGATCGATGTACATCCGGAAAAGTGAGTACTCAATAGTATATCCAGCGTTTCCTCTTGTGACTCTGCCCAGGTACCATCACCTTTCCTAATATTGGATGCCGGCGTTGGTGTCTTGGCCAGAATCTTCCGCAAGTGGGACGCTTCGTTTGTTGATTCTATAGATGCGCAAAAGAACCTCCAGGAGTTCTCCTTTGCTAACCTAATCACTTTCTTGAGCAACTTTACGCTTTCTTTATAGGTCGACCACTCAACGACCCTCTCTTTTGCGAGGTTCCATCCTTCTCTTGAAATGCGAATGAGTTCCGCTATTTTATCGCTCCACCATGGTGGACGCTTTTTACCGCTATGCCTACTAATCGGACAGGATTTCTCAAAAGATTGCGTTACAGAGTCGGTCAATGCATCGACTGCATTGTCAACTGCTTCCATGGAATTGAGGATCTCGGTGAGGTGATTCTACGAGGATTTCTAAAAGTCCCTTTCCCACAAGTAGATAGTTGTAGTTTGAAGAGTATCCAACAATGATCGGACAGTGACGCCTTGTCGGAGACTCTTTAGTCAACAACTTCAACAGAAACAAACGTAATATCCAAAACTTCCTTTCTAGTAGACGTTATAAAGGTGGGGTCATTGCCACTATTACATATAGTAAGATTGAATTCTAGAATATAGTTAAACAAAACTTCGCCTCTGGCATTGATATCTGTGCTACCCCACAAAGTGTGGTGAGCGTTAGCATCACATCCCAAAACTAAGTTTTTCTTACCTTTTTGTGACGCTGATATGAGCGACCTCAGGTCTTCCGAGGGGAGGTCGAAGCCGTCATCGTAGGGTAGGTACGCAGATGCCACCGTGCAGTTCCCATTCACCCCTCTCAAGTTCACCACTGTCAAGTCCCCGGAGCTGAAATGAGACCGCATTAAAACTTTAAGACTCTTTTTAGCCACGATACAAGTCCTCACCTTGCCAGCGTCACTTCTATAATATATATTATAGTCTTTTGACCCTAATCCCATAACGCGATTATTGAGAATCCACGGTTCCTGGATTAGGGCCAGATCCAGCTGCTCCTTCATTAGGAGCAGCATCAAGTTGTCGGAGGCGACTGTACTATGATGCAGGTTGATTTGCACTACCTTCATTGGTTGTCGCAATTTCAACTTCCATAGCGTCAATCGCCCCATCGTTCTCTGCCTGTTGAGTCCGCTTTAAGAGTTTCAGAGTTACTTCTCCCGCTCCATAGAACAGCTTCAACTGTTTATCTTCCAGAAGTGAGGCCGGAGGTTCATTCATGAGGATGATGAATCCCTTGGTCCCATTCTTCGATTCTTCCTCCACAATGACCTCCCAGCTCCTCGTATCAGTAGAAGGGTTCTGGGCTTTTAGGAAGCTGAGGATATCTGTTTTGCCCACACCCCAGTGAGGAGCACAGAGCCTTCCCTTGGGTATGGTAGGGATTTCATCGGGAGGTACCGCTCGCAGTGCAGCCCCTTCCCATAGTTTAAGACCGCGAACCGTGGCTTTCGCGAATTCAAGCGATGACTGGTCTTTACAGTCTATCAGAATGACTCCACGATACCACTTCGTTCTCCCGAATGTGGGTGCAGTTCCACCAGTATTCTTTCGAATACGTTCAAAGACTGCTCCAGCTAAGGCCTTCTCAATCATTCGACCGCGTTCTTGGGAGTACTGCCACTAGGTTTTCCGAAGCCCACTACTGCTAGTTGTAGTGAACTACGAATCGCCCCGCTGAAAAGCATGTCCATATCAGCCTTCGATCTTTTGGGGGGATTTTTAGTGTCTTCCGCGGATCTCAACCTTTTTGACCCAAAATCCTCCCTTTTGGTCTTCCTACGAGAATGTTCAGCGGCCCTCAAGGTTTCTGGCTGACCAGTAGGACCTGCCTTAGCGGCAGCGGTCTTGCTGGCAGTTTTTGTGTGAGCTGCTCCCTTCCTTCTGATGTCTGCCTTAGGGGCATCTACCTTACGGTTGGCCTTGGTTTTTCCAGCAGTCTGTTTAGACGAGGCCCAGGCGCAGGCCTCGTCAGAGCATCCTTTTCTATTATATCAATAGCCCAGGCCAGGGATATTTGTTCTTTCTCGAAGAGGGAAGATGGGTCCTTTACCTCCAGGATCGATTTGATATGCGTCGCTCTACGGAACAACCGCCTTCTCATCTGACCTGAAGAGACTTTCTTCTTCATCTCCGACTTCCGGGTACTCTCGGATGGACAAGTGTTTAAAGAGATGATTTTTGAATATGCTTGTCTTTGTGTTTTTGATTCTCCTACGTGCAAAGGTAATGAGTTCCATAGAGTGACATGGACAAAAAATTACGTTCGAATTGCAGTCAGCTAAATCTGGGTAGAATCAGGACTGCGGTTCTTTGCGAACTGGCAAAAACTAATCTGTTGTACAGGTACTCGCTGATGTGACTACATAATAATATGTAGTTGTATTAATGACCTAAATTCCATGAGCTTGTCGAAAATCAGACCCATTATTTGTGTGGAGTACGTAGATATATGGTCAAAATATGCAGAATACTTGGCAGGCACACAAAAAGGTAGGTAAAAGAAGTGCCTTGATCAGCAACGCCTTAGTTTTAACGGGCACATACCTTTGAGTTCACCATAGCAGACGGAGACAACTGTATACTTTGCCGATTGCAGAAGCTACGTGATCAGTCCAAGTTAAGATCTCATTGAAGATTATCCCCAAGTTTTTAGCGGAATGGACGTTATTAACCTTTGACTGACATTATTTAATCGGCGGGATGCTTGTTGAATCAAATTCCTGTTCACAACTTCATAAAAAGTTTTTGTCTTCCTCGGATGAACTGAATAATTTGAAGGTCTGCAGTAATCTGGTCAATACCATTCCTTATACTATCTAATGGACAGCGCAAATATAATTGAACGTCGCATGTAAACATAGCAATAATTGGCAAGTCCGGGGAGTTCATTCACATATATCGAAAACGAGAACGATCCAATAATGGAACTCTGTGGCACACTGAAGGAATTGAAAGAAAAGAGGGCATCCGGTTCCCCATTGCCATACATTGCTTATATCCTGTTAAATAGGAGTGCAGGAGTTTGACTGTGAGAGGAGAAAATCCGAAGTCGTTCTTAAGCTTTTAACAGAGAATCAACGTTAAAAATCTAACACAGTTGGCATCCAAAGCCTTGCGTATGTCATCTACAGTAAGTAGAAGTGCAGTTTTGCTAGCGCAGTTAAGCGACTTATGTATCGAGGAGGGATTTATTTCATATAAACTTGCTGCATTGGATTTAATAGACAATGCACTTATGTCTTCATTTTATGAGAGCTTGGCAAACCTGGTGAAGTCTAAACAGTGAAAGAGATCCATCTCACTTCAAAAGCCAATAAAAGTGATTAAAAGACACTTGAAAAAATCCAACAGTTCAGCACATTTCACACGAACAGTCAGCCATTAGGACTATAACTGAAAATCCGTAGGTCCAATTATAATAAAAAACAAGAAAACATATAAAATACATAGGAAGCTAGCACATAACCTCAAATGTCAAAAACACCGATGACTTTTTTTTTATAACCTGCACACACCAAAGAGATTACGAATACCTTTAGGAAAATAGGGAAGGGGAACAGAAGAGAAACCTGTGCACGTTGGCTTTAAATGTTTGAAGGTTGTAGTGATGGGGAAATACAGAGCCTGATAAATCATTCCACATTCTTATCATTCAGCTTAAAAACGAATCCCTATATTTGATAGTACGACTGAAGTTTGGCTTTAAGTTGAATTGATGTGCATTCGAAGCATGTCGCGTATTGCGGGTGAAATTTTGAAAGGGAGGAATGCAAATGGCTATTTCGCTGGAGAATTTTTTATGAAAACAGCGATAAAGTAGGGAGAGACACGAGATATTTCTCCGATGTTCAAGTGAATGTATGGAATTCAGAATGTCTCTATTACCTATAAGTTTTAACGCGAGATTCTGTACCCTGTCTAGAATGTGCATAACGGTCTTGGGTACACCAAACCAGATATGAGCGTTATATTCCAGATTAGGGCGGATGAATGCCTTATAAATTGAGGACAGATCAGACGGGGTAAAATATTTCTTGCACCGTTTAAGGAATCCTAGACATTTCCAGCATGTTTGGCGACCTCGAATATGTGATCGTTCCATCGAAGATTGTTATTAATACACATACCGTGAATGGCAAGACTTTCGTTTTCAATGATGCAAATACCACCCATGGATAATGGTTGAGGGATTTGGTTTCGCTTGAAAGACAGAAGACAGCATTGTGTTTTGGAAGCATTAAATTCCACTCTGTTGGTTAAACCCCATTTGATTATGTTGTCCAGGTCGGAATTTAATGTGTTTAACATACATTGCCGCTCCTTTTCTACGGCCGAAGAGCAAGGACCTGAGTTAGGGAACGAGTATGAAAAACTGAGGGTACTGTCATCAGCGAAGGAATGTATTGGATTAGAAGTTGCAGACAAAACATCATTTATAAAAATAAGAAAGAGAGTTTGAGACAAATTAGAGCCATGGGGAACACCAGCATTTATTTTGTGAATTTCAGACTTGGAGCCGTCCAAAACAACTTGTATTGAACGCCTCGAAAGGTAATTTCTAATCCATTGAAGAAGAGACTTATCGATGCTATATGCACGCATATTCGACAAAAGAGCCTGATGCCAAACTCTGTCGAATGTCTTTGAAATATCAAGCGCAACCATCTTAGTTTCGCCGAAGTGATGGAGAGATTGGTTCCACTTCTCGGTGAGATATACCATCAAATCATCAGTGGACCTGTTGCTACGAAAACCATACTGCCAGTCATTAAGGAGTTTTCGTGAATCGAAATATTTCATAAGCTGACGATTTACCAGCGATTCCATGACATTGGAAAGAATGGACGTAAGTGTAATGGGTGGTTAATTGGACAGGGAGGAAGTTTCGCCTTTTTTAGGGGCGGGCTGGACAAATGCTGTTTTCCATTTGCTCGGAAAGAGCCCTGAAGAGTAGAATAGACAAAAAAGCTTACGCAGAGGTATTGCCAGCGTAAAGGAACACCTCTTCAAAACTATGGGTGGTACCAACAGGACCAAGGATGATAAAGAGAAAATTAGAAGAAACCTCTCCAGCGAAATCTAATCCAAGTAAGAAGGGTGCGGGCAATGTCACGTATAACGCTATGACGTACTGCTATTCAGGAGATTCTTGATGCGAGTTTTAAAGACATCATAGTCAATTTAAAAGAAATTGTCAAACTATCGGATATGACCAAACTGCACCAAGAAATTGAAATGCTGCAAAACTATAACCAAGTGCTTATGGATAAAGTCGACTTTAGAAGACAGATGTGATTTCTTAGAGGAACGGGTGGATGCAAGACAAATGCGGAGCACTGAAGGGAATCTAATATTCCACATGGCAAACCACAGCCAAAAGTCCAAATTCAAACAATCGGCGAAATTCCCACTTTCTCGGAAAATAACATCATTGTGATTAGATCGAATAAACCGGAAAGGAGTAGCTTTTTAGTGCTATTGGAAGATAAAATACTAGCAGTCTTTCCGCGCATCAAGAGCTCTGGGGAATGCGGGAGTCGCTATCCATAGGGATTATCCGATTAGTGTTCGTGAAAAGAGATTCAATCTTCTTGAAGTCACGAAATCAATCGATGCTATAAACAACCTGCAACAACAAACTAACATACTACTAACAGGCGACTTAAATGCAAGGGCTACCCGTACCATACAGGCTTTTTCACCAGACAAAGAGAATTTTTCATCAAAATATCGTAGATCCAAAGACAAGACCTCTGCAGCGAATACGAACTAATTATTCAAAAGAGATGTACTAAAGGAGATCTAGAGGGCGAATATACTTTTGTCGATACTCAAGGAAGCTCACTTATAGATCTTAGTCTAAGCGAGGGAAAACGAAAAAAATTTTTTTTTAATTTTGAAGTATAATTGCAGAATTTTGAAATCACCTACCAATTGTAACTTCGTTCAAACTCTCTTCTCAAGAGTCATGTAGTACAGAAATCATTATCAACGCGTTGCTGAGATTAAAGTGGAACCACGACCAAAATTAAATATACAAAATCTATTTAAGAAGAGAGATTGCAGCAAAGAACCTTGAAGGAAATATGGACAAGGCAGAAAAAGCAATCAAGAGCGCCAATAATCAAATAGGAACAAAATAGAGCAAACTCGGTCGGAATCAGAAACACTCATGATTTAGAATGTGATTGGCAGAGAAAGGAATCCTTTCCGTTATTAGACCTCTCTCCAGCATTTGTGATGTTTGTTGATGACATAACTGAAGCTCTGTGCGGGGGTATTACAATTGGTGGAACTCCCATCAAAGCTCTGCTATATGCAGATGATTTAGTCATGCTTGCGGACTCACCGGAGTGTTTGCGGAGAATGGTAAACAGGCTGCATTAATACTGCGAAGAGTGGAGATTAAGGATTAATACAACTAAATCCAAGGCCATTGTTTTTAGGAAAGGAAGAGGAAAGTAAGCGAGAAATTAAAAATGGATTTTTGCAGGCCAAGAGCTAGAAATAGTTAAGTTGTACTAATACCTCGGTATCAACACCTCTGGACTAAACGGTTAGCGAAGTACAGTATAGAGACAAAAATACCTTGGTTTGAAAATGGCAAATACTGGCGGAATTTTGCGGATACGGCCTCAATTTAAATCCAAAAAACATTCACAATTGAAATAATGAGCTGCATAATTTACTAATGAAGCTGGCTAAGAAAGTGCATTGAAAATGTAAAAAGACACAGAGGAATATACATATGCAAACCTCAACCAATACTTTTGTGACAATAACTACTTCAGCGATAACCGAATTGACCGAAGTAATATCTTCCATTTTTAAAGTAAGAGAAGAAATTATGAACCTGAATTTCATACAATACCGAGAAGATTTTTCATTCAATTTCGTATAATCTACGAGAAAGAGAAGACACCTTTCACTTCTTGAGCAGGTGCCCAATTTTAAGCAAATTTAGGTGTCAGCTATTTGTTAAGCGAATTATGGAGGAGGCTGAAATGGTGATGATTTTGAATGGTACGGACTGAAGCAAACTGCACAATTATTGTCATAAAGCGTTAAAATGCAGAAGACCAATAGCCGAAGAATACTTTTGAGCATACATTAACAGCATGGTCAAAATCAGGCACACGGCTTTTAGTCATGTCTTAAATTTAAGAAGTACAATGAATGATGGAACATTAAAATCGAATCTAATCTAAATCAAATTATGTCTTCGTCTATGAAGCGAATAAAATTTAAAAGTTGTTCAGCAACATTTTCTTCGCTTGTTAGTAAACGCATTGTGTCAGAAAAACCAATATTAGAATTAAGTGTTGTTGGAACAGATTCAGATATGAACTGACAGTTAAATTTATATGTCGTAGGTCATGTATATCAGGTCGTGTTCCGAGAAACACGTCGCTGATAGTTGGCTATAAAGGATGGCGGCATTGCCAACAAAAAAGATTGGGTTGTTAAATGTCATTAGTGTGAGTGAGAAAATTAACTTAGAAGGTATTGGAAAAATCTTAAAGGCACCAAAAGCTATTTTTACCAACTAAATTCATTTAATGAGAATTAATTAACATATTTAAAAGTTAAAAACTTCGTCAAGTACGAGTCGGATCTCGCGCGGTTAGTATTTGTTAAATATACATTGCTGAACGCATCCAATGAAACGCATCCCACGGAATGCATTTTTAAATATGTACATACTTTTGCCTCTTTTTGGTTTTTCGAATCAGTGTGTCAACGTTTTTGGTTCAGCTGCATAGTTGGTTGCTTTTTGAAAGAACTCAAATAAATTACTTACTTTTGGTGTAAAACTTTTCTTTCTTTTTAATTTAGCACGTTATCAGCACGAATAATTGTTGCAAACTCTGCTGAAAAGGCTTTACTTCACCACGATGGACAAAAGTATAAGTTTAAATAAATTTAATGGAAGAGATTACTAGCTATGGAAGTTTCAGGTATTAGTTTACCTACGTGCCCATAATTTGGATGACGTTCTTGAGGAATCCAAAAAGCCAACGGAAGAGTTGGCCCTTGCTGCTTGGATTCAGAAAGACAAGAAGGCATAACTAATAATCACTTCATCAATGGATTTTAACCAGCTGAAATTTTTGGTGACATGTCACTCTGCAGCCAAGATGTGGACCAAACTTTCTTCCATCTATGAGCAAAGATCTGGAGTTTCACTCAGTACACTTCAACAAAAGTTCTACGAATAGCGAAAGTCGGAAGACGACAACATGGCCAGCCAAATATCAGCCATAGAACAAATAGCCAAACAGCTCGAGGAACTGGGTGCTCCGATGTAAGAATCAGCAATAATTACAAAAATCATCTGCAGTCTTCCATCACAATTCAAGCATTTCAGATCAGCATGGGATTCCGTGGCCCAATCGGAACAAACGCTCCAAAATTTGACTCAGCGTCTGATGAAAGAGGAAATGTTTCTAATTGAAAAACCAGATGATTCTCCTACAGACCAAGCATTGATTCATCACAACAAGGAAAAGATGTCCATAGCAGATAAGAAGAAGAATTCAAGCTGTGGTTTTTGCAAGAAGCGCGGACATTGGTGGAAGGAATGCCGCACCCGACTGGGACAACAAATAGACAACAAGCAAGGTGCGTCGTCGGCGTTAATGGCTCACTTTACAGACAGAAAAAGTACATGCTGGTACACTGACTTTGGAGCATCGAGCCACATGTGTTTCCAAAAATGCGCGTTCAGTACTTTTCGAACTGTTGATGAACGTCAATATCCAGTTTACTTAGGAAACATGGAAACGTTGTATGCACATGGAATCGGCGATGTGAAAATAAAATCAGATTTCTCTGGTAAGTTACACACACTTACAAATGTACTCTTTGTTCCCGTCATTGGATTCAACTTATTCAGCGTCAGTTCAGCTAACATGAATGGTGCTACTACGAGTTTGAAGAATGGTCGTGCGGAAGTTAAAAGAAATGGACAAACTCTTCTAGTTGGACAACGTTGTGAATCTTCTGGGCTGTATAAGCTTAGTCTGAGCATTGTTCAACCAGATACTGCGAATGTTTCAGTCAGTCCTAGCATTGAAAGATGGCACAAGCGCCTTGGACATCTGAGCGTCGACACCATCAAGCAATCAGGTCTAAACAAACAACTCTCTATAGGTGAATCAGAAAAAATCTTCTGCAAGGGATGTGCTTTGGGAAAAGTTTTGTGAAAGATGAAAAATCAAGAAAAAAGGAACCTGGCGAGTTGGTCCATGCCGATCTCTGCGGATAAATTCAGATTTCTTCCCTAGGAGGTTCCAAGTATTTCCTGCTCATCAAAGATGATTTTTCAAACTACACACAAGTCTATTTCTTACAAGAGAAATCTGATACTGCATCCAAGTTCTACGAGTTCCTGACCAAAGCACGCACCAGCTCCATTATTGTGAAAGCGGTAAGAACAGACAATGGTTCTGAGTTTGTGTGCAGGGCGTTCAAAGGTATTTTGGCAAAGCATTGTGTTCATCATGAGGTTTCAACGCCATATACTCCGGAACAGAATGGGTTTATTGAGAGGCAAAACCGGACAATAAAAGAGACAGCTCTCTCGATGCTTTATGATTGTGGTGCCCCACAGTTTCTTTGGGCTGAAGCTGTTAATACAGCGGTACAGGTTCGAAATATTTGCCCCTTTCAATCAAACAATTGGAAAATGCCTTTTGAGTTATGGAAAAATTTAACTCCTAGTTACAAGACTCTTTTCACTTTTGGATGCAGTGCGTTCTATCATATTCCAAAAGAACATCGTAAAGGATTGGATGCAAAGAGTAAGCATGCTACTTTCGTAGGCTACAATCACGAAACCAAAGGCTACAGACTTTACAATGGATCGAAAATCGTTATAGCTCGAGACGTCCGATTCGACGAAGATAAATTATTTTTTGAATCTGCAAATACCAATTTAAATGAATCATCAAATCTGTGCGTACTGCCTTTCAGCATTGTTGATTTCGAATCTGTGCAAAGCCGTCAACAGAATCAATCTAACGAAGACCAAGCGAAATAGTGTGATGCTCAAGTTACATTTTTGAAGGATGATCCTCAAGAAGTTACCCCTAAAGATGTTGCCACCACAACCCAAGAGAAAGATTGCAATTCAGATGAACGTTACCCATTGCGGAATAGAATTGCAAACAATATGTGTGCTATAGCTGCAGCCGAAGGAAGTCCAACTTATGATGAGGCTATATCAGGTAACGGAAAATCTCAATGGTTAAGGGCTATGACTGAAGAGTTAGAATCAATCCGAGAATGTGACACATATGAAGTTGTTGAACGTCAGACGTGGATGAAGCCGATTCAAAGCAAATGGATTCTCAAACGGAAGATAGATGCTGATGGTTTGCCAAGTCGCTACAAGGCAAGACTTGTTGTACAAGGATGCTCCCAGAAACCCGGAATCGACTTCAAGGAAACATTTGCCCCAGTGGTAAGATTTGATTCTTTACGAGTTTTATTCTTAATTGCAGCTCACAAGCAACTTCAATTTGATATACAAACTGCTTTCTTGTATGGTGAATTACAAGACCAAATTTATGTAGCTCCACCGCCAGATATAGAACATCACGATAAAATCTGGAAGTTGAAAAAGAGTTTGTATGGCCTTAAACAGGCTCCGCGAGTTTGGAATACAAAATCTAAAGGAACTCTCAACAAGTTTAATCTTCAGCAGTGTGAAGCAGATCCATGTGTTTATTTGATGAATAGAACCGACATTTTCATTCTTGCGCTCTACGTTGACGACGGTCTAGTATTCTCATCGAACAAATACATCTTGGATAGTCTAATGCAACATCTACAAATTGATTACAAAGTCAAAGAGTTTGAAGCTTCATATTTTCTCGGACTTCATATCAACTCTACAGTTAGTACACCTGCTGATCCGAACATCAAGTTTGAAGCTACAACAGAAGACCATCTTCCAACATTTCCATTTCGAGAAGCCATTGGAAGCCTGATGTACCTCGCTGTAGCCACTCGATCAGATATTGCCTATGCGGTGAATGTTCTTAGCCAATATCTAGACAAACCATCTGCTGCACATGTAACAGGTGTCAAAATAATTTTCAAGTATCTCAAAGGAACGCTGGATTATGGAATCGAATACTAAAAAGTTGCAGAATTTGCGGAGTTAACTTGATACTGTGATTCTGACTTCGCCGGTGATGTGGACACTCGCCGATCCCGGAGTGGACATCTTTTTATGTTGAATGGGTCATGCGTAACCTGGAGTAGTGAAAAACTGAAAACCGTCTCTTTATCATCGACTGAGGCAGAATATATATCAGCTTGTTATGCAGCGAAGGAAGCGATATGGTTGCGAACTTTTCTGAGGGAGCTTGGTATTCTCGAGCAAAGGAGCGGTGCAACGACAATATTTTGCGACAACATGAGCAGCATAAAATTAGTTCAGAATCCCGAGTTCCATAAGAGAACTAAACATATTCCCATCAAGCATCACTTCATACGCCAGCTGCAAAACGAAAATCAAATAGACATCAAACACATATCTACAAAGGAGCAGAAAGCAGACATTCTTACAAAAGCATTGCCAACTTCAACATTTTCTAAACTTCGATCTTCCATTGGAATTAAACAACATTAGATGTGTTCACAATGAGAGAAGGTGTTGAATATACATTGCTGAACGCATCCAATGAAAAGCATCCCACGGAATGCATTTTTAAATATGTACATACTTTGTTTCTTTTTGGTTTTTCGAATCAGTGTGTCAATGTTTTTGGTTCAGCTGCGTAGTTGGTTGCTTTTTGAAAGAACTCAAATAAATTACTTACTTTTGGTGTAAAACTTTTCTTTCTTTTTAATTCAACAGTATTCCTTACCGTTATTTTAGCTTATTTAATTTTGTAAAAACTTTAGTGGCGGTCGTTTAACCGATGTTGTATTCCATACATAATGGTAAAGTCCAAAATTTAAAACAGAAAAAATATGGTTTAATTAACATAAAAGCCAAATAAGGATACAGTTCAAATAAATGTACGGCAGACAAATCACGCGAGCATCGACTTACACTTTACCAATTTTGTCCACAAGGTGTAAGTGCACAGACCCAAGATATGTAGTTTGTTCCCTGTTACAATTTTTACTTGCTCTTTATATATGAGCAATTAAAAATCGAAATTCATGCAAGTATATAAGTATCTGTAGCTAGGTAGTTTTATACGACATACTGTTATTGAAATCGGAGCCATGTTTGGCTAATATTTTAATGCTATTGTACCAAGTTACTTTAAAAAGTAATACTCACCACACTTCTACTACCAGCAACTCAGTTATAGGATTTTGTTGAAGTGGACTAAGGAATAAATATATAAAATTACCCTGAGCTTCAAATTCCTCAATAAAATATTTAAATTACATTAAGAACTGCTCTCTCCATGAGGGATTAAGTGTCGATGGTACTACAGCAGTGCTGTATCGATTTGTAGAATTTGAATCAAGGTAAGCTGTCACGAATGGGTCTGACAATCCATTTGAATCCATCGAGAATAGATTTTCAGCTCTATCGATCTCAATTCTTAAAATTTTCTGAGGTGGCTTTTTAATATTAACATTCTTCAGCAATTTCAAATGCTTTACATTGGGTACTTCGAAAACTTCTCGTATGTACTCAACCAATGCTTTAGAGTTATTATCCGGATCAGCTTCGTCAATATTGCTCAATATAGTGAATAATATTTCTTCATATAACTCATTAACCTGTAAAAGAAGGTAATCATAAATTTATTTTATATTAGCAATGAATGAGAATGGATCAATATTAAAATTATTAATTATATAAAAGGTAATTAATTCAGTCATTATCAACACGTACGTAGAAATCCAATTTTTTCGAAGATGGATCTTTTTCTTTTCAGCAAAGTGTAGTAGAAAATGCATATTACAACACTTTTCTACATTGTGAAAAATAGCGATCACAAATTGTAACATAGAAAAATAATACCGATAGATCTTCTAATGTATGTTTGTGTACAATAGTGATCAGCATTGAAGCAAAGTCGATCTAGCCATGTCCATTTGTCTAGCTTATCGCAGTCAATCATGCTGTTTGCGACAGGCGGGATCGTGAAACTTTGTTGTTATGCTTTCTGATAATCAAACCTTGATTATCTGGCTCAGAGGTTAATTGCGCGATCATTGTCTGGAAAACATCAAAAAATCTTTTAACGGTTCCACCTCCTGCGAACGTCTAACAAACATCGGAGAGTCAAATTTTCATGAGAAGCTCCTTTCAGTCGAAAAAACTGCCCTCGGAAATGGCATTAAACTAAAGGTCTATTTCATTCGCCTGTCACACAGCAGGATTTTCCCGCTTTTGGAACCATTATAACTCCTGCGACTTTCCATTACCTTGGAACGCATGATAAACTTACCGCAGCATTTATAATATACAGAAGCTTGATCAGGGCTTTCTTTGGCAATTCCTTGAGGATCTGTCCATTTATTAAATCATATCCAGGGGCCTTGTTAGGCCTAGTATTGTCTGGCAAAGTTCGACCAACGACACGCTCTTTATTTTAAAGTTGTCAGGCGTCGTAATCGTACCACCAAGGTCTTCTGTTAGCGCTTGTCCGTCAAATGGCTTTAACGTTTCTTCCAGGTGCACGGCAAATAAATCCGCATTCTCTTGCCTCTTATTACATATTCGCATTTTTTTTTCTTATCGGTAGCGATTGCATTAGGGGTTTTTTAATACCTTTCATGGCTTTCCGTAGTGAATAATTCGAACATTTTTCCGCAGTCAAGCTTTCAAGATACGTAGAGGTCTCAAGATTTTTGAAATCTTTGATTGTTTTCCTGAGTTTATTAAACAGATGTTTTAAAAGAGTTTTGTTCTGGGGAGCTGGGGATTGTTGCCATCTCTGGCGTGCTCTCCTCTTTTGGCGTATCATTTCTTTTATTTCCGGCGGATGTTTAGCTTGGCTCTTTGCGACTTCTTTCCTCCTATAGGGAGTGTTGTTCCACGTGGCGTCCTGTATGACTTCAATAAATCTGACGACTTCGTCTTCTATTTTGTACAGTATACAATACTTCCCAAAGCCGTCCCAGTTAGTTTTGTTGGTAGTTAATCTAGGGGCCCCTTCTTTTTTTATTAGACTCTCGCTTATTGTCAAGATTAGTGGTTAATGATGTAAGGAGAGATCAAAACTTTCCTCGACGTTTGTAAAGTCTTTAGCTACACCTCTTGTAATAAAGAAGTCTACGAGGTCAGGAGTCTTTGCTCTGTCGGTGGGCCAACATATCGGTTTTCCAGTCGAAAAGAAGTAAAATGCATGCCGGCTTCGTAAAGTAGTCTGCCTTTAGTTGAATCACATCTTGAACCCCAAAATGTGTGTTTCGAATTGAAATCACCACCGATAATAAAATTCGGTCCAAGTGAGTCCAAAAGATTTATAAAGTCAGTCTTTTCTAGTTTGTATCGCGGAGGACAATTAATGGTCGCGATAATATTGTACGAGTGCTTCTTTCTTACGAGAACTGTACTTAGTTGCATCGCATCGGTCTAAATAATTGTATTTATAGAACACTCAATACAATCTTAAATGAATAGGGGAGATTCGCCTCTAGCCCTTTCGGACGGCTGGTAAACATGGTAAGCACAGTATCCTTTCATTTCTACACTAGATTTCTTTTTCAAGTGCGTTTCGGAAATTAAGTATATGTCAGTTTTGTTTTTTCAGTTCAAAACTGTTTCATATTCATACTTGAGTTCCTGTTGTGCGAGTTTTATGCTCAAGATTGCTCAATTTTTCAGATATAAGTTTCTTTATTTTGCTTTCCTCTCAAGTTTCGCTAGAATTATAAAAAGAAATTGTGAGGTTGGATCTGGAGCAATACTGCTTTTCTTATTTTCTTGCTACGCGGCTTGCGCATACGTTTGCCCACCAGAAGATGACGGCTTTCCTTTTCGGACTTTTTCTTGCACAACTTTCGTCTTTTCCTTGACAAGTTTTCTTTCTGTTGTTGCTTTCCCCGTAGAAACTTTAGGTTTAGAAATTCGATTTTAATATTTAGTATAGTTTTAATATTGTAAGTATCGTCTATATTCTCGTTCTTGTTCACGATTACTTCTTGTCGTTCCGTCTGCTGCTTCTACTTCTTGATAATAGTTATAGCGTCAAGAATTTTAAAGCCTTTAGTTTGAAGATAATTCTTCTTTGGTACACGAAGGATGTGTTGCTACAAGATGCAATGGCCTTTCTAACTTGTTTTCGTAAGTGTACCATGGATCTTTTCGGTATTTATTTTCTGGGACACTGCTCGGTAACCGTCGAAACCATTGACGTTAATTTCCCAGACGTCATTGCGCAGTGACGTTACCTTGAATGTCGATGCCAACATTCCTTTGAGGAGGCAATGCAATTTGTTATAATCGGAAAATCTAATTATGTTTATTGGGGGCGGAGGACAACACGAATGACCACAAGAGGCTAGGCCAGACCTTCTATGGCGCTGTTAGAGCCAAAGTATTTATTTTAATAAGCAGCCAAATCTTGAATGAAAATTCAGATTCTTCGGAGAACGGATAAAATCAAAAAAAGGAAATATCACAAACGTAAAAAAATAATGGAATTCAATAGCATTTGCAAAAAAAAATTTCTCTAATAATTCAAGCAAGAGTTCTGTTTAAAATGTCCATTTTATATTTGTTAATGAACATTTTAGCAAAAAAATTCATATATGTAACTCAATTTAGATGTTAAGGTCGAAAGCTATCAATAAATAGCAAACTAAGATTTTAGTCAATCTTATGGAAGCCATCGCGATATTATATGCGGTTCTCATAAAGGAAGCAAAGAGGAAGTTGTTCGATTTTGAGGGCAAAAACCGAACTTAACACAGCAGGGCCACCATCAAAATCTATTTGTGAATGGAGAAAGGTAGAATTAAAGTCTTTTGAAACAACAAAATCTTTTACATTTAACTAATTTAAAGTCAAGCAGGCTTAAACCTTTAAAATAAAATTGACCCCGACGGCAGGACAAATGCTGACTACAACTCTTCTACACTAGAACTTGCTATTTTCGAATTGGTTAGCATGAAACAGACGGTAGAATGTGTTTCTGCTGGTATGATTGGCTTATGCTGTTCTAACCAAAAACGAAAATTGAAAGCGGATAAGGAAAACTCAATTGCAAAACGGGTTTCTTCACCGGACAATGAAAAGAGTTTAATTGCATTCTAAACCCACTAGGTTTAAGAACCCATAGAGTTCACGAGTGGGGAAGCTTCACTCCTTGGGCATCACAATGGATCTATACTGATCTAAGTGTGGCGTAGTTTGTTTCACACTCTACGTCAACCCATCAAACCTAACCTAACCTAAACCCACTAGCATAACATTTAAACTATGAAATATCTTTCGATTGTAATAGAGATGTTTCTTTCCTTTTTTCCTGTTCACTTTGCTCAGGCGTATCCATCGTGTACATAGTTATTTTTTAAATACGTGTAACATATTTGCAAGAATTTTGCAAAAGATGGATTGGGTAAGGCCAATATCATGATCCTTTATAACACCAGTTTGATATACCACCTCAACAAAGAACCGCAAAACAAGCACTCAGTTTGACAACTGGTTTGACGACGTAGCTCTTTCTTGCTTCCTGGGAAGGCGTGAGCCCATATAGTAAATATTTAAACGCCCACTTATTGCCTTTTATATTATTTCTTGTGACTTCTTACTGAGAACAATAATTTATAGGATCTATAGGAGCAATTGATTTCGAAACCGATATGAGTAGTAGCTAGAGGTCTTCATGCTTATAATGAATGAAATATAATGAATGACCTGAAAAACCGAAAGTTAAAAATCTTTGATGCTGTTAACATAGTGAAACGGGAAAAACCTCAATTGGATGGTGAGTAAACTACAGTAAAGCATTGGCTACACCTTTTTATGCTTGTCTTTGAAAAAATGTGTGGAATAAAAAGGATACTCAATATGGTAGTTAAAATCGAATTCCTATTCTTACGATAGAAGGTCAGTGCCTCAAAGTAAGCTTTACCCAAACATACTGAGCTACAAAAAAAGCGCGATAAACTAATAAAGCCACAAAGTCAAGCATCAAGCCAAATAAGGAAGAGTAAACCAAAAATTAACAAAGAAAAAGCGACAAAAGAAAAGCCATCGGTTTTAGACATACACGTACGTTAAAAAAACGATCGGGAAAAGTAACTCTAAAATCGCTAAATAAAGGAAAGCCTAAAAGTCCTAAGCAAAAAGTGGTAAAAGAACAGCCTTATGACAGTAATGTACAAATATACGCACAAGCCGTGACATCTGAATGCAGTATAAATAGTAGTTCACAAGACCCGGTATCTGATGTCTTTTCTAATATTCTTACCAAACTTGAAATGAAAGTTAGGACCAAGAAACTTATTTTCGAAAGATTAGTTAAACTTGAAAATAATGTTCGTACCATGCGCACCGTAAAAGAATATAAAAAACATGTTAAACTACTTGCTTGGAACACCAATGGGCTTTTGCAAAGATTCGACTAGTTAGAAATGTTTATACGTGGAAACGATATTGACGTATGTTTAATGTCTGAAACACATATGACGAAACAATTGCACGCAAAGATTAAGGGATACTGTGGGTATCACGCATGTCAACCATCGGAAAGGCCAAGGGGCGGGTCATCATTATATATAAATGAAAGTATCGAACATTCGCCAGAACTAAAAACAGAACTTAATACAATGCAAGTACTAGTATACACTGTACGGGTAAGAAATAGACACTATTGTTTTAATATCTCATTTATTTACTGCCTTAATCGAATCGCGCTTTATAGGAGTGATTTCATAAACATTTTTAAATCGCTTATACCACGTCTTACAATAGGTGGTGACTTTAACGCAACACACACATTCTGTGGCTCAAGATGTACCTCACAGAAAGGTCGAGTGCTATACGATGCGGGTATGTAATATATCTGTGACTATAATTCGACGGGTAGACCTAATTACTGGCCAACTGATACCAATAAAATACCCGACCTGATTGACTTCTTCGTCGTAAAAGGAATGCCTCGCAATTGTATAAAATTTAAAGAGAGCTACTCGTATCATTTGTTTTGTGATCATTCTCCAGTCATTCTAATGATGAGCGAAACCCTGATTAGGGAAGAAGTACCAGCCCGACTAACTAACGGTAAAACTAATTAGGAAGTCTTTAAGAAAGATATTGAAGAAATTGTAGATTTGAGTGTACTATGAACTAGATATTGAAGTCGATCACTTCTTTAAAATCTTTCAATATGCCACTTGGAATACTGACAAAAAAGCAAGAAAATTATGCCCTAAAATATCCCCCGGAAATTGAAGAATTGGTGGAAGGAAAAGGGAAAGCGCAAAGAAAATGGCAAAGAAATCGTTTCCCACAACATTAAGCACATGCAAATCGTTTGTGTACTTTATTTAGAAAAAACAACCAATCACAGGAGAAGTTCTCAAAGAATTACCTAGGAAAGATGTAATTAAAAACTTTTGTATATTATAAATGTTGCCCTTAGACTAAAGTATGTTCCAAGTCAATGGAAATTGCGGAAGTTATAATTGTTTCAGAGCAAGGTAAACCCCCGATTGGAAAAGAGGCATACAGACCTATCTCGCTTCTTCCACTTACATCCAAAGTTTTCGAAAGGATATTGCTCAAACGGGTGCAACCGGTTATATAGGTAGAAGAAAAATATCTTACTCCGAATAATCAGTTCGGATTTAAATGCAAGTATTCTACAATTGATCAAGTACGTAGAATAACCGATGTAATTGAAATAGCTCTTGAAGAAAAGAAGATTTGCTCAAGCGTATTTCTAGCCCTTCTCAAGCCCTTGATAAGGTTTGACACAAAGGCTTGAAGTTCAAATTGCGATAAGTTTTGCCAAGACATTTACAAGTGTTCTAGGTCCGCTCTTGTATCTGTTGTATACTCGTGATACACTGAAAGCAGAAAGCACCACATTATGTAGGTACATTTGCCGATGACACTGCCATTTTGGCGACAGGAAAAACTATCGAAGAAACCACTAAAAAGTTGCAAGAATCATTAAATAGTTTAAATAAATTGACACAGACTCGGCGAACGAAACCAACGAAACCACATCTCTTAATGTGAATTTTACCTATAAAGAAGTAAATAATTTACGTATCTTTGTCAATTCCGTCAAATTCCTTTTTCAAATGAGGCTAAATACCCTTGGGTATTCCTTCCTTCCTCTTTGCTTCCTTTTCTTTTTCGCGTGCGGCTCCCACTTTAACTTTGCGTCAGGTGTCAACCCGAGATATTTAGCCTCGTTTAGAAAAGGAATTCGAAAATAAATACAGTGAAATGTATTGGTTACTAGGAAAATATTTCAAACTTAACGTAGAGAACAAATTGCTTTTGTACAAGCAAGTCCTTAAACTGCTGTGGACATACATATGGTATACAATTTTGGTACCAAAAAAACGATTACAATATTTTAGAAACTTTTGAAAATAAAATGCTAAGAGAAATTGTCAGCGCACCATGGTACATAAGAAATAACGTTATTTATATAGATCTCAAAATTGCCACTGTGGAAGATGAATTTAAGAACTTTACGCGAAAACACAAAAAGCCGAGTAGAAGGGAACGTGAACAATATAATTCTACAAATTCTAGTTGAACAAAATTTAATGCGCCGTTTACAAATATCGAAGCCTTTCGACCTAACTCAATAAATTACAACCGCATTAAAATTGAAAGATATCTGCCAAACGTTTTAATCTCGTTATATAAAAACTCCTTGCTAAGTCAGTACTTAGTTGCAGTAAGAAAGAACAACTTTTAAGGAAGACTTTTTTGTGGGATACAAATTCCACACTACTATGAGCTCACATTTTACGATACTTATAGTGCTCTTTTGAAAAAGAAAAAAAAATAAAATCTTTTAATTTTTTCTTAAAGGAAACAAAGTAAGTAAAACGCTTTATTTGTAACGCGGTATTTGTTTATTTTATTTTTTTTTTTGATTCATTTTTTAAATGAATTAAGTTTTTTTTTTACTTAAATTTTGTAATTCAAAATAATGCGAATACACAATGTTGAATACAAAAAAAAATATATCGGAAACAAGTTTACAAAAATAATATCAAATTAAATTTTTTTCTTTTAGCCAACGTAAGACGAATTTGTCATCACATAATATTTGTAAGCTTATTGAGATAGCAGAAACAACGGTTATTATTCGTCTAATCAAGGAAGATTGCGAAATGTTAGCTGTCATTGGCCCCAAACTACGGTTTACTCTTTCTACCTCTCCATTTGCCTGTGGCGAACCGGTAGCGATCTTTACGTGACGTACACTATTTTTCTTCAAAAATTCTTCAAAACTATCACTATCATTTTGCTCCTTAAAGCTCTCATTTTCAACTAACATTTTCATTCCTTCGATTTTAAATGCCAAACTAATTTTGATATCCTTCAAGAAGTCTCTACTAAAACTGCTTCAAAGCTCAGCTACCACAAATTCAAGGGTGGCCGTGGTGTAGTGGTAACATCATCGCCTGTCACGCTACAGGTTCACGGTTCGAATCCTGATGTCAATAATCATCTATTTATTTCGCATGAAATAAATAAAAAGTCGATCAATTGCGAAAGCTTGTGTCAACTCTACTGCGAAGGCATAACACTGGCAGTAGGGCGGTCATATAGCTAAAAATGCAACTTGATCGTGATGATGACATCAAGAGGACGGAAAAAAATACTGTGAATCATGAGCAACGACAAAAGCAAACAAACAAGCTCCCCAGTTATCTGGACAGCCACCCTTGGAGTTCACTGAAACTTAATACCAGCTGAGTTTCAAACCAACTACACCAATCTCTCTTTCTCTCTGTCTCTTCCCCTTTCCTCAAATCGCCCGTGTCCTAAAATTAGTATAAGGGTATTCATAACCCCTTCCACACGTGCAAATTATAAAAAAAAAAAAAATAAAAAAAATTAGATCCAATTGTACTCTACATTTACAAAAATTTATAAGGCTCGAAATCTTGGGTACATAAGACTTCTGGATAAAACTTCCCTCTTTACAAAAATTGTAGGTTTTCTTACATATTCGCTCTCTTCCAGAAGCTTAATGGACTCCGTGATGATCCAGACTGCCAATGGAGTTGCAATTGTTGCATCTCAACTTACCCTCCGATATTGGCGAACTGACATTTGCAGCTGACGACGACGACGTGGCTTCAGCGTTACTTTGGAAAACGCCTGCAACAGCTGCAACTGCGAGGTATAACACTGAATATTGGCTTGGATCCTCAGCTGTCCGCCCGGGATCCCTTCGATTTGATAGTCCACCATCTCGTCGTCTTCGACGTAAATTTTATTTGCTAAGATCACTTTGTCGTTATTATATTCCGCAAAGCTTTCGGTGGCACGCCACTTCAAAGCTTACGCTGCAACTCCAAATAGTTTTCTTTGGAGCCGAACAATTCTTGCATCAGTTCCACCAAACTAACCACGCACTCGTCAACAAAATTCGATTTGAAATGCAGCTGTGCTTTACCCTTTAACCTGGTCATCACCACCGCACGCATTGTGTTGTCGGCCGATGTACCGATGCTTCTGAGCTGCGAAACCCAGATGCCTAAGCAAGCACCACCATCATGCTCTACCAGGCCTTGAAAATGTTAAACTAACCAGAGAGTGAGTCGGAAGCAACTACGAAAGACGCTCTGTTACGCTTGCTGTTGATGCAGTATGCTCCAACTGAGCAACTTTCGTCAGAAATTCGTCTTCTCTGGCAAGAAGATCTTTTCGCGTCTCACAGCTCCAATTGTCGTCGACAGTATTCGAGCTCCTCACTTTGTGCGTTGTTCGCGTTAACCTGCTGTTGCTGAAACTCCTCTTATTGCGGAATTTTGCTGTATTTGTCTTAGCTGTTCGTCCCGTTGTTGTGGTATTTATATTGTTGTCCTAAACTATTAAGAAACGCTGGCGTCAAGTGGGTTATACGAGTATAACGTAATAAGAGGAGCCACACGAATCGATCTTAATGCGGGGAGTTGTACAAGATCACATATTGAAGAATATGTCACAGCAGAAAATATTCTCTGCTTTAGTAGAAAGTGAAATAACTGAACAGTACAGCACTCTGTATGGAGTTTAAAATTTGTGATTGACTGAAAATGATGCACCTTTGCACTCTTTCAGAAGAACTAGGCAAATGAAACAACTAATTAGAAATACCTATTGTATTTCAGTATTAGTAAAAACCGATTATGAAACACTGTTCAATAGTCTCGCTAAAAATTTGGATGAAATATACAAAAAAATGAACAGTCGTTTGCAAGAAAAAAGCTCGCCGAAACAACGCTGCATGGATTACGAGGGAAATATTAGGAAGATGCAAATATAGAGACGGACTTTACCGATGGTAGTTAAATAATAGAACCAATTCAATATACAATCAGTTGCATAATCAGGTCAACAAAGAGATATCTAAATATAAAGGTGATATCTACAAATTGAAGTTTGAATAAACAAAGTACGATCCGAAAAAAGATGGGTATTAATTAACGAGGTATTAGGAAGAAAAAAACCTGCATTGGATGAAATTATTGTACGAAGCTTCTCAAAAAACAAGAGTACAGTTTTACTGGCAAGCGAGTTTGCTAATCTCTTTCCGCTACAAGCTGCATCTATCATTCATGGGTGTAGCACTATAGAATCCAGTAATCGTAGTGATGTACTGCGTGACTCTATTTATGCAGCTGATACAAATTGTACGGAGGTGATGAATCTGCTACTGCGCTTAAATACACAGAAAGCCCCTGGGGCAGATGGGTTTAGAGCAATCGACCTGAAATCAAATGCCGAAGTCTTTGCTCCCATAATCACAAAATTGATTAACCTCAGTTTTGACACATCGACGGTGCCAAACAAACTTACAGAAGCAATTCTTCGACCAATCCACAAAGGAAGTGCTAAAAACCCGGTAGCAAATTATCGCCCAATAGCTATATTACCAACCATAGAAAAGATTTTGAAGCAAATAGTAGCAGACAGAATATAGAATTTTATCAGAAAACACAGCACGAATACGAATAAACTTCTTGACGATTTTGTGGATCCTGCAACCTAAGTAAAAGTCATCATCTACTGGTATTGTTTCTTGATTTCGACAAGGCTTTTGATACTACTGACCACAACAAACTCGTAGATCAATTAAAAGAATACTTGTACATTGAGTGAGACATTATCTTAGAGCGAGGACATTTCGAGTATGAATAAAAGATTCACTCAGCAGTGTAAATAAACTACAGTATGGAGTTCCACAAGGTTCAAACCTCGGACCCCTGCTCTCGTATATAAACGAGATGCTGAAGTGTCCCCAGAAGAACATTCCGTTCGCATGTGCAGATGATACGGCGATCGTTGTATGCCAAAAACAATAGGGGAAGCAACGAAGATGATGCAGGCAGAATTCAACGAAGTTGAAAAATGGTGTCACGATAATGGTCTTATTATCTACGGATCACAAACGAAACAGATGCATATTCGTAGCCCGCAATTTCCAACATCAGAAATTATAACAAAAACCTTTAATTCTACAGATCTAAGCCATTGTGAAGTTATTGAGATAGTCGATACGTACAAGTACCTTGGTGTAACCATTGATACCATTTCCTCTGAGAACCGCACATTAGTAACTTGTGTAATAAGCTGAAAGGATTGGTATTTGTGCTGGTATGCTTGCAATACAATTCAATACCTGTGTGCTTGCAACACAAATCAATACCTGTGTACGCAAACAAGTTTACCACGTTCTTGTCGAATCAAGATTGAGATAGGAGCAAACGCACATTGATAAATTGCAACACATCCAAGACAGAGCCCAAAAACTCATATCAGAAAGGCAATCTGCCAGAAATCCAGTAAAGGTCTTGAATGTAAAGAATATTTTCGACATGAGAGCGGCGTTGGAATACTATGATGATAATTGCTTCCGGATACCAATTAACCACCATTTCAACATAAGAAGACGAGCAGAAGGTCTACACCAAATTCCAAGTTTCAACAATGTCTACGGAAGAGAAGAATCTTCTCCACAATCTCAGAAATATAGTCGAAGTAAACTTGAGAAAAAGTAGATTTCATTGAAACAATAACCTAACGTGAATTTAAAATATCATTCCATTCAGTTAAAGTTTTAGTAAGAATGAAAAACGTTAAATAATATCAACTTTCTCCTTTCTTATTTCTGTTTTATTATTTTTGGATTTAAAGAACAAAAAAAAAAATTCACCAGATGTTAAAATAAAATATATTTGCTGAATTAACATCCTGCAGATAAGTTAGTTTGGCTTCGCAGGTAAATAGAAATATGTAATTCAATGTAAAATTATACAAAAACAAATTGAAATTGAAATGTAAATTCAAACTTCTAGTTGACGTTGCTGTGCCGGTTCTTCTTTGTCGCTGCCTTTTTTTTTTTTTTTCCGGGGGATGGTGAAAAAATCTTCCATAGACACGATGAGGACAGCAAGCGCGTGCACGTGTCAGATTCTTACTGACTAAAAAAAAAACCACCCTGCGATTTAATTTGTTATATATTGCAACTAAGAAGGACCTTATCAAGCAATTTTTCTATCATGAAAAAAACTCGTTTGGCAGGTTACTTTCCACTGAAAGATCCTGCACGTTCCGCAATCTAGGCGCGGTTGATTCCTATCCCGCCAAGTCGAAAGGTTTCGTCCTTTGTAGCCGGCGCAATAAATTGCTTTCATCCAAAATTTGTAGGATTGTATTGTTGACATGTCCGATTAGTCGGTTTCTATGCTTTCTCGCGAAGCTTCTAATTTCAGCTTCGATTGTCGGAATTCCGAGATCCCTGTGGATATCATCGTTTCTAATATACCACGGTGCATGCACAATTTCTCTTAACACATAAACATAAGTGTACATGAATAATACCAGTGCTTCCAAAAGTGCAGTAGGATATGACACAATAAATATTGCTACAAAATGTTGGAAAGCGGATATTAGCATTTAGTAATCCGAAAATAGGATATTTTTGCATTTCTGTTTTTTTTTTGTCACTAAAAACTGCTTCATTTTTTGTAAATCCTCCAATGGCTGACAGAAATTGACTAAATTGTTAATTATTTACAGGAACACAATGCTTAAAAGAAAAATAAATCATTAGAACAAAATCAATTCAAACTAATGTTTTTTTTGTTTTTTTTTTGTTTTTTAGATTACTAAATTATTGCTATTATTGGCAATGTACATCAAGAACATTTCTAACAAATATGCAGCACACTCTACATTTCATCTCCGTTGACGCTGGTTACCGACATTTCAGAAAGCGAGTTTCCCAACAAAATTCGGAAGTTGTGTGAAGATGTTTAGCAACATATTGCATGCGTTTCGAAAGGATTGGAGAATGTCAAATCAAATTAGGATCGAAAAGGATTTTCGAATAGTTTATATATACGACTGAAATATAGTGTGGAAATATAGGAAAACTGCTGACTGATTGAGGACATAATTATGGAACTAACTGTGATATATTGGAGTATGTGTAGCTAGGCTGTCACATTGTCAGCCATTTTACTACATATATTCCCAAGCGATTAGTAATATAACTATATTTTTACACGGTTGTTTACACGATCCTTTAGTTATGGACCCACTTTCTTTTGACCTTAATGTCAATATCTACGAGTATGAATATTGTATAAATAGCGACAATATTTTTGTGTTAAAGGGTAATTAAATTTCCCCTAGATGCCTTTAATGTGCTCCAGGTTGCACGTTCAATACGAAAGGAACACCGTACATGAAATATTAAATCCTTGCCAAAGAATGCAAATTGAAGACAGATGGCTAATTTAAACTTAAATGTTGTGTCTGTTGTTTAATTTTTTGTAATTATGTTGTGTTTGTTATTTTATTAAACGAGTTCCTTTTTTTTATTTTACGAATTAATTTTTAATTTTCTGTATTCACTGCATATAGTATATTGCAGATCTCTGATTTAATTTTATACACATATACATATGTACATATATATAATATAATATCACATATACTCCTCATATCACTCCTTTCTCTCTTTTCATATTAAACATGCTCATATTTATATATCTATCATATGTTGTGTAATTTTGTTTGTCTATTAACTCTTATGAAAAACTTAATTAAATACAAAATTGAGGCATGGACAGTATTTTATTTTCCATTTGTATATAATTGAAAGATTTTGCTAAGACGTCATCCAATAATTAGATACATAAGTAGTTGTAGACTCTTTTATAAAATGGAATAGTTGAGTTCGGAAAAGCATTGATTATGACACCAACGGCTCTAATCACTAATTCCGAAAATTAAGCCACTAAACATTCCCTAAAGCTGCATTGGAAAATAGGGCTTCTATGTTCAGCATAATTGCCTACGAACTGAATAAATATGAATATGACTGACCGGACAAAAATCAGTTACATAACAATTATTCCATCCACAGATGAGACGACGCGACACACAGTATCTTTATACGGTTTCAAATTTGCATTTTTGTTACTATCACACATTATTTGCTTTTTCTGCATTAAATATTTAATTCTTTTTGAATAGCCCACCTTTAGAGTAACTTATTTAAAGAAATGCATACAATATGTAGTATAACAAACTATACTGTAATCGAAATATATTAATAGAGAATTACTTTAATTTCTCCACAAAATTGCAAAAAAAAGGAGTTAACTAATGCTTTGAGTTTCGAAATTTTAACAGACAACATATTGTAACATGCGAGCTACGGCTCGAGTAGATAAAACGATATTCTGTGAAATTTATTTCTTTATTTTCTACTCTATAGAACAATTCAAGTTCACACTATACTATTCTTCGCAAATTCTTTTCTTACAAGGTCTCTTTCCTCTCAAATCACTTTATCTCCTTTCAATTACTTAATTCACAAATCCAAACTAATTACTTTTTCTTGTTCACTCTCTACTTTCAATTTATCACCAAATTACAACTTCGCCCATTATCACTTTTCCAATCTCTTCGCCACGGTTCTAAACCAACTGTGTCTTTTTTTGATCGCCATCTGTCCTTATATAGCAGAAGTTTCTGATAGCCAGAAACTTCTAGCAAATTCTTCGACCACTGGAACAAGAGAAATAATTCTTGCAGTTACAATTCCCTTTTATCCCTGATATTATTCGTCTCTTTCGTTGACATGAACTGTGGAGACTTCGTCCCAGACACGAACCTCGAATGAAAGGACAGTTCGAACCAAAATTCTGCCAGAATGGAAAGTCACTTCGGAATTTGCTGCATAGACATAGGAGCGTAGTTATTATTATGCTACACTGCCCCCCTCTTAGACGTGTTCGTCCCGAACAAGTGCATCCTCATTTCGGCCATTGTATCGACTCAGTCGGTCCACATGAACCACTTTCATTTTGGCCCTCGGTCCTCGCTGGATGCGGTAGACAACATCGTTGATGCGGGTTACTATTCTGTAGGGACCTTCCCAGTTCCGCTGTAATTTAGGTGATTTCCCCTTTTGGCGATGGGGATTATACAGCCACACCAGATCTCCTTCCTGGAATCCTGACGTTGTTGCCTTGGCATCATACCTGGTCTTCATGCGGTCGCTCGTCATCTTAATCTGACTTCTGGTCCTTTGGTGTATGTCCCTAAGCCTTTCCCTAAGGTCCGCCACGTACTCTTCTTCATTTCTGGGCTCATTGGTAGGAGATCCAAATTTCACCTCACTGGGTAAACGAGCTATTCCACCAAATAAGATTTCGAACGGCGTATGTCGAGTAGTGCTATGCACGGCACTTCTATAGGCCATCAAAAACAAGGGAATCTGCCGGTCCCAATCCCGTTGGTAGTCACCTACGACCTTCGAGAGATGTTCGTCCAAAGTCCTATTGAAACGCTCCACCATACCGTCCGACTGTGGATGAAGCGGGGTTGTCCTTGTCTTTTTGATTAGGAGTAGTTGACACATCTCTTGGAAGATTCTTGACTCGAAGTTCCGCCCTTGGTCAGAATGCAATTCCAAGGGCACACCGAATCTGCTAACCCAATTGTAGACGATCTGCTCCGCCACGGTTCTGGCTTCCTGGTTAGGGATCGGAAACGCTTCCGGCCACTTACTGAAGTAGTCCATCACTACGAGTATATACCGATTACCATTGTCGGTTTCCGGAAAGGGCCCTGCGATGTCGATGGCGATTCGTTCGAAAGGTGCTCCCACGTTGTATTGGTGCATCTTACCTCGAGTTTTGATTCTCGGACCCTTGCTAGCTGCACACACGTCGCATTTTCTGCACCAGTCTTCGATATCTTCCTTCGCTTTTAACCAATAAAAACGTTCTCGTACCTTTTCTAGCATCTTATTCACTCCCAAGTGGCCTCCGGTCGCCCCGCCATGCATTTCCTGTAACACCTCCTTGACCCTAGTCCGCGGTACGACAAGCTGCATTACAAACGACTTTCCGTCGGAGGATTCCCATTTTCTTCTCAGAACACCTTCTTGGACATGGAGGGAGTCCCACTGCGCAAAATATGCCTCTAAGGTCGGGCTTCTGTGAGAGATGTCCTGATGATCCGGTTTCTCCATGTTCTCCTTCCAGGCCAGAATCGGCTCGATATCCGGGTCTTCCTTCTGAGCGTTCCGGATCCCATCTACGCTCCAGCCGGCGATAGGTTCGGCTCTCATTCTTTGGATGGAAACCAGCTCCCGTTCTTCCTGATGCGCACAATGTTTACAATCCGTTCTGCATGGTCTCCGGGACAGTGCATCCGCATTAGAGTGGAGTTTTCCTTTACGATGCTGTATTTCGTAGTCGTAGATTTGCAGCCTTTCGATCCATCTTGCGACCTGACCCTCAGGACTCTTGAACTGTAATAGCCATTTTAAGGCTGCATGGTCTGTGCGAAGAACGAACTTCCTCCCGTAGAGGTATTTGTGAAAATGCTTCGTAGCCAAGATCAAAGCTAGAAGTTCTCTCCTTGTCACGCAGTAGTTCCTTTCTGTTTTAGAGAGCACCTTGCTAAAGTACGCAACCACCTTCTCTTGGCCGTCATGCACCTGGGAGAGTACGGCTCCTACCCCGACATTACTAGCATCTGCATCCACAATGAACGTTTCCCCGGGAGTGGGGTAAGCCAGTATCGGGGCATCGCATAGCCGTTGTTTAAGTGCCTTGAAGCTCTTCTCGCACTCAATTGACCATTTGAATTGTTTTCCCTTTTCCGTCAACTGGTGCAGGTTCTTTGCGATCCCGGCAAAATCCTTCACGAACCGTCTGTAGTAGGTGGCTAGGCCCAGGAAGCTCCTTAGTTGGTGTTTGTCTTTGGGGACTGGCCAGTTTTTCACCGCTTCGACCTTCTCCGGATCGGTTCTCACCCCTTTCGCTGAAATTATGTGTCCCAGGTACTTGACTTCCGCTCTAAACAGGGCGCACTTCTTGGGGTTGAGCTTCAGGTGGGCACTTCGAAGCCTTTGAAACACATCCCTTAGATTGTCTCGGTGTTGCGCAAACGTTTTTCCTACGACGATGACATCATCCAAGTATACCAAACAGGTTTTCCATGTTAACCCTTGCAGGACACATTCCAGCAATCGCTCGAAAGTCGCCGGAGCATTGCACAGCCCGAATGGCATTACCGTGAATTGCCATAGCCCATTTCCTGCGGTGAAGGCGGTTTTCTCCCGGTCTTCTGGATGGATCTGTACCTGCCAGTAGCCACTCTTCAAGTCGAGAGTGGAAAACCATCGGGCTCCTGATAGTGTGTCTAGCGTGTCGTCAATCCGTGGCAGAGGATAGCTGTCTTTCTTGGTGACGTAATTCAGCTGCCGATAGTCCACGCAGAACCGCGTGCTGCCATCTTTCTTCTTAACCAGTACAACCGGTGATGCCCACGGACTTTTGGAACTTTCAATCAGACCTTCTTTCTCCATTGCCGACACCATCTCTGCAACTTCTGTCTGCTTTGCCAATGGAAGGCGCCTAGCAGGCTGACGAATTGGTCTAGTATCACCAGTGTCTATTCGATGTTGCACCAGGTGTGTTCGGCCGTATTCTCCGTCCTGTGAGGCAAATACATCAGCGTACCCATTGATAAGATTCTCTGCCATAGTTCGCTGCTCCTGATTCAGCTCAGTGGACTGGAGAATCGTCTCTCTCGTTTCCGCTGTCCAAGGTGATGGGAGAGGTTTTGGAGCATCACGTTCAGATATTGTTGCGACGGCGGTAATCGACGTGCATTTTCCAGTCACCTCCCCTCGCCTTAGTTTGACAGTGTGTGGTCTTGCGTTCAAAACTCTTACTGGAACCATGGTGTTCTTTGGTTCGACTAACGTCTTTCCCACGATGTAGTCTTGAGAATTCTTCTCTGGGTCTGGTTCTACTATGTAGAATCGGTGGCTTCCAAGATCACCTTCCAGCTTCGTCCAAATGATTGTCTCTGAAGACGGCGGCAAAACTTCGTCTTTGCTGATGACTGTCCTGAGAGTTACGGCATTCTCATTTCCGTACACCATCGGAATCTCCACATTTCGATACCTCAGTACTTGCATCCCGATGTCCAAGATTACTTCATTTGCTTTCATGAAGTCTACTCCGATGATGCACTCGTCGCATATATCTGCCACCAGAAACGCATGGGAGAACGTCAGTCCTGCCAGAGTAATCGTAAGACGAACTTCTCCAAATACCTTCGCCATTTCCCCTGTTGCAGTCTTCAGGCAGTAGCTGTTAGTGTTGTGCAGCCAGGAGCTTTTGACGATATCTCTTCTTGCAATGGAGGCAGTGGCACCTGTGTCGATGGTGGCTACGCACTTCTTCTCGTTGATTAGTGCTTCCACTGTCAGGCTCTTGTTACCCCGTTTGGTTTGCGAAACTTGAATGGTGGTCCTGGGGGCCTCGATTCCAGTAACCAACTTCTGCTCCGCGAAGTTGGTCCTTACGCATCTCCCGACTGCTGGCTTTGGGAAGTCTGACCAACAGGATGCTTCTTCTCTGCTTCTCCTACTTCCGCAATGTGGACAATTTCCTCGTCTAGGTGCACTTCTGCACTGCCGTTGTAGGTGTCCGGTTTGGTTGCAATTCCAGCAACGGATTTGACTTCCGCGAGCTTTGACGGCTGTTCTCTGGCATGAGCATTCCACGACGGACATTTCCCTGACACGGTGTATTCCCTGGTATGCTTGGTCCGCAGCCTTCATTGACAAAGCGAATGCCAATGCCTCGGGGAGTGTTCGCTTTTCAGCCATCCTTACCGCCATTTGCAGTTGTCTGTCCTCTATGGCCTGAATAAAAGCTTCCACCGCCATTTCGTTGATAAGCTCCTCACCGGCTTTAGGGTATGAAAGATGGGCTAGTCGCTCTATATCCGCTTGCAGCTGTTGGAGCGTTTCCCCCCTTTTCTGGACTCGACTACGCAGCTGAAATCTGTATACCTGCTGCATGTGTTCATCCCCAAACCGCATCTCGATAGCCTGAACCAGAGAGTCGTAGTTCTGCTGTTTATCTTCCGGGATGGTCTGCAAGAGCTCCGCAGCTGGACCCCTCAGTGCAAGCGTGAGTGCAATAGACTTTTCTTCATCGTCCCAGCTATTGGTCATTGCGGCCGCTTCGAATTGCCTCTTATAAATTGGCCATGATGTTTGACCATCGAAGATAGGAGGCTGCATCTCCTTTCTTCTCAGTCCGTCAGTGGAATATTCCCGTGCTTTCTGTCTCTTCACGTTGCTGAGCTCCTTAGCAAGATTTTCGACTTGCTTTCCTACTATCTCCAATTGCGTATCCGCTTTTTCAAACTGAGTCTCTATCTTCCCGAACTGAGTTTCATGTTTTTCAAAATTTTCATCGAATCTAATTTCGACTTTTTCGAGTTGCGTCTCGACCTTCTCGATTTTCTCTTCGATCACTTCGAATTTGGATTCCAAGTTCTTGTTTTGCTCATCAAGTTTACTTTCCAGAGCATCTAGAGAATTCTTTTGTTCGTCCATTGCTTTCTTTTGTTCATCCATTGCTTTCTTTTGTTCATCCAGCTTAAGTTCTAGAGAATTCTTCTGGTCGTCCATTGCTTTCTTTTGTTCGTCCAGCTTAAGTTCTATAGAATTCTTTTGGTCATCGAGCTTATGACTTTGATCTTCTATTGCTTTCTTTTGTTCGTCCATGACTAACTTAAGTTGCAGGAGCAGACTTGTTATACCCGGGTCGGCTACTGTACTTGCTGGTTCCTCTTCCACGTCAAACTCTATGTCATGCGGATTTTCACCTTCCTGCGTTACTGCTTCTTCCAGACGAATCAGTAGGGCATCTTTTCCCCCAGTTGTGTCGAGGTTCCGCTTACTGAGTTCTGCCTTTAGTTGAGTTATAGTTAGTTTTCCCAATTTGCGACCCATTTTGCGCAACTGATTAACTCAACACAGAAATCGTTTTTTTTTTTCTTTTGCAATTTCACACCACGGAAATAGTTATTCACAGAATAAGTTTTATCCCAGCTTCTGACACCAATGTAACATGCGAGCTACGGCTCGAGTAGATAAAACGATATTCTGTGAAATTTATTTCTTTATTTTCTACTCTATAGAACAATTCAAGTTCACACTATACTATTCTTCGCAAATTCTTTTCTTACAAGGTCTCTTTCCTCTCAAATCACTTTATCTCCTTTCAATTACTTAATTCACAAATCCAAACTAATTACTTTTTCTTGTTCACTCTCTACTTTCAATTTATCACCAAATTACAACTTCGCCCATTATCACTTTTCCAATCTCTTCGCCACGGTTCTAAACCAACTGTGTCTTTTTTTGATCGCCATCTGTCCTTATATAGCAGAAGTTTCTGATAGCCAGAAACTTCTAGCAAATTCTTCGACCACTGGAACAAGAGAAATAATTCTTGCAGTTATAATTCCCTTTTATCCCTGATATTATTCGTCTCTTTCGTTGACATGAGCTGTGGAGACTTCGTCCCAGACACGAACCTCGAATGAAAGGACAGTTCGAACCAAAATTCTGCCAGAATGGAAAGTCACTTCGGAATTTGCTGCGTAGACATAGGAGCGTAGTTATTATTATGCTACAATATTGACAGTACATTTTTCATATAATAAAAAAAAGCAGTAAAATTCATATATGCAAAAAAAATCAGTAAAGAATTTGGCTTCCGAACAATTAGTTTACCTCGAAGAAGTCCTATATAAATTGACATGATTTTGTTTTCATACGTGAAGATGGCGGCAAACATATAATAGGAGAAGGCTATTTTGTGTTAGTGATTTGGGTTCTTTTATCAATAAATCAGTCGTTGCACCAGTGAACAACCGCCATTTCACGCAACGGCAGCTTTAGTTTTCCGATTTTTTTTTCTTGTCGGCAATTGCGTGCATAGTCATCAAATCGCTCGTAGAAGTAGCAGAGCTGCTGCCCTCGGTGTCAGCACGTCTGGTTTGGTTATCCGATCGGCGCAGAAATTGTGAACAAATGTTGCTTTGTTTTTGTTCTTTAATGCGATTATGTCTACGCAAAATTTCAACGTATCCCCTCATGGTCATGGTTTCGCGTTAGAAATAAGCCTGTATACTTTTCACTGGAGTTATATGTATTGCACACATATGGGAACTGCACATTTCAAAAATCTTATCGCAAACTTCATCCGGTCAAAAGCGTGCGTTCGCACGATAGCTGGGTCACACCGTCCAGAATTGAGATGCATCATATGCGCCAGAATAGCGGTGGTTTTTATTTCCTCTGTGTCTTTGCCCTCAGCATTCGGTGTAATTGCGTCTCGGGTGTTAACTCAAAGTCATCATCTAGCATTTCCTTTAGGGCCAGGAATTTGTTTGTTGCAGATGGATTGATGACCAGCTCTCCAACGGCATTCAAAGCTTCATCTTTAAGACTGATTTACAAGTGGGCGCATTGTTTAGCGTAGCTAAGAGCTTGCGTTAGCCATGATGTTGTCAAATGTACCTGGCATCGCTTTTGATTGTCTTTTAGAGATCTGCGTCACTTCAGGAGGTTTCTGGATCAGTGTAGACGGGGTTTTCTGCCATGTTTTACGCTTTTTATATGGATTTCACGTCAAGGTCACAAATTTTTAGCGCTCGATATGGGACACTATAATAACCGAAGTCGAATAATCAGAATTGTTGCTATATACAATATTATAGTTATTATTTCGTCTTGGACTGTGTTGAAAGAAAAACCAAGAAGAAGTTTCGAGCCTCTCAACCGTCGTTATTTGAATCTCTGTGAACAATGGCATTCCTTCTTCGATAACTCCAAATCGAAAATCGAGACATGTCAACAGTTTTCTCTCTATTTATAAAATTTTGCTTTTGACCGATGTTCGTTTAGCTACCGTAGTTGACAGCTGTTGAAGTAAGTAGTTGCTAAAGTTAGTTACTGCGGTCGTTTACAGCTGTTCTGGTAGGCGTCATAAGCTCAAGAAGGGACAAATTGGGCCGGTTCAGTCGGCCTAAGCACTATGCTGAACTGCATCGCTAAGGCACCAATCGCCTAATGACCAACTGAAAAGGTCTACCAATTATTTTTACTATCCACTTCGCGCTGATCATGTTTCTATATTTTCTTGGATAAACATAATTATTTGTTTACAAAATCGAAGTGCAATCGCAGCATTAAGAATTTGTAGGTGACTTACGCGAAAGAGGTTATAAAATTATTGACGCTGTGAATCTCTTAAAAAAAGAGAGAAAACGACCCGACGGTGGAGAGGAAGCTGTAGTCAAACGTAAACTTCCGCTTTTTGTGATTTCGTTCGATAAAACGGAAAGACAGGAAAAGATATACAATATTCATACAATCATGAGTATGGTCATATGGCTACATGTCAGCACGAAGGTAATCCTTCAATGCAAGCGTTGCCAAGAGTTTAATCATACGCAGGCGTACTGTCGGAAATAGCCGCGCTGCGTTAAGTGCGCTGGAAAATACTTTTCTGAAAATTGCAGTTTGAGCAAAAATGAAAAAGCAACTTGGGGGTTTCGAGGTCGCAACAGTTGCGAAGGAGAAAATTTATAACGCCAACTGTGCGTGGAAAGAAATAAGTCGAAATAAGTAGGGCTCCTAAGTCGGCAGAGCGTGTTGCTAATCAGATTGAGCGGGCTCGTAAGCCAGTTGTTCAGATTTTTATTTTATTTTTTATAATCTGCGCGCCAAAGGGATTATGAATACCCTTATATTTTTTCAGGAGCTTTTAGGAAAATGGGGAAAAGGAACAGAGGAGAAGCTTGTGCACGTTGGCTTTAATTGTGTGAAGGCTGTAGTGAATGGGAAATACAGAGCCTGGTAGATCATTCCACATTCGTGTCATTCGGCTTATAAATGCATCCCTATATTTGACAGTACGACCGAAGTTTTGGAAGCATGTCGCGTTTGCGGGTGAAACTTTGAAGGCGAGGAATGCAAATGGCTATTTCGCTGGAGCATTTTTTATAAAAATAGCGATAAAATAGGGAGAGACACGAGATATTTCTCCGATGTTCAAGTGAATGTATGGAATTCACAATGTCTCTATCAAGTACAAGTTTTAACGCGAGATTTTGTACCGTGTCTAGAAGGTGCAAAACGGTCTTGGGTCTACCAGATCAGATATGGGCGTTATCAAAGTTCTCTTTGGATTGTCGTGGGGTGCGCATGACTTAGAAACTTACTTAAACTATAAAACTTTTACAAGATGAATTGTTCGGTGTGTTCTCAAAAAATTGACCTCATGTGTACAACAAAAATAAATTGCAGTGATTGCAAGCATTTTTTTCACTATGCATGTGTAAATATCACAGAAGAAGATGCTGATTATTTTAAATCTAGTGGTGTCACCGAACGCGCTCACCAAATACACGCCATCTGTGGTCTCACACCAGTTTCCGATAACTAATGAAGAAACCGTATCGCTATCTCACTCTTACCCAGTTTTCGCCATTTTTCAGTTTTATATCAAGTAACCCGATCCTTTTTTATCTTTGTCAAGAAGCGAAGGAAAAAGGTCAAGCAACTGCGGTAAGAGTTGTTAAAACTATTATTTGTAAAAACTAACCAAAATGTATCTTTAGAAATAAATAAATATTGAATTCATTTCTGCTTGGAATCGTTTCTGGACAAGTGGTAATCCGTTTCGATGTGATAAATGTGCAGTGTTAGGACGCCGTTCTCTGCATAATCCAGTGCCGGTGGTACCCAAGCTGAAAAACAGCAATGATCTGGCCTCAACTAACGCTAATATACAGCAAGCGGAAAGAAGCAATACTCTAACAACAGTTAATGTGTTGTCCTCATACAACGTAAACTGCGAGGGTGAATGCACTCTACAGATGATATACGCTAAGCTTTCGAAGTTGGAGGAAACAAACCATCGTTTTCTTCAACAACTAAATGAGTTGCGAGCAGAAAATACGGAGCTTAAATTAAAAGTGAACAACCTGG
Source organism: Pocota personata (assembly GCA_963082735.1). Taxonomy (NCBI): domain Eukaryota; kingdom Metazoa; phylum Arthropoda; class Insecta; order Diptera; family Syrphidae; genus Pocota; species Pocota personata. The sequence continues at coordinate 132,836,868 of OY720429.1, forward strand.
AGAGCAAGCTTAACTGGCAGCAACAACACCTTCTCAGCAATTCCATCGAAATTGTGGGTGTGTCTGATGTCAATGACACAAACGCAACCATGAAGGCAAAACAAATCTTCACAAAAGCTTTGTCCATTGATGTTCCTGATGACAAAATTGAGAAATGCTACGTCAAGAAAGTGCAAACAAAATCCTCTTCATCAAAATTGAAATCGATCATCTGTGTCAGATTCTCTGATTTAACAACGAAGCGGCAAAGAGGATAAACAAAAATAATCTCAACACACATGTGACTGGCATCGATGGTGTTGGCGACAGCAGCAGCAGCAGAAAAGGTAGCGGTACCGGGATTTTCATCAATGACTCTCTCACGAAGTACACGCTGGCTCTCTTCATGAAGGCAAAAGAAGCAGTAATGCAGAAGGGCGTAAAATATGTATGGTATAAAAATAATCAAATTCTCATTAGAAAGGATGAGGGGCGAAAGGTCATTTCTATTAAATCTTTTAATGATCTTGCACTTATTTAGTGCATTACGTCTTCTTTGTATAATATATGAATTTTGATAATGATTTAATCGATGACTTTTCTACCCTTATTCCAAGTTTTTCCAATTGTGATGATATTTTTACGAATAGTTCCTACTGCATTAATAAACTCTTTATTGTTCACCAAAATGTCAGAAGTTTGAGAGAAAACTTCTCAGCCCTTGTCACACACCTTGATTCTTTTAAGTGCGTTCCAGATATTGTTTTTGTGTCTGAAATTTGGATCTACAACTTTGAGAAAAATGATTACTGTATGCCCGGGTTCAACTTTTTTGCTAATACGAATGAAAATTACGCTGCAGGTGGAGTTGGGTGTTTTGTGAAAGAGCCCACTAGGACTGTTTCAGATATTTGCATCGATCATAAAGGTATATGCTTGCATTGATACATCTACTGCCTATACAATCTTTATTGATTCCCTTACGAAACACATTCTAAGTTGTTCCTCATTTCTGCCCTCCAAGAAGTTGAAAAAAAGACTTAAACCTTGTATATCTAGATTCTTATTAAATAAAGTTATAGGCAAAAATAAACTCAGAATGATGTGTAATAAGTATCCTGATAATTTGGGTTTAAGAAGGAAGTATAAGAAATTGTGTGTCGAACTTAAAAAGGAGATTCCGATTTGCCCCGATACCTATTATCGTGCTCAATTCAGCTCTGCAAGGGAAATTTAAAAAATGAATGGCAAGTAAAACAGCCTACTTAACAAATCCAATCTTTCTAAAAAACCTACTGTTTTACGTATAGACGACTGCGAGGTGTGTGACAAACATGCTATTGCTGATGCATTTAATTGCTATTTTGCTAATATAGGCTGCAGTTTACAACCTTGTCCAGTCCAATCGACTTGTTCTCTCTGTCCGGCTATTTGTGGATGTGCACCATGGCAAAGTAGCAGTTTTGTCTTTCAGCCCATAACTTCTCTCGAAATCTTAAAAGTTATTGATAGTTTAACTAAATCGAATTCTTGTGGAGCTGATGGTATCTCTAATTTCGCTCTTAAACAAATTGCTTGTTTCATAGTGGATGTCTTGGTAGATATTTATAATCGTTGCGTTCTTGCGGGAGTCTTTTCTGATGCTCTCAAGTGTGCGGATGTCATACCATTGCTTAAAAAAGGCTCTGCTGTAGAAATCGGCAACTATAGTCCCATCTCTCTTCTTCCAGTATTCAGTAAAATTTTTGAAAAACTTATGAAAAATAGGATAGTGAGTTTTTTAATTAAAACTAGGTTCTTTAATCCAGTTCAATTTGGATTTCAAAAAGGAAAGTCGACGGAAGATGCACTCTTACAGTTTTGTTCTCAAATAATGTCACACCTAGATGGGAAAAAATGTTCAGCGGGTTTATTTATTGACATTACCAAAGCTTTTGATATGGTCAACCACAATTATCTGTTGAGAAAACTGGAAAAAGCAGGATTCCGTGGTTTCATGTTGAATTGGTTCAGGTCGTATCTTGGAAACAGGTCTCAAAAAGTGAAGATAGGTGAAATAAGGAGTGAAATTAAGTTCTTTAATCTGGGTGTACCACAAAGCTCTGTCTTGGGTCCAATTCTGTTTTTAGTTTACATCAATTCACTGTTTGCTCTTAATTTCAAAGGATCACCTACTGCTTTTGCGGATGATATAGGTTTCTCTTATGGTTTGAACAGTCCTTTGGACCTGGTTTCTGATATAAATTGGGATCTAAATTTATTGAGACACTGGTTTGCTGAACATAACTTAGTTATAAGCTCAAAAACTAAAATAATGTTCTTCTACTTATCTTCCTTGCACAAATTTGAAGCGAATGTGTACTTTCACGCACCTGAGTGTCAAAAATATAAACTGTCTAATTGCAATTGTACGTCTGGTTTTCTCTCTCCCACATTTTGTAGTAGTCTAAACTGCAGTGATAAATGTTTTTTAATAGAAACAGTAGACGACTTTAAGTACTTGGAGCTCACTCTTGATTCTAGAATGAGTTTTTCGAATCACGCAGATACATTGGGAAAGTATTTCCGATGCACACTTAGACATTTTTATTATTTGCATAATGTATGCTCAACTAAGCCTTTAAAGATAATTTATTACGGAATTTTCCACTCTAATCTACAATATGCAATTGCTTGTTGGGGAGGTGTGTACCAAAATAAAATACAGCCGTTGCTGATTTTACAGAAATATATTTTAAGAAAAATTTGTCGAAAACCTCGCAGACATCCCAGCTATCCCTTGTTCTGTGACCTGCACATTTTTCCTGTTCGTCATTTGTATTGTTTTAAGGTGTTGAAAACGTTCTTTATGATGTCTGGTAATCGTAATTTCCATTTAATTTCAAATTATAATTTACGTGGAAACTTTTCAAATATGTTATCTGTACCCAACTTCCGCACCACTGCATACCGTAATTTTTTTTTCTGTTTTTTCTTATCGGTTGTTTAATAAACTCCCACAGTCTATCAGGGCAATATCAATACCTGGAACGTTTATAAAACAAGTTAAAATCTGGCTCTTCTGTTTTGACTATGTTGGTTTAGAATCTCTTATTTCTGATATTTTGGTTTAATTTTAATTTAATTTTAGATTTTACGGATTTTTGTTTTAATATTGCATCTTTTAGCAGTTTCCTTATGTTTATGATCAATCTATGTTCTTTTGAGCACCTGAATTTATTTTGTTCTACTTTGCAAGTTATTCTTATAGGGTCACCTTACCCATAACTTAAATTTTGATTGTATAAGCCCATTCAAGTGGCATTCAACTCTATTTTTTATTACATATGTATATTAAAAATACAGAATGTCACCAACATTTCTTATATTTATTCTAAGACTTTTGACATATTATATAAATTATGAAATTATTCTTTGTATCTTGAAATCATAAGAAATAAATATTGTATTTTATCTATCTCATCTTATCTTATATTTCAGCTTAGGGCGGATAAATGCCTTATAAATTGAGGCCAGATCAGACGGAGTAAAATATTTCTTGCACCGTTTAAGGTATCTTAGACATTTGCAGCATTTTTGGCGACCTCGAATATTTGATCATTCCATCGAAGATGGTTATTAATACAAATACCGAGAATGGCAAGTCTTTCGGTTTCAATGATACAAGTACCATCCATGGATAATGGTTGAGGGTTTTGGTTTCGCTTAAGAGACAGAAGACCGCATTGTGTTCTGAAAGCATTAAATTCCACTCTGTTGGTTAAACCCCATTTGATTATGCTGTCCAGATCGGAATTTAATGTGTTTAACATACGTTGCCGTTCCTCTTCTACGGCCGAAGAGCAAAGACCTAAGTTAGGGATCGAATATAAAAAACTGAGGGTACTGTCATCAACGAAGGAATGGATTGGATTAGAAGTTGCAGAGATCATTTATAAAAATATGAAAGAGAGTCGGAGACAAAACAGAGCCTTGGGGAACACCAGCATTTATTTTGTGAATCGCAGACTTGAAGCCGTCCAAAACAACTTGTATTGAACGCCCCGAAAGATAATTTCTAATCGATTGAAGAAGAGACTCATCGATGCCATATACACGCATTTTCGACAAAAGAGCCTGATGCCAAACTCTGTCAAATGCCTTTGAAATATCAAGCGCAACCATCTTCGTTTCGCCGAAGTGATCATCAAATCACCAGTCATTAAGGAGTTTTCGTGAATAGAGATATTTCATAAGCTGACGATTTATTAGCGTTTCCATGACCTTGAAAACTTACTTACTTATGTCCTGTATCCCCTTGTGGGTCCTATGTGCCTCAACAATGCCCAACTCTTTCCCAGTTGCCGTGCTTCCTTCTCAACTGTTCTGCGCCACGTACTCCTAGGACCGCCGCATATCCTGCCATCCTGGGTAAGCGGGTTGCATTGCATCGCTTGGTTAATTATGACCTTGGAAAGAAGGGACGTAAGTGCAATGGGTCCGTAATTGGACAGGGAGGAAGATTAGCCTTTTTTAGGGACGGGCTGGACAAATGCTGTTTTCCATATACTCAGAAAGAGACCTGAAAGGTAGGATAGACAGAAAAGCTTACGCAGAGGTTTTGCCAGCGTAGAAGAACACCTCTTCAGAACTATGGGGAGATACCGTCTGGACCAGCGTATTTGTGTACGTTAAGACCTTTGAGTACTTCTGCAACTGTACGAGTGCGAAAGTGGACTTGTCCCGTGGAAAATTTGATGATGATTTGATACAGGTGGCGACAAAGCATTATCTGGCAGAGTGGATTTGGCTGCAAAGTGAGCAGCAAGCAGATTGGCTCTGTCTAAGGAGCTGATAGATGGAATGTCATTGTAAATGAGCGTGGGGATGGCAGACGAGGCAGAATTTTTAATATTTTTGACGAATGACCAACAATTTTTACTACCTTTGGGACATTGTAGGATTTTTTGCCACAATTTTTTGTCACATACAAATTTTACATTTTTTTTACGACGAATATGAGCAATGCAGCCATTTCTGGCTTGTTTAAACTTTCGGCTTCCCTCAGATTTGTTGGCTTTATAAGACCGAAAACTAACTTCTTTCAACCTAATAGCACAGATAATAAACTACCCAGATGTCTCATTCATATGGGAAGAAGTGATATATGAAAACGAAATTCACTAAAAAAAAGCTTTCTAAAATGCTTAAACTTCTTACAAAAGGGAAAAAATCAGAACACACAACTTTTGTTTTTTCTGCTCACTTTTTAGTCGTGCTGGCAACTCCGTCCAGTTTTGGATCAAAGAAAGTCCAAGTGCTATCATTTCAATTCAAAAAGTTTTTAAAGAGCTACAGCAAAAAAGTGTCTTATACAACACGCGACAGCGCTTCAGCTATCGCACGGCGGAATATTGGAGTAACACTGATCACCCTACAGGAAACCCGTGGACAAAACAGGTAAAGTGATATAATATTCTCGTATTTGACACAAAATTGGAATACCGATAAGGCAAAGAGGATAAGCTTTCAGTGTGGAACCTAACTTGCGGATCGTAGATCACAAAACTTTCTTCTACCCTAAAGCTTTCCGAACTGTTTAAAAGCTTTCTTACCAGCACTGCCAAGTCAGAATTCTTTTAAAGCTAAATGAAATCAAAGGAAAACCAAGTAAATATATTCACGTCGCATTATATTTTTATTCTTATTTTTAAATCTTAAAAAAAAACAAAAAAAAAAAAAAACAGTAAAATAATGGGAATTGGTCGCACTTCTCCCCCAGGAGAAACCAGTGAACCCAATCATTCTAAAAATGTTCTGAAACAGAACTCATCAAATAAAAATTTCAGAAGCAAAAATGCCAAAGAACAAATAGAACAGAATTCTACAACTGAGTTAATAAACCTTAGGAAAAAAGTAAATGAAACAGAACGTATATGTCAAAATCTTAAGAAGGAAAATGGTGAACTGAAACTAGAAATGCTCAAAATAGCATCTGCTAAGAGCAACAACCCGAACGATAACACAACTTCCTTTGCCCAAATTCAAACCTATGAAACAGATGAAGGGGAATTAATCGTGGAAACTGAAGGGGCTCAGAAACGGAAAAAAAGGTTTTGTAAATCTGAGTAAAAAGCGAAAAGCAAATTCTTTACCAAAACTTACCACTCAACAAAAAATGACAGACAATTCAGATAATTCCAATCAAACAAATCGTATTGAAAAAATAGATCCTCGCCCTCCACCTATCATGGTAACAAATATAACTAACTATCAAGAACTTATAAACACTGTCCGCAACTTGATAAAGAAAGACTTTGTTATTCCACTTCTGAAGGATAAAACTTACAAAATTAATACTTAAACCAGTGAAGACTACAGAGCCATTACTAAAATGCTGTCTGCATCTAAAATGACTTGGTATTCTTACGAAGATAAACAATCTCGCCCCATTAGAGTCATTGCTAAGAATTTGCAACACTCTTTTGATTCAAATATGATTGTCAATGATCTTAAAACTCAAGGTCTCAAAGCGGTCAGTGCAGTTAATAAACTTCAACTAAAAACAAAGAAACCATTAGACATGTTTTTATTAACCTAATCTAAAAAGTGTACGAAATTAGGCATATCCTCCATTCCATAGTTACCATAGAGGCCATTAAAGCTTCCAAACTTATCCCCCAATGCACTAACTGTCAACTATTTGGGCACACGAAAAATTACTCCGGTAAGCCTCCTAGATGTGTGAAATGCGCAGGAGAATATAGCACCGTCAATTGTACTAAACCCTTAGACCTCCTTGCAAAATGTTACAACTGTGGTGAAGTCCATCCTGCGAACTATCGTGGATGTGCTGTAGCCAAAGAATTGCAAAAGATAAGGGATAATAAACTTAATCGCCAAATAAACGAAAATGCTCAAATTAATATCCAAACATCAACAACCAATGATACTACCGAAAACATCAAAGTACAGCAGAAACTGAAAGAAAATAATTCAGCAGATTTGAACGCTCGCCGACCCCTTTTTTCGCAGACAGTCAAAACTACTCATCCTATCAGAAAAGACCAAAGCATAATCGAACATACTCTAGCTAAAATACTGGATAAACTAAACAAACAAGAAACCTTTAATAAAACCCTTCAAGACCGTATTAGTAGTCTTGAGGGAAAAATAAATTACAATTTATAATGGATAAGTTCTTAAGAATCATAGCATGAAATGCGAACGGATTGAACAATCATTTAAACGAGCTACAAATAGTACTAGATACAGAAAAGATAGACATTTGTTTGATCTCAGAAACTCACCTTACAACCCAGTCATATTTCAAGTTGAAGAATTATAATTCGTACCATACAGTCCATCCAGATAATTGTGCGAGAGGAGGCAGTGCTATTATTATAAGAAATAGCATTGATCATTATGAAGAAGAAAAAATAAGTTCACTCAAGTTTCAAACCACTACCGTAACTGTAAAAACTAAAAATCAACCGCTCTCAATAACAGCTGTCTATAGTCCTCCCAAACATTCGATCTCTTCAAATGAATATCAACAGCTCATTAAAATGCACAAGTCTAAGTTTATAATGGGAGGAGACTTCAATGCTAAACACACATACTGGGGTTCACGACTTACTACAACAAAGGTCATGAACTCTACGATGCACCTAAAAAAACAGGGTGTGAATTTGTATCTACTGGTAAACCTACATACTTGCCGACGGACGTTACCAAAATTCCTGATCTAGTTGACTTTTTTGTGATAAATAAATTTTCAAGGAACTGTACAAGAAGGCTTCGATCTCGACACGGACCACTCACCAATATATCTGACACTTAGTGAAACTGTTATAGTTAAAGAGGAAAATCCATACCTTTCAAATAAGTTCATAGATTGGCTTAGTTTTAAACATATTCTAAAAGATAAAATCAATATTAGTACACTAATTGAGACGACAGACCAGCTGGAAAACGAAGCATATTCGTTCATCCAATTATTCCAATTTGCGGCTTGGAGCTGTACTCCTCCAACAAAGAGGAAAACGGTGGGTAAAATGCATGAGTTAAAATATGAGATAAGGCGATTAAAAGACAAAAAAGCTCCAGGTTTTGACTTGATCACTGCGGAAGTCCTGAAGCGACTGCCAAACAAAGGGTTAGCTAAACTCTTGCGGTTAATGAATAAAGCAATTAGCCTTGAGTATGTACCAAGTGTCTGGAAAGTAGCTGACGTGATAATGATCCCTAAACCAGGTAAGGACCCTCACGAGGTATAGTCATATAGACCAATATCTCTACTTCCTTCAACATCAAAGTTGTTTAAAAGACTGATTTTTAAGCGTCTCAAACCAATCGTAGAGTCAAGAAATCTAATCCCAAATCACCAGCTTGGCTTTCGAAGCAAACACTCCACAATAGAACAAGTTCACAGAATAACAACTGAAATCGAAAGAGCACTAGAAGTAAAAAAAGTATGTTCTGCAATTTTCTTAGACGTAGCACAGGCTTTCGATAGAGTATGGCATGAAGGTCTACTCAATAAACTAAAAGTGTACCTACCAGAACAGTTCTTCCAACTAATGGAGAATTATTTAACATCGCGATACTTCCGTATAAAACAAGAAAACTACTACTCTAAGTTAGTAGAGATCGAAGCCGGATTTCCTCAAGGAAGCGTCCTCGGTCCTCTGTTATACCTTCTTTACACTAAGGACCTACCTACAATGCCACCGAGACTGCAACTTTTGCCGATGACACGGCAGTCTTAGCAGTGGGAGATACAACGCTAGAATCGACGAAAAAGCTGCAAGCTGCTACAGACCAAATTATAAGGTGGACTCAAAGATGGCGAATAAAACTGAATTCGAGCAAATCTGCACATATTGAGTTCCCAAATAAGTCGATCTCGTACTCCCTATAGCAATATCAGGCACGACAATACCATATGCAAATACAGCGAAGTACCTAGGTATGACTCTAGATGCAAAACTTCGTTGGAAAAGGCATATTAAAATCAAAAGACTAGAAATAGACATTAAATGGCGAAAATTAGAATGGCTTATAGGCAGGAAGTCAGGACTATCAATTACTAATAAAATTCTTTTATATAACCAGATCTTAAAACCAGTGTGGAACTATAGCGCTCAACTCTGGGGATGTGCCAGCCAGGCCAATATTGCAGTCATCCAACGATTCCAGAATAAGGTCCTTCGAAGTATTTTGAATGCTCCATGGTACATCAGAAACAGCGACCTCCATCGGGACATAGGCATTCCTACTGTTCTTGAAGAGATCAACTCTAGGCCCAAAGCACACGAGAAGAGACTTCAGGAGCATATTAACGAGGAAGCAACAATTCTTCTAAACGACTGCATCGTATAAGACCGTCAGATCTTGCAAGGTCCAAGGTACTCTATTAGATAGTAACAGAGCGACAACAATGAGTGAAAAGAGGCGCTCGGAGTTAACTTAACCTCCAACGATTCGGATGGATTAAAACCCATCTATGCTCTTGTTACTGTCATTAAAAGTTAACATACAACAAATTAAAATTATAATGTACCTTAAAAATAGTAAACTGTTAGCCATTTACTTTTCTCCTGCTAATAATACGGAAAAGCAAACTGCTCGTTAGTTTCATAACTAGTCGCAGTGTAAACGAACATTTGTAATTCCTTGTAGTTTATTTTGTTTGAAATAAAAAAAAAAAAAATTTTTTGTCCATCGTGTCACTCACATATATCCTTGTTTACCTTGACTGCAAACAAGATAGGTGACAACAAGGCTCCGGGACCCGACGGCATCCCGAACAAGGCAGTAAAGGCAGCTGTAACAAAAAGACCAGACCTCTTCATAACAACAATGAAGCAGTGCCTTGAAGAAGGAACCTTTCTCGAAAAATGGAAAACGCAGCATTTGGTCCTACTGCCAAAAGGAAAGAAGCCCCCAGGAGAACCATCATCCTATCGCCCAATATGCCTATTAGACACCATGGGAAAGATCCTCGAGAAGATAATCTATAATAGATTACTCGCAGTAGTAGAAGAGAAAGGAGCCCTCTCAGATCACCAATTTGGCTTCAGAAGAGAGGTAGTCGATATCGCCAAAGGTGCCATCGAAGAAGAAAGATGGCTCTACGGCACAAAGGAGTATTGTGCAGTAGTAACGCTGGACATTAAAAACGCATTTAACTCTGCGAACTGGTCGTTTATTAGAAGGTCACTTGCCAGGATGGATACGCCATATTACCTGCTACGGATAGTGACGAACTACTTCAACAACAGAAAGCTGAGGTACAATACCGATGAAGGCGTAAAATACTACAACGTAACTGCGGGAGTTCCACAGGGATCGGTTTTAGGGCCACTATTGTGGAACATCATGTACGACGGAGTACTACGATTAGCGTTACCTGGGGGAGTAACGATAATTGGATTCGCCGATGACATTGCAGTCGTGACAGTAGCTAAACAGATCCGTGCAGTAGACTCAGCTACAAATGAAGCAATTGCCCGAATAAAAGATTGGCTAGTATCCGCCGGACTAGAACTAGCTGACCATAAAACAGAAGCTGTTCTTATAACCAGCCGGAAAACTGTCGAATTTGCCAACTTTCAGGTTGGTAACCAAACCATCAGGTCGAAAGAGGCAGTTAAATACCTTGTAGTAATGCTGGACAACAGGCTACGGTTTAAAACGCATGTTGATTTTGTTACCAAAAAAGCATCGCAAATGCAGGGAGCTCTCTCGCGTATCATGCCTAACATCGGTGGACCTGGATAGGTTAGAAGGATTCTACTCTCTAGAGTTATCACCTCAGTTCTGTTATATGCCGCCCCAGTCTGGGCGGAGGAACTGAGGACGAAGGAGACCAAAAGGAAACTATCGTCATCATACAGACTCTGTGCGCTACGGACAATCAGCGGCTTTCGAACCATCTCTGACGAAGCTGCATTTGTCATAGCTGGAATGGTCCCCATCGACATTCTCGCAAATGAAATGCTGAGGACATATAACAGAAGAGCATTGAGTCATCACGACGCCACTAGTATCAAGGTGATAAAAATTGAAGAAATTGCAGCGTCGGCAGCTATGTGGCAAGCTCGTTGGGCTAATACAATAAAAGGCAGATGGACATACAAACTTATACCGACAATCCAAGATTGGATAAGTCGAAAGCATGGAGACTGCAACTACCATCTAACGCAGTTCTACCATCTAACGTTGGTTCTACAAAAAGAGTTGCGGAGAATAGAAAAGCTAAGAAGAGCAGCAGAAGCAACAGAAGCATCAGAGGCAGCAATACAAGAAGCATAGCATGAATTGCTAACAAGCCCCGCGAAGTAATACCTAACGGCAGTCCCGCGGGGAGAGTGGTTGAAGTGTGTAGGGTGTGTGTTTAGTACGTAGGCGTATTCCTGGCATCGAGTACTCAGGTTTGCGAATAGTGCATGCTGGTAGCACTCGGGCTACTAGTATCTATGAAGATTACACATCCCTGGCGCAATCCAAAAGAAAAAAAAAAACCTTGACTGCAAAAAAAAAAAAAAAATATTTTGTGCGACTGCGGTCACGGAGTTATGATGCCGACACGTTGGTAGGATGGATATGGAGAATCTTTATAGATCGTATACATATATTTGCAAATGGTTGGGCTTATGTTGTGTGCTTGTTATTTTGTCTGTACGTATGCACCTTATTTTCAGAACCTGATTAAATACATAAAAACTCTGCAAACTTTGTGGACACAAATTTGCTCTGAAAATGGATATGAATATCAGTTTTGCATAATGCATTTTATATTTATGCCCTTTTAATAACTGATCACTGCTCTTAGCCTACTTAAGTAAAGGTGACTAATCTTCGAAATTATTATAAAAAAAACTAACTAACTTAACACAATAATCATTATTACTTTATACATTAATCTAAGTTAACGATTACTTTGTTAAAATAATTAACTTAAATTAGGTTAGTATTAAATTGCAGTTAAATCACCTTAATCATAACATACATTGAACCAATTCGGAAAATGTGTATTTGTTGCCTTTACGAGTATACATTCTTTGATTATATTTTCTTTTAAGTTAGATCTAAAAGGTAGTTTTCGAAAGTATTCGGAAAATATTTGTACATGAAGAGAACCGTATTTTATTTTGAATTTTTATATTCTTTTAATTTTATCAATACTTCCGTTAGATCGAAATTCTGTTTGTCCTTTGACATTTCTTCAGCACAATTTTCACAGATTTTCACGGCAATGTATCTTGTAGCTAGGTCGTTGACCTGCGGTACCTTGACTGATATTGCGTTTTCATCTTGTGGATTAACTATATTGTTCGTATTCATGATATTTTCAAAACATTCCTCATTCTTAAGAATGTCGTGATTTTGTGATAGCTCTTGGGTAAGTATTATTTGTTCTTCTATATTACCCCGCAAAATAGCATTCCAATCCAAGTGTAGATATTCCGAATCGTCTTCTTCGCAGTTGGAACATTTCGATTTGAATAAAAATATTATCTATATAACTTTGGCTAGCAGGGAGTTAAATTCGGAAACATTTGGACCATTTGTATCGGTGTTCTAAGCAGAAGTCTATGCATTATGAAGGCAACTGAAATACTCGCAGAAGACACCAGCGAAGGGAGGTAAATCGACATCTGCTTGGACAGCAAAGCAGCAATTAGCGCGATTACAAACCTCATGTCGAAATCACGACTAGTAAGGGAGTGCAAAACTAAATTGAACTTACATGCCAGACGCAATAGAGTCGGTCTCACATGGGTACCGGGGCATGAAGGTGTACTTTGTAACGAAAAGGAAGACGAACTAGCAAGGAAAGGAGCAGGCAGCACATAACTGAAACCGGATAATACAATAGGGGTCCCTCTGACAACTATTAAAACAATAATCAATAAAAAGATACGACAAGAGTTCAATAACTACTGGACGAATCTAGACACGTGCAAAGCGGGTAGATCTGTAATAACTAAACCGAGTAACAACACAACAAAAAGAGCTCTTAACTCAAGTAGAACACAATTGAGATTGATGGTGGGACTTTTAACAGGGCACATAAATCTCAACAAACATTCGTTCAGACTCGGGATAGCTGATACAACAATCTGTGTCAACTCTGAGGAGGAAGATATAGAACACTTCCTATGCCACTGCCCTGCTACAGCGAGGCTAAGACTGAAAATTCTGGGATCTCCAAGGATTTTGGATATTACACACCTCTATAAGAAAGGAATCGGGGATATATTCGCCAGACGAACACTACGATTCCCCGATCACAAATAGCTCTAACGGTTAGTTTCAGCTCCGTGCATATATCAAGACAATTATACCTCAATCTCAAGTTGTTTCATAGGTATATTGCTTGGTCAAACGAGTTGATATAAAACTTGCTTAAAATTTCCAAATCATAAAAACACACACATACTTAACGCATATATTTGATCTTTGATAATCACGACTTCTTTTTCTTTTGGTGATAATGTCGAAGTTATTTTCTTTATTTCCTCTAGAACATTTATATTTATTCCAGGTGACAGACTTTTAATCTTCATCCACCTATGTAATGAAGACGGATGCGGCAAGTGTAGTCGAAGCTGATCCCGTAAAAAGTTGTATCCGGAAGACGAACGGAAAAAATGCACTGCGAAATCCACTTCTCCTCTTCGGTGTATTTTTTTTTTTGTACTCTCAGATAGACTGAGCTTCGAAAATGTCTTAGTATTTTGATCAATACAAAGCAATAAATAAATTTTCTCAAATTGGTCTTAAATTAGTTAATAAAATACTAAAATTCTCTGCAGAAAATTTATTTTCGATTTGCGATTTCCTTTTACTGTTATCCTTAAGCTATTGTTCAATTTCTTAAGCCTCTCAATTCTTTTAATATAAATAGATTGACTTTTTATATGAGTCTCACAGTTGACGCAAGTAAATTATCATTGAATCTTTTTCTTGATAACCGTTTTGAAGACAAGTTTAGTTCTTCTACTGTAACATCATTCGAATCCAGTACTAATTTATTGCAGTTTTAATATTGTAACATAATGTAGCATAATAACTACGCCCTCGAACAGGCAACAAATTCCGAAGTGTCTTTTCATTGTTTTCTTTTGAGGTTCGTGTCTGAAATTAGTCACCACAGCTCGGATAATATCGCGGATAAAAGAGAACAAGAGAGAATTATAACTGCACGAAATGATTGTCATCTTGGAATTATTATATCAGAATTTTTCTTGCTCCAGTGGTCGAAGAATTTGCTAGAAGTTTCTGGCTATCAGAAACTTCTGCTATATAAGGACAGATGGCGATCAAAAAAAGACAGTGATTTTTAAACTGTGGCGAAGAGATTAGAAAAGTGATAATAGGCGAAGTTGTAATTTTGTGATAAATTGAAAGTTGAGAGTGAACAAGAAAAAGTAATTAGTTTGGATTTGTAAATTAAGTAATTGAAAGGAGATAAAGTGATTTGAGAGGAAAGAGACCTTGTAAGAAAAGAATTTGCGAAGAATAGTATAGTGTGAACTTGAATTGTTCTATAGAGTAGAAAATAAAGAAATAAATTTCACAGAATAATCGTTTTATCTACTCGAGCCGTAGCCAGCATATTACATTGGTGTCAGAAGCGGGATAAAACTTATTCTGTGAATAACTATTTCCGCGGTGTGAAATTGCACAATTAAAAAAAAAAAAAAAAAAAAAAAAAAAAAACGATTTCTGTGTTGAGTTAATTAGTTGCGCAAAATGGGTCGCAAATTGGGAAAACTAACTATAACTCAACTAAAGGCAGAACTCAGTAAGCGGAACCTCGACACAACTGGGGGAAAAGATGCCCTACTGATTCGTTTGGAAGAAGCAGTAACGCAGGAAGGTGAAAATCCGCATGACGTAGAGTTTGACGTGGAAGAGGAACCAGCAAGTACAGCAGCCGACCCGGGTATAACAAGTCTGCTCCTGCAACTTAAGTTAGTCATGGACGAACAAAAGAAAGCAATAAAAGATCAAAGGAATTCTATAGAACTTAAGCTGGATGAACAAAAGAAAGCGATGGACGAACAAAAGAAAGCAATGGACGAACAAAAGAATTCTCTAGAACTTAAGCTGGATGAACAAAAGAAAGCGATGGACGAACAAAAGAAAGCAATGGGCGACCAAAGGAATTCTCTAGAACTTAAGCTGGACGAACAAAAGAAAGCAATGGACGAACAAAAGAAAGCAATGGACGAACAAAAGAATTCTCTAGATGCTCTGGAAAGTAAACTTGATGAGCAAAACAAGAACTTGGAATCCAAATTCGAAGTGATCGAAGAGAAAATCGAGAAGGTCGAGACGCAACTCGAAAAAGTCGAAATTAGATTCGATGAAAATTTTGAGAAACATGAAACTCAGTTCGGGAAGATAGAGACTCAATTTGAAAAAGTGGATACGAAATTCGAGATAGTAGGAAAGCAAGTCGAAAATCTTGCTAAGGAGCTCAGCAACGTGAAGAGACAGAAAGCACGGGAATATTCCACTGACGGTCTGAGAAGAAAGGAGATGCAGCCTCCTATCTTCGATGGTCAAACATCATGGCCAATTTATAAAAGGCAATTCGAAGCGGCCGCAATGACCAATAGCTGGGACGATGAAGAGAAGTCCATTGCACTCACACTTGCACTGAGGGGTCCAGCTGCGGAGCTCTTGCAGACCATCCCGGAAGATAAACAGCAGAACTACGACTCTCTGGTTCAGGCTATCGAGATGCGGTTTGGGGATGAACACATGCAGCAGGTATACAGGGTTCAGCTGCGTAGTCGAGTCCAGAAAAGGGGGGAAACGCTCCAACAGTTGCAAGCGGATATAGAGCGACTAGCCCATCTTTCATACCCTAAAGCCGGTGAGGAGCTTATCAACGAAATGGCGGTGGAAGCTTTTATTCAGGCCATAGAGGACAGACAACTGCAAATGGCTGTAAGGATGGCTGAAAAGCGAACACTCCCCGAGGCATTGGCATTCGCTTTGTCAATGAAGGCTGCGGACCAAGCATACCAGGGAATACACCGTGTCAAGGAAATGTCCGTCGTGGAATGCTCATGCCAGAGAACAGCCGTCAAAGCTCGCGGAAGTCAAATCCGTTGCTGGAATTGCAACCAAACCGGACACCTACAACGGCAGTGCAGAAGTGCACCTAGACGAGGAAATTGTCCACATTGCGGAAGTAGGAGAAGCAGAGAGGAAGCATCCTGTCGGTCAGACTTCCCAAAACCAGCAGTCGGGAGATGCGTAAGGACCAACTTCGCGGGGCAGAAGTTGGTTACTGGAATCGAGGCCCCCAGGACCACCATTCAAGTTTCGCAAACCAAACGGGGTAACAAGAGCCTGACAGTGGAGGCACTAATCAACGAGAAGAAGTGCGTAGCCACCATCGACACAGGTGCCACTGCCTCCATTGTAAGAAGAGATATCGTCAAAAGCTCCTGGCTGCACAACACCAACAGCTACTGCCTGAAGACTGCAACAGGGGAAATGGCGAAGGTATTTGGAGAAGTTCGTCTTACGATTACTCTGGCAGGACTGACGTTCTCCCATGCGTTTCTGGTGGCAGATATATGCGACGAGTGCATCATCGGAGTAGACTTCATGAAAGCAAATGAAGTAATCTTGGACATCGGGATGCAAGTACTGAGGTATCGAAATGTGGAGATTCCGATGGTGTACGGAAATGAGAATGCCGTAACTCTCAGGACAGTCATCAGCAAAGACGAAGTTTTGCCGCCGTCTTCAGAGACAATCATTTGGACAAAGCTGGAAGGTGATCTTGGGAGCCACCGATTCTACATAGTAGAACCAGACCCAGAGAAGAATTCTCAAGACTACATCGTGGGAAAGACGTTAGTCGAACCAAAGAACACCATGGTTCCAGTGAGGGTTTTGAACGCAAGACCACACACTGTAAAACTAAGGCGAGGGGATGTGACTGGAAAATGCACGCCGATTACCGCCGTCGCAACAATATCTGAACGTGATGCTCCAAAACCTCTCCCATCACCTTGGACAGCGGAAACGAGAGAGACGATTCTCCAGTCCAGTGAGCTGAATCAGGAGCAGCGAACTATGGCAGAGAATCTTATCAATGAGTACGCTGATGTATTTGCCTCACAGGACGGAGAATACGGCCGAACACACCTGGTACAACATCGAATAGACACTGGTGATACTAGACCAATTCGTCAGCCTGCTAGGCGCCTTCCATTGGCAAAGCAGACAGAAGTTGCAGAGATGGTGTCGGCAATGGAGAAAGAAGGTCTGATTGAAAGTTCCAAAAGTCCGTGGGCATCACCGGTTGTACTGGTAAAGAAGAAAGATGGCAGCACGCGGTTCTGCGTGGACTATCGGCAGCTCAATTACGTCACCAAGAAAGACAGCTATCCTCTGCCACGGATTGACGACACGCTAGACACACTATCAGGAGCCCGATGGTTTTCCACTCTCGACTTGAAGAGTGGCTACTGGCAGGTACAGATCCATCCAGAAGACCGGGAGAAAACCGCCTTCACCACAGGAAATGGGCTATGGCAATTCACGGTAATGCCATTCGGGCTGTGCAATGCTCCGGCGACTTTCGAGCGATTGATGGAATGTGTCCTGCAAGGGTTAACATGGAAAACCTGTTTGGTATACTTGGATGATGTCATCGTCGTAGGAAAAACGTTTGCGCAACACCGAGACAATCTAAGGGATGTGTTTCAAAGGCTTCGAAGTGCCCACCTGAAGCTCAACCCCAAGAAGTGCGCCCTGTTTAGAGCGGAAGTCAAGTACCTGGGACACATAATTTCAGCGAAAGGAGTGAGAACCGATCCGGAGAAGGTCGAAGCGGTGAAAAACTGGCCAGTCCCCAAAGACAAACACCAACTAAGGAGCTTCCTGGGCCTAGCCACCTACTACAGACGGTTCGTGAAGGATTTTGCCGGGATCGCAAAGAACCTGCACCAGTTGACGGAAAAGGGAAAACAATTCAAATGGTCAATTGAGTGCGAGAAGAGCTTCAAGGCACTTAAACAACGGCTATGCGATGCCCCGATACTGGCTTACCCCACTCCCGGGGAAACGTTCGTTGTGGATGCAGATGCTAGTAATGTCGGGGTAGGAGCCGTACTCTCCCAGGTGCATGACGGCCAAGAGAAGGTGGTTGCGTACTTCAGCAAGGTGCTCTCTAAGCCAGAAAGGAACTACTGCGTGACAAGGCGGGAACTTCTAGCTTTGATCTTGGCTACGAAGCATTTTCACAAATACCTCTACGGGAGGAAGTTCGTTCTTCGCACAGACCATGCAGCCTTAAAATGGCTATTACAGTTCAAGAGTTCTGAGGGTCAGGTCGCAAGATGGATCGAAAGGCTGCAAATCTACGACTACGAAATACAGCATCGTAAAGGAAAACTCCACTCTAATGCGGATGCACTGTCCCGGAGACCATGCAGAACGGATTGTAAACATTGTGCGCGTCAGGAAGAACGGGAGCTGGTTTCCATCCAAAGAATGAGAGCCGAACCTATCGCCGGCTGGAGCGTAGATGAGATCCGGAACGCTCAGAAGGAAGACCCGGATATCGAGCCGATTCTGGCCTGGAAGGAGAACATGGAGAAACCGGATCATCAGGACATCTCTCACAGAAGCCCGACCTTAAAGGCATATTTTGCGCAGTGGGACTCCCTCCATGTCCAAGAAGGTGTTCTGAGAAGAAAATGGGAATCCTCCGACGGAAAGTCGTTTGTAATGCAGCTTGTCGTACCACGGACGAGGGTCAAGGAGGTGTTACAGGAAATGCATGGCGGGGCGACCGGAGGCCACTTGGGAGTGAATAAGACGTTAGAAAAGGTACGAGAACGTTTTTATTGGTTAAAAGCGAAGGAAGATATCGAAGACTGGTGCAGAAAATGCGACGTGTGTGCAGCTAGCAAGGGTCCGAGAATCAAAACTCGAGGTAAGATGCACCAATACAACGTGGGAGCACCTTTCGAACGAATCGCCATTGACATCGCAGGGCCCTTTCCGGAAACCGACAATGGTAATCGGTATATCCTCGTAGTGATGGACTACTTCAGTAAGTGGCCGGAAGCGTTTCCGATCCCTAACCAGGAAGCCAGAACCGTGGCGGAGCAGATCGTCTACAATTGGGTTAGCAGATTCGGTGTGCCCTTGGAATTGCATTCTGACCAAGGGCGGAACTTCGAGTCAAGAATCTTCCAAGAGATGTGTCAACTACTCGGAATCAAAAAGACAAGGACAACCCCGCTTCATCCACAGTCGGACGGTATGGTGGAGCGTTTCAATAGGACTTTGGACGAACATCTCTCGAAGGTCGTAGGTGACTACCAACGGGATTGGGACCGGCAGATTCCCTTGTTTTTGATGGCCTATAGAAGTGCCGTGCATAGCACTACTCGACATACGCCGTTCGAAATCTTATTTGGTGGAATAGCTCGTTTACCCAGTGAGGTGAAATTTGGATCTCCTACCAATGAGCCCAGAAATGAAGAAGAGTACGTGGCGGACCTGAGGGAAAGGCTTAGGGACATACACCAAAGGACCAGAAGCCAGATTAAGATGACGAGCGACCGCATGAAGACCAGGTATGATGCCAAGGCAACAACGTCAGGATTCCAGGAAGGAGATCTAGTGTGGCTGTATAATCCCCATCGCCAAAAGGGGAAATCACCTAAGTTGCAGCAGAACTGGGAGGGTCCCTACAGAATAATAGCCCGCATCAACGATGTTGTCTACCGCATCCAGCGAGGACCAAGGGCCAAAATGAAAGTGGTTCATGTGGACCGACTGAGTCGATACAATGGCCGAAGTGAGGACACACTTGTTCGGGACGAACAAGTCTAAGAGGAGGGCAGTGTAACATAATGTAGCATAATAACTACGCCCTCGAACAGGCAACAAATTCCGAAGTGTCTTTTCATTGTTTTCTTTTGAGGTTCGTGTCTGAAATTAGTCACCACAGCTCGGATAATATCGCGGATAAAAGAGAACAAGAGAGAATTATAACTGCACGAAATGATTGTCATCTTGGAATTATTATATCAGAATTTTTCTTGCTCCAGTGGTCGAAGAATTTGCTAGAAGTTTCTGGCTATCAGAAACTTCTGCTATATAAGGACAGATGGCGATCAAAAAAAGACAGTGATTTTTAAACTGTGGCGAAGAGATTAGAAAAGTGATAATAGGCGAAGTTGTAATTTTGTGATAAATTGAAAGTTGAGAGTGAACAAGAAAAAGTAATTAGTTTGGATTTGTAAATTAAGTAATTGAAAGGAGATAAAGTGATTTGAGAGGAAAGAGACCTTGTAAGAAAAGAATTTGCGAAGAATAGTATAGTGTGAACTTGAATTGTTCTATAGAGTAGAAAATAAAGAAATAAATTTCACAGAATAATCGTTTTATCTACTCGAGCCGTAGCCAGCATATTACAATATGTAACCTTAGATGCCGTTGGATCAAAACAATTGAACTCGTCATCAGATATAGCAACACTTCGTTTTAACAAGAGAGAAGGGTAAGCATTTTTTTTTTTTAAATATTTCTTTCCAATAATGGCATTCTTAAAATGTTTGCTGCATATATAGGGCGTTTTAAGACTTTTTATGTGTTCCCGAGACTTCACAACAAATAGTCGCGGATACAACAGACCCTCAACAGACATGGGTATTTTTCAAGAACACCAATTAAGAAGCCATCCATAAGTGAAGCGAATAAGAAAAAACGTAAAGACTTTGCCACTTTACACAAGGACGCTGATCTTTCTTTATGGAAGAAAGTTGGGTTCACCGACGAGAGCAAATACAACATTTTTGGTCATGACGGTCCTGCAAGAGTTTGGCGAAAGAGGGGCACTGAAATGGAAGTTTAAAATGTGAGAAGAACAGTGAAGCACGGTGGAGGTAGTGTTATGGTGTGGGGAAGCATGGCTTGGTCTGGCGTGCGAAAGCTGGTGTTTATTGAAGGTAACATGGACCAACACATGTACCTCGACATATTAAACGCAAATCTACGCCCATCAGTAGAGAAATTAAGTTTGGATCCCGGCTGGATATTTCAGCAAGACAACGATCCTAAACACACCGCTCGAAAAGTGAAGGATTGGTTGTTATACTATGCTCCAAGACAGCTTAATTCTCCCCCTCAGAGCCCGGACTTAAAACCCAATAAAGCATTTGTGGGACTATTTGGAAAAACAACTCCATAAACACCGGATTTCATCAAAAGCGACTCTTAAGGAAGCCCTCCAACTAGAATGGGATCGTATACCCGAAGATTTTACGAAAAACCTGGTCTCTTCTATACCACGTCGACTACAAGCAGTCCTTAAATCTCGTGGAGGCCCAACAAGTTACTGACAGCCCGATTTCTTCAAAAAATGAAAGTCGAAACTAGTCGTATGAAGAATTTTGTCGTTTGAGCCAAACGTGTTTTTCCTTTTTGTTTAAATTTTAAGAAAATAAAAAGAATTTTAATTTAATCTAATATCTAGATAATCTTTGTTTTTTGTTCTGATTCTTAAATCGTAGTCCTTTTTTGATTGAACTGTGTAGGTACCGAACAACAGCGTTTATATGTGTCGTATGATGAATTATGTCGACCTGTGTATATGTATGTTAGTAATTACCCTGAAAATCTAAATGATTGACATTCGAGCAAAATCTCTCAAACTTTCTCTTCATATACAACGCATACGCGTTTACGAAACTTCCATTCATGAAAATTCATTCTTTTCCTGCAGTGGTATGGAAATCACACGGTCATGCATCTTCATGCCCCTTCCCGCATACCTCTTAGACGAACGGAAAAAATGCACTGCGAAATCCACTTCTCCTCTTCGGTGTATTTTTTTTGTACTCTCAGATAGAATAAGCTTCCAAAATGTCTTAGTATTTTGATCAATACCAAGCAATAAATCAATTTTCTCTTGGATACTCTGCTTTTCACGCACTTGCATGATGAATTCTCTGCAGCAAATTTATTTTCGGTTTGCGATTTCCTTTTACTGTTATCCTTAAGCTATTGTTCAATTTCTTAAGCCTCTCAATTCTTTTATTATAAATAGATTGCCTTTTTATATGAGTCTCACAGTTGGCGCAAGTAAATTCAACGTTATCAATGAACCTTTTTCTTGATAACCTTTTTGAAGACTAGTTTAATTCTTCAACTGTAACATCATTCGAATCCAGTACTAATTTATTGCAGTTTTCATATGTAACCTTAGATCCCGTTGGATCAAAACAAATGAACTCGTCATCAGATATAGCAACACTTCGTTTTAACAAGAGAAGGGAAAGCATTTTTTTTTTATATTTCTTTCCATTAAAGGCATTCTTAACATGTCTGCTGCATATATAGAGCATTTTAATGCTTTTTATGTGTTCCCGAGACTCCTCTGCTAAAGCTAGCCATTCATCGTATTTAAGTGTTCCTTTATTAATTTTCCATCAGGCAATTCATTTTTGGTTATAGAATAGTGTGCAATTGCGCACTTCGTTCTTTTCCAGGACATTTTTTCCTTGGCGACAATTTTCACATGCCTTTCAATTTTTTAGTATATTTATGTAATATATATGTATGTTAGTAATTAACCTGAAAATGTAAACGATTTATATTCGAGCAAAATCTCTCAAACCTTCTCTTCATATACAACGCATACACGTTTACAAAACTTCCATTCATGAAAATTTATTCTTTTGCTGCGGTGGTATGGAAATCACACCGTCATGCATCTTTATGCTGCTTCCCGCATACGCCTTTACACTTCATCACCTCGTTCGTTTCCATGTCACAACACACGATGAGAAAAATAACTTTTCCCACACGAGCGAACGGAGTGAGGAAAAAGAAAAGGCTTTATTTGTGGTATTTATTCTGTCTGCCAGGACAAAAATATGCTTAATTTTTTTATATGGGCGTGCGACATCTGAGTAGTTTATTATCTGTGCTAATAGCCTCTTCACAGCTCTGGTCAAACCACGAGTTTACATTAAGTCTAATGCTCTTTATTCTGTTAGGAATAATGTCATTCATACCTAAGAGGAGAGTGTATGTAATCATATCAACTGCGGCATTCACGTCACTATCGAAGAAGAATAGCGACCAGTTGAAACTCCAAAAGAAGCTGGTAAGTCCGCTCGAGTTGGCTTTCTCGTATTACAATACTTTTCTTTTAGGGGTTCTTTCTTTAACTGAGTGGTCGGGGTACGAGAATTCAGTTGATACGATATTATGGTCAGGCCGACCTAGAGGCGCTAAAACATCTGATCAATTGTAATCACACTCTAAAGTTTATTATTATGTTGTTGACACCTGGAGGACACCTCTAGCGCTAAAATGTATTATGACATTTGTGTAGTTGAGATGGTTGTCAGCCTTTTCGGTGTTCATCCAATTGGATTACAAACAGCGAGATCGGCGGACGTGCCTACAATAAGGATCAATAAAAAGCGAATCAATCAAGTGTTTTTTCTTTCCTCAAAAGTTCAAGTTGTTCAAGTTTTCTTTCACACAAGCGAATTACACCAATCATTTTTGGTTCAAACGAGCCCTATCATCAGTTTTTAATTAATTTCTTATGCGAGAAAAAAAAATGTGTGCTCCAAACTACACTTTTTCTTATTCGTCGTTGGAGCCAGGTGTCCTCCAAACCACACTTTCTCCTCATTCGTCGTGTAACAAAAAGTGTTCCCTAAACTACACTTTCTCGTAATTCGTCGCTGGACAGCCACGGGTGTGCGCTCCACCCGCCTTGGCATTCAACTCATCATTTTTCAACACATCGTTGAAAAAAAGTGTGCTCCAAAAAACACTTTCTTCTCATTCGTCGTTCGACAAAAAGTGTGCCCTAAACTACACGTTCTCCACATTCGTCGTTGGCCAAAGCCAAAAGTGATAAAGGGGTGAGCTCCATCCCGCCTTGGCATTGAACTGATCGTTTTTCAATACATCGGTGGGACAAAAAGTGTGCCCTAAACCACACTTTCTCCTCATTCGTCGTTGGACAAGCCAAAGGTGTGCGATCCAACCCGTTTTGGCATTCAATTCATCGTTTTTCAACAACGTTAAAAAAAAGTGTACTTCTAACCACACTTTCTCCTCATTCGTCGTTGGGCAAAAGGTGTGCTCCATCCCGCCATTGCAACCAAACCACATTTTGTCTCACACGTCGCTGGACCAAATAAAGATTCAACAGCAACATCACTCACCATCAAGCATCTTCAGACTCATCAGCGCTCAACGTTACTTCCCCTCATAGATTCAACAGCAGCATCACTCACACTCATCATCTTCAGCATCAACGCATACGTATATGTACAGGTATTTGTTATCTTAAATATCTCTATTGCATGATCGAAAATTTTATAGTTATTTGCATATATTATATTTCTAAATATTTATCAATCGGTATTATATATTATACATCTCGTTCATTCGCTATGAGTTTGGAGGATGTAATTTTTGCTACCGATCAGCTGGCCGAATTTCACGCTACGTTGCGTAAAGGACCTAGCTCTTCCTTTTCGCTTTCTCTTTTAGAAGCATACCAGATTGAACTTCGCGATCTCTGGCTTCAAGTCAAAAAAGTTTATAACGACTTCGTCATTAAGTCTGCGGGCGACGAAGAGCTGAATGAGTCCCTTAGTGTAGTAAAAGCTAAATACCAGTGTTCATCCAACACATATTTATCTTGTTTAAGTGAGCTTTTGGAGCCAAAAAACCCTCCTCAACCAGAGAAGATGCTCAATCCACTTCGTAGCTCTCAAGAAAGGGCGAAGGAGCAACGCTCTATCCCCAGTGCTCAAGGAAACCTTCCACTATTACACCAAATACTTCACCCACCGTGTGATACAGAAGTTTTTTATGGAAACTATTTGGAATGGCCCACTTTTAAGGATATGTTTACAGCTGTGTATGTTAATCATCCTTACATCAGCTAGGTTAAAAAATTATTAGGTGTAGAGGAATGGTGTTTTTGCCCCGGATATATACTGGGGTTGATAATGAAAATTCGATGAACTTTACTTCCAATAATTTAGAACAAAGAAATATTACGTACGAGTACATACGTAAATGTATGTAAAACAAAACGCACCTAACTACTCATTATAAAGGTTTTTATTCGATTGTACTTTCGAGTGTACATCTGAAAGTATTTATGTATGACTATGTACTTTAATTTTTGGCGCAAATTCAAAATATGCCAACGTATTTATATTTCGCGTTTTGTGTAGAATGTAATAATTACAATTGTGTTAATTATACTATTTACAAAAACATAGAATAGACAAGTTTTGTTTGTTTTAACATAATTTTCTAGTTTGAAGTACTGTCAAGGTTGATGACGTCCTTATATTTTTCTTGGTTTTAATCGCTAACATTCTCCCCGGCTGTGAACGGAGTGTGTGTTTTGAAATTTTATTAATTTTGTCTTATTAAATTTTTTTTTATAATTATTCTGTGATCAACGAGGGATGATTCCTGAGTGAGTTGCATTTGTTGCATTTGATTTTGATTTATTTTGTTGATTATATTTTTATTATTTACATTGATAAAATTGATAATTGATAAAATAC
Source organism: Pocota personata (assembly GCA_963082735.1). NCBI lineage: Eukaryota > Metazoa > Arthropoda > Insecta > Diptera > Syrphidae > Pocota > Pocota personata. The sequence continues at coordinate 132,862,445 of OY720429.1, forward strand.
AATGAACCTTTACCGGTTAATAAAAAGTTGGGTTTATTTAGTTTTTTTTTTCTTTTATTTTCGCGATTTTCGGCGTTTCGCGGTATTTATGTGAGTTTGTGTGGAGTGCAAAAAATTAAGTGCATTTTAAGTTAGTGCAGTGTGTAATAAAAAGCTTTAAATTTTGAATTTTGAGTGAAGACAAATATTAGTTTTGTTGTGCATACATCAACGACGAAAAAATGAATTGACTTGCAGCTGAAGCCCAGTTTTGTGTTGTGTTGTGTACGTATGTTGTGTTGTGTTGAGTCGTCTTGTGTCGTAACGCGACGAATTTGAAGTTTTCTAATCTCTTCCACTGTCTCTGTTGATAATGGTTGATCCAACTATGCGTCTAGACTTGTGAGATGTACGAAGGTCTGTATGGAACGTGGTATCATTTCAAGAACTTTACCTATAACGACCCATGGCGTCGTCAGTTCTGATAATTTCCGGAAAGATAACCTCAGAATACACATAGACTCCTAATAACAGCTCTATTTTTGCGGGTATGTTGAAGCTTGGGTCGGCTAACTGGATTTCATTTATATGGTTCCACTTGTATCACAGGTATCACGGATTTGGCCGGAAGAAGCCCAATTAACGACTTGAAAACTAAGGCCCTAGCAGAGCTCTCGAACGTCGAATCCCTCGACGTAAATGTAACGTCGACATAGTGGTGAGTGGTGCCGTTACTGACCTTCCCTAGCCCCGATACCTGGACATGTGTACATTGTTTAGGGAGTTTAAGTTGCTGTGCAGCTGATTCAGAGATGAACGTTGCCCCTGAGGTAGTAAACGTATCTACCGTCACTTCTTCTTACCTTAACAACTGCTGTAGCTAGTAAAACATTTGTTGTATTGACCTGCTGCTGGTTGGTTGTCACTCATTGGGTGAAATGATGGTACGCTGGGGTTCACGGCTACCTCTTCCGTTTGAGTGCTACCATGGCTGTGTAGATTCCGTGGTGTTGTTGTGTACGTGTAGAGTGATGATGTGTGTGCGTGTGTACTTGGGTGTATTAGTGAATGGCGGCGTTCGTGGCAGAAGTAGCAGTGTTTACTACTAGGACATTCTCGTGTTGAATGGCTATAGGCGAGACAGTTCTCGCAGACCTTGGCTTGTCGAACAGACTGTTGTCTATGCGGTTGTCTATGCATCACGTCCATGCCCAAAAATCGGTTGGATTTTCTCAAGGAGTGTTGCCCTTGGTTGCACACCTTGCACGAAAACTGCTTCCATTGTGCCGAAGCATGAAAAACATTGAGGTTGGACTCCGATTTTAACCATAGCTTGGCGTTAGACTTAGTTGCTTCCTGTTGTGCTACAGCCTCTAGCGTGCGGAAACGTATTTCTAGGAATTCGTTGAACTGGTTGCTCGTTAGCAGATCCTTGCTGTTGCCCACCTTCTCTCCCTAAAGCTGTTGCGTGAGACTGGGTAATTTTTGGAATATAATGTATATCACAATAGCATCCCATTGATCAATTGGAAGCCCTAAGTTTTCTAAAGCGTGGAGACTTTCGGAACAAACGTCTAAAATTGTTCGCAAACCTTCTGCAGACTCTTTCCCTAAAATAGGTGGATTAAAAAAGACCTTGAATTGAGCATTGACCAACACCCGTTTGAGGTCAAACCTCGCCTTTAATAGATAACAAGCCTTGTTATAATTCCCAGCATCTAACGACAAATGCATAATTCTCGCTGCATCACCCGTGAGAGTGTTACCACCGCTTGAACCTTACTTGTCGGAGTACACTTGTCCATGGCAAATAACAACTAACACTTGTATTCAAGGTAAGTCTCTTCTATTTCCTCAGAAATTTTTATTACATCCTCCTTTATAATCTCCTTTACCAGCGCTCATAATCTCCTCATGGTATCGCCGAGAAGTTACGAAACTATCTTCCAACAGAGAAAGCTGAGTGGATATATAATTTGTCGTTCGTCGAGTTTCACCTGCCTTTTTAAAATTAGTGAAATCTCGCTTTAACTGCGACAATGCCATGAGTTGGAGCTCTCCAAAAGATATTTTGCACTTTATTTTACAAATAAATGAAAAAAGGACGAAAAAAGAAATAGAAAAAATAAGGACTTACGAGTACATGTTGTGCCTTGAGTGGATGTCTGCAGGATCGAAATTACACGAAGCGGGAATCCCGATTTGCACAATTGTTCTTGCACTGCACTTGTACAATATATATAGTATGTATATATGCATATATATGTATGTCAATTTAATAAACTTTTGTAAATTTGTTCTCAATAATTATTTTTTTTTTATTTAGCACACACAATATCTGGGTTCGAAAGATCGCTGTTTTTACCACGGATTTATTCTGGGGTTGATAATGATAATTCGATAAACTTTACTTCCAATGATTTAGAACAAAGAAATATTACGTGCGAGTATATACGTAAATGTATGTAAAAGAAAACGTACCGAACTACTCGTTATTAAGGTCTTTATTCGATTGTACTTTCGAGTGTACATCTGAAAGCGTTTATGTATAACCATGTACTTTAATTTTTGGCCCAAATTCACAATATGCCAACGTATTTGTATATATACATATTTAGCGTGTTGTGTACAATGTAATAATTACAATTGTGTTAGTTATACTATTTAGAAAAACATAGAATAGACTAGTTTTGTTTGTTTTAACATAATTTTCTAGTTTGAAGTACTGTCAAGGTTGATAGCATCACTATATTGTTTTTGGTTTTAATCGCCAACAAATGGAATGCGCTTATAACATACTTATGCGCAACGCGATTACCCGACAGGATTCTCGCTCTCTGGGAGGAGTCATTAGAAAAGCCAATTGTGATACCCCATGAGAATACCATAAACCAGTTTCTTTCCAATCGGTAACGAGAACTCGAAAGTGTATCCGACTTGCACCCTGCAAATAAATCAAAGAACCCTCCCCCAAATATCAGGACTGCTTGCGTCCGCTCTCATTATTCCAAGACTGCCCAGCTCTGTAAGATTTGTAAGAGTCAATACACATTACGGCTATGTCCGGATTTTCTAAATATTGTATGAAAACCGACGGCCGAAGAAACGTAGTGCGCAAGCACAAGTATTGCTTCAACTCTCTGGCAGTAACGCACACTGTACGCGAGTGTCGAAGTATGAATACGTGTTTTAAGTGCAACAGCAATCACCATACCTTGCTTCACACCGACTCACCGGCGACTACGACTAGATTCGTTTCTACATCAACAGATCCAACTCCGAATGTACATTCTACTCCAGGCATATTCCTTAATGCATTCTTTGCTAGTCTTCAAGCGCTATTAGCTACCGCGATAGTTCGCATATGACATCATGGTTGTGATTTTGATCTACGCGCCCTACTTGACCCTGGTTCGGAAGTCTCACTCATTTTAGAGGAAATTCAAAGTCTATTAAATTTGCCGACTCAATCCGTGAGAGCACCCATTTTTTCCCCAAGATCTTCAGCTGGGGAATTCGCGCGATATGGCACCCAGACAGTTCCTTCGAAACTAATCACGCCTCCTCGCCTATCCACATTTAAAGAAAGACTTTCCCCTCAGTCGTCTTTGGACAGGCCAATGGTATGCCCTCCAACCCGCCTTGGCATTGAACTGATCGTTGAACATCGTTGAAAAAAAATTGTGCTCCAAAAAACACTTTCTCCTCATCCGTCGTTGGACAAAAAGTGTGTCCCAAACCACACTTTCCCCTCATTCGTCGTTGGACAGGCCAAAGGTGTGCGCTCCATCCCGCCTTGGCATCGAACTCATCGTTTTTCAACACATCGTTGAAAAAAAAGTGTGCTCCAAACCACACTTTCTCCTCATTCGTCGTTGGACAAAAGGTGTGCCCCATCCCGCCATTGCAACCAAACCACATTTGTTATCACACGTCGCTAACTAAGTAAAGATTCAACAGCAGCATCACTCACCATCAAGCATCTTCAGACTCATCAGCGCTCAACGTTACTTCTCCTCATAGATTCAACAGCAGCATCACTCACCATCAAGCATCTTCAGACTCATCAGCGCTCAACGTTACTTCCCCTCATAGATTCAACAGCAGCATCACTCACCATTAAGCATCTTCAGACTCAATGCATACGTATATGTACAGATATTTGTTATTTTAAATGTTTGTAGTTGTTTGTATATACTATATTTCTAAATATTTATCAATCGGTATTATATATATTTCGTTCAGTCGGGAAGTATTTGAAGGACGTAGTTTTTGTTGCCGATCAGCTGGTCGAATTTCACGCTACGTTCCGTGAAGGACCTAGCTCTTCCTTTTCGCTTTCTCTTTTAGAAGCATACCAGATTGAGCTTCGCGATCTCTGGCTTCAAGTCAAAAAGGCTTATAACGACTTTGTTATTAAGTCTGCGGGCGACGAAAAGCTGAATGAGTCCCTTAGTGTAGGAAATACCAGTGTTCATCCAACACATATATATCTAGTTTAAGTGAGCTTTTGGAACGAAAAAACGTTCAACCAGAGAAGATGCTCAATCCACTTCCTAGCACTCAAGAAAGGGCGAAGGAGCCCAGCTCTATCCCCAGTGCTCAAGAAGAACTTCTTACTCTTACACCAAATACTTCACCAAATACTTCACCCACCGTGTTATATAGAAGTTTTTTATGGAAACTATTTGGAATGGCCCACTTTTAAGGATATGTTTACAGCTGTGTAAGTTAATAATCCTCACATCAACTCGGTTCAAAAATTATTTCACCTTCGAGCGAAGGCAAAAGGTGATGCCCTAAACATCGTAGCCAAATTCTCGCTTACAATTGAAAATTATGATTTCTCCTGGAAGGCCCTTCACGATCGTTTTGAAAATAAACGAATTTTAGTACACAATCAAGTGAAGCCAATCCTCATTCAGCAACCTTTTTTCTTTTCTTTTTTTTATTGTTTATTTATCCACTTATACACTAACACAATTTATTTTTCCAATAAACTTAAAACTATACTATTATTATGCCTTAAAGTAATTGACCTGAAGGGTGCTCAATACTCATATTATGGTTTTACAAAAATTTAGTTCTAATGTTTTATTTTAATAGGTATTTTTGTTAATTTCAAATTAATTAATTATTATTATTATTATTTTTATTTCATTTTAAGGAAAAAACGTGGGAAAACCTTTTAGAACGCATTATTTTATTTTTTAATAACAAAAACTAATCTAGGTGATAAAACTAAAAACTACCTTAACCTAATTCCAGGGCCGAACCCTGATATGTGGACTGTATCCCGCCACCGAAAAGACCAATCAAATGATAATTAAACCATCCAATCGGTTACTCAGTAGCGTTTCAGAAATCACATATCAAGGTCCGGCCCTGCTTAACCTAGCTGCTAGCCTCAACCCAGTCGAGCCACCAAAATCTTTGCCTATTCAACCTGTCTACGTTTACTGAATCCTGCTCAGGCATGCTTACGCAGTATTTCAACTCAGCTTGTCCTTCTCCTGAGTCCAACGGCTCAGAATCGTAGAGAATACGTTTATCTGTCGCCCTTCTAACAAGATGGTAAATAATCGGAACGTTCAGCGAATCTGGCAAGTAACCATGTGCATCCAGATACAAGAATGCTTCCGGTGGGATGTGCCCATTCACCATAGTACTTCGGAAATACCCAGGGTTAGGATAGAATAAGCCCGACACAAGTTCGTTCTCCGTAACGGTCGCTGATCGCGCGAAATGGTTCCTCACAAGATCCAGAATGACATTGTCGATCCTTCTTCTTTTTGATCATTGGAAAAACCTTCGATATTTTCCAATAACTCGGGAAGAAGCAGTTGTTTAACAAATTATTAAATATTACGCAATATTGCCGTATAATTTCGTTCGGTATATGCTTTAGTATAATGTTAGGAATGTTATCTAAACCACTTGACCTTTTTGTTATTTAGTTTCCTAAATATGTATGTCAGTTCGTGTTTTGTAAAGTAATTGTCGGTCAGTCCATCTATTAGCTGGTCAGCTTTTAGTCGCTCAGAAAATCTCAGAAGGGTTCGTGTTTCGCTATTGCGAAACCACGACAATTCGTCAACTACTTCGCCAGTTCTGCAGCTAGGGAGATCCCTAGCATGAATTGCGTCAGAGTTAGAGCTGATCAGGTTTAGCTTGTCCGCTCTACTATCTATAACGAAATGATTATCGATAATGGGGCAGTGTTGGCTGTTAATCTCTGCCTGAGAGAGAAGAGACTGGGAAGACAGTGGGATTTTCAGTTTCGGAATCCTGATAACGTTACGAGGCTTGAAAATCTGATTAATTTTGGGAAACATGTTCCTGGAATCAGATTTCAATATGTTTTCGGCACGTTGCCTCCAATAATCGTAGACACTATTCCGAAACTGCTGACTTAGCAGTGTCCTCATATTTCTCAGGAGAGATTTTAACCTTTGCAGCTCTAAATTGGACGATTCTTCTTGGAACTGGCGTCGTATTCGATTTATCTGAGTTCCCAAAAAGCTTTTGTAATTTTGTAGGGTCTTAATGTCACGGTTTAGGTAACATTCAACACCGTCTTTAGATTTAATTTTCGGAACTGACGACTCCATTGCTTATAATATCACCATATTTAAGTTCCCGATATAGGAATCGCACTCCTCATTAGTAAGATTCCTACTGCTAGGGATATTAGAAGAGGAAGGGCAATTCCTGTATTTTTTGATGGCGCAACTTTGAAATTTGCACCAATCAGTCTGCCTAAAATTAAATTTAGGGACTTCGTGCTGCGCTGCGAAGCTGAAAGTGGAGTCGCCAGCAAATGTCACCGGCATAACTATTGCATTGTGGTCGCTATCATACGGCAATATTCAAAGTTTATTATCGTGGACTGTTTGAATTTGCAATCGCGCGTCCGCAATGCAAAGATTGAGATATAAATTTCTAGAAGGAAAACTTGGTGCAACTGGGCTGTATAATTTGATTTTATATTCAACCTGGTTTTCCTCAATAAAACGGTTTAGGAAATTGCCTCTTCCGTTTGCCCTTGAGTTCAGCCAGGCCGAGTGTCTCGCGTTAAAATCTCCCGCTAAGTCGAAATAGTTGTTTAAACTATCTAGTCTCAGTTTTTCGAATATTTTTTCGATATTAAATACAGACAACCATTATCCCTGATAGGCAGCGAAATAATAGTTGTCTCAAGACAACTGAAGCTAGTGTATCGAAGTGGTTTCCTGACAAGAATTGCCGTCCCGCCACCTCGAATAGAGTCACGTCTCTCTGTCCGTATTACGTCATAGTTATTGAAAGTTAATTGATGTCTATCATTTAGCTTTGTCTCGTTTAAAAAAAGAACGTCGGGTTTATGATCAGTCACAAAGCGCAGTAGATCACCGCGCCTGCTGATGGCGATTATGGAGTTTACATTTACAGCAGCTATTTTTAGGGTTGCACAATTAGATCTAATCATGTTGACGACTAATGATGTTGAGAAGGGCATCAACCTTCTAGATCAGCAACAGTCCTGGTCAGACTGTCGACTTGGATTTGCAAACTGTCGTTTGCAGGGCGATCAGTACTCTTGGTTCCAACAGTATTGGGGCCAACAGCGCTGGAGCGCACAGGTCTGGGGCCAGCAAAACCTGACCCAACACTATTACCTACCACGTTTGCGAAGGATATCCCTCCTCGAACATGATTGTCGATCATCCTGACTTTTTGTGCAATCTTGTGTTGTGCTTCCCTTTTCTGTGCGTGAAGCCGATCTGCTAGTCGTTTATAGCTTTCGCATCCCCGCCATTAACGCACCTTCTTACCATCTTACAATTCGGAGAAGCATGTCCGAATCTCTAACACCGGTGACATTGAAGGACGCCGTTCCTCCGAATTTTTTCAAAATATACTAAAAGCCCCTCTACGAACTTGATTTCTATACTTTGCTATCTGGAGATAGCTATACCGCAAAAAATTTGTAAGAATCTATTATCGCGTCTAGAGTTCACCGTAGCATACCTGAATGCGCGAACGAGATTTAGATTCTCAATCTGCATATTGTTCAATTCTTTGAGGACCTCGTCTGGGTTGAAGCCAACACTGAGACCCTTCAGTAAGAATGACTGCAACTTGTCATCCTTGTGCGTGTACAAGAAATACTCCGTACCTGCTTCATTAATAATTAATTAATATTTCTTTGACCTTGTTGCAGTCATTCTTATCTTCTAAGTTTAAGGTTAACTAACTACTATTTACATTCTTAATCTTAAATTTACCTTTACCTAGTTCCGTTTTTAATAATTTTGGCAGTACTTGACTATCCTCTTTATGTATTTTTATTGGTGGAGGTCTTTTTCGCGCCTCCACTGTTTCTCCGCTCTCTGTCTTCATTTTCTGACCGCTGCTGTTTGATTCCATGGATGCTGATGCTCCGTTGTATTCTCTCGCTGGTTGTTTACATTTTTTCTTCGTTTCTTGTCTTCATTTGTTCAAGAAGCGTGCGTGTTGTTGTAGGTTTACTATTTGTATTTTGAAATGTATTTGTTTGACTATTTTCGTCAACGGCTAGAAGAGTAAATTGGTTGTTTTTTAATGTTTTTCCTCACTTGTAACTGTTTTAGTTTTTTTCTTTTATTCGATTTTGTTTTGACAGAAAAATCACTATCACTTTGTAGGTCTCTTATAATTTTTTTTAGTTCCAGAATTTCTTCTTATATTTTTTTGCCATTTCTATGGCCTCAATAGAATCTCTTCGATTAATTTCGAAGAGATCCATCGCCTCTTCTCCCCTCGAAGGGAAGCAATTTTTTTTTTCACTTTTGGTTTTTTTCTTTTTGTTTTATTCTTTAAATGTTCCTTCTTTTTTTTTTTAATATTTTTTTTTTTATTTATAGTTCGGCAAACTTTTTGCGGAACAGTGTTTTACGAGTTCTTTTTCACTTTTCACTTACTAATTCGCGACCACGTCGTTGCACATGCCACGGTGACTCTCTCTTATTCAGCAACCAATCCCTCTTGAGTCCGCCAAAGCCATAAAGGAACTCCAAAGTAGCATTAATGATGCATTGCTTGCATTAAAGTCTTATGGAGTAGGTGTAGAGGAATGGGATGCACTTCTTACATAATTATGCTCAACGCGATTACCCGACAGAACTCTCGCTCTCTGGGAGGAGTCACTAGAAAAGCTAACTGAGATACCCTCCTGGAAGACCATGAACGAATTTCTTTTCAATCGGTATCGAGTACTCGAAAGTGTATCCGACTTGCACCCTGGAAATAAATCGAAAAACACTCTTCCGTCCCCTCCCTCAAATATCAGGACTGCTCGCGTCCGCTGTCATTATTCCAAGATTGCCCAGCTCTGTAAGATTTGTAAGAGTCAACACCCATTACGGCTATGTCCGGATTTTCTAAATATGAAAACCGACGGTCGAAGAAACGTAGTGCGCAAGCACAAGTATTGCTTCAACTGTTTGGCAGTAACGCACACTGTACGTGAGTGGCGAAGTACGAATACGTGTTTTAAGTGCAACAGCAATCACCATACTTGGCTTCACGCCGACCCACCGGCGACTACGACTAGCTTCGTTTCTACATCAACAGACCCAACTCCGAATGTACAGTCCAATCCAGGCATATCCCCAACGCCTTCTTCGCTACCACTAGTCGTCAAGCGCTATCAGCTACCGCGATAGTTCGCATTCGACATAATGTTTGTGATTTTGATCTACGCGCCCTACTTGACCCTGGTTCGGAAGTCTCATTCATTTCAGAGGAAATTTAAAGTCGATCAAAGTTGCCTACTCAATCCGTGAGAGCACAAATTTCCGACAAGAGCTCAACTCTGACTACTACTTCATCCAAACTCTGTTCATTCACTCTTCTATCCGAATGCGATAAGGACTTCACTCTTCACGCACAAGCCTAAGTGCTCAAGAAGTTGACGGGAAATTTGCCGTCGCTTTTAAATGAACTTCCGCGGGATCTTAACCTTTCACTGGCCGAGCTCAAAAATTTATATGTTAATTGGTGCTGATTTGTATCCATCGGTTATCCGCGATGGCACAAAGACAAATATTACTAAGTTTCTTATGGGCCACCAACACGCCAAGCTCCCTGTTCGACAGTTGTACCGTTTTTTAATGAAGTGATTCTGGAGCAAGATCTCCAGAAGTTTTGGAAGCTGAAAGAGCTGCCACAAATTCCAGTGCTTACAGCAGCCGAGCAATTTTGTGAGACACTGTACGAGGAGTCCACTTTTCGAGATACGACGGGAAGGTATGTAGTGCGAATGCCATTTGAGGAGGTTTTTCCCCAAGATCTCCCGCTAGACTCAGAAAGTTCCTTCGAAACGAATCACGCCTCCTCACTAACCCACATTTGAAGAAAGATTATGATTCAGTTTTGTCAGAATATGCCTCATTAGGTCATATGGTAAGCATGCTTCCACCAGAAGAGAGTTCGAACCAGAAGGCCAATTCATACTACCTACCCCACCATGCAGTGATTAAACCCGACAGCCTTACCATGAAAGTAAGGGTTGTCTTCAATGCGTCACATGCAACCTCGAACGGTGCAAGCTTAAATGATGGTCTATATCCTGGTCCCACTCTTCAAAAGGATATTACCCTGCTTATTTTAAATTATCGGTCTTACAAGTATGTTTTAATAATGACATAGAGAAGATAAACAGACAGATCCTAGTCCACCCCGAGCAAACCCCTTTTCAAAGACTAATATTCCGTACGGTACCACAGAAAGACATAAGAGATTTTGAACTCAGAACGATTACATTTGGCGTCAATTGTGTCCCCTATCTGGGGATTCGAACCTTGCGGAGGTTGACCGAAGATGTGAAAGATTCTCACACGTGAATTCTACGTAGACGATGTCCTCTCGGGAGCTCATGACAAAGGTCTCACTGTGAACTAATAGCCGCTTTGAAATCAGCAGGTTTTAATTTAAGAAAGTGGACATCTAATTCCCCAAAATTACTGAACCATCTGCCTCGGGACCATCTTCTTTTCTACGAATCGATGAAAAAAGCTCGCTTAAGACCCTAGGAATATGTTGGAATGCTTCTTCTGATACTTTTTCCTTTTCGGTGCAACCAATTCTCTATTCACAACCATTTACTAAGCGATCGGTATCCTTCGTTATCGCCAAGCTATATGAGCCTGCGGGTTGGCTCGCTCCGGTTGTATTTTTCTTTTTTTTTTGTGCACGTGTGAAAGGGGTTATGAATACCCTTATACTAATTTTAGGTCACGGGCGTTCTGAGGAAAGGGGAAGAGACAGAGAGAGAGACAGATTGGTGTAGTTGGTTTGAAACTCAGCTGGTATTCAATTTCAGTGAACTCCAAGGGTGGCTGTCCAGATAACTGGGGAGCTTGTTTGTTTTTGCTTTTGTCGTTGCTCATGATTCACAGTAGCAAAAATACTTATGCAACAAATATGGAAGGATCAGACCGATTGGGATAAAGGTCTTTTGTTCGATACCGAACAACGGTGGAATATGTTTTTATCCACTTTTCCCGACATTGCAGCAATCCGTATTCCTCGATGGGTTGAGTATACGCCCTGGGCACCTTGTCAAATTCATGGGTTTTGTAACTCATCGGAGAGCGCATATGCTGCATCAATGTATCTCCGGACTCAACAAAGTTCCGCCTCTTTTATGTCGCATCTATTGTGGGCCAAATCGAAAGTAGACCCTGTAAACCCAATTCCTTTACCCAGGCTGGAACTGAAGGGAGCTGTCCTACTTTCTAGAATGATGCGATTGATTACGGAAGATCTTAGTCATCTTAACATAGAAGAAGTTACCTTGTGGACAGATTCCGCTATTGTACTGGCTTGGCTCAATAAACACCCGAGTTGTTGGAAAAAATTCATAGCCAACAGTACATCCGAAATCCTGAGTAACACTCCAGGAGTTAAATGGTCTCACGTAAGGTCATGTGAGAACCCGGCTGATCTTGCTACTCGCGGAGAGAATCCGCTCGAGCTGCGACTCAGTCGGTTGTGGTGGCATGGTCTGGAATGGCTTTAACAACCACATTCTGCCTGGCCTCATTCTCAGCCAGTCCCTCCTGTGGAATCACTGCTAGAATGTAAACCCATTAAAACGTTTTCCAACCATGTTCCGTCTGATTTCGAAATTCTTTTGCGTCAATTCTCTTCTTTTCACAAGGCCATTTGTGCCGTTAGCTACATGCTAACGCATCTCGGAATAAAATCTATCGGTAATCACGCTTTCACATGAGGCTGTACTAAAATTAAAATCATTGCCCTTACCCAACAAAAATATTTTCAAGTGGAAAATTAGTCTCTCTCTGAAGAACACCAAGTAAAACCCAAAAGCTGGCTGTCGCCATTTAATGTCTTTCTAGACACCGATGGAATAGTTCCCTCTCATGGACGATTATCGGCTTCTACACTGCCGTTCAAAGAGCACTGTCCGATTCTGTTGCCATATAATTCCCATTACTCTCAGCTCTATGTAGCGTATGTTCACAAACTTTCACTACATGCTGAAACACAATTAATGGTTCGTCTGATACGTTCGGAATACTGGATTCCTAAACTAAAAAACCTGGTCAAAAAGTGTATCCGTGACTGTCAACCCTACTTCTGATGCAAAAGGAAAATGCACACTCAATCAATGGGTGCATTACCAGTCGAAAGAACAACTCTTAGTCCGTTTACCAATACTGGCATTGATTTCGCTTGTCCGTTTTTATTAAAGACCTATTACGGTCGAAAGTGTCACCTGGATAAAGGTTATGGAACTTTATACCACCGGGCTCTCCTCATATGGGTGGCTTATATCAGAAGCTTTAAGACATATTTCCAGAAGTTCGCTGGGAGTGAGAAGTTTACATTTGAGGCATTTGCCACACTTCTCTCACGCATAAAAGCAACTTTGAATTCTTGACCACTATCACCCATCTCGGAAAACGTCCTCGATATCGTTCCGCTCACCCCTGGACATTTTCTCACTGGTGGCTTACTACTCAGCCTTCCCAAGCCCACATATACAGATCAATCTCTGAGTATTATGAATCACTGGAAAAAGCTCAGGATTATTTATCATCAATTCAGCATCCGCTGGAAGGAAGAATATTTGAAGGAGCTCCATAAACGTTTTAAATGGAAGTATCCACAGAAGGATATTCAGGTTAATGATCTAGTCGTTATTCGGAATGAAAACCTACCTCCTAATGAATGGAGAATAGGGCGAGTTTTAAAGGTACATCGTGGCTCTGATCAAAGAGTCAAAGTGGTCGACATCCAAACTCAAACGGGAATTCTCACACGATCGGTCATCAAATTTTGCATCCTCCTGCCTCAATAATGTCGTTCAAACCGCGTCCGTTCTCACGCCTTTAGGGCGAGCTATATAATACATGTAAACACACATATAACAAAAAAAAAAAAAAAATGTTATAGTCACATGGATCCCATAAATACCATTGGAGATATTTTCTATAACCCATATCTACAATTTTTTCTTTAAGTATTAACTAAGATGTACCATTCATAATTGTATTTTCTTTAACTATCTTATAAACACATATTAATTCTAATTAATGTTTTCTCTAAGGTTGATCTTTTCTTGAATAATTCTTCAAGTAGTTATCACTTAAGTATCTACTCTCTTTGTTAGCGTATGCATTATATTGCAGCAACTGTTGCAAGGGGGGCGGTAATGTTCAATTGTAATCACACCCTAATGTTTATTATTATGTTGTTGACACCTAGAGGACACCTCTAGTGCTAAAATGTATTATGACATTTGTGTATTTAAGATGGTTGTCAGCTTTTCCGGTGATCATCCAATTGGATTATAGACAGCGAGGTCGGCGGACGTGCCTAAGAAAAATCCGAAAACAGTAAGTAAATCAAGTGGTTTTATTTGTATAAAAATATCGTTGCAAGCAAGATTTTCTTTTTGTACAAGTGATTACACAATCAGTACACATACTTCCACCAGAAAAGAGTTCGAACCAGAAGGCCAATTCATACTACCTACCCCACCATGCAGTGATTAAACCCGACAGCCTTACCACGAAAGTAAGGGTTGTCTTCAATGCGTCACATGCAACCTCGAACGGTGCAAGCTTAAATGATGCACTATATCCTGGTTCCACTCTTCAAAAGGATATTACCCTGCTTATTTTAAATTAGCGGTCTTACAAGTATGTTTTTAATAGTGACATAGAGAAGATGTACAGACAGATCCTAGTCCACCCCGAGCAAACCCCTTTCAAATTCCGTAGAATGCGTTGGCACGCGTCGTTTTTATAAACAACGCAGTGTTTTGTTTATGTACGATGTGCATACCATTCGATCGGTTAAGCATGCCTTTCGATGGTTGTGATAATGGTGGATGGCAATGGGCGGCGAAGAGCTGTTTACAGTTGACGACGAAGAAATAAAATTTATTTGCAGCTGAAGCCCCGGTTTGTGTTTTATTAAATTAATGTATCGTTTTCGCTTGTTTTGTTCGACGATAGATAGCAAACTTTTGAGAGAGGACGTTCGAATTTGCCGGTTTTGTCCTAATGGTTACAATGCGAACTAGACCATCCGATCCTGGATGTACTTCCTCTATGCGTGCTAGCATCCATTGGGATGGTGGGAATATTTCATCCTTGACGATTACCAGGTCTCCTATTCTCGACTGCTCATCTGTTTTAAGCCAAAGCCGTTGGCAAAACATTGAGTTCTTTCCCATTGGTCGATAATTAGCGTGCGATGTGTCTCCGTGCGGTATGGTATGTAACGCTCCGCCTATTAAAAACTGCCCTGGCATTATGGCTTCCAAATCATCATTGTTATCCGAGAAAGGGCATAAAGTTCTGGAATTCAGACATGCCTCTATCTGTGTAAGTATTGTGTAAAGCTTCTCAAGGGTCAACTCCTGTCCCGAATTTTAAATGGTGTTTAATGAATTTCACTCCAGCTTCCCAAAGTCCACTGAAGTGGGGCGACGCGGGAGGGATGAAATTCCATTTGGTTCCTTTATCCGAAAGGATCTCTGCATTTTTTGCCCAATTATGCTTTGCAGTTTTCATCATGCGGTCGAAATCTGTACTAGATCTAACAAAATTGGTTCCGCAATCGCTGTAGATTTGGCTGCATATACCTCTCCTTGCAGTGAATCGGCGGAAGGCAGCTAAGAAGCCCTGAGTAGTTATGTAAGTCTTTTTTTTGCGTTGAGAGGTGAAAATCTTTCAAAGAAGAAACCCAGTACCCAGTAACAATAGTGTGAATTTCCAGCCACAAAACTCACCCCCCTCCTACCCCTGGTCCTCGCGTCACTGCCGTCAAGCATTTCATCGCGAGGGTGGCTTCAGCTTTACATATTCGGCTCGTTCGTGTTGCCAGCCATCTGCGTGACGTTTCGCTGTCGCTCCTGTCTTCATTATTCTTTCATGATGGTAGCCACAGATCCGCTTACTGCTTCCCAAGCTTCTTGCGTGCTCGTCGTCTGTCTGGTGGTGTTCTCTGGTGTTAAGTCCACACCCAGTCTGTTTTCCAGCAAGGTACGTTCTTCCTGATATCGTGAACAATGGAACATGATGTTTTCTGCATCCTCGACTGCTTCCGTGTATGTTGGGCAATAGGGGTTGTCTTCGTGTCCAAATCTATGGAGGTAGGCGCTTCATCGATCGCGCTTTCCAATATGTCACTTATTATGTGCTCCAGTATTTTGTCCATTGTGTCCAGCATACATAGAGGATTATACGATGAGGGATCCTGTGGTGGTTTATCACCTTTTGGTAAGAGGACAAGTCTTTGCCTTTCCACTAATCAGGGAATACTCCTTCCTTGAGCCAAGCGTTATATACGTCTGCAAAGATGTGTGGGATGCTAGGTTTCCCCAGCGATGGCTGTCTACCTTGTCGTGGTGCTGGGGCTTAAGTAGGGTTGAAGGATGGGTTGGCGAATGCTGATTTTTCATCGACTCCTGGAGGACCAAAAACTAAGGGATAGCCTCCCTATTCAAACGTTGGTGTGAGCAAGTATAAAACCGAGCCGAAGATGGAAGGTTGGGGGGATAAAATACCAACCGCTAACGAGCTTCCACAGATGCCCTGGCGAGGTCTGTGATCAGAAAATGCCTTACCCCGTCATGGCGTCTCTGACGGGGCGTACCTACATTCCGACCTTAATCATGGGAACAAAATGAACGAAAAAGAAAAAAACAAAATAAACTGCAGTTCAGACGCTGACACGCTACGGATGAGGAGATCTCTATGGAGATGGAGGAGCGGCTATTAGCAGATCCATCCGAGAGTACCCTGTAGTCGGAGATGAAGAAGAAAGTCTCTCCAGGTAATATGAGAAGGCGGTTGTAGACCGACGCACATCAAATCGATCCTGGAGGTAAAGAACCCAACTTCCCTCTCCGAGAAATAACAAAACTCTCTGGCCTGGGCTATTGACATAATAGAAAAGGACGCTCTGACGAGGCCTGCACCTAAGCAGACTGCTGGAAAAATCAAGACCAACCGTAAGGTAAATGCCCCTAAGGCAGACATCAGAACTGCCAGCAAGACCGCTACCGCTAAGGCAGGTCCTACTGGTCAGCCAGGCCAGTAATCTCGAGGGCTTCTGAACATTCTCGTAGGATGGCCAAGACCAAGAGGGAGGATTTTGTGTCAAAAAGGTTGAGATCCTCGGAGGACACTAAAAATCCCCCCAAAGGTCTAAGGCTGATACGGAGATGTCTTTCAGCGGGGCCATTCGTAGTTCACTAAAAGTAGCCGTGAATTCGCGAAAGCTACGGTTCGCGGTCTTAAACTATGGGAAGGGTCTGCACTGCGAGCGGTACCTCCCGATGAAATCCCTACCATACCTAAGGGAAGAGTCTGTGTTCCTGACTGCCCTAAAAGCCCAGAACCCTTCTACTGATATTAAGAGCTGGGAGGTCGTTATGAGAAAGAATCGAAGAATGGGACCAAGGGATTCATCATCCTCATGAATGAACCTCCGGCCTCACTTCTGTAAGATAAACAGTTGATGCTGTTCTATGGGGCGATTCGTAGTTCACTAAAAGTAGCTGTGAATTCGCGAAAGCTACGGTTCGGGGTCTTAAACTATGGGAAGGGTCTGCACTGCGAGCGGTACCTCCCGATGAAATCCCTACCATACCTAAGGGAAGAGTCTGTGTTCCTGACTGCCCTAAAAGCCCAGAACCCTTCTACTGATATTAAGAGCTGGGAGGTCGTTATGAGAAAGAATCGAAGAATGGGACCAAGGGATTCATCATCCTCATGAATGAACCTCCGGCCTCACTTCTGGCAGATAAACAGTTGATGCTGCTCTATGGAGCGGGAGAAGTAACTCTGAAACTCCTAAAGCGGACTCAACGGGCAGAGAACGAGGGAGCGACTGACGCTATGGAAGTTGAAATTGCGACAACCAATGAAGGCAGTGCAAATCAACCTGCATCATAGTACAGTCGCCTCCGACAACTTGAGGCTGCTCCTAATGACGGAGCAGCTGGATCTGGCCCTAATCCAGGAACCGTGGATTCTCAATAATCGCGTGATGCGATTAGGGTCAAAAGACTATAACATATATTATAGAAGTGACGCTGGCAAGGTGAGGACTTGTATCGTGGCTAAAAAGAGTCTTAAAGCTTTAATGCGGTCTCATTTCAGCTCCGGGGACTTGACAGTGGTGAACTTGAGAGGGGTGAATGGGAACTGCACGGTGGCATCTGCGTACCTACCCTACGATGACGGCATCAACCTCCCCTCGGAAGACCTGAGGTTGCTCATGTCATCGTCTCAAAAAGGTAAGAAAAACTTAGTCTTGGGATGTGATGCTAGCGCTCACCACACTTCGTGAGGTAGCACAGATATCAATGCCAGAGGCGAAGTTTTGTTTAACTATATTCTAGATTCAAATTTTACTATATGTAATAGTGGCAATGACCCCACCTTTATAATGTCTACTAGAAAGGAAGTTTCAGACATTACGTTTGTTTCTGTTAAAGTTGTTGACTAAAGAGTCTCCGACAAGGCGTCACTATCCGACCATTGTTGGATACTCTTCAAACTACAACTATCTACTTGTGGCAAAGAGACTTTTAGAAATCCTCGTAGAATCACTTCGCCTAGGACCTCAATTCTATGGAAGCAGTTGACAATGCAGTCGATGCATTGACCGACTCTGTAACGCAATCTTTTGAGAAATCCTGTCCGATTAGTAGGCATAGCGGTAAAAAGCGTCCACCATGGTGGAGCGATAAAATAGCGGAACTCATTCGCATTTCAAGAGAAGGATGGAACCTCGCAAAAGAGAGGGTCGTTGAGTGGTCGACCTATAAAGAAAGCGTAAAGTTGCTCAAGAAAGTGATTAGGTTAGCAAAGAAGAACTCCTGGAGGTTCTTTTGCGCATCTATAGAATCAACAAACGAAGCGTCCCACTTGCGGAAGATTCTGGCCAAGACACCAACGCCGGCATCCAATATTAGAAAAGGTGATAGTACCTGGGCAGAGTCACAAGAGGAAACGCTGGATATACTATTGAGTACTCACTTTTCCGGATGTACATCGATCTCCGAAGATGATCTACCCACTCCAGAGATGACACCGGGAATAAGCGCAGTAGACGTGAGGAATATAATAGATGATGACAAGATAGCCTGGGTAATTAAATCATTTGCTCCATATAAAGCACCAGAAGTGGATAGCATTCGACCTGTGATGCTGCAAGAGTCAGTGGATATTGCTATTCCATGGCTCAAGCGCATTTTCACAGTATGCCTTAAGCTAGTAGATGTTCCTAAAGCATGGCGGGAGGTGCGCGTCGTTTTTATTCCCGAAGCGGGGAAAGCGAGCCACACGAACGCAAAAGACCTGAGACCTATCAGCCTGTCGTCTTTTATATTTATGAGGGTTATATTTTCAATGCTAGGAGATGTAACCATCCGGCAGAGGAACCCCCCAAGGCGGAGTTCTATCTCCTTTATTATGGCTCCTCGTAGTGGATGACATCTTGGGGATACTGAATGAAAACGGCTTTAACGCGATGGCCTATGTCGACGATTTGGTCATCATGGTTTCGGGAAAGTTCCCTCCAGTCCTAAGCGAAAGACTAAATCTTGCACTAGAACTAGCGAATAATTGGGTCAGCAGCAAAGGGCTGGGAGTGAACCCCTCAAAGACGGAGGTAGTTCTTTTCAATAAGAAGAGATCAATTCCAACCTTCTCAAGTTCTCAAGTTCAGCTCGATACCTGGGCGTAATTTTAGATTCCAAACTGAACTGGAAGGATAACACTGCCGAACGCATCTTGCAAAAAGGCATTCAGCAACACGTGGGGTTTCAAACCAGCTGTGGTGTACTGGATATACACCCATTCTCACATATGGTTCACTAGTTGGGTGGATGGCTCTTGAGAAGCAATATCAGCTTTCAAACCTCACCAAAATCCAGAGAGCAGCGTGTATCGGAGTCATGGAGTCAATAAGAACAACACCTACAGCGGCAATGGAAACCATGCTCAGTTTCATTCCGCTTGATATATACTGTAGCAGTCTGGCGGCTAAAACCGCTGTAAGACTGAGAGAAGGCCGATTGTGGTCATCGAGCCTTTACAGCCATGCCTCCATTTTATCCAGATGGGGAACTACCAGCAGATCGGCGGAAACTGATTTCATGACCCCTACGCTAGCATTTGAAAGGAGATTCAACATAAGAATTCCTGACAGAATGCACTGGAGGAACCTGAGAACCATGAAGAAAAAGGAACTGGCGTTCTATACTGACGGTTCTAAGATGGACGTTGGCACGGGAGCCGGAGTTTATTGTGAGGCAACTCCTTTAGAATAAGCGACGAATGCAGCGTCTTTCAGAAAGAAAGCGCAGCCTTCATACAGGCTGCGGAAATTATACCCGAGAGTAATGTCGTAGGTAAAACGATAACTGTCTAAATAGACAGCCAGGCAGCCATTAAGACTCTGGACTCTGCTGTAATTAGATCAAGGCTTGTGAGAACCTACAAATCAGTCTTAAATGGGATACCCAGAGACAATGCGGTGACCCTCTGCTGGGTTCCAGGGCCTATGGATATCGAAGGAAATGAAAGGGCTAGGAAAGGGTCGGCGCTGCACTTATCGCGGGCCCTCTCTTTTGTCGTAACCCCAATCAGTTCCTTTCGAAAAAAATAGAAGATGAAACCACCGATCGAGCAAACAGATGATGGATTCATCTGGAAACATGCGCAACGGCCAGGGCGCTATGGCCGGCCTTTAGCAAGAAGAGATCAACCTCCCTGGTGAAACTTAGTCGTTATAATACACGGGTCGTTTCTGGAAAAATTACTGGTCATTTTGCCAATGGAGTTTAAAGGGGAGCGACTCGGTGTGCTACATAAAGACTACTGTAGAAGCTGCAGGGACGAAGAAGAAATTGAATCAGTTCGTCACCTGCTTTGTGATTGTCCTGCCCTATCCGTTACAAGAATGAGGACTCTCGGAAGTTACTTCTTCTCGGAATTGGAGGACTTAGGTAATATAGAGCTTACGGGATTTTATATCATTATCTGGGTGGGTCTAACAGCGGACTTTTAACGTTTCCAGGGTTAAACGATTGGGCACAATGAACCCGAATTTGTTGGTCTAAGTGAGCAGTGACTCTTGTCACAAGGCAACCATCTACCTAACCTAACCTAAACACTTGTCCAGTGATACATAAATAAAATCACTACCGCAGGGGCACTTCCCTGGAGAGAGGTAACGGGCGTAACGACCCCGCGGACCCTAGGCATAAAAATCCAGTAGCGTCTGACTCATATTGGCTGTACACATAGAAAATAATTCAAGTTTAAACTTTTCGCAAAAGGTAAGAACAAATATGCAATGAACAAAACTAAAGAGATAAATAATATATATGGCATTAAAAACATACTTGGGACGAAAGTTGGGATTCATTCCGTTCGTAAATCGAAATTAGTGCCCCAATGCAAAAATTGTCAAAGGTATGCATAAATACTGTAGGTCAAACCCAAGATGTGTAAAGTGTGCAGGAAGTCAAAAGACAGCGGACCCAAACATGACATATGCCCAGGCAGCATCAAAAACAAATCAAATACCAGCAGAGAAAGCCGTAAAACACAAAGTAGAGCTAAACACTTCAATGGAAATCGTCATAAAACAAATCCTAAACAGTATTCATTCCATGGAAAAATGCAATAAAACGATATTAGATAAAATATCATTGTAAGAGAGGCAGAACAGCAACAAAAGAGCTATGACATATGCCCAGGCAGCATCAAAAACAAATCAAATACCAGCAGAGAAAGCCGTAAAACACAAAGTAGAGCTATACACTTCAATGGAAATCGTCATAAAACAAATCCTAAACAGTATTCATTCCATGGAAAAATGCAATAAAACGATATTAGATAAAATATCATTGTAAGAGAGGCAGAACAGCAACAAAAGAGCTATACCGAAAAGTCAAACATGATGAATAAAATAAAAATTCTTGAATGAAATGCTAATGGTACTCGTATTTAGAATCGAAAGGAGGAGTGACTCTTGATATAAACCAGATATGTAGATATGTGGGTATATGTCTTATTTCAGAGACGCACTTTAAATTAACTACTGACTTTAAACTGCAAGGATATAATTTATACCAGTTATAATTGTGCAAAAGGTGGGGCTGCAGTGTTAATAAAGAATACAATTGAACACCATACACTCGTAGAAGCAAAATTCCAATCATGTGCCATCAAAGGAATTTCCAAAAGTATAAAAATGAGCAGTGGGGAAATATCTGTTGCATCCGTATACTGCTCTGCTAGCTATAGAGTAAAGAAAAATGATTTTAAAAGTCTTCCGCATATTTCACAATAGATTAATCACGGGAGGGGATTTTAATGCCAAGAATAAATATATAATATAGAAAATATATATGTAATAGAAACGGTACAGTTCGTCATACTGTGCGTCTTAGCTGAACATGCACAACACAGTTGCCGTAGCTGAAGTCGTCGTCGCCGAGGAAAAAAGAAAAAAAAAGCTATTAGTGTTGGAAGCTGGCGCAGAGGAATAATTGCCGAGAAATCCACAAAAAAATCTACAAAAACCTACAAGGCTGAGGTGCTGGTCGTACGTCGTGGTAGCTGAGGGGAATACCAACACATCGTACATGTGTGGGGGTTAGACTACTTATTCTTTAACTATTTATTCTTTAAATTATCTAAAACGGATTATAAAGCGCGATAAAATTACTTATCTGACGATAGGAGCTGGCCTGTTGCTTCGCCGGAAGGCACCAGAAGGGAAGAAGGAAAAGTAGGAAAAATTCCAATGAAATGGCGACTTAAGTAGCTGTCAGCAGCTTCGTGTCCAATGTTTGAGAAGAGCTAGACAACAGTTGTGACAGGAGTTTTTGTTAGACCATAGAGCTGCCCTCCAAGCGACGATGTCATCTTTACTTCCGGGAAGTTGGTAAATCGGTTGCGGAAAAAGTTACTGCTTTTGGTTCCTTCGCTAAGGTTTGGCGCTTCGTTTTAGGTCCAAGATAGGTACGGACGATAGGACGATGCGATTCGGTGTTGTATTTTTGTTGGGTCACTGGATTCAGTTGGGACACGGTGGCTGGCTGAGTGAATTCTTGCTCTTGAATGTCGTAGTTGTTTGGCAGGTGAGCGGGTTTCAGTCTTTCGGTGCTTACATTTGATGATCTCCCATTTATATCGATGGTGAAAACTCCGTCATTGTGGATCTAGCCCTTGCTTTGATGCGTCTCGCCGTAAGAATACATGGCTGCAAATAAACAAATCTTTAAAGTAAAATGTTTTATTATGACAATGATGACTTCCGGGTGTGGGTTTCAGATTGTGCATATGCTTCCTGAATTCCTCAAGGAAGATGTTAGGATCTGACGGTGGATCTTCGTGGGTGAAGAATTCCCCGGGAATCCTGAGCGTTGTACAATAAAAGTATTCTGCGGTTGATACTTTTAGGTCTTCTTTGTAGCATGTGCGTAAACCTAACAATACTGTGGAAGAATTTCTACCTGTGGAAGAATTTCCCTCAGCTTCTGGAAGTGGTCCAACTATGCCCACATGAACATGGTCAAATCGCTGGTCAGGTTCAAGGGAAGTTTCAGGTTGTGTGTGGACATGTCGTCCGACTTTGGAGCGTTGGCAGGCAATGCACTTTCGTGCCCACTGAATGATGTCCTTGTTCGTGGAAGGCCAGACGTACCATTTACATATAATTTTGCATGATGACTTGCCTCCTGGATGTGCGAGGTTATGTCTAAATGTTTTTGGTACGTACGGGCGGATATCTTCCTGGGAAACATCACAATAGATCTCGCTTCCTTGTCGTGGTCCTACGGATAATTTCTGAAGCTTGAGTGATGTTGAGCTATCGTTGAGCAAGCGTTGCAATTCGTTGTCGGTGGTTTGAGCTTCTGCCAGAGCTGCGAGGTCAATGGTGTTTGCGATTTGATTTGGTCGTGTACTAGTTGCATCTATTCTCGAGAAGGTATCGGCGACAATGTTTTCGAGTCCTTTTATCGGTATGATTTGCGTAGAGTACTGGCTGATGAAGTTCAGTTGTCGAACTTGGCGTGGTGATGCTTTGTCCGAACGTTGATTGAACGCATGTGTTAATGGCACGTGGTCCGTTCGAATGCAAAAGTTGTTGTCTTCGATCCATGGCCTAAAGAATTTGACAGCTTTGTATAGAGCTGTGAGCTCTTTGTCGTAGACACTGTAATTCGTTTCGGCCGGTGTGAGTTTCTTGGAGAAGTATCCCAGTGGCTCCCAGTCGTTATTAGCGCGTTGCTCTAGTACTGCGCCTACTGCTCTGTCAGATGCGTCGGTGGTTAGGCGTAGTTCTGCGGCTGGTGCTGGATGCGCTAGGAGAGCGTTGTTGGCCAGATCCTCTTTGCAGCGTTCAAAAGCGGCTAACGTGGTCTCTGTCCAATTTACAGGCCTTTGGTCCTTTTTGCGTGCATCCTTGAGCAGTTCGTGGAGTGTGGCTTGTGTAGCTGCGGCTCTTTTGATGTGCCGTCGGTAAAAATTGACCATTCCAAGAAAGCGACGAAGCTGTGCTAGCGTTTCTGGTCGTTTGAATTCGACAATTGCCTTAATCTTTTCGGGCAGTGGGTGTGAACTTGCAGCTGAGATCAGGTACCCCAGGTATTCGACGCTTTGTGCACCAAATTTGCATTTTTCTTGTTTGATGGTGAGGCCATAGGTCTGCAGGCGCCCAAATACGGTCTTCAGTTGTTCTCGATGCTCTTCCTCTGACGTCGAGGCGATAAGGAGGTCGTCTAGGTAGGCATGAACGAAATCAAGGTCCTTTAACACTTCTCGGATAAATCTCTGGAAGGTTTGCGCAGCATTCCTTAGGCCGAATGGCATGACCAAAAACTCAAACAAACCGAAAGGAGTTATGACTGCGGTCTTGGGGATGTCATCTGGATTCATTGGTATCTGGTAGTAGGCGCGGACTAGGTCGATGGTGGTGAAAATGGTCTTGCCGTGTGTGATCGATGTGTAGTCTAGAATGTGCCATTATAGGGTAGCGATCGGGAACAGTTTGTGCGTTCAATCTCCTATAATCGTCGCAGGGTCTCCAGTCGCCGGATTTTTTGCGTACCATATGTAGGGGGCTAGCCCATGGGATTTTTGATGGGCGACAGTATCCCTGTTCTACCATATACTGGAATTCGCTCTTCGCTCTTGCTAACAGTTCGGTAGGAGGCCACGAGCTCTTTCATGAACTGGTGCTCCTTTGGTCTCAATGTGGTGAATGACGTTGTGCGTGAAACTCGTGCGTTTTGCGGATGTGTCAAGAATTTCCGGAAACAGTTGGAGTAAGTCCGAATATGGCCTGTCTTTATCCAGCTTCGAGAGTCCTGCGAGTGATGCGGGGCTTGGCGTGCCTATTGTCTGGATCCCAGTTTGTTCGTCCAAAACCCTCCGCTTAATGACAACGTCCACAACGAGGTGATAATAATTCAGCAGGTCGATACCAATTATGCCATACGGTACTTCAGCTATCGGGAAGATAGCCTTAAACCAAGGTTGAGGGTCAGCATTCGTTGGCCGTAAGTTTGAAAACGACTGCCGTTTGCTGCGAAGAGTTTGATATTGGACGTAGAAGATCTGTCAAGACGTGTAGGTGGGATTACAGACAAGTCGGCTCCAGTGTCGATGAGAAAGCGCTGTCCAGTTATGCGATCGTGAAGAAATAAGCGGCGTGATGTCTCCATACCATCAGCTGTTGCCGCTTGAGCTGATGGAAAATTTAGTTTTCCGAATTTTCTTTAAATTGGCACGGCGGTAAACATTTTTTGCGCTGGTGCCGAATCGTTGGTGGTAAAAACAATTCTTTCTGTTTCGGGTGGAACGAGAGAGTGAACGGGACCTGCCGCTTGCTTTGTTTCGATGGGCTCTGAGTTCCTTCATCATCAGGGTCATTTGCTGTTCGAGCTTGTTGATTTTATCTTCCCACGCGGTGATGGATGCGGTTGATTGATGAACATCCATGATTCGTATGTCCGGGGTTTGGCTAATTTACCAGATATGGTCTGCTAGCTTTTCTATAGCAGTGGAGTTGAGCGAGTCGCATGAAGCCAGGGTAACTTGCAATTGTTGTGGCAGATAATCGAGCCACAGCATTCGGACGGTGCGGTCGTCTAATTTGCCCTGATTGAGTGACTGCATTTCGGCTAACAATATGGAAGGTTTGCGGTCGCCGAGTTGTAGGCCAGAAATTAACCTTCGAAACTTTTGCTCTTCTGAAATTGAAAAACGGTTTAGAAGTGCTTGTTTAACTGCAGGATACCTGTCTTTCTCTGGTGGGTGAAGCAAGATATCCTCGACTACCGATAAGATGTCTTGATCCAGCTTGCTTATCACCCTGTGGAATTTGGATGAGTCGGCGGAAATGCGGTTAAATTGGAACTGAGATTCCAAGGTTGCAAACCAAAGTTCGGGTTTCTTGGCCCAGAAATTGGGTATATTGATGCGTTCCATGCTGCCGAGCGTCGACATAGCTGCGTGGTTCTCAATCGATTGCCGTCCGATGTCGTTTGAAATGTGTTCCGTATTTGCCACAGACTGTGCAGCTCCGTCACATGGTGGTAGATCGGAATTCGGCATGTTGGAAGGTAATATTAATCCGTTCGGATCACGTCGGCGTCACCAATATGTGGGGGTTAGAAATCCCACATGAAAAAAACAAAAAACGAAGTTCTTACAACTTCAACTATTTATTCTTTAAATTATCTAAAACGGATTATAAAGCGCGATAGAATTACTTGTCTGACGATAGGAGCTGGAATGTTGCTTCGCCGGAAGGCACCAGAAGGAAAAAACTAAAAGTAGGAAAAATTCCAATGAAATGGCGACTTATGTGGGAGACAGACTGCTGGTATTGATACCATGGTATAGCAATACTACGTTCTATACCACATGTCTGTCACTGCAATGCCATAAAACATACTTGGTATTGAGATTCGCAAATTTTTGGTGGTATACCACCATCTTACTCCACTATTATAGTGGAGACAGACTGCTGGTACAAATACCATGGTATAGTGAATACTACGACCCCTGCCACACTGCATTTCGTAGTATTCGATGACTTTGGCGTTAAGTAGTATACTTTGACGTTTGTCTTGTCTTTCATAACAAACAAAAATAGAAAATTCAAGACAGGATGAATAAAAATGATTCACTTTTCTGCCAAATGATGAATATAAAGAAAATTCAAATACTTAAAAGCGAAAGTGCATGCCTAAGAATTGTCAAAAAAGCTACGAAGACTAGCCAGTAGAGAGAAATTGGCTCTGCAATCAGTAAGATGGTGGTATACCACCAAAAATTTGCGAATCTCAATACCAAGTATGTTTCGTGGTATACCAGCTTTTTACGTCGTATTGCAGTGACAGACATGTGGTATGGAACGTAGTATTGCTATACCGGCAGTCTGTCACAGACATAAGAGATTTTGTTTAAATAAATCCCTCTATCGCTTTTAGGGACATCTGTTGCATTTTTACTGGTAAGGGAGGGTTCTAGCGATAACTAAATTTAATATTTGAAAACCTAGCGTGAAATTTATTAAAGCTATAAATATACAAAGTTCATGTAGTACACATACTACACTCGACATGAAAGGGTTAATAAAAATGACAATTACTCCGTTTTTCTAAAGTATTTTGAATTGTGATGCCCTTTACAATTTCGTTTTTTATAATTTTATATATGTCCTCTAAATTTAATACAGCGGGGTTTAATAATTTTATTTTTGCTAGTGTAATTGTATTTAATAAATTTTGCAATTCAAAGATTATAAGTTTAAAGTTTTTTGATATTAGGCTGTCTTTTACTGTGTGTTCTATGGCATTTATTGCCTCAAATATTTCTGAATTTATTGCGAATTGCCTGTTACTATTTTTTATTACTAATTGCTCGTCATCGTGATCAGGCGTTCCGCAATACATTTCCATATGGTTCCCAGCGTGTCTGTTGCTCGTTTAGAGCGAGTTGTCGTCAATTGGTCGAGATGTGTCTGTATAATAGCAAAGTCTTCTTCGTTTATTCTGTTTACCTGTGCGTCTGGGTAAGATGTCTGTTGATAGTGTTGCTCTAACGATTCCCCTAGTTTTGTCGATACAGTTTTGAATTTAGGAGTTTGAGGTTATCTTTATTGACGATTTTACCACTACGTAACTCTACTGTCTTCCCTACATCTTTTCCTACTTCCTTTCGTCTGTATTTCGGCTGTAGTTTACCCCAATGGGCGAAGGTTGTTTTCTTATAAACTATTTCTCCTGATCTCAGTTCCTTTGTTTTGCGATTCCTATTATAGGTTTCTATCATTTTATCCTGTGCTATGGCTAATTTCGTTGGGACTGTTAAATGATTGGTTTTATTTAACAATATCTCAGTGTGTTTTATTTCCGTGGAGGCTTGAATAGTTTGATTATAGGCTTTGGTTGCCTTGATAAATATTTCTGCCAAGTCTAAGAGTTTGAGTTCTTCTTTGAAGCATCTGGCTATCTCTTGTAACGTGCTATAAGCTCTTTCCACTTGCCCATTAGTGGTGCTGTGGTTTACTGCTCTGTAATAAATTGAAATTCCCGCACTTTTCATATTGGATACAAAGGGTGCTGAGGTAAATGTGGGATCTTTGTCACAGACAAGGTTTTTACATTCTGGGAGTATTTGCAGAAGTTCTAAGACCTTAAGCTACATGACTTGTTTATTTTCGAGAATTTGAATGGCTAGAAATTTTTAATATGCATCTATACAGGTGAGGATTTTAATTTTTCCGCGTACATCACATCGATGTGTACACATTCCCCTTCCCTATTTGGAATTGGCGCCTCGCGAACTGGTTGTTTGGTATTTGCATTACGTATGTCGCAGTTTCTGACATGCTGTTTCAATTCATTGGTCATGATTGGCCAATAATATTTGTCGATTATTTGACTAATGTTTTCTCTGAAATTTCTATGTGCTCTCGCGTGCGTTTTATATCGTTTGCTAGTTATATCGTTTCGGCTAAGACGTTTGTTGCTCCTGGTTTATAGACCATTTTTGGAGCGTGCTCTTCGATAAGAGCGTGTCACCTTTTCATTTTTGCGTTCGGGTTTCGCGGCTAGACTGCAAACGTCAATGGTTGGTGGTAGGTATGTATTTTCAGGTTAGTAACGCCGTACATGTAATTCCTAAGATTTTTGAGGGCAAACACGATAGCATATAATTCGTTTTCGTTAGCGGCGTAATTCCTTTCGGTTTTAATAAGAGTTTTTGAAATGAATGTAATTGGTTTGTTTTCTTGTCCTGGCATCGTCCGAGGCGTTCTTCGTCAGGAAGACTACTTTTTGTGAAGTCAAGTTGGGTTAGCTCTGTTTCTGTGATCAGGTGATCTTTGAAGGTCTTGAATGCTTGTTTGGCTTCAAGGTCCAAATTAATTATCGTTTTCTTGGCCAGGTGCGTAGATACCTGGCCTTTTTCGCTCTGTAAATATATTGTCAATGGTTTAACGATACTAGCGTAATTTTTAATAAATTTCCGAAAGTAGCTTATCATGCCAAGAAAGCTCCTAAGCTGACGTAAAGTCGTGGGCTCCGGATATTCTTTAATGGTGGTTACCTTTGCGGAGTTTGTTCTTATGACGTTGTGTCCTACTACATATTTTAAGATTTCTACGTTGGTCGGAGAGAAAGTGAATTTTCAGAGGATATTTTCATATGGGCTTGTTTTAGCAAATCTATTATTGTTTCGAGATGCCGATTGTGTTCTTCTAGGGAGTTTGAATAGATAATGATATCGTCACTATACCTGTAGTGACGATATCTTCTATGAGAGGTCGGAGTATGTCGTCCATCGGTCTTTGGAATATAGAAGGCGCGTTCTTGAGTCCAAAGGGCAAGCAAACGTACTCATACTTGCCGTTGTTAATGCTAAGTTAGGTTTTCTCGATGCCGCTTTCTTTCATCAATATTTGATCGAATCCGCTCTCTAGATCGAGTGTAGAGAAGTGCTTGGCTTTCCCAAGATTAGAGAGTATCACAGACGTATGAGGTATGGGATACTTATCCGAAATTGTTTGTTCGTTTAGCTTTTTAAAGTCTATTACGAATCGGATTTTTGGGCAATCGTCTTCATTAACTCCTTTTTTGGGTACAATCCAGACTGGAGAGTTATAGGGACTTTTTGATGGTCTAATTATTCCATCCTTGAGGAGTTTCTTTATTTCTTGGTTAACGAAATTGTTAGCCGACAGAGAGTATTGTAATGCGATATGCCTACGCAAGCATGTGTAGCAGAAATTTATTCATTACCACGAAAAAGCACAAATCTAAGTTTCACACGTTTGAAGAATTTGCACTATATGCAAATTATCAATATTCAGCCGATACGTCGCGCATGTCAGCACAGGTGCTTGTGTGAGCATATCGCATAATTGATAAGTAATAAGTTAGCGGCACAACCGCATACGAATAGATAAGTATAGATTATTAATAAACAAACCTTGGAACGAAAAGATGAAGTTTTCTTATTACATGGCAATCCTGCTAGCCTTTCAAAAAAAAAAAAAAATTCTTGAACGCTTTATTTTCAGAATATTTTTAAAATAGTTAAAATAAATTCCCAGTGCTTAAACGCCTTATTGTTAAGTGCAAGATGCAATAATAACCAGAATAAAAAACAGCGCAGTTTTGTGTAGTGAAGCAATGCGCAACCGAATCCAATTTGTATCGGGAAACAACAGTGAATAAGAAAGAGTGCAGTTTTGTGAAGTGAAGCCATGTTCAACCGAATCGAATTTGAATTGAACAACGTTGGCTTAGAAATATCCCAGCTCGCTGTGGGAAAGTATATCAACTCGATACTAGAATATTGTAATTGTCAGTGTGATACATGCGAGCAGCTTCATCGACAATAGCCCAAATCAGTTTCCTGCCCTTATGAATCTACATATTAAAGTGCAACTTTCCCAATGACGAACGGAGACGCTTACAATCCTCTTCGATACCAGAACGTGCAAAACCAAGCTTCAAAAGAACGGTAATAGTGCGTTAATTTCCTCATTGTTTAACTTTCAACTATTCTTGTCCAATAATTGCGTTAAACGGGCACACTAGTTAAGTCTCATTATTACATGGTTTTATTATTAATAAGTGCTAGTTAAATAGTATAAAAAAAAAAACTAAATGCATTTTTTTTTGATACAATTTTATATACATATATACTTAAAAGTCAATACTAAACTCAATAAAGCGACTATGGGCAAGCAACAGTCCAAGATAAAGAGGCCTAGTGCCAATGTAATCAATGAAGTAGAAGTCATTGAACAAAAAGTCAGTAACGAAACGTACTTGATAATAATCATTGTACTGCTGGCTGCCCATTTAGCAATGAAGTTATATAGATTGCACAAAAAATCACTTAAGAAATCGTATATGGCAAGAGCCGCGTCTGTAGCTCAAATTTAATTGAAAAAAAAAATATACATATAAATAGACAATAAAATACAAGTAAGCATAAGTATATGACGGACAGTTTACCGCCAAATGTCTTTGCTTTTCATTGCTGGACGCTAGGATAGAGGATATTAAACAAAACACAATTTAGGAGTAAATACTTACTTCAATGTAGGCGAGATAGGCATAATAGAAAATCCATTAACCATTAAAACATTGCCATACGATAAAATTTTCCAAATCCAATCACAATGCCACAAACCCCTGTGGAATTTTTAACTATTGCATCGAAAACCCTTCCGGATTTTGATGGCACCGCAGAACACCTGCAGAGTTTTCTAGCTGCGTTAGAGTTGGTAAATACCATAAACTATGGCAACGATATCGTTACCATTAATCTAATAGAAACAAAGCTAAAAGGAACTGCCATAAATCTGATCTCTGGATCAGAAACAACCATAGCGCAGGTAGTTCAAAAATTAAAATCCACAGTAAAGGGAGAATCGGTCGACGTCATCACCGCTAAGTTGATGAACGTCCGGCAAAGCTCCAAACAAGCAAATACATACATAAAAGAGGTTGAAGACCTCACTAGAAAATTACAAACCGCTTACATTTCGGACGGACTATTACCTCAATTGGCTGAAACATAGTCCACCAAGGGCGCCATAAAAGCCATGATCAAGAACTCAAGCAATGATAAGATAAAACTTATCATGGAGTCCGGCCAATTTAGCAACATGAACGAGGCAGTGGCTAAATTCGTGAATTGCTGTACAGAGGCTTATGGCCAGTCAA
This sequence comes from Pocota personata, assembly GCA_963082735.1. Lineage (NCBI taxonomy): Eukaryota > Metazoa > Arthropoda > Insecta > Diptera > Syrphidae > Pocota > Pocota personata. The sequence goes on from OY720429.1 coordinate 132,894,207, forward strand.
ATGCAATACTGCATTTTAGAGATAATCGCAGTATATATAATTATCAATATAATAATCAAAGCAATAACAGCTTTCGCGGGCGCGGTCACGGACGCGGCCAAGGTCGTAGACGTAGACGCGGAAATTATAATACCTGCATCAAGAGCAATTACTATAACCAGTCAGGACATAACAGCAACAATGCTTATAATAGCAATAGAAACGTCAAAATAACACAACAGAGGGCGGAAAACGAACCGCCCCCAAGTACTCATTAGGAAAGGTGAAAACAAACAGTAAAATCTATAATACAGGACTAAACTTAACATCATTCGTAGCATAAAAGACGTCATTAAATAATGGGATAATATTATTTATGGTCGACACTGGCGCGGACATTTCTATAGTAAAGAAACGTCAAATTCAAAATTTTAATACATTAAACACGAACGAAACAACAAGCCTACACGGCATAGGTCAAGATATAAAAAATACATTAGGAAAAGTCTACGCTGTGGTGATGATTTTCCAATCCCATCCGATGGCATAATCGGTCTTGATTTTGTAAAGAAATACCATTGTCTACTCAACTATGAAGATGATCAAGACTGGCTGGTACTAAGGCCAAATGATTTTCATGACATTGCCGATGTCATGCTCATCAAAGAGTGATGCTATATCAATACCAGCAAGATCTGAAGTTATCCGACAGGTCAACATCCAATGCCAAGAAAAGGAAGTACTTATTCCACACCAACAATTGCAAGACGGAATATATGTAGCAAATACAATTACAACTAGCAACAGAGCATTTGTCCGATTTATAAACACAACAAATGAAAATGTACTGATACACAATGTTACTTTGAAAACAGAAAGTCTAAACGACTACGAAAGAGTATCAATAAAAGACCGTGAATCCAAAGACCTAAAATTACAAAAATTGTCTAAAAATTTTCCAGACTTCATAAAGTCTGATTTACACAAAATTTGCTCGGAGTACATTGATATATTCGCACTCGAAACAGATAAAATAACCGTTAATAATTTTTATAAACAAAAACTTCGTTTAAAAACCGACATTAAAAACTATAGAATACCGCACACCCATAAAAGTGAGATTATCGAATGAGTTGATAAATTGATACGAGACAATATAATCGAGCCATCAGCGTCAGAGTATAACAGTCCAATACTATTAGTACCGAAGAAATCTTTACCAGGCAGTAGTCAAAACCGATGGAGATTAGTGGTGGATTATAGGAGTATAAACAAAATACTAATTGCAGATAAATTTCCGTTGCCACGAACAGACGATATTCTTGACCAGTTAGGTAAAACTAAGTATTTGTCTTGCCTGGACTTAACGTCAGGCTTTCATCAAATCGAATTAGATGAAAACTCCAGGGACATTACATCATTTTTGACTGACAAGGGTTCACATCGATTCAAACGTCTGCCCTATGGCCTAAAGATAGCACCAAACTCATTTCAAAGAATGATGACAATTTCTTTCTCTGGTTTGGCACCAACACAAGCATTCTTATATATGGATAATTTAGTTGTATTGGGCCGGTCAGAAGCTCATATGTTAAAAAATGTGACAAAATTCTTGAACGCTTTATTTTCAGAACATTTTTAAAATAGTTAAAATAAATTCCCAGTGCTTAAACGCCTTATTGTTAAGTGCAAGATGCGATAATAACCAGAATAAAAAACAGCGCAGTTTTGTGTAGTGAAGCAATGCGCAACCGAATCCAATTTGTATCGGGAAACAACAGTGAATAAGAAAGAGTGCAGTTTTGTGAAGTGAAGCCATGTTCAACCGAATCGAATTTGAATTGAACAACGTTGGCTTAGAAATATCCCAGCTCGCTGTGGGAAAGTATATCAACTCGATACTAGAATATTGTAATTGTCAGTGTGATACATGCGAGCAGCTTCATCGACAATAGCCCAAATCAGTTTCCTGCCCTTATGAATCTACATATTAAAGTGCAACTTTCCCAATGACGAACGGAGACGCTTACAATCCTCTTCGATACCAGAACGTGCAAAACCAAGCTTCAAAAGAACGGTAATAGTGCGTTAATTTCCTCATTGTTTAACTTTCAACTATTCTTGTCCAATAATTGCGTTAAACGGGCACACTAGTTAAGTCTCATTATTACATGGTTTTATTATTAATAAGTGCTAGTTAAATAGTATAAAAAAAAACTAAATGCATTTTTTTTTGATACAATTTTATATACATATATACTTAAAAGTCAATACTAAACTCAATAAAGCGACTATGGGCAAGCAACAGTCCAAGATAAAGAGGCCTAGTGCCAATGTAATCAATGAAGTAGAAGTCATTGAACAAAAAGTCAGTAACGAAACGTACTTGATAATAATCATTGTACTGCTGGCTGCCCATTTAGCAATGAAGTTATATAGATTGCACAAAAAATCACTTAAGAAATCGTATATGGCAAGAGCCGCGTCTGTAGCTCAAATTTAATTGAAAAAAAAAATATACATATAAATAGACAATAAAATACAAGTAAGCATAAGTATATGACGGACAGTTTACCGCCAAATGTCTTTGCTTTTCATTGCTGGACGCTAGGATAGAGGATATTAAACAAAACACAATTTAGGAGTAAATACTTACTTCAATGTAGGCGAGATAGGCATAATAGAAAATCCATTAACCATTAAAACATTGCCATACGATAAAATTTTCCAAATCCAATCACAATGCCACAAACCCCTGTGGAATTTTTAACTATTGCATCGAAAACCCTTCCGGATTTTGATGGCACCGCAGAACACCTGCAGAGTTTTCTAGCTGCGTTAGAGTTGGTAAATACCATAAACTATGGCAACGATATCGTTACCATTAATCTAATAGAAACAAAGCTAAAAGGAACTGCCATAAATCTGATCTCTGGATCAGAAACAACCATAGCGCAGGTAGTTCAAAAATTAAAATCCACAGTAAAGGGAGAATCGGTCGACGTCATCACCGCTAAGTTGATGAACGTCCGGCAAAGCTCCAAACAAGCAAATACATACATAAAAGAGGTTGAAGACCTCACTAGAAAATTACAAACCGCTTACATTTCGGACGGACTATTACCTCAATTGGCTGAAACATAGTCCACCAAGGGCGCCATAAAAGCCATGATCAAGAACTCAAGCAATGATAAGATAAAACTTATCATGGAGTCCGGCCAATTTAGCAACATGAACGAGGCAGTGGCTAAATTCGTGAATTGCTGTACAGAGGCTTATGGCCAGTCAAATGCAATACTGCATTTTAGAGATAATCGCAGTATATATAATTATCAATATAATAATCAAAGCAATAACAGCTTTCGCGGGCGCGGTCACGGACGCGGCCAAGGTCGTAGACGTAGACGCGGAAATTATAATACCTGCATCAAGAGCAATTACTATAACCAGTCAGGACATAACAGCAACAATGCTTATAATGGCAATAGAAACGTCAAAATAACACAACAGAGGGCGGAAAACGAACCGCCCCCAAGTACTCATTAGGAAAGGTGAAAACAAACAGTAAAATCTATAATACAGGACTAAACTTAACATCATTCGTAGCATAAAAGACGTCATTAAATAATGGGATAATATTATTTATGGTCGACACTGGCGCGGACATTTCTATAGTAAAGAAACGTCAAATTCAAAATTTTAATACATTAAACACGAACGAAACAACAAGCCTACACGGCATAGGTCAAGATATAAAAAATACATTAGGAAAAGTCTACGCTGTGGTGATGATTTTCCAATCCCATCCGATGGCATAATCGGTCTTGATTTTGTAAAGAAATACCATTGTCTACTCAACTATGAAGATGATCAAGACTGGCTGGTACTAAGGCCAAATGATTTTCATGACATTGCCGATGTCATGCTCATCAAAGAGTGATGCTATATCAATACCAGCAAGATCTGAAGTTATCCGACAGGTCAACATCCAATGCCAAGAAAAGGAAGTACTTATTCCACACCAACAATTGCAAGACGGAATATATGTAGCAAATACAATTACAACTAGCAACAGAGCATTTGTCCGATTTATAAACACAACAAATGAAAATGTACTGATACACAATGTTACTTTGAAAACAGAAAGTCTAAACGACTACGAAAGAGTATCAATAAAAGACCGTGAATCCAAAGACCTAAAATTACAAAAATTGTCTAAAAATTTTCCAGACTTCATAAAGTCTGATTTACACAAAATTTGCTCGGAGTACATTGATATATTCGCACTCGAAACAGATAAAATAACCGTTAATAATTTTTATAAACAAAAACTTCGTTTAAAAACCGACATTAAAAACTATAGAATACCGCACACCCATAAAAGTGAGATTATCGAATGAGTTGATAAATTGATACGAGACAATATAATCGAGCCATCAGCGTCAGAGTATAACAGTCCAATACTATTAGTACCGAAGAAATCTTTACCAGGCAGTAGTCAAAACCGATGGAGATTAGTGGTGGATTATAGGAGTATAAACAAAATACTAATTGCAGATAAATTTCCGTTGCCACGAACAGACGATATTCTTGACCAGTTAGGTAAAACTAAGTATTTGTCTTGCCTGGACTTAACGTCAGGCTTTCATCAAATCGAATTAGATGAAAACTCCAGGGACATTACATCATTTTTGACTGACAAGGGTTCACATCGATTCAAACGTCTGCCCTATGGCCTAAAGATAGCACCAAACTCATTTCAAAGAATGATGACAATTTCTTTCTCTGGTTTGGCACCAACACAAGCATTCTTATATATGGATAATTTAGTTGTATTGGGCCGGTCAGAAGCTCATATGTTAAAAAATGTGACAGATGTATTCAAAACGTGCCCAAAATACAATCAAAAATTACATCCTGACAAGTGCTCATTTTTCAGTCACGAAGTAACGTACTTAGGTCATAAATGCACGAACAAAGGTATTCTTCCAGATGATAGTAAATTTCAGATAATACTGGAATATCCTACGCCCAAAAACGCGGACGAAGTAAAGCGATTTGTTGCATTTTGCAACTACTACAGACAATTTGTTTCAAATTTCGCTGAACATTCAAGACTTTTAACGAGACTCTGTAAAAAAAAATACACCCTTTGAATGGACTATAGAATGTGGTAATGCATTCCAATATCTAAAACAGGCGCTATTAAGCCCTAACATTCTACAATATCCAGATTTCCAGAAGCAATTCTGTATAACCACGGATGCTAGCAAATACGCCTGTGCTAAGACAAGAGCACAATGGATACCAAGTCCATGGATACCAATGGATACCAATAGCATACGCGTCGAGATCTTTCACCAAAGGTGAAAGCAAAAAATCAACAATTGAACAAGAACTTGATGCAATTCATTGGGCGATTAAACACTTTCGTTCATATTGTAGCATAATAATAACTACGCCCCCTAAAAATATGACGCAACAAATTCCGAAGTGACTTCATTCTGGCAGAATTTTGGTTCGTACTGTCCTTTCATTCGAGGTTCGTGTCTGGGACGAAGTCTCCACAGCTCATGTCAACGAAAGAGACGAATAATATCAGGGATAAAAGGGAATTATAACTGCAAGAATTATTTCTCTTATTCCAGTGGTCGAAGAATTTGCTAGAAGTTTCTGGCTATCAGAAACTTCTGCTATATAAGGACAGATGGCGGTCAAAAAAAAAGACAGTTGGTTTAGAACCGTGGCGAAGAGATTGGAAAAGTGATAATGGGCGAAGTTGTAATTTGGTGATAAATTGAAAGTTGAGAGTGAACAAGAAAAAGTAATTAGTTTGGATTTGTGAATTAAGTAATTGAAAGGAGATAAAGTGATTTGAGAGGAAAGAGACCTTGTAAGAAAAGAATTTGCGAAGAATAGTATAGTGTGAACTTGAATTGTTCTATAGACTAGAAAATAAAGAAATAAATTTCACAGAATATCGTTTTATCTACTCGAGCCGTAGCTTGCATATTACATTGGTGTCAGAAGCGGGATAAAACTTATTCTGTGAATAACTATTTCCGTGGTGTGAAATTGCACAAAAAAAAAAAAAAAAAAAAAAACGATTTCTGTGTTGAGTTAATTAGTTGCGCAAAATGGGTCGCAAATTGGGAAAACTAACTATAACTCAACTAAAGGCAGAACTCAGTAAGCGGAACCTCGACACAACTGGGGGAAAAGATGCCCTGCTGATTCGTCTGGAAGAAGCAGTAACGCAGGAAGGTGAAAATCCGCACGACGTAGAGTTTGACGTGGAAGAGGAACCAGCAAGTACAGCAGCCGACCCGGGTATAACAAGTCTGCTCCTGCAACTTAAGTTAGTCATGGACGAACAAAAGAAAGCAATAGAAGATCAAAGGAATTCTCTAGAACTTAAGCTGGACGAACAAAAGAAAGCGATGGACGAACAAAAGAAAGCAATGGGCGACCAAAGGAATTCTCTAGAACTTAAGCTGGACGAACAAAAGAAAGCAATGGACGAACAAAAGCATTCTCTAGAACTTAAGATGGACGAACAAAAGAATTCTCTAGATGCTCTGGAAAGTAAACTTGATGAGCAAAACAAGAACTTGGAATCCAAATTCGAAGTGATCGAAGAGAAAATCGAGAAGGTCGAGACGCAACTCGAAAAAGTCGAAACTAGATTCGATGAAAATTTTGAGAAACATGAAACTCAGTTCGGGAAGATAGAGACTCAGTTTGAAAAAGTAGAAAAGCAAGTCGAAAATCTTGCTAAGGAGCTCAGCAACGTGAAGAGACAGAAAGCACGGGAATATTCCACTGACGGTCTGAGAAGAAAGGAGGTGCAGCCTCCTATCTTCGATGGTCAAACATCATGGCCAATTTATAAGAGGCAATTCGAAGCGGCCGCAATGACCAATAGCTGGGACGATGAAGAGAAGTCTATTGCACTCACGCTTGCACTGAGGGGTCCAGCTGCGGAGCTCTTGCAGACCATCCCGGAAGATAAACAGCAGAACTACGACTCTCTGGTTCAGGCTATCGAGATGCGGTTTGGGGATGAACACATGCAGCAGGTGTACAGGGTTCAGCTGCGTAGTCGAGTCCAGAAAAGGGGGGAAACGCTCCAACAGTTGCAAGCGGATATAGAGCGACTAGCCCATCTTTCATACCCTAAAGCCGGTGAGGAGCTTATCAACGAAATGGCGGTGGAAGCTTTTATTCAGGCCATAGAGGACAGACAACTGCAAATGGCTGTAAGGATGGCTGAAAAGCGAACACTCCCCGAGGCATTGGCATTCGCTTTGTCAATGAAGGCTGCGGACCAAGCATACCAGGGAATACACCGTGTCAGGGAAATGTCCGTCGTGGAATGCTCATGCCAGAGAACAGCCGTCAAAGCTCGCGGAAGTCAAATCCGTTGCTGGAATTGCAACCAAACCGGACACCTACAACGGCAGTGCAGAAGTGCACCTAGACGAGGAAATTGTCCACATTGCGGAAGTAGGAGAAGCAGAGAGGAAGCATCCTGTCGGTCAGACTTCCCAAAACCAGCAGTCGGGAGATGCGTAAGGACCAACTTCGCGGGGCAGAAGTTGGTTACTGGAATCGAGGCCCCCAGGACCACCATTCAAGTTTCGCAAACCAAACGGGGTAACAAGAGCCTGACAGTGGAGGCACTAATCAACGAGAAGAAGTGCGTAGCCACCATCGACACAGGTGCCACTGCCTCCATTGTAAGAAGAGATATCGTCAAAAGCTCCTGGCTGCACAACACCAACAGCTACTGCCTGAAGACTGCAACAGGGGAAATGGCGAAGGTATTTGGAGAAGTTCGTCTTACGATTACTCTGGCAGGACTGACGTTCTCCCATGCGTTTCTGGTGGCAGATATATGCGACGAGTGCATCATCGGAGTAGACTTCATGAAAGCAAATGAAGTAATCTTGGACATCGGGATGCAAGTACTGAGGTATCGAAATGTGGAGATTCCGATGGTGTACGGAAATGAGAATGCCGTAACTCTCAGGACAGTCATCAGCAAAGACGAAGTTTTGCCGCCGTCTTCAGAGACAATCATTTGGACGAAGCTGGAAGGTGATCTTGGGAGCCACCGATTCTACATAGTAGAACCAGACCCAGAGAAGAATTCTCAAGACTACATCGTGGGAAAGACGTTAGTCGAACCAAAGAACACCATGGTTCCAGTGAGGGTTTTGAACGCAAGACCACACACTGTCAAACTAAGGCGAGGGGAGGTGACTGGAAAATGCACGCCGATTACCGCCGTCGCAACAATATCTGAACGTGATGCTCCAAAACTTCTCCCATCACCTTGGACAGCGGAAGCGAGAGAGACGATTCTCCAGTCCAGTGAGCTGAATCAGGAGCAGCGAACTATGGCAGAGAATCTTATCAATGAGTACGCTGATGTATTTGCCTCACAGGACGGAGAATACGGCCGAACACACCTGGTACAACATCGAATAGACACTGGTGATACTAGACCAATTCGTCAGCCTGCTAGGCGCCTTCCATTGGCAAAGCAGACAGAAGTTGCAGAGATGGTGTCGGCAATGGAGAAAGAAGGTCTGATTGAAAGTTCCAAAAGTCCGTGGGCATCACCGGTTGTACTGGTTAAGAAGAAAGATGGCAGCACGCGGTTCTGCGTGGACTATCGGCAGCTCAATTACGTCACCAAGAAAGACAGCTACCCTCTGCCACGGATTGACGACACGCTAGACACACTATCAGGAGCCCGATGGTTTTCCACTCTCGACTTGAAGAGTGGCTACTGGCAGGTACAGATCCATCCAGAAGACCGGGAGAAAACCGCCTTCACCGCAGGAAATGGGCTATGGCAATTCACGGTAATGCCATTCGGGCTGTGCAATGCTCCGGCGACTTTCGAGCGATTGATGGAATGTGTCCTGCAAGGGTTAACATGGAAAACCTGTTTGGTATACTTGGATGATGTCATCGTCGTAGGAAAAACGTTTGCGCAACACCGAGACAATCTAAGGGATGTGTTTCAAAGGCTTCGAAGTGCCCACCTGAAGCTCAACCCCAAGAAGTGCGCCCTGTTTAGAGCGGAAGTCAAGTACCTGGGACACATAATTTCAGCGAAAGGAGTGAGAACCGATCCGGAGAAGGTCGAAGCGGTGAAAAACTGGCCAGTCCCCAAAGACAAACACCAACTAAGGAGCTTCCTGGGCCTAGCCACCTACTACAGACGGTTCGTGAAGGATTTTGCCGGGATCGCAAAGAACCTGCACCAGTTGACGGAAAAGGGAAAACAATTCAAATGGTCAATTGAGTGCGAGAAGAGCTTCAAGGCACTTAAACAACGGCTATGCGATGCCCCGATACTGGCTTACCCCACTCCCGGGGAAACGTTCGTTGTGGATGCAGATGCTAGTAATGTCGGGGTAGGAGCCGTACTCTCCCAGGTGCATGACGGCCAAGAGAAGGTGGTTGCGTACTTCAGCAAGGTGCTCTCTAAGCCAGAAAGGAACTACTGCGTGACAAGGCGGGAACTTCTAGCTTTGATCTTGGCTACGAAGCATTTTCACAAATACCTCTACGGGAGGAAGTTCGTTCTTCGCACAGACCATGCAGCCTTAAAATGGCTATTACAGTTCAAGAGTCCTGAGGGACAGGTCGCAAGATGGATCGAAAGGCTGCAAATCTACGACTACGAAATACAGCATCGTAAAGGAAAACTCCACTCTAATGCGGATGCACTGTCCCGGAGACCATGCAGAACGGATTGTAAACATTGTGCGCGTCAGGAAGAACGGGAGCTGGTTTCAATCCAAAGAATGAGAGCCGAACCTATCGTCGGCTGGAGTGTAGATGAGATCCGGAACGCTCAGAAGGAAGACCCGGATATCGAGCCGATTCTGGCCTGGAAGGAGAACATGGAGAAACCGGATCATCAGGACATCTCTCACAGAAGCCCGACCTTAAAGGCATATTTTGCGCAGTGGGACTCCCTCCATGTCCAAGAAGGTGTTCTGAGAAGAAAATGGGAATCCTCCGACGGAAAGTCGTTTGTAATGCAGCTTGTCGTACCGCGGACGAGGGTCAAGGAGGTGTTACAGGAAATGCATGGCGGGGCGACCGGAGGCCACCTGGGAGTGAATAAGACGCTAGAAAAGGTACGAGAACGTTTTTATTGGTTAAAAGCGAAGGAAGATATAGAAGACTGGTGCAGAAAATGCGACGTGTGTGCAGCTAGCAAGGGTCCGAGAATCAAAACTCGAGGTAAGATGCACCAATACAACGTGGGAGCACCTTTTGAACGAATCGCCATTGACATCGCAGGACCCTTTCCGGAAACCGACAATGGTAATCGGTATATCCTCGTAGTGATGGACTACTTCAGTAAGTGGCCGGAAGCGTTTCCGATCCCTAACCAGGAAGCCAGAACCGTGGCGGAGCAGATCGTCTACAATTGGGTTAGCAGATTCGGTGTGCCCTTGGAATTGCATTCTGACCAAGGGCGGAACTTCGAGTCAAGAATCTTCCAAGAGATGTGTCAACTACTCGGAATCAAAAAGACAAGGACAACCCCGCTTCATCCACAGTCGGACGGTATGGTGGAGCGTTTCAATAGGACTTTGGACGAACATCTCTCGAAGGTCGTAGGTGACTACCAACGGGATTGGGACCGGCAGATTCCCTTGTTTTTGATGGCCTATAGAAGTGCCGTGCATAGCACTACTCGACATACGCCGTTCGAAATCTTATTTGGTGGAATAGCTCGTTTACCCAGTGAGGTGAAATTTGGATCTCCTACCAATGAGCCCAGAAATGAAGAAGAGTACGTGGCGGACCTTAGGGAAAGGCTTAGGGACATACACCAAAGGACCAGAAGCCAGATTAAGATGACGAGCGACCGCATGAAGACCAGGTATGATGCCAAGGCAACAACGTCAGGATTCCAGGAAGGAGATCTGGTGTGGCTGTATAATCCCCATCGCCAAAAGGGGAAATCACCTAAATTACAGCGGAACTGGGAAGGTCCCTACAGAATAATAACCCGCATCAACGATGTTGTCTACCGCATCCAGCGAGGACCGAGGGCCAAAATGAAAGTGGTTCATGTGGACCGACTGAGTCGATACAATGGCCGAAATGAGGATGCACTTGTTCGGGACGAACATGTCTAAGAGGGGGGCAGTGTAGCATAATAATAACTACGCCCCCTAAAAATATGACGCAACAAATTCCGAAGTGACTTCATTCTGGCAGAATTTTGGTTCGTACTGTCCTTTCATTCGAGGTTCGTGTCTGGGACGAAGTCTCCACAGCTCATGTCAACGAAAGAGACGAATAATATCAGGGATAAAAGGGAATTATAACTGCAAGAATTATTTCTCTTATTCCAGTGGTCGAAGAATTTGCTAGAAGTTTCTGGCTATCAGAAACTTCTGCTATATAAGGACAGATGGCGGTCAAAAAAAAAGACAGTTGGTTTAGAACCGTGGCGAAGAGATTGGAAAAGTGATAATGGGCGAAGTTGTAATTTGGTGATAAATTGAAAGTTGAGAGTGAACAAGAAAAAGTAATTAGTTTGGATTTGTGAATTAAGTAATTGAAAGGAGATAAAGTGATTTGAGAGGAAAGAGACCTTGTAAGAAAAGAATTTGCGAAGAATAGTATAGTGTGAACTTGAATTGTTCTATAGACTAGAAAATAAAGAAATAAATTTCACAGAATATCGTTTTATCTACTCGAGCCGTAGCTTGCATATTACAATATATATACACCCCGCGCAACAAAATAAAAGCCGCACACGGGTTTTCCATTTTTTTGCGCTAATTACCTTTAAGGGATTCGCAGAATTATATTTTATTGCTTCCGGGTTAGGTAATGCACATTTTGGAATGTGTCGGAATTCATTCTGGCAGTATTTAACAGTGCGTGCAGTTGTATTTCTTAAATAAAAGTGAAAAGAGTATATCGCGATGTCTAAAAGGGTACAATTGAGTAAAGAAAATAAGGCAGTTATCGTCGCCTTATCCAAACAGAATCAGTCATTTCGTGAAATTGCTCGACAAATTGGATGCAATGAGAGTTCTGTAACAAGATTCTGTAACAAATATCGTCGGGATCACAATCTGGACAGAAAAATTGGCACAGGATTGAAGAGATGTACCACTGTTTGGGAGGACCGGGAACTGAAGAGGCTATGCTTGAGAAACAGGTTTAAAAATGCTTCGGAGTTAAGAGCTGACCTGCGAGAAGCTACTTGGGCTGAAGTTAGCGTCAGAACTGTCCAGAATCATCTCAACGAGATGGGTTTGCTAGCAAGGAGACCAGCGAAAAAGCCACTTCTGACCAGCAAAATGAAGAAAACGCGCCTTAGCTGGGCTAAGGAAAGGCAAAACTGGAGTGTTCAAGTGTTATGGTGTGGGGATGCATCACCGCAATCGGAGTTGGATCTCTAATTATGCTCGAGGGCACTGTTAACGCGAGTATGTACCGAGTATGGAAATGATAACAGCAGAAACATCAAAACCAATTTTTCAAGATGATTCAGCACCTTGCCACCGAGCAAAATCTGTGAGTAATTCGAGGTTTTTTTTTCATATTTATGGGTGTTTTGAAAATCTTATGATTTTAATTTTTAAATTTCCTCCACAGATTAAAATTTTGAAAGAAGAATTAGGAATAGAATCCCTAATTTGGCCGGGAAACAGTCCAGATCTCAACCCTATCGAAAATGTCTGGGCTCTTATGGGAAATAAGATCCAAGGTAAAAAACTAAAAACCATGCAGCATCTAAAGAGCATCATTGAAGAAGTGTGGTTCAATGAAATTAATAACAATTACCTCAGTAATCTCTATGCCTCCATACCAAACAGGGTTCATGACGTTGTTAGGGCGAAGGGTGGTTCTACGAAATACTAGAATCATTTTTTAGTATTATGAAAGTCTTAAATTATGTAAAAAGGTTTCTTAGTTAATAAAAATATTAAAAAAGAAATTTGCTTTTCAAATTGTTGCCTTTTTTAATTTATGTTTATATTTATTGATAGTACTTGGGTAATATCTGATATTTTGTAGTCTGATCTTCACGATCATTACTTTTTTTCAATTAGGCTACGAAATGTATTGTCAAATTGGGGAATGTGTTAACTTAAATGTTAAACATCACAAATAAAAAGTGACTACGCAGTGATTAGTCATCATATATTAAATTTCTTCCATTTTGTTAAAAATTACCATGTGCGGTTTTTTTTGTTGCGCGGGGTGTATGTGGGTTGATTGGAGAACGCGCGCTCAATTCAAATAAAAAAACTTTCTAACGAATTAATTATTAAATACTAAAACTAGGTTGGCAGTGGACGAAATCAGAAAAACGACTGCATCGCACGGCGGGCGGACTTCGACTCCTCGTTGAGTCGGTACGTCGATAAGGGAGTAGATCTCAACTCGACCTGACGAAGGGAGAACAGGGTGATCCCACAAATTCGGCCCTCCTGCGTCTTTTACCGGCCCTGGGAAAAGGAACCATTCCTCTTCGGTGGATCGTCTTGGGTGTATTATCTGGGGTTGAACATTTTAGAAGTATAGTCTTGGCCTGAACATCTTAGGGGTATCATCTTCAGCATAACGTCTTGGATTTATCGTCTTGGGATAATTATTCATCTTGGGCTGGACATCTTAGGGGTATCTTCTTCTGTGTAACGTCTTGAGTTTGTCGTCTTGGGTGTGTCGTCTTGGGCTGCACATCTTAGTGGTATCATCTTCGGTGCAACATCTTGAGTTTATCGTCTTGGGGTAATTATTCATCTTGGGTGATAGTTTGGCTTGACTTGTTCTGATCGTCTTCGCTGTCGCGTGGGCCATCTTGGGTCATTGGCCATGGCTTCATGAAATCTGCGTTGGTTGTCGTCTTCCTTGGACCCTCATGGACACCGACTTTGTATACCTCGTATCTGTCGTTCGGGGAGACCTTGGTAACTCTATAAGGACTTAAGAATTTGGGAAAAAGTTTAGCGTTAGTGGAAAATTGTGTTTTTTTGATGGCGACTAAGTCTGGCTGCAGGCTTTCGCTTCTTGTTATAGTTCTTTCTGTTTTCCTCTTGGACTAGACTGATGTTGCGTTGTGCCTCCTCTCTGATTTGATCGCGTTCTTCATCAAAAGACTTCCTCACTTCACCGTCGATGGTTTCAGCTAAGCTGATGTCTTCTTTTCTCTTAATGCGCAGGCCGATTAAAACTTCGAACGGGCTCATCTTGATACTTCGTTGGTAGTTGGAATTTATCAGCATTTGAAGTTTGTTGGTGTAGCGATACCACTTGGTTGGATCATTCATCGTCAGCTTCGCCACCACAGAGATAATGATGAGGTTTACGCGTTCGACTTATCCATTTGCGCGTGGAACACCTGTTGTAACTTGAAGATGTTGGATACCTTCTTCATCGCAGTGGTCCTTGAACCTGGTGGAAGTGAATGCAGCACCCCGATCCGAAATGATACGTGTTGGGTTTCCAAATACTGCCTTCTGTTATTCCAGCTTGTTGATAACCTCTGCCGCAGAAATCGATCTGCATGGGTATATCCAAACAAATTTGGAAAACGCGTCGACGACGCAGAAGATGTAACAGTAGTTATTATTGGTTGATGACAGAGGTCCGAGGTGGTCGACGTGATAGTCCAATGGTAACTCATTCTTCGAAATTGGATGTAAGTATCCCTCCTGTTTTCCGGCCTTTCTGTCGCACAGTGTACAGCGCACACAGTTCTTCCTTACTTGTTCGATTTTAGGGCGCAAATTCGTAATAAAGTAGTCCTTTGACAAAATCTCTTCCATCTTCTTCGTACCAAGGTGCCCTTCTTCGTGTGTAGATCTGATAAGTTCTTGGGCTACGCCGTTGGGGATGCACAATAACTTGACCCCATTTTGGTCTTCCTTGTAAAATAAGTCGTGTTCTTTGAAATAATCTTGATATGGTCCATATTCTAGAACCTTGCTTAATATCCTGAGATGTTCATCTGCGTTTTGAGCTGCTTTCACTTTGAGCAAAAACTCACTAGTCACGACCATCGAGACAGGATTACGACTAAGAGCGTCTACGTGCTTCATGCGCGTTCCAGGCCGATGTTCCAACTTAAAAGCGTAGTCTTGCAAGGCGAGTGCTCATCCTGCTATCCTCGGCAAGAACTCTTTCTTCTCCATCGTTGCTTTAAAAGCCGTGCAATCTGTGATTATTTTGAATTGGAGGCCTAGCAGATAAACTCTTAGTCCCTTTAAAGCGTTAACTATGGCGAGCACCTCCAGCTCATAGCTACTGTATCGCTCTTCTACTGGTGAAGTCTTCTTACTATAAAAGTACACGGGGTGAAATTTGCCATCGTCGGATTTTTGGAGCAGCATTGCCCCATAACCCCATTTAGACGCGTCGGTGTGTAATTCCGTCTCTGCCTCCTGGACATAAAGCTTCAGGACTGGTTTCGACGACAAAGCCTTCTTCAGCTCATCGAATGCTATCTTCTCTGTTGGTCCAAACTGGAAAGGTTGGTTACTTCGTAAGAGTTGGGTGAGTGGGCGAGCTATAAGGGAATAGTCTTGCACGAATTTTCTAAAATACCCGATAAGACCTAGGAAACTCTGGATCTTCTTAACTGAGTCGGGTTCTGGGAACTTGGTAATGGCGTGTGTTTTGTGGGTGGATGGCTGGACATATCCATTTGAAACCACAAAACCTAGGTACTCGATGGAACGACAAAGGAATTGACATTTTGACCACTTCTTTTTCAATCCGTAACATTCGGATAAGGAAAGAGTCTCTTTCAGTCTGTCGTAGCATTTCTCATCGCTATCCCCAACGATGACCACATCGTCCATATATAAAAGGAGATACCTTTTCTCCGCTAGAGGTTTAAAAATGCGGTTTATATACTTTTGAAAAACCGTAGGTGCCGTACAGAGTCCAAAGGGTACACGGAGAAACTCCCACTGATCGGAAGGGGTCACAAACGATGTGTACTTAATGCTGTCTTCTGATACGCGAACGTGAAAAAACCCGTTTTCCAAATCTAAAGTACAAAAACTTTGGCCTTACTAAGTGCATCTATTTGGTCATCTATTAGAGGTAAAGGGTAATGATCTCTTAAAATCTCTTTATTGAGGCGTCGATAGTCAAAACATAAACGCTTAGTACCATCTTTTTTGTTGGCTAGTGCGATTGGGCTAGCGTATTCCAAAGAACTGGGTCTAACTATGCCTTCCGCCAACCACTCTTCTATCTTCTCATCTACAATCTTCTTTTCTAAAGGAGCTAGTCTTCTTGGGGGTTGAGATATGGGAGCATCGGATTTTAAAATTATCTTCATTTCGATCGAAGTGAATTTCTCTTCCCGTGGGGCATAATCTTCAATTATTTTTTTGAATCTCTTTTCTAAAACGTGACTTCCCAATGTTCAAGGCAGAGTCCTTAATATTTGTTTTGGGCAGCTGATACATCTGACAAAAGGCTTCTTCTACTTTGAAGACAACTACACCATCTGAAGTTGTATGTTTTTGCCTACAAAGACATCCTTCCCAACTACAAAAGATGATTGCATCACAGACTCAGGGAAAATGAAAACGTTGGTATTGGATACGCAATTGTCTATGCTGATGTTTGCGTTAAAATACCCTAACACCTCGAGTGTATTCTCGGTCAGCCCCCTGACAGGTAGTGTCTGTTGCGTGATTGTAGGAGCACCCATTCTGACGTAAATGTCACTTCGTACTACCGTGATGTCGCTTCCAGTATCTACAAGGCCTTCTACCCTGTAACCGTTGACTAAAACTTCTTTCATTAGACTCGGTCCAAAAGTTTATAAAGCATTCGATTTCTTTTCAGACTTCTTTTTCAGGCAAGTCATCGCTTTGTGACCAAACTCGTTGCAACTAAAGCATTTCGGTTGCTGTTCAGCACGTGAACTGCTTTTGTGTCCTCTACGACCACAATTATAACAACGACCCACCTTACCGTCAGCTGTCGATAGACTCCCCTTCAGTCTACTACTCGCGTTACTATCGGTACTACTCAAACTTGAGATGCTTTCTTTATACTTCTGATATAATGCGATTTTTTCTTTAAATTTCTTAATCGTAGAAGCGCCATACAGTATAATTTTATTATGGGGAGAATCGTTTACCCCATCAATTGTATATTGTATGATGCAGCTTTCCTCGATACCGCCCTTCGCCTCACCTCTTAACTGCCGTCTTTGAGTCAACTTCTTGTGTATGTCAGCCGTGCTCACTCGTTCGGAAAATTCGTCGATCAAAACTGCTTCAGTTCTGACCATTTGGCAACTTCTGGTTTCGATCTTAACGCCAGCTTAGCTGAACCAGTCAACAGTCTTTTCCCAAAAATCGTCTGCTCAAAGAACTTCATGCTGTCGGCTGCCTTCTGGCCGTCGCGTACCCAACTGTTGATATTGTAATATGCCAGCTACGGCTCGAGTAGATAAAACAATATTCTGTGAAATTATTTCTTTATTTTCTCGTCTATAGAACAATTCAGGTTCACACTATACTATTCTTCGCAATTCTTTTCTTACAATGTGTCTTTCCTCTCAAATCACTTATCTCCTTTCTTCTACTTAATTCACAAATCCAAACTAATTACTTCTTCTTGTTAAATCTCAACTTTCAATTTATCACAAGATTACAACTTCGCCCATTATCACTTTTCTAATCTCTTCGCCACAGTTTAAAAACTACTGCTGCTTTCTCAATCGCCATCTGTCCTTATATAGCAGAAGTTTCTGATAGCCAGAAACTTCTAGCAAATTCTTCGACAACTGGAACAAGAGAAATTCTGATGTAATAATTCTTGCAGTTATAATTCCCTTTTATCCCTGATATTATCCGTCTCTTTCGTTGACATGAGCTGTGGAGACTTCATCCCAGACACGAAAATCGAATGAAAGGACAGTTCGGACCAAAATTCTGCCAGAATGAAAAGACACTTCGGAATTTGTTGCATCATACTTTTAGGGAGTGTAGTTATTATTATGCTACAATATTGTATTATGCGAGCTACGGCTCGAGAAGATAAGACGCCTGCCTGCCTCGATCGCCATCTGCCCTTATATAGTCGCATTTCTGATAGCCAGAAACTTCTAGCAAATTCTTCGACCACTGGAACAAGAAAATTCTGATGTAATAATTCCAAGATGACAGCTGCAGCCAATAATCTCTTGCGGTTATAATTCTCTTGCGGTTATAATTCTCTCTTAATTCCGCGACGTCGTCTTAGACATAATCCGTACACGAACCTCGAATGAAAAGACACTTCGGAATGTGTTGCCTGTTTGAGGGCGTAGTTATTATGCTACATTATGTTACAATATCGTACTCGTCGTTGCCATTAAACTCTGGAACTACTGCAGCGACGTCTTGAAATGTTATGTTGCCACTTCCAGTACTCTGACCATTGTGAAGCTCTTTCTCTATGAACGACCTTAGGGTTGACATCTCCAGCCTCAGTTGCATTTCCTGCTCTTTTTCCCGAACCTCACTCTCTCTTCGAAGTAATTCCAGCTCCTTTGCATGCTGACGGTTTTTTGTTTGTCTTTCCGTGCGTGAAATCTGCTCGTGCCTACGTTCCCAATCTTGCAGCATATCTGAAAAATCTGGAAATGAATCTTGAATATCCGTACTATTATTGGTTTTCCTTGGCATTGTAGATTTGTTAATTTAAATTTCCTGTATTAATAACGTACTGTAGTGTATCTACTTCTTTCAGGGTGCCTCTGCTAAAATTTCCCTTAATAGGTTAGTGGTTGTAACCCCAGATTAGTTTCAAAGTTAACTCCGATCTTGACCAGTAGGTGTCAATGCTCAAACTGGTTGTGGGAACTTGTACCCACTATCAAAAAATAAGAGGAAAATGACGACACAGGGTTTTTTGCGTTTTTCTTTATTGCGTAGTATATATCTAGGAGTTGAAAGGAAGTCTGCGTACGCGCTGCTGGCTGGAAAAAGAGTGTTGTGTCTCTTTTCAGCTATCTTGGATTTTCGGCAGCCATTTTCTTTTTGTTGACAGCCGAACGTTGACTACTGTCGAAGTCTTTGTAGTACCACCGCATACCTTTCGGTTAACAGCTATGCGTTGACTACTGTTGGTTACGCTACATCACTCCCCCCCGAGAGACAGACTTAGTGTGGAACGAAATGAACCCTCTTCGACTTGGCTGGTGGATACGTGCGGAGCTTGGGTGACGGTTGAGGATTCTCCAGGTTCTCGGTGTCTGAAGGTGTGGTACTAGATGGTGTTGCTGCTGCTTTTGTGACGGGTCTTCTGGTTGGATGTGTTTCGGGAGTCGAATGGTCTTCATGAGCGAGGAACGCTGGTTTCAGGCGTTCTGTTGACACGTTCACCATTTTGCATTTTATTAAAATTGTGTATAAGTGCGCTGAAATTCGTTTGACTACCTGATGAGGGCCTGTGTATGGTTGTGTTAAGGCCTGTCGTACACTGTCGTCACGTTAAAAGACGTGGGTGCAGGATCCAAGGTCTTTGTGAACGAAGCTGTCTCGTGTGCTGTGGTGAGAGGTGTGCACTGGCCGTAACTCACGCATGTGCTGTCGTAGTTGGTTGAGGAATAGTTCTGAGTTGTCGGTATACCATCTCTGCACAGGATGCTTGAAGATCTTCTTTGTAGCAAGTTCTTAATCCCAGCAAGTTCTTAATCCCATGCCAACGATTAGGCAAAAGTTCGACCCAATGTGTCTTGTTTTCGTGACACATTATTGCGGATTTTAATGTGCGGTGCCATCGTTCGACGAGACCATTCGCTGTTGAATGATACGCTGATGTTCTAATACGCTCGCATCCCACCAGTCGTAGTAATTTGTTGAAGAACGCAGATTCAAACTGAGTGCCCTGGTCAGTTGTTATCACCTTTGGGGCGCCGAATCTGGCGATCCAGTTCGAGTAGAATGCGTCGGCAACTTCTTCCGCTGTTTGGGTGACGATAGGTACAGCTTCCGGCCACCTGGAGAACCGATCTATCATCGTGAGGCAATACCTAAATCCTCCTGAGTTTGGCAAAGGGCCTATCAGGTCTAGGTGGATTTGCTCGAAACGGTTGTCAGGAACAGGGAATGCTTTAGGACTGTTTTTGGTGTGTCTGTGAACTTTTGAGCGCTGGCATGCTATGC
Source organism: Pocota personata (assembly GCA_963082735.1). Lineage (NCBI taxonomy): Eukaryota > Metazoa > Arthropoda > Insecta > Diptera > Syrphidae > Pocota > Pocota personata. The sequence continues at coordinate 132,914,369 of OY720429.1, forward strand.
ATGTACGTGCCCAATGGTGAATATCCTTCTGCATGTTAGGCCACACGAATTTTTGTGAGATTTGCTTGGCTGTTGCTCGACCGCTTGGGTGGGATAACCGATGCATGATGTTGAAGACTCTGTGTCTGAACATCTCCGGAACGTATGGTCTAATGGTTTCGGTTGACGTGTCACAGTAGAGGTGTTTGCCATTGTCCAATGCCAGCTTCTGCCACTTGAGGTTGTTGTCCTTTGATTGGAGTAAGCGTTTAAGCTGCTGATCTTCTTCTTGATTCGCTGTGAGTTCCTCCTGTGAAATCTCAGTTGGCATGTTGATTACCGCTATACGTGATAACGTGTCTGCCACTGTGTTGCATTCACCAGGAATGTGGATAATGTCCGTCGAAAACTGTGCTATGAAGTCAAGTTGATTGGCACGACGAGGTGGCATTTTCTCCGCTCGTTGGGAAAAGGCATAGGTCAGCGGTTTGTGATCCGTCTTGATGGTGAAGTTGTTGCTTTCAACCATGTGCCGAAAGTGTTTAACCGCACAGAAGATTGCCAGGAGTTCGCGGTCGTATGGGCAATACGCTTGTTCAGTTGCACTCAATCGCCGGCGGAAGAAAGCTAGTGGCACCAGGATGTTTTCTTGCAGCTGCTCAAGGACTGCACCTATGGCGAGGTCCGATGCATTTGTTGTCAGAAAAAGCGGTGCATTTGGTTGGTGGTGCGCTAGAGCAGTTGCATTGGCCAAATGTTCTTTGCACTTTTCGAAGGCATCGCTGCTTTCTGCTGTCCATTGGATTTCCTTTTTGTCGCCTTTTGACCCGCCACTCAGGTATTGATTGAGTGGTACCTGGACGATTGCTACGTCTGGAAAAAAACGCCGGTAAAAGTCGAGCATTCCGAGAAATGGCGCAGTTCCTTCACAGTTCTCGGTTTGTCTATGCTGCGGATGGCCTGGGCCTTAGTTTGAGGTGGTCTGATTCCGTTTTTGTCAATTCAGTAGCCCAAGTATTCGATTTCTTCGACACCGAATGTGTATTTAGCAACATTGATAACTAAGCCATGCTTTTCCAGTCGATCGAATATGGTCTTCAGATGATGTAGATGCACTTCCTTGTTATCAGATGCCACGAAGATGTCGTCGATGTAACACGAACAGAAATATTCTAGTCCAGATAGTACTTGGTCCATATACCGTTGGAAATTCTGGGAAGCATTTTTCATACCGAATATCATCACCAGAAATTCGAATAACCCGAACGGTGTAATGACTGCTGTTTTCGGGATATCTTCATCTGCCATTGGAATTTGATTGTAGGCGCGTATGAGGTCTATTTTAGAAAATATGTTTCTTGATTTCATGACCGGTAGCGCGTCGTGAATATGCCTCATTGGGTACCTGTCCGGTTGTGTTATAGCATTTAACCTGCGGTAGTCACCGCAAGGTCTCCATGACCCGTCTTTCTTTGGTGCCAAATGAAGTGGACTTGCCCAAGGGCTGTCCGATTGACAGCAATAGCCATGTTCTGCCATGAACTCAAACTCTTTTCGGGCTATTGAAAGTTTCTCTGGTGCAAGTCTACGTGCACGCTCTGCTACCGGTTGTCCTTTTGTAACGATGTAGTGGCGCACCTTATGGCTCGTGTTTCTTGGCAAGTGAAAGATTGGTCAAAGCTGGATGTTGTTTTATAAGCTGGTGGAACCGCGATTCATCTGTTATTGTATGGATGCTGCCTTCAAATAATAGTTTTGTTTTTGCTTGTGTTGTGATTCTTGTCGTTCTGTCGATGAGTCTCTGATTTTTGAGATCAACAAGCAAATTGAATTGGGCAAGGAAATCGGCTCCGATGATGGGTCGAGAAACGTTTGCAACTAGGAAACGCCATTTGAACGGCGTAGCCCCAGGTTAAGGTACAACAATTTGTCACCGTATGTACAGATGGGTGTGCCATTTGCAGCGTAGAGTAGTGTCGGAAGGTGGATTTTTCTTGGCGAACGATCGGCGAAGTACTGAGATGTCAGCTCCAGTGTCGACTAGGAAGGTAGCTTTTGACCAGCGATCGGTGATGTGTAGGCGGAACTTTTGCTAAGGTTCGTTGCTGTCCGCCTGGTACAGCAGCGAGTTGTTTAGTTTTCCGGATTTGGAGAGAAATACTTGCACGGGGTCTTGCATTTCCGTGCTCTTGCACCAAATTTGGCGTGGTAGTAGCAGAGAGCGTCTCCTCCGCTAGTTGCAGATGTCGATGCTGGTGTCCGTTTGCGACTGCCCGAACGGGATCTTGGTTGTCGGTTGATGTTGTTGCGGTTCGCCTCTATATTCGCCAGACGTTTGCTGTCTCTCTTTTCTGCTTTCTTGGATTTTCGGCAGCCATTTTCTTTTTGTTGACAGCCGAGCGTTGACTACTGTCGAAGTCTTTGTAGTACCACCGCATACCTTTCGGTTGACAGCTATGCGTTACCTACTGTTGGTTACGCTACATGGTTGCGACTTAGGGTTAGTTTTAAAGTTAACTTCGATCTCAACCAGTAGACGTCGATGCTTGAAGTGGTTACAACTTTAGGTGAATTTCAAACCCAATTTTAATATTTACCGATAGGTGACGCCACAGATGTTGCATGTATGGAGTAACAAAAACTCCCGTCACAACTGTTGTCTCGCTCGATCTTCTCAAACATTGGATACGAAGCTGCTGACAGCTATTTAATAGTGGAGACAGACTGCTGGTATTGTACCATGGTATCATGGTACGAAAACCATGGTATAGTGAATACTACGACCCCTGCCACACTGCATTTCGTAATATTCGATGACTTTGGCGTTAAGAAGTATACTTTGACGTTTGTGTTGTCTTTCATAACAAATAAAAATAGAAAATTCAAGACAGGATGAATAAAAATGATTCACTTTTGTGCCAAATGATGAATATAAAGAAAATTCAAATACTTAAAAGCGAAAGTGCATGCCTAAGAATTGTCAAAAAAGCTACGAAGACTAGTCGGTAGAGAGAAGTTGGCTCTGCAATCAGTAAGATGGTGGTATACCACCAAAAATTTGCGAATCTCAATACCAAGTATGTTTCATGGTATACCAGCTTTTTACGTCGTATTGCAGTGATAGACATGTGATATGGAACGTAGTATTGCTATACCATGGTATTGTAGCATAATAATAACTGAGCTCCCTAAAAGTATGATGCAACAAATTCCGAAGTGACTTTTCATTCTGGCAGAATTTTGGTTCGAACTGTCCTTTCATTCGAAGTTCGTGTCTGCGGTTTCCACAGTTCATGTCTACGAAAGAGACGGATAATATCACGGATGAGAGGGAATTATAACTGCAAGAATGATTGTCATCTTGGAATTTCTCTTGTTCCAGTAGTCGAAGAATTTGCTAGAAGTTTCTGGCTATCAGAAACTTCTGCTATATAAGGACAGATGGCGATCAAAAAGGGGGTAGTAGTTTCTAAACTGTGGCGAAGAGACTTGAAAAGTGATATTGGGCGAAGTTGTAATTTTGTGATAAATTGAAAGTTGAGATTTAACAAGAAGAAGTAATTAGTTTGGATTTGTGAATTAAGTAATTGAAAGGAGATAAAGTGATTTGAGAGGACAGGGACCTTGTAAGAAAAGAATTGCGAAGAATAGTATAGTGTGAAACTGAATTGTTCTAGAGACTAGAAAATAAAGAAATAATTTCACAGAATATTGTTTTATCTACTCGAGCCGTAGCTCGCATATTACAGTATCAATACCAGCAGTCTGTCTCCCACATTACACAACTTTCAAAGATTTGCGGTTTCTAAAAAGGGTACAGAATTGGTAAGTCTCTAAAATTGTGAAAAAATCTTACTAACAGTGAAATTATTTCCACGGGCTTAGTGAAATATTAAATGTTTATAATATATTGAAAAATATATGAAAATCCATAACCAAACTATTTGTTTTCATTGATAAATGATCATGTCATTTTAAAATGACACCAGGCATCTATGGAAGTTTTAAATTTTTTGACATGTCAGTTGTTTACTCTACTAAATGGGATAAATCTGATGACGAACACGAAGATGACAACGATAACAATGAGGAGGAGGTAAATAAAATGTTTGTATATGGATGGGAAAATCAAATTGAACTCGGAAATATCGACGAAATAGAACTTATCGATCAAGTTATAAGTCACGAAGAAAACGCTACTTCTGAAAATCATCTCCCCGATTGTGATGATATTAGCGCCACTGGGGCTGCTGAAATGGCTCCTCAGGTTGATACCAATGTTAGAGATTTGAAATGGCGTAAGGTTTTCTTTGAAGTTCCAGAGAGTGCGTGGAGAGACCATCTTCCGAATCCACCAGAACCATGTCCAACTCCCTTGGAATATTTTCGTCAATTCATAAAGAAGGACATGATGGAAAAGCTTTGTGAAGATACTAACAAGTACGCTATGCAAACGACTGGTATCGAACTCAAAGACTCAGTCAAGGAAATTGAAACTTATTTGGGTATTCTGTTATACATGGCTATAGTTCAAATGCCGCGATACCGAATGCATTGGGGAGAAGAAAGACAAAATGGAATAATTTCCAAATCAATGTCCAGGACTATATTTGAACAAATAAAAAGGTATATTCACATTAATGACAACCTGCTAACGAAAGAAAAATCAAATCCATCCTTTGATAAGCTTTTTAAAGTCCGGCCTTTACTAGATCACCTTCGAGAAAATTTGAAATCGGTTGCAACAGAAGAATTTAATTCAGTTGACGAACAAATAATACCTTTCAAAGGAAGGTCACGCTTTAAGCAATATATCAAAATGAAGCCTCATCACTGGGGATTTAAAGTGTTTACTCCAGCAGGAGTGTCAGGACTGAAACATGCAAAAACAGAGGACTTGGTTTTAGTAGTGATATTGTTTTAGAGCTAACTTCATCACTGCCCAGCGGAAAAAATTACAAAGTTTTCTTTGATAATTGGTTTTCCTCAATTAAACTTTCTGCTGCACTTTTGGAATACCAAATATTTTGTGTCGGAACAATTCGTCCGAACCGGATTGGAAATTGCAACCTGCTCTCAGAAGCAGATCTCAAAAAGAAAAGGGCGAGGTAGTTTGAGCTGGAGAGTTGAAAAAGGCTTAAACATAGCTATGGTACGTTGGTTTAACCGAAAAGGTGTTTTACTCATTTCAACTCTGTCTTGTGTAGAGCCTTCAGATATGTGTAAGCGCTGGAACAGCAAAGAAAAAAAATATGATGAAGTAGTTCGACCTTCTGTTGTTACAATGTTCAATAAGCACATGGGAGCCGTGGATTTAGCAGATATGTTAATTGAGCTTTACAGAATTGACATGAAATCAAGCAAATGGTACTCAAGAATAGTTTACTGGTGCCTTAATGTTTCCGTTATCACCGGATGGTTGCTATTCAAGAGACATCTTACGCAAATCAATGATAACCGAAAAACTACATTACTGGACTTTCATCTTTATATAGCTAAAGGGTTAATGCTGCAGGAAAAACATGCAGAAAAAAGCAGGGGCAGGCCTTCAAATGAAGTACCTGCTCCGGACAAAGAGAAGAAAATAATGCACTATGATCCCATTCGTGATGTAAGAGTGGACCAAATTGGAAAATGGCCGCAGTACAATGATAAGCAGAACCGATGTAGATACTGCAAAGATGGGCAGTCAACGGTACAGTGCACAAAATGCAATGTAACACTCTGTTTCACTAGGAAGAAGAACTGTTTCATGTACTATCATAATTCATAAAGAATTTAATATATTAAGAAAGCAATATATAAAGAAAGCTTCAAAGCTTCAAAGTCATTTGAAATGTTCCTTTCTTGTTTATGTTCCTCTTTTGTTTGTTTTTTACTTCAATTAATTTATATATTAAAACAAAGCAATGAATGAAGACCAACTTTTATGCTTTTAGACTATTGTTTCTTGAAATTGATCGTGACAGTTAGAATTCAAATATTGAACATTTTTCTACAATACATGACCAGTGAAGTATAGAAATGACATTCCTTATCCAGCAATCCGATCATCGTTTTCTTAATTTTTTTTTTTTTTGTGTTGACTTATTTCAGTCATAGATTCATAAAAAAAAAATTTTCCGGGAGCTACAATGCAGAGTCGTCACGAAAGGGTTAAATACCCAGTAATATTCAAAAATTGTACACGTGGCCCAATTGGATGGTAAACTAGTTATAGAAAAGGAAATAATAAAATGTAATAAAAAATTTAGAACAATAAGTAATTGTAAAAAAAGAAACAAAAAACAAGATTTCTAAGGTAGGCAATAACCAGACATGCCTGGCGGATCTGCTCAATAAGAAGAAAAAGACATGCAACAAGATCAAAAAGCAGATAGGATTCAAATGCTCATAAGGCAGTATGAAGCCGCGGGGCGCGACTCTTAAAGGAAAGGGGGAGTTATGACATCAGACTCATACGCTATCGCATCATCCCTCAAACCGAAGCCTTTATAAAGAAACCACATCCAAATTCCTTATACTCAGTCTATAAATATACCCAAGCCGATTGCGATAAAGACACAATCAGTACCCAAGCCGAATGCAATAAAGACACTATCAGCACCCAAGTCGAACACTATAAAAAGGAACACACCCAAGCATGTCCAGTCTCCTCCAGAAACTCAACTGTGTCACTTTGTAAATTAGTTTTAGCGTTTTGTGTATAATGTATTAATTACAATTGTATTAATTATACAATGTAAAAAGACATAGAATTTACACTAGTTTTGTTTGTTTTATCTTAATTTTATGGTTATTGAAGAACTGTCAAGGTTGATGATGTAACCCTATTTTTCTTGTTTTTTAATCGCCTGCTGTTGACTGAAGCCATTAAAGTTGTTTTCAAAAAAATGCAAAGGTACATTTAAGGAAGGATTTGGATGAAGCGATTTACACAAACACCAATTTACAATCAGTAAGCAATTACTTTAGATAGCGGTAAGATCCGGGATGGGACTGGACATCAACAAATAAAACTTCCTGGACCAAGCTCGATCTCTAGCTAGCTGCCGTCAGTTTTGTACACCAGGTTGATGTCTCTTTAACATTTTAGTAAGCTCTACTAATGTCAAAATCAATTGGTTACAAAAACTTTTTTCGTTTCTTTGCGGACTGGTGAAAATCATGAAGCCTTACCAATAACGTATCACTTCACACAAATTTACCTAAATACGAGTACCAGGTATAACTTAAAAGTTTAAATTATTACTTACCAATAAATAACTATATTATTCATAACTTTTACTTAAGAAGTAAATAGATTGAATAGAAATGTGGGTAAAATGAAGGGAATATCGAAATATTCCCGGATGTTGTTATCAGCAGGAGTCAATATTAAAGCAATTCCATTAATAATTGAAACCCAGACTCAAGTTCCAGTCACAACACATGCCAAACTTATAGCATAAATAAATTTAAAAATTAAACGAATTAAAATGCAGATCGTTTGAAGGACAGCATTAATATGACAGTTTCACTTAAACGCAGGTTAAGCTGCATGCGAAGTTATTGGTATACGAGTACATTTCTGTTTAAAGTGAAAAAGTAAATAAAGATGCAGCGCCTAAGCGAATATCAAAATAAAGTAGAAAGAATTAAATTAACTCCCATTTTGACATTTATGAAATTGACTAAAAAATGTTAGTCCCTAAAATAATGAACGTGTTCAATATTTTAGCAACTTCTTTGTTCCTGCGCCTTACAGAAGGACTGTGATGGAATATACATACCTTATTTCGCTAGACCCATTTTTACCGATTCTGCCGCCAAGTTCTGTCGCAACCTCATCTTCTCACCCACCTCTATTAAAGTGGGCGTAGCTTTGGGTATTTTTCAAAACAGATGCAGTGATATCTTTGTATTCACGTCATGATTCCACATTTTTTAAGAGATTTTATCAAAAAAATTCTTCCTAGACTTTTTCTTAGAAATTTGCAGTCGAAGTTCATGGATTCTGGTGAAATATTCTCAAAAAAAATTTGATGAAGAAAATGTTTTTTTTTAAGGGAATGCAATCCACAGTGAGTGTAGCTACATATGTGTGTACAATGTAATTACGAAATGTAGAGAACAAAAGCATCTTTATATTTTTTTTCAGTTTCTAACAAAAATATTGAGAAATAGGACATTTTTGGAAGTGGGAGTGTCTTCGGCGAATTTAAAAAATGTTTACAATTGTACTGCTTTTGGATTCTAACTAATGCATAAAATTTCAGCCCTCCAGCTCAAAATTCAAGATCCAAAAATTGCTTACTGGAACGGACGCGGATGGACCGGCATGTCTAGATCGACATAGGTATATTCTGTTGGGGGTCTATCGTTAATAAAAACTATGAATGACTGCTTTTAAACGTTGCAATTCTTGAACTGCGACTATCGTTGATTCTCTTTTGTTTTCTTTCCGAAACGCAGAGGTACTTTTAAACGTTGCAACTCTTCACGAATGTCTTTTTTGACATTCCTTTTCATTTCATGCTCACGAGTGAAACATTTTGGTTGTTGTCTTGTATCTACATACTTACATAGTTGCTTTGTTTCGTTGCAATGGAAAATGGATAAGGACATTGCTGTGAGCAATTTCTTGGACTGCGCCATTTCTGCAGCAACAAGTCTAGATTTAGACAACTATGATGATAAAAATATTATGCTGCAGATGCTAGAATGTACAAAGATTGCGACGGAGTTGCCAAAAAAAATAAGGAAAGCAAGTCATTACAGATGATATCCGCCCTGAAAGACCAAGTGTCGTCACACCACATGAAATGGTTCTGAAAATCGAATATGCATCTCCCGATTGATGCTGGTTCGTTAAATAACGAGAAAGAGGCACTGATGAGTAATTTATAATACAATTTATAATAAAGCTTTTCTTTCGTCTTTGTATAGCACTCAAGCGGTTGGTTTTATTTTGCATTGGCGATTGCTGTATTTTCCAATAGGTTATGGGCCCAGATATGCGCATAATAGTGAAGAGAACTTTTTTCGTAAACGTTTTTTTTAACTAGAGTGCTAGCATAGGAAACTCATTCACATTCGTCACGCTAACGTTTAATTTTTCTTTGTTATGGATGATGCAAATATTAAAATTGAAAAATTAGCAGGAATGAAATGAAATTTGTGGAAATTCCAGGTTAAAATAGTGCCTAATGCTGCTGACCTGCTTAAGTATATAAATGGGGAAGCTACTTATCCGGTAGTTGGAGATAGCATTAAGTTGGAAAACTTGGGTGCAGCTGAAATTATGTGGAAGCGCAGAGACAGCAAAGCGCAAGAGATTATTGTGATCGCCATGGCAAACCAGCCACTTCTGCACATAATCAATTGTACAACTGCTAGGGAAATATGGTTGAAACTCGAGACAAAATCGAAGGAGAGCATTCACATGATTCAACATCGTTTTTATATGTTTTCGTTGGATCCTACTGACGATGTGGCAACACATATTTCAAAATTGCAGGCAAAAAAATATCTGACTCTAGGATCATCACAAAGGTTTTGATGACTTTACCAGAGCAGTAAGGTCACTTTAACAGCGCTTGGGAATCTACCGCAAAGGATGAGCAAACGCTAGTTAACCTAATTTATAGGTCAGTCATGGAAGAAGCATGCATCAGACGGGTAGTGGAGCGGATGGCAGTAAAGCATTAATGGCAAGGAAATTTGGACCTAATTTCAAGAAAACACAAGAGAAGGGGCGGCAGCAGTTCAAGCAAGGAAAATGCTTCGTGTGCAAGAAAAGCGGACACTGGAAGCGAGATTGTCCTGAGCGATTAACAAAAGGTATTCCAAGTTCCAAGAGAGGTGAAGCTTTTATTTGTGAAGCAGCAGCAGCGGAACAAATTGGCAAAGAAGATGATTGGAGAGTGTAGTAGTTCGCATAGGAAATGATACCACGATCAGTGCTATTGCTAAAGGTGACATAAATATGTTCTCTTTCGTCGACTCCAGATGAAAACGAAATCATATGGTTGACGTATTGTATGTTCCAAACATAAGTTCATCTGAATTTATTCTCATTGAATAATGGTTTGGGTAAAAGTCTTCGTTTTTCCTCGGACAACTTCATATCTATGTCAATTGACTAAAGAACGGTACTACTCTTGTAGTGAACTTGGTCAGGTTTTTGAGAACGTTGCTGTGAGGAAATCAGACACGTTACAGTTGTGGCATCAAAATTTACCTCAAGTGAGACAAATTTTGAGAGACCTTCAAATTCCGTTTACTGACAAATGTGAATTCGTATCTGATGGTTGTGTATATGGAAAGCAACACCGCACCGTGTTTAATCACAGCAAGAGTTATTCTACGGCCATTTTACAATTGGTTCCAACAGATGTTTGTGGACCAATGCAACAGCAATCAATTGGAGGGTCAAAATACTTCCTTTTATTTAAGAAAGATTTTTCCATCGATAGGTTTATTTTATGAAGGAGTAATCTGAAGTGTATCGATGTCTTGGTTTTTTCTTAAAGGAGGCAGAAGCTGGAAGAAAATCGCGTGAAATTTCTACGGAGTGTTAAGGGGCTAGAATATGTCAACAAATGTGTCGAACAGTTGTTAAATGTACAGTGTGTTATGCACCAAAAGACTGTGCCTTACACTTCGGAGCAGAATGGGTCTGCTGAGCGTGAAATAAGAACCATAATGGAAGCAGCTAGGTTGATGCTTCATGCCAAAAATTTAAGCTATAAGTTCTGGGCAGAGGCGGTTTGGTTCGAAGCCTGATATCAGATATTTGCGCGTGTTTGGTACAGAGGTATTCGTGCATATACCAGATTAGAAGCGGAGGAAGTTGAATGCTAAGTGCAAAAGGGAACTTCATTGGATATGAAGACGGCATAAAGGGCTACAGGTGTATATACCAGAGCATTTCGAAGACGGGGAACAGTATGAGGCTGGTTGTAGTGAGGCTACTGGTGATGTTTTTTTTTTTTGGAACATCCAACTGATGAGGGTACGGGGCTGGCCGGCGGTGATAATGCTAATGCTTCAGAGAATATTCACGATGTGTAACTCTAACCACTGAAGGGAAATAATTAATGAAGAAATTTCGTCGCTCGAAAGGAATGAAACCTGGGTTTTGGTGCCGCTACCGAAAAATCGAAAGTTGGTTGACACCAAATGGGTTTGCCAGAAGAAGAATGCTACCGAATGTGAAGATATGTGGTTCAAGGCGAGGCTTGTTGCTCGTGGCTTTAGCCAGCAGTACGGCATCGATTACTAGGAGACATTTAGTCATTTAGTACTGCGTATAGCTGCAGCGGAAAATTTGAGCATCATGCAATTCGATGTAAAGGCAGGTTTATTGAAAGGGAACATTGAAGAGGAAATTTAAGTGCAACAACAGAAGGGTTATAATGACAACAGCAGGCGAGTATGTAAGCTAAAAAGGACTTTGTGCAGTCTCAAACATGCCTCCCGGTTTTGGAACCAGGTGTTTACAAAGCTCTTAAAGGATTTCAACCTAAAGCCTAGCGATTCTGATTCATGTGTCTTTGTTAGCCATCGTAACAACAAGAAAGTACTCTTAGCGATTTATATTGCTTATTGGCAGCTACAGACGAGAATCTTCAAGATGGTTCTATCGCTTTACATAAGTCAGTCACAGTACGCAACAAGGGTGCTACAAAGGTTCAATTTGGCAGATGCGGCTGTGGTATCAACTCCTGCAGATCCATCAATCAACGCTGCAGAATATGCAGAAACGACGATGGAAAAGATCGAGTTCCCTTTCCGGCAGGCTGTTGGTAGACGGATGTTGTTAATGGTGGTAACGCGGCCAGATTTATCGTTTGCTGTTGGGTGCGTTAGCCGTTACCTGGAGAATCCATCTAAGATTCATGTGAACATGGTGAAGCGAATTCTTAGATATGTGAGGGGGAAACTGTGTCATGGTATATTTTTAGAAAATAAATCAAATTTAACTTTGAATTCTTACAGTGATGCGGGCTATACTGGAGATATAAGTACTCGACGCTCCACAAGTAGCTTGGTGTTTCTCATGGGTTCAAGTTGCATCACATGTGAATCGCAGCGGCAAAAATGCGTTGCCCTTTCTACAACAGAGTCTGAATATGTAGCAGCTGCTGAGGCAATCAAAGAATTGGTTTAGATTAAGCAACTACTTGGCGAAATCTTTCCAAATCAGAACATCAAACCAGTTTGCACGTCGACAACCATGGAGCCATCCGGTTAATCAGGAATCCATAATTTCACAAGAGGACTAAGCACATCTACGTGCGTTTTCATATCATCTGTAAAAAATATGCTGATATGCATATGCTATTATTATATACTTTCTTAACCCACAAGGAAGAGAGAGCACGACCGGCGCAGTTGGTATTGACATGTTGAAGGGAGAGTTCCTTCGAACCCCGTCAAAAAGGCAATTACAATCAACGTTTCTACACAATCGCACAAAAAAGGCAGACCAAAAAACAACTCGATCACACAAATGCAAAAACACCAGCATTCTATTTGCCTCAGTGACGAAGTGATCCGAAACCGGGAAGTCTATCGGTACTTCCTGAGGTCAAACCGGCAAACCCCACAAGCGGACCAGTCGGGATGCAGTAAAGTGGGAGGGTTCTGATTCTTCTATTCCGGATCATAACTTCGCCGTAAAGAGAAGAAGAAGAAGAAATTATATACTTTCTTAATTTGTTATAATAAAGCATTCCTTTAGTCTTGATATAGCACTCATAACAAGCGTTTGGTTTTCTTATGCATTGGCTATTGCTCTATTTTCCAATAGGCACTGCGGCCGAAGATTTTGCATCTCTGTTAGTTAGATCTACTCCCAACTCCACGTAGTGCCATGTCGGAGTTTCTTCGGAATTACGAACAGGAGAGGATAATGCGCCATAAAAGAGGATAAGTGTCAGTTGCCTATCTAGTCGCAACCGTAAAAAATTCAATTGTTCCGATATTTGGCTATCGACAATGGACAGATTCCTCCAACTTGGTATCTTGAGACTGAGCGAAATAAGATGGTGTGATGCAGCCTATATAATCTGCTATAGATAACACTGTCTCACTCTAACTAACTTGGAGGATTCCAATGCCAATGCCTGAAAGAGCGCATGTGACTTCTGCAGCGTTAATCGTCTCGTCATTAGAGGCACTTTGTTCGAGCGCAAGGCCTGCCACAAAATTATCTGGGTTTCAACTGACAGGCAGCGAATTTTCAGCTAGAACGACCACTTGGTAATCAGTAGGCCCTTTAGGAATTGTTTGTTGAATGCGCGAAATAAGCACGAGGTTGGTATCGGAATGGTACCTGATCATTATCTTATGAGAGCTCACATTCGCTTTCACACTGCATATGTCCGAAACAATAGCACTAACCTGTTTGGCATACCCAGGTAAAATACCGACGGACCACAGGATCCCGCATTGCGCCAACAATTTAGAAACCTTCTCGTCGAAGGAGACAAGATGATCAGCAGCTCAGCCAAGCAAAAATGAACACTGCAGAGCTGTGAAAAACGTTTTTGTAGCTGGAGCAGAATGATTGTCTACACTACAGCACATGCTTATCTGCAGATACCTGGAAACGGATTGAAGAGCGCATTTCACCTAAAGCTCAAATAGTAGCTGCCTCAGTAGCAGAGAAAGTTGAGCTCGAATGATGCTACCACATGAAGAGGAAAGAATTTCAGCGTAGCGTGAAGCGCGACAAAAGTAACAGCATCATCGCCCTTGCCTCACCAGCTGAGGAAGCAACAAACAGATGCAATAGTAAGACCATTTATAGAATCACAAAGCAACTGATAGGTGGTCAACGTTTTAAACAAAATCCTGTTAAAAGTCTGGGTGCTTCCTCGCTCATATCAGGAGAGGAGATGGAAAGAACTCAGGAGATGGTAAGAGCATTTTGCCACGATTTTAAACAGCTTAGATCATAGTTTTGCTTCTTCATACCTAGTTGAGCAGTCAGAAGCAACAAAAACCCGAGATCATAGCAGTGATCAAAGAAGTTAAGAAAAATAAAGTGGTGGGGCTTGGTGGCATTCTTGCTGAGTAGCGCAAAGTACATTGGCAGACCTCATTCACCCTATTATAAGAAGTGTATTAGAAAACTAAAGATTTCCAGAAGAGTGGAAAAAGGGAATGATCATCAAACACCGAAAGAAAAGAAACGTCACTGAGCCCGGAAACTGGAGAGGTATTTGCGTCCTGCGAATGAAAAAACACCTAGATTCCACTAGTGATGTCGAATAAGCAGGCTTCCACTCGGGATCCTCGTTCATCGACCACATAAATATCTTGTGGATCATTATGGATATACCTGGAAGATCATTCCAAAGATGCAATGTTTTGTTAAGAGATGTCTACGCATCATCCTTAGGATTTTCTGGCCTAATCGCAGCTCAAACGAACAGCAATATACGAAGACGGGTTAGCAACCTATTAACATCACAATTCGATGGAAGAAGTGAGAAATTTCCGTTGTCAAACATACTATGCAATTGGAATCCACTCACCCAATCTAACAGAAGAGTGGGTCGCCGCATGGCAAATGTGGCGCAGTACAACGCATTGCATGAAACTGAACACAAAAGCGCACATGCGTTGCTGACTCCCTATGTCCCACGAGGGGTATCCAAATGCTTACGCCGCATAAAAAAAATAAAAATAAAATACCGTGTAGAATTGTGGAAGCAGTTTTCGGGGATGTGTGGCGTCAATACAGCAGAAACTATCAACAAAATTGTTACTGGAGCTGAAACTTAGTTTCATTATTACGACCTTGAGTCGAAGCAGGAGTCCATGCAGTGGAGTAAAAGGGATTATCCAGTCCCCAAGAAGTTTAAGATCGTACCGGCGACAGAGTTTTGGGACTCAAGTATACAAATTTTACATTTCTTAATAACCTGCCGGTATAAAAGTAATTTAAAATGAATTGAAAACGCTGCAATTAATTAAAAAATAATATTTGGTTTTAATAATAAATTCTTCCTGCATTTGATTTAGTTACATCTAGAAGACGACGAGGCATACTATGAACAAGATTGTCAAGTGGGTCGGTGGTTATATCATTCTAACATGCTATGATTCTGTGCTTCAATGCAACCATAGTTCTAATTACTGGCTTTTTCTTACCGTAGACATTTCGTGGAAGAATCCCCAAGGATTCTCTATGGGGTTTATGTCTGGACTCAGCGCAGGCCATTCCAGTAATTGGATGCCAAATTCACGAAACCGATCCATAGTCGATCCTGCAGTATGGATCGGGGCATTATTCTGTTCAAAGATGATGCCTTGATCTTCAGCTAGTATCATAAATGGCAAAAGGTAACTTTCGAGCATATTTCGGTAGTCAACTGCCTTGAGTCACTTAGAAATGCGATTTCCGACTTCAGGTTGGTTTTAAATGCTGCCCAAATCATTACAGATCCGCCACCCTCCTTGAAAGAATTTTCTTATCGCAGCAACATTTTCTATTTACGATATTATCTGAAGTACCGTTACCTGGAATCAGCCAGCGCACTTTTATAAAATAAGAAGTACGCAAAATAGTGAACACAATTTAATTATTTGAGTTTTAATTTTTTATTATATAAAACCAATAAACATGCATTTTTATACTTTCTTCCAGCACTGTACTGCTCGATTCCTGTGATGAAAGCAAGAAATAATAAACTTATAAAATTGAAATATTTTAAAAATATTTTAAATTGAAATATAATATAATAATAATAATTTGAGACATAATTAAAAATTGCTGGGTTATTCAATTATTTGAATCTTTTATTTAACTTTTTTCATTTAAATATAGACCTCTTGTAATTCATTTTAGAATCCTTACTGTGCGTGAACATACAATAAATTTAAGCAACTGAAACAAATAATAAAGTATGTATACATGTACTCGTATATATGCAGTTCAAAATAAAAACAATTGATTTATTATAATTCCAACTATAACGATTGGTTTCATCGAAGACGATGACTTCAGTTGTTATTTCGTTTGATGAACCTTGTCCGGGACTGATTATTATTCTTTCGGTTGTGCTAGACCAAATAGATTTCTTCCGTGGGCCTTAGCACGCGTATTTCTCCACTCTTTTAAAGAAACTCTAGAGAATTTGTCTTCAAGGTGCTTCTTAGTGTCGTCAAGTTTTCGATTTTCAATTCCCAATATGTTTCCAATGGGATTCAAGTCGCAATGGTATGGTGACAATCTAAGTACTTCATGGCTTCCTGATCACATAAAATCGTCGATTTAGTATGTTGGGCTTATTTTATGTTAGAACACTATGCCGTGAAATTAATTATGAGCATCGTGGCAGAATATAAAATATTGGTTTGATCCAGCCAGTGCATGAGTTACGTTTTCTTGGAAGATGATGTCGTGCTCGATGCTATAATTAATCGATGTCCTTTCGGTATTGGTTTCTTCAATCCTTTCTAACTGCCATCTGTCCAAGACATCCCCCTTGTGTGAGAACTATATACATATACATGTCTCATCAATATGCACAATTTTATAGATTTTATCTCAAAATTTTCAGACTTTTCTAATATATTTTATTATAAGAATTTTAATATTCGATCATTCAGTGTAACTATATGATCATCGTCTATGTGGAAGCTGTATATATGTAATTCGTTTAACTGCTTTCGTTTTAAAGTTGTCTAACCCCGTGACCCAATGTCGACAAGGTATTTTCTTATTTAGCAATCGCACCATTCTAGTTTCATTGTGTTCTTTTGAAAATTGCTGTATTGTGCGTTCAAACATTCCGATGAGTTGGGTCGTGAAACGTATTCCTGAAGTCCGTTGGAGTTGTTGGGCTAGTTTCGATATATCTTAAAAGCAAGTACCTTTCCTTGATTCATTTATGTGTTTTGCCATTTAATTTTATGTTGATCCTGTGTTTCGTGAAGTTTGGGAATATTACCTGACGCACATATTGCAACACCGTAGATTGGCAGAAAAAAAAAAAAAAAAAACAAAAGCTGTATTGCACAAGACAGTAAAAAAAGGTAACAAAAAATTGCAAAGCAAATATTTGCATGAATTTTTTATTTCAACAATTTTAAGAATATCAACAGACACAACTACTGATGATTACAATTAATAGACGTGCCCTAAAATTTCGTGGTCGTGTCCTGCGTTTTTTTACCACATGTAACCCACCCTTATTTTATTGAACTTTGCGCATTATTCAACAAATAAGAATGATCAACAGATATAAAAAACAGTTAGGTGGTATTGTCGTCAGAAATTATATGTACCTACATGCATATATGTTATATACTGTTTCGCTCGTATTAAAAAACCGTACCTAACAACTGACTTAGATCAATACAAAACACATTCGACTGATTCTCAAAAAAGTCAAACGAAAATATTAGCATCGCTACACACTTTATAAGAGAAATAATCATTATAAGTCTACATGGAAGCCGTAAAAATAATAATAATAATAATTTCTTTGCTTTCGAATATCGATAGTCCGCAAAAAAAAAAAAAAGAATTATTCGAAGACAATTTAACATATAATTGAAATAAATCAGAGTTATATAAGTTGGAAATTATTAAAAATTTATTTAAATTCGTTAACAAAAGAAATTTTCTGGTTAATCTAGAATAATTTTTCATACGACGATGCAATTGTAGATAAACAGATGAATAGTTCAGCCGTCTCCAAAATGTTCCATTCCAGTGACGAAATATGTAAAAAACATACAGGAAAGTTACAATCCTTTTAGAACGGATCGTGTGATACTCTTTCCCCATCTTTTAACTCACCATGTGTAATGTAGAGAAAGTCAACGTCCACATATTTTACCTAAACAATAGTTTCTGTCAGAAATATAGAGAAAAACTCTATTTTTGAAGAGTGGATGTATGTGTGGGAGAATTTTAATATTTTCACACTTTAACTGCTGCGGATTCTGGAAAACTTAATACCTAATTTCATATTCCTAGCTCAAAATTGAACGTCCAACAGATAGTGACATATGGACGGACGGACATGGCTAGATCTACATAAGTTGATCACAAATATATATATTTTTGGGGATCTATCGCTATTATTTTTCTATGTTACAAACTATGCATCAAACTTACTATACCCTAGGGTATATAAACTCGAACGCTCCGCAACTTCCCAAGCGACATGTGATTTTCAATAGACTATACTACACTTGTACACCTACATAATATATACATATTGTAATATGCGAGCTACGGCTCGAGTAGATAAAACAATATTCTGTGAAATTTATTTCTTTATTTTCTAGTCTATAGAACAATTCAGGTTCACACTATACTATTCTTCGCAATTCTTTTCTTACAAGGTCTCTGTCCTCTCAAATCACTTTATCTGCTTTCAATTACTTAATTCACAAATCCAAACTAATTAATTCTTCTTGTTAAATCTCAACTTTCAATTTATCACAAAATTACAACTTCGCCCATTATCACTTTTCTAATCTCTTCGCCACAGTTTAGAAACTACTGCTTCTTTCTCAATCGCCATCTGTCCTTATATAGCAGAAGTTTCTGATAGCCAGAAACTTCTAGCAAATTCTTCGACCACTGGAACAAGAGAAATTCTGTGTAATAATTCTTGCAGTTATAATTCCCTTTTATCCCTGATATTATCCGTCTCTTTCGTTGACATGAGCTGTGGAGACTTCGTCCCAGACACGAACCTCGAATGAAAGGACAGTTCGAACCAAAATTCTGCCAGAATGAAAAGTCACTTCGGAATTTGTTGCATCATTCTTTTAGGGAGCGTAGTTATTATTATGCTACACTGCCCCCCTCTTAGACGTGTTCGTCATGAACAAGTGCATCCTCATTTCGGCCATTGTATCGACTCAGTCGGTCCACATGAACCACTTTCATTTTGGCCCTCGGTCCTCGCTGGATGCGGTAGACAACATCGTTGATGCGGGTTACTATTCTGTAGGGACCTTCCCAGTTCCGCTGTAATTTAGGTGATTTCCCCTTTTGGCGATGGGGATTATACAGCCACACCAGATCTCCTTCCTGGAATCCTGACGTTGTTGCCTTGGCATCATACCTGGTCTTCATGCGGTCGCTCGTCATCCTAATCTGGCTTCTGGTCCTTTGGTGTATGTCCCTAAGCCTTTCCCTAAGGTCCGCCACGTACTCTTCTTCATTTCTGGGCTCATTGGTAGGAGATCCAAATTTCACCTCACTGGGTAAACGAGCTATTCCACCAAATAAGATTTCGAACGGCGTATGTCGAGTAGTGCTATGCACGGCACTTCTATAGGCCATCAAAAACAAGGGAATCTGCCGGTCCCAATCCCGTTGGTAGTCACCTACGACCTTCGAGAGATGTTCGTCCAAAGTCCTATTGAAAAGCTCCACCATACCGTCCGACTGTGGATGAAGCGGGGTTGTCCTTGTCTTTTTGATTCCGAGTAGTTGACACATCTCTTGGAAGATTCTTGACTCGAAGTTCCGCCCTTGGTCAGAATGCAGTTCCAAGGGCACACCGAATCTGCTAACCCAATTGTAGACGATCTGCTCCGCCACGGTTCTGGCTTCCTGGTTAGGGATCGGAAACGCTTCCGGCCACTTACTGAAGTAGTCCATCACTACGAGTATATACCGATTACCATTGTCG
Source organism: Pocota personata (assembly GCA_963082735.1). Lineage (NCBI taxonomy): Eukaryota > Metazoa > Arthropoda > Insecta > Diptera > Syrphidae > Pocota > Pocota personata. Next base: position 132,934,006 of record OY720429.1, read on the forward strand.
GTTTCCGGAAAGGGCCCTGCGATGTCAATGGCGATTCGTTCGAAAGGTGCTCCCACGTTGTATTGGTGCATCTTACCTCAAGTTTTGATTCTCGGACCCTTGCTAGCTGCACACACGTCGCATTTTCTGCACCAGTCTTCGATATCTTCCTTCGCTTTTAACCAATAAAAACGTTCTCGTACCTTTTCTAGCGTCTTATTCACTCCCAAGTGGCCTCCGGTCGCCCCGCTATGCATTTCCTGTAACACCTCCTTGAGCCTCGTCCGCGGGACGACAAGCTGCAACAAACGACTTTCCGTCGGAGGATTCCCATTTTCTTCTCGGAACACCTTCTTGGACATGGAGGGAGTCCCACTGCGCAAAATATGCCTTTAAGGTCGGGCTTCTGTGAGAGATGTCCTGATGATCCGGTTTCTCCATGTTCTCCTTCCAGGCCAGAATCGGCTCGATATCCGGGTCTTCCTTCTGAGCGTTCCGGATCTCATCTACGCTTCAGCCGGCGATAGGTTCGGCTCTCATTCTTTGGATGGAAACCAGCTTCCGTTCTTCCTGACGCGCACAATGTTTACAATCCGTTCTGCATGGTCTCCGGGACAGTGCATCCGCATTAGAGTGGAGCCTTCCTTTACGATGCTGTATTTCGTAGTCGTAGATTTGCAGCCTTTCGATCCATCTTGCGACCTGACCCTCAGGACTCTTGAACTGTAATAGCCATTTTAAGGCTGCATGGTCTGTGCGAAGAACGAACTTCCTCCCGTAGAGGTATTTGTGAAAATGCTTCGTAGCCAAGATCAAAGCTAGAAGTTCTCTCCTTGTCACGCAGTAGTTCCTTTCTGGCTTAGAGAGCACCTTGCTAAAGTACGCAACCACCTTCTCTTGGCCGTCATGCACCTGGGAGAGTACGGCTCCTACCCCGACATTACTAGCATCTGCATCCACAATGAACGTTTCCCCGGGAGTGGGGTAAGCCAGTATCGGGGCATCGCATAGCCGTTGTTTAAGTGCCTTGAAGCTCTTCTCATACTCAATTGACCATTTGAATTGTTTTCCCTTTTCCGTCAACTGGTGCAGGCTCTTTGCGATCCCGTCAAAATCCTTCACGAACCGTCTGTAGTAGGTGGCTAGGCCCAGGAAGTTCCTTAGTTGGTGTTTATCCTTGGGGACTGGCCAGTTTTTCACCGCATCGACCTTCTCTGGATCGGTTCGCACTCCTTTCGCTGAAATTAAGTGTCCCAGGTACTTGACTTCCGCTCTAAGCAGGGCGCACTTCTTGGGGTTGAGCTTCAGGTGGGCACTTCGAAGCCTTTGAAACACATCCCTTAGATTGTCTCGGTGTTGCCCAAACGTTTTTCCAACGACGATGACATCATCCAAGTACACCAAACAGGTTTTCCATGTTAACCCTTGCAGGACACATTCCATCAATCGCTCGAAAGTCGCCGGAGCATTGCACAGCCCGAATGGCATTACCGTGAATTGCCATAGCCCATTTCCTGCGGTGAAGGCGGTTTTCTCCCGGTCTTCTGGATGGATCTGTACCTGCCAGTAGCCACTCTTCAAGTCGAGAGTGGAAAACCATCGGGCTCCTGATAGTGTGTCTAGCGTGTCGTCAATCCGTGGCAGAGGATAGCTGTCTTTCTTGGTGACGTTATTGAGCTGCCGATAGTCGACGCAGAACCGCGTGCTGCCATCTTTCTTCTTAACCAGTACAACCGGTGATGCCCACGGACTTTTGGAACTTTCAATCAGACCTTCTTTCTCCATTGCCGACACCATCTCTGCAACTTCTGTCTGCTTTGCCAATGGAAGGCGCCTAGCAGGCTGACGAATTGGTCTAGTATCACCAGTGTCTATTCGATGTTGTACCAGGTGTGTTCGGCCGTATTCTCCGTCCTGTGAGGCAAATACATCAGCGTACCCATTGATAAGATTCTCTGCCATAGTTCGCTGCTCCTGATTCAGCTCACTGGACTGGAGAATCGTCTCTCTCGTTTCCGCTGTCCAAGGTGATGGGAGAGGTTTTGGAGCATCACGTTCAGATATTGTTGCGACGGCGGTAATCGACGTGCATTTTCCAGTCATCTCCCCTCGCCTTAGTTTGACAGTGTGTGGTCTTGCGTTCAAAACTCTTACTGGAACCATGGTGTTTTTTGGAATTCTTCTCTGGGTCTGGTTCTACTATGTAGAATCGGTGGCTCCCAGGATCACCTTCCAGCTTCGTCCAAATGATTGTCTCTGAAGACGGCGGCAAAACTTCGTCTTTGCTGATGACTGTCCTGAGAGTTACGGCATTCTCGTTTCCGTACACCATCGGAATCTCCACATTTCGATACCTCAGTACTTGCATCCCGATGTCCAAGATTACTTCATTTGCTTTCATGAAGTCTATTCCGATGATGCACTCGTCGCATATATCTGCCACCAGAAACGCATGGGAGAACGTCAGTCCCGCCAGAGTAATCGTAAGACGAACTTCTCCAAACACCTTCGCCATTTCCCCTGTTGCAGTCTTCAGGCAGTAGCTGTTGGTGTTGTGCAGCCAGGAGCTTCTGACGATATCTCTTCTTACAATGGAGGCAGTGGCACCTGTGTCGATGGTGGCTACGCACTTTTTCTTGTTGATTAATGCCTCCACTGTCAGGCTCTTGTTACCCCGTTTGGTTTGCGAAACTTGAATGGTGGTCCTGGGGGCCTCGATTCTAGTAACCAATTTCTGCCCCGCGAAGTTGGTCCTTACGCATTTCCCGACTGCTGGTTTTGGGAAGTCTGACTGACAGGATGGATGTTATCACCGCCAGATGCTTCCTCTCTGCTTCTCCTACTTCCGCAATGTGGACAATTTCCTCGTCTAGGTGTACTTCTGCACTGCCGTTGTAGGTGTCCGGTTTGGTTGCAATTCCAGCAACGGATTTGACTTCCGCGAGCTTTGTCTTCATCCATGACGGCTGTTCTCTGGCATGAGCATTCCATGACGGACATTTCCCTGACACGGTGTATTCCCTGGTATGCTTGGTCCGCAGCCTTCATTGACAAAGCGAATGCCAATGCCTCGGGGAGTGTTCGCTTTTCAGCCATCCTTACAGCCATTTGCAGTTGTCTGTCCTCTATGGCCTGAATAAAAGCTTCCACCGCCATTTCGTTGATAAGCTCCTCACCGGCTTTAGGGTATGAAAGATGGGCTAGTCGCTCTATATCCGCCTGCAACTGTTGGAGCGTTTCCCCCCTTTTCTGGACTCGACTACGCAGCTGAACCCTGTACACCTGCTGCATGTGTTTATCCCCAAACCGCATCTCGATAGCCTGAACCAGAGAGTCGTAATTCTGCTGTTTATCTTACGGGATGGTCTGCAAGAGCTCCACAGCTGGACCCCTCAGTGCAAGTGTGAGTGCAATGGACTTCTCTTCATCGTCCCAGCTATTGGGTCATTGCGGCCGCTTCGAATTGCCTTTTATAAATTGGCCATGATGTTTGACCATCGAAGATAGGAGGCTGCATCTCCTTTCTTCTCAGACCGTCAGTGGAATATTCCCGTGCTTTCTGTCTCTTCACGTTGCTGAGTTCCTTAGTAAGATTTTCGACTTGTTTTTCTACTTTTTGGAACTGAGTCTCTATTTTCCCGAACTGAGTTTCATGCTTCTCAAAGTTTTCATCGAATCTAGTTTCGACTTTTTCGAGTTGCGTCTCGACCTTCTCGATTTTCTCTTCGATCGCTTCGAATTTAGATTCCAAGTTCCTGTTTTGCTCATCAAGTTTGCTTTCCAGAGCATCTAGAGAATTCTTTTGTTCGTCCAGCTTAAGTTCTAGAGAATTCTTTTGTTCGTCCATTGCTTTCTTTTGTTCATCCAGCTTAAGTTCTAGAGAATTCCTTTGGTCGCCCATTGCTTT